>JAPQVY010000001.1:6501785-7797857 GCA_028535165.1 Quercus tomentella
GATCTCTGGACATCATTGTTAGTTAAAAAAAATTTGTATAAGATAACTTATTTTTGGTATTGTTAGTTTATTTTGCTTTATAAATTTTTTTTAAAATTTTGCATCATTTCTAAGATCCAATTGTGTACGTATATGCGGAGATTATGTTTTAAGATTAATAAAACAAGCAATAGAACTTGCATGAAAATTGTGTGGGATCCAAGGACTGAGGAGTACTAAACCGAGGATTAACTTACCTAATCTAGGCCTAGAAGGGTAAACGAGCTCTGAGGACTCCGCCCACTCGAGGAGAGTAAAAGAATCAGTACAGTTGGTATCCTGTGAAGGCCCAAAGGAAGGGGAAGAGATAACAGTGGGAAAAAAGGATGGTGGGAGGAAGTTTCCTGAAGGATATACCTCCCACCTCTGCATTCAATACCCTACACCAACCTTATTAGCTGTATTAATGTGGAAATGGCCCCTGAACAGTAACTTTACAGCTAGCGGCTCTTTCTAACACCTTTAGTAGAGTCTTAATGGGACAAGTATCCTGAAAAATGCCTTGATACATACAGGTAGAGGGTTAGGATGCATGGAGAGTGATATAAAAGGAAAGGGAATCCCCCATAAAAAAGGGGGATGAACATTTTTTAGGACCAATAGAACATAAAAGAGAACAGTGAATAGCCTGGTGTAAAACTTGAACTATAGTTATATATAAGAGATTGATCCTCGGACTTGCCCGAGGAGGTCATTATACCCAATTGCTATTTAAATTATGTCTATCTGTTACTTTGGATCATTCGGCCTTAAACTTGGACTTAGTTTAAAGTTGCACTTGGATTAGTTTCTCACTCTCTTCAAAATATTCTATTGTTTGGGATTGATTTGAAGGACAAGGTACCACTGATCTAAGTGGGCTTGGGCCTTTATTATTTGAGTCCTTACAGAAATTTTTCAAAAAGGTGTGTAATTATAGAAAAATAGTTCCTTGAAACCCGTTAGTATATAGAGGAATATAGTCATTAAAAATGACATCAATAACGCAATTTAAAAAAAAAATGTATTCCATAATATCCATTTTTAAAGAAACATCAAAGCTTTAAATCCTTTCATAGAATTGAAAAAAATTATAACTAATGGGATCTACATTGTCCAATAAATCTTTCAAACAAAACCGATTCCTCATCCAAAGTAAGGATGAATGAGAAAGATAACGATGAAGATAAACTGATAAAGCAAGTTCTAGACAATCCAACTCCATTTAGAAGAGTGAGAATTTTTTTTTTTTTTGAAGAATTTAGAAGAGTGAGAATTAGGGGCATGTGTTCGAAACATGCAATGTCACATTAATGGTGAATGTACGCCCGGATGTTTTTTTTTTTTTTTTTTTTTTGAGAATCATGTACGCCCGGATGTGTACCTTCAATTTTCACCCAAACTCACTATATGACCCACATAATAGGATATGGTTAAAATCATGGAGTAATAGCCAATGGCCTATATAAGCAACAAATGTTGCTTGTGCCAAGGTATGAAAAAAAATCCCAAAAACAGTGCATACAGCATATATAATTTGAAGGGTTAAAAAAAAAAAATTTAAGCAAGTATCAAACAAGTTTTTGTCGGCAACACAATAGTGTCACTCTGAATTTATGTGTAATCTTTTACTACTGCAGGTTTTTTCAAAACTCATTTAGACATGTGAGTCATGTGACCGTTAATTCTTTGCATCATCAACTACATATTTTGATTTTAAAACTTTTTGGCAGCAATTATGTAATACAATAATTGGTTTCGTTTTTTAAAGCTTTGCGTGGCAAAATGTTTCAAATAATATTCTCTCGTGCCTTAATTCAAAAGACTATAAAACTTTTCACACTTCGTTGTCAAAATTTGCACTCACCCAAAAGAAGAAATATCAATAAAAATTCTAAGAAACATTTTTGACCAAAACTAATTTCAAGAAACAACTAAACTAAAAGATTAAAGACATACCAGCACGTAAAGAAATTATACGATAGTAGATTATGTCACTTATTCACGGCACGGACCCAGGTGGGCCCCAAGCTCGAGCCCCCTGGTCCAAAATATTTTTTTGTTTTAGTTATTATATATGTTATTTTTATAGTTAGGCTCCTTTCAAAATCTTAGCCCTTTTTTCTTTATAAGCTTAGCTAGCCTCATCTAAATAACAACTATTCAATCTAAAAATTTAACAAAAATAATAAAAACATTCACAATATTGATTGTATTTTAGCAAAAAAAAAACTATTTTACCACCAAATAACCAAAAAATACAATATTTTATTAAGATTATATCTCTTCCTTCAATTAAAAACTCAAATTCTCTCTCTTCTTTTATTATTTAATGAGTTGTTTATATTATTTTAAATGAAGCGATTAAAAAAAAAAGAATATTTGATATTGGGTGTATTGTAAAGTGAGGTAGTAAAATAGATAAAGTACCTTTCTGATGCGCTAAAAGCTAAAATTTTTAGCACCATCACTGTAAATGCTCTAACTTAAAAAAAAAAAAAAAAACCTAGCTAGCGTAGTATTAAAAAAAAACATTATTTTTTTTTTCTTTATTTTTGTTGGTAAATGATTGCATCTTAATGTATTTAGAAACAATGATTTTAAGTAGTTATAATTTTTAAATACTATATGGATGCCTGTTGGAGTTTTTTTTTTTTTTTTTTATACTTCGGCTCCCCTAGCTTAAAATCTTAAGTTCGTCCTTGCTTGTTTATTATTTGTCCACAATTCTACTAAAAAACCTTCACCTGTTTAAAATTATTAAGTTAGTTTAATAAATATTTTTTTATATCATAGGTTGACTAAAAAATTTTAAACAGATATAGTCTTTTTAATGAAATGGTGGACAAATGACGTAGTCTAGTTTATTGCTAGAAATTTTTTCGGCCACGTGCAAGAAAGAAAAAAAAAAAAAAAGAAGAAAAAGAAAAACCACACGGTAACACACACGCGACAAAATAGTAGTAGCAATTGAGACCTTTTCGCTAGTAGTAAAATCAGACGACAAAAAATCGCACATCATTCATTCACTCACTCACTCCATTCATTCCCTCTCTCTCTTTCTCTCTCCATTTTTAATAATTATGCTAATCGTCATGACTACCATCACCAATCCCACCTGAAATTCCATTTTTGCCCTCCACCACCACCCCCAACACCGACCGGTTCATCCTTTAAGGCTCCAAAACCACCACCGCCACCGCCGCCGTCGCGAAATCTATGTATAGCAAAATCACAATCCTAGGGTTTCTCTGTTCTGGATTGATTCTCGGCGCCGGTTAAGGCCAATGCTGGTCTCCGGAATCTTAGGGTTTGAGATCGTGCTCTTAGCCCTAATCTTCTTTGTCGGTGTGCTGATTCGCCACAAGTGGAAGGATGCGGAAGCGAAGAAGGAGGAGATCATGAGGCTCGTGGCTATGGCCTCCGAAGAGGCCGCCATGGCCGAGGTCGAAGCTACTGTTCAGTACGGACCTGTTTCAGTCGTAGGGCAATACCAGTGTGCTGTGTGCTATAGTCCCACCACTATGCGCTGCTCTCAGTGCAAGCTCGCTAGATACTGGTTCGTACTTTTGGAATTTTTGTTGTTAATTTTGTTAATTTGTGTTTGGTTGCTTGTATTGTACTCTTTTCGTATTCCTTACTTTGATTGTTGAAGTGATTGAAAGGCAATGGAAGATTAGAACTTTAGGAAATGCTATGATTTTAGTAATGGAATCTTGTTTGTTGCATTATTTGACAAAGAATCTCTTCATTTTGAGATGGGTGTGGGTGATATTACCATTTAGGGATGGGACAAATACAATGCATACTGTCTAAGAAGTTAATTTGTTAGCAGTATAGAGGGATAATATTCGCAAGACATTTACATGGGTTTAGAAATTCCTGGTCCGACCTTGTTTGTTATTGTGGGTTAGAAATGTGTTTCATTTGGGGTGAGCTTGAGGCTTATGCTTATGAGCTCCAGCTACTTATCTAATTACTGTGGTCATGATGGAGTCAAGTTTTGTGATTGATGGTACTGTTAAGAGGGTAGACATGCATTAGTGGCCAAGGCTATACTTTGATGCATAGAGTTGTTTAAACTATCCTCTTCTTCAATCGGACTTGCAGTCTGTGTGATGAGGTGTTTGTTATTAATTGTTTTAGTACTTTTCAAAAGAGAACAGAATTGTAGTAAGGGTAAATCATTAAGTACAGTCAAACTCTTTTTGGGTATAAAGCAGTACCCAATGTTCTAGTTTGATATGTTAAGTCCCCGCATTGTCACAAATCACATACAAGTACAATCAAGTGCACTAGTGTCTTATACCTATAAAAAAAAAGTTGCAGTAGTGTTTTACATAATATTCTGGTAGACACGAATCAGATACAAGTAGGATCAAGTGCACTAGTGTTTTTGATAGTATTCTGGTAGACGCGTATGTTGAGGATGTAGCATTTACTATCCGAAAGGTCTATTTCATTTAGGAGTGTGAGATTGAAAACCAGCAAGAATTTAGGTACTTTCCTTGTGCTGTAATATTAGGTCAAATAACTCGCTTGGGCTTTCTGAGGATGTATTTTTTTGACCATTGGACATCCTCAGAACTTTGCTATCAACCCAAACCTAAGATCAGTGAAGAAGGAGGGATGTCTTTTGTTGATGCATTTCTCTTAGATTAATGTTGTTTGGTAACTATTCTTACTCCTTAGATCATATTTCCATGTGGTCTTAGCGTCTTTTTGTGCGTTTGGAAGGAGAGGAGAGTAGAGGGTATGAGGGAGAAGGAGAAGAGAGGGGAGAGTAGGGTTGTCCTTTCCTCTTCTTTGGATGTTTTAAAAATTAAGTTTGGGGGGGGGGGGGGGGAATAGATATCCCCCTTTGTTTGAAGAAATGAAAAGACATTATATAAATTGACAGTCATACCTCTCTTTTTTATCCCCCTTTGTTTGAAGAAATGAAAAGACATCATATAAATTGACAATCATACCTCTCTTTTTTGTAAAATTTAATGAAATAGTTATAAATGGACAAAATAAAAATTTAATACAAGTGGAACCCCTCCCCTTCCAAATTCCCTCAACTTGGGGGAATAAAAAATGAGTGGTTTGGAGGGGTAAGAATGCCCCCAACTCTTTCCCACTCCCTTTAAAAAACATCCAAGGTAAATTAAACCCCTTCATCTCCTTTCCCTCTATCCTTTCCTCCCCATCCATCCAAACATACTGTGTAATATACATTGTTGCTATGGAAAATTGAAAATTTAGCAGATTAAATTGGGCAGAATAAACTATTGATATTCCTGGGCCAAGATAGTCGGTAATGCCTCCTTATATTTTGGTTGGTCAATCTAATTTTATCACCGTACCAAACTAAAACAGTATAGAGTCGTAATTACATGCTTTCTTTCTTCAGAGAGCAGATGCTATTGTATTTATTGATTAATTTGATTTGCTCTGTGATTTATTTATCCACAATCAAATTTATATACTTTCTTGTTGCTTTTCCTGTGATGCGTGGGCTTCTGACAGTTGAGCGAAAAAGTTTACAAAGAGAAATGTGATGATATTGCTTAACTAAAAGTAATATCATCATGCATTCTTTGATGATGATATTGGATTTTGTTTTGGTGAATTTCTTCTGTCATTTCCATTTGAGCTGTTAGATGAATATTGATTATAATTAAATTCTTTGGTAATCTGGTTGTTTGATTATGCTTGATTACATTAGTGTTTTCCAAGGAATTGTGTTTGTGAACCAGCGTGTGTGGTTGTAAAGTTGTTTCTATATTCTTTTAAGGGATATTATTATTAAGGAAAATGAGTTTTATCTATTTACTTGGTTTAATGTTTATGTTTTTTGTCTTTTTTTGGTGTTGGGGAGGGGTGTCTTGGTTGTCTGGTAGGTGGGGTATAATTGTCAGCCCGAGGGAAACTTTTATCTTTTTTTGACTTGTCAGACACATGCGCGCGCACACACACACATAAAATGATATGTAGTGGAAGTATGTTCTTGCAGAAGTTTTTCTTCTTTAATTTAAACTTAACAATGTTGTGATGGTTAGCATGGATCATTCAAACTGCTCAGATGGATCTCTATTCTTCTAGGATTTGTTAGCTATACATCACTGGCTCTTCAACTTTTCAATTGGATGGTGTAACTGTGGAATTTTAAAAAATAGCTCTATGTCAGGCTTTTGTGATCTCTTACTGTATGTTTCACTATTTGATTTTGGTTGTCTACTGGCTTTAAGTTTGTGTCTGTTATGATTATTATTATTATTATTTTGCCCCCTTGGGTACTGCTAGGATAGTTATTCACTTTCAAATTTGCCTATTTTTTTGGTTGTAGTTCTGGCAAGTGCCAGATTTTGCACTGGAGACAAGGTCACAAAGATGAATGTTGTCCTCCAATTGCCACCATGCCATTTGAAGAGGAAGGTGACTTTGATGGGAAATCAATATTGGAAAAACAGTCTGAAATTAATGGTAATAATTTTGGGATAGAAGAAGAATCTGAAATTTTTTCTAATGCTTCACTAATGATGGATGATGTTAATATTCTATGGTCTTCTGCAGATACCAAAGGACCACATTCTGGTTTTGCATCTCCTAGTGCTTCATTGTCTGCTGGCTCCTCTCCATCTCGTGCTGGAAGTAAACGATCTATAGATATTTCTTCCAATCAGGTCATTAGGTCTGGCACTAATGATGAATTAGAGAAACCTCTTTCTGATGATGTTGCCACTGATATGGTTGGTACAACCGTTAGTTCTAATGAGATGGAACTAACTAAGGTGCTATCCACACAGTCTACTAATGTGGTAAATTATGTAGATAGTATTTCTTGTGCAAGTAAATCAAGTAAGAAGAAATCTGGTCATATTGATGAAAGCGCTGACTTCAAATCACATTTTTCTAAGCCTGCTCCAGTTATAACTAATGATGTTAAGCCAAAAAATTTTGGCAATAGTAAGCCCACCACAGGATCCACTTTGGCTGGAAAATTAGCTGCAGATGCTTCTAAATTTAGGTGCTCACCATCTGGGTCAGATTCTGTAGCTGATGATGGGAAAGATGATTCTGAATTATTTAAGCGTAAAGAAGTGAAGTCTTTGTCCTCTAATGCTCCTAATGATCGTCCAACTTCAGCCATTGGAGGACAGTCAATTTCCCATCCCAAGTCTGCAAAAATTGAAGCTTATCATGCCTTACCTGCAAAAGTTGGTAGTATCCCAAGCTTGCCACAAAATGTTCGTAATGGCTTGAAAACATCTGTGCGAAAAGTTGTACAGCAGTTTAAAGCCTCCAAAGAGTCAAAGCCTAATCTTTTAGATCATGGCAACGAGATTGGTGGGAAGAACAATTGCAAGGTGGTTACAAAAATGATTTATTTATTCTTGATAGGATAGTTGGTTTTTGCAAACAGTTTGGGAAATTTCCCTTAATCCAGTATATGGAAAGTCAAATGACTCCCCATGTATTTTAATTACATGACTCATTGAATCATTCAGGAAATCATATGATTATTAAATAGGTCATGTGATTAAAAGTAAACATGGATAATCATTTTGATCACCCCATGGTGGGACTCATGACTATCTGTCCTTTGATAGCTGCCTCAATATTTTCTGTGTTATTACTCGTATTGATTATTTTCCAAAAATTGGTTTTGTTTTGACAGATAGTCTTTCCATACGAACTTTTCATGAAACTTTACTGTTATGATAAGGTGGAACTACGTCCATTTGGCCTTACAAATTGTGGGAACAGGTAATAAACTTTACAGTTTTGGATTATAAGGCTGCTAAATTTATGTAGAAGAATAATATCTTTCTTGTATGATGTGTTATTATTATTATTATTTTTTAAATTCCATCCTATTTCCCCAATCACTTCATGTCTCCTTAATTTAAAATTTCATTGGTAAAAATAAATTACATGAAAAGAATACCGCAAGAATGACTCATGTGTCTGTAATATATGATGAACTAAGCTTATAATCTACTTCCTTATTATTGCCTTTAGGTTTCGTTTTGAAATCTTTATATAATTAGCCATTTTATTTTTAATTTTATTGTATTGTTAGTATCATTTTAACAAAGGTCTACATTCTACTACCTTTTAGATATAGATAGTAGAGTTTAAACTGGAGAGATTGCCTATAAGGCAATGATAATACTTGGATACTCTCACCTACAACAGTACTGTTTTGTCTTTTGATGTCCTCATGTTCTCTCTTTTCTTTTTCTCCTTTTTTAAAATTCTCATCAATTTGCTTAGTAAGGCATATTACTTTCCTTGGGGAAATTTTTTATATAGCTCAGAGTTAAATGGGTAAGAGGCAGGGGTGACTTTTATGTATCTCTAGGAGGCTCTCGTGTTGACGTGCTGATCCGCCACTTTTTTTTTTTTTTTTTCTCAGATTGATTTGGGTCGATTTGCGCCGATTCGGGCTGAAACCGGCCGAAATCCGCCGAAACTGGCTAAGAAACTAGCCGAAACACATGTTAAAAAAATAAAAATAAAAATAAAAATAAACTTGAGTTGATTTCTTATTTAGTTATTATCTTATTAAATATTTGTCAAATTATTTGTAGGTTAAATAACTTAAATTGAAATTACTGATTTATTTGTAGTTATTATTGCACTTAAATTGGTATATGTTTACCATTATATGAAATTATATTTAATAATTTGTAAATAAAAATATATTTAATAATATATTAAAAAACGTATCCCGCCGCACCCGCACCCTACTTTTTAAAAAATTGCCGAGTCGCAACGCCGCACCTGCACCCAAACCCGAATCTGCACCCGTGCTTCCTAGCTGGGCATAAGCCTCAAAGCCTAAATTGTAATTATCATAATTTTGCCCAAAGCTATAGATAGTAAGAATGTTATGGCTGTATACTCCCTCTATACTCAGGTGACACCTTTCTTCTTTTTATAATATATTTTTTATTACTTATAAAAAAAAGCTAAGTATGTTATGGCTACAATTGAACAGCAGTTATATATAAGTAAAGATACTAGCTAAAAAAAGGGGTAAAGAAGAGTTGTCATCTAATTACCCATATCCATATTCTCTCACTCCTGCTTCTGCTGCTAGTGCTGTTCTTTCTGCCTCTTCTCAGTGTGGAGTTTTATGCCGTCGTTTTCTATTCCATGCAATGTATAATAAGAACACAGAAACATCCTTTGCTTCTTTCTCTTTCTGAATATCTGTGCTATTACTTCTGAAAGCATTTTATTTTATTTTTATTCATTAATACTTTTTCTAATTATAAACTTTTCTTTTTTGCAGCTGTTATGCTAATGCTGTGCTCCAATGCTTGGCATATACTCGGCCTCTTACTACTTATCTTCTTCAAGGGCTTCATTCTAAATCATGCAAGTTTCTCTTCATGATCTACTGTGGGCTTATGACTTGTTCAATTATTAGGACTTTGTAATTATCAAAGAAAACTATTAGGATAATGTGCATAATGTCTCTCTCATTATACAATGTTTGTCTCTTTCCCAGGCCGAAAGAAGGGATGGTGTTTTATTTGTGAGTTTGAATGTCTAATTCAGAAGGCAAAAGAAGGCTATTCCCCGTTGTCTCCCATTGGGATACTATCCAAAATACATAAAATTGGAAGTCATCTTGGACATGGGAGGGAAGAAGATGCCCATGAATTTTTGAGGTTAGCCAAGTTAAAAACTTGACCAGTTGTATTTATAAATTTTGACGTGAGAGTCTATCTTTTTTCCTTTTTTCTGCTCCTCAAATGTGTACCACATGATCAGTTACTAAGATGACAGGTATGCTGTTGATACAATGCAATCTGTTTGCCTTAAGGGAGCTGGGGCTGAGGGTCCAGTGGCACAAGAAACAACTTTAGTTGGCCTGACTTTTGGGGGTTACCTTCGATCTAAGGTTCTTCCTTATTTTGATATTTCACATAGGCTCATGCACTTAAATAATTGATTGTAGTACAAGCCGTTCTGGTGTTGGTAATAATTCCTGTTTTGAACTGCCATGACTGGGATTCTCAGATAAAGTGCATGAAGTGCTTTGCCAAATCTGAGCAATACGAGCGGATGATGGATCTTACTGTTGAGATAGATGGGGACATTGGAACTCTTGAAGAGGCTCTTGCTCAATTTACAGCTACTGAAATCTTGGACCGAGAGAACAAGTACTATTGCGGCAGGTTGGTTCATGTGCGCGCATTTGGATCAAATGCTCATAACGCTCACTTTTATTTTAACAAGAAAAGTCCTGTATTGTCTTCTGCTCAGTTTATCTTTGTACTGATTATGCTTTCACACACTGATTAGAGTACTTATTTTTCCTGTAACAAGAGAACTCCTGTATTGCCTTATTTGCCTTGTTAGACCTTTTATTGCCATTCCCAACACCAAGATTGTGGTCTGCAACTGTGGTTTATTTTCTCCCTTTTCTTTTGGTTTCTTCTTTGGTTGGAGGTTGAAGACGTTGGAGTGAGGAAGTTGGTTTTTTTGTGCTAGATGGTCAGGCACCTTATTTTATTTTCTATGGCCAACACCTTTGTTTGAGTTTTTGTTTTCCAGGTAGTTTAGAAGCTTTTATGGAGACTTATAGAATGTTTTTATAGGATGCCAATGAGCTCTAGCTGAGATAACACCTCCTCACTTTGTAAGAGCAAGGTGGAGGGTTAGGTTGTTGGTTCAGACCTCATGTGATTGTTATCCTCTCTCTCTCTTTTTCTTTTTCTTTTTGGGGTGTGGGTGGGGTGGGGTAATTACACTGTTAGAACATCATATTAAGTTTTGAACTTGAGACCAATAACTAGAACAAACTGAGCCAAACTTGTTCGTTATGGTTTCTGTAATTTAATCTATGTCACACTTTTTAGCAATTGATTATTAGTTGTGAAGAGTGAAGCTTAGATTTATGTCAATAATTTGAACCATCTTTGTAACTTAGTTTTAAAATATTTTTTCTTTTCTCTATTTTCTGGTTGAATCCTCTGATTATGTGCATTATTTTTATTTATAAGTTTGATCATTTGACTTCTTTTTACTGGTTTAATCTAGATGTAAATCTTATGAGAAGGCCAAAAAGAAGTTGACAATATTGGAGGCGCCAAATATTTTAACGATTGTGTTGAAGCGATTTCGAGTAAGTTTTTGATTATTAATTTCTTTTTGGTACTTCATGCTATTTTTAGTTCTAATGTTTTTTCTTCAATCCCTTGCAGTCTGGTAACTTTGAGAAGTTAAACAAATCAATTCAGTTTCCTGAGGTCCTCAACATGGCCCCGTATATAAGTGGAATAAATGATAATTCTCCTTTGTACAGTCTTTATGCAGTAGTGGTTCATTTGGATATCATGGATGCTGCGTATTCAGGTCACTATGTGTGTTATGTAAAGAATTTCAATGGGGAGTGGTTCAGGATAGATGATAGCACGGTAAGTTGTGTGTCTATTTTTAGTATCAATACATATATTAGCAAGTTGGGTTCCTGACTTTTTCTTTTATATATGCTTCTTCTTTGAATCTCTCTCTTCTTTTGGGTTCGGCGAAATGAGGGACCTTAAGTTCTATTGAACCGAGGGGTTTTCAGAGCTTTATGGATTTTAACTGCCAAAATCTGCTTGCATCTCAGATGAAAGAGGCAATCTATCATTATGTTCTGAATTGAAATCTTTGTTGCTGATGTTCATTCCATAACGTACGAATATACTTGTATTTTTCCATCTGGTGGATCATTCTTTTGGATGAGAACTTCATAGACAGTTGTGTCTGTGGGTAATTGTGTTTTTATGGGTGCTTTAGTTAATGCATGTATTCTTGATTATAATATCTAATGCTAGATGATATTTAGAATGACTGGCTTGAGTTCTATTCTTAATTTTAGACTGATTGGTGGCGCCCATTTTTTATGTAGGTGGAACCTGTGGAATTGGAGAGGGTCTTGTTAGAGGGGGCGTACATGCTTCTCTACGCTAGGTAACATGTCTGTGGAGCACAACTTGCATATTTTTATTTTTTATTCTTCTTTCAGAATAGACATCATTTTCAAAATGTTACTATTATTTTATTACTAGGCGCTCTCCACGAGTCTGTAATGGCAGAAGATTAAAGACAGAGTCGGTAACACATCAGAAGCCTGCGAGACACAACAATCAATCATTCCAACCAGACGATTGGAGAATCCATTCGATGCAAAGAATTTCTGCTATTGATTCATCGAGCGAGAGTTCCTCCCTTTTCAGCTGCTCAGACGCAAGTTCTTGCAGCACAGCAAGCATCAAAGACTCTGCCAGCACAGGAGACTTGTCTGATTACATATTTGGTGAAGTGGGACCCAGTTGGTATAACAATTATGGGCTCTCATCAGACTCGGTTCCATCTTCCTCCTATGAAGACTTCGATGCAGATCCAGAAGTGGACAATTACGATTGGAGGCAAGCATCCCGACGGAACGGCTGGAGAGAGGATTTGAATGGGGATGGAAACTCTGCAATTTTGTATACTGACACAACTAGACACCGTAGAAAGTCTTGCAGCCAGTTAGGTTGTAGTAGTACTAGTAGGGACACTGACTTTGGGCAATTTGCCTTTGCTAACCCTTCTGTTGTAAATTCTGGTGTACCATTGACAAGAGCAAGTGGTGACAGATCAGCTCAAACGTTTTATTGAGGTTTGAGTTGTGAGATGAAAGTAAGCGTTGTCATTTATGTTAAGGAAAAAAAAATATCAATCATTAATTCTTAGCTCCCCATTCCCTGTTCTCTAAGTCTTTGATCTTACTTTTTCTTTCTATATATATATATATATATATATATCTTTACCTTTTTTTTTTGGCTTGAATTTTTAATTTGTCAGGTCTCCTCTTACAAGAGAGGTGGGATAATTTACTTAAAAATATTTTTCTTGAATCATAACTTATCATATTAACAAATATCAACTGTGAATTTTTTTTTTCGAAAAATAGGATTAAGAATGAGAGGTATGTAATTATATATATTATTATATGGGAAAAAAGAAACAATACGGAAAAGATAAGAGGGAAAAAGATTAAAAAAAAAAAAATTTGTGAAACTGGTGGGTCGTCAAGTAAGTCACTTTTGTAGCCGATAATAAATACTAATAATCAAACCCAAATACAAATACAAATACAAAGAAAAGAAGTGAGAAAACAGAAACAAATGCCACTACTATCAATATCATCAATAACAACACCCAGTTATTATTACCACTACCAGAAGTTAAACCACCGTATCTCAGCCTCACTGGTGGCTCTGGTCGGAGCAAAGAGAGCGATGGTGACTGCGAGCAGTAGTAGCAAGGGTGCAGGTGCGTTCACGACCATCAAAGAGAGAGTAAGCTTCGAGAAGGAAATAAAGAAGAGCAAATTCATCGCCATCGCTGGCCCTATCTCCGACGAGCAATCCGCCTTCTCTTTCCTTTCCCAGGTTCTCCTTTCCTTTCCTTCCCACCCATTTTGACCAATTGCCCAATTATAATAATAACTATAACATTACTTTACTGGTATGGTAATGGTATGCCGCGATTCCTATGTTGCTTCTTTTCTAATACTACCACCTTTGATTCATTTATGATGATGCTCTTTAATACTCATCTTTTTGAATGCTTCATAGAATAAGCTTGAATATTTTGATTGATTTTTAGGTCCGAGATCCACGTGCTACTCACAACTGCTGGGCGTACAAGGTACTACATTATTTTATCATATGCAATTTACTTTGCTAATAATAATAAGCGTAATTGGGTTAAGCTTCTCAGAACAATAACAACAACAACAACAAATACGTCCTCGCTTCAAAAAAAAAAAAAAAAAAAAACTAAGCCTTTGTCTCAAATTTGTTGTGGTTGGCCATGGATCCTTAACAGTTTACCGTGTCTTGTTACCTTATAGTATTTTGTAGGAGGAAGGCAGTTTGATAGTGAAATCTTTTATGTTTCACTTTCACATGAGTGATCCCTCCTCACCCTGTGGGTTTATAAACTTGTTCGTGTTCTTTCTAGTGCAAACTTGTGGGGACCTTGATGAGGGTTTCAGCCCTCAACATTAGACTTAAAATTTTTATGTCCTCAGAATGAGTGTGGAAGCGTCGTTCAAAGTCGGAAAAAATTGGGAGGAATATGTTTAAGCTTTATTTGATAAGTTTCTATGGCCGCATTTTTTTTTTTTTTTTTTTTTTATAAATAAATAATACTTCATTGAATAAAAGAAAGATAATACAAGGAACCAAAGCACACAGGCAGTGTGCTAAAGACAGCAGCAATAAAAACTACAATGCATGAAAATTACAATAATCAATCAAATCAACCAGAGAAACAAAAGTGAAAACACCTGAAGCATTTGTCCACTCAAATAAGGTGTGGAAAAAAGATAGCTTCAAGTCACGGGTTGATCTCTCACTTCCTTCAAAAGAACAAGCATTCCATTCTCGCCAAATACCCTGCATAAGACAATGAGGGATCGTAGTCATAGCCCAGATTACCATAGATCTATGCCTGTTGAACTTACCAGGTATCTAGAAGTTCTTTAACCCCACCTAGCATCACCCACTGAACCCTGGATAATGCAAACACCATGTTCCACAACTCTCTAGCTATAGGGTAATGCATAAGTAAATGGTCAATAGTCTCCCATCTCTCCTGCACATGCAACACCAGTCAAACACTGCAACTCTACGCCTCAAATTATCGGTAGTTAAAATCCTCCCCAAGGCAGCCGTCCAAAGGAAGAAACTAACTATTGTTGGAAATTTACTAACAGTTTTCCAAGGGAAAGAGAGTTGGGTAGTAGACTCCCTAACAATTTCCTATTCAGACCCATATGCATTGCATATTTGATTTTTCTGGAATCTAAACAGCATAGACTTCCATGCAGAAGATGATGGGAGTCCATTAAAGAAGGTCGTCTTTGACATGGTTTTCTCAATTTAGTCCCATGTTGTTCTCTTCTGCATCTCAGGTTGGAGATCAATATCGGTCTAATGATGATGGTGAACCGTCTGGTACAGCTGGCAAGCCAATACATTCTGCTATTCTTTCTTCAGGAATAGATAGAGTTATGGTGGTTGTGATCAGGTAAGCATTTCCATGACTTTTTCCTGAGTACATATTATGTTGAGTTCTCATGTGTGGATTCTCAGCTTTAAATTAGTTGTGTTATATACAAAAGCTTAGGTTGGTTATATTTTGTTGCACATCTTGTTTTTGCTCCTTCAATTAAATACCAGGTATTTTGGAGGCATCAAACTAGGCACTGGAGGATTGGTCAGGGCCTATGGAGGAGTTACATCAGAGTGCCTAAGAAATGCCCCAACTTGTGTTGTGAAATCTAAGGTATTGGATTTCTTTTGGGGTTTTTATGCGTCTTTACTTATGAGTTATGATTGCCGCTGCATGCTGTTCCACTTAATTAAAAAAGTATGTGAAGATAATTACATATATGTCATGGAAATTTGTTAGTTAATTTTGAGGCTATTTATCATTGGGAAAGGAAATTTCTTCGGATAAATAATTGGAATGAATATGATTGCAGGTTCCAATGGGTGTGGAGGTTCCGTTTGATCTTTTGGGCATTCTATACCATCAGGTGATCTGAGATCATATTACTTAGTTTTTTATGCCTTCGCATGGTTTGAATTATGTATATGACAAAACTGATCTGGAAAGAAAAGGTTTCTCTTTGCTTCTTTTAAGGACATTTTTGGTTGCTATTGATCTTCATGATAAGTCTCTGTCAATGAAATAGTTATACCTTGAAAAAATGTTAGCAGAACATTTTGATAATATCTCTGTTACTCTGAGTTCTTTTGACTGCCCTCCTTCTATCTCTTTTCTTATTTTACCATCTATTATGACCGGGATAATTGAAAGATAACTTAGTTGATTCGAGGTGACTAACTTCATGAACTTGAGAGGGAGAATATACTTTTTGGGTTACCTTTTGCTTGCTTCATTCATATTCCTCTACATACATAAATACTAAAGAGGAGATAGCCTTATCACAACCACCTCCCAAAACATAGGATCCAAATCCTATTTGAATTCAAATACAATGCAACTCCTGTTTAAATTTAAATACAATTTGAAATGAATGCAATGCTAATCCGCTAATCTCCTGCATGATTTTATTTGAATTCAACTTAAGAACTCTATTTTAACCTGAACCGATCCTTATCTTGTGTTGTTTGAATTCTGGACATAACATTCACTGTTACAAATCATGTGATTATGAACTCTTAGAATGGAAGTTTTGCTAGATTACCTTCTCTAATACGAGCCACCATTATGATCACATTTTTCTTTCAAGCTTGTCTAACAAGGAGGACTGTTGATGTGGGCTCAATTTGTGGCTTGAATTGCCACTGAAGCCCACAAGGCCCATTGCTTGTAAGTTGGTCAAGTATGACTGAATACAACTAGGAATGTAACTCCTAGTGTTGCCGACCTATGACATATATAAATATATATATATTAGGTTTGTGTTCTACGGAATAGAGAGATCAAGAATTCTATTAACCTAGTAAGTGCAGCCGCATAAGAGAAAATAGAGAAAAAGAGAGGCAGTCAGCTTCTATTCTTATTGTTTTTGTGAGAGAGTGCTAGGGTGTAATTGAGATTTGGGTTTCTTGAGAGTGTTCTTGTGCACTATTGTATCTCCCTATTTTTATAGTGAAATTTCTCCGTCGTCGTTGTGGAGGTAGTCAGTTTGCCGAACCACGTAAATTGGTGAATTTATGTTGATAAAATTCTTTTGAGTTAAGGTATAAGTACATCTATGTAATTTAATCTGTTAAAAGGAACAGATGTAAAATGCTATGGTAAATGAAGTCCTCTATTATTATTTATTTATTTATTTTTGTGGTAAGTATCAGATGCTTTTTTTTTTTGTTGATAAGTTATCAGATGCTTTTCCTTGGTGAAACCTTTTTTTTTGGTATGCAATATATGGCATAAATGGAGAGTAGAGACCTTGCATCTTTGAAAAGTTAAACTTAATGTTTGCGTACTCATATCTTGTGCTTGGTATTTACAGTTACAATCTTTTCAAATTGAAGACATCAAACAGGATTATGATACTGGTAAAGATGGCATCAGCATGGTCACTTTCAAAGTTGATTTTGACCGGGCTGAGAAGTTGGAGGAGGCTGTCAAAGCCAATTGTAGCCGAGACTTGGTGTTTTATAAACACTGAGAGACTTGGCCATGTCTTATATGTGGGTGCGGACATTGTGAACATTATTGAACCTGTCATCAAGGCAGCACTTTCAGGAGCTGGTATGTTCAACCCTTTTTCTCCTGCCTTGCTCCAATGATGTGCAAAATATGTCAGCAGATTTGCAGATAAGCCTGCCCTTAGTTAATTTATTGTTTGAGGGAAATTCATAGAAGAATTAATTACAGGTAGATGTTTAAGATAAATTTTGAATTATTCTTGAGAGGTGGTGGCGATCTGAAAATTTAAGAACTGTATATATGATCTTCATTTCATACAGATACCCTGTTTCTAATTTTACTGACGTTGTAAATTTGTTTACTCTGTGCACTGTGCTGATCTTTATGCTGTTCAGCACATTGGTGCCTTCCTACATCTGTGAAAGGAATTATGAAGTAAAAAGACAGCAGAGAAACCTCACTTTTAAGTTGATTTATGATTTGAAATTTTGAATTAGTATTCTCTGTAACCTGAGATTGGTTGACCAATTTGTACTTCTTTATTTTTTTTCCTATGTCATTTTCAATGTGACGAACGCTATATTTTGAATGTTTATTTGAATATTATCTATTAGTAGCTTATTCTTTGATTTAATTAATGAATAATTTCCATAAAAAAGCAAAGTGTAGCATGTTGGCTCATTGCATTGTAGGAAGGATAGAAGCTTGATCCTGAGTTTGGTTGAATTTAGAGCTGGTTTTATAGTTTGTACTAAATAATGTCTCCCCCACCCCCATGATCATCTTCTGTGGCTACCATAGGTAATTACCATTATTTTTGATATCTTCGATTTTTTTTTGGGTGGGGGGAGAGAGGGGTGGGGGGAGGGGGGGTGTGTGGGGAGGGGAGAACCGTCAGGGAGAAGGGGTGGGGGTGGGGGTCTTTGCTCATTTGTTTTGTTTAATTTTGTATTTTGTGGCCTTCATAATTTTAAGTTTGGGAAGTTAAAAAGTCAACATTTCGAGTAAAATAACCAACTTATCTAATATTTTGAGGACTAGATGACAATATCACAAGTGATTCGGTTATTTATTTTAGGTAGGGGGAAAGAGAAATATGACTCTTTACAATCTCTACCAAGTATTCTTAGGCTAACTTGAGACATTCTAGATAGTAGCAACAAGCCAGGATCAAAAGACTCTGTATGGCTGCCACATTCAAGGGTCATTTATTTATTGTTGGAGGAAAGGCAGAACCGTAGCATCAAAAGGGCTAGTTTTCAGTTTGATGGGGGTGCGATAAGGCATGAATCATCGGTGGTTCAGATCAACCTCTGCCAAATTTTTTTTTTTAGTCTTATGGAGGAGATTGAAGCACCATTGGCAAAGTTGTTTTTGATGGAATGGGGGGATTTGAGGCATGTTTGGCAAAGATGGACTTGCAGAAAGTGGGTGTTGGTTGCTTGGAAGTGGCAGCCATGTGGACTTGGTGGAGTTGATTCTAATTGAATTGGGAGCATAGGTATGTGGTTGATTTTTCTTTTTTTTTGCTTACATCAGGTAGGGTAGGGGGGATTTGAACACACACTCTTATCCTTAGGAGAATTGGGTAATGCCATTGAGGTACAAGATTCTTGGTGGATATGTGGTAGGTTAGCAACTGTGTCAATGTGTATTTAGGCACTGTTGGCTGGGGCAGGAGTTGGTTGCTTGGTAAAAGTGACTTTGGATGAGTTGGGTGTGTTGGCAGTGTTGGGAACGGGATGGTAGGCAATTGTGGCAATGTGGTTTTTACCTGTGTTTGCTAAGAGGGTATT
This sequence comes from Quercus tomentella, assembly GCA_028535165.1. Lineage (NCBI taxonomy): Eukaryota > Viridiplantae > Streptophyta > Magnoliopsida > Fagales > Fagaceae > Quercus > Quercus tomentella. The sequence continues at coordinate 6,520,772 of JAPQVY010000001.1, forward strand.
TGGGATGGGAGCTTGGCAATAGTAGCATCTTGGGCCTTTGGTAGAGAATATTGAGTCAGCATCCCTGGCAAAGGAAGCAACTGTAGCCGGGGAGGCGAAGTGGCCTTGGGCAGAGATAGTGTTGTCTGAAGTATCAGTGCCGTGGTCGTGTCCAAAAGTTTTTCAAGCTGTTTAGGCTCGTATTAGTGCTTGAGAATGGCAATGCTAAAACAATAAATCTATGACCACAACCCATCTCACACCTATTTTCACACCATTTCCACGTGTCATTACATCATCACTTTTGATCCCAAAAAACACCTTTAATAATTAGTACCTCATATATATATATATATATATATATATATATATATTTTTTTTTTTTTTTTTTCTCTAACCTGACCGGACTCTGTGTGTGTGTGTGTGTGATGATGAGGAATAAATGTTAGTGAATGGGAGAAGAATGAGATGGGTTCTCTAATGGGTCACGGAACCCATCTCATTCTTCTCCCATTCACTAACATTTATTCTTCATCATCACAGAGAGAGAGAGAGAGAGAGAGAGAGAGAGAGGCCCCTTTGGGGACGCATCCATAAAATATTAAATTTAGATAGGACCATATAACTGTAACAAATTACAAACCATAGGATCGTTTTTCCATTACTAAGATCGACAATAGAACAGCCTTTTGCAAGCTGATACGACTAACTAAAAAACAATGGAAGAGCCTTTTACAATTTGGTACAAGTAAAGAATGCATGAATCATGATGCATGAAAAATGAAGCCCTGTAAGACTAACAAATATATATGGACTTGCTAGTGTCTAGCCTGTAAACAAACTCAAATAAGAACCAAGCAGGTTCTATTATTTACGAAGACTCCAAGGCATTGAACCATTAAAAAAAAATGGCTAGGCGAAAGATGATGAATATAAATGTTACGGGTCCAGCATTAGTGGCTCAATTTGAAGGGGGTGTAAAGAGGGAAAAAAGTGTTGGGATAGTGGTTGGGGTGGGCATTGGAGTAGATGGGAGCGGAGGTAATGTTGCCTAGGGAACCGTTAGGATGGTAGGCAAAGATGAAACTTGTGCACTTGGTAATGGTGGCAATGTGAACTAGGGGACATTTGGTTGGTTGGCAGTGTTGGTAACGGATCGGCAGATAATAATAGCAATGTGGCTTTTGGCAGATGTGAAAATTGGGTGCTAGGCAATGGTGGCAATGTGGGATTTGGCAGAGTTGGCGTGGTAGGCAACGTGGCTTTAGGTAGTGTTGGTATTGTCCGTAACGGATGCAATGTTGCCTTGGGTAGAGAAAATTGTAGGCAGTGGCATTGTTGCGGGTGGAGCAGCTGGTGTGCCCAAAAGGTGACGAGCTGCTAGACTTATATTGGTGCTTGAGAGTGACAATGCTATCATTAAAGTGTTAGTATATGGGTTGTGCTTGTGTCTAGTGGTCAGTTCCACTGGACACGTTGAGATGTGGACATATGTCCGTATCTTAGCGTGTTTAGCAGAACTAGCCATTGGATAAAAGCCTTTCCCTTGGCGGATAATAGTAATAAGTGATCACACCATAATATGATGCATCCTCACCTATATAATAGTAATAAGTGATCACACCATAATATGATGCATCTTCACCTATATAATAACACCCACTTGGCGGATTGTGTTGCTTCACCAACCAACAATATAATTAATTAAGTGTTAGAGTTAGTTATTTACAGAAGTAGTGTGTTTTTTAGATAAGATACAACTCTTGGTAAATAGACATATCTCTTCCCTAGAGACATGCGGAATCTATAAATATTGAGATTCCTCATTCATTGTTAGTTTGTTACAATACATAATTTATTCTCCTTGTCTATGTTGGTGATTCCTTACCATACACAATAAGGAACTCACACAGAGGTGGGAGGAAACAATGATTAGAAAATCCCAGGGATTGATAGAAGTTTTTCGGATCTGGTTCACTTGAAGAGTTGGGCCTATTGGGTAGATGTTTTTCTTATTGAAGAAACCATGTTCCATAGGAGTATTTACAGTGGGTAAAGTGTTGAACAATCATGAGGATCTGAGTAGCCAATACGAGTTTAATGGGATGTGGTTGGAGGAATTGTGAACAAGCTTTATATAGAAAAAGGTAATAGCTAGTTGCTAGTGCGCACACATTATTGCACACAAAGTACATAAACATGAGTTCCTTTTTTTGTTATATATTTTGTGGGCAATATTATGTGTGAAATAAACACCACTCTCTAGTAAAACATAAAGAGAAACAAACCTATTTCATTATGACTTATGGTATAAAATTTTTATTTATTTATATTTTTTTGAGATAGACATTTCTTGTGGATTGTGGTTACATCAATGATCAAATATTACTTCTACGGGAAATTGCTCTTTGCATTCAAATTTATAAAAATTGAATGCTTCTACAGTTCACGACACATTTTCATGTTTGCTATGATGTTATCAACTTGTCATTTATCCATCCCCATTAATATCTTCCTCGTCATCATCACATGGACCAATATTGCGTTAAAATGGGAGGTTTTACACCCTAATTATTCGTTTTAGTTTAATTTAAGTGGTTTATGCAACCATTCCTTATCTTGAGTTTCCTTTTGAGCCAGAAGAAGCGGTTTGATAAGATAGTATATGCTAAGAGAAGCTCCACACTAACAAAGAAATTGTATACATAATTGTAGGGGCAATTTTTGCTTCAAAGGCCAAGGGCTAGACCATGTTGTAACCTTAGGCAAATTTGTTGTCCCACATGGGAAAGATTTACTTCCTCTTTCTACTTTATAAGGGATGACCAAATAGAGATAGAGTACCACTAGCTTGGTTAATTGTAAGGACTGAAAATGTGTCGGTCCCAAACTTGGATTGGGCTCAAACGTTGACGGTCCACACAATAAATTTGTAGAGAGCGGACTGAAAAGCTAGGCCTTAGCGGGCGGGCAATTGTTAGTCATGGTGGTCACGACAGTTGCGCAGAGATGAATATGAGCTTATTCAAGGAGATTTTCTCTTTGGCGCAGTTTGGATGACTCCTGCTCTTTGGCTTCGGGGGAGTCCCCTCCTTTATGGATTGCCTCTTCCTCCTTTTATACTAGTTTCTACCCTCTCTTGAATGTCCACGTGTAGGTTGAGATTCATAGGGTTGATACTTGTCCCATCAGCCCATACCCAAAGTGGTTGGGAATGGTCGTAAAGGCTGAAAAGCATGGCTCTATCAGGTGTAGAGTATTTAATTGCAGTAATGACAGTTTTTCCTTTGTTCTTTGTCGTTCTAGTACTTTTCCTGTTCGGTGGAATGACCCAGGGTGTCATCATTAGGACCGAGTTGCTGCCTTTGTCCTCGGCTGTAGTTATGGCCGAGGATGGCCCTTCCTTTGGCCGAGGATGGCCCTTCCTTTGGCCGAGGAAGATCCTTCCTCGGATAGGGCCTTGGGCCCAACGCGGACATTGACATGGGCCTCTCGGTTTTATACCCCCCACAATCAGGGGCGTAGCTAGGAATTTTTGCTTGGGAGGGCCAAGGCAAAACTACCATTTTTTTTTAGAGAGTTTTAACCTATGATGTCCTCTCCTGATAATAACTCTTTATCATCAGACCAAGACATCAATCAGTTTTTGATATAAGCGAGGATTGAACTCCAAATCTCTTATACAACCATCAGAGATTTACCAGTTGAGCTACTGAAACCCACTGTAAAATTATCATTTTGATTTGCAATTCAACAAAAAACTCAAAGTACAGTATATTTTTATAACACAAGATTATTGATAGAATTTTTTTGTCAATGTAATTCTATAGCACTCAAATATCAAAATACTAACAAGTTAATCGACCAATTGAGCATCTTAAGTCTTTTTTTTTTCTTGAGTTTCTCCTATTCTTTTGAAAAACCATAAGTCCACAACATTCATAGAAATCAAATATAAGTATACAACAAAATTGCAGAAGAAGAAGAAAAAGAAGAAGTTGGTATTTCTCAATATTTGCTTAGCTTTAAATAAGAAAACTCTTTGTTAAGGAAGAGGGAAAAACTAATGAAAATGTGATTATGTGAGAGCATCCCATGGAGGAGTTAACGAAGAGAAACTGAAGAGAGAGCACCAAGTGATGAGGAGAGTCTTTTAAGTGGTTTTTAAGTGGAAGGAGATATTGTAATAGTTTTGAGAAAGTGCAAAACTTAAGTACAATATCCTAAGTGTAATACATTAAGTTCTTCAATTAAATTTAAGTACATATTTAAATGACCAATAAAATACAAATAATGATATTATTTTTAAGGACAATTAATTTCAATACATATGATTTTAATCAGGTAACCTGATGTACTACACCTCAGTTTTATCCCTTCACAAAAATTGAATAACTAAAAGCTAAAAAAATATGGATGTGGCTATCATGCTTTAGAGAAGAATGGAATAGACAAAAGGAGTTAATTTTTATAATTGCACAGTTGGGATTCGGGGTGGGAAAAATTTTATGAGTGACGTGTTTGAGGGGGGGTCAATCTTTTAATCTTGTGGGGGTCAACCTTTAACTCAAAATGATTCTAGCCTAGTTTTACCTATAATTAGAGAGGTTTTAAAAAATTTTGGAGGGGCCATGGCCCCCCCCAATGCATAAGGTGGCTCCGCCCCTGCCCACAATAATCATTTAGGCTAATCATAAGAATGACACTCAAAAGATAATGAGTTTGGAATAATGGAAAATAAAACATCATAATCTCTGATACAAGCAAATTCACACGAACCTACTCATGCAGGTAAAATCACTCGAATAAAAAATTAAATGCATGCATTGAAAAAATGCTTCAAGCTAGTAATACAAAGAACCATTCCAAGATGAATGGAAAAGTGGGGCATGTCAAGGACTAGTGGTTCTCATTGAAGGGAAGTGGGAGAAGAAGGTTGGAGTTGTCATCGGAGGGTGTCAACTCGGGAATTGTGGGGATGGCTGGGAATTTTGGAATTGGCAAAGATGGTATCTGGGTGCTTGGCAATTGTGGCAATGTGGTTTGATCAGGTAGTGTCATTGGCAATGTGGGCTTTGGCAGAGTTGGTTGAGTTTGCAGAGTTGGCAATGCTGGTGTGTCCAAAATGTGGCGCGCTGCAAGGTTTGTGGTTGCTAGTGATAATGCTAGGACCAAAGACAGGAGGAAACAATAATTAGAAAACGCCATGGTTTGATGAAAATTTCTCAAACTTAGGGAAGAAATATAGTGAAAGAGAGTGAGAGATAGGAAAATGAGATTTCTATATTTTCATTATACAATGGTATTTATAGCTTTGAATCTAACATATTGTTAGTTCAATAAATAACAAAAGAAAATGTTAACAAGCACCATGTGGTGCTTATTAAGATTTTCCTATATGGGTCTCACTTAGAAAAAAGGAAAAAAGTTATCAAAAGAACTGTCAAAAAAGATAAAAAACTTTTAAAAGTTGCCAAAAAAAAACTGTTGTTACTGCCGAAAGCTGCCAAAAAAATTGTTGTTAACGGGTACTTTGCGGTGCCAATTAACACAACCTAATAACAAATTGGGATGGGTTAGGAGACTAATTCCTGTAAAAAACTTCAACGGCTAGTAACCGTGGTAACAAAGTTAATAGCACTAACAGAATTTTGAATTTGAAGTCACGCTTCATAAAGCAATACAGAAACGGTGCGAAGTTTAAACTACCTTTAGTAAGACGACACCGTATTGTTAAAAGTCTATAGTGTGCTGAGAGCCAGAAACGATGCCGTGTTGCTGTGGTTGTTTGAAAACGGTGTCGTGTCTAACAGTAGAAACTTTGAGAAGCTGTGAGAAGATGTTGTAGATTGAAAAAACTAGGTGGCTGATGGCCATCAGTGATGGGTATTTTTAGTGGGAAAACGTTAAAGGATTTTGAGGACTGAATAAACGATATAAGAGTTTGAACGTTTGATGGAATATTATGGTTGGAGGAAGTATGAGGAAACCTTGGTTAGTTCACCTCCCAAACTAGACTAATTGTTTGTTCAAAAATACCAGTCAACCTAAAAGGATGCAATTGTTCCAAAAAACATAAAGAGAAGAAGAAAAAGAAGGTGTAATAGGAAAACAAACCTACTGCCTATATGAGTCTATCATGAGACTCTCTCTTTTTTTAACTAATAATAATAATAAAATTTATAAAAAGACACTTTTTTTTTTTTTTTTATGAATTATCAAATGGATACTCTGATTGAATATTTGACCAATTTTTCATGTGAATCTTAGTAGATGATGGTAATTTATATTTTGAAGAGGTTTTAAATAAGATCTTATATATGCTAAGAGCAAGTAATTTAGCTAACAGTCTGATATCACTTGGTGTCTTCAATGGAGACTTATAAGGGGATATTTGATCAATTTTTCATGTGACACTTAGTAGATGATGGTAATTTATATTTTGAAGAGGTTTCAAATAAGATCTTATATATATGCCAAGAGCACGCAATTCATCAGTTGATAGCCTGACATCACTTGGTGTTTTCAATGAAGACTTCTAGGGTTCAAATTTTTCTTCAATTGTAACCATTGAATTTATATATAAAAAAATCTTATTAAGTTGGGCAAAACTTATATATGATTGCTTAGGTGTTGGATATTAGATTATTCAATTAAATTCAAACAATTGATTGTATTAATTAGTGAAATATTAACACTTTTCACTGTTTCAAAGACAATTAAATCCTTTATTTATGTTTTGAATTTAATAGGGAAATTTAACGTACTATAATAAAGAATTGCACTTAAGTTTTATACTTAGAAGTTTATGTTCTATTATGAAATTTATAAATTACTAGTATATACTAGCATGTTCGTGCATGTTAGTATACATGTCAATTGGACTCTAGCTCGGTCCATTGTACCATACTTATACTATATTTTATATTTATTGCACACATATTACTTATGCTGCCTATGTGTAGGCAACATCATTTTGTATAATTTTATGGATCAACATATAAAAGAATTGATTCTGTATTCTAACAATGCAATATACGAATTAATTATAAGTTATATGATATGATAGTTTACAATCCATGAGTAACCCATAATTAATCTCATTACATATTTGTTTACAATCATTTTTTTCACACTCGTACATTTTTCATTTGCATAATCCTCTTCCAAAAAGTATGACAATTCCATTCGAATGGACATAACTTCATTAGTATGCTTGCACAGTTGCACGCGCAATATACACTTTGAATCAAAGACCGATGCAGAGAAGGTTTTGTTAAGAGAACCTTGGATTGTCGAGTTTAGACCTTTTCAAGTATGAGCAAATTGTAGCATGCGTGTTTAATTTGAAGGGCAGCATGTACCCATTGGGTTTTTATAGAGAAAATGCATTAAATATTTAAGGATCCAGAGAAATTAAATTAATGAGTTGTCACGGGAAAATCTTTAATAGTTAACATCTCTCACTTGATTAGGTTTTTTATTTTTTTATTTTATTTTATTTTATTTTTCACTTATAAACTAGTTAGACGAATGGCTTCAATTCTCGAAGGTCAAGGGGCTACGTACATTATGGTTCAATTTTTATACCAAACCATTTGGTATATATGGTGCTTGAGCCATCTGGCTCTACCCATAATTTTTCCTTTTTGTTTTTTGTTTTTGTTTTTATTTTTATTTTATTTTATTTTATTATTAGCAGATATCTCGTCTAACCTGTGTCATTTATTACCGTGGCCAGTAATATGGCCTTACAAGGATGCTAATGATAAAATAAAAGAAAAAAAAAATCGACCAGTGTCATGTATAAGATAGAAGACTGATCACAGATTATAAGTGAAACTCCACCCTTTTTTTTTGTTTGAAAGATTAATTAATTAAGTGATTTTTGCAATTATTCCATATCACAGATTATCATAAAGTATACCGTATGTAAGAGAAGCTCCAGACTTTTTAAAGAAATCATGTACATATATAATCATATTTAATATGGGTAATCATAAGAATAACACTCCAAGTGAAAATGAAAAGTATTAAATAATCGAAGAATGAATCTAGAATAATGGAAAATAATACACGAGAATCCTCCCCGAGACAAACAAATACACATAAACCTAGTCGCGCCTGTAAAAGCACTTACATATATAAAACCAAGGCAAACAGGTTCCCACCACACATTTAAAAAACGCTTCAAATAGTGGTACAGAGAACCATCCAATGATGAAGCGAGAAGGAAGATGAAAGGGAATTTGGCATATCAGGGACTAGTGATTCAATTTGATGGTGGTGGGGAGAAGAAAGGAATGGTTGGAATTGTCGTTGGAATGGTGGGGATTGAAGGGATTGTGGTTGGGATGGTGGGCAATGGAGGAGCAGCGGGTAGAGGAGGTAGTGTCACCTTGGGAACTGTAGGGGTGGTTGGGGAAGTTGGGTTTGGCAAAGATGGAATCTGGGTGCTTGGCAATGGTGGCAAAGTGGACTTTGGTAGAGTTGGCAATGGTGGCAATGTGGTAGTTGGCAGTGTTGGCTGAGATGGGATCTGGGTGCTTGGCAATGGTGGCAATGTGGGCTTTGGCAGAGGTGGTTGAGTTGGCAAAGTTGGCAATGGCGTGCTAGGTAGTGGTGGCAATGTGGCTTGAGGCAGTGTTGGCACTGAGGGCAATGGAGGCAATGTGGACTTGGGCAAACTTGGGATTGTAGGCAATGTCAATGCCGGAGGTGGAGCGGCTGTTGTGTCCAAAAGCTGACGCGCTGCAAGGCTTACATTGGTGGTTGCGAGCGAAAATGCAACGACCAAAGACAGAACGAAACAATAGTTGGAAAATGCCATGGTTTGGTCTGAGGAGAAGATTTGAAAAGCTGTTTCACTTTTAGTATTGGGTAGATGTTCTTGATTGAAAAAACCATACACTGCATGGGTATTTATAGTGCGAAAATGTTGAAGGATTTTGAGGATTAAAGCATCAATATGAGTTTGATGTAATGTGGTTGAAGGAAGTACGAATAAACCTTAGTTAGTTCACCTAGCAATAACTAGACTAGTTGTTTGTTCAAAAATTATTAGCCAACCTAAAATGATGCAATTGACTTGTGGGAGCTTATAGGAAAGCAAATCTACCTGATTATATGCTGTGACTCATCACACCTTTTGTTTTAGGGCCGTTAGGAATGTTCAAAAGAATAAATATTGAACAAAAATAGAAGCAAGAGATATCATAGGACACCATTGAATTCACTTGTGGATAATGCTGGGAAGTTCAATTGGCTTAACGTGTCGCTTTAGATAAAGAATAACTTGTATTTGACCAAATTTTCTTGCCACACATGTAGATAATGATAATTTATATTTGTAGAAGGTTTGAAATGAGGTTTTAGGAATTTTATGCTAACAGTGGTAACAAAGTTAACAGCATTAACGGATTTTTGAAGTCACACTTTTTTTTTTCTGTATTGCTTTATGAAGTCACACTTCATAAAGCAATACAGAAACAATGCGTATGTGTAAGTGTAACCCCTTTTTAGTAAGACGACACCGTATTGCTGTCGTTGTTTGAAAATGGTGTCGGGTCTAACAGTAGAAACTTTGAGAAGATGTTTGCAGATTGAATAAACGATATATGAGGTTGAATATTTGATGGAATATGGTTGGAGGAAGTATGAGGAAACCTTGGTTAATTAGTTCACCTCCCAAACTAATTGTTTGTTCAAAAATACCAGTTAAGCTAAAAGGATGCAAATGTTCCAAAAAAATAAAGAGAAGAAGAAAAAGAAGATGTAGTAGGAAAACGAACCTACTGCTTATACGAGTCTATCATGAGACTTTTTTATTTATTTATTTATTTTTTTACTAATAATAATAATAATAATAATAATTATTATTATTATTATTATTATTGTAGGGATAAGGGGCCCAGGAGTATATATTAGGCCTTGGGCCTTAGCTGAGGACGTTGAGTGGTCTGAGGACAAACAAATAGTAGTGAAGATGTAAGATTTAGATCCCCATAAGTAAGCTACAAATGAGAAGGTTGGGGAAGGTAGGCCTAGGAGGAGTATCTCCTCGGCTAAACGAAGTAAAGATCAAAGCGTGTGTTCTATCATCTAGAGGGACGTTCCAGGAAATTCTATTCATAAGGATATGCATTATGAACGTACAGGATAGATGGGAGCTGGGAAATATTTAAAAGAAAGCTGCTACCATCGCATTGAATGCTCTGTAGCTAACTCTCTGACCGCATTAATGAGGAAGTGATATCTGAACAGTGCTTTTCAGCCTTACAACTACCCCCAAAGACTTCAAGAGGGTGTTGATGGGATAAGGATCAACACAAGCAATCTAATGTCCACGTGGAGGGTAGAGATGAAAAGAGAGAGATAGTATATAATAGAGGGGAGGCCTTGAGAGAAAGGGATCGAAAAATTGAAAAAGAAACATTGTAGCAATAAGAAATGTATTTGTAACCAACTTCAAGTAATATATACAAGAATTGACCTCCTCGAACTGTGCCGAGGGCAATTTGCTTTGGATAAAACCAGTTTACTTTTACTTTATTATTATCTAGATCCATTATAATTGCTACCCAACTCATTAGAACCTAGTTTTCCAACCCACTCTCTACAAATTGATTGTATTGGGCTCATTGAGCTTAGATCCGCTTACTTTTTGGGCTTAGGACCCAAACTACGTCCTTACAATAATAATAATAATAATAAAATTTATAAAAAGACACTTTTTTTCTTTATGAATTATTAAAGGAATAATCTGACTTGGATATTTGACCAATTTTTCAAGTGATGCTTTGTAGATGATGGTAATTTATAATTTGAAGAGGTTTCAAATAAGATCTTATATATATCAAGAGTGGTGTAGTTTAGCTAACAGTTTGATATCACGATGTTTTCATATTTGAGTAATTTTTCATATGTGACGCTTAGTAGATGATGATAATTTATATTTTGAAGAGGTTTCAAATAAGATCTTTTATACACAATTCAACCGATAGTATGACATTACTTGGTGTTTTCAATGGAGACTTCTAGGGTTCAAATCTCTTTCCAATTGTAACCATTGAATTTATTGAATTATTTATTTATTTATTTTATTTATTTTTATTTTTTTAAGTTGGGAAAAAGTTATTTATAATTGCATAGGTGTAGTATATTAGATTATTCAGTTAAATTTAAACATCTGGTTGTATTGACGATAATGAAATATTAACACTTTTAACTACAATTAAATTCTTTATTTATGTGTTGAATTTAATAAGGAAATTTAATGTACAATAACTAAAGAATTGTACCTAAACTTTATACTTAGAAGTTTGTGCTTGGTTATAAAATTTATAAATTACTCTCTACTAGCATGTTCGTGTGTCCCACATCGGTGGGGTATGTTTGGGTTTATAACTTGTTTCGCGTTACTAATTGTTGCATGTAGTTTTGGTAATGACGTGTGAGTTTAACGAAAAAAATAGGGATGGCAATTTCTACCCGACCCGCGGGTACCCGGTCTGGTCCAACCCTAATGGGTCGGATTTTACTCGGCCCGATAAAGAATAGGGTTGGGTTTGGGTTTTTAAAAAAAAAACCCGAAGCGGGTCCGGGTTTTGGTAAAAACCCGGCCCGAACCCGTACCCGACCCGACCCGGTTAGATATATTTAAAATTACAAAAAAAACCTACCTATATATATACATCAACTCTAACCCTAAAACTCATTTCCCTCATTTCTCTCTCAACTCAGCCGCCTCTCTTGCCTCACTCTCACTGACTCAGACTCTCCCTCTCACGCTCACTCACATCTCATCCTCCCCTCACTGACTCTCACTCACACTCACATCTAATCCTCACCGTCACTCTCATTCACTCACCGACCCACCCTCACCCTCGTGGAGGAGCAAAGATCTCGTGGTGGTTGCCGTTTGTCACGGAGGAGCACGAAATCAATAGATCGGAGCTTGGGATTGTTAGATCAGAGAGAGATGAGGCCGTGTTGTTAGATCGGAGCACTGCCGATGGAGCTTTAGTCAGTTTAGTGGTCTGAGTTCTTCATTTTTTTTTTTTTTTGGTTCATTTTTGTTTTGGGTTCATTTCCTCTCTCAGTAGTTTTTGGGTATTTGTTTGAGGATTCGATCTGTATAGAATGTAATGCATGTGTATATTTTGCGTTGGTTTAAATGTGAATTGGAGTTGATGTTTGTGTTAATGTAAAAATCGGTCCATAAATGGAGTTTTTTTTTTTTTTTGATGTGATAAATGGTGTTTTATTTCTTCTATTTTTTGTGTTTATTTATTATTTATTTTCTGTCTAAGAATCTCATTTCAACAATGTTGATTGATTTGTTTTGCTGTTTGTGTTTGGGTTTTTATTTATTTATTTTATATATATATATATAAGATTGGGCCACGGATTAGGTCCAGAAGTGGCTGGCTGGACGGGGCCCGCGGGGCCCACGGAGACCCGACATGCCGGGTATGGGGCTAAAAAAAAGACCCGTTTATTAAACGGGTCGGGTCCGGGTAACAGGAGTAGACCTGCGGGTCGGGTCTGGGTTTCAAAAAACCCGGCCCGAACCTGACCCATTGCCATCCCTAGAAAAAAATCATGGGCTTGTCCCACATTGGTGGGGTGTGTGTGTGTGTTTGGGTTTATAACTTGTTCCATGTTACCAACTGTTGCATGCAGTTTTGATAATGACGTGTGAGTTTAATGAAAAAAAAAAAAAATCATGTTCGTGCATGTTAGTATATTTGTCCAATGGACTCTAGACCTATTGTACTATACTTATACTATATTTTTTATGCATTGCACACATATTACATATGCTGCCTATGTACAAGCAACATCATTTTGTATAATTTTATGGATCAACGTATAAGAGAATTGATTCTTTATTCTAATAATACAATATACACCATTGTTAGTTTCTTTAACACCTTCTTCCATTTCCTTGTGTGTGTTAAACTACTTAGTATTCTAAAAAAAAAAAACAATACAATATAAGGATTAATTAGAAGTTATATGATATGCTAGTTTACAATCCATAATTATTCTCATTACATATTTGTTTACAATAATTCTTCACGCAGTCGTACACATATCCACAGTTGCACGTGCAATGTACACTTTTCAAAACGCATAACTCTCTTGCAAAAAGTATTGAATACTCTTAGAGTACCATAAATGCGTACTCCCTCATCTCACATAACTATGGGTTCCGCTAATTAAATTTATGGTGGGACTCACAATTCATGTGAGAGGAGGGAGTATGCATTTATGATACTCCCTATTCGATAATTTTCCCATTCAAGACTCCCGGAGTATTAAATAATTTTCCCTTTCAAGTATTGGCAAATTGTAGTATGCATGTTTAATTTGAAGGGCAGCATGTACCCATTGGACTTTTATTGAGAAAATACGTTGAAAATTTTAAGGACCTGGAGAAATTAAATTAATGAGTTGTCAAGGGAAAATCTTTAAAGCATTGGTTGCATAGTTAATCTCTCTCACTTAATTAGTTGGAGTTCCACTTATAAACTAGTTAGACGAATGGCTTCAATTCTTGAAGGTCAAGGGGCTACATTATAGTTCAATTTTTATACCAAACAAACCATTTGGTATATATGGTGCTTGAGCCATCTGACTCTACCCATAATTTTTGCTTTTTGTTTATTTATTTATCTAGTTTTTTTTTTTTTCAAACCAGCGGAGATCTCGTCTAACCTGTGTCATTTATTACTGTGGCCAGTAATATGGCCTTACAAGGGTGCTAATGAAAAAATAAAAGAAAAAAAATCGACCAGTGCCATGTATGTAAGATGGAAAGCTGATCTCAGATTATAAGTGAAACTCCTTTTTTTTTTTTTTGGCTCGAAAGTTTAATTAATTAATGATTTATATTAAGTGATTTATGTAATTACTCCATATCACAGATTATCATATAGTATACTATAAGAGAAGCTCCAGACTTTAATTTTAAAGAAATCATGTACATAATGATGCAGGCAATCATAAGAATAACACTCCAAGTGACACTGAAAAGTATTATATGATCGAAGAATGAATATAGAATAATGGAAAATAAAACATGAGAATCCTCCCTAAGACAAACAAATACACATAAACCTAGTCGCACCTGTAAAAACACTTAGATCTATAAATCCAAGGCAAACAGGTTCCCACCACACATTTAAAAAACGCTTCAAATAGTGGTACAGAGAACCATCCAATGATGAAGCTAGAAGGAAGATGAAAGGAAATTTGGCATAACAGGGACTAGTGATTCAATTTGATGGTGGTGGGGAGAAGAAAGGAATTGTTGGAATTGTCGTTGGAATGGTGGGGATTGAAGGGATTGTGGTTGGGATGGTGGGCAATGGAGTAGCAGCAGGTAGAGGAGGTAGTGTCACCTTGGGAATTGTAGGGGTGGTTGGGGAAGTTGGATTTGGCAAAGATGGAATCTGGGTGCTTGGCAATGGTGGCAAAGTGGACTTTGGTAGAGTTGGCAATGGTGGCAATGTGGTAGTTGGCAGTGTTGGCTGTGATGGGATCTGGGTGCTTGGCAATGGTGGCAATGTGGGCTTTGGCTGAGGTGGTGGAGTTGGCAAAGTTGCTAATGGCGTGCTAGGCAGTGGTGGCAATGTGGCTTGAGGCAGTGTTGGCACTGAGGGCAATGGAGGCAATGTGGACTTGGGCAAACTTGGGATCGTAGGCAGTGTCAATGCCGGAGGTGGAGCGGCTGTTGTGTCCAAAAGCTGGCGTGCTGCAAGGCTTACATTGGTGGTTGCGAGCGAAAATGCTACGACCAAAGACAGAACGAAACAATAGTCGGAAAATGCCATGGTTTGGTCTGAGGAGAAGATTTGAAAAGTTGTTTCACTTTTAGTATTGGGTAGATGTTCTTGATTGAAAAAACCATATACTGCATGGGTATTTATAGTAGGAAAAGGTTGAAGGATTCTGAGGACTAAAGCATCAATATGAGTTTGATGGAATGTGGTTGAAGGAAGTACGAATAAACCTTAGTTAGTTCACCTAGCAAACTAGACTAGTTGTTTGTTCAAAAATTATTAGCCAATCTAAAATGCTACAATTGACTTGTGGGAGCTTATAGGAAAACAAATCTACTTGATTATGTGCTGTGATTCATCACACCTTTTGTTTTATGGCCATTAGGAATGTTCAAAAGAATAATTGAGCAAAAATAGAAGAAAGTGATATCATAGGACACCATTGAATTCACTTGTGGATAATGCTGGGAAGTTCAATTGGCTTATCGTGTTGTTTTTGATAAAGAATAACTTATATTTGACCAAATTTTCTTGCCACACATGTAGATAATGATAATTTATATTTGTAGAAGGTTTGAAATGAGGACTTAGGAATTTTATGCTATATGATGAAATTTGTAAGGTAAATTGTATTTTTGATCCCTCACATAGTGAGATCTATTTGATTTTGGTTTTAATTTTAAAAAGTTTGAATTTAGTTTCCTCAAACTTTTTAATTTTACTATTTAGTCCCTCCATCTATTTCTCTTTCATATATACTAACGAAATGTTAATTTAAACACCCTATATGTCATTGACCAAATTTGAACCAACCCTATATTTAAGGTTTAAAATGAAATTAACCCCATGTTTTAAGGAAAAAAAATGCGAGTAAGAAATGGATGGAAAATAGATGAAGTGACAAAATTATTCATCACTTCTTACAATTTGAGGAATTGAATTACAATTTTTTAAAATTAAGGGACCAAAATTGTACAAAACCTATATCTATGGGACTAAAATACAATTTACCTAAATTTATAAATAACTGACAATATGTTCATGCGATATACATAAAAATTAAAAATTACATAATTTTATGAAAATAGTTTACTAATATAATCACAATGTATTAATAAAATTGATAGCGAAAAAAAAAAAAAAAATCTAAATTACATGATTGAACTATACCCTTTAAGACAAAGTTTTTATTAAAACCAAATATTGTTGTAGATGATTTAAAATTTTAGGTAAATATTATATTTCTTAGGATTAAAATTTGATTAAAACTAAAAATTGTAGTAGGTGATTTAAATAAATATTGATTTTCTTTTAAATCTATTGAAAGTTTGAAGAGGAGAGTTTTAATTATCGATAGTATTTAAATTTTTTTTTTTTAAATTTTGGTAATAGATTTCAAGTTAGAGTAAACTATTCTAATAATTAGTATTTAAATTCATAAAAAATCACAGATTTTAATAATTATAAACCACATAACAAAATATAATTTATGATGTGTAATGTATACTGTAAGGACATATTTTGTACATTACAATGGTTATTACAAGGTAATATAAATTAATATTACAAAAAATTCAAGAAGGTAGAATGAAATAATTATTGTTATTCATTCATTTGGTGATCCATTATGAGAAGGTAGTGGAATCACATCATATATTAATCAAATTTCCTTAAATACAATTTGAAAATAATTATATAATCAATATTATGTTTTTCAAATTAATTAAAATATTCATAAATTTATAAAAAATTGATAACATCTTAGTGCAATATTGATGTAGTTTGTCATACCAATATAGTAATTAGCTGAAAGTAGTAGTATTTGGTTTTGTAGTTGGGTAATTAGAAGGGGAAAGTAGTGGTTTTAGCCATAAGGGGAAAGATTCATCAATCATACGGACTTGATCACGTGTCACGAAAAAGTTATCAATTAATGTCAACTCCATTGGAAAGTTGTAAAGTTTGTTGGACATTTGATCTCACAAAAGCCAATTTACAATGGTGAGAAATGGGGAGAAAACAATGTGGACATGTATAATTTTCTAGTTTAGGCCCTTTAGGGTTCTGTGTTGTCTTATGAAGGGGTTATAATGCAAGTTCGTAGCTTTGTAACTTTTTAAGTTCTGGTTTTATTAATTTGATCTCTAGTTGCTATCTTTACCTTTTTGGTTCAGACAATGGCATTGTTGGTTTAAATTTCATCATTTCGCAAATTAAATAAACTTGTTTTATTATTCGCATCATAGCATAGTTAGAATATTCTTTTCAGCTAGGAGAGGAAGAGAAAAACAAACTCTTCAAAATCTCTAGCAAGTAATACTTAGACTGACTTATAACTAGAGACAACACATACAAATACATTAGTAGCAACTAGCAACAAACCAGGATCAAAGCACCCGTAAGACTCCATCATATATCCAAGGATCATTTATTTATTGTTGAAGTAAATGCATAACCATAACATGGCTGCTTATGAGTGAAAGCAGTGCTTATTGGGTTGGCAGTGTTGGGCCTGTTGGCTTAGACTGGATTGATGGGATGCTTGGTATGAGTGGCTTTGCTAGCTTTGGGTTGAGTTATTGGAAGCTGTGTGTTTTTGGTATGTGGTGGGTGTTTGGCAACCGTGGCAATGCTCTCTCAAATGGGAATATTATGGATGCTTGGAAAGAGTGGCCCTTTAGGTAGTATACAAGATAAGTGTATTGACAATGATGGGAATGGTGTGGTACTGTGGTATGCGTATGTGACACTGTGGTTACTGGCCGTGTTGGTGGAGAGGTAGTTGGGTGCTTGGCAATGTTGCTGGCATCTTGGGCTTTGGTAGAGTCTGAAACACAGGCAATCCAACATTAGGAAACTACGGTTGGATCAGAGGTGGGATTGTCGATTGTATCAGTGCTGGGGTTGAACTTGAATCCGCACCTATGTCCAAAAGTTGGCGAGCTGCTAGGCTTGTATCGGTGCTTGACAGTGACAATGCTAAAACCAAAGACAAGGCGAATAAATGTTCATAAAAAGCCATAGCTGATAGAAGCAGAGAGTTGAGAGTTAAGGGCGAGTTCTAGCTAGTTAGTGTTATTGTGAAGAGCAGCATGTATACCAATTGAGTTTTTATAGGGAAAATATATTTAGAAATCAAGGATTTGGAGCCAGACTCCAACATAAACTTGATGAGTTGTTGCTGGGGACAACTATGAAAAGCATTGGTCACATATTTAGCCTCTCTCACTGATTTGTTGCAGTTTCACATATAAACTAAGTTAGAAAAATAGCTTCAATTCATGGTGGACACGATTCATCTATAGGCCTATGGGTTATTGAATGAAATCCGGACCAACAAAATTTTCATGTGGGGGCTCCATTTTAGTTCAATAATATTATACTTGGACACTTACCATTTGGTCTGGAGCTTGAGCCATTTGACTTTCTACCATTTTTTTTTTCTTTTTGGTTGGCGGAGAACTCGTGTAACCTGTGTCATATGGTGTATTTGGCCAGTAATATGGCCTCACAACTTACAAGCGTACTAAAGAAAAAATTCAAGAGAAAATAACCGCTACAATGTGAGCTCCCATTGTCAAAAAATCCTGCAAGAAGAACAGTGGGTTGGCGGGGGGTGGGGGCCTAAAGGGGCCCAGGCCCCGACCCAAAAAAAAAAAAAAATTTACATGCCATGCCCAGCTAAACCCAGCCCAGCCCTAAGTCCACACTGAGAGAGAGAGAGAGAGAGAGAGAGAGAGAGAGAGAGAGAGAGAGAGAGAGAGAGAGAGAGAGAGAGAGAGAGAGAGAGAGGGTTTGTACAGAATATATAAATAGGGTCTGTATAGAATATATAATACTGTTTGTTTGTTTGACACTTTGAATGTTTGTTGAATTCAATCATAAATGATTTTCAAGATTTAAAAGAACGTTGAGTTCGTTTTTTTATAAATGATTTTATTGTAATATATTAAGAAATAAGGGTGTTTTAGTCTTTGTATTTGTCTTTATTGGTAGGTGATTGGATTGTAATGTATTATGAAACAATGATTTTGTGTCTTTGTTTTTATTGATAGTTTGTTAATATTAAATGAATGCTTATTTGAAAATTTATTTTTAATTTCTTATATTCCTGTCTCCAAACTCGAAATCCTGATTCCGGTCCTTAACAATGATACTTGGATTTACTATTGGCTTCCAACATAAAAGTCCAAAAGCTTAAAAGCAGATGAGGTTGTTGAAGGGATGTTGGGTTGGCCAAATTGGAATTGTCTACAGTTCTATTAATGGTAGCCAGATAGGAAAGATTGCAGTTTAATAGTTTAGTAATCAAAAACCAAAATCCTTTCGTCTTAAAAGTTTATGTTTCAATTATCTCACTTTAAATTGGACAAATAAAAGAATTTTCTATGTTTACTACAGGTGCACAATTGAACCAGAGAACTAATGTGGTATATTTGTCATGTTCTTTTCATGAGAATCAGAATCAGTATTAACATTATCTTCTGTGTCACCGTAATCATCTTCATATAGATAGACCAGGCTATATAGTGTCATTGTTTGGGATGGAAGTTTTTGCACTTCTATTATTTAAATTTTCAGAGGCATAAGGTAGCATATTCTTCTCAACCTTTTAAAATAATAATAATAAATATTATATTTTCTTTTAGTGATGGAAGTAAAGCATGTTAGTAGTCGATATCATATAAGCTAGAGGCTCACCATTTTACAGTAATAAATAAGAAATCATATCGTATGGACAAACATCCCATGTGTTCATTTAAAAAAAAAAAGAAAAAAAAACAAACAAACAAACATCCCAATAATAATCCAAGTCATACTCAAATGAGTAAAAATTAACTCTACATTAAATACAAACAAATACTATTACAATTATTAAAAAAAGAAGAAAAAAGAAGAAGACAAACATCGCAATAATAATCCAAAGTCATACTCAAATGAGTAAAGAATAACTCTACAATGACAATACAAACAAATACTATTAGTATTACTTATTAATAGTATATAGAGACAAGGAAGGCTCTAAGCCTCCAACACACTCGAGAAAAGCTCAAGAAGCCCAGCAAACTAGGAGAAAGTGAACGGCCCAATGGGCTGCCGTGCTTTGAGGACAACTAGATCAGTTTGATGGGGGTGGGGAGAAGAAAGGAATAGTTGGAATTGTGGTTGGAATGGTAGGGATTGATGGGATTGTTGTAGGGATGGTGGGCAATGGAGTGGCTGGCAGAGGAGGAAGTGTCACCTTAGGAAATGTTGGCAAAGTTGGATTTGGTAAGGAGGGGATTTGGGTGCTTGGCAATGGTGGCAATGTGGTCCTTGGCAGAGTTGGTTGAGTTGGCAATGGAGTGCTAGGCAGTGGTGGCAATGTGGCTTGAGGCAGTGTTGGCACTGAGGGCAATGGAGGCAATGTTGGCAGAGATGGAATTTTAGGCAGCGTCAACGCTGGGGGTGGAGCTGCAGGCGTCTGCAATAGTTGACGAGCTGCCAAGCTCATATTAATGTTAGACAAAGACACTGTTACAATTAAAGCCAACATGAAAACATGCTTGCAACTAGCCATTGTTTGATAGGATTAGAGAGACCTAGCTAGACTTCTCTGAATATATATAGGGAACTTCTGTTTCTGTTATGAGTTGAAAGCATAAAATTCTAATTGGCATTTATAGAGTGGAATGTTGAAGTGTTCCAAGTGTTTGATGAGATGTTGTTGGGGATGCATATGTGAGAAGCTCGGGTTAGTTCACCTTCTCAACAAGACCCGAAGCCTGTTCAAATTCCAACCTACCAAGATAGCTTAACTAAAACAATCTGCTGTGGAAACCAATTTTGAGATGTAATATGACTCTAGCATTCCACACGCCAGCAAAAGGCAATGATATAACTAAGAATTTGGTACACTTTAGAATCTAAGGAAAGTATAAATTAGTATCACTTTTTTTTTTTTGGCTAGGTAAATGCGGGGGCTTGAACCCCCGAGCAATAGGTCACTTACATAACCGGGTACCAACTCGTCTAGAAGTGGCAATTGTGTATAAATTAGTATCACTTATTATCTGTATTAGTCTCTAGTTTCATAACAATACTAATGCCAAAACTTTATGAATTCCAGTTTAGATGCGTTTGTTAAATTTGCAGTGGAATAATTATATTTTACCGTATTTCAAAATGCACCAAATCATAAAGTAAAAAAAATGTAAAAGCAATACATGATTTGGAGTCGAAAAGAAAAACTGATGAAGTAACTATTTTAAGGGAAAAACCACTTTGGGGATAGAGACAATCCCATAGAAAATCTACTTTGAAGAAATAGTTAGATATAGCAGGATGTACACAAAACCATTGCACCTTAGATCCTCTATTAAACCCCTACAAGAGAACCACTTGCCTTCCTAAAACAATAGTCTTAGAATCAGGGAGGGGGCTAGGACTTTGAGTTAAGGGGGGCGACTTTGACTTCTAGCTCGGCGGCTTCTTAGCCGCTGAGGTTTTTTTTTTTTTTTTTTTGGTTGAGTTTTTGATGTGTGCGCCTGCTAGGTAAAGGAAAAATTATTCTATCTAAAACTTTATAAAAGGCTAGTTGTTTGTTTGAGTAAAATTGGTTAATTGGACTTAATTTTTTTTAGCTTTGCTATTGGTGATTTTTGTTGTTGTACAAATGTGTTTGGGCTAGTATATGTTGTTTTAAATTTTAGATCTATAAATTTTTTTATGTCCTTCAAAATGAGGAAAGTGCTAGAGGTATATTTTTGATATAGAGTGAGTGATTATTGGTAAGTAAAAAAGTGATATAAATGATAGGCTCAGATACGAACCAATAAGAATTTGTACCTCAATAGTATATAAAAATATTGTAGATAAGTTTGTAACTGTAACGTTACTTTAAAAAGAATAAAAAATATTGTTAAAGTGGCAAAATGTAATTTTATAGAACAAAATTGCTAAATTTAATGCGCGCACACACACATATATATACTAATACATTTAAAAAAAAAAAAAATTTAAGTGGGGCCATTGCCCCCTGCTCAATTAATGCCTCTATCCCTGCTTAGAACCTCTGAAACCTTTCAATAGTGGTTTCCTTCACACAAACTATAACCTTTGCCATACTCCAAGACGGCCAAAATGGGTAACTAGCCATAATTTTCTAATTATATAGTTAGTAGTTCTGGTTTTCAAACTATATTATTTACTAGCATCTCGAGTTTATGAGACTCGATTTTGGCCTATAAATCGAGTCTCATAGACTCGATTTTCATGGTTTAATCACGTCCAATGTGGCATATTTTTCCACGTGGCGACCACATGAAAATCGAGCCTCTGAGACTTGATTTATAACTCTTATAAACAATAGATCAGAGACCATCAAAGAAAAAAGAAAAAAAAAAAAAAAAACTAGAAACAGAAAGAGAGAAGACCCAGGCAGCGCGGCGGTGCGCGACCTAGGCCAGGCAGCATGCACCGTGCGCGACCTAGGCTAGGCAGCACGCACCGTGTGCGACCTAGGCCAGGCAGCGCGTGGCCTAGGTTCTTCTCTGATGTTCTGGGTTCTTATCTTTTTTTTTTTTTTTTTTTTTTTTTCTGGGTTCTTCTCTGATCTGGGCAGGTCTCTTGAGTCTCTAGATTCTTTCTCCCTTTGATCTAATTGTTGTGTTTCTGGGTTTCTTAATTTTTTTTTTGTGTATTTCGGATTGTACGAGAGACTTGAGACTTAAATTTTTTTTAAATTTTTTTGGTTTATAAATTGAGCCTTAGAGACTCGATTTCCAGATAGGAAAAAAATGCCACATCAGACCATGGAAATCGAGTCTTTGAGATTTGATTTATAGGCCAAAACCGAGTCTCTTAGACTCGAGATGCTAGTAAATAATATAGTTTAGTAACTAGA
The DNA here is from genome assembly GCA_028535165.1 of Quercus tomentella. NCBI lineage: Eukaryota > Viridiplantae > Streptophyta > Magnoliopsida > Fagales > Fagaceae > Quercus > Quercus tomentella. The sequence continues at coordinate 6,543,425 of JAPQVY010000001.1, forward strand.
ACTACTAACTATATAGTTAGAAAATTATGGCTAGTTACCCATTTTGGCCCTCCAAGACACCTCCTTGAAGATTTCTTTTTAGGGTCCACTCGCTAGGGGAGACTGGGGGGGCTCTTTGGATCACAAGTCTAGACAACGAACAAAGATATTTCTCTAAAGGTACAAGGTTTACTCGTGAATACATAGATTGTGTCCTCATTTTCTCTACTAAAAAATCATACAAAGTGGAGTTAATAGAGGCACACATAGGGCTTAAGTGATGGAGAAAAAAAAAAAAAAAACTAATGCAAAAAGCATATAGAAACAGAGTCAGAGAACAATTTTCCATGATCTCTCAATTGCGGCCCTTGCCTAAGCATGCTTGAATGAGCATCTTCAATCAGCTAGCCTTTGATTCTTCTTTTAAGTAGAGAATTTGACCATGAATAAAATACATCAATACCCCAATTTGATTACAAGTAAAAATCATCAAATTGATCAGTACTAAAAAGCTAGCACTTTCCTTTTTTAAATCATTATTTTCCCTCCTAATCCACATGCATTTTTCTATTATTCTGTTAAAAATCCCACATTTAGAAATGTGAGCAATAAAATAAGGGAAAGTCCAATAAAAAAAATCTAGAGTTTGTCTCATATGACAATCTAAACATTTTGGTCATGTATATATTAAAAACCATATAGTAATTTGTTAACATTAACCACCTAATTTCACAACAAAGCCATGCATCAAATAGTCTCTCTCTCTCTCTCTCAACACTAAAATCAAATTTTAAAATTTGATTTAATTTTCTTCACCATGCATTGCCTTACCTTAGTTAAAGTAAAACTCATTTTTTTTCCCCTTAAAAAATGAACAATTAATTTTCAACTGTTTTTCTTAAAAATTTTCACGTAAACCATGATCTTTAATTCTCTGTATTGTAATATATTTTATAGTGTAATTTTTTTGCTTAGAAATTTTGGTGGAACTTGAGTATAAATTTTTTTTTCCAACCAAAACAAGATTAAAACGCGGGGGGGGGGGGGGGGGGGTAGAGAATGCTTGAACTCTGACATATCCCAAAGACTAAAGCCCGAGAAACATATCCAAGAAATCAACCCAGCCAAGGATACAAGTAGAGAGGAAAGGGCTTGTTGGCGAAGATAGACTAGCCGGGGTCCCTAATTTGGAAAACCGAGGTGGCAACCCTCTCGGGGATCATATCCGAGGTAGTCCCTTGTGGGCTCCTTCTCAAGGTCACCATGACACCTCGGATAGTGACTTATTCCCCCAATGGTGGCTATTCTCCTTTCACCTCTCTCCCGAGAGACATGTTGAAGAGGATACATAACCCAATGAAACATTCACTTCTGCATTAATGAAATCCCTTACCTAATGTCAACAACATTAAATGCTGAATGACTAGCCTGAACAGTGAAAGCCCCCCCCCCCCCCCCCCCCCCCCCCCCTCCAAAGTCTTACTTCATGATTAAAAGATGACATAGTAGGGAGTGATAGGACAAGTATCCCCAAATTCAGCTGGGGGTAGGCCAGCTGAGGAGAAAGAAGAAGAGGAAGACGACTGTAAAAGGGGGAGGAGGGGAACTTGAAAGAGGGTTTAGAAAAATTGGAAAGAGAAAGTTTAGGCAAGAACAAGAAAGAGAAAGGAAAGCTAGAAAGTTTGTTTCAAGTATTTTTAGTCTTAGATCCCTTCTCATGTACCTCAGGAAGATTGTCCCAGCATATATAAGAGCTTGATTATTGTGATCCTTTACATCTTCATCTTGTTGCTTTGAACTCCTATTGTGGATTACTTTTTCCCATCTTTTAGAAATTAGTTGTGTAAATCAAATATTAGCTTCACTATTCTTGTGTTGGTTGTTTTTGACCCCTACAAAAACCATAGCATAATGACTATTGTAATTTTTTCAATCATATTTTCCTTGTATGTATGTGGGTTTTTAATTGTAAGAGATGAGTGTGAAGACTCAAGCTTAAAATGATGAACAAGTGGATTTCGCGAGTGTCTTGTGAGAAGCCTACCTGCGAAAGAGCCACGTGTAGAGCACATGACTGAAAGATGAAGAGTCATGCCAGCCTGGAGGTTTTTGCGAGTGTCTCATAGGAAAGGCCATCCTGTGAAGTACTCGCAAAACTTTCTGTTCGGCAAAAAGTTATATTTTACTTTACCAAGTTTTTACCCACACTATATATGTACCCTCATTACCCACAAATTGTAAGGAGTGTTTTTCAGAGAGAAAACCCTAAAAAATACACTTGAGAGTTAGAGATTGTTATACCCATAATCATCTACACATTTCTTGTGGTTTTCCTCAACTCCTACTTCTCCATCTCCATATCCTTAAGAGGTTGATAGCCCAAACACTTACCACACCCATCTTGAGTGTAAAGTGAGACTTTGGTATTGTTGGGAAGCATTGGAAGGAGCCATTCATTGGCGGATGCAATCGGGATGAATTGTAGGATCCAAAAAGCTACAGAAGACAAGGTTTCGAGAAGCCAGTTGGTAGCAAGAGCTTGGATGGCTCAAGTACATGGGGTAGATTAGGCTTGGAGGGTCTTTTGTTATTCGTGTACTTCAACTTTATTCTCTAGTGGATCGATTTCGACTTGGAGGGTCACGAAGAGGTTTTTTGCCGACTACTTCGGTTTCCTCTTGGATAACACGTCTTGGTGTTATCTTGTGTTTGCATCTCTCTTCCCTACTCTTTAAGCTTTTCTTTTATTGTTGATAATGGATGAATATGGCTTAGGGTAATGTTATCGGTTATTTGCGCTCTTTTACTCTTATTCCGCATTTAGCATAAGACATAAGTTAGAGTAAAAGCTATTTAACCGTTATTTTTATTTGGGGGTCTAAACAAACTTTTGTGTTTTTACATAAATCCGAGTTTTCAATAATGATATTCAAACATGTAATATAACAATTCTTAATTGTTTAAAAAGATTGATTTTTTTTTTTTTTTCCAAATGCATGTGTTACATAATTTTATTGAAAATTCTTGTTACAAATTTTTTAAGGAAAACATTTATCAAATTTAAAATTGACAAAATCCCATTTAAGATCACTTATGTCTTCTAAAGATTAAATTGGTTAACCTTATTATCATTTTTTTTAGGAAAACCTTATTATCATATTAAACATGAGAATTTAGTAAAAGTTAAATACAAAAACTTAATTAATTAATTAATTTTGCATCTCATAAGTTAAAAAATATGAGTTTTAAATTTGGGGGTGGCCAAATATGAGTTACATAATTACATTCCAATTTCCAAAATGATTCACAATTCTTTAAAAAAAAAAAAAATTAAAACTCACATTTGACCATCTTATGAGAATCTCACATTCCATTCCCCAAAATGATCTCGAATTATGCCACCGACTCCAGAGGGGCTCGAGATCATTTTGGAAATTGGAACGTAGGATTCTTATGCAAATCGTACATCTAGCTTATTCACAAAATTGAGAACTATTCGGGATGGATTATCCTTTGCTTGGGAGTTAGGTTATTAAAATCTCATATTCAAAACTGACTCTATTTAGGTATATTTAACTTTCCTACTAGTGCTTTTATTTCTCATTTGTCAAATAATGTTTTAATTACTGATTGCTGGAACGTACATTCTTGCCAGGCCTTGGCAAGTTTCAATCCAACACATCTACCGTGAAGCAAATAAAAGTGTCTTCACTCTAGCTGTTTCGGGGTCATCTATTAGTCAACCCTTTTGTTTATATTGGCCTTGTCCATCATATTTGTATGTTGTGCATTTATGGGGAAATCCAAAAAAAAATTACTCCTAAACTAGTGTAATATGTTTTTCTTAGACGATTTTATTAAATAAACTTTATCCTTTTTGCGTTGGGTTGGGGGGGGGGGGGGGGGGGGGGTGTGGGGGGAAGAAGATAGAAAGGACCATCATTAGAATAAATAAGAAATCATATTTTAAGGGAAATCATGACAATAACAATCTGAATGACACTAAAATAAGTAAGGAATGAGTCTACAATGACAAATACAAACGAGTACAATCATAAACCCACAGGTTCCTTTTAACACATATATAGAAGCAAGGCAGGCTCCAACAAGCTCGAGAAACACTTCAAGAAGCCATGCAAACATACAGCCATCCCAAAATGGGTGAAGAAGAGTGAATGCCTGAATGGTCTCGTGGCTGCAGCGTTTCAAGGACTACTAGTTCAGTTTGATGGGGGTGGGGAGAAGAAGGGAATTGTTGGAATTGTAGGAATTGACGGGATTGTTGTAGGGATGGTGGGCAATGGAGTCGCTGGCAAAGGAGGAAGAGTCGTTGGCAAAGTCGGATTTGGTAAGGAGGGGATTTGGGTGCTTGGCAATGGTGGCAACGTGGACTTTGGCAGAGTTGGTTGAGTTGGCAGTGACGGCAATGGTGGCAGTGTGGTAGTTGGCAGTGTTGGCAATGGCGTGCTAGGCAGTGGTGGCAATGTGGCTTGAGGCAGTGTTGGCACCGAAGGCAATGGAGGCAATGTTGGCAGAGATGGAGCTGCAGGCGTTTGCAATAGTTGACGAGCAGCCAAGCTCATATTAATGCCTGACAAAGACAATGTTACAATTAAAGCCAAAATGAAAACATGCTTGCAACTAGCCATTGTTTGATAGGATCAGAGAGAACTAGCTAGTCTTTTCTGAATATATATATATGGGTAACTTCTATTTCTGTTATGCGTAAGTGTTTAAGGCAGGAAATTTAAATTGGTATTTATAGAGTGGAATGTGAAGGGTACGTTCCAAGTGTTTGATGAGATGTAGTTGGGAATGCATGAGAGAAGTTCTGGTTAGTTCACCATCTCAACTAGACTTAAAACCTGTTATTAAATTCTAACCTACCTACCACACAGGTTATAGCTTAACAAAAATAATCTGTTTCGGCTATAGCTCATCAGCATTGGACACACCAGCATAAGGCAAAGATATATATAAATAAATGAAATCAACAATGTCGGCAGAGGATGGACTATCAAGTAATCAACTTATTATGAGAATGGACTAACTGATGCATTTCAGACTTACAAGCTTATGCCACTTGCTTAGTATCATTTTTCAAAACTAAAGTGACATGAAAACCAATCTAAACTGCCTAGGTTTCCATCTTAACTGATTCTCTTAAGAATTGAACCTAAATCCCGAACGACCACATCCTATCTCACAGTACCTTTACCGAATTCCTCTTATGAAATTCAAATCTGTCTCCACCCTTAAACCCATATTGACATCAAGCTCAATGAGAAATTCAGCTGTAGAAGATAAATCAACGGTGGAGGGACTGAGTTGAATTGAATATATATATATATATATATATATATATATATATATATATATATTTTTTTTTTCCGGTTTTTGAAAGGAATTGAATAATTACACAACATTTTAAAAGTATAAAATGACGAAAAATTATTGTGTACTCTAGGAATACCATAAATGCATATTCCTCCCTCTCACATGAATGGTGGGTTAGTGGGACCCACCATTCATGTGAGAAGGGGGACTACGCATTTATGATACTCCGGGAGTACCTAATAATTTTCCTAAAATGACATACACCCCACAATTATGGTATCCACCCTGAGAGAATTGTTGTATCTTTATTGAGATATTATAACAGTAGAAAGTCTAATTGCAGATCATTGTTAGACCTTATATAGAATAACTATAACTCTACAATGACAACCTATTAATAGGCACCCTCTATGATTATGATTGTAGTATAAACTATGACTATAGTATAAACTAGTTAATAATCTGTGCAATGCAAGAAGATGTTTAACAAAATATCTTTTTTTTTTTTTTTTTGGTATAAATATTAAAATTTGATAATTATGGTAATTATAATAGGCATTTATAATGATTATGGTATTTATTCGTCTAAATATGAAATTTGATAATCATGGTAATTATAAGTGCCTATTTATTATGATTGTGTTTGTATATAAAACTATTTATTCCAAAATTTATAGAGAAAAATCACTTGACAAGATTCTAATGGAGGGGTTTAAATATGGAATAGAATTTAAAATCAATTAAAAATATATTTTAGAATAATGACCTATAAAATTGTCAGATCTCAAAAATTTATGTCAAAATATTATTAGGTCAATCAAAAGTCAAACATCTTTGATTTTATATAGGCTAGTTGTAAACTTGCACGATGCACACAAAAAAATTGACAATTTCTTTTTTTGTAAAGTGAAAAGTATTTATAAAAAAAGTAAATGAGACTTATAAGTGTTAATATCACTTTCTCAAAAAAAAAAAAAAATGTTAATATTAGACTCTTTTTAAAATGATGTGATTATTTTATAACAAAATATAGTTGATACAATATATTAGATTTTCAAAATTAAGCTATATGTATTTGTTATACATATAGCTTAAAAGATTATATTTTTCAAATTAAAACATTCATAAAAAAATTGATAACATCTTAGTGCAATATTGATATAGTTTATCATGACAAATGACAATATAGTAATTAGCTGAAAGCAGTGGTATTTGGTTTTGTAGTTGGGTGATTAGAAGGTGAAAGTAGTGGTTTTGGCCATACGGGGAAAGATTCATCAATCATTCGGATTTGACCAGTGTCACGAAAAAGTTATTAATTAACGTCTACTCCATTGCAAGTTGTAAAGTCGTTGACATTTAGTGGGGGGTGTTTGGTATTGGTTTAAAAACTCTTATTTTTTACTCTTTAGTATATTTTTGTTATTATTTATAAGTCTTATTGTATTTTTTGTACTACTTATAGTTTCTACTGTACTATTTTTACTACCTTTTAGCTTTATTTACAATATTTTTAGCAAAATTTTTTCAGTTTCAACTAAATAAGTTATTCTTTAGTGCCCGTTTAAAATATCTTATTTAACTAAAATTGAAAATTTTTTGCTAAAAGTGTAGAAAAATGTTAAAAAATAAGATGAATGGTATAGTGGGACTTATGAATAGTATCAAAAAGTACAGTAAAACTCATGAATAGTAGCAAAAATAAGTTGAAAGTGTTATGAATAGTATCAAAAAGTGCCGTGAAATTCATAAACAGTAGCAAAAATAAGTTGAAAGTGGAAATAAGCTGAAAAATTCAGCTCATCCCAAAAGCACACTTAAGCTGCGTTTGGATTGCGCTGATTCCAGCGCGTTTGCGTTTTTCCACCTTCTTTTTTTTTTTTTTTTTTTTTTTTTACGCGTTTTTTAGACTTGCGGTTACTGTTCATCACTGTTCAATGAACAGTAATCGCATATTTTGACTTTTTAAACTTTTTTCATCCAATCAGTGCACATCGTGTATTGTTTACGGACCCACAAATTTCACTTTTCAACAACTTTTTCATTAAAAATGGGTCCCACGGTACTATTCACACATTTAAAAATTATTTTGTTACAGTATTTTTCAATTTTCAGTTTCAATTTTCAGTTTTCAGCTGTATCCAAACAGACCCTTAATCTCACAAAGACAATTTACAATGGTGAGAAATCGACAGAAAACAAAGTGGACAAGTATAATTCTGTGTTGTCTTATGAAGGTGTGTTAATGCAAGTAAGTAGCTTTGTAAGTTCTGGTTTTCTTAAATTTGATCTTTAGTTGCTATCTTAACCTTTTTTGGTTCAGAAAATGGCATTGTTGGTTTAAATTTCATCATTTCGTAACTTAAATAAACATGTTTTATTATTCACATCATAGCATAGTTGGAATATTCTTTTCATCGATTTAGTTGTTATTTGGTTGATTTTTATCTCCGTAATCAACATAAAGAACTTGACGTACTTACCATCAATTGTAAAGAATTGCAGTCCTCTCAATGGAGGCATAAATAATTCATACCCTTTTAGAAACAAAGTTAAATCATAAAGTTAAAGGTGCCATCGATGCAACCTGCAATCAAATCAATGAAATTATAATATTTTAGTGTTTGGTTGTATAAAGAATTCCCAAGAAAAGTGGTGGTTGGAGGGAGAAAAGCAATGAACAATCACCCTACATATACTTGCAAGAAAAAGGAAAAATGGCGAGGGAAATTAAAAATAAAAAAGAAGAAGAAGAGGAACAACGCATGAAAAATGTCTTCTTTTATTTTGCTATTTATTTCAGCTAGGAGAGGAAGAGAGAAATAAACTCTTGACAATCTCTAGCAAGTAATACATAGACTGACTAACTAGAGACAACTCATACAGATACGTAAGTAGCAACTAGCAACAAAATAGGATCAAAGCACCCGTAAGGCCGTAAGACTCCATCATATATCGATCCAAGGCTTATTTATTTATTGTAGAAGTAAACGTATAACCACAACACGGCTGCTTATGAGTGAAAGCAATGTTTATTGGGTTGGCAGTGTTGGGCCTGTTGGCTTAGATGGGACTTATGGGATGCTTGGTATGAGTGGCTTCGCTAGCTTTTGGTTGAGTTATTGGAAGCTGTGTGTTTTTGGTATGTGTTTGGCAACCGTGGCAATGTTGTTGGTTTCTGCAATGTTGGCTCAAATGGGAATATTATGGATGCTTGGTAAGAGTGGCCCATTAGGCAGTAATATACAAGATAAGTGTACTGACAATGATGGGAACGGTGTGGTACTGTGGTATGCGTATGTGACACTGGTTACTGGCCGTGTTGGTGGAGAGAGTATTTGGGTGCTTGGCAATGTTGCTGGCATCTTGGGCTTTGGTAGAGTCTGAAACATAGGCAATCCAACATTGGGAAACTTCGGTTGGATCAGAGGTGGGATTGTAGATTGTATCAGTGCTGGGGTTGAACTTGAATCTGCACCTGTGTCCAAAAGATGGCGAGCTGCTAGGCTCTTATCGGTGCTTGACTGTGACAATGCTAAAAGCAAAGAGAAGGCGAAGATATGCTCATAAAAAGCCATAGCTGATAGAAGCAGAGAGTTGAGAGTTAGGGGCGAGTTCTAGCAGCTAGTGTTTTTGTGAAGAGCAGCATGTACCAATTGAGTTTTTATAGGGAAAATATATTTAGAAATCAAGGATTTGGAGCCAGACTCCAACATAAACTTGATGAGTTGTTGCTGGGGACAATTATGAAAAGCATTGGTCACATAGTTAGCCTCTCTCACTGATTTGTTGCAGTTTCTGTTAGAATAATGTGGCCCAATATGAGTTACATAATTACATTCCAATTTCCAAAATGATTCACAAATTTTTATTATTATTTTCTTTTTTAAATTTAAAACTCACATTTGACCATCTTATGAGAATCTCACATTCCATTCCCCAAAATGATCTCGAATTATGCCATCGACTCTAGAAGGGCTCGAGATCATTTTGGAAATTGGAATGTACGATTCTCATGCAAATCGTACATCTAGCTTATTCGCAAAATTGAGAACTATTCGGGATGGATTATCCTTTGCTTGGGAGTTAGATTATTAAAATCTCATATTCAAAACTGACTTTATTTAGGTATATTTAACTTTCCTACTAGTGCTTTTATTTCTCATTTGTCAAATAATGTTTTAATTACTGATTGCAGGAACGTACATTCTTGCCAGGCCTTGGCAAGTTTCAATCCAACACATCTACCGTGAAGCAAATAAAAGTGTCTTCACTCTAGCTGTTTCGGGGTCATCTATTAGTCAACCCTTTGGTCTATATTGGACTTGTCCATCATATTTGTATGTTGTGCATTTATGGGGAAGTCCAAAAAAAAATTACTCCTAAACTAGTGTAATATGTTTATCTTAGACGATTTTATTAAATAAACTTGATCCTTTTTGCGTAGGGTTGGGGAGGGGGGGGGGGGGGGGGGGGGGGGAGAAGAAGATAGAAAGGATCATCATTAGAATAAATAAGAAATCATATTGTAAGGGAAAGCATGACAATAACAATCTGAATGACACTAAAATAAGTAAGGAATGAGTCTACAATGACAAATACAAACGAGTACTATCATAAACCCACTGGTTCCTTTTAACACATATATAGAAGCAAGGCAGGCTCCAACAAGCTCGAGAAACACTTCAAGAAGCCATGCAAACATACAGCCATCCCAAAATGGGTGAAGAAGAGTGAATGCCTGAATGGTCTCGTGGCTGCAGCGTTTCAAGGACTACTAGTTCAGTTTGATGGGGGTGGGGAGAAGAAGGGAATTGTTGGAATTGTAGGAATTGACGGGATTGTTGTAGGGATGGTGGGCAATGGAGTCGCTGGCAAAGGAGGAAGAGTCGTTGGCAAAGTCGGATTTGGTAAGGAGGGGATTTGGGTGCTTGGCAATGGTGGCAACGTGGACTTTGGCAGAGTTGGTTGAGTTGGCAGTGACGGCAATGGTGGCAGTGTGGTAGTTGGCAGTGTTGGCAATGGCGTGCTAGGCAGTGGTGGCAATGTGGCTTGAGGCAGTGTTGGCACCGAAGGCAATGGAGGCAATGTTGGCAGAGATGGAGCTGCAGGCGTTTGCAATAGTTGACGAGCAGCCAAGCTCATATTAATGCTTGACAAAGACAATGTTACAATTAAAGCCAAAATGGAAACATGATTGCAACTAGCCATTGTTTGATAGGATCAGAGAGATAGCCAGTCTTTTCTGAATATATATATATATATATATATATATATATATATATATATATTTATATATGGGTAACTTCTATTTCTGTTATGAGTTGAAGTGTTTAAGGCAGGAAATTTTAATTGGTATTTATAGAGTGGAATGTGAAGGGTACGTTCCAAGTGTTTGATGAGATGTAGTTGGGAATGTATGAGAGAAGTTCTGGTTAGTTCACCATCTCAACTAGACTTAAAGCCTGTTCAAATTCCAACCCACCTACCCTCTCAGGTTATAGCTAAACAAAAATAATCTGTTTCGGTGTATATATATATAAGACTCATCAGCATTGGACACACCAGCATAATGCAAAGATATATATATATATATATATATATATATATATATATATATATATAAATGAAATCAACAATGTCGGCAGGGGATGGACTATCAAGTAATCAACTTATTATGAGAATGGACTATCTGATGGATTTCAGACTTACAAGTTATTGGCTCTTGCTTAGTATCATTTTTCAAAACTAAAGTGACATAAAAGCCAATCTAAACTGCCTAGGTTTCCATTTTAATTGATTCTCTTAAGAATTGAACCTAAATGCCAAACGACCGCATCCTATCTCACAATACCTTTACCGAATTCCTCTCATGAAATTCAAATCTGTCTCCACCCTTAAACTAGTGGCGGCTCCGAGATTATTTTTAGGGGTCAATAAGAGACATAAATTATACAAAATTTAAATCAAAAGAGAACTTGAATATATCTACATTACGAAAAACAAAACAAAAAACAAAAACTGAAATACATAAAGTTTTACAATTGCTTTCTACGATGTTTCATATTTTGAAATCGTTACAAAATATTTTCATTATCAATCCTATGAGTTACATCTCTTTTAATGTACAAAGTCAAGCAATTATTTATATATTGATCTCTCATTTAATTGATTTATTGCAAAATTTTTAAGATCTAAATGTTTTTTTTCTAAGATTTAAGATTAACAAATTTATACTTTTGTTATTGGGCTTATCAATTTTTTTTTTCTAGATTTTACATCAAATTGGTTTGTTATTGAGCTTTTTGTGTGTTTAAAAATGCTAGAATATGATTAAGATGATCATATTCAAACTTCTTTTAGCTGGATTTAAAAAAAAAAAAAAAATCTAGGATTAAGGTATTCAAAATTTTATTTTAGGGAGGTCAAAACAAAAACAAGATTAAAAAAGTATTATACATAAATTATTTTGGGCCAATTCTGGGGGTTCATTTGAACCCCCTGGGCTCCAAGTCGAGCCACCCATGCCTTGAACCAATATTGACATCAAGCACAATGAGAAATTCAGTTGTGGAAGATAAATCAATGGTGGAGGGACTGAGTTGAATTGAATAATTTTTTTTTTTTTTTTTTTTTTTTTGTTTTTGAAAGGAATTGAATAATTACACAACATTTTAAAAGTACAAAAATGACATACACCCCACAATTATGGTATCCACCCCAATGTGAGAGAATTGTTGTATCTTTATTGAGATATTGTAATAGTAGAAAGTCTAATTGCATATCATTGTTAGAACTTATATAGAATACTATAACTCTACAATGACAACCTATTTATAGGCACACTCTATGATTATGATTGTAGTATAAACTAGTTAATAATCTGTGCAATGCAAGAAAATGTTTAACAATTTTTTTTTTTTATTTGTATAAATATTAAAATTTGATAATTATGGTAATTATTAATAGGTATATATAATGATTATGGCATTTATTCATCTAAATTTGAAATTTAATGATTATGGTAATTATTAGTGCCTATTTATTATGATTGTGTTTGTATATAGAACTGTAGCCAAAATCATATATTGGGCCTTGGCCGAGGACGTTGATTGGTCCGAGGATGATTGAGGGTGTCAAGCCCAGAGTCCCATAAATAACATGCAGACAGAAAGGTTGGGAAAGGTGGTCCGAGGAGGAGGAGTGTCTCCTCGGATAAACGAAGTATAGATCGAATGCATATCCTATCACTCAAAGTGACCTTCCAGTAAACTCCACTGATAGGGGCGTGCATTACGAACATATTGGAAGAATGGGAGCCAAGAAATATCTAAGAGAAAGCTGCTGCCACTGCATTGAATGTTCTGCAACTAACTTTCTAGCTGCATTTATGTGGAGAAGACCCCTGAACAGTGTTGCACTGGCTATCCCAACTCACAGAGGGCCAAAGAGGGTATCCGATGTGACAAGCACTTGAGTAGTGGCTTGGATGATCAACAAATGGAAGGCCAAGATCATTGGAGGGGAGATATATAATGTAAGGGACCCTTGACAAAGGGGGGATTGAAAAAAAGAGGGAAAAACACTGTGGCAATCCAAAACAAAACTTGTAACCCAACTTGAGTATTAATATAAAAGAATCAATCTCCTTGGACTTGGCCGAGAACAATTTTCTCAAGTCTAAACTTGTCTATTTTCATTTTCTTGTCATCAAGATCTACCTTATTGGTTGACTAATTCACTAAAACCCAGTTTTTCAACCTATTCTCTATAAATACATTATTTTGGGCTTTTTGGGCTGAAGTCCATCCATTTTTTGGGCTAAGGACTCGAATCAGGTCCTTACAATTGGCGCCATCTGTGGGGAGAATTTTGGTGTTTCAGTGAGTTAAGCGTTCGACCATGGTAGGTTCAGGTCCATACCAGGCAGAATCTATGGCTTCCCAACGTGAAAATCCTTTTGTCAACCTCGAGTGTAGAAGGGACCGGGAGGGGAGTGTGCATACTGCCCGGACTGGTAGGAGTTAGTCCTGGGGTAAGAGCCACCTCTCTCATGAGGAGGATACTAGAGCCCTACAATTGGAGGTTGACCGTTTGAAGAGAAAGCTGCGCCATGCACGGTGAAAGCGAACCCCCTCCAACTCTGATGTTTCCTTTGATGATGGAGAGGATGCCAGTTATAGACAAAGGTCAAGGACCCCACCTAGCGAGTCTTTCTCCTACGATGAGGAGCACCATCACAAACGTAGGTATAAGAGCCCGTCTCACAAAGGCCTAAGAAATGACGTTATGAGCAAGGCGTTGAATCAGATCTCTAAGTCGCCCTTCACTCGTAAGATTGAAGGGGCAAGACTTCCTCGGCGATTTAATCAACCCATGTTCACCATCTACAATGGTCGAACGAATCTTGTGGAGCATGTGAGCCAGTTCAACCAGAGAATGACTGTCCATTTCAAGAATGAAGCCTTGATGTGTAAGGTGTTCCCATTTAGTCTGGAACTCGTGGCAATGAGATGGTTCGATAGCTTAGGGGTGGGTTCCATAGATTCCTTCAAGGAGCTTACCCGGACAATTGGCTCTCGTTTCATTACTTGTAGCAGGGTTTCTCGGCCCATAGATTCCCTATTGTCCTTATCCACGTGAGAAGGGGAGACCCTGAAAACTTACTCGGACAGATATTAGGAAATGTTCAATAAGATAGATGGCGACTTTGATGACGTGGTCATCAGTACTTTAGAGGTTGGCCTCCCAGCTGAACATGGTTTAAGGAAATCTTTAATGGAAAAACCTGTCACTAGTGTGCGCTAACTCATGGATCGAATTGACAAGTATAAGAGGGTTGAAGGGGACCAACAGCAGGAGAAAGACAATGCTAAGGTTATCCCTCAGGAGATGAGGGATTTCAGGTCGGACCGGTACAATAACAATTGACCTCAGAGAGACTTTGCTGAGCAGTAAGGGCTTGCCAATACTCAGGTGGTTAATACAGTGTTCTGAGGACCGGTGCACCAAGTTTTGGAAAAGATCAAGAATGAGCCGTTCTTCAAATGACCAAATAAGATGGCAGGAAACCCTTTGAGACGCAATCAGAGCCTTTATTGCCAGTACCACTAGGTGTAGGGACACATCACAGAGGACTGTAGAAATTTGTGGGATCATCTGGACCAGTTGGTCCGAGAAGGAAAATTGAAGTAGTTTTTGCATCATTCCAGTGGTCTGCAGGGTCAAGCAAATTCAAAACCCCGGAGAGATGCTTCTTCAAGACCTCCTTTGGGAACGATAAATGTCATATTTGCTGCTCTAGAGAGGACTGGTTCTTGTCCCTCCAGAGTGATGTTTGTGGCCCGACTGTCCGCCGAGGACACTAATTCGAAGTCGAAGAGGGCTAGGGTGGATATCCAACCGGCACTAATTTTTTCGAATGAAAATAAGATTAGAACTATATAGCTCCACGATGATGCTTTGGTGGTCACACTCAAGATTGGGGGATATGATGTGAAGAGGGTGATGGTGGACCAAGGTAGTGGTGTTGAGATTGTGTACCCCGACTTGTACAAGGGGCTGAACTTGAGACCCGAGGACTTAATAGCCTACAAATCTCCTTTAGTGAGCTTTGATGGGAAGGTTGTCATTCCGAGTGGTCAGATTAGACTACCCGTGTAGGCTGGTTCAGAAGTGGTGGAGGTGGACTTCATCATGGTAGACGCTTATTCCCCCTACATGGCCATTGTGGCCAGGCCCTGGCTTCATGCCTTAGGAGTCGTTTCTTCTACTTTACACCAAAAAGTGAAATATCCATCGGGGGGCCAGATTAAAGAGATTGTTGGAAGTCAATCCACGGCTAGGCAATGCCTGGTGGCTGCCATCTTACATCAACTCGGAGTTGAGTCCTCGGCCTCTGCTGAAAGGGGCTTATAGCAATTAAAAGCTCTGGATTTTCCTATTAAGGGATTAGCTGATGAGGCGAAATGTGAAGATTTAGAAACGGCTGTTGTTGGTGATGATCCGGAGAAGTTCTTTCAGATCGGAGCTCAGCTACCTCCTTCATAGAAGGAAGAACTGATAGAGTTTCTTAGGAGTAATGTTGATGTGTTTGCATGGAACGCTTACGAAGTCTCGAGGGTGGATCCGAGCTTCATCTGCTATCATTTAAATGTTAATCCATCTGTCACCCCCAAAAAGCAACCACCTCGACGCTTGTTTAAGGATCACTTTGGTGCTGTTAGAGACGAGGTGATGAAGCTTAAACAGGCAGAGGCTATCAAGGAGGTATTCCACCCTAAGTGGCTGGCCAATACTGTGGTGGTGAAGAAGAAGAGTGGGAAGTGGGAAGTGTGTGTGGACTTCACAAATCTAAATAAGGCTTGCCAAAAGGATCCTTTTCCTATGCCTAGGATAGACCAGTTGGTGGACGTAACTGTAGGACATCCTCGGATGAGTTTCTTAAATGCCTTTCAAGAATACCACCAGATACCACTAGCCCTGGGTGACCAGGAAAAGACAGCTTTTGTCACTCCAATTGGAAACTACCACTACAAAGTGATGCCATTCGGTTTGAAAAATGCAGGGTCTACCTATCAAAGGATGATGACTAGGATGTTTGAATCACAGTTGGGCAAGAGTATTGAGGTTTATATAGACGGTATAGTGGTGAAGAGTAAGGTGGTGTCCAAGCATGTAGGAGACCTCAGGAACATTTTTGAAATTTTGAGAAAACACAAGTTGAGCCTTAATGCTTCTAAATGCTCTTTTGGTGTGGGATTAGACAAGTTTCTGGGCTACATGGTAACTCACTGGGGAACTGAGGTTAACCCCGCCCAGATTAAAGCAATTAGCAGTTTACAACCACCTCGGAATCCCAAGGAAGTTCAGAAGCTAACCGGAATGATCGCTGCCTTGAATCGGTTTATCTCCCAGTCAGCGGATAGATGCAGACCCTTCTTCCTGTTGATGAATAAGTGGAAGGGATTTGAGTGGACCAAGGAGTGTGCTTTAGCCTTCCAGCATTTTAAAGAATATCTCTCTCAGCCACCTATCATGTTCAATCCTGAAGTGGATGAGGTCCTGTTTGCTTATATTGCTGTGGCCCCTCATGCTGTAAGCTTAGTGTTGGTGTAAGTTGATAGCGGCATACAAATGCCAGTTTATTATGTTAGCAAGTCACTACATGAGGCTGAGGTCCGCTATCTACCACTAGAGAAGGCTATTTTGGCGGTGGTACATACTACATGTAAACTCCCCTATTAATTCCAGGCACACATAGTTGTTGTCCTAACTCAGCTTCCGCTTAGAGCCCTGCTTCGAAATGCTAATTACACGAGGAGGATTGCTAAATGGGGGATAATCCTAGGAGCCTTTGACATCAAATACATGCCTCGTACCTTTGTCAAAGGTCAAGTCCTCGCTGATCTGGTAGTCGAGTTTGCTGAATCCTTATTGGAAGTGGAAGCAAAGAAGCGAAGCATGGATGGAAAATCAGTTAGCATGATCTCCCTATAAGATCCTTTATCTTGGAAAGTATACGTTGATGGTGTAGCAAATTGGAGGGGGTCTGGAGTGGGGCTAGTTCTAGTATCCCCTGAGAAAATTACTATTGAGAAATCATTAAGACTGGACTTTTCGACCACAAACAATGAGGCTAAATATGAGGCTCTATTGGTGGGAATAGCCATGGTGCAAAAAATGGGCGGAAAGGCAATAGAGATATTCTTTGATTCAAGACTGGTTGTGGGCCAAGTTCAAGGAGAGCTGGAAGCCAGAGATCCTAGAACGCAGGAATATTTAAGCTAGGTTAGAAATTTACAGATTGGATTTGAGTCTTTCAATTTGTCACAAGTCCCAAGGAGTAGAAATACACATGTGGACTCTCTTGCCACATTGGTAACCTCCTCGGCATAAAGTTTACTTCGAGTCATACTTATTGAGGACTTGTGCAAGCCTGCTGTGGTGAGAAGAGATACAGTCCAGATCCATCAAGTCAGGGTAGGGCCGAGCTGGATGGACCTTATAGTTCTATTCTTTAAGGAGGACATCTTACCCGAGGAGAAGTTAGAAGCGGAAAAGGTGCAAAGAAAGGCTCTTCGGTTCTGGCTGTTTGAGGACCAAAAGTTATACAAGCGCTCATTTTCAGGGCCATACTTGCTGTGCGTACATCTTGAAGCATCAGAGCTACTCCTTGAGGAGCTACATGAGGGAATTTTTGGAAGCTATACCGGAGGTAGATATTTGTCTCACCGAGCCCTCACTCAGGGATACTGGTGGTTGGGTATGCAAAAGGAAGCACAGGAATATATTAAGAAGTGTGACCAATGTCAAAGATTTGTACTAAACATTCACCAACCGGGAGGAGTCTTCAACCCTTTGTCCAACCCTTGGCCATTTGCTCAATGGGGCCTAGATATTGTAAGTCCTTTCCTTAAAGCAGTAGGGAATAAGAGGTATCTACTGGTCAACACAGATTATTTCACCAAATGGGTTGAAGCTGAACCATTGGCCAACATCAGGGATGTAGATGCTAAAAGATTTATTTGGAAAAATATTGTTACTCGATTTGGCATCCTTCACACCCTCATCTCGGATAACGGCCTGCAGTTTGATAGTAAGGCCTTTCGGCGGTACTGTTGTGACTTGGGGATTATGAACAAATATTCCACCCCGACTTACCCCCAAGGGAATGGACAGGCCAAGACAGTCTATAAAATCATAGTGAATGGACTTAAGAAGAGACTGGATGATGCGAAGGGAAAATGGGTGGAAGAGTTATCACACGTCCTTTGGACATATCGGACTACGCCTTGCAGGTTAATAGGAGAGACGCCATTCTCGATGACGTACGGGGCCGAGGTCGTTATTCCTTTGGAGACTGGATTCCCAACACTGAGGATAAGTTCTTTCACTCCGAGCAACAATGATGAGCTGTTAGGAAAGAGCTTAGACTTAATTGAAGAAGGAAGAGAAAATGCCATGGTCCAATTGGCCTACAATCAACATAAGCTTAAGCAAGGGTATGATGCCAATGCAAAGCTAAGGTCACTGGCACTTGGAGATTTGGTCTTAAGAAAGGTTTTTAGTACTGCAAAGAACCCAGCTTGGGGAAATTTAGGGCCCAACTAGGAAAGACCATATCGTATCACATCAGCGGCGGGAATAGGTGCATATTATCTTGAAGATCTAGAGGAAAGGCCTGTACCACGCCCCTAGAATGTAAATAACTTAAGAATGTATTATTATTAATGGAAGCTTTCTTCACCTTATTTGGGTTTGTTATATTATGTGTCATGTATTCTACTATCTATCTAAGTATCAAATAGAACCTTGGTCATGCCTGGCTCCTCGAACCACATACCTTGGGAAAATTGATATCTTTATGTTATTTTTCTAAGTATTAAACAGAACCTTAGACATGCCTAGCTCCTCATACCACATGCTTTGGGGGAGATTAATGCTTAATGACATCTTTTTTAGTGATTAAACAGAACCTTAGACATGCCTGGCTCCTCGAACCACATGCTTTGGGGAAATTAACACTCTATGACATCTTTCTAAGTATTAAACAGAACCTTAGACATGCCTGGCTCCTCAGACCACATGCTTTGGGGAAATTAATACTTAATGACATCTTTTTCAGTGATTAAACAGAATCTTAGACATGCCTGGCTCCTCGGACCATATGCTTTGGGGAAATTAACACTCTATGACATCTTTTGAAGTATTAAACAGAACCTTAGACATGCCTGGCTCCTCAAACCACTTGCCTTGGGAAAATTAATACTTAATGACATCTTCTTCAGTGATTAAACAGAACCTTAGACATGTCTGGCTCCTCGGACCACATGCTTTGGGGAAATTAACACTCTATGACATCTTTCTAAGTATTAAACAAAACATTAGACATGCCTGGCTACTCAAACCACATGCTTTGGGAAAATTAATACTTAATGGTATCTTCTTCAGTGATTAAATAGAACCTTAGACATGCCTGGTTCCTCGGACCACATACTTTGGGGAAATTAACACTTTATGACACATTTCTAAGTATTAAACAGAACTTTAGACATGCCTGGCTCCTCAGACCATATGCCTTGGGTAAGTTGACATAACCTTTATTTTCCTAAGTACTAGAATAGGTCCCAGGTTACAGACGACTCCTCGGATCAGTAGCTTTAAGTAAGTTAATGTTCTTAGATATTTATATAAGTATTGAGCAGAATAAGGGTTGTTTGCCCTATTTGTTCTTTACTAGATATATTATCCATCTTCATAAGATTCAGCCTCCCTTGCAGAGGGCCCAACTCTCAATACAAGTATGTGATAATTCTTTTTATTGCTGGCACTTGTTCAATTTATTTGAATTAGCAGTAATACAATACTTTTAACTTTTGTAAAAGTATGAGAAATAACAATCCACTATTGTTCACAATCTTGGTTAATACTGATAAGAGAATAAAGGTTACAAGGAAAAAGAAAGATTCATGAAACAAAAGGTAAAACCTTTTCATTGATCAAAAGGATAGTCTATTACAAACAGTGGTGAAACACCACAACAAAAAAAATATACATGAAGGAAGATAAAAAAAGAAATTTTTTTTTTCTATAGCTAGGCCTTTGCTTGTGGAGGGTCCTTCTTGGGATCAACTATCTCGGATTGGGAATCCCCAGCCTTGGATTTAAGCTCTGCATCCTTAGCTTGGGAGACCACATCCCTGATTGTGAGAGCATCCTCGGAGTGTTTGGCCTTCATCGGTAGCTGAGCCTCCTTATCCTTCCCAGCCCCTTTGGAGACTTCAGCATTGGGAGGAGGGGCTTGGGTGGTAGGGAGTTACTCAAGAGGAGGGAGCATAACTGGATTTTCTCTGATGTCCTCTGGGAAAAAGATATTCTTAGCGCTCCTCAGTTTAGAAGTTGCAGGAACCCCAGCCCGATTGAGCGCTTCCGCCCACATCTCGGCACAGTAGTCCCTGCATACCCCAACCACCTCTTTAGTCAGCCTCGTCTCTGTTTCCAGCACCCCACGTTCATAGGATCCTGTCTACTCAGCCTCAGCAGGTTCACTGGCCACCCAAGCTGTCTCCTTAACTTTTTACAGCTCAACCTTGAGATCTAGGACCAGCTGTCTCTGAGTGGCCAGTTCTATCTCAGTCATGTGAAGTTGTTTGCGCTGGTCCTCGGCCTGGGTCTTTGAGCTCTTTAAACTAGATTCGGCACTCAAACGTGCCTTCTCCGAAGCAGTCAACTTGTTGGCCAGCTTAGTTTGCTCCTGCTTGAGAGCCATTAAGGACTTCTCAGCCTTAGCACGGGAGTGGGCCTCAGCCCTAACCTGATTACGGGCGTCCTTGACCCACTCCTTAGCCACGAAAACTTGTTGGGTAACCTGCATAAAAATAACGGAGGAATCCCACGTAAAAAAGAGAAAGAATGAAAGAGCAGCTAAGTATTTTATTTAAAGATATGTCAAATTACTTACCATGGTAAGGTCCCTCTTCAGGGACAGGAAGAGGTCGGGCTGCTTGAAGTGCTTGAGAGCATCCATATCTTTAGGGAGGAGAAGAGGTTGCTCTAGGGCTTCAGCAACTTAGCCTGGATGCCCCCTAGAAGTTTCGAACTGAAGCGTCCCAGGGGATGGCAGTGTCGTCCAGCTCCAGCCGGGGAGCCCAGGTGCGCTGCGTTCGGAGCACCTCGGCCCCAAGGGAGTCCTCCTTACTTTCTATAGAGGAGCCCCTTTTATCTCTAAAATTTTTTTGTTGCTTCAGGTCCTTTGGAGGGATAATCTCCCCCTCCTCAATGTCCTTCCCCTTCCTCTTCTTCCTTTGCAAGTTAGGATTGAGGTGCAAACCAAGAGGAGAAGGAAGAGGGGGAAGGGGAGGATTGGGAGGAAGGTAAGTTTATGGGGCATCCTTGGATGAATACCCCTTCCTCCTAGCCACTAAATCTTTAAGGCCTCTCCTAGGGTTCAAGGCCATCTCTTCCTCTTCCTCGGAGCTGGTGTTAACCTGGGCGACTATAAGCCTTGGAGAATGGGCCGCGGAAAGTTTGTCAAATTCAGCTTCGGAATCCGAGAGCTCCACAGGCCTTTCTGGTGCTCTTTCTTCTTCTTCAAGTTGGAATTGATCAATCTCAGCCTCGAGGGAGAGACGCGAGGAGGCTGTTTCCTCCCTCGAAATAGTTATTTCTCGTAGGGAACGTTGAAAAGGAAGTTCAACTAGAGGGAGGTCTTCTCGGGCCAAGAAATCGGGCCTTAAGACGTCTATCCGGTGGATTCTGGGGTCGCTTGCCCTTATTGCTTGGCCTACAAGGGCTCGAAGTCTAATACTAAGTGGACGGCTCGCAGTTGCCCGTCTTCACTCACAAAAATCTCAGATCGCAATACCTTGTTGAGAGTCGCGACGTTGACAAGACTGAGTTTGGGAGCAACATGCACTTTATTTGCAAAAAAATCCTAGGAGTAAACCATGGTCAGATTAACGAAATCCATTGTCGAAGTAAAACAAAGTGTTAGAAAGAAAAGATGGTGAAGCTAAAGGAGCTAAATCCCATGCCAAGGGACCTAAACCTAGGGTACCCTACCTGGATCTCCCTCCCGAGTTGGGCAATGAAGACTGTCGTGCCATTCCTCGAAGGCGATCAGGTAGTCATCCTTCATGCTTTTGTTGGACTTAGGAAGACACGATATCAGTCTAACAATGTCGGACCGAGACTTGAGGTAATATCCCACGCCGGAAAGCTTGTGGCACTCATACATATGAACGATATTATGCCATGTGAGTCTCAGGCCCATATGCTCGTTGAGAGAGTCTACGCTACCTAAGACCCTAAATAGGTTAGGGGCGCACTGATGAGGAGTCAACCTATGGTTGATCAGATAGTCTCGGGTCACCCTACCCATGGGAAGTGTCATTCCTCCCTCTATGAAAGTGATCATAGGAATGAACACCTCCCCTTCCTTTCTATTTGTGACTATTTGGTCTAGAGCATAGTACTATAGGGCTACTCCTTGTGGAATGTGATACTTAGCTCTAAAACCCTCCATAGCGGCTAGAGAGTCTACGAGGTGCTTAAACCTACCCATTTGGTTAGACTAAAAGGAAATTGATGAAGTTTTTAAGAAAAGAAAGTAAAGAATAGAAAGCCGAGGAGATCGGCCGAGAATAAAAGATTGTAGGAAGGAAGAAACTTACGAGAATAGGTACAAGTATTGCTTCTAGTACTTCTTAAAAGTTTAAATTTCTTAAAGAAAAGGACTTAGAGACTTTAGAAATTTAGGAAGTCTTGAAGGTTTGAGAGCTAGGAATCTTTGGAGAGCTTGAAGACTTGTGAAATGAGGAAAAATGATTTCCCCGGGTGCCTTATATAGTGGGTGGAATTAAGTGGGAGTTATCCCGCTCAAAATTCAAGAAGAAATGTCAATCGTAGGATCTGCGTCTCACCGTTGGATGCGGGGAACAAAGCGCCGCCTGGTGCAATTAATGACGCATCGTAGGCTCCGAAGTGTCAGTGACAGTTATGGGGTGCGCAAAACGGTACTCCCACACATGTAAACCAAGGAAATGAATGGTCTTGACTCTTAAAAATCAAAACCCCACTTTTCCTCCTCGGATAAGAGGGAAAAACCAGAGTTTTGAGGGGCTATTGTAGGGATAAGGGTCCAAAATCATATATTAGGCCTTGGGCCTTGGCCGAGGACGTTGATTGGTCTGAGGACGATTAAACAGTAGTAAGGTGTTAAGCTCATAGTCCCATAAATAACATGAAGACAAAAAGGTTGGAAAAGGTGGTTCGAGGAGGAGTGTCTCATTGGATAAACGAAGTACAGATCGAATGCATATCCTATCACTCAAAGTGACCTTCCAGGAAACTCCATTGATAGGAGCGTGAATTACGAACGTATTGGAAGAATGGGAGCCAAGAAATATCTAAGAGAAAACTGTTACCACCACATTGAATGTTCTGCAGCTAACTTTTTGGCCGCATTTATGTGGAGAAGACACCTGAACAGTGCTGCATTAGTTATCCCAACTCACAAAGGGCCAGAGAGGGTGTCCGATGCGACAAGCACTCGAGTAATGGCCTGGATGATCAACAAATGGAGGGCCAAGATCATTGGAGGGGAGATATATAATGTAAGGGACCCCTGACAAAGGGGGATCAGAAAAAAAAAGGAAAAACACTGTAGCAATCCAGAACAAAACTTGTAACCCAACTTGAGTATTAATATAAAATAATCAATCTCCTCGGACTTGGCCGAGGACGATTTTCTCAAGTCTAAACTTATCTAGTTTCATTTTCTTGTCATCAAGATCTACCTTATTGGTTGACTAATTCACTAAAGCCCAATTTTTCAACTCATTCTCTATAAATTCATTGTTTTGGGCTTTTTGGGCCAAAGTCCATCCATCTTTTGGGCTAAGGACTCGAATCAGGTCCTTACAAGAACTCTTTATTCCAAAATTTATAGAAAAAATCACTTGACAAGATTCTAATGGGGGGTTTAAATATTGAATAGAATTTAAAATCAATTAAAAATATATTTTATAATAATGACCTATAAAATTGTTAGATCTCAAAAATTTATGTCAAAATATTATTAGGTCAATTAGAAGTCAAACATATTCGATTTTATATAGGCTAGTTGTAGACCTGCATGATGCACAAAAAAAAAAAAAAAATGAAAATTTATTTTTTTTTAAGTGAAAAATATTTATAAAAAAAGTAAATGAGATTTATAAGTGTTAGTATCAAACTTTTCTTAAAATGATGTGATTATTTTATAACAAAATATAGTTGATACAATATATTAAATTTCCAAAATTAAGGTATATGTATTTGTTATACATATACCTTAAAAGATTATGTTTTTCAAATTAAAACATTCATAAATATAATAATAAAAAAAATGATAACATCTTAGTGCAATATTGATATAGTTTGTCACAACAATATAGTAATTAGTTGAAAGTAGTAGTATTTTGTTTTGTAGTTGGGTGATTAGAAGGTGAAAGTAGTGGTTTTAGCCATATGGGGTAAGATTCATCAATCATTCGGACTTGACCAGTGTCACGAAAAAGTTATTAATTAATGTCTACTCCATTGGAAGTTGTAAAGTTCGTTGGACATTTAATCTATCTCACAGAAGCCAATTTACAATGGTGAGAAATCGAGAGAAAACAAAGTGGACAAGTATAATTCTGTGTTGTCTTATGAAGGTGTTAATGCAAGTAAGTAGCTTTGTAGGTTCTGGTTTTCATAATTTGATCTTTAGTTGCTATCTTTACCTTTTTTGGTTCAGACAATGGCATTGTTGGTTTAAATTTCATCATTTCGTAACTTAAATAAACTTGTTTTATTATTCGCATCATAGCATAGTTACAATATTCTTTTCATCGATTTAGTTGCTATTTGGTTAATTTTTATCTCCATAATCAACATAAAGAACTTGACGTACTTACCATCAATTGTAAAGAATTACCGTCCTCTCCATGGAGGCATAAATAACTCATACCCTTTTAGAAACAAAGTTAAATCATAAAGTTAAAGGTGCCATCGATGCAACCTGCAATCAAATCAATGAAATTATAATATTTTAGTGTTTGGTCGTATAAAGAATTCCCAAGAAGAGTGGTGGTTGGAGGGAGAAAAGCAATGAACAATCACCCTCCATATACTTGCAAGGAAAAGGAAAAATGGAGAGGGAAATAAAAAATAAAAAAGAAGAAGAAGAGGAACAATGCATGAAAAATGTCTTTTGCTATTTATTTCAGCTAGGAGAGGAAGAGAGAAACAAACTCTTCACAATCTCTAGCAAGTAATACATAGCCTGTAGCCTCTTTTTTTTAAAACGTAGCTATAGGCCAATTGTTGCTCTGTTTAGGCTGTTTGTAACGCGGCTATAGGAAACGCGGCTATATCCTATAGCTGCGTTTTTGAAACGCGGCTATAAACCCTTTTTTTTGTAGTGCTAACTAGAAACAGCTCATACAGATACGGAAGTAGCAACTAGCAACAAAATAGGATCAAAACACCCGTAAGGCCGTAAGACTCCATCATATATCAATCCAGGGCTTATTTATTGTAGAAGTAAATGTATAACCATAACACGGCTGCTTGTGATTGAAAGCAATGTTTATAGGGTTGGCAGTGTTGGGCGTGTTGGCTTAGATGGGACTTATAGGATGCTTGGTATGAGTGGCTTTGCTAGCTTTGGGTTGAGTTATTGGAAGCTGTGTGTTTTTGGTATGTGGTGGGTGTTTGACAACCGTGGCAATGTTGGCTCAAATGGGAATATTATGGATGCTTGGTAAGAGTGGTCCTTTAGGTGGTATACAAGATAAGAGTACTGACAATGATGGGAACAGTGTGGTACTGTGGTATGCGTATGTGACACTGTGGTTACTGCCTACTGGCCGTGTTGGTGGAGAGGGTATTTGGGTGCTTGGCAATGTTGCTGGCATCTTGGGCTTTGGTAGAGTCTGAAACACAGGCAATCCAACATTGGGAAACTTCGGTTGGATCAGAGGTGGGATTGTAGATTGTATCAGTGCTGGGGTTGAACTTGAATCTGCACCTGTGTCCAAAAGGTGGCGAGCTGCTAGGCTCGTATCGGTGCTTGACAGTGACAATGCTAAAACCAAAGAGAAGGCGAAGATATGCTCATAAAAAGCCATAGCTGAAAGAAGCAGAGAGTTGAGAGTTAGGGGCAAGTTCTAGCTAGTTAGTGTTTTTGTGAAGAGCAGCATGTACCAATTGAGTTTTTATAGGGAAAATATATTTAGAAATCAAGGATTTGGAGCCAGACTCCAACATAAACTTGATGAGTTGTTGCTGGGGACAATTATGAAAAGCATTGGTCACATAGTTAGCCTCTCTCATAGATTTGTTGCAGTTTCTGTTAGAATAATGTGGCCTAACATGATATTTTATTATCATTAAATTAATTATTCAAAATTTCTTGTGAAATTTTGCAATATTTTTCATGTAAAATATTGGAATATTGAAATATGTCTACTTGATATTGTAGACTAAGATTATGAATCATTTCATTATAGTCCTTGACTAGACCATATCCATCATGATGCATGTAACCTATTCTGATAGGTACCTTGTTGGATTATAATAGAAAGGAGGAGCAAATTAAAATTGCTTAGACTATGGAGACAATAAGGGCCAGTCTTTCGATGGTTAGTGCATAATAATCTTGAAAGTCCTTCCATAATGAGATTCACGCACGTTGAGTGTTGGCCTTAATAAATCTATCGTGTCATTGCCAGTAACTTAACCTCTTATAAGAGGTGTTGTTATTATAGTGATTTTGGATATGAACGATAGATGAATCAATGTGTTAGTATGGAGTTACAGAAGTAATGACATTAATGAACTTATTCATTAATGAATCTAATTAATGAAGTTGTATATTAATGAATGTAATATATCTGTTACATGAATTGCTATTACGATAGAAAGGATTTTATGGTTGGTCATGTCTTTTCTGAATATTATAAATATTGATCAAGGCCACACTTGCAAGGGGTGTGAGAAGAGGAAAGAAAATTCTTATTAATCCTGACCAGTTGGGGAAGATATCCTAATTACTTGTGAGGTCCTTGAATTATATAATTTAGTATGTAAATTTCTCACATTTTATTGTTGATTTTTATTACATATGTATATGATATAATTGTTAATTGATAGATGTATTATATTTGTTTCTCTCAAATTATTACTTTTTAAGTATAATTCCTACCGTTTCACGTATAAACTTTCAAAAAAAAGTTAGACAAATAGCTTCAATTCATGGTGTTCACGATTCATCCATAGGCCTATGGGTAATTGAATTAAATCCGGACCAACAAAATTTTCATGGGGGGCTCCATCTTAGTTTATTTGGTCTGGTGCTTGAGTCATTTGACTTTCTACCATTTTTCTCTTTTTGGTTGGCAGAGAACTCGTGTAACCTGTGTAATTTGGTGTATTTGGCCAGTAATATGGCCTTACAACTTACAAGCGTACTAATGAAAAAATACAAAAGAAAATAACCACTGGAACGTGAGCTCCAATTGTCAAAAAATCCGGCAAGAAGAACAATGGGCTGCGGAAGGCCCTAAAGGGGCCCAGACCCTGACCCAAAAAAAAATAAAAGGCAAAAATACTGATCTGATTCCTACATTTTGGTATCATGGTCAATTTGGTCCCTACATTTTGACAACAGTCAATTTGGTCCCTGTTATTTTCAACATACAGTCAATTTGGTCCCTACCGTTAACTTATTAACGGAAAATGCCTACGTGGCAAACGGTTTGTAAGGTTGACATGTCTAATATTAAAAAATTAAATGAGATGATGACATGTCTAAATTTTATTGGCCATGTCAATGATTAGTTGGCAAAAAATGCCACATCAGCTTTTATAAATATATTTCTCTTCTTTTCTTTTTTTCCTCTCTCTATTTTTCTTTTAACTTTCTTCAATCAAACATAATTTTCATTTTATTTTCAATAACAATTTTCTTCATTGTTTCGGCAAACAACCATTGAATGTGCATAGCTATCTCACCTGGTGGAGACCATGATTTGGAAACCCCTCTCTCTCTCAATAATTGTGGGTTATTGTGTTGTGTTGTATTGTATAGCAAGTGAATGTATAGCAGCCAAGGCCACTAGAAACCCATACAGAGGAGAAAAACTTTCATATGCAGTTGTTAACCAAACGAAGAGGACATGGATCTGATCCGAGTTGCATGTCAAATTGGCAAACTTGAATAGAGCAATCGTTCTAGACCATTTTGAATTAGAATCGGAGGTCCACTAAGGGGCTGGATTTGGAGCAACTGGGATTTGGATCCACATGGGAGAGGAGGATGAGGAGGAGAAATCCCAAGAAGGTTAGTTTCTAAGGCATGAGATTCGGATTTGGAGATTGGGAGAAAGAGAGGTGGCACAAGCACCAGTGGTTAAGTGAGGAGTAGGAGATTGGGAGAGACAGAGGGCTGTCTTGGGTTTGGGGAAAGAACAATGAAGAATGTTCTGGGTTTGGGAAGAAGAACAATGAAGAATGTGGGAAAATAAAATTAATTTTTAAAGAAATCGTAGGAAAATTGAAAGAAAAAATAGTGGAAAAAAATTGGAAAAGAAAAGAAATATATTTGTAAAGGTTGATTTGGTTTTTTTTTCCAACTAAGCACTGATATAGCCAATAAAATTTAGACATATCAACATCTCATTTAATTTTTTAATTTGGTAACGCCAACGGTATAAACCGTTTGTCATGTAGACATTTTCTGTTAATAAGCTAACGGTAGGGACTAAATTGACTGCAAGTTGAAAATAGTAGGGACTAAATTGACTGCTACTAAAATGTAGGGACTAAATTGATTGTAACACTAAAATATAGGGACCAAAATAATGTTTTCGCCAAAATAAAAATAGTACGTATATGCCATGCCCAGCTAAACCCAGCCCATCCCTAAGCCCACACCTAACTAAAATTATAATCAACTAGTAGTTGTCTATGCGACGCACGGATAATGCTGTAAGCTTCTATGTAAAAAACTTATGGAAAATGTTGAACATATAATTGAGTAATAACAAATATTACTGTTGCAATAACATAAAGGTTTTGGTTGAATTAAAATATTACAAATTCAGGTGATAAAGAATTTAGACTAGCATAATTGTTATAAAAATTAGAAATTAGTTGAAGCAAATAGTTTGTCATAAAAAGCAAGACTTTTAAGTTGCACGCACATATCCATTAATTTTTTTTCTTTGGTGCTAAATTGATATGAAGTCTCTCAATTTGGAAATACACTTCAATGAGTATGGGGTGCATTTTCATAAGAAAACAAAACAACACAAAATTCAATTTTGGTTGTAATAATTTTCAAGTTCTTTCTCAATTGGATACCTCAAAGTTACGTGCTTTAAGAGTTGAAGGCTAATTATTCAAAGTTACGTGCAAAGATGAGATTGAAGGTAAAATGCAAAATTGCTCCAATAAAGTGCCACATAACAGGACTTCATGTTTCAAAATAATATATATGAAATTATTTTTATGGCTGTACATTTCCTTTGCAACAGAATCATTATTACAAGTAGCTTAACAATGGAAGAACACTAAATGACCAAATATGGTGATATGGAACTTTATAGAAGATAACAAAATGAATTAAAATATATTGCACATTTGATATACATAGGGCGAAGAGTGAATTGTCACAAATTCCAAATAATTTTAAATTAAAAATTAAAAAAAAATCATATGAATTTCTAAAACCATATGGTTATAACCATAATTCCATTTAAATAAAGTTGTATATATTTAAGGCCAGGTAACTCAATATTGTATCTTTGAAGGAGATCTAAATTGACGCAAGGCCAAATGGGGTCCCATTAGGTACCTGTGTTTGGTCACCACCAGCAACCAACACCATATTCTCCCTTAAATTGGCATTAGCAAGCAGCCAAGCACCAAATGTCAATTTGTTTTTGTAGGGATGAAATCATTTGGTGAAATAATATTTGCAAATACATGTCATGTTAGATTTATCTAGCTAATATCAATTCTCCAATCTTATATTGATCCTTGATGTGTGTTTTTTATTGTACAACGAGCACATTGTAGTAAATTAATATAGAAATAACACTATAGGCTGCCAATTCATGTACCCCACAATTAACCCAAAATAGAAAAAATTACCATATGATATCACCATGACCCATCTTAGATTATTCCATCCATGACGTTCACTTTCTTCTTCAATATGCAAGCTTCAAATCCTCGATTTTTGTGATTCATTAGTGTCATAGAAAGAAGGAAAACAACTTTTTTTTTTTTGTCAAAATAGTATGAGTATTGCTTGTTAACATCTAGAGAGAGAGTACCAGAGGAAGTGTCATCTAGCAAGTTGAGGATAGAAATACGAATGGTGGTTCCCAATGTGAGCACAACCCACAAGGTTCAATATACTTTTAATCTTGCCTTCTTCACATTAATGCTTTTGCATTTGTATTCTAGTTCTAGTACTTATAGAAGAAGAATGAGAATGGGAGTTAGGCAGTGCTAGAGTCACATGTCAGGGTGAAGACGAAAAGCCTAAATCCGATACGTACAAGGCCGGGTAAATGAAAAGCATTGTAATTCCTTGTAAGATAAGGATATTCACCCTTTTAAATGAGAGAGAAAGAAATGACTACATGGCACTTATTAAAAATTTAGGTGAGGTGGAAGGTAAATGGAAAGGAGAACTACTCTAAGGAAGTTATTTAGGTATGCTAAAAGACATGAAAAGAAGAGAAATGTGGACGAAGTAAACTCTTCAAAAAGACCGCCACATGACAGAACCTCATACCCTCCCGTATAAGGTCTATACTTTTATATATATATATATATATATATTGATTGACTGAGTGATTAGCCGATTACAAACCTAATTCAAAGAGAGAGAGAGAGAGAGAGAAAGAGTAGGGTCTGTACAAAATATATAATAGTGTTTGTTTGTTTGCACTTTGTATGTTTGTTGGATTAAATGAATGTTTATTTAAAATTTTATTTTTAACTTCTTGTATTCCAATCTCCTAACTCGAAATCCGATACTTGGATTTACTATTGGCTTCCAACATAAAAGTCCAAAAGGCTAAAAGTAGATGAGGTTGTGGAAGGGATGTTGGGTTGGCCAAATTGTCTACAGTTGTAGCCAGATAGAAAATATTGCAGTTTAGTAATCAAAAACCAAAATCCTTTCAACTTAAAAGTTTATGTTTCAATTATCTCACTTTAAATTGGACAAATAAAAGACTTTTTATGTTTACTACAGGTGCACAATTGAAACTGGAGAGCACTTGTTCCTTGAATTTTCTTTTACATCAAGAATTTAAAATACATTCGGACAGAGCTTTGGGCCTTGGGCGAGAACTAATGTGGTATATTTTTCATGTTGTTTTCATTAGGATCAGAATCAGTATTAACATTATCTTCTCTGTAACTGTAATCATCTTCATATAGATGGACCGGCCTATATGGTAGCATTGTTTGGGATGGAAGTTTTTGCACTTCTATTATTTAAATTTTGAAAGGCATAAGGTAGTATATTCTTCTCTTCCCTTAAAAAAAAATATATATTATATTTTCTTTTAGTAATGGAAGTAAAGCATGTTAGTAGTGGATATAAGCTAGAGGCTCATCATTATAATATATTAACCCAGCTGTCTTCTCAGTTTAAGTAGGTTTTTTTAATTTATTTTTTATTTTTTTATTTTTATTTTTTATAAATAATGCTGATGTGTAAAAATGTGAGAGCTCTAAAAGGAGTCAACTATTGGTTAGACCGTTAGAGGCTTCGGTTTTATAATATAATATAAATAAAAAAAATCATATAGTATGGATAAACAACCCAATATTTATTAAAAAAAGAATGAAAAAAAAGACAAACAACCCGATAATAATCCAAGTCATACTGAAATGAGTAAAACATAACTGTACAACGACATATACAAATAAATGCTATTACAGTTATTAAAAAAAAAAAAATACCAATAATAATCCAAAGTCATACTGAAATGAGTAAAGAATAACTCTACAATGACAATACAAACAAATACTATTACAAACCCACCTCAGCCTATAAGCACTCAAATATATAGAGACAAGGCTGGCTCCAAGCCCCCAACACACTCGAGAAAAGCTTCAAGAAGCCCAGCAAACTAGGAGAAAGTGAATGGCCCAATGGGCTGCCGTGCTTCAAGGACAACTAGATCAGTTTGATGGGGGTGGGGAGAAGAAAGGAATAGATGGAATTGTGGTTGGAATGGTAGGGACTGATGGGATTGTTGTAGGGAAAGTGGGCAATGGAGTGGCTGGCAGAGGAGGAAGAGTCACCTTAGGAACTGTTGGCAAAGTTGGATTAGGTAAGGAGGGGATTTGGGTGCTTGGCAATGGTGGCAATGTGGTCCTTGGCAGAGTTGGTTGAGTTGGCAAAGTTGGCAATGGAGTGCTAGGCAGTGGTGGCGATGTAGCTTGAGGCAGTGTTGGCACTGAGGGCAATGGAGGCAATGTTGGCAGAGATGGAACTGTAGGCAGCGTCAACGCTGGAGGTGGAGCTGCAGGCGTTTGCAATAGTTGACGAGCTGCGAAGCTCATATTTATGCTTGACAAAGACAGTGTTACAATTAAAGCCAACATGAAAACATGCTTGCAACTAGCCATTGTTTGATAGGATTAGAGAGACCTAGCTAGACTTTTCTGAATATATAAGGGGAACTTCTATTTCTGTTGTGAGTTGAAAGCATGAAATTCTAATTGGCATTTATAGAGTGGAATGTTGAAGGGTTCCAAGTGTTTGATGAGATGTAGTTGGGGATGCATATGTGAGAACCTCGGGTTAGTTTACCTTCTCAACAAGACTTGAAGCCTGTTCAAATTCCAACCTACCAAGATAGCTTAACTAAAACAATTTGCTGTGGAAACCAATTTTTTGAGTGTTAATGACTCTTTAGCATTCCACACGCCAGCATAAGGCAATGATATAGCCAAGAATTTGGTACATTTTCGAATCTAAGGAAAGTATAAATTAGTATTACTTATTAATTGTATTAGAGCAACTATATCAGCTCTTGCAAAGTCTTGCAAAATACAAAAAGTAACTTATTTTACACATTTTGACCCAAAAAAAAAAAACCCACATCAGAGAGTGTAAAATTGTGCATAAATGCACAAGTGCTACAGTAACTGTGCATACAAGTGCTACAGTAACCGTGCATATATGCACGGTTACTGTAGCTCTTCCGTACATTATTTTAGTATTATTTCTCTCCCCTCACATTCTCTCTTCTACTTACTCTCTCTATCTCTTCAACTTATAAAAATATTATTTATATAAAATATAGTGTATATAATAGATGAACTGATGTGGGTATTTTATAAAAATAATGGTATAAAATAGAAAAAAGTAGGTTTTTTGTGTAAAATAGATGGAATCTTTGAGAAGAGTTGATGCGGTTGCTTTAGTCTCTAGTTTCATAACAATACTTCATGCCAAAACTTTATGAATTCCGGTTTTGATGCCTTTGTTAAATTTGCAGCGGAATTATTAATTATAATATAATCAAATTATTTCAAATATGTGGTGCACAGTATAATTATATTTTACTGTGGTTATATAATTATATTTTACCATATTTCAGAATGCACCAAATCATAAAGTAAGAAAATGTAAAAGCAATACATGATTTGGAGAAAAGAAAAACCGATGAAGCAACTGTTAAAAGGGAAAAATCACCTTAAGGACATAAAATCTCATAGAAAATCCACCACGAAAGAAACAATTAGAAATAGCAAGACATACACAAAACCATTGCACGTTAGATCCTCTATGCAAATTGATGAGTCCAAAAAAAACATTAAGGTCGTCCATTAATATGGACGACCTTGCATCATTAACAGACCAAAATATGTAACCGCTCAAGCACATTCAACACGTTAATGGCTACCATTACTCATCGGTCTTAAACGCCCATCAATACGATAACTGTTACACATGAGTAATAATCACCTCCAATTATGTACAACGGCTATCCAAATCACCTATAAAAGGGACAGTTCGTCTCACTTGTGAAGGTACATCAAAAGCTACAACAAAACACTATCTAAATACAAGAAATATGGGTTGATACTAACTTAAGCATCGGAGGCTCCCCCACTGGGCACAACCCGGTGGTCTCTTCAATCTATCTCTCTTTATCTTGCAGGTCCTATAAGATCATCTAAAGTTCTGGATTGGATGAGTGACCCAATTGACGATTTTGGCATCATCAGTTTGGCGCCGTCTGTGGGGAGGCAATTAGTCATCTAGCTCTTCCTGTAACAAAGGGTTCACTCGATTCAATCTAGAGTAACTCATGGGATGAGACTCAATGATCATCTCTTTACTCTGCCCATATCCAGTCATCTAAAATTGGGTCGAGATGGGAAAGATAAAGAGATATTACCAAGGCACCATCGTCTTTAAAACACGAATTGTCAGCCAAATGAATAGACGATGATGAGAGAGCCTAGATCCAAGGTCTCAAATCTGTTGGCCTCTAGCTTGAGGGTCTGGTCGAAAGACACCTCCAATGATGCCGTTACCAATGAAAGTGTGACTCCCAGCCACAAGACATGATTGGGTTGGTTGACGGTGACGTAAGAACTTCACAACCTGTGACCTTCTAGGCATGACACAGTACACACGACAACCACAGAAATTGAGCGACTTTGGTAGACCTCGCAGGAATGGCCCAGCTCCTAGGCCTTAAGGTAAGATGTGTCATTTCTCATCTTGTTATATGGTCTTACATCATCTTGTTAAAAGATCTAGAATACTAGAAGTCTCAAAACGAAATGATAACCTCGTCTAAAACTTTAGAAATATAACAAAGGATTTTATTCTATTAGATATCCTTTTGTTAAAAAATAAAAAGAAGTGATTGGTAGGTGGTCATATAATTTTCAGCCACCCAAGTCAACTATGATGAAATTACTATAGGAGAACTTTCCTTTCTTAGTTTCACCGGCTCCCCATTGTTTTTAGTTTGCATGAAAGGTGGAACCAAACTTCAATAGAACATAATTACCTTACCAAAATTGTGATCTTAAATATAGGCATTAAAAAAAAAAGGAAAGGTAATGAATACCTTGACTGTTATAAATTGCATCAGTCAAACCGGTCTCTTTGAGGTCCTTGCCATTAAAGCCAAATATAATTATATATTGTTAAGGATACAGCTGTAGTCATCAAGGATAGCAGCTAAGTCATTCGCAGCTAGTGTTACTGATGTATCACAGCTGTAGTATTCAAAATACAAATCTTGGATTGTGTTGAGATAGGATTAGAATAAGATGGAATTGTATTTAATTTTGTATCTAAGTGATAAGGGAGAAACATATCTGATTTGTATAGAAGAGTCAAGGCCGAATTGCATGGAGAAGCATATCTGATTATGTATAGATGTGGTAAGGCCGAATTGTATTTTAAATTTTGAATATGTTACAAACTATGCTATATATGAAAATGCCTTGAACCGTGAATGATAAGGCTAGGAAACAATTTCAATTAATTGTTTTTACATATATTGTGGCGTAATTGACATCCTAATAATGGCTCCTGCTATAACTAAAACAAAAATAAAATGTTTGTGTTCCTTTATGGTATTAGATTAATGGTACACTAAAGAAGAAAAATAAATGGTACCCTGATAATATCTTAGTTGATATTCATGAGTGATAAAGCCACAAAATAAGGCCATCCCCCAAACTTATATGTGTATTTATTGGTGGTGAAAGTATAGTAGAAAATGCATAACATGGTTAGAATGCTCTACAGTTGGTTGTGCATGAGTTATTAGTTCGTCAATTGGTTAATGAAACTATGTTTTTCAAGGAACAATTCTGAAAAGATTTAAAAAGAAACCTTTAGGAATAAAATGCATGAATGACGTATTCGGCCTTGCACACAAAATAATTTTCAAAGTGAATGCAAGGTGGGACTGAAGTTGAAAGACCCAGAGAATTATAAAATTCAGTCCTTACAAAATTACCACAATAGTTAAGCATAAATCATTTTCAAAATATTATGAAATTTTGTATCTTAAAATGTTCCACAATAGAATGAACAAAATTTACTATTCAAATTTTTCCATGTACAATTATATGTTGCTTTGACTTTGAGAATGGAGAATTTAAATGGTTCCATCTATACCTAATCATGCTTCGAGCATTCAAAGGGAAAAATGTGGGACTCTCACGATGTCACAATCCACATGTATGATTCAATAAAAGCGGCTATACAGGTACAGTGTTTTTTTTTATTTTATGCTTGCACTAGTGACATCACTAGAGTAAGTACTTACTCACATATATGATATACGAGCAGAGCTTACTGTTTCTAAATACTAAATAGTATCAAATTATTTCCACGTGATTCTATTAAATAGAATGACATGTACTCTATATTAAGCTCATCATTTGAGAACAATCGAGATTATTAATTTGTTAGTATTTTTTGGAGCAAAATGAGCCTAGTAAAGCTTGACAAAATGGATCAACCAAAGGCTCGACATAAGAAAAATCATCCGGCAAAAAAAGGTCATGGCGTAGGCACAACTATTAAGAATGTCATAGAGGTTTTCTTACCAGCGAATGTACCTTTCATGTTTGAACGGGGGCAAACCTTCTGGATATATCTACATCTTCAAATAGCTGGAACAAAATACAGCAACAATGGTGCCCAGTTCTTGGGCCTTAAGGTCAGATATAAAATTTTCTTTTACTTTTAGCTCTCTAAGTATTTGTAACAACGTTTGAAGTCAAGTTTTAGGAATAATGACAAATATCATTATTGCCAAATAAAAACCAAGCTATAAATTTAAAATAAGATCATAACTGTT
The DNA here is from genome assembly GCA_028535165.1 of Quercus tomentella. NCBI lineage: Eukaryota > Viridiplantae > Streptophyta > Magnoliopsida > Fagales > Fagaceae > Quercus > Quercus tomentella. Next base: position 6,580,147 of record JAPQVY010000001.1, read on the forward strand.
TACTATGATAAATATGATGACTGTTTATCATAATGGCAAATGTCATTAAACACACCGAATTCCAACACTCTTTAAAAAGTTTAAACACTTTGCCAAGTGTTATTTAGTTGCACGAGAATAGGGTAATAGTTATGAAAACAATCGTTGGAAAGGCAAATTGCTAAATTACAAGATTAGTACAAACATGTACAATTGACACAAAAGGCTAGATACTTTCTTGCTAAAGTTAAAAGGCTTGACTAGTAATATCTGCTCTAACTAGTGTGACCTATTTTAAACTTTTGATCTCTAGCCGATCAAATGATCTTAAGCCCATCCATTTCTTTTATTATTCTACTATCACCAAAACCAAGAAAAAAGTGGAAATGGCTAAATTTCCTATAAAGCATGTGCTTCATACATAAAATAAGACAATTCTATTCAATTGCATGGCATTAAGTGTGGATTTAATTCTCACTAAGCTTCTATACTCTTACATGAAATGATATTGTTTGGACATAAGCTATATCAATTCACCCAAAATTTTGTATAATATGTAAACCTATAAGAGGTTTGCTAGATTACTAGCTTAAGATATGCAAAAAACAAATGTCCCAAATTTTCTAAGGGGATGTCATAATTTGATGAAGAGAAACCCTTAAAAAGAAAATAGAGATATAGCTATAAGTTGTGAAAATTTCATCTATATCACAAATGTCGAGTTTAACTCCTGTAAATTATGGGTTGTACAAATCCAACAAAGAAGAGCTCTATAAGTAAGAGTTCAATGACGAAGAGTTCGTCAAGAATACTACAACAATGAAAAGACCAAGGTATGTACAAAATAGTATTGAGATTTAAGGTCTTCTATTGAGGTAACTCATTTCTTTCTTTTTTATCCAAGAGATCATTTTATTGAAACTAAATAAATATCTAGCTTGCATGATTATTACAAATGTTTATGTAGAACATGTTGAAAATATTGCTATAAAATTATTACAATTATCACAATCAATATGACTATATTTTTAGTAGCATATGTTTCATCGTCATGAATCTGAGAAGTTCAAGTAAGTTTCCTACACTTAAAATGCTAGATGATCGTGTTCATAATATGCTCATGAATTTAAGTCTCAATAAATTTCCGCTATCTCCATCAACTCACCAAAATCTTCTTAAATTGTTTTAAAAATCATATATGGTGCAAGCACCTAACAAAGACCAGTTTAAAGAAGCATATAGTCAAATAGCTTCAATTCTTATACTTTTCTATGATTCATATAGAATGCACTTCGTCTTGTATAGCATGCAATTGCACATTTGTACATTGTCATGCAGCTAGTACTATTGAAGTGACTTAAGTGTACAATTAAAGAAGAAGGAAGAGGAAATGGCTATTACAAATGGCAATGGCCATAGTCATCAAAGCACGCCAAAAAAAGAAGAAGAGAGGTTCCAATAGTGAAAGACCATTCCCCTAGTCGTCAACAAACGAGAATTGTACTTTTCACGTTTGAGCGGGGGCAAAAACGTGGCCTAGTTTTTACGCCTTCAAAAAATTGAAGCAAAAGAGATCTAGGCCTTAGACATGAAGTATCATGTTGAGCTAAAATATATATATATATATATATATATATATATATTTATTTATTTATTTATTGAAAAGGGAAGAGCTTGTCATCTTAAAAAGGGAAGAGCTTGTCAAGAAGATCCTAACAATAAAAAGATCGAGGTATGTGACAAAATAATATCGTCATTTAAGGTAACACATTTATCTCTGTCTCTTTTATATTCGTCTATAATAATTTACACCTAGTAAGGTTTCATGCAAAAATGTATGCATTACTAGACATATCACAAAAGAGGTAAAACTCTAGGATTACAAGGAAATAAGAAAAAGGTCCACCTAGGCTATTGGTAACTTATTATTTATGAATTGTTCTAAAATTCTTGTTTAACAAAGTCTTGGCAAGTGCATGTGCTACTTAATGCAGATATCAACATGGCCTTAAGAAGGTCCAAAACAACATAGCGTCAAGGAATCTTTCTAGCAACAAGTGACAAGATTCCTTAAATGGATGTAAGTCACCAAAAAAAATGGCTAAGTGATAAGATTCCGCCAAGACAAATGTAAATCATTAACAAAGCCTAAGTGACAAGATTCCTTAAATGGATGTAAGTCACCAAAAAATGGCTAAGTGATAAGATTCCGCCAAGATGGATGTAAATCACTAATGAACCCTAAGTGACGAGATTCCTTAAATGGATGTAAGTCACTAGAAAATGGCTAAGTGATAAGATTCCGCCAAGATAGATGTAAATCACTGACAAAGCCTAAGTGACAAGATTTCTTAAATGGATGTAAGTCACCAAAAAATGGCTAAGTGATAAGATTCCGCCAAGACGGATGTAAATCACTAACGAAGCCTAAGTGACAAGATTCCTTAAATGGATGTGAGTCACCAAAAAATGGCTAACTGATAAGATTCCGCCAAGACGAATGTAAATTATTGACGAAGCCTAAGTGACAAGATTCCTTAAATGGAAGTCACCAAAAAATGGCTAAGTGATAAGATTCCGCCAAGACGGATGTAAATCACTAATGAAGCCTAAGTGACAAGATTCCTTAAATGGATGTAAGTCACCAGAAAATGGTTAAGTAATAAGATTCTGCCAAGACAGATGTAAATCACTGACAAAGCCTAAGTGACAAGATTCCTTAAATGGATGTAAGTCACCAAAAAATGGCTAAGTGATAAGATTCCGCCAAGACAGATGTAAATCACTAACGAAGCGTAAGTGACAAGATTCCTTAAATGGATGTAAGTCACAAAAAAATAGCTAACTGATAAGATTTTGCCAAAACGAATGTAAATTACTAACGAAGCCTAAGTGACAAGATTCCTTAAATGGAAGTAAGTCACCAAAAAATGGCTAAATGATAAGATTCCACCAAGACGGATGTAAATCACTAACGAAGCCTAAGTGACAAGATTCCTTAAATGGATGTAAGACACCAAAAAAAAAAAAAAAAAAAAAGGACAAGATTCCGCTAGACTAGTGTAAATCGCTGATGAAGTCTAAATGACGAAGCTTCGTAACTGGATCTAAGTCACCTAAAAGTGGCTAAGTGACTAAATACCCTTAGACGAGTGTAAGCAGACAAGGATTCTCACACAAATGCAAGTCACACACAAATCAAGAATATCAAACGTGACAACCAGAAAATGAATGAAAGAAGAAGCATCAAAGTGATAAAAAAATGGTCGTCCAAAAAAATCACCTCGCTCTTCAATAGTGATAAAAAATGGTTGTCCAAAGAAATCACCTCGCTCCTCAGCAATGATAAAAAATGGTCGTCCAAAGAAATGACCTTACTCTTCAGCAGTGATAAAAATGTTCGTCCAAAGAAATCAGCTCACTTTCGAGCTATGATCCCTTGAATGTCCAAAAAGACCTTTAAAAGGCAGATACTAAGGGGTCGTCATAGAAATACTAACATTCCTGAAGAAGAAAGTAGTTGATGATAAAGAAGCCTGAATCTGAACAAATCAAGAACATTCTCTAAGCCTGATCAGTATAAAGCAAAATCAGACTTGGGAATGGGGGGCAATTGATGAGTCCAAAAAAAACATTAAGGTCGTCCATTAATATGGACGACCTTGCATCATTAACAGACCAAAAGATGTAACCGTTCAAGCACATTCAACACATTAATGGCTACCATTACTCATCGGTCTTAAACGCCCATCAATACGATAACTGTTACACATGAGTAATAATCACCTCCAATTATGTACAACAGCTATCCAAATCACCTATAAAAGGGACAGTCCGTCTCACTTGTGAAGGTACATCAAAAGCTACAACAAAACACTATCTAAATACAAGAAATATAGGTTGATACTAACTTAAGCATCGGAGGCTCCCCCACCGGGCACAACCCGGTGGTCTCTTCGATCTATCTCTCTTTATTTTGCAGGTCCTATAAGATCATCTAAAGTTCTGGATTGGATGAGTGACCCAACTGACGATTTTGGCATCATCACAAACCCTACAAGAGAAGAGATCCACTTGCCTTCCTAACGCAATAGCGATCAACTTATAATGAGAATGGACTATCTGATGGATTTCAGACTTACAAGCTTATGCCTTGCTTAATTAGTATCATTTTTCAAAACTAAATTGACATGAAAGCCAATCTAAATTGCTTAGGCTACTATCTGATGGATTTCAGACTTACAAGCTTATGCCTTGCTTAATTAGTATCATTTTTCAAAACTAAAGTGACATGAAAGCCAATCTAAACTGCTTAGGCTACTATCTGATGGATTTCAGACTTACAAGCTTATGCCTTGCTTAATTAGTATCATTTTTCAAAACGAAAGTGACATGAAAGCCAATCTAAACTGCTTAGGCTTCCATCTTAACTGATTTATCTCTTCAGAATTGAACCAAAATCCCAAACGACCACATTCTATCTCACATTACCTTTACCGAATTCCTCTTATGAATTCAAATCAATCTGTCTCCACCCTGAAACCCATATTGACATTAGGCACATTGAGGAATTCAACTATAGAAGATAAATCAATGATAATAAAAATACTCGTTATCAACCATGGAGGAGAGACCGAGTTGAATTATTGAATAATTATACAATACAAAAATGACACACACCCCCACAATTATGGGATCCACCCCAATGTGAGAGGAGTGTTGTATCTTTATGATATATTATAGTAGTAGAAAGTCTAATTGCATATTGTTGGAACTTAGAATAACTATAACTCTACAATGACAACCTATTTATAGACACCCTCTATGATTATGATTGTAGTATAAACTAGTCAATAATCTGTGCACTGCACAAAAATGTTTAACAAACATATCTTCTTCTTCTTTTTCCTTTCTTATATTTTGTATAAATATGAAAATTTGATAATTATGGTAATTATTAATAGGTACTAATATGATTGTGGCATTTATTAGTCTAAATATTTTTTATTTTTTATACAAGATAGAATTTCTGGCCCTTGCCCCTCACACCTCACAAGCACTTATACTTGTGGAGTGATCATTGCACCAAGGATTCTGGCATTTATTATCAAATTATGGCAATTATTAATGCTTATTTTGTATGATTGTATTTTGTATATAGAACTATCTATTCCATAATTTATAGAAAATATCACTTGACAAGATTCTAAATTACTAATTGAGGGGTTTAAATATAGAATAGAATTTAAAATCAATTAGAATTATTTTTTAGAATTGACCTATAAAATTGTGAGAGCTCGAAAATTTATGTTAAACTATTATTAGGTCAATCAAAAGTCAAAAATCTTCAATTTTATATAGACTAGTCGTAGACCTGTGCGATGTGCAAAAAAATTAACAAATTTTTTTTTTAAGTGTCCGTTTGGCACGGCTTAATTTTGCCAGCTTATTTTACTATTTAGCTTATTTTTACTACTATTCATAGGTCCCATTGCATTTTTTTGTATTATTTATGGGTTCCACTATACTATTTCAGCTAACTTTTACTTTTATTTACAGTATTTTCAATAAAAATTTTTTAGTTTCAGCAAAATAAACAGATTCCAAATAGACCAAGTATAAAAAAAAGTAAATGAAACTTATAAGTGTTAGTATCAAAACTATTCTTAAATGATGTGATTATTTTCTAACAAAGTATAGTTGATACAATGTATTAGATTTTCAAAATTAAGCTATATGTATTTGTTATTTGAAAGTATTTTAAATTTAGTAAGTTTTTTTTTTCTTCAAAGAAACACAATTCATTTTACATTCAATTATTATATAAGGTGAGATATTTTGTAAATTAATAATGTAATTTCTAGGTAGAAATTGTTTCTAATTATTCTTACAAATGAGTCATCCTCTATCCGTATTGAATAACTAAAGAGTAAGTAGATATAAGTAAATCCAACACTTATATTAGAAAAAAAAAATTATGAAGAACCTACTAATATTAGACTGAGAATGTGAAATAATTGCTAATGAAGTAATTATAGCTCATCTTTTTACACAAACCTCTCCTCTCAAATCATCATCAAATTGGAATGAAATTGACTGAACTAAATGGAATGGAATGAAATGGACCGATTTGGACAGAATGGACTAAAGTGGATTGAATTGAACAGAAATAGACCAAAGTGGACCAACTGGACCGAAGTGGACCATAATAGAATTAGACCGAACTTGACCAAATAGACCAAATTGGATGGAATGGACATAAATGTAAAGCAAAAATACAAAACTCACTCTCTAAGTTTCACCACTTTTCATTTCAGTCATTTAAGTTTGTATTTTATCATTTCAGTCCTCTAAATTTCAATTTTCCTCAATTCAGTCCTCCGTTGACATTCCATCCTGTCCAAAACAACGTAGTTTTGGCCTTAATTTAATATTTATTTCTTAATTTTTTTTTAAAAAAAAACCCAGAAATTATAATAGCAGACTACTCGTCCTTCCATTCTGAATAACACGATCAAATGGAAACCCCACCCACCCCTAGCCTAACCCATCGATAGCTGGAGACTAAAGAACGATAAGGAAAGATCTGGGTTATTTCTCATATATACAGTACTAAAGCATCTCTGGTAAGAATTGATGATGGACTGCAAATGTTAATCATAAACCAAAATCCTCCTCTACCAATGTACTTCAAATTCCGAAAATAACATATATATCAATGTCGTCACGAATGATAGTTTTGCGAACCTTTATGGGTTATGAAGCTTTTCACTACATCAATTATATCTGTTGTACGTATGAGCTGGAAATGGAATGACAATTTTTCCCAGAATTGACGACTTTCATCCCAACGCGCTCAAGTAGTGGTCCTTAATTGTAGTTGTACATGTTTGATATAAGGGGGGTGTGATATGGATTCCTTTTTCTTTTTCTTTTTCCATTAATGAAAGCCTCGTTTCTGGAGTGTGTATAGTAGTTATAGCAATTTTGAGTTTTCAAAGTAGTAGTACTAAAACCATGAACATTAGTTTCGGAATTTTAATCTCAGCTATTGATGGGTTAGGCAAGGGGTGGGTGGGGTTCTATTCGATCGTGTTCTTTAGATGGGGAGGGACGAGTAGTTTGCTATTATAATTTCTGGGTTTATTATTATTTAATTAACGTTTTTTTAATTAAGGAATAAATAATAAAATAAATATTAAATTAAGGCCAAAACTATGTCGTTTTGGTCATGTTAACAATAAGAATGGATGAAATCTTAACGGATGAAATCTTAACGGATGACTGAATTGGAGAAGATTGAAACTAAAAGGGCTGAAATGACAAAATGCAAACTTAGAAAACTAAAATAGAAAGTGGTGAAACTTAAAAAGTGAGTTTTACATTTTGGCCTAAATGTAAATATAGATTATAATTAATAATTACCATGAGTATTGGACAAGTAAAGACAATGGACTTGGCCTTACACAAGACTATGTACAAAGAAGGTTTATTTATAAGAATATTAAAATTTAAAAGTGGAACACAAGTAATACTAATATATACCAGTGTATTCCTCTCAAAAAAAAAAAAATATATATATATATATATATACCAGTGTATTTGTAAATACAATGAATTGGTGTCTATACAGGCCGTATCTTAACGTGCTCTGACACAAATTTATGATCTGTTTGCCATGATGGTTACTTTAGGCTATGATTTAGAATGTTTATTTAGGCTATATCTGTTTATTGCTTTGCACATATTACCTTTGATGCGTTCGCTATTTAAATTTATTAGGCTCCAAACTGTTCTATATTCTATTTGCAATAAAATTTGTAGTGATTATGAAAAACTGAGTTGTTTGGGATCCAATGGCTTTTGATATTAGAGATTAGTTCTCATACTTGGTAACTTAGAGTTTAATTTAGTTGCTTTTCTTGCATTTCCTCCTTCAAACATAAAAAGTCATCTTAATTGAGGCAATATCAAACCACAACCCTTTAAACAAAAAGTCAAATAATCCATCCCAATTCATAAGCAATCAATCAGAAGCGTGGTAAAAGGCATCAATTGACCTTCACAACTCTTCTTCTCATCATCATCAAGCTAGGGAATTCTATTTCTATGCATGCAACAACGTTGAGTCTACCACAAAAGTTATGAAGTGGATTTCCTGGGACATTCGGGATGGATTATCCTTTGCGTGAGCGTGAGAGTTGGGAAATTATAATCTAATTCCGAAACTGACTCTATTAGGTATATATCAAACTTTCTTACTATTGCTACTATTTCTCATTCATCTTTTAATGCATTAACTTATGATTGGATGATTGTACTTGCTAGGCCTTGGCAAGTTTCAATCTAACACAACTACGTGAAGTAAATAAATGTGCGGACACTTTAATTGTTGAATCTTTTTATTTATTATTGTACTTGCCCCCTTTTTGTGTATTTATGAAAAATCCAAAATATATCTACCCCTAAACTTGAGTAATATGTTCATCTTGGAGGTTTTATATATTAAATTTTATTCTTATTAGAAAGAAAAAGAGGGGAAAAAAATCAGAATAAATAAGAAATCATATTTTAAGCACAAAGATGATAATAACAATCCAAATGACACTGAAATGAGTAAAGAATAACTCTACATTGACAAATACAAACAAGTACTAATTTCAGAAAAAAGAGAAAATACAAACAAGTACTATCATAAATCAACTTGTTCCTATTAACAAATATATAGAAGCAAGGTAGGCTCCAACACACTCGAGAAAAGCTTCAAGATGCCATGTAAACATGGAACCGTACTAAAATGGGAGAGGGAGAAAGTGAATGCCTGAATGGTTTCGGTGCCACAGCTAGCATTTCAAGGACTACTAGTTCAGTTTGATGGGGGTGGGGAGAAGAAAGGAATAGTCGGAATTGTGGTTGGAATGGTAGGGATTGATGGGATTGTTGTAGGGGTGGTGGGCAATGGAATGGCTGGCAGAGGAGGAAGAGTCACCTTAGGAACTGTTGGCAAAGTTGGATTTGGTAAGGAGGGGATTTGGGTGCTTGGCAAGGGTGGCAACGTGGACTTTGGCAGAGTTGGTTGAGTTGGCAGTGACGGCAATGGTGGCAGTGTGGTAGTTGGCAGTGTCGGCAGAGTTGGCAATGGCATGCTAGGCAGTGGTGGCAATGTGGCTTGAGGCAGTGTTGGCACAGAGGGCAATGGAGGCAATGTGGCCGTAGGCAGAGATGGAATTGTAGGAAGCGTCAATGCTGGGGGTGGAGCTGCTGGCGTGTCCAATAGTTGACGAGCCGCCAAGCTCATACTAACGCTTGACAGAGACAATGTTACAATTAAGGCCAACATGAAAACATGCTTGGAGCTAGCCATTGTTTGATAGGATCAGAGAGACCTACTTTTTTCTGAATATATATGGAGAACTTCTATTTCTGTTTTGAGTTTTAAGTGTTTGAGACAGGAAATATGAATTGGTATTTATAGAGTGGAATGTGAAGGGAATGTTCCAAGTGTTTGATGAGATGTAGTTGGGAATGCGTGGGAGAAGTTCGGGTTAGTTTACCATCTCAACTGGACTTAAATTCCAACCTACCTACCCTATCAGGTTATAGCTTAACAAAATAATCTGTTTCGAAAACCAATTTTGAGAATATATATATATATGACTCATCAGCATTGGACACACCAGCATAATGCAAAGATATAAATAAATAAATGAAATCAACAATGTCGGCAGAGGATGGACTATCAAGCAATCAACTAATTTTGAGAATGGACTTTGATGGATTTCAGACTTACGAGCTTATGCCTCTTGCTTAGTATCATTTTTCAAAACTAAAGTGACATGAAAGCCAATCTAAACTGCCTAGGTTTCCATCTTAACTGATTTTCTTGAGAATTGAACCAAAATCCCAAACGACCACATCCTATCTCACAGTACCTTTACCGAATTCCTCTTATGAAATTTACCCCACAATTATGGTATCCACCTCAATGGGAGAGAATTGTAGTATCTTTATTGAGATTTTTTTTTTTGATAAGAAAAAGAAATCTCAATAAAGATAGGAAAAAAAAAAAATCTCTATAAAATCTCTTTTTTGAGATTTTATAGAAGTAGAAAGTCTAATGGCAGATTGTTAGAACTTAGAATAACTATAACTCTACAATGACAACCTATTTATAGGCACCCTCTTTGATTAAAATTATAGTATAAACTAGTCGATAATCCGTGCAATGCAATGTTTAACAAAATATATTTTTCTTTCTTTCTTTTTTTGTATAAATATTAAAATTTGATCATTATGGTTATTATTAATAGGTATTTATAATGATTGTGGCATTTCTTAGTTTAAATATGAAATTTGATCATTATTTTAATTATTAGTGCATATTTATTATGATTGTGTTTGTATATAAATTTTAAAATTTATAGAAAATATCACTTGACAAGATTCTAATAGAGGGGATTAAATATAGAATAGAATTTAAAATCAATTAGAAAAATACATTTTAGAATAATGATGTAGGACACAATTTACTATTTAATTATTGTAATTTATTATTTTTGGTATTTTTATATAAAAAAACGTTATTTTAGGTTTAGGTGATTTATTTCCTTGTTTTTAGGTGCATTTAATACTTTTTAGGTCAAATTTGATTACCGTTATGGTTAGGTATCAATTAGGAGTTATTTTAGATTATATTTTCTTGTTTGTCAAGTTTTAAGGAGCTCTTAAATAGGCCCTTAAGTCTGTAAACGTTTTTCAGAGTTTATTATCAATAAAAATTCAGACTTGTGTCTATTGTATTCTCTGGTGGATTTCAGACCTATCACCTTGTGGATTCAAGGAACTCCTCGTGGATTCGAGGTTTACTACCAGGAACTAACAGTTTAGTTTCTGTTCCATCAAGAGAGCATTGTGTGTGCTTTCTTTAGGATTCCGCGACATCAATTGGTATCAGAGCCTTGACTTACGCTGGTCTGATTGCTAACCGGTGAGACGGTAACCACCACCACAACAATGACGAATAACTTAGCGAGTATTACGTGACGTACAACAAGCACTACCAGGAACTAACAGTTTAGTTTCTATTCCATCAAGAGAGCATTGTGTGTGCTTTCTTTAGGATTCCGCGACATCAATTGGTATCAGAGCCTTGACTTACGCTGGTTTGATTGCTAACCGATGAGACGGTAACCACCACCACAACAATGACGAATAACTTAGCGAGTATTACGTGACGTACAACAAGCACTCACAAATATCTATGCTAGGATGGCGCCGTTGAAGAATGGAAACAATAGGGATAACTGCAACGGAGACATAACTCACGGGCAACCTATTGGTAAGCAAATTTCATATAGACCTTATAAGAGAATTGCAAGTTTTAATGGTTATTTTTTAAAAGAAGATTTTCTTGATTGGTTACTTGATCTAGAGGATTTATTTGACTATGAGAATATTTGTTATGAGAGAAAAGTTGGACTTGCTTTGTATAAACTTAGTAAGTATGCCTTATGTTGGTGGGAACGAGTACAATCTGATAGAATCCGACAAGGTAAAGACAAAATTCGATCATGGCCAAGGATGAAAAAGATGCTTGCTATCAAATTTTATCCTTTGGATTGTGAAGAAATCTTGTTGTATACAATACAAGATTATTATTGGCCAAGAGGTTCATACTTAAATTATGTTGAAGAGCCAAATATTCCACCATTAAAGGAAGAATTACATATTAAAGAAAATATCATTCTTGAAGAAAATATAGAGATTTCTGAGGAAATTAATGAAGGTTTTGTTATAGAAGAAGAACCTGAAATCAAGATTGTGGAGGAGATTAATGAAGACCCCATTATAGAGAAAGATCTTGAGGTTGAGATAGTAGAGACCATTAAAGAAGAAATTATAGAGGAAGTTGTCAATGATCTTGATGAAATCAAGTTAGATGATTGCAACATTCAAACTCCTATTATTTTATTGGAAGACACCGAAACAAAGTTTATTGATTTTATTGGGGTGGAAAGATTTGATTTGATCATTGACTCTTATTTGGTGAATATTGTCAATTACATGAAGATCAAGGGAGAACAAGTTCAAGTTGCCCAATTAATGACTTTCAAGTTTGGCAAGAAGACAAAGAAGATGAAGTATTCAAAGTATTTGTTCTCTTGGCATGGGAGAATTCAGATTTCAAAGATGAACTCGAGGACGAGTTTGTTTCAAGTGGAGGGGTCTGATGTAGGACATTATTTATTATTTAATTATTGTAATTTATTATTTTTTGGTATTTTTATGTAAAAAAACGTTATTTTAGGTTTAGGTGATTTATTTCCTTGTTTTTAGGTGCATTTAATGTTTTTTAGGTCAAATTTGATTCCTGTTATGGTCAGGTATCAATTAGGAGTTATTTTAGATTATATTTTCTTGTTTGTCAAGTTTTAAGGAGCCCTTAAATAGGCCCTTAAGTCTGTAAACGTTTTTCAGAGTTTATTATCAATAAAAATTCAGACTTGTGTCTATTGTATTCTCTAGTGGATTCCAGACCTATCACCTTGTGGATTCAAGGAACCCCTCGTGGATTCGAGGTTTACTACCAGGAACAACAGTTTAGTTTCTGTTCCATCAAGAGAGCATTATGTGTGCTTTCTTTAGGCTTCCGCGACATCAAATAATGACCTATAAAATCGTGAGACCTCAAAAATTTATGTCAAAATATTATTAGGTGAATCAAAAGTCAAACATTTTCGATTTTATATAGATTAATCGTAAACCTATGCGATGTGTAGAAAAAATTTGACTATATTTTTTTGTTAAGTGAAAAATAAAAATAGTAGATAAGACTCTTTTTTTAGAGAGTTTTAACCTATGACGTCCATTTCTAATGATAGCTTTTTATTATCAAACCAAGAATTGAACTTCAGATCTCTTATTCAACCATCCAAACTCCACTTATAATATACTATGTTGATATAACTCAATAGAAGCGTGACAACAATAAATGAACTTCAACTTATATATATATATATATATATATATATATATATATATATATATATATATATATATATATAGAGAGAGAGAGAGAGAGAGAGAGAGAGAGAGAGAGAGAGAGAGAGAGAGAGAGAGAGAGAGAGAGGTAATATGAGTATTTGGACAAGTAAAGACAATGGACTTGACCTTACACAAACTATGTACAAAGAAGGTTTATTTATAAGAATATTATTAGTGGAGTGCATTTATAAGTACAATGAACTTGTGTCTATACAGACCAATATCTTAACATGTTCTGACACAAATTTATGATCTGTTTGCCACGATGGTTACTTTAGGCTATCATCTGTTTATTGCTTTGCACATATTACCTTTGATGTGTTCGCTATTTAGATTTATTAGGCTTCAAACTTTTCTATATTATATTTGTAATAAAATTTGTTGTGATTATGAATAACTGAGTTTTTTGGGATCCAATGGCTTTTGATCTTTCTTAGAGTTTAGTTCTTGTGGGGTCAAAGAATTTGACAACCTCAACCCATCTCATACTATGTCCTCGGCCAACCCAGATCCTAGTAGGAAAGAATGACCCGCCATCAACGGTAGCCTCCCAGAGCGTCCCCAAGAAAAAGGACAAGTACTGTAGGATGGCCACGGGAGCATGGTGTAGGAATAGTTCAAGGAGAAACTGTCACCTCCGCATTGAATGCCCACAACTAACGTTCTGGCCGCATTAATTAGGAAATGACCCCTGAACAGTGCGGTCTTGGTTGCTACAACTCACTGAGGGTTTGGGAAGGTGGCTGATGGGATAGACACTCGAGTAGTGACCTGCATGATCAACAGATGGAGGGCCAGAATCGACTGGAGGGGGATATATAATGTGAGAAATCCTCCAGGAGAGGAGGGGGAGCAATTTGTAGGATCTTGTAAACTTTTGTAACCTAGCACTGAAGAAAGAAGAAGAACACTAAGTCCCTCGGATGAAATGCCTGAGGACAGACTTTCATACTTTAGTCCATGTCCTTGTTGTTTAATCCGTTCATAACCGTGTCTAGTTGTTGTAATCCTCACTAAAAATCTAGTTCTTAAACCCATTCTCTATAAATTTATTGTATTGGGTTAGTTGGGCTTGAATCCATTCACCCAATAGAAGAAGTGCTCGAACCCAGTCTTTACAGTTCTCATACTTGGTAACTTAGAGTTTGATTTAGTTGCTTTTCTTGCATTTCATCCTTCAAACATAAAAAGTCATTTTAATTGAGGCAATATCAAACCACAACCCTTTAAACACAATGTCAAATAATCCTCTCTGCAAAAAAAAAAAAAAAAGTCTAATAATCCATCCCAATTCATAAGTAATCAATTAGAAGCTTGGTAAAAGGCATCAATTGACCTTCTCAACTCTTCCTCTCCATTATTCATCAAGCTACAACATTATATTTCTTGGTCCCTTCTCTTGGAGGTACTTTTAAGCATACTGTAGTTCTAAGGTAATTCATGTTGAGAAGATAAAAACCTTGAAGAGCTTTTTTGAGTAATTAATATAACATATAGAGACACACTTTAACTCAAAAGGCCTAAATCCAATGGGTATATGCTCAATTATGTTATATTAATCACTAATTTTTCTCATCATTATTTAATGTGGAACTTCACTCACCCGTATACATCTAATAATCTTCCCCTCATGTGTGAGTCTTTGCCTCTTTGTGGGTTTCAAGACCTCTTCATGGGCCATGCATGAACAAGTTCTACTCACTCCCCCTTGCCTAATAGGCTTTTCCATTCACTAGTGCATCACCCATGGGCCTCTATGTGTCAACTCTGCATGTTTTTTATCCTCCATGAGAACCTCGCACTTCACCATTGTCTAGCACCATTGGCAATAATACTCCTTTGTTGGGCTTTTTCCAAGATCGTTTGTGTGGGTTTTATGAACTTGCTTGGTGCAATATATTGTCCTTGCTCCAACTACCAAAGGAACCCACTTTGCTCCATTTGTGAAAGGGTTTCAAGTCCACACACCTTGTTTCCGTTCCAACTACAAAAGGAACCTCGATAACCTTGCTATCTTTGCCCTACACCACCATGAGTTCTAATACCACTTGTTGGAAAGATAAAAATCTTAGAGAGCTTTCTTGAGTAATCTAATACTATATATAATTGCAAAAGACTCTAAGAAAGTGCTGCCATGTTAGGAAAAATGACCCCTTTAAATTCTACCACGTTTACAATTTATTCTTTAAAATACCGTACGGTGCGTTTGGAGAGTCATCGTCTTCATAAAAACACAAACCCAAACGATGTATTCCCAATTAAAAGTCAAACTCACTCTAACTTCAGTTTCTCCTCTTATGAATACTCTTAACACCGACGCTTGCGATACAGAGATAGAGAAGGAGGAAAAAAAAACCTTGCAATACAGAGAAGGAGACAGAGTTCGTACCCGCCACCGTCCGTTCCATGTTATACCACTCAAACCGGCGCCGGTAACCTAAAGGTGCACACAGGAATTGAGATACGGACATAGAGAGAACTACCACCGGTAAGTTTTTCTTTTTCTCATTCTTTCTTAGATCTGGGTATAGGTATGAAATATGATTTAGGTTTTGAGATTTCTGTTTCTTCTCTGCAACAGAGTGCAAACTTACCCACTTAGATTTCTGCCACCAAGTCAGTTTAGAGTCACAAGAGAACGATCGTTACATCGTTTGAAGATTCTTTTAATAACCGTTTGGAATAAGCTGATACAAAAGGAGAGAGGACGATAGAGAGACGGTAAGTCTGAATAATCAGTTCTGTCATAACCGTTAGGGCCTTCGCCCATAAGTTCTGTTTTTAATTTTACAAATTGGGGCTTTTTTTGGGAAAATCATTTGGGCATTATTTATGATTCGAGTATTTTGGTTTGATCAGTTATGATTTAGGTTTTTCGGTTAGGAGTAGTTTTGTTAAATTTATGTAAATAGACGGGTTAGATTTGGTTTTGATTAAGAGATTTTGGTTAGAAAAAAAGTATTTTACCAGGAACTCTCGATATCAGACCATTCTTTCTTGGTAATTTTCAACTAATCTCTTACCCTATTGTCTTCAATTAGGTTTGCTGTCAATTTAGGGATTTGAAATCAAGGACACAACCTAGAAGATCTAATTCTAAATGATTTGTTATTAGGAATTTTTAGTTTCTGGGTTTTGTATCAAATTCTAACTGAATTGTTATAGGAATTTTCAGTTTTTGGATTTTGTTACTTTGCTTTCATGAATTTTAGTTTCATATTTTGTTTTGTTTTGTGACTTGCTATCTGGATCATTAAAGAAGAAGAAGGATTATTATATAAGAAGAGAAAGCCAGTGGAGCATACACAGGTCAAGAAGGGAGAAGGTTTTTATGGTGATTGGCTTTTTAAATTGGCTTTTTGATTGGTATAACATGGGTTGATTTTTTGTTTTTTACACATCAATTTTTTCCCTTCCGTTTTTCAATTCCCCTCAAACTATTTGAAGATTGCCCCTTAATTCTGATTTTGGTTTTGGTTTTAGTTGAGTGGAACCATGAAGGCAAGCGGATATAGAAGATGTCCATGAGACCAAATGTAAGAGAGAGTTTGAGAGACAAGCAGCATGGCAAGCGTTGGAGATTTGTTGCCCATCCAAAGAGATTCACTGTAAGTCATTATTTTAGGTATAGTCTAATTTCAATCCACACTATGTTTGGTTTCCCATAAGCACAAAAGTTCAGAGAAAGAAAAGTTAAAGTTTCTTTTTGTTTTTCCTTTCCCCTACGCACCAACGCTAGAATGAATATGGTTGCTTGGAGTTTAAAGTATTTGTTTTGATTTTTAATTTTTTTTGGGTATAGCTGAATTTGATTTTGATTTTGCCTTTTATTTTATTTTTTGGGTGGAAATTGTAATTGGATTAATGTTGATGAGTTTCATACATAATTGCGGATGATAACAAACATTATGGCATGACAGGGGTTGTTTATTGCACCATTTCACTATTGTAAAAGAAAAATCTATTTCACTAATCAATGTACAGAGAGAGAGTTTGTAATGCAATGAGAGAGAAATTTGATGGCCTTGCCACTGCCGTCTCGGTCTTCTGCCACTGTCATACTTTCAGAACCATTACCGGTAATTTTGTTCTATCTACTTATTTTTAAGTTAGGTGACAAATATGATATAGGAATTAATTTTGTTAGAGTTGCTTCTGTTTTTCATATTTGTGTCTAATTTAGTTTTGTTTTGGGTATGTCGGTTAAATTATTAATATCTTCTGTAACAAAAACTAAAATGACTTTTCAATTTGTAACATTTGGCTTGATCTGCAACAGAAAACTCCTTTTAGCCTATTTTTCCCCGAAACCAAACACCCAAAAACCTTGAACCAAAGAGAGCCATAATAGGAACAACTAGTCATGAGTCACAACCACAACCCATCCAAGCATCTACAATGTCAACAATGACAAGAATAGAAGGTATGATAATAAATGATTTTGTACTTTTGATTAAATCTATAGAGCCCAAAAGTTTAATGTTTTCACCTTACATTACACTTTGTATTAATGAGCATCCCGCTTGATACTAGATTTACAAGTTGAATGATGTCACTTCTCATTAGATGGGGAGTCCATATGCTTATAGGTGGGCTTGGTAGGAAGCCAAGAAGGTGAGCAGCTAGGTGGATTAAAATTGTTTCTTTTTGAAACATTGTTCAATGCTGTAGACAGTGAGGAATGCATACTTTAATGCTGCTATAGTCAAAAGATTTAAAAAAAAAAAAAAAAAAAAACCATAATTCTTCTTTAGTTGAATTATTTTTAATTAGCCTTCTCTTATTATGATTTCCTGGGTATGTCATGTTTGTGTATTTTTAAAGCCATATTAAATGTTGTATGCACAGAATTGATGTTTGAAGTGTAGTTATTGGAAATGGTTGCTGAACTTTTAGTTCTTTTAATAGTGATGATCTATGTGTTTGGTTTGATTGAACAGGAATGGCCAAAGAAAATTATGTAGTTTCTTTTCCAAAAATTGTTGAAACATAGTGATGTGGGTACTTTTTGTAAGATTGAATTTATTCAACCACCTAATTGGGTTTATTCCGTGCCAAATTTGCTTGTAATTCAGCATTTAGTAACCCTGTATTTAGGTGGGTTTGATGTAAGGGTAGTGAGTGAGATAGAGTGAAGTTTGCTCAAGAGTGTGCAAGAAAACAGAGACTCGCGGCTGGGACTCGCGGGTGACTCGCGGCTTCAAGCCGCCAGACGCAGCACACGTGCCAAGCATGCTGGAAGGTGAACAGTCATGCCAGCTGGAGCACTACAGGACAAAACAGGACAACTGGCCATACGGTTATCTCGCGACTGGATCTCGCGACTTGGTCAAGCCGCGAGGTCAAGCCGCGAGCCACCCCTGTTTTGTAAAACCTGACGTTTCACATTCCTCTCCCACTCTAGTATAAATACCCCTTTTACCCACGATTGAGAGAGAGCTTCCAGAGAGAATTTTGAGAGAGAAACCCTAAAGAAAAACAAGATTGATTCACCCACAATCTATACCTTAGAGTCTCTCCAAATTCCCCAACTCTCTTCCTCTCCATTGTCAAATCCTTGAGAGGCATTATACCAGACCTGGTTCTCACCATCATCATCATTGTGAGACAGTTGTTTGGATTTCTGGGAAGCAGTTAGGAAGGAACCAATCTTCATTGGTTGATGCTATGGTCTAGTAGCGGAATCCGGGAAGCTAGAAAAGAAAAAGGTTCGGCGCAACCTCGTTGGAGCAAGAAGCTTGGAGGGCTTAGGTGCACTGGGTAGATTAGGCTTGGAGGGTCTATTGCTGTCCTTGTATCCCAACTACATTTTCTAGTGGATTATTGACCGCTTGGAGGGCGGCGGAGAGGTTTTACGCCGAGGGCTTCGGTTTCCTCTTCGATAACACATCGCGTGTTGTCTTTGTGTTTGCATCTTCCTTCCTCTCTATCTTTGCCTTTTTATTATCTGCTGTGGATTTTATTTTGTTATGGCTTAGATAGTTTTTAACCAATTTCATATTATAGCATATGTTAAGTTTCCGCACACTTGTTGTTTGACATATTGCTTGAATTGGTTAAGTTGTAAGTTGGGGGTCTAAACGTTCAAAGGTGTTTTTTTACACGTTTTTGAACTTTCACTTTTGGAATAATTACTAGCAAAAATGTTTTCTCTATGTCATGCAACCATGTCGTTAATACAATTTTTATTTATTTAAATTTCTTATAAAATCTTCATGAATAGTCTTTCAGTGGATTTTGTGTGTATATATATATATATATATATATATATATATATATATATATATATATATTATAGTCCAGTATTAACAAATTTGTTTTAATTTCCTATTTTGGTAGTTAACTTGGGACTGTTTTCAATTGACAAGTAGAACATTAACAAATTTGTTATTTGTTCTTTATGAAATGTATACATGTTAATTGTGATGTTTATGTTGCAGAAGCTTACTTTATTTGCTGCAAATGACTAAAGCCGTTATATTGTAAAACTTAAAATGATTTCTCTTTTGGCCGAAATTGTTAAATTACCTACAGATTATAATATATGCCAGATATAATTGGCCAATATAGTTTGCTTCTGTATTTGTTAATTTTTTTAATGCTTAAATGATCAAAGATTGTAATGCATTACAAATTATTGAAGGAGGCATTAATTTTCACTCAGACATTTTTTAGGTCTATTGCCATTCTACAACACTACCTTAAAGTATGAATAAATGTAATCCTTCGCCAAGCCAATTGTGGGATTTATTACTTATCCTACCATGTGCACCAAACGTGCTAAACTTTGTTATTTTGCATTTGATATTAGAAATGTGCTTGAAACGTATTTTTTTGGCTTTGGATTATTTAAAAGATATCTAACTTAAATCTATCTTAATATATAGAGATAAAAGTAGAAGCCTTTCCCTGCAATTAAGGCCATTGCAACATGTAGGAAGCATTTGGCAAGGGAAAGTGCTCACTTGGTTTTAAACAAAGCTCTCTCTCAATGCAAGGTGATTTTTTATTTTTTATTTTGGCTTTCTTTGTTTTTTGATTTTTTTTTTTTTTATATATAAATTTTTAGAAGAAAAACCAAAATCTTGCGATAACTATGATTTATGTTTGGCAGTTTAGGTATTTGCTTTGTTTTGATTTAGCCATTTTGGTCAAATTTCTATCTCCCTCTCTCTATGCTTTACCATTAGAATTTCTCTGCCTTTCTCATTTTTTTTCTTTGTATAAAGTTTATTTACAGTTATGGGCTCTCTTTCTATGTTTTTTTTTTTTTTTTTTTTTTTTTATAAAAATATAAAGAGTGGATTGGTGGGTTTTAATGATTAGGAGTGTAGATACTAAAAAATTATAGACAATAGAAATAGTATTTGGAGAAGATAAAGTATTCAAAGAGGATGATCAACATTGCTATGCTGAAACTTGGGAATATGGTGTTGCAGAGAAGAATCAGAACAAAGAACCCTCCCACCACTGACCTGCCAGAACTGCAAACAGTAAGTTTTCCTCTTTATTTTTCAATTTGTGCATTAAATATTATCTTCTTTTTTCTATAATAGTTGGATTGGTTTGGATGTATATCATTGGGTTATTTGTGGCTTTGATTAAGGTTTTTGCATTATGATGGTGGTGTTTAGGTTAAAACACATAGGAATGGAATTAAAGTCGGTGACGTGACTAGCATAAGAAGCAGGTACACTGCACCACTTAGCGGTGGTGCATCCCAAGTGGAAACTGCATCACATCTCTTTGACTCACCAAACCCTCCCTTCATCAAAGCCCCGCTGACTGCAATGCTTAATAGAAAACATTTTTAGCTAGAATTCCACTATTACTTCTTTTCTTGGTTTGGATGGAATTGGATTTTTTTGGTAGTTGTGGTTGTGACTCCTATTTTGGTAGTTAACTTGGGACTGTTTTCAATTGACATGTAGAACAGTAACAAATTTGTTATTTGTTCTTTGTGAGATGTATACATGTTGATTGTGATTTTTATGTTGCAGAAGCCATTAAGAGTAGGAAAGAATCCTTAAAATTGCTTCTAATATTGCTGCATTTGGATGATTTAAAAGTTATATAGGCATGGCTTTATGCATAAACTTGTGATTTTTTTGCTGCTTTTGCATGTTTGAGCTTTTGACATCTGATTTTTTGAGTGAAGATAATGGGATTTTCTCCTCAGTCTATGTGTGTGTTTAATTGTAATATATGTGTTCCAATTTTGGTATTATTCAATTCTAATATATGGGCGTTGCATTGTGTTAATCTTATAGGAGTCTAACACTAATCATCTTGAATGCCATTTGAATTTTTGGTACATGTTAGGCTATTGGTTAAATATTTTCGTATTTTTATCTTCTATTGAGAGATGATGTCTTTAGGAAATGTCTTTGAAATTCCTATCCACAATCTATCTTTTTCTGAGTTAATTATTTTTTAAAGATGATGCTTATTCCTAAATCAGTTTATGATTCTTGATATGCAGAGTATTTACAAATAGAATGTGCTATATATATATATATATATATATATATATATATATATATATATATATATATATATATATATATATATGTTATTCCAAATGCTTGCTGAACTTTGAATTTACATTTTAAATTAGTTTAGTCTTGGTTCCATGAGCATTCAACATTACAGGCATTCTTTTTTTGCTTATACCCAAAATTTTGTACATGCATGTGTTTGCTGCACCCATACCTAGTTAGTGACAAATATATTGAATGATTTATGTTAATAATAATCCTTTGAAGTTTATAGAGTACATCATAGTGCACCATTCTCTAATTTATGTTGATGTTACTTTGTTAGGTCTTAATTGCTATTAAGAGCCGGAGAGTAGGAGAGTAGTTGAGAAACTGTCAGAGACAAATAAGGAAATGACTATAAATGAAGTTAAGAAGAGGGCAAAAATTGTCAATATCCTTATGCACCAAGAAATTTATGGAAAAGGATTGCGCTAAAAAGCATCAAGTAGATGTACATGGCTTAGGAAAGGGATCAGGTAGCTGCAGATTTCTCTATGAGATTTCATAAATGTAACTTTGATTTAGTGCTACTATCTTTTATTTTTTTATAGGGCGGTACAGTGATTGGTATTGATAAAACTCTATAATATAACTTTTACAAGAGTTTTAGTTTTTTATTTTTTTCCTACCCTAAGATATATCTTTTGTCCAGTCTTTGTATTCTTGAAATTAATTGTCCTTTGTGTAGTTTAAATTGGATTGTTATAGTAAGAATCATGTAATCATGACAAACATAGTTTGTATAATTGAGGTTCTTTGTATTTTCCTTATTTAGTATGTCTTCATTTGACCATATTTAATGCATAAGTAGACCTTCAATTTTAAGGGAGTTTCTCATTTAAAATAATAATAATAATAATAATAATAATAATAATAATAATAATAATAATAATAATAATAATAATAATAATAATAATAAATATAAGAGGGAAGGTTTTTTTTTTTTTTGCTTTAAAAAAATCAGTATACTTCTTTTAATTGTCTATGGAATTATCATAATATTTTTATGATATCATGATAATGTTTGATTGGCTAATGGAGTTAGCTACTAATAGAATTTTATTATGATTTTACATATTTTTCTATGAATAATAAAAAAAATTTGCCTGCGCATTGCGCGGGTCATGCACTAGTTAATATAACATATAAAGACACGCTTTAACCCAAAAGGCCTAAACCCAATAGGTATATATTCAATTATATTATATTAACCACTCATTCTTCTCACAATTATTTAATGTGGGACTTCCCTTACACGTGTATACTCAACAATTCAGGCCCCTCTAAATTAAGATGGTAGTATAATTTGAGATCATTTTGAAAATTAGAATATAGGCTTCTCTTGTAATTCAAACGTCTAATTTATTCGTAGAATTATGGGCCATTCAAGATGGATTATCCTTTGCGTGGGAGTTGGCAAATCATAATCTCATTCCTGAAACTGACTATTTAGTACATATCAAACTTTCTTACTACCTCCAGTATTTCTCTTTCATCTTTTAATGCATTAATTTATGCTTGGATGAGTATTCTTGCTAGGCGTTAGCAAGTTTCAATCCAACACATCTACCATAAATTAAAATAAACGTTCTAAACCTCTAACTGTTGAATTCTTTTGTTTATTATTGTACTTTCATCCTTCTTTGTATATATTTATGGAAAATTCAAAAAATATATACTCCTAAACTTATGTAATATGTTTATCTTGGAGGTTTAATTTAATAAATCTTATTCTTATTAAAAAGAAAAAGGGGGGAAAATCAGAAAAAATAAGAAATCATATTGTAAGGACAAACATGACAATAACAATCCAAATGACACTGAAATGGGTAATGAATAACTTTACAATGATAAATACAAACAAGTACTAATTTCAAATAAAAAGAGAAAATACAAACAAGTACTATCATAAATCCAATCGTTCCTATTAACACATATATAGAAGCAAGGTAGGCTCCAACACACTCGAGAAAGCTTCAAGAAGCCATGCAAACATGGAACCATGCGAAAATGGGATAAGGAGAAAGTGAATGCTTGAATGGTCCCGGGACTGCCGTGCGTTAAGGACAACTAGTTCAGTTTGATGGGGGTGGGGAGAAGAAAGGAATAGTTGGAATTGTGGTTGGAATGGGAGGGATTGATGGGATTGTTGTAGGGATGGTGGGCAATGGAGTGGCAGGCAAAGGAGGAAGAGTTGTTGGCAAAGATGGATTTGGTAAGGAGGGGATTTGGGTGCTTGGCAATGGCGGCAATGTGGTCTTTGGCAGTGACGGCAATGGTGGCAGTGTGGTAGTCGGCAGAGTTGGCAATGGCGTGCTAGGTAGTGGTGGCAATGTGGCCTGAGGCGGTGTTGGCACTGAGGGCAGTGGAGGCAATGTTGGCAGAGATGGAGCTGCAGGCGTTTGCAATAGTTGACGAGCTGCCAAGCTCATATTAATGCTTGACAAAGACATTGTTACAATTAAAGCCAACATGAAAACATGCTTGCAACTAGCCATTGTTTGATAGGATTAGAGAGGCCTAGCTAGTCTTTTCTGAATATATATGGGGAACTTCTATTTTTGTTATGAGTTGAAAGCATGAAATTCTAATAGGTATTTATAGAGCGAAATGTTGAAGGTTTCTAAGTGTTTGATGAGATGTAGTTGGGGATGCATATGTGAGGAGCTCGGGTTAGTTCAGCTTCTCAACAAGACTGGAAGACTCTTCAAATTCCAACCTACCCAACCTATCAAGGGATAGCTTAACAAAAACAACCTGTTGCGGAAACCAATTTTGAGTGTTAATATGAGTCTTTAGCATTCAGCACGCATCACCTAATGACTCATGAGAATTGACTATCTGTGGCTTTCCGACTTACACGAGTATGCCTGCTACCTATTAATTTTTTCAAAACTAAAGTAGCATGAAGCCAATTCAAACTGCCTAGGTTTCCATCCTAAGTTTTTTTCTTAATTCTTGAACCCAATTAACCACACCCCACCTCGCAATACCCTTACCAATTTTCTTTCACAGTATTAGGTAATGCAAATCTGTCCCCACCCTGAAACCCATCTTATATTGAGATCGAACACAATGAGAAATTCTAGTGTAGAAGATATATGAATGGTAAATATACTTATTATCAATGGTAGAGAGGGGTGGCTATCAATAAACATAATAGGGAAAAAAGAAAAAAAGAAAAAAAAGAGACTACCTCATCACAAGAATAAAGAAAAGTATAAATTAGTATTACTTAATAATTGTTTTAGTCTCTTGTTAAAGAACAATACTTCATGCCAAATGTTTTTTTCTTTTTTTGAAAATTCCGATTTAGATTCTTTGTTAAATATATGTTGCAGAATTATTAATTAATTATCAACCCATCTCAAATATGTGATCCACAATATAATTATATTCTACTATAGTTCAGAATGCATCAAATCATAAAGAAATATAAATAAATAAATAAATTTTATAATACACGATTTGGTATGACTAAAAGGAAAACGACCTCAGAGACAAAGACAATCCCATAGAAAGTCCACTATGAAGACACAATTACATATAGCAAGACGTACACAAAAACTTTCCACCTTGGACCCTCTATGCAACCTCAACAAGCAACCCACTTGCCTTCCCCGCAATAATTCTAGAACCTTTGAAATCCATCACACAAACCAAAACTTCTGGCACACTCCAAGGAACCTCATTGAAGATTTCTTTTATAGTACGCTCATTAGGGGGGGAAATCTATGGTTTCAAGCTAATAAGCTCTTTGGATCACAAGTACGAACGGAACAAAGATAGATTTTTCTTTGAAGCACAAAAAGAAGAGTCACAAGGTTCACTCTCTGAGTAGCATAAGTTGTGGGCTCCTTTTCTCTATTGAAATATAATGCAAATTAGGGTTTATATAGATGCAAACATAAGTGACAGAACAAAATCTAATGCAAAAAGGATACGAAAACAGAGTCAGAGAACAATTTTTAGCAATCTTTCAAGCAAGGGCCCTCGCTCAAGTGGGCTTTAATCACTTGCTTGAGCATGTCTTTTGTTTCTTGGTAGATCAAACCTCGGTCTTTACTTGAGCAAGCCCTTTCAATCAGCTGGTCTTCGATTCTTCTTTTAAGTAGAGAATTTAAACATGAATAAAATACATCGATAAGCCAATTTGGTTACAAGTAACCATCTGCATTTTTCCTATTATTTTGTTAAAAGCCTACTTTTAGAAAATGTGAGCAAGAAAATAAAAGAGCAAAGTACCACCCAAAAAAAAAAAACTAGAGTTCCCCCCTTATGACAATTTAAACATTTTGCTCATGTATATGTCAAAATCCATACAGTAAATTGTTAACATCAACCACCCAATCTCTCTCACAGCCACACATAAAGCTCTCTCTCTCTCTCTCTCAAAACCAAAGTCAAAATTTAAGATTATATTTTAACTTTCATTCACCATGCAACGCTTTATCCAACGTAAAGAGAAAAATTACTTTTCATCTCTTTTTCATAAATTTTACCCGTAAACCAGGATGTTTAATTCCTTATATGATTGTAACATATTTTTATGGTGGAACTTTAGTACCAAAAAAAAAAAAAAAAAAATCCAACCAAAACAAGATCAAAATCATAGAATTTATACCATAATACCTATTAAATCATCAAGTTATGTGTTGAATTAATTTTGTTTGGACATTTTGAGGCTACTGAGTTATTCTATTGTTAAGTGATTTTGCAATAGTACTTTTAGTAAATTAGATTTTATGTTTCTATAGTTTAAAATTTATTTGATTCTTTTCGTATTGTAATTTATATTTTAGATACTTTCTTTTATTTATATATTTTTCATTATAAATGTCAACTAGAAAAGAAATATGATATAAAAAATGAAGAAAAAAAAGAAGAAGAGAAGAGAGAAGTGTAGAAAAAAATAATTGAATCCCGAATGCCTTAATAGATTTATTACTAGAAATATTTAAAATATATAACAAAAAATTTAGATTCAAATCTCACAAATGAAAAAGAAATTCATAAAAAAAAAAAAAAAAAAAGTTCGAAGATAATGAAAAATATAACATAAAAATAACAATAAAATAATTATAATATTATTTTCCATAATGATATTCAAACATGTAATATAACTATTCTTGAATATATAAAAAGACTTGATACTTTTCCAATTGCACATATTATTATTTACTAAATTTTACTGACAAATCTTGTCACAAATTATTTAAAGAAAAAGTTTATAAATTTGAAATTGATGAAATACTATTTAAGATTGATTATGTTATAAGAAGATTCATCGGATTAACCACTGGTCTTGCAGAGATGATTTAAAATTTAATAAGCTTATCAATGGTACAAAGATGGTGGTTCTAACGGTGGCAATGGTCTTGCAGCATTGTGTAGGCTTCTAATTGTCGCATAAAATGAGAAAGATTCTCTAGAATTGGTGGAGCAATACTGAAGAGGTCATACGGCATGAAACTTGTTGTAGAATCTTTAGGCAGTAGATGGATGCAAAGGAAGACAGGACTGCTTGAGAACAAACTAGGAGGTCAAAGCAATGACTATGATGCGATGTTAGAATTGTGAATCAATTCCATGGAATTCCATGAATAAAACTTAATTTCCAAGACACTAATTTTATATAGTCAAACATATGAATGCGGTATAGGTATGTGCGTTGTACAAATATGTCAATAGTACAAGGCTTATTAGTAACGGACTAGTAAACTATAAATGGTAGGTAATTCGAGCCCCTCTAGAGCTGGTGGTATAATTGAGTTCATTTTGAAAATTGATATGTAGGATTCTCCTGTAGTAGTTCATATATCTAGTTTATTTGCAAAATTATGGGCTGCCTATTTGGGATGGATTATCCTTTGCTTGGGAGTCGGGTTATCATAATCTCACTCTTGAAACCGACCCAATTCAGGCATATTTTACTATTTACTAGTGCTGTCATTTCTCATTCGTTCCAAGTCTTGGCAAGTTTCATTCAAACAAATCCACTGTGAAGCAAATAAATGCATCGTTGCTCTAGTTGTTTTGGGGACATCTATTAGACTATTAATCAACCCTTTTGCGGTGGAGAACAGAAGATAGAGGACCATCATTAGAATAAATAAGAAATCATATTGTAAGGACAACAAATATGACAATAACAATCCAAGTGAAAGTGGTTTCTCAAAAAAAAAAAAAAAAAACAAGTGACAGTGAAATGAGTACTAAAGAATGACTCTACAATGACATACGTAAACAAGTACTATCATAAACCTACTGGTTCATTATTTTAACACATATATAGAAGCAAGGCAGGCTCCAACACACTCGAGAAACGCTTCAAGAAGCCATGCAAACATACAGCCATCCTAAAATGGGAGAAGGAGAGTGAATGCCTGAATGGTCTCGGGGCCGCAGCATTTCAAGGACTACTAGTTCAGTTTGATGGGGGTGGGGAGAAGAAGGGAATTGTTGGAATTGTAGGAATTGACGGGATTGTCGTAGGGATGGTGGGCAATGGAGTCGCTGGCAAAGGAGGAAGAGTTGTTGGCAAAGTTGGATTTGGTAAGGAGGGGATTTGGGTGCTTGGCAATGGTGGCAACGTGGACTTTGGCAGAGTTGGTTGAGTTGGCAGTGACGGCAATGGTGGCAGTGTGGTAGTTGGCAGTGGTGGCAATGTGGCTTGAGGCAGTGTTGGCACTGAGGGCAATGGAGGCAATGTTGGCAGAGACGGAGCTGCAGGCGTTTGCAATAGTTGACGAGCAGCCAAACTCATATTAATGCTTGACAAAGACAATGTTACAATTAAAGCCAAAATGAAAACATGCTTGCAACTAGCCATTGTTCGATTGGATCAGAGAGACCTAGCTAGTCTTTTCTGAATATCTATGGGGAACTTCTATTTCTGTTATGAGTTGAAAGCATGAATTCTAATTGGCATTTATAGAGTGGAATGTTGAAGGGTTCCAAGTGTTTGATGAGATGTAGTTGGGGATGCATGGGAGAAGCTCGGGTTAGTTCACCTTCTCAACAAGACTTGAAGCTTGTTCAAATTCCAACCTACCTAGCTAGAATCTAGATAGCTTAACAAAAAAGATCTGTTATGGTTGTAGAAACCAATTTTAAAAGGTAATATATATGACTCATCACCATTCGACACGCCAGTGTAAGGCACAAATATAAATAAATAAAATCTACATGCATGCCAGCAGAGTTTGGGCTAATCAAGTAATCAGCTTTTTCCTGCATGCAACACCTGATGAGAAATGAGAATTAATTAACTATCTGGTGGACTTCCTTTTTTTCTTTTTTTTTTGGTGTCCAAACCTATAGAAATGTACAAGCGTATGCTTTTGTTATATCATTTTTCAAAACTAAAGCGGCATGAAGCCAATCTAAACTGCCCAGATTTCCCAATCGACCAAACCCCACCTCGAAATGCCTTTTACCGATTTGCTATCACAATATTAAGAAATTCAAATCTGTCTCACCCTGAAACAGGGATATAGCCATGCTTGGACTTGGGCCTCCCCTTAACAATATTACCGATTTTTTTCATGGCCATAAAAAATTTATAGAACTAAAATAAAAAAATAAAATAAAAGTAATAAGCCCAAAAAAATTAGCCTAACAACAAAAATTATTAGTAGCAAAGTTAAAAAAATTTAGTCCAATCAACTAATTTTACTTAAAACAAATTAACAATGTGGTCCTTTAAAAATTTTAAACAAAATAATTTTTCCCTTATCCAGCCATAGACACACGCCAAATTTTGATGCATGCCAAATAATGATTTTGTGTCTTTGTTTTTATTGACGGATTGTTAAATGGATGTTTATTTTAAATTTTATAATGATTTTTTTAATTTATATATTTTTTCCCCCTAACTCCAAATCCTAGCTCTATCCTTACCTTGAAACCATCTTATATTGACATAAAAAAATAAATGAATTTTACAAAATATACTTGTATTCAATGGTAAAGGAGGTGCAGATTGTATCGACCATTGAGTATTTATACAATACTCTACAAGTACAATAATGTCATATTCCCTCGTCACATAATAATTAATCTCTCTAATTCATAGTGATATCTACTATTAATGTGGGAGGAGAGTATATTATTATTGCACTCTCAAAGTTTTGTATAGTTTTACATCTTAAATTACTCTCACATGCACTTGGAATCTTCGTACGTGGGTCTCATAAATAAGTAAAAACAATGTTGCATACACCTACTCTTTGGTCTAAAAGACACAGAAAAATATTTCTTTGCTGTGAATCAAATTAAAATCCTTTACGATGCTTTTAGGATGATTACCAAAAAAAGTACTACAAAAAAATTGGAAAAATTTATGGTATTATTTTCTTATATAGTTTTAGTAGTATTACACTGGTTTCATCATTTTGTAAAAGGGATTCTCAAAAATAAAAAATTGTAAATAGAATTACAATATTTTAGAGTTAATTATTTGGATGATTACTCTATTTAGAATTATTTAAATACTATATATCGATTATTTGTGAAATAAGTGAATTGTATTTTACATTGGCAAAAATATTTTATACGTTTTTAGACCCCTTAAAACACAATTGGATTAACCTAGTTAATTAGCTAAGTGATTACTTAGTCCAAATTTTAGATCTAGGTTAACACACAATCATATAATTATATCAATGTAAAGTGCGGAATATAAAGAACACAAAGATATGATGACCTAGGAAACCAAACCGGTAAAAACCTGGGGAGAATTTAACCTAACTATCCTCAAGGTAAACTTGAATCCACTATGAAATAATCGAAATTTTACAATAGCGACTTAGACCACTAACATCCTATTGCTACCCACCAGTAGAAAACTTACTGACACGACCACGTGACAGCTCCGAGACCACGAACTCCTTCTTTCTTGGATTTTCCAGCAAGTACAAGCACTCTTGCTTGTGTATCTTTAAGCTTTTATTGCAGCAACTGAATGATCATCAAGCTCTTAATAAAATCTCCTTCTTGATAATCCTAAGCATGTGTGAAGGCAACCACCTTTTAGATCTCACAAGAGATTCACACACACACAGCAAATAGAGCTACCTCAAAAACGTGGCTAGGGTTTCCCTTTTATTTAGGGCAAAACATAAAACCCTACACGTCATATGGGCTTAGGACTGAGTTGGAAATTCTGCAAAAAAAACATTTTGCCTGACTTTCGATTGGTCGAGCCTAATTCTCGATCGATCAAGCTAGACCAAATTGCACAATGAATTCTGCAGCAGCTCGATTCCAACTTTACATAAAACACATACACTTTGAGCAAGTCTAAAACAAGACTAAACATATTTTGATCATGGTTTGTCAACAATACAAATTAGAGTTCTAATACATTAGTTCCTAAATACTTAGAACCTAACAAACTCCCCCTTTGGCAATCCGTGACAAAACACAAACACAATGCTCAAAGTTACAAGTAAAAGCCCTTTACACAAATAATGCCCATTACAAAATAATCCAACCTAACTACTATCCATCAGTTGCAAGTGTAGATAGAAGCACGACTGAATCAACCTGTATATTTCCTGAAATACTCAACAAATGCATAAACGCATGTGTGGAAAATACAAGTAAAACAAAACTAAATTCTTGACTTCACAAAACACAAAACAAAGACATATATCATAAATAACTCATAAATATAAATCAATGAGTAGTGAAACAAGAAACATAAATAACAATGTATCTCCCCCTAACATGAATAGCCCAAAAACAATACATCAAGAGCCAAAAAGATACATACACAGTGAAGCACCGAGATACAATCTAAACTCCACAAACTCCAACAAACAAAAACTCTCCCCCAAACTACAAAAACTCCTCTACAAGTGTCCAAATGTACTCCCCCTTTTTGTGACGGAATGCCAAAAGGCAATCAAAATCCATCATCAAAAGGAGGTGGCGAAGGCGAATGTCGAAGATGCACCAAATCTGCTCGCAAAGCACAGAGCTCATCAAGCACATCCACCAAAATCTGACCATGAGCCGCTTGAATGGTCATGACAGTCTCCAATGTACGACGAATGTCAAAGTCATCCGAAGTAAGTGGTGAAGGAACAGCAGCAGCACCAATAGGATCAGCAGACGCCTCACCAGAAGTAGTACTTATAGAAGAAGGAGGGGGTGTGGTACCAGAAGGGGCAGCTCGAGGGCATTTAGAGCTCTCTCTCATTTGAGTAGCCCTCTGCCTAAGAAAAGTGGCACCTATGGGAGCAATAATGTGTACGGGCTCAAAAGCGAGGAAGTCATCTAAACCTAAAAACAAAAAAAATCCTATGAATGAAAATAGGATGAAAAAGAGCATGAGTAGTAGAGGAACTCCTATGAACTTTGTTCAAAGAACGAAGAAACAGATGAGGAAAACTAATAGAAGCATCCGTAACAAGAGCATACAAAAATGCACATCGCTCCAAAGGAATGGGGTGCAGATGAGAGATAGGCCACAAGGAATGACACACTATCCTAAAGAAAAGATAAGTAGTCTCAGTGAGCTCAGCAGAAGTGATTCGAGGATCAGAACCCCACCGGATAGAAGTACCAGTGATGTAAGACATGATGTCGTCTAGGGGAAGAGATTCATCATAAGGATAAACAAGGTTTGGGACCACGGGTACCCCAAAAGCATCATCCACTACACGAGGAGTAATGGTGAACTTTACACCTCGTATCCAACTCTTGACTAAAGTGTTGGAATCATAGACATGGATAGAGAGGTTCGAGTAGAACTCTCTAATCAGGGTAAAAGGAGGAGGTTAATCAATATCCAAAAGTGGCAACCAACCCCGACGCTCAAAGTTTGCCCTAATGGTAGGATCTAACTCATCTAGCAAAACCTTACGCTCAGCCCAAAATTTTCTCTTAAGGTTTAGTGTCTCATACAACTCTTGGCTTTTCTCACTCCGAAACAAAGTGCCCACAGAGGAAGGAGCAGAAGAAGAGGAAGATGTCCTATGGGCTCTCGTCTTCCTAGGCATGGTGCTAGGGTAAGGACAAAGACACAAGAGAAAGAACAAAAACAACAACAAAAAAATACCAAGGGCAGACTGCAAGTTAGCAAAAAAAAAAATATAGAAATAACAATCTATATGATGCATAAACATATAAATGTCATGATGCATGCTCTAATGCAGTGATAACAAGTTCAATTTAAGTTTAGAATCACAAAATTGGCTTGAGCATAGAGTTTATAACAAAAACCCCAAAATTTTGAAAAACCACTTGTACAATTTTTAGAAAATTGAATAATTGATCATTAAACAAGATAGATAACACCAAATGATGATCAAATAAATCAATTTAACAAGCCAATTTCATCAAATTAGATCTAATTGAACAAAATCCAAATCGGGTAGATTCAAACCCTAGAATTTTCAATTTCTCACAATTCATCAAATTGATCAAATTAAACACCAAAGATCATGTTTATAACATCCCCCAACAAAAACCCATTGATCAACTGTGAAAGAAAAGGCTTAATTCATCAAAAACCCCAAAAATTACATAGGTTCAAAATTTCCCAAATAATGCATGATTTGATGCATGAAAAGAGAAAATAAATGCAAAAGGAAAGGTATAAAGGTCTTACCGGCCTTGGGAGAGAAAAACCTTGCAAAAAGAATGGAGGAAAACAACAAAAAAATGGATTGGAGCCTTGACTGAGTCGTATGGAAAGGGAAAAAGTTGAAAACTTTTGAAAAAGTGAGTTTGAACACATGAAGAACAGTTTTTAAAAAATTCTCTACACGATTTTCGATCGATCAAAAAACAGATTCGATCGGTTGAAAATGCTTCGATTGATCCAACACCAATCGAGCACCGTTCGAAACAGACAGAGACTTACAAACATTTTTAATTGCAATTTCGATCGGTCGAAATTCTGGAAAAATCAGTTTTTCGAAAAACAAAGCAAAATAATGCAGAAACTCCTCAAAGCATTGAAATTTATGAATTACATGCATGAGTATGAGATGAAATGCTTTTCAAAAACACATGTTTTGAACCCAATTTTCCCAAAATTAAGATTTTCAATCCATTCTCTTAAAATCTCAACCATCAAATATGTTTTGCATAAAACTCGAGGAATTTTCAAACTAGGTTGGTCAAACCAAAAACACACACAATATTATGTACAAAGTTTAGCAAAGAGTAACTTGTGTAGTGTGTGCAACTAGCAAAAGCTTGAGATACATATGAGGTGATATGTGAATAGAAATCAAACACAAAGTCTACAAAATTTATCACATAGAGTTTGAAAGAGACTATCACCTAAAGAGTTACATCATATAACTCCCACATCTCCTAGATCATTCAGTAAAAACTTATTAAAATAGCCGAGATAATGTATACACCAATTTTATTTGATTGATTTAATTAAAGTCTAATAATGTACACACCAATTTTAGCATTTAAACCGATGCTACACCTTATGTTCTTTTTGTGCATGTACTACATTTTCTCGAGTACAAAATCTTACGATATGCACTAAGGTGTTCATGATTGGCTAGTGAACAATTGTGAGATGGTTATTTATGCCTTTCTCCAAAGGTTCAAGTCCGATAGTCAAAGACATGTGACTTCAAGATCAAGATCATATGACCAAAAACTATAAAAATATCTTCCCACACAACATGCACTACAAAGCTTAAACTAGTAAAGTGCAATAAATAAGCTCATCCCAGCTAAACAAGGTACAAAGACATGTTATGTGAAAATAAATTGACCAACCTTGTTTTCAATGCTAAGAAAATAAATGCAAAACACAATTTGCTTCCCTTTTTCCTTTTCTTTTTATTTTTTTTTTTTATTTTTTTTATATTTTTTATTTTGAAAAGAAGAAACAAAAACAGTTCTAACCTTGTTTTCAATGCTAAGAAAATAAATGCAAAACACAATTTGCTTCCCTTTTTCCTTTTCTTTTTATTTTTTTTTTATTTTTTTTATATTTTTTATTTTGAAAAGAAGAAACAAAAACAGTTCTAGAATGAAATGCATGAATGTTGTGCAATGCAAGTCCTAGAAACAAAAAGAAAAAAGAAAAAAGAAAAAAACAACAACAACAAAAAACAATGGTCACAAATGGTAGAACAATGAAGCACAAGGACCATGTCAGAAAGACTCAATTTGATTGAGCCTTTTGTATCTAAAACTTTTTAGATGCACCTCGAGTATTGGAGTTTTTATTCACATGAGTATGATTACCAACTCCAAGATTGGAATAAAGGTTTAAAGCCTTTACCAATTCACCAATAAGTACCATAGAATCTTGTACTTTAGGCACAGGAGCTTTTGGTTTGTTTGCTCGCTTAGCAACTTGTAATAGTTTGGACGAATGTGCCCAGACTTTCCACAAAAATGACAAACTCATGCAGGCTTATCATGTGTCTTGTCCTTAGGAGGGTTAGAAGCCTTAGGTTTAGACTTATGAAGATCAACCCTAATCTTCCTAGGAGATGTAACTTCTACAGATTTAGCCTTACTCACAGAGGGTTTGACAACCTCACTCATTTGGGGTTCGGAAGAAGAAGAAGGAACAAAGTTTGTGGAATGGGGTGCAGGCACAAAGATACTTTCTACAAAACCTAAGCCAGTTT
This sequence comes from Quercus tomentella, assembly GCA_028535165.1. Lineage (NCBI taxonomy): Eukaryota > Viridiplantae > Streptophyta > Magnoliopsida > Fagales > Fagaceae > Quercus > Quercus tomentella. Next base: position 6,615,335 of record JAPQVY010000001.1, read on the forward strand.
TGTCAGAGGGAGACTTTTGAACACTCAGCAAGTGATCAAGTTTGGAGCTTGCAGACCTATCAGATTGTTCTCTAGCAACAGATAGTTCATGTTCCAAATTCTTAATTTTTTCAAGTAAAAGCATGTTCTCAGACTTTACATTATTCAAAAGTTCAGTAGCATCAAACAAGTTCACAAGCAAATTTTTCTTATCAAGCTCAAGAGATGCAATTTTCTTCAAGCTTAATTCAACACTCATAGCATCCTTTGTGGTAACTTTGCAAAGTTTATTGTAGGCTTCTTGAAGATCTGCATCCTCAGAGAGTTCCGCATCAGAAGGGTTATTTTCAACAAACAAGCTTTCATTGACTACAGCAGTAGCAGTGAAAGTAATGAAGTTTCCATCCTCGTCACAACCAGACTCATCATCAGAAACTTCATCATCACTAAGAGTTACAACCATAGCCTTACCCTTAGACCTCAAGTATGTAGGACATTCAGATTTCATATGATCATACCCTTGATATCCAAAGCATTGAGGACCCATAGAATTATTAGAAGATTGACCTACTTTTTCTCTAGGTTTTTCAGTGTTGTTAATCTTAGTGGGATTATTCTTCCTAAAGTTTTTAGGTTCAGCAGTGTTCGTACCTCTTGCCCTTCTGTTGTTGTTTCTAAGGAAATTTTTAAAGTTCTTGGCAAGGTAAGCAATCTTTGTAGCAGAGAGCTCATCATCAAATCCACCAACATCAACATCATCAACTGACTTAAGAGCCATTGATTTGGATTTGCTAGTTTTAGGTAGGTCCAACTCATAAGACTAAAAAGATCCTACAAGTTCATCAACAAGGATGGAATCCATATCCTTGCTCTCAGTGATGACAGTCACTTTGGGTCTAAAATCTTTAGTTAAAGATCTAAGAATCTTGCTAACAATTTTAGGTTGATCATAGATTTCACCTAGATTATAAGCAGAATTAACAATATCATTAAGCTTAGCATAGAATTCATCAAAAGATTCATCATCAGACATCTAATGCTTTCAAATCTAGTTGTTAATTGCTGTAACTTATTGATTTTAACTGCCTTTGTGCCTTCATGCACAGTCTGGAGGATATTCCAAGCTGTGTGAGCAATCTCAACATTAGAGATTCTCTTAAATTCCTCCATTGAGCAAAGCTTATGACCGAGTTGAATGAGGTTATTTAAAAAGGGTGATGGAGAAAATGAGGTTTCATGCAAAATCGATGCAATTGATAATGGCATGCATAACAACTGCTCATTTTTCTGTTATAGTTAATGGCAATCCTACAAGTTATATCTTACCTTCTAGAGGATTAAGACAAGGTGACCCTCTGTCACCTTATCTCTTTTTGTTTTGTGCTGGGGGGCTTACTGCTCTGCTTAGAAAGGCAGAATCAAATGGAATTATAAAAGGAGTGGCAGCTAGCAGAGGTGGTCCTTGTATTTCTCATCTCCTATTTGCTGACGACAGCATATTATTTTGTCACGCATCAGTAGAGGAGTGCCAACAGGTCAATTCTTTGCTTAATCTATATGAGGCTATTTCAGGACAAAAGATTAATACTGATAAAACTTCTCTTTTCTTTAGCAGCAATACTATAATAGAAACTCAAGAATTAATTAAACAGGCATTGGGTGCAGAGACAGTCCTAGAATATGAGAAGTATTTAGGGCTGCCTAGTATAGTGAGGCGCAACAAAAATGCAAATTTTGCTCGAATCATTGAAAGAATTTGGAGTAAACTAAAGGGATGGAAGGAAAAGATAATGTCTCAAGCTGGAAGAGAAATTTTGATTAAAGCCGTGGCACAAGCTATCCCCATATATGCCATGGGATGCTTTTTGCTACCAAAAGGCTTGCTCAAAGATCTGGAAGGGATGATGAGCAGATTTTGGTGGAGTCAAAAGATGCAAGAAAGGAAAGTGCACTGGTTGAGTTGGTCTAAACTTTGTATGCCCAAGTCAACGGGAGGAATTGGGTTTTGGGATCTTCATTCTTTCAACCTAGCCATGTTAGCTAAACAAGGATGGAGGCTTCTGAAAAATACACACTCCTTATTCTATCAGGTCTACAAATCAAAGTACTTTCCCAATTCATCTTTCTTAGATGCCCCATCACCAAATTCAGGGAGTTTTGCATGGAAAGTATAGTGGCAACCAGATCTGTATTGGACAGTGGATTGAGATGGTGGGTAGGAATTGGAAATAAAATTCGAATTTGGCAAAGACCGATGGCTTCCAACCCCACCATCATTCAAGGTGGTAACTCCGTGCTCCTCAATGTCAACAATGGCCACAGTCGATAACCTCATTGATCCAACTACAAGATTGCGTCGAGTGTCCATGATTAATCATGTATTCCTCCCACATGAAGCTGAGGTTATTAAATCCATCCCTTTAAGTAATAGAGTGGTGCAAGACATCCAAATTTGGGCATACACAAGCATAGGTGAATACTCGGTAAAAAGTGCATATAAGATGATCCAAATGCAACATCTGAGATCTTCTCATGGCCAATCATCCAATCACTCACATAGCAATAAAGTTTGGAAAGGGATTTGGGCAGCCAAGGTATGTAACAAAATCAAAACTTTCATTTGGAGAGCGTGTAGAGATATATTGCCTACTAAAGCTAATCTAGCTAGAAGGAAAATTTTGTTTGATGCTGGATGTGATTGTTGTGAGGATGGGGTGGAGTCAACAGACCATGTCCTTCTAAGCTGTACATATTCTGATATGGTTTGGAAGTCCACATGCTTGAGGGAGATCATGACTCATTGCACAAATCTCTCATTTGTGGATGTGGCGGATCAAATAATGCAAAGAAAAAATGACCCAGAGATTGCAATATTTTTCACAACCAGTTGGATGATTTGGAATAAGCGAAATGAGGCTTGCTATGGTACTCCACGTTCGGATCCCACTGTTCTAGCCAGGTCTACTGTTGCCCATGCTTTAGAATACTTGGAAGCTAATTATGGAGTTTTGTCTTGAGTTTTAGTAAAATAGTCTTGTTTTTTCTTGGGCATTTTTTTATGTAACTTTGATTATAGTTGTTGTTTTTGTTAGGTGGTGAGAAAGCTATGTAGGTTTTTCTGATTTAGCATGGTTGTTCTTTGCTGCCTTGCTTTTGTATAAACTTATTATTTCTTTGAATAATATTCTGCCGTTTACTCTCAAAAAAAAAAAAAAAATTCCTCCATAGAAATAGTATTAAAAATAGCATTCATAACTTTGCTATTAAAAGTGGCTGCTTCTTTTGGAGAAGTTTGCCACTCACTCACAAGAGTAGTGGGCTTCTTCCATCCGTATTCAACAAAGTTCCAGACTCTCTTATCAATAGATTTTAGGAATGCTTTCATCCTTACTTTCCAATAAGCATAATTATTCCCATCAAAGTGAGGAGAAATAACCAGAGAGTGTCCATGTTCCATGACAATAGGAGTCAAGGATCAGCTCAGAGATCAAAAGATCTACAACAAGAGAGCTACCTGCTCTGATACCACTTGTACGTTTTTAGACCCCTTAAAACACAATTGAATTAACCTAGTTAATTAGCCAAGTGATTGCTTAGTCCAAATTTCAGATCTAGGTTAACACACAATCATATAATCATATCAATGTAAAGTGCGGAATATAAAGAACACAAAGATATGATGACCCAAGAAACCAAACTGGTAAAAACCTGGAGAGGATTTAACCTAGCTATCCTCAAGGTAAACTTGAATCCACTATGAAAGAATCGAAGTTTTACAATAGCGACTTAGACCACTAACATCCTATTACTACCCACCAGTAGAAAACTTACTGACACGACCACATAACAGCTCTGAGACCACGGACTCCTTCTTTTTTGGATTTTCCAGCAAGTACAAGCACTCCTGCTTGTGTATCTTTAAGTTTTTATTGCAGCAATTGAATGATCATCAAGCTCTCAATAAAATTTCCTTCTTGATAATCTTAAGCATGTGTGAAGGCAACCACCTCTCAGATTTCACAAGAGATTCACACACACAGCAAATAGAGCTACCTCAAAAACGTGGCTAGGGTTTCCCTTTTATACCTAGGGCAAAACATAAAACCCTACACGTCATATGGGCTTAGGGCTGAGTTGGAAATTCTGCAGAAAAAACATTCTGCCCAACTTTCAATTAGTCGAGCCTAATTCTCAATCGATTGAGCCAGACTGAATTGCACAATGAATTCTACAGTAGCTTGATTCCAACTTTACATAAAACACATACACTTTGAGCAAGTCTAAAACAAGACTAAACATGTTTTGATCATGGTTTGCCAACAATACAAATTAGAGTTATAATAAATTAGTTCCTAAGTACTTAAAACCTAACATATTTAATGAATGGGTTCAATTCAAGTGGATTCTAGTAATAATGGCATCTGTTATGGTGCTCCATGCATGTGGTATTGTGGTTCAAACTTGGAACCCACCATCCCCCTCTACCTACTAAAAAAAAGTTTTTAAAATACATTGACTAACTTTATTTAGGTATCTTTTTAAATTATTGATAATGTGTAAAAATATAATTCAATCATTTCATGATGAATGAATGTGATTTTTTGGTACACATAAATCGGAAAAGGAAATGCTACCTGTCGCAATAAAATTATCTTAGAGAGAGACCTACAAAATTTGCTTTACAAATGAACTTAATTGAGGAAGGAGATTTGCCTTTTTAAGAAGTGAGGGATTAAATTGCTAATTGTAATATATATGGTGACATCTAAAGTCAAGCTAATAATATCGTATATATTTGTAATTAAGTATGGTAGATTTTGAGTATCAAACCTAATAATTGGGATTTAATACCTGGTTATGCTTAAATTTAAGATAATGTAATTTAATATGATCCAAATTTTTTTCTTTAGGGAAAATCCGAAAGTGCATTTTAATCCTACAACATTAAATTCTGATATTAGAAAGGAATTTTAATCTACGCAAATAAATGTATCATTGCTCTAGTTAATTTGTGGACCTCTATTAGTCAACCCTTTTGGTTATATTACACATTTACACTTGCCTATCATAATTGTATTTTTGTATTTATGGGAAGTCCAAAAAAAGAAAAGCTACTCCAAATCTTGTGCAATATGTTTACGTTCGACAACTTTATTTAATTAATCTTATCCTAATTAGGGGGAAAAGAAAAAGAAAAAGAAAAATATAGAGGACCATATATCGTCAGAATAAATCAGAAATCATATTATATGACAAACATGACAATAACAATCCAAGTAATACTGAAATGAGTAAAGAATTACTTCACAATGACATACAAACAAGTACTATCATAAACCCACTCGTTCCTATTAATACATATATAAAGGCAAAGCAGGCTCTAACACGCTCGAGAAACGCTTCAAGAAGCCATGAAAACATCGAGCCATCCAAAAATGGCCGGGAGTAGGAGAAAGTGAATGGCCTCTAGGGCCGCAGCGTTTCAAGGACTACTGGTTCAGTTTGATGGGGGTGGGGAGAAGAAAGGAATGGTTGGAATTGTGGTTGGAATGGTAGGGATTGATGGGATTGTTGTAGGGATGGTGGGCAATGGAGTGGCTGGCAGAGGAGGAAGAGTCACCTTAGGAACTGTTGGCAAAGTTGGATTTGGTAAGGAGGGGATTTGGGTGCTTGGCAATGGTGGCAATGTGGTCTTTGGCAGAGTTGGCAACGTTGGCAATGGAGTGCTAGGCAGTGGTGGCAATGTGGTCTTTGGCAGAGTTGGCAACGTTGGCAATGGAGTGCTAGGCAGTGGTGGCAATGTGGCTTGAGGCAGTGTTGGCACTGAGGGCAATGGAGGCAATGTTGGCAGAGATGGAGCTGCAGGCGTTTGCAATAGTTGACGAGCTGCCAAACTCATATTAAAGCTTGACAAAGATAGTGTTACAATTAATGCCAAAATGAAAACATGCTTGCAACTAGCCATTGTTTTTAAGGATCAAAGAGAGCTACTTCTTTGTCAATATATGTGGAGAACTTGATCTATTTCTGTTATGAGTTTGTATGCAATTCTAATTGGTATTTATAGAATTGAATGTTGGAGATTCCCAAGTGTTTGATGAGATGTAGTTGAAGATGCACGGGAAATGTTCGGGTTAGCTCACCTTCTCAACAAGACTTGAATCCCGTGCAAATTCCAACCTACCAATATAGCTTAAGAAAACATTCTGTTGTGGTTGTAATAGAAACCAATTTTGAGAGGTAATATATATATATAGAATCTACATGCCCGCACGCGTCACCTGATGAGAAATGAGAATTGACTATCTGATGGATTTCTTTTTCTTTTCATTTTTCAGTCCAAACCGATGGTGATGGATTTCAAACTTACAAGCGTATGCCTCGCTATATCATTTTTCAAAACTAAAGCGGCACGAAGCCAATCCAAACTGCCTAGATTTCCATCTAAATTAACTGATTTTCTTGATGCTCTTGAACCTGAACTTTTTTTTTTTGAGTAAAAAGTAAAGTTTTGTATAGCTTTCAATGTTGAATTGCTCACAGGCACCTAGAATATTCGTATGTGAGTCTTATAAATTAGCAAGAACAATATTGCATATACTATTATTAAAGATACTTTTTTGTCTGGTTCCTCAAACCAAAAAAAAAAAAAACTCTCTTTTTTGCCTAAAAGACATAGCAAAATATTTCTTTGTGGTAACTAGTGAATCGTATTAAAATCCTTTAGCATGCTTAGGATGATTACCCAAAAAAAAAGTAATACCAAAAAAATTAGAAATTTACATGTCACAAGTTTTCTTGTGTACATGAAAGATATCCCACCACACTTTCCAACTAATTATTATTATTATTAATAATAAAATAGCACTTTATAAATTATAGTCATGAACTACTCTAATTTTTTTTTCTTTTTTATTAATGTGCTTCCTATCAAACTTAAAATTAACAAAGTATTGTACATTTAGTTGTCATCGTCATCATCACCACCACTAAAAAAGTAGCACTTTATCATTACATGTCACAAGTTTTCTTGTGTACATGAAAGATATCCCACCACACTTTCCAACTAATTATTATTATTAATAATAATAAAATAGCACTTTATAAATTATAGTCATGAACTACTCTAATTTTTTTTTCTTTTTTATTAATGTGCTTCCTATCAAACTTAAAATTAACAAAGTATTGTACATTTAGTTGTCATCGTCATCATCACCACCACTAAAAAAGTAGCACTTTATCATTACATGTCACAAGTTTTCTTGTGTACATGAAAGATATCCCACCACACTTTCCAACTAATTATTGTTATTAATAATAATAAAATAGCACTTTATAAATTATAGTCATGAACTACTCTAATTTTTTTTTTCTTTTTTATTAATGTGCTTCCTATCAAACTTAAAATTAACAAAGTATTGTACATTTAGTTGTCATCGTCATCATCACCACCACTAAAAAAGTAGCACTTTATCAAGAAGTATTATAATTTTTCATTTCTTTATCAAGGTGATTTTTGTCAAACTTAAAATTAACAAAGCATGGAACATTTAATTTTAATTTTTACCAAAACAAAATATGGGTGTGTTTTGTATGACAACTTGACGTGGAAATAAAGAAGGAAGGAGCATTGAAACAAGAGATAGAAATTCAATTATTGAAAATAAGAAACTAGCATATTTTTCATTAGTAATCTATTATCACAGCCTTTTAAACAATGAATCTTTATAGCTATGGACTTCATGTATAATCTAAAGGTGTTTTCCTATAACCGAAGGTAAGTAGGTAAAGTAAGTTAACCATGTCAAACCAGATATACATTATATTATAATGCCTCCTAATGAAATCCTATCTAGCTACCATGTCCGAATCCCCTATACCTACAATCTTAACTATTATTTTTTTTTTCAGTCTTATAATTGATACAATCCCCCCCTCCCTCATTCCACACAATTTACCTCAGCATCCCATTTTTTTCAGTCTTATAATCATCAAGTGAGCCGTGACCTCTTGCTAATCCCTGGCAAATTGGGCCTGTCAATGACTACCTTCAAAGCTCTTCTTAGCATTCCAATCCCTTCATTGCCACCACTCAGCCCTTGAACCCACAACACACTTTTAGTCCTTCCACCTAGTGTTACCATCTCAAACTTCACCACCCTCCCTTTCATAGACCTCAGTGTCCTTGCCACGGCTGATATCAACCCTGGCCTATCCTCACAGCTAAATGTGACCTTGACCAGCCCCTTGTCATCCTCACCATCACCGTTTTCCAAACTCAACTTGTCAGCCCCTCCAGGGAACACACAATCCTTACCGCTACCACCACAAACTCCTTCCAAATCCGAAACAGTCTTCCTCAACTCCCTCACTTGCCGAACCGTCTCTGCAAGCACGGTCGCCTTGTCCATCTATTGTTTGTAAAATTACCCAACAATAAGAAAAAAGGATTACAAAAAAAATTACAACTCTTCTTATAACATTAGTGCTAATAAATATTGTGTTAATGACTCAATGACGGACCTATATGAAAATAATATTGCTCTAATCACAATTTACCACTTCAATAATTGTGAAAAAAATGTGTCCTAAAAGTAATTACTCTAATCGCAATTTACCACTTTAATTTTTACAAGTTTTGATATTGCTAATAACGAAGATCAAAGAAACAGAGTTGATGAAATTACTATTTGTATGAATCTTTGTACTTACTTTGACTAAGTTCGGGAGGATATCACGCAGAGTGGCATATTGACCATTGATTCGCATCCTACGTCTCCTCTCTGCCTCACTATGTTTCTTTGCAGCGACTTGTTTGGCCTCAGCTTTTGATTTTGGTTTAGAGAATGAATATTTATGGCTGATGGTATTGGTTGAGGTAACTCCTTGAGGGAACCTATTTTGTATTGTACATATTCCTGACTTATAGTAACGCTGAAATTGTTGCATGTCTCGTTCTAACTACACGTATATAATCAAGAAATGAAGCAAGCTAATATAAGATCACCCAAAAAAAAAAAAAAAAAAACTGGTGCACACATAAACCCAAAAAGGAAATGTTACCTGTCGCAGTAAAACCATGAAGAGAGATCTAAAGAAATTTGCCTTTACAAATGAACTTTGAGGGAGGAGATTTGCCTTTTTTAGGAGTGTTGTTTGAGATAGAGAGATATGAGAGATTAAATTGATAATTGTAATATATATGGTGACATCTAAAGTCAAGCTAATAATATCATATATATTTGTAATTAATTTAGGTAGATTTTGAGTATCAAACCTAGTAATTGGGATTTAATGCCCTGGTTAATTTTATGCTTAAATTTAAGATCATGTAATCTTGTATGATCTGATTTTTTCTTTAGGGAAAATCTGAGAGCGGATTTTAATCTTACAACATTAAATTCTGATATTGGAAGGGGATTTCAAGGTGTCCCTTTTAATTTTTCTCAAGATTTTTTCTTTCTTTCTTTCTTTTTTAAGCATCTCGAGATTATGCATTTGGCAAGAGACTCCAATGGGCTCAATTTTGGAAAGAGCAATGCTAAAAAAATAAGGATCTTTTTTTTTTTTTTTTTTTTTTTTGAGAATTAAGTATATAATATGTGTCATAATTTTAAAGAAAAAAATTGTGAAGGTGAAAAATAGGGATTATACAATAATCTGGGAGAGGAAGGTATACAATAATGTCGTTTCCTCTCATATAATAGTAAGCAAAACTAATTAAATTTTCTTTTCATTTATAGGGGCACCATCGTTTTTTTTTTTTTTTTAATTTTATTTTCTATCATCAATACTGGTAACAACGTATGGGGTACCATTTCTTTTTCATTTTTATTATATCTCAATTCTAATGAAGCTATTTTCAATTACCAATGCAAACTTATTGTCAAGGTCTTGACTCTTAATCTTTCTCCAAAAAATATCTTGAAGTTCATGTTTGCGCTCGCACACACACACATATATTATGCAAACTCCCATTATTTTTTTTGATGTACTATGCAAACTCCCTTTATATTATTTTTAGGCATTTTGCTTTTATATTAGTTACATAGTTATCTCTCTCTCAAAAAAAAAAAAAAAATTTACATAGTTATCTATCATCTTTAATTCAATTAATTTTGAACTTATATATGATTTTATTTTTTGGAAAACTTATAATTCTATCCTATTTGATTTTAGACTTTATTGATATGATATTAACATTTTTTTTATATGGCACTTTTGTTCTTATCCAACCTTTGTTTTAGGATTTGAAATTAACCTAGTGTTTGGATACCGCTTATTTTGCTGAAAACTGAAAACTTATTGCTGAAAATAATAAAAAAATAATTTCTGAGTTACTGTTCACTGCTGAAAACACTGTAATTTTGCCTTAATGCATTGTCCATGTCCCATGAACAGTGCAAGAGGCGCTAGTCAAAAAAAAAAAAAGGCAAAAATGCAAAAATGTAGACGTGCAAACGTGATCCAAATGGACACTAAATAGCTGCACACATTAGCATCAACTCAAAATCTATTTCGCCTTTATAAACCAAAACTAGCTAAAATATCTTTCATGTTCCCATTTGCAATTATATAAGAAAAATTACTATTAGTTTTTTTTTTTTTTTTTTTAATTGCAGTTTAGAATAATTACTCTTAATCATAGTTTTAAAAATTGAACCGAACAATTCATCTAGGAACTGGACCTTAATCCGATCTAGTAAAAATCAAGAAAACAAGTGGTTCAATTGATTAAAAACCAAGAATTGGATAATTTTTTGGATATTTTACTATTCTAGTTTTTAAAAATTAAAACCATGCCTCCAACCCCCAAAATTGTTTTTTCCCCTTTCCCTCTCCCTTGTGTGTGTGTGTTTGTTTCTCAAAAAAAAAAAAAAAAGTAAATGTACCAAAATGGACCAAAGTAGCAGAAGTGAACCAATTTCAATCAAAATATAGCCAATGGACCAAATTAAACCGAAATGAACCATATAAAAAAAATGGGCCAAATAAGACCAAAACCATGCAACGCATGAAGCTACTACTAGCTATTATTAGTTTTCATTTTAGTTTACCTTTAATATGACTTTTTTAGGTGTCTATAGCAACTTGTCACAATGTCCAATCTTGTTTTATTTGTTTTCTTATGCACAAAAGCATATTGTAACACAAGGTTTGAATTACAAATTATTCATACAACATTCACGATGGATTCTACGTTTTGGACTAGAGTTTACCAAACTTTTAATGAGATCCAGAATTTCAAACATAGAAACTATTTCGTCTTCTATCGTACCCAAGCGTGTTGCTGAAAAAAGCCATAGCAAACTCTAAACTTTGAGCCTCTACCAAAAACAAATTTTGATTGCACTAGGACTTGGAGCACAAGACAGAGCTAGGAATTTGGTTTAAAACTACTGTTAAGATGTTATCATTTTTCTTTAGACTAAGTTTAGAGAGAGAATATGGAGAACAGAGCATAGAGAGAATTGATGACATGCAATTATTATTAGGATTATTATTTTCACAAATAGATTTCTTAGAAAAAAAAACCGTCTAAAAAGTGTAAAGAGGTGCAACTCATAACTCTTGTAGAGTTGTAGCAGATACAACTTGAACGCATCTCATTAGTCATTAGTTATTTTTAAGTATTGCAATAATTATTAATGTAAAATAATTTTTATGGATTATTTTTATAAGATTTAAATAAAGATTTCACAAATAGTGTTTCTTTGGCAACAAATAAAACAAAAGTAAATATAAAATATCAAAGATAAAAGGCAAAAGGCAAAAGGCAAAAGGCAAAACTTAAACATAGGTCCATTGTGTAGCAATACATTAAGTTAGGTGCAATATATTAATTTGTCTAGTTAAATTCAGTTATTTAACTTTGCATGAAGTTATTTTCACGTCATTACACTTTTAAAAAAATTAGGGTAAACAACATATTTGGTCCTTAACCTTTACGCTATATATTAATTTGGTCACTGATCTTTCAAATGTGTCAATTTGGTCCCAAACCTTTTGGTATTATGTCAAAATGGTCCTTACTTTTAAGTGATGGACGGAAAATACTGATGTATCTAACAACCAAAATAAAATATTAATCATTTTGCCACATAGACTGCCATGTCAGCGTAACCTTAAATAATCATTAAAAGATAAAAGAAAAACAATTCCCAGTTAAGTGAGAAAAGTAACACAGAACGTGAAGCAAAATTTGGGATAAAAAATTCAAAATCCCTAACCAACAATTGTAGAAAAATTGGTTTGCTTTACATTTTGATCCAGTGATAACAGTGAGGCTCAACGGTGACCAACGACGCCGAGGGTGATGCCTGATATCGATGACTGACTGCAAAGACTGGAGCCAAGGGCTAACGATGTTACCGATCTGCTAGTATAGTATCTCCCTCTCAGTTTGAGCTGGTACTGATTTTTTGTGTAGTTTTAAACTTCTAAGCAAATCTACAGTATTAATTTTGTAGATTTATTGGTTTCACGCATTATGAAGAATAAATCACAGCGCACAAGAAGTAAAGATTAATGATAAACAACCATTAATCTTTACTCGTGTTAAGTTCTACCAGTGAAGGGTTAATGAAGTTTGTTTATACCACAAATTACATCTTATACATTGCTCAACCATTTTTAGCACTAAGATTTATAAGAATCGCATAATAAGAACAATGATAGCTTACAATATACCAAGTCGTTCTGTGTCTATGGCAAGAAAAAAGAGACCATAAAAGAAATTATAACGATTCAGGGACATGTTCAGCCCAAGTTTATACAATCTCTAAACCCAATAGGAAGAAAAAGGAATTAGTTGAAATTAAAGCATTTGATCAAGAAGATTGAAAAAGTTATTCCAAAACTAAAAATACTAGCTCAAACTAACGAGATACAAGCCTGAGAGAGAGAGAGAGAGAGAGAGAGTGAGATATTATACTGTCGAGCTTGACCGTTATCTAATCTTTAGACCAAAACGTAAAGCAAACCAATTATTATACAATTGTGGATTAGGGATTTTGAAATTTTTATCTCAAATTTTGCTTCACATTTTGTGTTACTTTTCCTCACTTATCTATGAATTGTTTTTATTTTATCTTTCAATGATTATTTAAGGTTATGCTAACATGGCAGTCTATGTGGCAAAAATCATAATATTTTATTTTGGTTGTTAGACATGTTAGTATTTTCTATCTATCACTTAACATTTTCCATCTATCACTTAACAATAAAGATCATTTTAACACAATATTAAAAGGTTAAGGACCAAATTGACATATTTAAATAGTCAGGGACCAAATCGACATATAGCGTAAATGTTAAAGACTAAATATGTAACAAACCCAACAAATTAATTTTTTGCCTATAAACTATTGAAATAACATCTCCACAAGAGTCATCCAAGGTTCAAATCCTCTCATCTCCAACTATTAAATTGTTAAAAAAAAAAATCAAACTACTATATTTCATAATATTATCCTTTATTTCTAATAGCATCATTTAATTTAACTAAAGTTGAGTCCCCAAATATTACACAATAAGTACTATACATGAAACATAACATAATTTAAACAAAATATTTCAACATGCACTGCATGTAATGCGAATTAGTAGTGTTAATAATTGGGTGAGAAGTGAGGAATATGACTTCTGATTCCACATCAATCTTTCTTCAATTCAGGCAATTCGCTCCATATACCTCCACCAGCGCTAAGCCATAAGAAAATTAGGATCATTAAGAATTTCTTATATTAAAAAATATATATGACACTAACTCCACTTTCTAGCCCATTGGTTTGCATCTTCACAAAAAAAATCCATAAATTTTCTTGAACCAGCAAACCCTAATTAAAAGGTATTTGATTTTATCTTTAGGGAAAAAATTCTACCACCCAACAAGTACATTAAGTTAGGTTTAAAAGGATCAAGTATGGAGATTCTTGTGAGAAAATCTTAAAGTTACTGTGATGTCTTTCAATATACATGTGTAATGGATTTGTTTAAATTGTAAGACTTACCTAAGGTCCTCAGCCAACTCGCCCAATGTCATAGACTTTACTGCCTCTCCTTTCATGTGATATACGCGACGAACAGCTGCCCTGTTAAAAATAAAGTTTTCATTAGAATAAAAATAATATTGAAACAACAATATTTATTCAGATCGACTCTGAATAAATATCAAAATGCAAAAAAGGAACACTGTGTCAATGCAAAATATCTATAATAGAGGTCATACAATATCAACAACCCAATAGGCAAAAAAAGAGGTAAATTCCATAAACGTGTATCTGTCTTTTGACATAAATAAGCTTAACAAAGTATGCAACATTTTAGGATAATGTACTTTGGGTATGATCGTTTTGATTAGCAATTCATTGGGCATTCAAAACCTTAATGTAGGGTGGGTCCAAAGGACCCTGCCTTGGTAAGATTCCACATCAACACACACGCAAGTGCGCACAAATTATAACCATCACATAAATAAAAGAGACTAAAATACAAATTAGCTCCCCTTAGTTTACAAGATTTGGATTCTTTCCATTTAAAGTGAAATGGAGAGTTTCCATTTAAAGCCCATGATTCAAAGTTAAATAAATCAAGGATCTAGAATTTGCCAGCTCATTAACTCTAGTTTAGTTTAACTTCAATTAAATTTTACCACAAATGAATTTTAAATGAGTTCATAAAATCTTGACCCTAAATTTATTCATATTTGAATAATCACCATTAAATGGATATTCTCCATTTCACTTTGAAATTGACAAGATCCAAATCCTAGTTTACATGTGGTGTCATTAGTCCTATATTTTTTTTTTGATCTTTGTCTTGTTATAACCATGGATTTCATACTAATCCAATTGATATGAGAACCAATTTCATTTTAAAAAATGTGTTTTTAACTTTCATTCAAACTACCCTAGACCATCAATGCAGCAGATTTGACAACTTTCCTCATAAAATCACAAACTAGGTTAAATCGACCAAATTTTCATGTGGGAGTTTTTATATACCTACTAGACATGTCATGTAACATTTCTAAACAAGCCATTTCACAATTGTTATCACAATAATTTCCAGCAAAGTCTATTTCGTAACAGAAATGTAACAGAATCATCTACAATCCCTAATTTTGTTTAATTCCACTTAAATGCATGAAATCAAATTTTTAATTCTATACATGCAAGCTCCACCTTAGAAATTTAACATATCCATACTAATTTCACACAAAAAAAGACTGTACCCCTGTTCATATCTCAATTGAACAAAAGCTCAACTCAATTTTTAAATTACCAACACAACTCAAACAAATTTTCGAATCATAGTTACCATACTTAGATAGATATATCCTAGTTGCATATACCACCACATAGTATGCATTTGGCAGTTGCTTAGTTTCTAAAAGCTTTTTGCCATCTGTCTCGGCTTCTTTGCAAATAATCTAACTTTTAGCTTTTAAAAGATAAACTAACTTTTAGCTTTTGTCACACATTTAACATAAAAAAAAATACCAAAAACTATATATCTCTTGATAAAGAGCATAGAAATAAGCTACCGGGAAAAAAAATCCCAAACAGATATTTAGTCAATCAAACTTTACAGTTAAGCACTTAGCTTTTCAATTAACATACACACACACACACACACATTTAATTACTCAGGCCAATTAAAACTTAACCTTTATTTCCACTTATTCTTACAATAGGATAACTTAGTTTAACTTAAGGTCCTAAATGTAAAATGGGGCAGGGCACCACATTATGGGTCAGGTTAGACCCACAGATTGGTCAGTTTTTTTATAAAGAAAAATTCAAAAAATACTGCCATCTACATGGTGTTTGCTAGCTTTACCGAACCTGTATTACAATTACATGTACAGCAGTAGTTGGTCAGTTTTACTTATTTCAAATTAAGTATAACTGACCAACTAGCTAAATTGATGCAGAATATTATGCAGAAGGGACCATGAGTAGATAAATTAGTACTGGGTTCAAATGTAGCAAGTACATACTCGGATGCTGTGTCTCGTCGTCCAGGAAACCTGAATAATCAAGATGCAACATGTATTAGCATTATCGAACCAACAAAATTTTAATAAATATATATCCAAAAACTCAATAGCACTTACCATTTATCCAACAATGTAATTACTGGACGCGAAAGACTATAACCAATTACTACATAAATCACTACAACAAAGAGGAATTAGGGTTAGGGTATAGGGAACGAAGAAAACAAAAGCAAAATCCAATTACATGAAATAAAAAAAAATTTAAAAAGAAAAAAAAAAGAAAAGCACAAACAATTAACATAAATTCATACCTAGCCTTAGATTGGTGATGGGTGCAGCCGCCATTATAATGCAATTTAAAAAGATCAATCGTGACTCTGAAAAGAGACGAGTGCACATATTTATATAGGGGATTTTTTTTTTGTGCATGTATTTATATAGGGAATTAATTGTTTTTAAAACATTTAATACTATTATATAGGGGATTAAATGTTTTTATGCAGAATATTATGCACTCCTCTAATAGTACTATCTCAAGAAAACACTTCTAAAAAAGGCAAATCTCCTTCCTCAAAGTTCATTTGTAAAGGAAAATTTCTTTACATCTCTCTTCATGGTTTTACTGCGACAAGCGACATTTCCTTTTCGGGTTTATGTGTGCTCCATTTTTTTTTTTTGGGTGATCTTCTATTAGTTTGCTTCATTTCTTGATTATATACGTGTAGTTAGAACAAGACATGCAACAATATCAGCATTACTATAAGTCAGGAACATGTACAATACAAAATAGGTTCCCTCAAGGAGTTACATCAACCAATACCGTCAGCCATAAATATTCATTCTCTAAACCAAAATCAAAAGCTGATGCCAAACAAGTTGCTGCAAAGAAACACAGTGAGGCAGAGAGGAGACATAGGATGCGAATCTATGGTCAATACACCACTCTGCGTGATATCCTCCCAAACTTAGTCAAAATAAGTATAAAGATTCATACAAATAGTAACTTCATCAACTCTGTTTCTTCGATCTTCGTTATTAGCATCAAAACTTGTAAAAATTAAAGTGGTAAATTGTGATTAGAGTAAGTAGTTTTTAGGACACAATTACTGAAGTGGTAAATTGTGATTAGAGTAATATTATTTTCATATAGGTTCGTCATTGATTCATTAACACAATATTTATTAGCACTAATCTCATGTTATCACAAGAGTTGTAATTTTTTTTGTAATCCTTTTTTTCTTATTGTTGGGTAATTTTACAAACAATAGCCGGACAAGGCGACTGTGCTTGCAGAGACGGTCCAGCAAGTAAGGGAGTTGAGGAAGACTGTTCCGGATTTGGAAGGTGTTTGTGGTGGTAGCAGTAAGGATTGTGTGTTCCCTGGAGGGGCTGACAGGTTGAGTTTGGAAAACGGTGACGGTGACAATGACCAGGGGCTGGTCAAGGTCACATTTAGCTGTGAGGATAGGCCTAAAAGTGTGTTGTGGGTTCAAGGGCTGAGTGGGGGCAATGAAGGGATTGGAATGCTAAGAAGAGCTTTAAAGGTGGTCATTGACAGGCTCAACTTGCCAGGGATTAGCAAGAGGTCACGGCTCACTTGATGATTATAAGTTTTTTGGGTCTGAGGTAAATTGTGTGGAATCAGGGAGGGGGGATTGTATCAATTATAAGACTGAAAAAAAAAAAAAAAAAAATAGTTGAGATTGCAGGTATAGGGGATTCAGACATGGTAGCTAGCTATAGGATTTCATTAGGAGGCATTATAAGGTATATCTGGTTTGACATGGTTTAACTTACCATATACTTACCTTCGGTTATAGGAAAATACCTTTAGATTATACATGAACCATGAAGCCCACAGCTATAAAGATTCATTGTTTAAAAGGCTATGATAATAGATTACTAATGAAAAATATGCTAGTTTCTTATTTTCAATGACTGAATTTTTATCTCTTGTTTCAATCCTCCTTCCTTCTTTATTTCAAAGTAAAGTATTGTCATACAAAACACACCCATATTTTGTTCTGGTAAAAATTAAAATTAAATGTTCCATGCTTTGTTAATTTTAAGTTTGACAGAAATCACCTTGATAAAGAATTGAAAAATTATATTACTATTAGAGGAGTGCACGTATTTATATAGGGGGTTAAATGTTTTTATTACTATAATTATTAAATTGAGCAGAAAAAAAAAAGTAAAAAAAAAAAAAAGAAAACACCAAAGATTAGTATCAAAAGGCAAACAACACTAATGACTAAACAACAATAGTAAAAACAATAGGGAGAGGGCCAGACAGAGACAAACCTGCAAAGCAAGATAGAGAGAAAGGGACACAGCAAGTCGGCAAGAGAAAATATTATAGATTAAGAAATAGACCTGTAAGTTGAGACAAAGCAAAAACATTTAAAAATCAGCCAAAAGAAAACTAAGAAATCAACAAAACAAAAGCTAAACATTGACCCACCATGGCAAGAGAGATAAGCAGATAGAGCGAGAGAGAGAGAGGAGAGAGAAGAGCCAGAAAAAACATTGAGAAATTTTACCTCACACCGGAAGAGAGAGCTACCACCGGAAAGATAGAACCACCGCTGAGAAAAGGTAGAGAGACAAGGTTCTAGGGTTTGTGTATAGGAAGAGCTGGATATTTATAAAATATATGGTGGGTCGGGTCGGATTTGACGGGTTTAAATTTTTATGACCCGAACCTAACCGACCCGCTATCAAAATATTAACTATACAATAAAATAATATAAAAATTGACTTTTTCTCTTTTCTCTCGAACCGGTCTCTCTTCCTATCTCTCTCTCAGCCACCCCCTGCCAGCAACCCAACGCACCACCCGCCACCGATACAGACCCAATTCTCAAACAAATGCCACCCATTGTCACCCCAAACCCCCCGATCAACCAAACAGACCAATAGCACCACCACGACGCCACAATCAACAAACACCACCAACCACAAACCCAAAACAACAAACCCATCCACCACTCCACCACTCACCACAAACCCATCGGAACAAATCAGAACAACCACATTACCACACCCAAATCGGAAGAAAAACACATACCCATACCTCAGACCTCAAACTCCGATCATCGTTGCTGTAGGAACACCACCTTCAGACCTCAAACTCCGATCGAAGATGCTTTAGCTGCTAGCAGAAGCATTACTCCAAAGCACGGGTCCGAAGAGCAACGCCTGACCCATCGACTGTAGCATCGGATCCTAATAAAAACACCTCATCGTCGTTGTAGATGCTGCTGCTTCGCCGAAGATGCCCATGATTCGACCCAAATGACCGATCTATACACCACCCGCCCGACCCAAATGACAACCACAGCCACAAAGTGCAGAGAGAGGAAAGATTCAGAGAGGCACTGAGGGCGAAAGAGAGGAGAGATTTGTCCTGGAGAAGAGAGACAGAGAGAAAAAAAAAAGGAATAAAATATATCATTTGAATATTGCAGACTAAGGGGCTGTTTGGATTTACGATTTTCATATCTCATAACTCTGTTTTTATTACTCATAACTCAAAAATGGTGGGATTTATGATTTAGAAGTGTGTTTGGTTTTTGTTTCCATCACTCAATTCTCTGATTTTTTAGTGATGAGTTATGAAAACTGAAAACACATTTTAGATGTTTTCAATTTTTAATGGCATTTTTGTAATTAAACAAACATGCATGAGACCCACTGTCAATGCAAAGTCACACCGGGCGCTGCTTTTGACAAACCCACCAACGGCTCCTTCTCAATCTTCACACCAAAAATCAACCCACACAAAAATATCCCACATCCAACCTCAGAGCTCCTCTCACACACACCCTCAACCCAGCCACGCCTGAGCAACCCCACATTAGCCAACCCACACCAGCCCAAGCTCAGACCGGCGAATGTGATGCCCAAAAAACCCAGATTTTTTTATAATCTTTCAAGTCTCAGAAAACCCAAATTTAGCACCAAATAGAAACATACAAAACCCACTAAAATTAAACTTAGAAATCTAAACATATGAAGTTCAAGACCAACTCAAAATTTAACATCAAAATCCGTAATCAATTTAAAAACATGATTTTTACTGGGTTTAGGGATACAGATCTGGAGAGAAAAAAAAAAACCCACAGATCTCGTCTTTTCCCCCACCGTGCCAACGGCTTCGAGCTCACCATCAGAGCAAATGGAGACCAAGCTGAACAAGAAGCCGTAGAAGATGAAGATAAAGAAGAAGCAGCAACTGAGCTAGACGGTGATGATTGTGCCGGCGGCTTCACTAGGTTTGTTGAGAGTTCTAGGAGAATATGTGGGCTGAAGGGGAAAAATAAAGTGAAATACCCCTTAAGTCCTAATATGTTATTCTGGTAGGCTAATTGTGGCCTGACATTGTGCTTAGGCGTGGGTCCCACAAAAAAGTAGAAAAATTGAGTGATGAAAAGTTGAGTGAAGTGTGCCAAACGGGTGGGTATAGGAAATTGGGGTATTTTAAGTAATGAGTAATAAGTGATGAATGATGAGTGAAGAAAATTGAGTGAGGAGTGATGAGTGATGAGTGATGAGTGATGAGTGATGAAAAAAAAAAAAAAAACCAAACTGCCCCTAAACCTTTAGATTAAATTTAAGGTCAAAAAAATTTATAAATTACACACTTTAATTTTAATTTTTACTTTCATTTAATAAAGTCTTTTAAATCGTAAATTTGTTCAATTAAGGCCCTTCATCCAATTCTATTCCATTAAAAATTGTTTTTAAATATTTTAAATTAGTATTTAAGTTTAACTTTTACTCTCGTTCAATTGAGTCTTTTAAGTTTTAGATTTGATCAATTCGAGTCTTTCATCTAATTCTATTAAAAATTGTTTTTAAATATGTTAAATAAGTATTTAACTAATGAAAAAATATTTTTTGAAAAGATATTTTTTTATCAAAAAATAAATTCCCACATAAAAAATGTATAAAATATTTTTATTAATTTAATAATTTTTTTTTATATGAGAAGAATGTTTTTATAAAGGAAATTTTGTTATAGAAGTGTGAATATTGATGCTGCTAATAAATGTTCAGTTGTTTATTAGAAGAAATTAATTTATACTCGGATCTCAATAACAATAATTATGGAATAAGCAAAAGCAACATCCCAAGTGCTTGGAACACTAACCATTCTTTAACACTACCGTTTGATGATTAAACTTTTATAATGCTCCCCATAATCTTCTCATTTTCTACAATTATAACACACTAGTACGTAGTCTCATGCATATATATCGGTACAATTAAAAACAATCACAATTATATAGTTCAAAAAAATTATACATATTTTAAAAAAAGATGTTCAAATTGCCCATAGTATTAGCTTAAACTATTTTTAAAGTCTAAACTATTTATTTCTGAAATATGTAATGATTTCTTATATTATATATATGATTTATAATTTAATTGGATTTAAACTTTTTGATTTTTACACCCAACAATTCACTTGCCACAAAATTTTTAAAAAAAAAATAGATGGACACCTGATGAAAAATTAGACTCCAATTGAAAAAGAATCTAATTAGATTTAAACTTTTCAATTTTTACACTCAATAATTCACTCGGCAGAAAAACTAAAAATTAAAAATTAAATGAGACACATGGCTCACAATTGATCTCTAATTGAAATTAAATTTAGATTCTAAGTTGATTTCATTTGAACTTTTGGCTTTATTTTACAACTTACCTACTTCTCAGTATATATACATACAACCTAATAAAATAATATAAATTAACTAATAAAATAAATATAAAACTAATTCTCTCTCTCCCTCTCTCCTCTCTCCTCTCTCGTGTCTCTTTTCACTCTTCCTCTCTGTCTCTCTTTTTCAACACCCCCAAACCCAAACCCAAACCCAGAACAAGACAACCAGCAACAACAATCACAGCAACAATGCATCCACCACCACAACCAACAACAACAACCAAAACAACCACCAACAACAACAACCAAAACAACCACCAACCACAACAACAACAATCACCACCAAAAACCCAAAACAACAAAACCAACACAGACCCACTGGATCCGCCACACTAAAAAAAAAAACACCAAAACCACAATCAAAACCATATACCCACCGGAATCAGTCCCAAACCTGAAAGAAAAACCGCCACAAACCCACCGAGATTCACCACAAACCCAACCCAGCAACCATATAACATTGAAACTCACCATCACCGAGAGTCCGAGACCCATCGAAACCCTATAATCAAACCACCAAACAACTCACCACTAAAAACCACATCACCAAGACCCATCACAGTGACCCACCATAGACCCACCCACCGATTCAACTCCACCACCGAAACCCACCACTGATCAGCTCCATCATCGAAACCCACCACCAAAACCAACTCAGGAACCACCGAATCTCCACCCTTGAAACCTAGCCACCACCAAATCTCCACCCCTAAAACCCAGCCACCATCGAATTTATCCAACCAGAAATGTTTCAGACAAGAAAAGATAGATTAGAGAGAAACAAAGAGAATAGAGAGAAGACGGAGAATCGAAGAAGAGAGAGTAGAGGGGAAGAAGAATGAAGTCAGAGAAGATGGAGAGTGAAATAGAGAGACGGTGAAGAGTAAAGACAGGGGAGAGGGAGAGTCAGATGAGAGAGAAAAGTGGGAGAGAATTAAATATTAGTTTTTAAGTTTAGTGAACAGTGAGGTCGCATGTATGCAACCTCACTGTTCACAGGATGTAAAATATTTTGGGTTTACGAACCCGGATGAAACATGGTTTTAAGGACTTAGGGGGTAAAATAGCAACCGGAGGGTTTTTACACCCCAATGTTAGTGCTCTAATATATATATATATATATATATATATATATATATATATATAGATAGAGAGGGATGAATGTTGATATTTAAAACGGCAAATCAGCTGAGTTTTCAATTAGATTAACCAAATACTTATTATCCTCCATTTACATTCTACATTCTGAAAATTGTTCCTTGATGAAACCAAATTGTTTTGGATTGACAAGAAAATATAAATTTCAATGTGCTGATTTTTATCCTTTTCATAGGTTATCTCAACAACCTTTTTTTTTCATAACCTGATGGAGAACAAAACAACCATTTTATCTGTTGCATTTAGCATCAAGAGACGAAAATGTTTAAGTTTTTTTGTTGCAAAAATTGGAACCATGTAATTGACAAAAACATGGCAAATACACAGCCACCATGTTACTTTTGCAAAGCCAGGTGCTAGCTTCAATGGGGCAAGCCAAATGCTATATTAAACAGGGCATCGTTGTATCATCATGTGCACATGAGCTCTAATCAATGTTGATTGATTAGCGTTTATTTATCATGTAATTGGATTTTGCTTCTTCTTCTTTCTTTTTTTTTTTTTTTATTATTATTTTTTTTATTTTATATTTTGCTAACCCTAATTCCTCTTCTCATTATTCTTTGTAGTGATTTATCTAGCAATTGGTCTTAATATTGTGCTTACAAAGACTACATGGCTTAAAAAACTCTATATACTAATTTCGTATTCGTGTGTTCTAATAAGTATTAGTGTATTGCTGTTTTCAAAAAAAAAAAAAAAAAAAAAAAAAAAAAAAAAAAAAAAAACTACATGGCTAGATGGCTAGATGGTGGGCTAGTGCTGTTCGGGTTTTTATTTTTACTTATCAAAAAATTTTGTTGGCCTTCACTGGGATGATGTTAATCCGTGTTACATACTTGGATCTTCATTTAGGTTTGCTAGACCAAAAATTCTTGACACAATAACACACCATCCGAGTATGTATGGTTTTACAATGCTTTCATCAGTTCATGTACTTAATTAATACATAGTAATTTAGGGCCTATTTGGTAATATTATTCTAGTAACACTTGTTTAAGTGTTGTGAAAATACATGTGAGTGAAAAAGTGTCGTGGAAATACATATTGTGTTGTTTAAACAATGTAAATTGTTGTCTAAACAACACAACCAAATACCTTCTTATAAAAAAGTCCATTTAAACTCAATATGTGGCTGCATGTATTAACTTATCTACACATCGTCCAAATTTGAGCTTAAGATTTCAAGGTGAAGGTTAATAATTGGCCAAGTTGTGCATGGTAATATTGTTGACGATTTCACTACTCTGCTAAAATTTATAGCATCAATTTAATTTAGCTGGTTGGCCTTATACTTACCTTGGTTTAGTTTTCCTTTTAATGGTTACCAGTAGGTCGTGGAAATGGAATTCTTGGTTTTCCTTTGAATGGGTTTTGTGCCCTGTGGTACTATTGGACATCTATACAGTAGCTGCACTAACAGTAATTGTGTTCGGGGACTTAATATATATCTGAACTTTTCAGTTGGATTTATAGGCTTACAATAGAAATAATGACTGGAAGTGATTTATGATAATGTTGTAGATATGATAGGGATGATACGTATAAAGCACCAACAATCATGACTTATTCATGTCAATTCTAGGACTTACTAGTCATGATTGAATGAAACTTTGTAGTGTCTTATCTGTTCCCACTATCTATGGGCTTTATGTATAAAAAATCCACATACATCGGGGTTGAGCATGGGCTTTACTTGGATTTATAATAAATTGCAGGGACAGGCCCAAGGCAGCCCCGGGCCCTCCGGCCCATTTATTTTTCTTTTTTTACTTATTATATTCTTTATTTTTGTAATTCAGCCCTCCAATTCCAAATCCTTAGCCCTTTTTTCTCCTATCAGCCTAGCTAGTCTAGCTCAACTAGCAACTAAATAACCTTTTTTTTTTTTAGAGATAATTACAATATGCTGCTAGTTCCGCAGTTCGAACCATTTCCCCCCTAGACCCCAAGCACTTTGTAGCAACTATCTAACTTAAAAACTTAACAAAAACAACAAAAGCATTCACAATAATGATTGTATTTTAGCAAAAAAAAAAAGCTATTTTACCAGCAACGAACCAAAACCCGTGTGTTATTGGAGAAGTTAAAACTAAATTTTTTGCAACTACAGTAAACTAGTATAAATACCAATTAACTATAGCAAGTTGTTAAAAATAAAATACAATATTTTATTAAATTTATTACTCTTCCTTCAATTAAAAAACTCAAATTTAGAACAATTGAAGTGATAAAATAGATAGAACAATTGATGTTGGGTGTATTGTAAAGTTAGGTGATAAAATAGATAAAGGTACTTTTTGAAGTGCTAAAAATTAAATTTTTTAATACCACTACTATAAATCATGATTTTTAGACCCGGACCGTTCAAAGGACCAGTCAAAGGAGAGGTTCAAGGTTTTTAAAGTCAGACCAAGGTTCGACTAAGGTCGAACGACAATCGGTAAAACCGCGATGATGTCATAATTGATTTAATAATTAAATAATATGAAATAGATATGAAAAATTATCAATATAGACTAAAATAGTGTTTATAATTGATTAATTTTATATAGATTAAAGATAAAAATAAAATTTTCTTAATTAATTATAAAAGTTATATAAATATTATCCTACTATTAGTTTAAGTATTTCCACAAATCCATACTAACAAAAATATTTCAAAAACTTTAATTTACTAATATAATTGAAAAAACTTATATTTTTAATTTAAATATATAAAAACTTCATATTCAAATGATATAGGAATACTCCAACTATGAAGTGTGAAAGCAGCACAAAAATGCAATTAAGAAAAGAAAAGAAAAAGGACACTAAGAGCATCCACAATGGTGGTGCTAAAAAGCTAAAAAGTTATTTTTAGCACCACCATATACAAAAAGGGTGCTACATTGATGGTGGTATAGGTAAAATTTTTACCTACACAGCTACAGTGCACAGCTATATATGGCTGTGCACTGTAGCTGAAAGCTAAAAAACAATTAATTTTTTATTCCCACCTCCTATTAAAATATTTTTTTTTTTTTTTTCTCTCCCCAACAGTTCAGATTCCTTAACTCTCACCTCTGCCGAGAGTCATCATCCTTTCACCGCTACCAGCCCACCCCCGAAGCTCAACTCTCACCGGCCCACTCTCCTACCCCACGCTACTGACCCACGCCCCATTGCCGATCTGTTGTGGCTAATTTGGGGTTACTGGGTTTGTTTTTGTGTTATGGCCTGTGGGGAGGTTGGTATCGGCAGTGTGGCCTGTTGGTTGCTAGTTTTTTTTTTTGGTTGAGCTTGCGACTGTCATGATAGTGATTATGGGTGTGGGTCAGTGGGTTGTGTGCTTTCTGATTAGGTGGTGGTGGGCTATTTCTGTTGATCGGCTTGTTCTTTGGGGGTTTTTTTTACTGGTTTTTTTTTTTTTTTTTTTTTTTTTTGTTGGATGCTAGTTTTTTTTTCCCCTAGTTTTTTGGTTGTGAGTTGGTGGCTGGGTTGGGTTTGACACAACAGTGAGTGATGGTGATGGTAGAGGTGCCGTGAGGGGCTGTGGGTTGAAAAGAGGGAAGAGAGGGAGAAGATAGAGAGATAAAGATGAAGAGTGAGAAAAAATAATAAATCGGTGTTTTTATTGTTGTTTAGTTGTAGAAGATATATTATTTTATTGTAGTGGATATATTATTTTATTGTGTTGTTTATATTATTCTATTGTCTTGAAAGCTAAAATAAAACCATTGATGTTGGGTGTTTTGTAAAGTGATAAAGTAAAATAGATAAAATAGTTTTTTATGGTGCTAAATAGTGAAAATTATAACTCTACCAATGTGGATGCTCTAATGCAATATTGACATGAAAAGAGGGCAGAGATCTTTATGTAATTCTAAAAAATCCTTATTCCAAAAAATAAAATCACTCCCAATGCATCAGACTTGAGACTTTATTCTCACCTCATTAAAACATTTCAGAAATTGGAACTTAGACGCAACCTGCTCTCATTCTTCTTCTTCTCTCTTTCTCCTTCTCTATCTGTCCTTCCCACCCCAATCTCTCCAAAACAATAAAGATTCAGGGACTATGAGCCATTGGAGCTACATTAGAGATTCATGGGGGCTTGGGCTTTAGCCAGAAACCAACAAGATATTGCTCTGGCCAAAAAGGGCTGTCTACCGGCCATTTTTTCAGAGAAGATTTTTGGGGCAGTCTTTAAGGTCTGACCGGTGAATCCATGCCCGGTTTAGAAACTGGGCGGTTTAATCACGAGACAAAAAGTTCACAGAAAGTTTTTTAATTTTCCGATTTTCTTAGTTTAAAAAACTGGAGTGATGATCGGTTTTCGGTTAACCCGATCTAACCGTCCAATCTAGTTTGGGTTTCAAAACCATGCTATAAATGCTCCAACTTCCAAAAAAATAAAAATCCAATTAAAAAACAATATTATTTTGTGTGTGTGTTTTTTTTTTTTTTTTTTTTTTTTTTTTTTTTGTATTTGTATTTGTTGGTAGATTTTTGCATCTTAATATATTAAGAAACAATGATTTTGTATATTTATAATTTGATAATATTATATGGATGTCTATTTGGAGTAATTTTTTTTTTTTTTTTTTTTGCTAATACTCTAGCCCCCTCTAACTTGAAATCATGGTTCTGTTTCAAATAAATTGGCATGTGTATAAGGTAGTTGAAGTAAAGAATCAAGTTGAAGGTTTTGCAATCAAGGTAAAGGATGGAACGTTTGATGGTGGATTTGTAAATAGGGATGGAACATCCTCAGCCTACGTGGAGATCTTTTACAAGAGAACTTGAAGAGGTGGGTGAGAAAGAATTGGGTTCATCACATAGACAACAGTTTACTGCCTTTTTGGATTAAAGGAGGAAGAGTGGAGGAAAGTAGAGTAAAGTTGGCTAAAAATAGGCTAATTTTGGATCATATCTACTCTACTTTACTCTCCCTCCTTCTCCTTCAATTCAAACAGACCATTAAAGTGGAAAATTCTAAAGTTCAGAACATGAAGGTTTACAAATTGGTTTCATACACACCTTTCAACCATAGCCATAGTCTGATCATGCTAGCATGTTTGATCTCCCAATAGCCACAATCTATCACTCTTCTCTCTCAATTCCCAAACAATTCTTATGTGATTTTACATAGACTTGAGTCTAGGAGGGTAAAGGATTTGAGTTGCAGAGTAGTATATTATTTCTTTATAAAAAAATTTTATTAAAAAAACTACATAAATTTACTTATCAAAAAATAATAATTTCATATGGACTTGTGTTTTTTCTTTTTTCTTTTTTTGTGGAAGCCCAATAACACAAGTGGGACCTGGTAATTTTCTCTCCATGCCCACCAAATTTTGGCCCCCCAATTTGGAGAAAATATAGGGAAGAAGAGAGAGGTTGATATTAATTACTATTCTATCCCCCCACTCATTCTCCCCCTAATTTTTTTCTTCTTTTTTCCCACTTGAAGTTCACCGTTTGGTTTATTAGTTATACCCAACTCCAGTTTTTTTCCCTAAGAAAATATTTATATAAAAAATTATTTAATAGGAGCATGATAGTAAGTTTTGTAGAAGAAATATTTTCTGTCCTAATAAAAAAGTTTTCCACCTTTCTATTTTTTCACCCCCAAACCAAAAATCATGAGAGAAAATTAAACATCTTCTATCCTTCTACTTTCCTGCCTCGCCCAATTTTTAATTTTTTGTCCTCTGACTTTTTCATCCTTCCAACCAAATGGACCATAAATGTTACACCCATGATAGGCACTTAAACAAGCTACTCACCCATGTGGCAATTCATTGAGATATATGTGTTGGCAAATTATTAATTATTACTAGTATTCATTTTAATTTACCTCTAAGGACATAGTTTAGCTACAAAATTAGTTGTAACTTAAGACTACAACTTTACTCAATATCTTTTTATTAAAGATGAATTTTGACAAAACCACCATTAGATTACATCTTCTTCTTATATCCTTCATGCTTGCAAAATTTTTAAAAAATTAAAAATCAATAGCTATGTTATCAATAAATTTGTTTAAATTGCAAGTTTTTGTAATTTAAAATTATGCATAAAATATAAGCTTATAGATCATATAATAAATAATATCCAATTGACACAAAATTTGAAAATGTAAAGAATATGCAATTTAACAATGAGATTTTCAAAATATATAGTAATATTTTTTTTATATTGTAAAATTGTAACCTTAAGCTACAATCAGTTTTGTAGCTAAACTTTGTACTATCTTTAATATGACTTATTTACTTGTCTATAGCAACTTGTCAATGTGTCTAAACTTGTTGTATTTGTTTTCTTATGCACACAAGCACAATTGTAACACAAGGTTTGAATCACAAATTACTCCTACAACAATCACAATGGTTTCAGCGTTTGGGACTAACGAGATCCAGAATTTGAACCATTGAAACTATCTCATCTTCTCTCGTAACTGAGTGTGTTTGTTGCTTAATATCAAAAAAGTGTGTTTGTTGAAAAATGGCCGACCAAACACTAAACTTTGAGCCTCTACCAAAAATGGGAATGTGATTTAAAACTCATGACTGTGAAGATGGGATCATTTTTCTTTTGTTTAAGTTTAGAGAGAGAAGACGATGGAGACTAGCGTGTAGAGAGAATTGATGACATGCAATTTTTTTTTTTTTCTCACATTTAAAAGTGTAAAAAGGTGCAACTCATAAGATTTAACAGATACAACTTGAACGCATCTCATTAGTTATTTTAAGTAATGCAATAATTAATTATCATTGTAAAACAATTTTACTGATTATTTTTATAAGATTTATATACAATTTTTGAAATATGACAATCTTGCTAAAATTGAGTTTTATTTGGCAACAATTAAAACACAAGTAAATCTAAAATATCAAAGATAACAGGCAAATGCCATTCCACTAGAGCCATCCAAGGTTCAAAAATCCCCCCCAAAGATCAAATATAATTAAATTTGAATCCCCAAATATTACACATAAAATTAAACAAAATATTTCAACATGCACTACACATCATGCAGATTAGTAGTTAGTACTTGGGTGAGAAGTGAGGAATATGACTATTTTGATTCCTCATCAATCTTTCTTCGATTCAGCCAACTCACTCCATATACCTCCAAAAGCACTAACCCACAAGCAAAAAAAAATTAAAAAAAATCAAGCAAATATTTCATACTATTGATTATCCCCTCTTCCTAATAGCATCGCAAGTAATATAATTAAAGTCAAATCCCCAAATATTGCACATGATAAGTATTATACACAAAACATAATATAAAATTAAACAAAATATTTCAATGTGCACTACACATCATGCGGATTAGTAGTTAATAGTTGGGTGAGAAGTGAGGAATATTAATATTCTGATGCCACATCAATCTTTCTTCGATTCAGCCAATTCGCTCCATATACCTCCATAGACACTAAGCAATAAGCAAATTGGGAAATCATTAAGAATTTTTATATATTAAAAAAAAAAGACTATGATTTCACTTTCTAGTCCACAAGTTTGCATCTTCACAAAAATCCAAATAATTTCATGAACCAGCAAACCTAATAAAAAGGTAACCGAATTTATGTTCAAAGAAAAATTTCTACAAACCAACAAGCACAACAAAGTTAGGTTTAAAAGGATCAAGTATAAAGTTACTATGGTGTCTTTCAATACATGTGTGTAACAGATTTGTTTAAATCGTAAGACTTACCTAAGGTACCTAGCCAATTTCCCCAATGTCATAGATTTTGCTGCCTTTCCTTCCAGACGTAAAACTTGCCGAATAGTCGCACTATTAAAAAATGTATTCATCAGAATGGAAATAATATTGAAACAACAATATTTATTCAGATTGATTCTGAATAAATACCAAGATGTCAGAAAGGAAAACCGTGTCAATGCAAAATCTTATAATAAAAGTCATACAATATCAAAAACCCAATAGGCATAAACAAATGTCAGTTCCATAAACATGTATCCTTCTTGCAACATAAATAAGCTTATCAAAGTGTGCAACATTGTTAGGATAACATACTTGGGCATGATTGTATTGATTAGCAATTAATTGGATATTAAAAACCTAAATATAGGATGGGTCCAAAGGGCCCAACCTTGGTGAGGTTTCACGTCAACACACATGCAAATGCACAAACACAAAACCACCACATAAATAAAAGAGACTAAAATAAAAATTAGCTCCCCTAAGTTTACACGATTTTGATTCTCTCCATATAAAGTGAAATGGAGAGTGTCCATTAAAAGCCCATGATTCAAAGTTGAATAAATCAAGGGTCTCGATTTTGGCAAAATCTTGACCATAAATTGATTCAAATTTGAATCATCACAATTAAATAGACATTCTCCATTTCACTTTGAAATTGAAAGTATCCAAATCCTAGTTTACATGTGGTGTCATTAGTCCTATATTCTTTATTTCACCTTTGTCTAGTTATACAATTCATAGTACTAAATCCAATTGATATGAGGACCAATTCCATTTTAAAAATATGTGTTTTAACTTTCATTCAAACTACCCTAGACCTTCAAATTCAATTTACAGGAGGTTGATAATGCAAAAATGAATGTGGCAAGATGATGGTATCATTCTGATGTACCCTTTTATGCAGCTCAGTCACCCCATTATCAACCTATGATAGATTCCATTGCTGCTGTTGGGCCAGGATTTAAGGGGCCTTCTTTTTATGAGTTAAAGGGACCCCTTTTGAAAAATGCTGTGCATGAAGTTAATGATTTTTTGTTAGATATAAAAAATAATTGAAAAGTATATGGCAGTTCAGTGATGTCTGATGGGTGGACAAATCAAAAACAACAACCAATAATGAATTTTTTGGTGTATTGGCCAAGGGGTGCCATGTTCTTAAAATCTATTGATACTTCAAGCCTTACAAAGGATGCTGAAACGTTGTTCAATATATTTGATTCTGTTGTTCAAGAAATTGGTGTGGAATATATTGTGCAATTGATTACAGATAATGCTTCTGCCTATAAAAAAGCTGAAAAAAAATTTACAGCAGAAGTATGGTACTTTATTTTGGTCTCCTTGTGCAGCTCATTGCATAGACTTGATGTTGAAGAATATTGCTAATCCTAAGTGGTTCCCTCTTGTTGATGAAGCAATTAAGAAGGCAAAAAAGATAACAAAGTTCATTTCCAACCATGGAGTTGTTTTAGACTTGATGAAGCAAGATTTTACAAATGGAAGAGAGTTATGTCATCCTGCAATTACAAGGTTTGCCACTAACTTCTTAAGTCTACAGAGCATGCTAAGGTTCAAAAAAGAGCTTAGACAAATGTTCACTTGTGATAGTGAAAGTTAGTGAGCCTTTAGCCAGAGTACTTCATCATGTTGATGGGGATGAAAAACCTGCTATGGGATACTTGTATGAAGCAATGGACGAAGCAAAAGAGGAAAAAAAAAAAAAGGTTGAAGAACAAAGTTTCTTTGTATGGACATTATATTAGAGTTATTGATGCTAGATGGGACAAACAACTTCATAGTCCTTTGCATGCAGCATGTTGCTTTTTTAACCCTACAATTTATTTTAGGCCTTCATCTAAACGGCAAAATGAAGCTCAAAAAGGGTTGCTAAGCACTCTAATGAGGTTGATTCCCGATCCTGACATTCAAGACAAAATAAGTTCACAACTTGATGAGTACAAAAAGTCAATGGGTGACTGGGGCACATCACTAGCAATCTGCCAATGAGAGAGACTAAATCTAGGTAAACATTAATAATTTAAAAGTATTTCCTTTAAATATGTCTATTTATCCTTTATAGTTGTTATTTCATTTTTACATGGCCAATGCTCATTTTACATTTTACTTGTTATTGTAGTTTCATGGTGGGAGCAATTTGGACTTGGAGCTCCAAATTTACAATCATTTGCCATTCGTGTGCTAAGTCAATGTTGTAGTGCAACTAGTTGTGAGAGAAGTTGCAGCACAGTTTGAATGATTCAGACATTTTTGACACTTGATGAACTTACCTGAGCTTTTCAATTTATTTAGTGTGTTGAGTGTTTGGGTCTGAGTGTTGGTAGCCATTATGGGTGGTGTTTGCAGTTTTTGTATTGAATCCAAAGTTTTTCAACTGGTGGTAGAGGAAGGGGGACGGTATTTTTCTTTAAGGATCTTTGAGTGTTGTAGGTACCTCATGAAGTCGGTCTTCATAGGTAAGACCGTGGCACATTGGCTGATGAAGAGTATAGAACAGTTTATCGTCAGGACCAATCTGAAGAATTTTTATAAGGTCAGGGAAGGTGATTTAGTCTACACCCTCCAACGAAGCTCCAACTCTGTTGGCCTGTTCTTACTTTTGTCTGAATTTAAAGCTGGTGGGCCTAGGAGGTCCATTATTATACCAGAAGGCAGAGCAAAAAATGGATGGAGGGTTTTTGGGTTAGAGTTAAGGAAAATGTTGGAACTTGAGAACTATGTGTATGGTGGGTCTGTTTTTGCAGCTCAGCTTCATAAGGTTAACTTAGGGGTTCAACCAATCAAAACATATGCTGATACGGTGCATGGGAAGCAGTACCCAATTTTTTAATAGAGGAGGTTGAGCAGTACACTGGTGAGCATACCAGGTCCGACGTATCTAGGAGGTAGAGATGTGGATTCTCAGAGCATTAATGAGGAATCTAATTTTGGAGAGACAAATCCGGTAGGAAATAATAGGAGATCTTTGTTGAAATTCAAATCATATTGGAATGAACATGGTTATGGAAAAAAACGTGATCTGAGGAATTCTTACTGGACAGCGGTAGGCTTGACTGTAGAGGTGAATGAGGAAGTTAAAAGGAATGTGGTATGGAATTCTTATAAAGGTGGTTTGAGGAGTTCTATTTAGGTGAAAAGGAATCAGAGGGAGCATGTGGTGGGTCCTCCAAGAGGGTCACGAGTTCATACAAATCCTGTGGTGTTTAAAGGTGGTTTGAGGAATTCCAAGTGGGTCAGTCAGAGGGAGCACATGGTGGGTCCCTCTAGTGGATCACAGGTTCATTTACTTCCTGTGGTGGGCTCTGATTTTGAGTGGGCTTCACAGGAAAAAAGTAATAAAATGCCAACTATGGGCTTAAGTTTGAAATCCAAGCTGGCCCAACCTGATTTGGGATCTACTCAGCTGACCGAAGCAAATTTCTCAAGCCCAAGCTCTCGTGTAATGGGCGAGTCATCTGTGACAACGGCAAAAGCTTCCTTGGATGAACCCAAGACCCCAATGCTTACTGAAAAGGTGGCAGATCGTCAGGTAGAGTCTTCGATGGTTGTTTAGAGCAGTTGTGTGTCTGGGACCAGCTTCGATAGCCTCACGGTGGGTCGAACAAAGGCTGTCTGTAGCTTCTTGGATGGGTTCATCTCCAACAGTCTCGTGGTGCCTTAGATGGTGGCTGGGAATGGTTCTATTTGCCTTGGGGTGGCTCTGATGGAGATTGGTTGTAGTTCCTCTAATGGGTTTAGCTCCGATGGACACATAGTGACTCGGATGGTGTTGGATAGTGCTGGGGTCAGCTCCAATGACTTTGTAATGTCTCAGGGTAAGGTTGATAGGGTAGCTACGCCAATTTCTATGGGTATTTTCTTGGCAACAGCCCTTCATAGAATGATGGCTGCTAGGTTGGTGGATTATGGTGTATATGGTGTGGATAAAACTGGAAGTGGGAGTAGAGTGCATGTCTCAGGGGGTGGATGACAAGTGCACCAGGCAGATAGTTGTTACTGAGACTGTTAAGCCCAATTTAGAGTTGATCGAATCAAAGTCAGTTTTTGGCATATCTGACTTAGGGGACTTGATGGAGGAGGGAGGGGCTATCTCAGAAGTAGCTTGTTTGGGTAAGGAGGAGAGTTTGACAGATTGTAATCCGCTATCCACTATTGCTCCTCCGAGGCTAGACCTGTCGATGGAAATGCACAAGGATACTGAGGTGTTGGGTCTAGGTAGTAGGCTGGATGTCTCAAGTTGGGTGAAGCATAGGATCTTAGGTTTTAGTAAAGTGGTTGGGCTTTCTGTGAACCATCATGAGAGGTTGTGCATTGACTATCCTCAAAGGCTAGAAAGGGAGATGGAGGTAGTTATCGAACGACGGAAGAAAGCAACGGTTAACCAAAAGGCAGCCTCCTCAATGGGTAAAGGGAAAAGAGAGTTGAGGAATTTAATTTCCTCGGTTAATTATGATGGGCGATAGGGTGTTGGTTGTGTAGTAGAAGAAGCAGTGGGGATTAAAAGTATTAATGAAGTTGAAGATGATTTCTTGGAATGTTATTGAACGACTCCCAGAAACGTTTGGTAGTTAGAAATTTATTATGGGAGTGGAAGTGTGATGTTATTCAAGAAACAAAGCTTGTTGGCATGGATAGACAAATGGTTTGCAGTTTGTGGAATTGTCCATATGTGGATTGGGCAGTCCTAGATGCTGATTAGACGGCTAGGGGAGTCTTGATTATGTGGGATAGAAGGGTTTTAGAAAAGTTAGAGGTTCTGGTCGGTTCATTCTCGGTGTCGGTTCAATGGAAAGGGGTGGAGGATGGTTTTATTTGGGCATGTTCATGGGTGTATGGCCCAAATGACAACAATATGAGGGGTTATTTGTGAGATGAGTTGGTTGGTATTCAGCAGTGCTCGAATGTTCCCTGGTGCTGTTTTGGGGATTTTAATGTTGTTCGCTTTCCTAGTGAACGGAGGGGTGGATCTCAGCTTACTTTAGCTATGGAAAAGTTTTCTGAATTTATCGAGGACCTAAACTTGATAGACTTGCCTTTGGAGGAAGGGAGTTATATATGGTCTAGTGGTACTAACCAGCCATCCATGTCTAGGATTGATAGAGCTCTAGTGTCACATGATTGGAAGCAACACTTTCTAGATGTGATCCAACGGATTCTACCATGACCTATTTCGAATCATTTCCCAATTCTTTTGGAGGCAGGGGGTATGGCGTGGGGGAAAAGTACCTTCCGGTTTGAGAATATGTGGTTGAAAACGGATGGGTTTGTTGATAGAGTTGATTCATGGTGGAATCGCCATTCTTTCTCGGGTACACCTAGTTATGTGTTTGCTAAAAAATTGAAAGCTTTGAAAGAAGACATTATTCAGTGGAATCGCCA
This sequence comes from Quercus tomentella, assembly GCA_028535165.1. Classification (NCBI taxonomy): domain Eukaryota; kingdom Viridiplantae; phylum Streptophyta; class Magnoliopsida; order Fagales; family Fagaceae; genus Quercus; species Quercus tomentella. The sequence continues at coordinate 6,651,320 of JAPQVY010000001.1, forward strand.
AGAATTTGGCAATGTTGGTCGCAAGAAGAAAGAATTATTGGGGGCTTTAGAGTCGCTAGATGCTAAGGATGGGGTTCTTGGACTCACTGAAATAGAGATGTATGAGAGAAATGAAGTGAGATCGCAAATAGAGCATCTTCTTTCTCTAGAGGAGATCTCATGGAGACAAAAATCGAGGATGTTGTGCATTAAGGAGGGTGATAATAATACTAAGTTCTTGCACAAGATGGCTAATTCTCATAGAAGGCATAATCATCTGAATTTCTTAGAAGTGGATGGGGTGATTTATGAGGATGGATCAGAAGTGGCTACTCAAGTAGTTCAATTTTATAAATCTTAGTATCAAGAGTCTGAAGAGTGGAGACCTTTTGTGGAAGGTCTAGAGTTTGATCAAATTGGGGAGTTGGAGAGGGGCTGGATGGAGAGGAGGTTTGAGAAGGACGAGATAATATTAGTGGTTAGAGATATGGAAGGGGATAAAGCTCCAGGTCCAGATGGCTTTTCTATGGCCTTTTTCCATCATTGCTGGAGAGTTGTAGAAAGTGATGTTTTAGCAGTTTTTGAAGAGTTCTATCAGCATTGTAATTTTGAGAAATCTCTAAATGCTACATTTTTAGCTTTACTCCCTAAGAATAATGATGCCTCTAACATTCAAGATTTCAAACTTATTAGTTTGGTGGGGAGCATGTATAAGATCTTGGCCAAGGTTTTGGCAAATCAATTGAAAGTGGTGTTAGATCAACTTATATCTGAATCTCAGAATAGTTTTGTGGGAGGTAGACAAATCCTTGATTCAATTCTCATTGCCAATGAGTGTGTGGACAGCTAGACGAAGTGTAAGATTCATGGGGTGATCTGTAAGTTAGATATTGAGAAAGCATATGACAATGTGAATTGGGAGGCACTTGTGAAGTTGATGAAGAAAATGGGCTTTGGGGAGAAATGATGCAGCTGGATTCGAACTTGTATCTCTACAATGCAGTTTTCTGTGTTAATCAATGGGTCTCCAGCTAATTTCTTGGCAACTCTAGAGGTTTGAGACAAGGGAATCCGCTGTCTCCCATGTTATTTTTAATTTTGATGGAGGTGTTTAGTAGGATGGTGAAGAGAATGGAGGGGGTAGGATTACTTAGTGGCTTTAGGGCTGATGGTAGGAGGGGTAGAGGGGAATGTGTTTCGCATTTGCTGTTTGCGAATGATACCATTTTGTTTTGTGAGGCAGTAGTGGAGCAAATCCTATATATTCGATTGTTGCTACTTTGTTTTCAGGCTATGACCAGTTTGAAGGTTAACATAGCTAAGAGCGAAATGGTTCCTATAGGAGGGGTAAACAATGTGCATGCTTTGGCAAAGATATTGGGTTGTAGGGTTGGGGCCCTACCAATGACTTATCTTGGTATGCAATTGGGGGCGTCCCATAAATCCCCCTCTATTTGGAACCTTATATTAGAAAAAACTGAAAGAAAGTTAGTAGGGTGGAAGAAGTTGTATTTGTCAAAAGGTGGCAGATTGACATTGCTTAAAAGCATGCTATCTAGCCTCCCTACTTATTTCTTATCTCTTTTCACCATTCCTACACATGTGGCAAACAAAATTGAGAAACTGCAAAGGGACTACTTGTGGGGTGACACTAAGACACATTTGTTGGGTTGGGATATGGTGTGTATGCCTATTGGTAATGGCGGTTTGGGTATTAGGAAGTTGACCAGTTTCAATAAATCCTTACTTGGAAAGTGGTTTTGGCGTTTTGGGATTGAGGAGAATTGGCTTTGGAGGAAGGTGGTAGCTTTGAAATTTGGGGAAGATTGGGGGGCGGGGGGGGGGATGGACCTCTAAGTTGGGAAGGGGTGTTCATGGGTGTGGTCTGTGGAGAAGTATTCGGATGGGATGGGAAGTGTTTCTCAATAATGCCCACTTTAAGGTTGGGGTGGGGTATAGAGTGAAATTCTGGACAAACAGGTGGTGTGGAGATCTTCCTCTCCATTTGGCTTTTCCGATCCTGTACACTTTTGCTGCAAACAAAGAAGCTTCCATAGAATCTTCTTTGTTGTGCCAAGGAGCGGGGAATAGGAGAACTTGGGATGTTTGTTTCATTTGGGGTCCTAATGATTGGGAGGCAGATGTGGTGGATGATTTCTTCCAATTCTTGGCATCCAATTTACCTCTTGTGACTGATGGTGATCGTATGAGATGGAAGTTGACAAAGAACGGAGATTTTACTATCCGCTCATATTATCACAAGTTACATGGTTCTTTTTCCATTGTTTTTCCATGGAAAGGTATTTGGAAGGTTAAGGCACCCCAACGTGTCTCTTTCTTTGTTTGGACAGCGGCATGGGATAGGATTCTCACAGGAGATAATTTGAGGCTTAAGGGCTTCGACTTCGTTGATTGGTGTATTATTTGTCGTTGTTGTGGGGAGACAGCGAATTACTTGTTGATACATTGTGGAAAGGCTTATCGACTGTGGTGCTTTGTCTATAGAACCTTTGGGATTTGGGATTTGTGGAAAGGCCAATCATAAACATGTAAATGATTTGGTCTTTGTCCATTATAATTTGAGGCTTTGAGAAAGGTAAATTTATTATTGTTACTCATATGCAAATGAAATGTACTTTCAAATAATTGTAAAATGTTACTAATGTTTAATATTCCCATTGGTAGGAACATTCAAAGGAATAAGTATGCATTGGATCCTATAAGCTTGGATAACATTGACTTGATGGGAGATTGGGTGGCTGAAGAACCTGCACTTCTTAATTCAGATGAAATAAATTGGGATTGTCTTAATGAACCAGTAGCCCTAGTGAATGTGGAAGAGGATGCTGAACTTGAAACTATTGATGTTGATGACGTTGATGATGACGACAACAACAATGAACATGGCTTGACAAATCTTCCAATGGGTCGTGGTAGTTCTTGTGGGAGTTCTTTTGATGATGAATTTGATCCTTTTCTCATGGATGATGATGAGGAGGAGGAGTAATATTATGTTATAAACTTTGTTGGCTTATTAGTTATTATGGACTTATGTAATGAGAAATGACTAGTTATGAATCTTATTACTGTTTGATGTTATATTGAGGTTTAAGACTTAAGAGTTAAGACTAAATGTTTTGTATTATTTGATATTTAGCTATTGACTTGTAAATCTTCTTATTGTGTTGTGTTGCTGTTGTGTTGTGTTGCTGTTCATCATCATGAACATCTTGTACTTCTCATTTATTTTTTTCCTTCTTTAATATAAGATTTCTGATTACCTATCAAAAAAATATTGATGTTTAAGACTTAAGAGTTAAGACTAAATGATTTGTATTATTTGACATTAAGTTATTTATTTATTTGAATTGACAATTTTATGCTCTACAAGAATATATATAAATTATTTTTTAGGAACCCCGAAACACCCTGAAACGGTACGCCGAAATTGGCCGGTACCGAAATATTCCATTCTACTGGACAAATCGAAACGGGGTCCGAAACAATATTCTCTTAACATTGCTAGAGAGTTTGCTCCCATCTTATAAAGATTCAAAGCAACCAAATCACTCTGGTCAATATACTGGCGAGAGAGAGACAATGAAAAAGGGTTAGAGAAAAGGAGAGTGGCAGCAGGTAGCGTGGAGAATGAGAAATGATATGAGAGTATGTTTTAGTATTTCAGATCCCTTGAGGGCAATAAGGTAAAACTAATAATTAAAATATCTAATTTAAAACATATTGAATATATTCAGGTTGGGTGAGGTTAGACAGGTTGGTGAATATGCTGACCCTAACCAGACACAACCCAAATGTAAAATAATAATAATAATAATAATAAAAAATCCAATCCGACCCTACTCTACCCACTGGTCCACAAAAATCAATACAACCCATTGGGTTGGGTCTGCTTTGGTAGGTCGGTGTGTTGACTGCACATCCCTAGAATCCATGTCTAAGTCCCTAGCCTCCCATCAATAGGGAGCATCCCGACGGGTATTCTATTAGATCAATTTAACCCTCAATCATCTAAATTGAGGTCAATATGGTCCCTCCATCCACATCACTTATTTAATGTAGCTAATAATTATCCCATGAGGCATCACAAGATCTAAAACTAGTACAGATTAAAATAAAACTTGATAAACATCTGTAAGAGAGAGAGACAAATTATCTCAACAACAAAATGCATAAAATTATCTCGAATTCATGTCTACCCACATAAGTAGAGCCCATGTTCAAATGTATATTTGAAGCATAGTACCGATAAGATCAAGTAGCTAAAGGGTTTTGAAATTGTCAGCAATGATATTATGCACAAATATTGGGTTTAAACAGACATACTCGGGATATGTTTCTTCAGAAGATCCTCCCCAAGAAAACAACCTGAACGACCACCAAAGATGTAACACGGATTAGCATCATCGCCAACAAAATTTCAATTTATATATATATATATATTCAAAAACCCAGTAACACTTGCCTTTCTCCTTGAAGCCACGCAGACACTGGACGCGCAAGACTAACTCCAATTATAGTATAAATTACTACAACACCGGATGAGATGAGATGAGATGAGATGAGAAAGAGGAATTAGGGTTAGGCGACTTGAAACAAAAAAGAAAAAAACAAATCCAATTACATGAAATAAAATAAAAACCTAATCGATGAACATAAATTCTTACGTAGCCTCAGATTGGTAATAGGTGGATCCATTGGCATTTTGCAATTTGGAGAGATCAAGGAGCGTGTGTATATATATATATTCTGGTTTTGGGTAGAATGTGAATAGCTCTTTCTACAGTACCAATTTGGTTTGTATTTGGTGAGTTTTACAAAACTCACCGTTTTGCATATTACTTTGGGATCCGCTTATTTTGCTAAAATTGAAATTTTTTTTGCTAAAAATACTATAGATAAAGATAAATGTTAGTTGAAAAAGTACAATAAGACTTATGAATAGTACTAAAAAGTACAGTGGGGACCCATGAAAAATAGCAAAAATAAACTGAATAATAAAATAAGATGGCAAAAAATAAGCTTACCAAACAGGCACTTAAGGTGGTTTTTTTTTCGTCAATACACCAGTTTCGTTTTTTTTTATTTTTATTTTCTTTTCTTTTCTTTTCTTTTAAATGTTTAGAGACATGATACGTTCACAACATTTTTATAACAAATTTTGGATAAATAAGTTGCTTTTTGCTGTTATAGATTTGCAAAAATGTAATTTAATTTATTGATTCAAATTAAAACCAATAACAACTTATCATCTATAATTTGTTGTGAAAATGTTATGAACGTAGTACTTCACATACTCCCTCCGTTCCACTTTTTTTGTCCTCTATTCCATTTTGAGATATCCCAAAATATTGTCCTGTTTCTAAAAATAAAAGTCATTAATTTACTAATGTTCCTATTATACCCCTATTAATTTACTAATTCAATTTTTTGATAAATTTTTTTAAGGGTAGTTTTGGAAACTTACACATTTTTTAAAGGTTTACAAGACAATAAATAATGTTCCCTTAAAAAATTTAACTTTTCAAACAAGGCAAAAAAAGTGGGATAGAGGGAGTATATTTATATGCGTTTACATGGTATTGTTATACTAGAACAACAAAGTTTCAAAATATTTATTTTCACAATTATTGAGATGTCAATTTTTTATAAGGCAAAAAAAAAAAAAAAGAGATTGGGACTAACTACAATTGAAAATAAATTTATTGTGAAAATGCTATAACATCATGTTGTTGTCACAATATTTTTAGAATTACAGAGATCTTAGTCCCTTATAGATTAAAAAAAAATGTGAAATTCAAAATATTTTCAAATTAATTTCACAACAAATCCTAGGTGTCAAGCTACTATTGATGCACAAAAAAAGTGATACTGATTGTGGGCCTAGTTTAAAATCAGTAATAACTTGTCATCTATACTTTTTTGTGAAAATATTGTAAAATTTGCATTTTCTTAAAATAAATAATAAAATATCATAACGGGACCTACCACGACTGAAATAAATATTGGGAAAATATTGTAACATTTTGTGTTCCCAAACTTTTTTTTGGTTTAGTCAAATTGGGTGAGCCAAAATTCATTGTTCCACACAGTCTTATTGGGATGGTTTTTTGTTTTTTTTTTTTTTAATACAAAATTTTAAGTGGTGGTCACAATTTAAAACTAGTGACAATTTGCCACCTATAATTTGTTGTGGAAATGTTATACACGTAAATAATAAAATATCAAACAGGGACCTACCATAACTAGAAATAAAAAGTATTGTAAAAATGTTGTGACATTTTATTATATTCCTAGACTTCTTTTTTCGTTTAGTCAAAATTTGGTTAGTTAAAATTCACTATTTCTTACACAATTTTTTTCAATTGCCTTTTAGTTATTTAATGTTTTTTTTAATGCATAGTTTAAAGTGGTTGGCTCAATTTAAAAAAAAAAAAAAAAAACAATTTACCACTTTAGATTTGTTATAAAAATATTGTAAACATAGCATTACTCTAAAATAAAATAATAAAATATTAGACCAAGGCCCATCATAACTAAAAATAAACATAATATGAAAATATCATGACATTTTGTTATGTTTCTAGACTTCTTTCTTAATTTAGTCAATTTGTTGAGCCAAAATTCACTTTTAAGCAAGAATGATGATGTCTATGGTTTCTATTTGTTACCTAGAGAACACTGATTTATCAGAGGCTTAAATCTACTAGATTTATAACTTTATCTAATGAAAACTTCAATGACATATGATTTTTTTTCTTGCTTAAAAGGGTGTTCATTAAAAATTAAATAAGCTAAAAATTGTAATTACACTCATAAGTAAGATGACAAAGAAGGAAATATGAATAAAAAAAAATATTCATTGTAAATGGTTGTAGGTATTTAATTTGATGAAAAGTTTCAATTATAGCATATATCATCATTCATTGTGAAATTTTAAATATTGTGACAATGTCTTATTAAAACTTAATTGTTTATTATTGGAAGATGATAACATTCATTATCATTCTTAGTAAAAATTTTCGTGAGTAAATATTGCCTTTAGTAAAATAGGATCTAAGAAATTATAATATTAAATAGATATTCATGTGTTAAATAGCTATACTAAATTTAAGTACATGATTTCATACTTCTTAAAAAAATTATCTTAATTTTCTTGCTAAGGGGTAGCACATGCAACCCAACCTAATCACATTAAAATAAAGGATAATGTTGTTGCACACTTTCCTTTTTTATAGCTAAAATTATTATTTTAAATCACAATTTCAGTTTTATGCAACAAATTTTCCTTCAAATAAAATGGGATATCGGGGTTTATGGTCCTTTTACATTTCCAAATGAAGCAAAAGAAAAGTAAACCATAAGATTACGGAGTATTAATGGACAAAGTTTAGCTAGAAAATTGATTGTAGTCTAAGGCTACAACCTTACTTAGAGAGCGATTGGATTGCGCTGAAAACCAGCGCGTTTACGTTTTTCAGCTTTTTTTTTTTTTTTTTTTTTTTTCACGCGTTTTTTGATTTGCGGTTACTGTTCATGTACTGTTCAATGAACAGTAACCGCAAATTTTGACTTTTCCAATTTGTTTCAGCCAATCATAGCACATCGTGTACTGTTCACGGATCCACAAATTTCACTTTTCAGCAACTTTTTCATTAAAAATGGGTCCCACGGTACTATTCACACATTTAAAAATTATTTTGCTACAGTATTTTTCAGTTTTCAGTTTCAGTTTTCAGTTTTCAACGGTATCCAAACGGACCCTTAATATCTTTTTACTAGAAGTGAATTTTGACAAATCCGCTATTAGATTAAATCTTCTTCTTATATCTTTCATGCTTGTAAAATTTCTAGAAATTTAAATATCAATAGCTATTTTATCAATAAATTGTTTAAATTGCAAGTTTTTGTAATTTAAAATTATGCATAAAATATAAGCTTATAAATCATATAGTAAATAATATCCAATTGACACAAAATTTGTCATGTGAATTAAGAGTATAAAGAACATGCAATTTAATTGTTAAATTTTCAAAATATGTAGTGATATTTATTTTATTAAGTAAGGTTATAGCCTAAGGTTATAGCCAATTTTGTAACTACACTTTGTCAATGTTAATTGCATTTTGTTTAAGTTGCAGGTGTCGCTGCATTCGATTTTAGTAAGCAAGTGAGGGAATTATCCTAGGCCGCAAATGTAAAAACTAAAAAGGCCCCAAGTAGTAACCAATAAAAATGTATCTTTTTCATAATAAAAAAATAAATAAAAAAATGTATCTTTACTTGTAAAATTATTAATTAAGCCCTTATTAGTCAATAGATGAAAATCAATAATTTAAAAAAAAATAAAAATGTCAAAGCTACTCTAACTTTTATCAACCACCTAATTAATGATTGAGAAGTGCTACGTTTACAATATGTCCACAACAATTTCACAACAAATTATAGTGGTAAATTATTATTGATTATAATTTGAATTCACAATTTAAATTATTACTTTTTTGTCTACTAGGCTACAGTTTAAAATTTGTTGTGAAAGTGCTATGAAAATGTTGTGAACATGACATTTCTCTAAATGATTTGATAACGAATGTGATTGGTACCCTTAATAAATGTGTTTTTTTTTATTGGTGCATATCACTCTTATAATAAAATAAAAACATAGTAAAAAAAATCTCCATAGTTTTTTTTTTTTTTTTTTACAAGATAGAATTTCTACTTTAACCTAATTTAAATGTATATATGTGTGTGAAACTTCCTCCTAGTGACTTGAACCCCGACCTTTACCCCCCACACCCCACAAGTACTTATATTTGTCTAGTGACCATCATACCAAGAGTATTCGATGGTAAAAAATCTCCATAGTTAATGTATAACTGAAGGTTGGTTTTCACTATTCGGGAGTTTTAGTGTGTAGAACTCATAATCTTCCAAACATAGAAGCTAGAATCACTTCATTTCTCTTTCTCTCAACAAAATAAAAAATGAAATCAACAGATAAAAAGAAAGTCTTAAACCTTTTTTTTTTTTTTGTGTTATTTATTACTGGAAAATATTTCCACTCTACATTTAGTATATGTTTGGATTGCATATGGCATTTGGCGTCTTTGCGTCTGGAGTTTAAACCATGCGCTGTTCACGGGACCCACAAGTACGAAATTCAGTAAAATTTTCATTAAAACTAGGTTCCACAGCACTATTCACACATTTAAAAAATTACTTTGTTATAGTACTTTCAGTTTTCAACAATAAGCGATATCCAAACAAACACTTAAAATATAAAAAGTAAATTTTTAAGTTTTTTTTTTTTAGTAGGGGATCTTCTTCTCCGTGCCTTTCAATTTTGGCTCTTCTTCAAATTCGTGTTATAAACCTCTCTCTCATTTTGCTTGCTCTTTTAGGTGAAAACTAGTTTTACTTTGTATTTGTTTAACCTTTGGTAGTGGTTGGAGATAAAGAAAGAAACCAATGTTTTATTTGGATAAAATAGAGTTATTTAATAATAATAATAATAATAATAAATAAATAAATAAATAAAGATGGTCACGTCAACATTTATTTATTTGATTTTTTATTTTATTAGATAGAACTTCACCTTTTTTTTTATTGATAATATATTAAAACCAGGTGTGTGCAAGTCCAACGCATGGGCACAATATTAAATAAATGCCAGAGTCAGACCTACTAAATGTAACAAAAAAAGTTGGTAATGGAAATTAATGAAACTAGTCGCTAATCTGTACGATGCACGAAAAAGTTATTGGGTATGAAGGTTTAACATTCTCAATTATTTAATAAATGTATGAAAGACAAATTTAAAGAACAAATTATTCAATATTTCTAATTAATCATGATGAACCACAACAATAGCAAATATGTTAACCCATCCAACAACAAAACTACAACTCATAAGCTTAAATTATATCCAAACACAAACAAACAAACAAACAAAAAAAAATTCTCATATTAATACAAAGAGAGAAACAAAACAAAAGGCTAAATGTAAATTAAAATTATAAAACATTAATAGTGGTCGTTGTAAACCACAAAACATATACACGGCTATTTACAAATAAAATCACTATTATCAAAAGAACAGTTAAAAGAGATAGCACTATTAATAAAATAAACGATCAATACTTAATATAAAATAATAAAATAAACAATCAATACTAAATATAAAATAATATAAATGATAAAATAAATAATGCAAGTGCACAAAGTTAACACTTGATGGACGTGTGGCAGAGGCATATAAAGTTGAATTTGAAAGCTTCACAGGCTTGGTCAGGCAAAGGCACACAAAACAAAATAAGGTTGAGAAGACAAAAAAACGAAAGGAAAAAGAAACAAAGCAAAAAGAAAGGAGCTTGAGCAAAAAAGAAAGAAAGGAGTCTTGGCGAAGAAGATGGAGGTGACAGCAGCTATCTAGTATCGACTTCCGTTTTTCTCTATGGGTTTTCTTTTTTTTTTTTTTTTTGTGTGGATAATATTTAAATGATCTGAGTTTTGGGTTTTGGGGGAAGGAGATTGTAGCGTGAGAATGTCAAAAGAATAATTCAAATGTTAAAATATTGAGGTTTGTATTGCTTTTATAGTGTTCATAGTGCGTGTTCTGAGGAAGGAGACGATTTTGAGGAAGAAGATGTCTGTTGGTGGGTATGGTGGGTTTTCAGATGCGATGCGATGATGCTTTGTTGTTGGCTTGCCGTGGGTCTGATTGAGGAGGAGCTGGAAGAGAAGGCACAGTATCGTGAAAGGGAAAGCGTGAAAGGCGGAGTCGGGTTTTAAAAAATTCAATTACATTTTTTTTTTTTTAATTATTCTGACGGGAAAAATTGTAGAAGCTTCAAAGTTTCGGTTTTATATATAAATATATATATATATATATATATATATATATAGACAGACTGAGAGTTTGGTGTGACAGAGAGAGTTAATTGTTAAACACCCTTGATGACCTTGTATTAGACTTCGTGAATCAGTAAAACAAACAAATAAGTTCCAAACACCACTTACGTAATAACAATACACAAAGTTTTATATTGGTCATCAGGTAGATCTAGACATTAATGGGACCCAAAAATAAAAAATAAAAAATAAACATGGTACCCATGGTGCAAGAAGCATATGTGATAAACATCAAAGTGGACCCCAAAAAAAAAAAACTATTCATAACCAAAGAGAAAAAATTAGAAAGTTTTTGCAAATCAAGACCCAATAGAACTAATTTTAGAAAGTTTTGCAAGACATTAAGAGTTAATTAATAATTTTATTGCACTATATATCCTGCACTTCTCTTCTCTACGTAGTCCCCTCTTTTAATTAAAAATACATATGTTATTTTCAGAAGGAATATAATTAAACCACAACCTCGAAGCCCAAAATCAGTAAAACAACAAAAGCCCATTAACCAAAGCAAACCATAAAACCTACGAAGCAAATAAAAACCAAGCAATGTGAACCATTATTAACACATAATAATTAAACCACAACTTTCAATCCTACAATAAGTAAAACAACAAAAACCCATTAACCAAAACAAACCCAGAAACCTAAAAACCAACTAAAAACAGAGCAATGTGAACAAAAATTAACAGACACAAACCACAACCCTCCAAGCCCAGAATCAGTAAAACAAACAAAAACCCACTAACCAAAACAAACCAAAAACACAAAAGAATTGAAAAAGAAAGCAAACCTTGGTTGAACAATCTCTGAGTGGTTTCATTAGGATCCATGTTGGCTTCTTTGAAAGCCGCATAGAGAGAGAGAGAGAGAGAGAGAGAGAATGGAGAGTCTCTTTTGTTCAGTGGTGTTTCCGTGTTTATTTGGGGTTTTGAAAACACTTTTTTTGATAAAGGGATTTCCTCTCTCTCTCTCTCTCTCTCTCTCTCATTCTCAGTCACTGTCACTGTCACTGACATACACAATAAAGAAGTGTCACAATAACTGACAGTGATGAGAAGGATGGATTGATCTACTACTGCTACAACGAAGAAGAGGAAAAGACACCACACCGCACCACCTCTATTAGCATTAATTAATGAGAATAATTATTACTCCTACCCTATGATCCTTCCTAATTCAGTTTGAGACACGACTTTGTTCTGTTTGACGAACCCCAACTAGAATTATGTGGGCCTCTGTTACCTTACTTGGGAGGGATTGGGCCCATATTGACTATTGAGATTTCGGGGGCCGAAAATGGGCTTCTTGAGCTTTTTTTTAGTCTTTCGTTGGAGCCATGATCCCATGGGCTTGCTCTAAGGCTTTTTTAGCTTTTGCAATATATACAATACAAAATGCAGACTGAAAAAATAATTATTAAAAAAAAGATCTACTGTTCTGGCATTTTATTTCTTTCTTTCTTTTTCTTCTTTGGGAGAGGATAATAGTATGTTAAAACCATAGAGATGACTTTCAGCTCATTAGAATCAGAACTAAAGGTCCAAACTCAAAAAAATCTGATAACTAAAATCCGCAAATGCTATAATGTTAGCTCGGCATCTGAAAATGTTTCAACTCAAAACAAGCAAACTGACTAAAAAAATATAGTAAGTGCAATGAACCAGAAGGATAAAGATATGTGACATTGAAATGAAAAGAAATGCCACATTCATGTTTAGTTTATGACCTGAAGCAATGAAACACAGTCATGCAGCAAATTTGATTACATTGACATATTGACAAAAATAACAGAAAATCCACTATAGTCATTCAAGATTAAATATAAGCCGAGCTTCGTCTTCACATCTGCTGATAGTAATTAACAAAGATTAAAACCAAATCTGAACTTCTCACCATGACCATTTATTACCTTTTACTGTCAGCTAAGCCAAGCCAAGCCCCTGACCTTTTTAGCCAAGCCCAAAATCTGGGCTATGGTTAAACATTTTTTTTTTTTTTTTTTTTGAGAATCAAACTGTGGTTAAACTTAAAACTTGCATTGAAAAAAAATACCAATAAATAAAGCCCCCTAAAGAAAGAGTGTGAGAGAACCTTGCAGCAGGAATCTCTCTGCCAGTTTGCCCATTTGCTTTTAGAGTTTCTCTCTTTTTCTTTACCCTCAAATAGAGGAGCAGAGTCATCCCCAGAAGCTAATGTCCACCCACCGCCTCATAACCTTTCTCACTCACTATTTTCAAGACTGAGCCTTGTTGTTGAGTCTTCTACTTTCTCTGCTCAGAGACTTGCACCCATTTGTTTTCATTGTGTTTTATTTGCTTAAGAAACCTCCAAAAGAAAGAACAGAGGAGAACCAATTGTTTGGTGCTTCTTGTAATTAAAGTTAAACTATCTCTCTCTATCTCTCTCTCTCTTTGCCTCTGTTTCTCAGATCTACTAGCAACCCCCTTTTTCTCTTCTTCTTCCTTCATATTGAATTGAACATATGGTTGTTTCTCTACAATAAGGAGGCTATCTAATCAATATTGCTATTTGTAACATGAAAATCAAACAAATGATAAATAACTAGGTATCGCGTAGCTAATAAACTGTTATGAATATATGTAACTAATAATGAAGTTCCCCCCATATGGGTCATATTTAATCAACTGGAGTAACAAAATTCAAGTCTCAAGAAATTTGAAGTCATTCAATAAAAGAAAGCAACCTCTATTTTTAGAACAAATCCCGGATAACCACGGAGTGAATGGTTGACATTAATACACACTCTTCAGAGATTGAGTGGAACTTCTAGCAAAACTAAAGCACCAAAAGTTGCAAACCTGCAAGATTTGGAAGTAGTAAATATTAAAGAGCAAGACAACAGGGAAAAAAAAAATTGAACATTTTCAGTAGAAATTGGGTGAGTTCTGAACCTAGAAAGTAATGCCACAGAGAATTGTTTTGAGTGATTTTCCCATGAAAACATAAACACACCTTTTGGATAATTTATATATGTATAAAAAAGCTTCCATATACATGTGAAATTTCTCAACAATAGCTCTACCAACTCTAACCAATAGTTACAAATGCTGAAATGCACCATATACATTGCACACAAAACAATTAATCTTAATTTTCTTATTAACACTGATTTATATCAAAACAGAACCCACTCAGGACTTTCATCAAACAGGTGGTAATCAAATTTGCTACAGGAGATAAACAAACTCCATTGCACATACTACACTTTCACAATCCGCATTTTTTTTCAGAGAAACCTATTACTATAAGCCTCAAAGCTATAAACCCTTTACCTTTACCACAACTTACATTAATTGTTGGAAAATTGACATAAAACACTCATGAAAAACACATCAAACTCTGAATTCCAAATGACCATTGAAAAACAAACCTAAATTATACAGTAAGAGTAATTATATTAATAAACAATAATTCTAGATTTGCAGTTTAATTATACAAGTTATATACAAAAAATCCAAAATAAAAAACAAAACGTTTACGCTATCTATGGAAAAACAAAGAAATACAAAATTGAAGGTTAGGTTTTCAAGGAGAATGTGAAATTGGATTCATCAATGTATAGAAGATACCTAATCAGAGGTTTGGATAGGTAAAAGTGTGAATATATACAAGATTTGGATGCGATTGTACCAACTCGGTGAATCTGAAGCAAAGAAAAATCAACCAAAAGTAAAAAACTCTGTTTGGTTGCCGAGAAAATAACAGAAAAACACAAGGAAGGAAGAGAAAGAGAGAGAAAGAACCTGTGAGGAGCCGAGAGAAATGTGAGCTATGAAAAAGAGCGGAAGCGAGAGCGAGAGAGTCTCTTCGGAAATATCTATCTCCTTAACGTTTTAAACGCTGAGTTTAAAATGAGCTTTTATACAATATAGTGTTATTGATTTTCAACGTTTTACAACCGTTGATACAAAATTTAATTTATTTTATCCACAGTTGATCAAGCTGTTGATAAAACTATTCTCTCTTTAATATTTTTTTACTCCCTTTTACTACGGTGCCTGAAGAAAAAAAAACTAAAATCAAATACTTTTTAACTCTTTTTTCAACAGTTATAACAACTGCAGAAATAAATTTCCTTATTTTTACTCTACAGTTGTACTCAACCGTAGAAAATTAAACTTTTATTTACATTTTTTAGTGACCGTGGATATAAATATGTTGAAAAAACTCAAGTTTGTTGTAGTGATAGCAGTAGGTGTTGCTTTATTGTTGTATATAATATACTAGATGTTAACTGTAGGGACACAGTTTTTGGAGCCCAGACTCCTATCGTGCGAAGTCTTAATCCAAAAAACCCAACACAATGAATTTTGTAGAGTATGGGTTAAAGAACTAAGTTTTAAATAAGTTAGACAGAGGCTTGCATGGGATAAACGTACACATGGACAAGAACAAAAGCCATTATGTTAAAAATCTCACAGTCCAAGGAGATTCAGAATTTAATTTATGTATACAGACCAGTACATTAGGATTTCTTTGCATGCCGCAATGTTCTGCCTTCCTCCTCTCCTCCTTCTTTTTTTCTTTTTCTTTTTTTTATGAGGGTTTCTATACATTATATAGGTCATTTCTTATCATTTGGGCTTTACATTTGTTGATCATCCAAGTTCCCACTTGAGCACCCATCCCATTAGACACCTCCTTCAGTCCTTTGTGAGTTGTGGTAGCCAAGATAACACTGTTCAGGGGTCTTTTCCACATTAATGCGGCCAGGAAAGTAGTTGTAGTGCATTCAATGTGGTGGTGGCAGCTTTTGCTTAGATATTTTGTGTTTCCTTCCTTTGTACGTATTTAGGGGATGGGCTTCCATGGCTTGGACGTATGTCCGCTCCGGACTTTCAGTGTCCGAGGAGAAATTCCTTCTTGAACCTTTTTTCTTTATTTCAAGTGATAGGCTTAACATGAATTGATTAAGCCACATTGTCTCCTCGGACGGGCTGGTGTTCTCGGACGGGCCTAAGGCCCAACTTGTTACTTTGGGCCATAGTCCCCACATTAACAAATTAAAAATTATTTTTTGTGAAAAATAATTCAAATAAATATATATCAAATTACTACTTAATAAATACAATATTGTAAGAAAAATTAATTGAATTAATTATATTATTAATATAAAAGAGATGTTAGATAACTTGAATGCAAAAATTTAATTAGTAGTTTTGCATTGAAACAAGCAAGTATAAAAGATTTTATATAAAAAATTATTATTTAATTGATATTTAAATATATTAAATATCTCAATTTAGTTCTCACCTTAGCCCCAAAATACATGGAGTCGGCCTTGTTAATCTTGATGTTGCTTTAAAATGTTCAATTGTCTATCAGAAGATAGTAATTTATACCTAGATCTCAAGAACAATAATTATGGAACATGCCAAAGCAATGACTCAAGACCTTGGAATGTATTTCTCAAAAAAAAAAAAAAACTTGGAACACTAAGAGCATTAGTATCGGGAGTTGTAAAACTTCGAATATCCTATTTTATAGCACCAAACCACAAAAGAGATGCATTATCCAGGCTTCCAATTATAAAAATTTTTACAATAAAGCAAGTTTCTACTTTTTATAATTATATTGTTACTCTCTCTCTCTCTCTCTCTCTCTCTCTCTCTCTCTCTCTCTCTCTCTCTCTCTCGATTTTCTAATGGGGGTTTGGGGTTTGTTGTGGCTGTGTGGGTTGTGGATCAAGTGGTGGTTGCAGTGTGGGTGGATGCATTAGAGGCTTGGGTAAGGTGGTGGGTTTGGATGCATTAGAGACGTGGGTCAAGCGGTGGCTATAGTGTGGGTCATGTGGTGGAGATTATATGGGCTTTGTGGGTCGTTTATGGTCTGTGTGGTTTGTGTGTGTCATGTGTGGGTCGTGCTGGGGTGTGTGGTGGAGGTTATGGGTTGTGTGGTAGTGGCGTGGGTCATACAGCATAAGGGTTATGGGTTGTGGGTTGATCTGTTAATGGGGTGGCCTGTGATGGTGGCACAGTGGTGGCATGTTCAGTGGCAATGGGTGGTGGTTTCGATGGCAATGGGTGTGGGTGTTCAATGGCAGTTGGTGTTGGTTTTTAATTTTAGTGGTTTTGATTTCAACAGTTCTAGTGTGATTTTGGTGGGTAGTGGGGGGATGATCTAGGGTGGATTGGATGGTTAAGAGAGAGAGTGAGAGACAGAGAGTAGGATAGAGAAGTTGTAGAGGAGAGAGAGAGAGAGAGAGAGAGAGAGAGAGAGAGTAGGGATTTATTATTTTTATTGGGTTGTTTATATTATTTTAAGATGTTGTATGTAAAAATAAAATATGGGGGATGTTAAGTGCATTGTAAAGTGAGATGGTATAATAAATAAAGTAGCTTTTTAGATGGTAAAATAGGATATTATTTGCAATTGTGGATGTTAATGCTCTAACCATTATTTATTTGATGCTTCAACTTCAGCAATGCTCTCCATAGTCATCCCATTTTCTACCATTATAATCACATGAATGTTGATATTTAAAAAGGCAAATAAGCTGAGTTTCCCTATTAGATTAACCAAATATTTCTTATGCTTCAATTACGTGCAACATTCTGAAAATTGTTTCTTGATGAAACCCGTTGACAAGAAATATAAATTTTGAAGAGCTATCTTTTATTCTTTTCATTGGTTATCTCTCTCTTTCTAGGGTCAAGGAGGAAGGGTAGGTTCAAAAGATGATGTAATTAGGATTACAAGTTTAAATTGGATTCAAAAAAGGACTATTGATTGACGAAGGTATTCAATTCTGTTACCCATAAGTTAGATTGCATCAAAGTTGGGATTGAAGGAGACAAAAATAAACAGCCATCTCTCTCTCTCTCTCTCTCTCTCTCTCTCTCTCTCTCTCTCTCTCTCTCTCTCTCTATATATATATATATATATAGCCAAAACTGAGAGAAAATCCAATAAGATTTCAAATTGTATTTTAATTAGAGTCTAATTTTGTGCCAAGTATCCCATCTGATCTTTATTTTTTAATTTTTGTGCCAAATGAGTTAATTTAGTATAGAAAACGATGAGTCTTATATAAATAAATCATAAAAAAACCTAATTATATATCTAACCTTATATATAAAATTAGAGGAAAATAGAGTTTGAATAATTTTATATTTATGAGCCATTTTTTTAGTGTAACAAAAAATAATTCAAATTTATAAGTCATTTATGTAATGTACCATGACTATATACAATCCATTACAAACTAGGTAACATATATATAACCAAAGCTTAGAAAAAAATTCAATTAGAATCAAAATTGGAGTGTGTTTTTGTTAGCTTTCTATACAAATTAAATTGTTTAAATTTTTTGCAGTTATTTTTTCTTTGAACTAATGAGCATATTTTTATATTGTTTCTATTAAGATATTTTGTATGCGAAGATCTTGGACATAACAAACTGTAATTGATATTATTGGACCAATTTAGGAGATAATATTACACCATTTTATTCTTTTATTTTGTGTTGTATTTAGTAGAATTTCATGGATAGTGATTGTGAATTGATATTGTATATGTAGTATACAATAGTGATTTTTAAAATTATATATATAATAGCAGTATAATGATAAACTTGGCATAACAAATATCATGAAAATTGTAAGAAAAAACCATCTTAGTACCCCCAAATATCCTGATCGAACTAATATTCTATATGTTTAATAACCCGAGCTAACATCAATAGCACTACTATAATTCACAATCTTCGTGCATAAGCATGGGTTACATAATAGTTTAATGTAAAGAGAGGAGACAATGAAGAAGAGCACAATGCATGTATCTAACATTTGGATATAAATGATGGTGATTTTATTGGTGCATACATACATACATACATACATATATATATATATTCATTAAGTGGTTTAATTTTAGGTTGAATTTTTGAGAGTTGCATTTCTAGAGAATATGTGGCTCTACCACCATAGGGCAGGTTTATTAATTTTAAACAAAAGAAGTTTGATGGAAGAAAATTTTGTTTTGCAAATATAATATGTGATCGTTGATTATTTTATTTGTTTAGTTAATTTGCAATTGTTAATAGCCAAAAAAATTGGTTTTGTTATAATGACGAAATGTGTGATATATCGCGATATATGTTAACATAAATAAAATATACTGTGATGACCAATTTCTGGGGTTGAAATGAAGTGTACTTAGCGCAATATTATTGGATTTAGGGTACAACAAATGGATCTTGCACAACAGCTATAAAACATTGGGACCATATTGATGGGTTATAATAGAAGCATGAAGGGTAAATGCAAATGTCAAAATTCGGCAAGAAAGGAAGGTGAATCAGTGAATGTGATAATAATTATACTTTCTCAAAAACTAATAAATATAAAATAAATAAACTTGTGCAAGTGGTTGTGCTAAGTGGTAATTGTGCCAACTGGATATATCAAATTGCAAAAGCTTTTTTTGTTAAAAAAAAAAAAAAAAAAAAAAAAAGATTTTATTTATTCTAAAAAAAACATTAATTAATGCAAGAATCCTAGATGATCTCAATTTTCTATTTGTGTAAATTCTAGGATGATCTTAATCTTTTTTGGAGTCCACAAAAAATGAAACTCCTTGATTCCCTATTAAAAGAAGAGAGGTGCTATTGAATATGAATATTATAAGTGCAAGTTAAGTTTGGAGTCCACAACATTTTCACAGATAACTATTGAATATGAATATTAATTACGTAAGGTAATCAGGTATCTATAGATCAATTAATCAAATCAGGTATGGATAAGGTATGTAATCATTCCCTACCCATGGCCATCCTTGAATAAGCCACCTCTGAATACTTACTTAAATCTCATCAACCATAAACTAGCAAGTGTATGTAATCATTCACAAAAATTTTCATTTGAAAATTCCCATTCAATCAAAATTCAATGGCATATAAAAAAAACATCCTAATAAAAATGTAATAGCATATAAGAAAGAAAAATATCCTAGGGAGGCACAAAGGCCACACAGTTTACATAAATTTGTCCAGCTATGGTTGCCACCTAGTCATCAAATAACCAGGTGACAAAACCATGCATGATCTTCTACAAGCCACCATATTTCTTCTTCTGCTAACTTTTCTTCGCATACTCGGAAACCAGTTTGTCGGTGGCTGCCAAAATAGCATCCATTTTCCTCCCCACTTCTGGATTAGGTGGCTCCCTGGAAATGAGCATAGAAAGCTTCGAAACTTCCACAGTAAGCTTTGCTATTTCATCTCCAAGACTGGAGTGCACATTGGTCACATTGCCCGACAACACAATCACAATCTCATGCACATTGGTCACATTGCCCGACAACATAGTCACAATCTCATGCACATTGGTCACATTTTCTTCCAATCGTCGACCGCTCCTGTGAGAATCAATCCCGATGACAGCTCCAAGAACAAGTCCGATTGGCTTAAATCCACTAGATAACTCGCGCTTAGCAGAATCAACAACGGCAGTCTTGCTTTGCAAAATGAGATTTTCAACCTTCTGCATCACTGCAACCCTTTCAACTTCAAATTTGTCCAAATGTTTAATTATACGATGAGATACTGTTGTGCAGGTTTACGTGTTATTGTAAAAAATTTGATGATGATGTATCTCATCGTATAATTAAACATTTGGACAAATTTGAAGCTGAAAGGGTTGCAGTGATGCAAAAGGCTGAAAATCTCATTTTGCAAAGCAAGACTGCCGTTGTTGATTCTGCTAAGCGCTAGTTATCTAGTGGATTTAAGCCAATTGGACTTGTTCTTGGAGCTGTGATCAGGATTGATTCTCACAGGAGTGGTCGACGATTGGAAGAAAAGATGACCAATGTGCATGAGATTGTGACTATGTTGTCGAGCAATGTGACCAATGTGCATGAGATTGTGACTGTGTTGTCAGGCAATGTGACCAATGTGCACTCCAGTCTTGGAGAAGAAATAGCAAAGCTTACTGTAAAAGTTTCAAAGATTTTTATGCTCATTTCCAAGGAGCCACCTAATCCAGAAGTGGGGAGGAAAATGGATGCTCATCATCTAATTTTTTACAATAACACGTAAACCTGCACAATAACAACACTATTCAATTACTATTCACCAGGAATACTATATATATCTTTCAGCAAATATACAAATACTATAATAAAATTATTAAAAAAAAAAAAAAAAAAGACAAGCGTACATTGTATAGATGCACAATATGCAAAATATACAAAGACTTTTTTATGTTTACGTGCACAATTGAACTAGAGAACTAATGTGGTATATTTGTCATTATTTAAATATAGAAGCCAATCACACAAAATCCCCTCCCAAAGTACCAACATAGCTTAACTAGAAAAAATCTGCCGTAGAAACCAATTTTGAGATGTAATATGACTTTAGCATTCCACACGCTAGCATAAGGCAGTGATATAACTAAGAATTTGGTACATTTTAGAATCTAAGGAGAATATAAATTAGTATTATTTATTAATTGTATCAGTCTCTAGTTTCACAACAATACTAATGCCAAAGAAAAACCGATGAACTAACTGTTTTAAGGTAAAAACCACCTTGGGGATAGAGACAATCCCATAGAAAATCAACTATGAAGAAACAATGAGAAATAGTAGGACGTACACAAAACCATTGCACCTTAGATCCTCTATGCAAGCCCTACAAGAGATCCACTTGCCTTCCTAAAACAATAGTCTTAGAACCTCTAAAATCCTTCAATAGTGGTTTCCTCCACACAAACTATAACCTTTGCCATACTCCAAGACAACTACAAGCTATTATTAATAACTAAAGAAAAGCAATCCCTAAGTTATTATAGACAAAAACAAAGGAACTTACCCAGTTAACCCTACCAAACCCATAGCATATTTTCATCAAGGACTAGTAATAGTACCCATTATTGAGTATTTGACTATGACATTAACCCAACATAAAACATCATCATCATCATCATTCCCATTATAAAACTCCAACTCAATACTCTCATCATCTCCACTCTCCTTCAATTCCATTCCTTCCATTCCTCCCAATATTATTCCCCATCCCCACAGTTTTCACATTCATCCTCTTCCCTGCTTTATTAAAAAAAAAAAAATGTCTAGCAAAACAGATTAATAAGCAAGATTCACCAAAAATACCACCCAAACAACAAGATTGAACCTATTCACAAAACTAAAGCAACCTACATAACACTCACTCATTGACAACCATTGCAGAAACTTTTCTTCACGCTTCTCACATTAGATAACAAAAATTATATCATAAACTTTACTATGTAAACAACAAACTACACTATAATTAGTTAATTACGCACCAAACTTTTCAACACTAAGAAGCAGCCCATCACACAAAAATAAATCCCCTCCCAAAGTCCCAACAACTACAATCTATTAGTAATAACTTAATAAAAGGCATCCCTAAGTTACTCTAGAAAAAAACAAGGAACTTACCCGGTTAACCGTACCAAACCCATCACAAATTTTCATCAAGGACTAGTAATATTCAAAACCCACAACCTTACCTTTCTTTGAGGGACTGCTGCTTTGGTGGTTCTGAGGCTTGACCACAGTAGGATCGGGTTGATGCCATTGACAGCTTCTTGTACAACAAGAGCCTAGAGGACGGGTCAAAATGGGTAATTAACCCTGATTTTCAAACATTATAATTAGTAGGCCACGTTTTCAAACTATATTTTTTACTAGCATCTCGAGTCTAAGAGACTCGATTTAGGGCCTATAAATCGAGTCTTTGAGACTCGATTTTCATGAGTTGATCACATCTGATGTGGTATTTTTTTCCACGTGGCATCTACCTGGAAATCAAGTCTCTAAGACTCGATTTATAACCCATTTTATAATTATAACCATTCATACTCAGAAGACCCAAAATGCAGAAACAGCAAAAACACAGAAAGAAAGAAAAAAAGAAAGAAAGGGAGAGAGAGAGAGAGAGAGAAGAAGAAGAAGAAGAAGAAGAAGAAGAAGAAATGGAGATGCAAGCTCAACCGCCGACCCACGCCAACCCAGGCCGCGCTACCCAGGCCACGCAACCCAGGCCGCGCTGCCCAGGGTTGTACTGCCCAAGCCGTGCTGCCCAGGCCGCACGGTCGCGCGACCTGGGTCGCACTGTCTAGGGTCGCGCGGCCTCCTATCTGATTTGGATCTCTAGATCTTTCTACTTGGGTAGCACGACCCTGGGTAGCGCGGCCTAGGTCGCACTGCCTAAGGTCGCGCGGCCTCCTATCTGATTTGGGTCTCTAGATCTTTCTGCTTGGGCAGCATGACCCCAGGCCGCGCGACCCATGCTACGTTGCCCAAGGTCACGCGACCTGGGTCGCACTGCCTAGGGTCGCGCGGCCTCCTATCTGATTTGGGTCTCTAAATCTTTCTCTCTCTGATTTGATTGTGCTAAGATTGTTGTGTCTTTGATTTAATTGTGCTGGATTGTTGTGTTTCTGGTGTGTCTCTGATCTTATTGTGTTGGATTGTTGCGTTTCTTGGATTTTTTTTTTTTTTTTTTGGGTATTTCTAGGAATGGCTGAGAGACTTGAGACTTAAAATTTTTTTTTGGTTTATAAATCGAGTCTTAGAGACTCGATTTCCAGGTAAACGCCACGTGGAAAAAATGTCACATCAGATGGGATCAAACCATGGAAATAAAGTCTCAAAGACTCGATTTATAGGCCAAAATCGAGTCTTTAAGAATCGAAATGCTAGTAAAAAATATAGTTTGAAAACGTGGCCTACTAATTATAATGTTTGAAAATCAGGGTTAATTTCCCATTTTGGCCTAGAGGATGCCATAGGAGAGAGTTTTCAGAAAATGAAATGACAGAGTAGAGAAAATTATTTTTGGGAGTAAAAAACAGAGTAGAGAAACTTAGAGTTTAGGCTGAGAGAAATTTAGGGCTGGGCTTGGGCATGGGCACGGGCTTGGGAAATTATGATTTGGGCCTGGGCACTTATGATTTGAGAAATTTAGAACCCTTTTGAGATTTTTTTTTTCACAAAATTTAATTTTGTTTTTGTTAACAAAAAGTATATATATAAAAATAAAGCTACAAAGATTAAAAAAGAAATTAACAAAGAATCCAAATAGAATGCATTTGAAAAGCAGAATCCAAATAATCATTAAATACGAGACTAGCTAGTATGGCATGCACGAATTTATGGGCTCAAACAGGTCCACAAACCAAAATATAAATTATTAAGCACTAATTTTATTTAATATAATGTTAGACATATTAATTTTAGAGTAATAATGGATGAGAAAGTGAATTCATGACTAACAAGTGAGGTTTAGAAATTAGAATACAAACCAAGAATAAGATTTAAATCAAACAAGTAAATAAAAGATAATTAGATAAGTGCTTAAGATTGAAACTAAAAGAAATACCCCTCCAGTGTCCCTAATTCTATTAACTATATAAAAAGCGCGAATGCCTTTACAGTGAATTTTTGGTTTCGTCAATCATTACCCAAAACTCACCGTTTCATCTCTATGAACAGTGATTTTTGTTTAGTCAAGTTTTTGTCTGTTTGTGGAGGGCTAAACGATGCGTTTGGCTGAATAAAACAATAACAATTAAAGGGAGAGAGACAATAACAAAGGGAGAGAGGCGAAAGGTCTGGAAGTCTCTCCCGACTCTTCGTATCTCTTCTCTCTCTCTCTTTTCTCTCTATCATTTCAAACAAAGAGGGGTGAAAGACGAGAGACCTCATCAGTGATAGCAGAGCTGAAAGAACTCTGAGTTTCTCTCACCGATTCCGCACTCTATTTGCTGAAAGAGCAGAGAGGGCTTTGCCTACTTGGATGGAGAAGGCTTTTCAACTATTATACAAATCAAAGGTCTGGTTTGTGGCTTTGGTTTTTCTCTCAACTTATACCACAAGTATTTACATTCTCTAAAGTTATCTTCTTTATGATTTCCTTGATTTTTTTCTCTTCATTTGCTAATATGGGTATTTTGGGTTTCTTTTCTTCTAAACTTTTAGCTGTTGGGTATGGAGTTGTGTGTGCGTGGGTTTCTCCTTTCTAAGGTGAGAAGATATTGAAAGAGGGAGAGAGAAATAGATCATAAAGAAAGGGGATTTGATTCCATTTTTGATATTTTCGGCTAACACACTATAGGTAAGTGCTCTCTCTCTCTCTCATATTTCCATTTTGAAGTTTCACTAATCATAATTTGGTTCCATTTTTGCCTAATCCCATGTCATTCTCTCTATTTTTTAACAACGGGAAAAACTGGACTGATGATACAGACCTATACACCAGAGCCAAAACCAATTTTGCCAAAAAGAAAAGCTGCCTACTCCATTCAATTGTAAAGTTACTGTTTTTCCATCAATTCAAAATTTGTGCTTTATGTTTCTCTTTATACACATAAATGAATGATCCTACCTGTAGAAAGAACTAAAAGAACCATACAAATTATAATGTTCTAAAAGAATATATCAATTGTTGTTGTTTTTGTTTCCGGTAATGGTGGTGGTGATGTGGTTGGTCATGGGGTTTGTAATCTTCCTCTTTTTTTTCTTTTTTTTTGGTTTAAACAAATTTTTTGGAAATGCTAATTTGTTATATTCGATTTGCAGCCACTAAGCTGAGCTATTTGATTCAAAAGTAGGGACTAATCTTTTGGATATCATCCTCACGAAGCTAAGGTATGCTTTGTGTTTTTGGTAAAAATGTTAGGTCTTTGAAAAAAAAAAATATATATATATATATATATATATATATATATATATATATATATATATTTGTAAATGTTTGATATATTAATTCTAGGCATAACATGATCAGTGATCTGTAATCAAATTAATTGTCACTCAAATTAATCTCTTTTCTCTTTGTTTGATATATTTTCATTATGGATTTTGGATTTCATCTCATCTTTCTTTTTTCTAAAAATGCGCTTCTGTCACTCTCTCTTATTTAACTCTATATTTCTGTTATTCTGGAAAGTTAGTTTCATAGTTCTTGGAATTTTGGGAGGATGATCAATTTTGTTCTTTTATTATTTATTTTAAGCTTAGTTTGGCTGTTGCTTTAATCTTTATATCTGTGTGTGTGTGTGTGTATATTTTAAATCTCTTATATTTTAAATGGGGAATCTTACACTACGTGATCTGAACTTCTGAAACATATTTGTATATTAAATCGGTGTGTATGACTAAATTTTTTACCCCCTCTATGAATATTAATTTTGAATAACATCATCAGAATTATGTTAAGATGTTTCATTCCTAATTTCTTTGCCTTTTTTTTTGTGAGATTTTTGAGTTGCTAATCCCAATTCTTATCCTAGGTCTTTTTTACAAATTTGGCTTGGAAAATTATTTGCATTAAATCAAGTTAGCATAACTAAAAAGAGCTTAACCAAACCGAAGTGCCAATTTATCCAAATTATCAAGGATCAAATTCTATTAATCTAGGCAAACCCTAACCATGGCAGAATAGGTTCAATCATATCTCATCTCTCTTTCCCCCTAATGTATATTCTGATTCCAAGGCTATTTTTTGTGGTTATGCTTCTAAAATCACCATTTATGTACATTGTAGATGGAGAAGGTGTTCTTGATTCTGCCCAAAGTTTTCCTCATGTAAGATTTCACATTTTCGTTCCAATATAGCTATATCCATGCATCTTTTCCTTGCTCTGAAAATGTTACATGTGTGTCTTTTGAGATGAGAATGGTTAAGAGCAAGATTTGGATTTGTTTTCTTTTAATATTCTAGCATTGTCTAATTTAGCCAATTGAAATTTGTGTAATCAATTGGAAGGCTGTTGGTTACTGAAAATGGATAAGAAGAGAAGTATAGAGATCTAAATTTTGAAATTCTTAGATCTTTTGTGTGTGTGTGTGTGTGACATTTTCTTATGTAAGCAAATGAAGTTTGTAAAATGAATTGGAAGTCTATTTGGTAACTTAGAAAGGATAAGAAGAAAAGTATTAGCGATTTGAATTTTACAATTCTTAGATATTTTGGGTTATAAGTTTTTTTTTGGAGTTCAAATATTATCTTTCCCCTTTTGTTTCTATTTGCCTTATCATTTTTCACTTATTTATTTATTTTTATACTTTTTGCAATTTGTAATTAAGTTTTTGTTTAATATAAGAATATCGCATAAATATGTTTTTGTTAATAGTTGTGCAAATGTGTGGTTTTTCCTCATTCGTTACATTTTATAGGAAACTAAATAATACTTGCTTGTGGTTTAAGCCTATTTTGGCTTTGGAATATTGCAATTTCATGGTTCACAATTGTCATTAAGACAAACGATATAGTAGATGTTTAAATGAGATTTCTCTTTGCAATTTAAACTCAGTACAACCATAATTTTGACTCTCTTTTTATTTCTTGCCACCAAGATAAATAGAGAAACGAAATTTAACTTACATGGTTTGTTGAAATTATGCCTTCTTTGTTAAAGCAAGAAATTATGTGAATGTGACTTATTTAGAAAAATGTGCTTCTTGGAGTTAAAGCTCCTTTCTTGCTTGTCAATCCACAAGAATTGTAAACAGTAATTAGGAAGCCAAAGGAATGGACAATTTTGATACATGGCACATCACATAATGATATATAAGATTGTGTTTGTTTCCTTTGGCCGAATATCATTTTTTTCTAATGTTTGTTTCATGGTCTTTTATATATCACATCTATATGTTGTTGGGGATATTACACAAAGTAATAATGGAAGAATAAGGTTAACACAAAAGACAAACAGAAAATAGATAACTTTGAGGCACTATATCGTTTTCTTTAGACAATATTTGCCCCCACACTTTTGTTGCTAAAGGGTTATCGCAAATTTGTCCTTAGGATACAACCAAGATGTTGGGTTCTACAGATAGCAATTCTGGAGAATGACCACAGGATTTCTTGTGTTTCTCTCAAACTTTCTCTTTTGTGGAGTTAGTTTTTCAAGAGAACATAAGCCTCTATTTATACTCATAGGGTTATGTTTCATGAAAAGGCACATATGGAGAGTTAGTTATTTTTTTAAGTGAACATAAGCCTGTTTCATGAAATCATGAAAAGGCACTTATGAAGAGTTAGTTATTTTTTCATAAAACGGTTAACAAAGATTGAAACCTCTTCAACCTTTCTGCATTAGAAAATTCTGCAGAAAATTTCAAAAAATTCAGATTTTCGAATTTTCACTTAGAAAATTCCAGAACTTGAATTTTCACTTTATGAAACCATATTCCCCGAACTCAAACATCATTATTACAACCTATCCTTGTATATACCTATATATACAACATATGTGTGTGTGTTTTACAGTAATTTTGGCTTTTTAGAAAATAAAAAATAGAAAAGAAAGTGAGCTTTTTACTTTACATGTTGAAGCTATTAGCTTATGTAAGAATTAAATTATAATAAATCCAGAAGGTGACAAAAGTATAAATTAATGAAATGGGACAAGTTTTGTTATTTAAGGATGTCTTTTGGTAAGAGAAAAATGGAAAAGAAAGTGAGCTTATTACTTCTCTTGTTGAAGCTATAAGCTTAGTTGAGCTGATGTGAGTTCAATTATGAGAAACTTAAGAGGGGTGAAAAAAGAAAAGAAAAAAATAATAGTCCAGATTGTGTCATTTTGGATTTTGGGTCTTTTAGTAAGAGAAAAAACGGAAAAGAAGCTGAGCTTATTACTTGTCTTGTCAAAGCTATGAATTTAGGAAGCTGAGGTCAGAGTTAAAATATAAAAATCCCAATAGAAGAAAAAAGAATGAATTGCTCAAAATTTTGCTTTCT
Organism: Quercus tomentella; assembly: GCA_028535165.1. NCBI lineage: Eukaryota > Viridiplantae > Streptophyta > Magnoliopsida > Fagales > Fagaceae > Quercus > Quercus tomentella. The sequence continues at coordinate 6,679,989 of JAPQVY010000001.1, forward strand.
TTCCTATTCTTAAGTAAATAAATGGAGAGCTTAACAATTTTTCCTCTCTCAGGAGAGGTTGTTCGAATTTTAAGCAATAAAATTAAGTGAATGCTTTTTTTTTTTTTTTTTAATTCGTCAATAAGGATCAAACTTGGTGCATAATTAGGCAATGAGGTTATTAGAACTTGTGAATAAGTAGCTTACACTCTTGTCTCCTAGCTTGAGCTTTTAGAGTAATTGGTAAATTCGCCTGACATGGGATGTTTCTGATCCTCTTGTCTCCAATACAAATAGAACTCAATGAAATACAATGCAAGGAATATTTGCATATTACAATGAAAAAATTTGGCATGGAATTAGCCAACACTAGAAATCCAAAAATATCTCAATCCTGATGTTACTTGCAGACATCTGAAATAAGGTTGGATATTCTTCTAAAGGCAATTGGATGTCATCATTTTTGTACTTGTTACTTATGTGCATCTCAAGTGTTTGTACACTGTCTATTTCTTGTTACTTTGATCCAAACATCTTGCAGTAGACTTGCTATATGGCAATTGCTGGTCTGCAATTGGTGTTTTGTTCAAGAGAGAATCTAATGAAATTGCTGAAAATTGATAAGCTGACGGTAATAAATGATTAGTTTTCTCCTCTTTCTCCCCCTTGTCACGGTGCATTAAAGGAATTTGTCAATCTCAAAGTAGCTATTAGAGCACGAGTCCTCTCGGAACTAATGATGGGTCACCTTTCATCATAGTAGGAAAGCTGAATTGTGAAAAGCAACCTAAGCATTCAAAGGATATTTTTTTTCTGCATTACACTTGAGGTTCCTTAAAGTTTTTGTTTTTGAAGTTTTGAGGTTTGTTAAATAATCATATTCCTTGGTATAAATTAAACTATTAATTGAACACAAATGCTTAAAGAGTTTACAAAATTGATGCACTTCATTTCTATTTGTCTCTAACTCATCCTTTGGTACTCTTTTCATAGGGATCAACATTGTAAGCTTTCCTAAAATTTTCATTGTTACATGTCATTATTTAGTCAGTATCATTCTGTAATGTTTTGTGGAAAATAAGTACTAGCATATTCACAGCCCTATGGCTAGACCATACTTTTTCATGCTTCACAAACTTTCTATTTTACATTTCACTTGCCTTTTCTGCAAACATTCAGGGACAACCAAGATTAAGCATGTAGATGATAATGTTGGCTTCTTGAAAGTGAAGCTCACTGCAGAGGACTTGAAAGAGATTACAGATGTTGTGGCCATCAATGAGGTGGCTGGTGCTAGAATCCATGCAGGGATAGAATTGTACTCTTGGAGGTTTGTAAACACACCTTCAAAGAGTGACAATGCATCAGAACAAGAATCATGATTTATTCGGTTGAGCTTGACTGGCTTAATGTTCTTATAATTATAAAACTACATTGAGGAAGGAGATTAATGGTGTTACGGTGGAGGTGCCAATTCATGAAGGTTTTATGGCTTAACACTACAGATACTTGAGAGCCTAAACCTTTGACAGAGTAGAAAGTGTGGATCAGCAAATGAGATTAAGAGTATAAAAAGTCAAGGGAAAGATCATTGTTTATAAATTCTTTATGATGTTTTGAATTTTGATAATGTTCAATGTTTTGATGGCATTGAAAAGTACATTGTTTCATGACAAAGAATATATGTGTCTTCTTTAATTAGGATTTGATTGTAGAAGTGGGTTTGATCTAAATTGGAATTTATATTATAGAGACAAGCTAATAATAGGTTCTATATTTGACTTCATGTGACTATTAAGTATAATGGTAAGCACGTGCTGCCCCAACTAGTAAAAAAATAAAATCTACATGCATGCCAGCAGGGTATGGGCTAATCATGTAATCAGTTTTGTCCTGCATGCAACACCTGATGAGAAATGAGAATTAAGGCCATGTTTGGATTGGAAGTGATAACGCCTTAAAATGTATACTTGTTATATATTTATGTGGGCGTTATCTCCTTATTACTATGCTTAATTTGTATAATTAAGCCATGATTTGCATTAGTCCCTATTATTTATCTTTACATAATTTCTTGAATAAGATGCTATTCATTGTGTGTAATTTTTTACTTTTAGGAAATCATGTGAGAAAGATGAGTTTACAGGAATTTGTGAGAGAATGGAGGCCAAACTAGAATTAAAGTGGAGCTAAAGGACCATGCTTAAATGTCTAAGGAGGTGCAGCTGGAGTGCTTGGATCTTCTACCATGATTAGAAGCTTTAAATAAGGAAAGAAATCAAAGAGACAGAATCTGAAAAGGAAAAATCTGATTTGAGCACTGATCAGTATTTTGGGCGTATCTATCTCCTCAAAAATCCAATTGACACAAGGCTGGATGGGTTGGAACCATGACTTAAATATCTACAACTTTCCAGTTTTGAGTTTTTCAAAGTTCTCAATTTTTGAAGGCCGAAATTAACTCACAAGTTACTGCTGTAAACCTGGACGGAAATTAAAATAGAAAAGTTTTATTTTCTTTGGAGACTTAGTCATTAGGGTTTTGGAAGGGAGGCTGTGTAGAACGAAATTTGGGCAGAGAAAACCTTGTATTTTTCTTTCTCTAATGGCAGCCTAAACTCTTTGCTAGGGCTAGGGGTTATGTTTCTTCTATATGGTATGAATATTCAATGTGATTTTTTCTAGGATTTTATCAACAACATATTTGATTGTTCAATTAGATTTCTTTTGATGTATTAGTTCTTCCATGCTTTCAATAAGTTCAATCATGTTTTTATTATTGTTTAGATGAATTTCTAATAGTTTCAAATAGAAATCGGGTTTTAAAGTGAATGGGTTTTTCTGAAAACTTTTCTAACCGCATTATTAATCGAAGTTATCATGCGTTCTTGAATTGTCTCAGTTCAACCGAATCATAAGTTTTTAATTGTATAAGAACAATCAATTATGAAATAGATATTTTCTTAGATCACAAAGAATTTCATATCGATATAGGGAAACACCCCGATGCCCTAGTATTTACATTATTGATACAAATCAGTTTTTATTATTATTCTTGTTGACAATCACCAAGCAAAAATATTTTTCATCTTCACCCAAATTGTTATTTAATTATATTATCTTTGAATTTACCCTGCTCCTTGTGGTTCGACCTCGGTACTCCGAGAATTATATTGCTACGATCTCCTGCACTTGGGAGTGAGCAAGCAATTTTGGCGCCGTTGCCGGGGAGCTGCTGCGTGTTCAGAGGCAAGTTTTGGGAGCAAAGCACAACCGGTGGAAATTCTTCCATTGGTAACTTCGTTCCATTTTTTCCCCCTTATTTTGTTTTTATTTTTTTGTTTGTTTTTAATTTATTTTATTTGATTGGCATTCATTGTTGCATGAGCATTTGGGTTAGAAACAAGAGAGGCAGATTAGAAATTTTTGAAACTTACTTTGGTAATCTTTTTGACACACCTTTGCCGGCACCTTCTTCATCAATCATGGGTGATGAAACACGAAATAATCATGAGGAGAATAGAAGAACTATGTATGAATTGTTGCATCCCACACAAAATTTTGTTCCTTCATGCATCATGTTTCCACCTAATGCACCACATGTAGAACTGAAACAAGGTTTATTAGCAATACTTCCTGACTTTAGGGGACAAGAAAATGAAAATCATTATGTCCATGTTAGAGCTTTTGAAGAGGTAATTAGTAGTTTCTACGCACAAAATGTTATTGAGACTGCTAAGTTACGTTTCTTTCCTTTTTCACTTAAGGATAAGGCAAGAAGTTGGCTTTACACCTTGAAACCTAGGTCTATAGGTAGTTGGGGGGAGATGGCCCAAGAATTTTTTAAGAAACATTTTCCTCCCCACAAAGTCCAGCAAGTAAAAAGAAGGATAGCTAGTTTTGTCCAAGGAGAAAATGAGACCTTATACCAAGCTTGGGAAAGGTACAAAGATCTTTTCAATTTTTGCCCAACTCATGGGTATGAAGATTGGAGATTAGTTAGCTATTTTTATGAAGGACTTACACCTAGGGATCGACAGTTTGTTCAACTCTCATGCGGAGGGGACTTTTTACAAAAGGAACCTGAAGATGCAATGGATTATCTTGATGAGATAGCTGAAAACTCTAACACATGGACTAGACCTAGCCCTATGGACTCCACTGATAGGACTAGAACTAACACTACCACTTCTAGTGGAAGTGTTTTCAAGTTGAGGGAAGATGATAACATGAGTGCAAAAATCAGCATGTTAACTAAAGAAATTGAGGCACTCAAAATGAAAGGAAGTAAGAGTGTTAGTGCTACCTTTAGAGAGGACCCAATGGAGGTGTGTAAAATCTGTCATGAGATAAACCATGCTACAAATGAATGTGCATCACTTTCATCATTCTTAAATGTGCCAGAAGAACAAGTACATGCATTGAATTCATATTGGCCAAATAATTCTTCATATTCTAACAATTATAACCCAAATATGCGAAACCATCCGTATTTGAGTTATAAGAGTGACAATGTGTTGAATCCTCTTGCTCCAAGGAATTTTAATTCACCACATGCATCATCATCATCATCTAGAACTTCCTTGGAGGATGCACTTAGTACTTTCATTCAAAGGCAAAGTGAGCAAAATCAAAAGTTTGAATCCATGCTCACTAGGCTAGATGAAGAGGTAAGAGAGACCAAGAGTCATATAACTAGGCTTACAAATTCATTGAGTGGGATAGAGAGAGGGAAGCTTCCTTCCCAAACTCAACCCAATCCCATCAATCAAAATCTAAAAATTGGCTCTAAGGATAAACATGAGGAACTAAAAGCTATGACCATTTTGAGGAGTGGTAAAGAGATTGATAAAAGTTCTCCTTTAGTAACTAAGAAATCTAAGGAGACCCCAGTTGAAAAAGAGAAGGATGAAACTGAGTCACTTGGATTTGGTGAAATTGAACAATGCCCAATCCCTCCACCATTTCCACAAGCCTTAAAATTACCTAGGAAATTGGACACCGCATCTGAGATATTAGAGTATTTGCATCAAGTTAAGATAAATTTGCCATTATTGCATGTTATCAAGCAAGTGCCTGCATATGCCAAGGTAATTAAGGACTTATGCACCATCAAGAGAAAGCATCATGTGAAGAAGACCGCATTCCTAATAGAATAGGTAAGTGCAATTATTCAACATAAGACCCCACCAAAGTATAAGGATCCAAGTTGTCCTACGATCTCTTGTACTATTGGAGATTACATCATGGAGCATGCATTGCTAGATCTTGGGGCAAGTGTTAATTTGATCCCATTTAGTGTATATCAAAAACTTGGACTTGGTGAGTTAAGACCTACTTCAGTAACTTTACAATTGGCTGACCGCTCTGTAAGGGAACCGAGAGGGATTGTTGAGGATGTGTTGGTGAAAATTGAACAATTTTATTATCCTGTTGATTTTATTGTTCTAGATTACCAACCTGTTTTACATCCTAATGTTCATACCTCTATTATTTTGGGTAGACCTTTTCTTGCCATAGCTAATGCTTTAATTAATTGCAGGAATGGGAGAATGCAACTCACTTTTGGTTCCATGACTTTGGAGCTAAACATATTTCATGTGGCTAAACAACCACATGAGGATGATGACTGTGCTTATGTGAACCTTATTGGGGCGGTGGTTCAAGAAGAGTTTAATAAGAATTGTTTTTCTGATCCTCTTGAAACTCTTCTTAATAATTCTGTTGGTTCTTATGATTTAGAATGTGATATTCATGTATCTGAAATTTTTTCTTTGTTGGATTCCTCACAGGTTTTGGAAGAACAACAGATGATGGCAATTAATAAAGGGTGGAAGCCTTGCTTTGAGGAGCTACTAGAAAATGAAAAAAAGCTCGTGCATTCAAGTGAAGAGGCACCATAGCTGGAGCTTAAGCCGCTGCCCGGTGGTCTTAAATATGCATATTTAGGCCCAGGTAAGTTAAAACCTAGATGGGATGGCCCTTTCATTGTAAGGGAAGTGTTTAACCATGGAGCTGTAATAGTTGAGGACCCTAGAGATGGTAGGATTTTGAAAATAAATGAACAAAGGTTAAAACCATTCTTAGGGGGAGTTATACCTAAGGAGGAGACTATGCCACTGGAGATCCCTGCCAATTGGGATGCTACGTGAACTCTGAAAGAGCCTTATGAAGTTGTACCATATTTGTTTTAATTTTCTTTTCTTTCTGTTTTTTCTTTTTGCCTTTTGTTTTTGTTTTTGTTTATGTTTTTTGTTTTTTTTTTTGTTTTGTTATTATTATTATTATTATTATTATTATTATTATTATTTTGAGCTAACATTTGCAAGTGTGAAAAAAATTTCAAAAAAAAATAAATAAATAAATTCTTAAGGTAACTTCTTCCCTTTATACTTGAATTTATTTTGGCTTTGATACATTGAGGACAATGCAATATTTTAGTTGGGGGGAGAGGTCTACACATTTTGCTGCACCTTGCATGATTTTTTTTTTTTTCTTTCTTTTTGGTTGCAACTTTTCAATTCTAAAAATAAAAAAAATAAAAAAAAATTAAAAAAAAAACCTTGAATTTGAATGCAGAAGAGTTATAAGCTTTATTTTTATATCATGTGATGGAATGAATAATGCTGAGTTGGTTATACTATTTGCTATATTAAGACTCTTTCATGAAGAGCACAATTGGAAACTTTTGAGCACAATAGTCAGGTTAGCGGACGGTTGGATGTTGGATATGCATGGATCATGAACAAGCTAGATATAAGCTGAAACTCAACCCATATGGAGAGTTCTTGAGCCTTACTTTTCTTTGTGAGAGTATATCTTTGTTTGAACTCTAAAATTTCTCTCATATGCTTCAGTTTTTGTAAAAGATCTCTATATTTTTTGGTTGACTACTGGAAACATTATGAGGAGATATACCATGATCCTACTTATTTTTGTACTTAGGCATGCTGGTTTACGCGGAATTTTAGGAGATGAGAGCCTAAGACCACCAATTTTTTGTCACCAGCTAAACAAATATTCAGCCTACCCTTACATTAACCATTGTCACCATCATTTGAGCCATGAGAAATACTTCTACAATACCACAAAACATTTTTATTTATGGGTATTCTCATGGGGGTTCAAGTTTTGAGCAATTGATGTGTTTAGATACCACCATTGTCTCTCTTTTCTTCAAAAAAAAAAAAAAAAAAATCAAAAAGAGAAAAGAAAGAAAAAAAAAAATAGAGAAAAAGAAAAAGAAAGCGGAGACATACATAATCAATCAATAAAGCATTGGTGTCTTACACATCTTTCGTGTATTTCAGAAGGGTTATATGGTTGAGTAAATGTTGTTTTGATTCAAGTTGGTTGTTACTGCTATGAGTTGGGTTTGGCCTGAATTTTCTGCATTTCACTCATATACCTCATATTTCAAAGAGAGAAGTTTGCCTTTACCTAGCCATAAGATTATACTACCACTAAGCTTAAAGTCCTACTTGATCCTAAAGGTGCATGGCTGGTATGTGTTTGGGATAAAAACTAGGGATGAGAATGGTATTAACCTCATGTTTCCAGGAATTCAACATCCTTTCCAAGATATCTTTTTCCGTTGTTTTAGCGGCTGTTTTTGTATACACATGTGATATTCTTAAAACTTCTTCTTTCCTTTTTGTTCACATGTGATTTGAAGAGAGAAACCATTACTTCTATGTGTGTTCTTTCAGAGTGTTAATGACTTAAGAGAGGTTTTGGAGTAGAGGCTCTAATCTAGATTATTTTTGGTCTATGCATGTTTGGAAAAGCCGGTTTGATTGGATGGGCTATGCACACACACACTCCAAAAGTGAAGCTAGTGAAAGCTCTTTAATATGATGAATAGTATCCCAACTCAAAATTGAAAGTTCATTTGTATGATATAATGATAAAGCAGACTAACATTTGCTACAGGAATTTTCAGGAAATCTTTGACTTTTGTGGGTAGAGTCACTGCAAACCCTCACAACAGTAAACTCATCCACGAGGGTGACCTAGGGGTTCAAAGACTTGCTGCACATGGGAAGTGCAGTCGTGTAGCCTACGAAAGTGGCTTGTATTTTAGTTTTAATTTTTCACTTTTAGTAGACATGGGTGCCTTGTGGATTGCTAGGGACTAGCAAGATTTAAGTTGGGGGGGTGTGATAACGCCTTAAAATGTATACTTGTTATATATTTATGTGGGCGTTATCTCCTTATTACTATGCTTAATTTGTATAATTAAGTCATGATTTGCATTAGTCCTTATTATTTATCTTTACATAATTTCTTGAATAAGATGCTATTCATTATGTGTAATTTTTTACTTTCAGGAAATCATGTGAGAAAGATAAGTTTACAGGAATTTGTGAGAGAATGGAGGCCAAATTAGAATTAAAGTGGAGCTAAAGGACTATGCTTAAATGTCTAAGGAGGTACAGCTGGAGTGCTTGGATCTTCTACCATGATTGGAAGCTTTAAATAAGGAAAGAAATCAAAGAGGCAGAATCTGAAAAGGAAAAATCGGATTTGAGCACTGATCAGTATTTTGGGCGTATCTATCTCCTCAAAAATCCAATTGACACAAGGCTGGATGGGTTGGAACCGTGACTTAAATATCTACAACTTTCCAATTTTGAGTTTTTCAAAATTCTTAATTTTTGAAGGCCGAAATTAACTCACAAGTTACTGCTGTAAACCTGGACGGAAATTAAAATAGAAAAGTTTTATTTTCTTTGGACACTTAGTCATTAGGGTTTTGGAAGGGAGGCTGTGTAGAATGAAATTTGGGCAGAGAAAACCTTGTATTTTTCTTTCTCTAATGGCAGCCTAAACTCTTTGCTAGGGCTAGGGGTTATGTTTCTTCTATACGGTATGAATATTCAATGTGATTTTTTCTAGGATTTTATCAACAACATATTTGATTGTTCAATTAGATTTCTTTTGATGTATTAGTTCTTCCATGCTTTCAATAAGTTCAATCATGTTTTTCTTATTGTTTAGATGAATTTCTAATAGTTTCAAATAGAAATCAAGTTTTAAAGTGAATGAATTTTTCTGAAAACTTTTCTAACCGCATTATTAATCGAAGTTATCATGCGTTCTTGAATTGTCTCAGTTCAACCGAATCATAAGTTTTTAATTGTATAAGAACAATCAATTATGAAATAGATATTTTCTTAGATCACAAAGAATTTCATATCGATATAGGGAAACACCCCGATACCCTAGTATTTACATTATTGATATAAATAAGTTTTTATTATTATTCTTGTTGACAATCACCAAGCAAAAATATTTTTCATCTTCACCCAAATTATTATTTAATTATATTGTCTTTGAATTTACCCTGCTCCTTGTGGTTCGATCTCGGTACTCCGAGAATTATATTGCTACGATCTCCTGCACTTGGGAGTGAGCAAGCAGAAAGTATCTCATAACTCAAAAACCATAACTCAAACTCATCACCTATATCTCAAAACTCTATCTCAGCTAAAAACCCAAAACTGAAAATTCTTGTTTGGCTCAATATCTCAAAACCGTGTATCTCTGCTCAGCACTCAACTTTGGTGGAGCCCACAACCTGCATAGGTCAAAAGGCAGTTGTCTCTCGCGCGTGACCTCTTCTCTCTCCTTTCGCCGAAAATACTGTTTTGTCTTCCTTATCTCCACACACACACACACACACACACCGAATGTTAGAACAAAGAATATGGTGAGTTCCTTTTCCTTTTCCTTTTCTACACTTCCACCTCCATATCCCCAAGACCCATCGCCTGAAAACACCCAACGAGATTTCGGCGCCAGTGACTTTAACCATCAGACACAAATCTACAAAACCCATCAGACACAAACCGACTATTTTACAAAACCCATCAGACACAAATTTCATTATTTTACAAAACCCATCAATGTTTAGAGAAAAAGTTTCAAAACATTGAAACACAAATAAAAGCAAAACACAGCACCTGAACAAAAACATTGAAATACAAACACTCAAATTTAGAGAAATACAAAACAGAGCACGCTAGGTTTATAGATCGGAGTGATGAACTGATCGATTTCAGCGCCGGTGAGAGATGGGTAGAGTTCGAAGCTGATGAACTGACCGATTTCAGCGCCGGTGAGAGATGGGCTTGTCGGTGGTGCTGGGTCTTCGCTGGGCTGGGTTCTTCTCTCAAAAGATTTTTTCACGCGTGAGATTATGATGAATTGAACCACTAGTGTTTGATATAAAGGCTGGTAAAAGAAAAATTAAAGGTAGTGAATGTTAGCTCAGAGAGGTGGGTGAGATGAGTGAATGGGGAGGTTGGATTTGGAGTAATGGCATCTGAAGGAAGAGAGCAAAAACTGAGGAAAAAGGAAGTGTAAAACTCATTGCTAAGAGCAATTACATCAGCTGGTGGAAAATTGTGTAAAATTGTGCAAAATGGAAAAAGGTGATCATTTTACACAATATGAGCAAAAAAAAGACCCACATCATTTTGGGCAAACTTGTGTATAAATGCAAGTTGCTACAGTACCTGTGCAAATATGCACGGATACTGTAGCGCTCCTATTTATTATTTTAATGTTTTTTTTTATAAGTATTATTTTAATGTTATATTGGCGTAGTATAAAAACCATCTTTTTCACACTTTTTCTCTCTCCTCTCACTGAGCAGCACCCACGCCGACCAGCTTGTTCCTCCCTGTTTCATTCCTGAGTTAATCCTCTCATCTTCTCTCTTCCTCTGGTTCTTTTCAGCTCTTGCTCATTGTCATCATCATCGGAAATTATGTGATCGGTTTGGAGTTTTTGCAACACCGTGAGGAGGGTGAATCTTTGCAACACCGTGAGGAGGGTGAATCAATCCGAAGGTATCTTTATCAAGCTTTGGGCAATTTTCTCTAAGAAGGTATGAGTTTTTCTCATTGAGATTTTAGGTTTTTTTTTTTTTGTTTTTCGGTTTCAAGCAATATTCTTAGGAGTTTCTCTAAACTAATTTTTTTTTTAAGGGTTTCTTGTTTCAAATTTTTTCTGGTTTGGGTTTTTTTTTTAGGGATTCTTCGGACACACCCGAATTCCTATTTCTCCCCTGTTTCGGACTGCTTGAACAGGGTATGTACGTTCTTGAGGAAACTTAGAAGTGGATATAATTTTTTTATGCATTATTTCATGGTGGGTTTGTGCATTGAGGAATTTTTTTTCTATGACAGATCGTTGTTGGTTTTCAGTTTTTCAGAGTTAATATGCAACGTTCTAGTTCTTCCAATTTTCATGAACATCGCCAACAGGTTTGGTTTTTTTTTTTTTTTTGGTTTTATTAATAAATTGCTAATTAAATTTGCAAGATTTTTTTTTTTAATCAGTAGCCTGTCACTGGAACTTACGCATTATGTATGAGTGTATGTCCAAGTATATATGGGAATCTTTGCTCATTTGTTTACTAAAAGCTTTAATTTTGTTGTATTGAAAATTTTTTATACTGATGCTTTCACTAGCTTATTGGCCAATTTTAGGATCTATACAGGCAATCCTAAGTAATCTGTTTCTTAATGTTGTTGCCAGGTAGTAGTGTTAACTATTAAAATTAGTCCATCTATTTCAGCACAGGAAGACTATGTACATTCTGTGAATTGCCGTGTTACTGGCAGATATTTTTGCTTGTGAAGACTACCCTCTGTCTTTCCGGTAATGACCTTGCTGTGAATTAAAAGACTTTATTTTTCAGTGTCAAACCTTTTGTTTTAGGGAAAAATAATATTTTGCATTGGTTTTTAGGAAATGTGGTCTTTGAAGAACTTCCAAGTTGATCCAAACTATTCTTTTTCAATTGATTGTGTTTTGTACTTATGTATTGGTTATATAATTATTTTTTGGTTCTGTACATTCTGTCCACTTTGCATTGGTATGGTAACAACTCTAGGTATTTGGTTTTGGCACTTTGTTAAGGAACCACAAATTGTGTGAAGTACCTATTATGGTTATTAAGCTGAAAGTTTGGTCTGGGGCCTGTTCGTCTTGCCCATTATTCATGTGCTTTCCAGGCACATTTAACCAAACCAAACCACATGGTGTTAAATTATTTTGTTGCATATTCCTGATTTTCTGTCTCTCATGGTATCTCATAAGACTTATTTTGGGTAGTGCCCAGGTGTGGGGGTGGGGGTGGTCAATGGTTGGGAGGAGGGGTAACTACTTGGTTTGAAGTCATTTTGTCTTTGTATAGCTGAAGTGCATGCAATAGTTGGAATAACTCATTTTCTTTCACCATCCCATCTAAGTTCTTGCACCTCCAGTTCCCCCATATCTAAATTACTTTGGTGTTTGTTAGGTGATGGACTCACAAAATCCCTTTTTCCTTGACATTTTACAAGACAAGGAACAAGGTTCGCTGGAGCCACTATTTCGGCGACGTTCGCCGAAGCCAATCCGGCTGCGTTCGCCGGAGCTACTATTTCGGCGGTTCGGCCATTGGACCTCCACCACAAGCGGCTCCATTGGCCGAGCCACCGGTGTTGGTTGTTTACTTAAAATATAAGTTTAAATTAAAAAAGTATGACCATTATGGAAAATAATAAAAAACTGATGAAGAATAAATATTTTATTGAAATATCTTATAAAATAGATAAACTGATGTGGGTGTTTTGTAAAAGTGATAGTGTAAAATAGAAAAAGTAGGTTTTTTGTGTAAAATAGACGGAATCTTTTCCACCAGCTGATGTAATTGCTCTAAGCCAGGATAAGCCAAAGGAAGAGAGAGTTCCAACGATTTGAAGGTGATGTGACTACTCACTGCACCGGGTCCCACACAGTTGAAATTAATAACAAAAATGCCATCAAACTCAGTTTTTAAAAACTGAAAACACTGATAGACCTATTCTCAATTTTCATTCTCATATCTCAGAATTTTGAGAAACAAGTTTTGAAAACAGAGAATGAAAACAAGGCCAAACAAAATTTCACTCAGTGGGTCCCACGAATTTTGAGTTTTGAGTTATGAATTTTGAGTTATGTAACTCAAAACAACCCAATCCAAACACCCTCTAACTATTGATGGACTTCCTTTTTCTTTTCTTTTTTTCCTTTTTTTTTTTTTTTTTTTTGTTTGTTTGTTTGTCCAAACCTATAGTGATGGGTTTCAAACTAAAGCGTATGCTTTTGCTATATCATTTTTCAAAACTAAAGCGGCATGAAGCCAATCTAAACTGCCCAGATTTCCCAATCGACCAAACCCATCTACTTGCCTTTTACCGATTTGCTGTTACTAAACACATCGACTTGCCTTTTACCGATTTGCTATCACAATATTAAGAAACTCAAATCTGTTTCCACCCTGAAACAGGGATGTAGCCAAGCTTGGACTTGGGCCTCCCCTTAACAATATTACCGATTTTTTTCATGGCCATAAAAAAATTTATAGAACTAAAATAAAAAAACAAAATTAGCAAGCCCAAAAAAATTAGTCTAACAACAAAAATTATTAATAGCAATGCTAAAAAAATTAAGTCCAATCAACTAATTTTACATAAAACAAATAACGTGTTCCTTTAAAAATTTTAAACAAAATAATTTTTCCCTTACCGAGCTATAGATGCAAGCTGAATTTGATGCATGCCAAATTTCCTTTTCATAAATGATTACATTATAATATATTAAAAAATAATGATTTTGTGTATTTATCTTTATTGACAATTTGTTAATGCTAAATTAATGGATATTTATTTGAAATTTTATAATGATTTTTTAAATTTATTTATATACTTTTGTCTTCTAACTCCAAATTCTGACTCCATCCCTATCCTAAAACCACTTTATTTGATATCAAAAGATAAATGAATGGTACTAAATATTCTTGTATTCAATGGTATAGGAGGTATGGATTGGATTGACTATTGAGTATTTATACAATACTCTACAAGTACAATAATGACACGCTCTCTCGTCACATAACAATTAATCTCTCTAATTCATGGTGATAGAGACGGAGCCAAGACTTGGAGTTAGGAGGGGCGACTCTGCTGCTAGCTGTGTGCGGCGGTTCCGGCCTTTAAGTCTACTGCTTTACTACTAAGGATTTTTGTTTAAAATTTTTTAAATGCCAAGTTGTTTGTTTTGATTAAAATAAATTGATTGGACTTAATTTTTTTAGTTTTATTATTGGTAATTTTTGTTGTTGGGCTAATTTTTTTGGGCTTGTATACTTTGTTTTAGATTTAATCTATTGATTTTTTATGTTCTTTAAAAGGTGAAAAATGTTAAAACTACAAATTTTTTACAAATTGCTAATGTGGTGAGTGATTAGTGATAAGTAAAAAGTAATGCAAGTGTACGAACCAATAAGAATTTGCTACCTCAATAGTTTGTATAAACGTTGTAAAAACATTTGTGGCTATAACATTACTCTCAAAAGAATTGATGACATTATTAAGGGGGGTAAAGTGTAATTTCATTAAACATAATTGCTAAAATTAGTACTTATTAATATAGTAATATTAAAAAAAAAAAAAAAAAAATTAGGGGGGGGGGGGTGGGGGCATTGCCCCCCCTAGTCCAATAACAACTCTGTCCATGCATGGTGATACCTACTATCAATGTGAGAAGAGAGAGTGTGGGTTCTAGTTAGCTCAACTAGTAAAGTCTAAAATTTTTTATGGTTGAATAAGAGATCTGAGGTTCAATCCCGCCTACACTAAAAACCAATTGATATCTTGGTCAAATAATAAAAAGTTATTATTAAGAGTGGACATCATAAGTTAAAACTCTCTTAAAAAAAAACTGTGAGAAGAGAGAGTATATTATTATTGCACTCCCAAAGTTTTGTATAGTTTTACATCTTAAATTACTCTCACATGCACTTGGAATCTTCGTACGTGGATCTCATAAATAAGATAAAAACAATATTGCATACACCAACTTTTTGGTCTAAAAGACACAGAAAAATATTTCTTTTCTGTGAATCAAACTAAAATCCTTTAGGATGCTTAGGATGATTACCAAAAAAAAGTACTAAAAAAAATGGGAAAATTTTATGATATTATTTTCTAATATAGTTTTAGTAGTATTACATTGATTTCATCATTCTGTAAAAGGCATTCTCAAAAAAAAAAAAAAAAAAAAAAAAAAAAAAAAAAAAACTTTTTGTAAATGGAATTACAATATTTAAGAGTTATTTGGATGATTACTCTATTTTAGAATTATTAAAATACTATATATCAATTATTTGTGCAATAAGTGAATTGTATTTTATCATGTCAAAAGTATTTAATGAATGGGTTCAATTCAAGTAGATTCTAGTAATAATGGCATCCCTTCTAGTGCTCCATGCATGTGGTTCAAACCCACCTCACCCCCCCCCCCCCCCCCCTACCACTATCTACCTATTAAAAACAAGTTTTTAAATAATATTGACTAATTTTATTTTAGTATCTTTTTAAATTATTGATAATGTGGAAAAATATAATCCAATCATTTCATGACGAACGAACGTGATTTTAGGAACACTTAAATTGGAAAGGAAATGTTACAAGTCGCTGTAAAATTATCATGGAGAGAGAATTGCAGAATTTTCTTTACAAATGAACTTAATTGAGGAAGGAGATTTGTCTTTTTAAGAAGTGTTGTTTGGAGATAAAAAGATAAGAGAGATTAAATTGCTAATTGTAATATGAGTAATGCTACATGCATAAACTATTTTACAACATTTTTACAAACTATTAATGTGGCAAATTCTTACTAATTCTTATATGAGTCTACCACTAACATCACATTTTTGCTTACTAATAATTATTTGAAAATGCTAAAACCACATCAGAAATTTGTAAAAATGTTGTAAAATAATTTGTATTTGTGGCATTACTCTTGTAATATATATGGTGACATCTAAAGTCAAGCTAATAATATCTATATATTTGTAATTAAGTCAAGTAGATTTTGAGTATCAAACCTAATAATTGGGATTTAATACCCTGGTTATGCTTAAATTTAAGATAATGTAATTTTGTATGATCGGATTTTTTTTTTTTGGGGAAAATTTGAAAACAGATTTTAATCTTACAACATTAAATTTTGAAATTAGAAAGGGATTTTAATCTACGCAAATAAATGTATAGTTGTTCTAGTTAATTTGGGGGCCTCTATTAGTCAGCCCCTTTGGTTATATTACACTTGCCTATCATACTTGTATTTTAGTATTTATGGGAAGTCCAAAAAAAAAATTTACTCCAAATCTTGTGTTATAAGAAAACAGAGAGCTAGGAAAGAGAGAAATTGATAACAAGCTAGAGAGAAGATCAAGATTGAAGAAACTTTCTGTTAATTGCATTTATTATCAAACTAAATGTACAAGAGGTTTATATACCAGAACTAACACAAGAATGGAATATCTAACTCCTAACTAACTCCACACAATACAGATCCAACACCTACAACCAATCACTATATTACACGTCTTTATATACATAGCTTCTAATTGATCTAAGCCTAAACTACAGGTCGTATCTGCTACAACAGTCGTTTAGCAAGCTCATCCATAATTCTTCCAATGCTCTGTTCTAATGCTCTGCCTCTCCGCCTGAGCCTATGTCTGAAAACATTCTTCAACTCAATTAGCTGGAATTGCTTGCATCTGTCTTCTCCTTCTGTTTCTTATCTGTACAGTCAACTAAACTTTGACATGTGTAGTATGTTTATCTTCGAAAATTTTATTTAATTAATCTTATCCTTATTAGGGAGGCAAAGAAAAAGAAAAAGAAAAAGATAGAGGATCATCGTTAGAATAAATAAGAAATCATATTATATGGACAAACATGACAATAACAATCCAGGTAATACTGAAATGAGTAGAGAATAACTCTACAATGACATACAAACAAGTACTGTCATAAACCCACTCGTTCCTATTAATACATATATAAAGGCAAAGCAGGCTCTAACACGCTAGAGAAACGCTTCAAGAAGCCATGAAAACATAGAGCCATCCGAAAATGGCCAGGAGTAGGAGAAAGTGAATGGCCTCTAGGGCCGCAGCGTTTCAAGGACTACTGGTTCAGCTTGATGGAGGTGGGGAGAAGAAGGGAATTGTTGGAATTGTTGTTGGAATGGTAGGGATTGACGGGATTGTTGTAGGGATGGTGGGCAATGGAGTGGCTGGCAAGGGAGGAAGAGTCGTTGGCAAAGATGGATTTGGTAAGGAGGGGATTTGGGTGCTTGGCAATGGTGGCAACGTGAACTTTGGTAGTGACGGCAATGGTGGCAGTGTGGTAGTTGGCAGAGTTGGCAATGGCGTGCTAGGCAGTGGTGGCAATGTGGCTTGAGGCAGTGTTGGCACTGAGGGCAGTGGAGGCAATGTTGGCAGAGATGGAGCTGCAGGTGTTTGCAATAGTTGACGAGCTGCCAAGCTCGTATTAATGCTTGACAAAGACAGTGTTACAACTAAAGCCAACATGAAAGCATGCTTGCAACTAGCCATTTTTTGATTGGATCAGAGAGACCTAGCTAGTCTTTTCTGAATATATATGGGGAACTTCTATTTCTGTAATGAGTTGAAAGCATGAAATTCTAATTGGCATTTTTAGAGTGGAATGTTGAAGGGTTCCAAGTGTTTGATGAGATGTAGTTGGGGATGCATGGGAGAAGCTCGGGTTAGTTCACCTTCTCAACAAGACTTGAAGCCCTGTTCAAATTCCAACCTACCTAGAATCTAGATAGCTTAACAAAAACAATCTGTTGTGGTTGTAGAAACCAATTTTGAGAGGTAATATATATGACTCATCACCATTCGACCCACCAGTATAAGGCAAAAATATAAAATAAGTAAATAAATAAAATCTACATGCCAGCAGGGAATGGGCTAATCAAGTAATCAGTTTTACTTAAAACAAACAACATATTCCAAATTTTAGATAAAATAATCTTTTCCTTACCTAGCCATAAACACACACCAAATTTTGATGCATGCCAAATTTCATTTTCATAAATGATTATCTCGTAATGTATTAAGATATAATAATTTTGTGTCTTAGTTTTTATTGACGATTTGTTAATACTAAATGGAAGTTTATTTGAAATTTTATAATGATTTATTTATTTATTTATATATTTTTGTCCGCTAACTTCAAGTCCCAACTCAGTTCCTACCCTGATACCATCTTATATTGACATCAAAAGATAAATGAATGGTACTAAATATACTTGTATTCAATGGTACAGGAGGTATAGGTTGTATTGACTATTGAGTATTTATACTATACAAGTACAATAATAACACACTCCCTCATCACATAACAATTAACCCCTCTAATTCATGGTGATACCTACTATTAATGAGGGGAGAGTATATTGTTTTTGCATTCCCAAAGTTTTGTATAGTTTTACACCTTAAATTACTCTCACATACTATCTCAAAAAAAAATTACTCTCACATGCACTTGGAATCTTCGTACATGGGTCTCATAAATAATTAAAAACAATATTGCATACACCTACTTTTTGGTCTAAAAGAGACAGAAAAATATTTCTTTGCTGTGAATCAAATTAAAATCCTTTACGATGCTTAGGATGATTACCAAAGAAAGTACTTCCAAAAAAATTGGAAAATTTTATGGTATTATTTTCTTATATAGTTTTAGTAGTATTACATTGATTTCATCTTTTTGTAAAAAGGATTCTAAAAAAAGTTAATAATCTTTTTGTAAATGGAATTACAATATTTTAGAGTTATTTGGATGATTACTCTATTTTAGAATTATTAAAATACTATATATCGATTATTTGTGCAATAAGTGAATTGTATTTTACCATGTCAAAAGTATTTAATGAATGGGTTCAATTCAAGTGGATTCTAGTAATAATGGCATTTGTTCTGGTACTCCATGCATGTGATTCAAACCCACCTCTCCCCCTCTATCACTATCTACCTATTAAAAAAAGTTTTTAAAATAATATTGACGAGAGAGACCTACAAAATATGCTTTACAAATGAACTTAATTGAGGAAGGAGATTTGCCTTTTTAAGAAGTGTTGTTTGGAGATAAAGAGATATGAGAGATTAGATTGGGATTTAATACCCTGATTATGCTTAAATTTAATATAATGTAATTTTATATGATCCAATTTTTTTCTTTAGGGAAAATCTGAAAGCGGATTTTAATCTTAATTTAGGATAATGTAATTTTATATGATTCGGTTTTTTTTCTTTAGGGAAAATCTAAAAGCGGATTTTAATCTTATAATAGTAAATTGACTAAATTCTGATATTAGAAAGGGATTTTAATCTATGCAAATAAATGTATTTTTGCTCTAGTTAATTTGGGGACCTCTATTAGTCAATCATTTTTTTTTTAGAGAGTTTCAACCTATAGTGTCTGCTTTTGATGATAGCTCTTTATCATCATACCAAGATACCAATTGATTTTTTGGTATAGGCGAGAATTGAACCTCAAGTCTCTTATTCAACCATCAAATCTCTTATTAGTCAACCCTATTGGTTATATTACACTTGCCTATCATCCTTGTATTTTTGTATTTATGGGAAGTCCAAAAAAGGAAAATCTACACCAAATCTTGTGTAATATGTTTATGTTCGACAACTTTATTTAATTAATCTTATCCTTATTAGGGGAAAAAGAAAAAGAAAAAGATAGAGGACCATCGTTAGAATAAATCAGAAATCATATTATATGGACAAACATGACAATAACAATCCAAGTAATACTGAAATGAGTAAAGAATGACTCTTCAATGACATACAAACAAGTACTATCATAAACCCACTCGTTCCTATTAATACATATATAAAGGCAAAGCAGGCTCTAACACGCACGAGAAACGCTTCAAGAAGCCATGAAAACATAGAGCCATCCAAAAATGGCCGGGAGTAGGAGAAAGTGAATGGCCTCTAGGGCCACAGCGTTTCAAGGACTACTGGTTCAGTTTGATGGAGGTGGGGAGAAGAAGGGAATTGTTGGAATTGTAGTTGGAATGGTAGGGATTGACGGGATTGTTGTAGGGATGGTGGGCAATGGAGTGGCTGGCAAGGGAGGAAGAGTCGTTGGCAAAGATGGATTTGGTAAGGAGGGGATTTGGGTGCTTGGCAATGGTGGCAACGTGAACTTTGGTAGTGACGGCAATGGTGGCAGTGTGGTAGTTGGCAGAGTTGGCAATGGCGTGCTAGGCAGTGGTGGCAATGTGGCTTGAGGCAGTGTTGGCACTGAGGGCAGTGGAGGCAATGTTGGCAGAGATGGAGCTGCAGGCGTTTGCAATAGTTGACGAGCTGCCAAGCTCATACTAGTGCTTGACAAAGACACTGTTACAATTAATGCCAAAATGAAAACATGCTTGCAACTAGCCATTGTTTTTTAGGATCAAAGAGAGCTACTTCTTTGTCAATATATGTGGAGAACTTGATCTATTTCTGTTATGAGTTTGTATGCAATTCTAATTGGTATTTATAGAATTGAATGTTGGAGGTTTCGAAGTGTTTGATGAGATGTAGTTAGAGATGCATGGGAAATGTTCAGGTTAGCTCACCATCTCAACTAGACTTGAATCCAGTTCAAATTCCAACCTACCAAGATAGCTTAAGAAAAACAATCTGTTGTGGTTGTAATAGAAACCAATTTTGAGAGGTTATATATATGACTAAGCAGCATTCGACACGCCAACATAAGGAAAATATATAAATAATTATTTTATTTACTTATAAGTAGATAAAATCTACATGCCCGCACGCATCACCTGATGAGAAATGAGAATTGACTATCTGATGGATTTCTTTTTCTTTTCATTTGTCAGTCCAAATCGATAGTGATGGATTTCAAACTTACAAGCGTATGCCTTGCTGTATCATTTTTCAAAACTAAATCGGCATGAAGCCAATCCAAACTGCCTAGATTTTCATCTTAATTAACTGATTTTCTTGATTCTCTTGAACCTGAACTTTTTTTTTTTTTTATAAGTAAAGTTTTGTATAGTTTTCAATGTTGAATTGCTCACAGGCACTTAGAATATTCGTATGTGAGTCTTATAAATAAGTAAGAACACTATTGCATATACTATTATATAAGATACTTTTTTGTCTGGTTCCTCAAACCAAAAAAAAAATAACAAAAAACGAAAAAGATACTTTTTTTTTTTTTTTGCCTAAAAGACATAGCAAAATATTTCTTTGTGGTAACTAGTGTATCGTATTAAAATCCTTTAGCATGCTAAGGATGATTTCCAAAAAAAAAGTTAATACCAAAAAATTGGAAATTTACATGTCACAAGTTTTCTTGTGTACAAGAAAGATATCCCACCATACTTTCCAACTATAATTCATGCCAACTTTTGGCTTAGGTTTCTTAATAAAATTCCTAGATTTCTTCTCCAAAAAAAAAAATTATTATTATTATTATTATTATCACTAAAAAAATAGCACTTTATAAATTATAGTCATGAACTACTCTAATTTTTTTCTTTTTTCTTTTTTATTAATGTGCTTCCTATCAAACTTAAAATTAACAAAGTATTGTACATTTAGTTGTCGTAGTCATCACCACCACTAAAAAAGTAGCACTCTATCATTAAGTACTATAATTTTTCATTTCTTTATCAAGGTGATGATTTCTGTCAAACTTAAAATTAACAAAACATGGAACATTTAATTTTAATTTTTACCCAAACAAAATATGGGTGTGTTTAGTATGACAACTTGACGTGGAAATAAAGAAGGAAGGAGCATTGAAACAAGAGATAGAAATTCAATTATTGAAAATAAGAAACTAGCATATTTTTCATTAGTAATCTATTATCACAGCCTTTTAAACAATGAATCTTTATAGCTATGGACTTCATGTATAATCTAAAGGTATTTTCCTATAACCGAAGGTAAGTAGGTAAAGTAAGTTAACCATGTCAAACCGGATATACATTATATTATAATGCCTCCTAATGAAATCCTAGCTAGCTACCATGTCCGAATCCCCTATACCTACAATCTTAACTATTATTATTTTTTTCAGTCTTATAATTGATACAATCCCCCCTCCCTGATTCCACACAATTTACCTCAGCATCCCATCTTATAAATTATCCATTAGACCCAAAAATACTTATAATCATCAAGTGAGCCGTGACCTCTTGCTAATCCCTGGCAAATTGGGCCTGTCAATGACTACCTTCAAAGCTCTTCTTAGCATTCCAATCCCTTCATTGCCACCACTCAGCCCTTGAACCCACAACACACTTTTAGTCCTTCCACCTAGTGTTACCATCTCAAACTTCACCACCCTCCCTTTCATAGACCTCAGTGTCCTTGCCACGGCTGATATCAACCCTGGCCTATCCTCACAGCTAAATGTGACCTTGACCAGCCCCTTGTCATCCTCACCATCACCGTTTTCCAAACTCAACTTGTCAGCCCCTCCAGGGAACACACAATCCTTACCGCTACCACCACAAACTCCTTCCAAATCCGAAACAGTCTTCCTCAACTCCCTCACTTGCCGAACCGTCTCTGCAAGCACGGTCGCCTTGTCCATCTATTGTTTGTAAAATTACCCAACAATAAGAAAAAAGGATTACAAAAAAAATTACAACTCTTCTTATAACATTAGTGCTAATAAATATTGTGTTAATGACTCAATGATGGACCTATATGAAAATAATATTGCTCTAATCACAATTTACCACTTCAATAATTGTGAAAAAAATGTGTCCTAAAAGTAATTACTCTAATCGCAATTTACCACTTTAATTTTTACAAGTTTTGATATTGCTAATAACGAAGATCGAAGAAACAGAGTTGATGAAATTACTATTTGTATGAATCTTTGTACTTACTTTGACTAAGTTCGGGAGGATATCACGCAGTGGCATATTGACCATTGATTCGCATCCTACGTCTCCTCTCTGCCTCACTATGTTTCTTTGCAGCGACTTGTTTGGCCTCAGCTTTTGATTTTGGTTTAGAGAATGAATATTTATGGCTGATGGTATTGGTTGAGGTAACTCCTTGAGGGAACCTATTTTGTATTGTACATATTCCTGACTTATAGTAACGCTGAAATTGTTGCATGTCTCGTTCTAACTACAGGTATATAATCAAGAAATGAAGCAAGCTAATATAAGATCACCCAAAAAAAAAAAAAAAACTGGTGCACACATAAACCCAAAAAGGAAATGTTATCTGTTGGATGATAGGCAAGTGTAATATAGGATTAGGGATTCTTGCACACATAAACCCTTCATTAAAAAAAAAAATACAAAAACAAGAATTTATTTATTCTAAAAAAAACATTAATTAATGCAAGAATTCTAGATGATCTCAATTTTCTATTTGTGTAAATTCTAGGATGATCTTAATCTTTTTTGGAATCCACAAAAAATGAAACTCCTTGATTCCCTACCAAAAGAAGAGAGGTGCTATTGAATATGAATATTATAAGTGCAAGTTAAGTTTGGAGTCCACAACATTTTCACAGATAACTATTGAATATGAATATTAATTGCATAAGGCAATCGGGTATCTATAAATAAATTAATCAAATCAGGTACGGATAAGGTATGTAATCATTCCCTACCCATGGCCATCCTTGAATAACCCACCTCTGAATACTTACTATAAATTTGTCCAACTATGGTTGCCACCTAGTCATCAAATAACTAGGTGACAAAACCATGCATGATCTTCTGCAAGCCACCATATTTCTTCTTCTGCTGACTTTTCTTCGCATACTCGAAACCAGTTTGTCGGTGGCTGCCAAAATAGCATCCATTTTTCTCCCCATTTCTGGATTAGGTGGCTCCTTGAAAATGAGCATAGAAGCTTCCACAGTAAGCTTTGCTACTTCATCTCCAAGACTGGAGTTCACATTGCCCAACAACACAGTCACAATCTCATGCACATTGGACACATTGCCCGACAACACAGTCACAATCTCATGCACATTGGTCACCTTTTCTTCCAATCGTCGACCACTCTTGTGAGAATCAATCCCGATCACAGCTCCAAGAACAAATCCAATTGGTTTAAATCCACTAAATAACTCGCGCTTAGCAAAATCAACAACAGCAATCTTACTTTGCAAAATGAGATTTTCAGCCTTGTGCATCACTGCAACCCTTTCAGCTTCAAATTTGTCCAAATGTTTAATTATACAATGAAATACATCATTGTAAAATTATACGATGATGTATCTCATCATATAATTAAACATTTGGACAAATTTGAAGCTGAAAAGGTTGCAGTGATGCAGAAGGCTGAAAATCTCATTTTGCAAAGTGAGACTGCCGTTGTTGATTCTGCTAAGCGCGAGTTATCTAGTGGATTTAAGCCAATTGGACTTGTTTTTGGAGCTGTGATCGGGATTGATTCTCACAGGAGTGGTCGACGATTGGAAGAAAACGTGACCAATGTGCATGAGATTGTGACTGTGTTGTCGGACAATGTGACTAATGTGCACTCTAGTCTTGGAGATGAAATAGCAAAACTTACTGTGGAAGTTTCGAAGCTTTCTATGCTCATTTCCAAGGAGCCACCTAATCTAGAAGTGGGGAGGAAAATGGATGCTCATCGTCTAATTTTTTTCAATAACACATAAACCTACACAATAACAACACTATTTAGTTACTATTCACCAGGAATACTATATATATCTTTCAACAAATATACGAATACTATATTACAATTAAAAAAAAAAAAAAAAAGACAAGCATACGTTGTACAGATGCACAATATGCAAAATATACAAAGACTTTTTTATGTTTACATGCACAATTGAACTAGAGAACTAATGTGGTATATTTGTCATTATCAAAATATAGCAGCCCATCACACAAAATCCCCTCCCAAGTCCCAAAGTACCAACATAGCTTAACTAGAAAAAATCTGCTGTAGAAACCATTTTTGAGATGTAATATGAATTTAGAATTCCACATGCCAGCATAAGGAAATGATATAACTAAGAATTTGGTACATTTTAGAATCTAAGGAGAATATAAATTAGTATTCCTTATTAATTGTATTAGTCTCTAGTTTCATAACAATACTAATGCCAAAACTTTTTGAATTTTGGTTTAGATGCCTTTGTTAAATTTGCAGCAGAATTATTAATAATATTATCAACTTATTTTCTTATATTATGTGATGCACAGAAAATTATATTTTACCGCAATTATATAATTTTATTTTACCGTATTTCAAAATGCACCAAATCATAAAGTAAAAAAAAATGTAAAAGCAATACATGATTTGGAGTTGAATAGAAAAACCGATGAAGTAATTGTTTTAAGGTAAAAACCACCTTAGGGATAGAGACAATCCCGTAGAAAATCAACTATGAAGAAACAGTCAGAAATAGCAAGACGTACACAAAACCATTGCACCTTAGATCCTCTATGCAATCCCTACAAGAGATCCACTTGCCTTCCTAAAACAATAGTCTTAGAACCTCTAAGATCCTTCAATAGTGGTTTCCTCCACACAAACTATAACCTTTGCCATACTCCAAGACAACTACAAGCTATTATTAATAACTAAATAAAAGTCATCCCTAAGTTATTATAGACAAAAACAAGAAACTTACCCAATTAACCCTACCAAACCCATCGCATATTTTCATCAAGGACTGGTAATAGTACCCATTATTGAGTATTTGACTATGACATTAACCCAACATAAAACATCATCATCATCATCATTCCCCTTATAAAACTCCAACTCAACACTCTCATCATCTCCACTCTCCTTCATTTCCATTCCTTCCATTCCTCCCAATATGATTCCCCATAACCCTCTTTGTTTTCCCTCCCCACAGTTTTCACATTTATCCTCTTCCCTGCTTTATTAAAAAAAAAAAAAAAAATTCTAGCAGAACGAATTAATAAGCAAGATTCACCAAAAATACCACCCAAACAACAAGATTGAACCTATTCACAAAACTAAAGCAACCTACATAACACTCCCCCATTGACAACCATTGCAGAAACTTTTCTTCACACTTCTCACATTAGATAACAAAAATTATATCATAAACTTTACCATGTCAACAACAAACTACACTGTAATTAGTTAATTACCCACCAAACTTTTCAACACTAGGAAGCAGCCCATCACACAAAATCCCCTCCCAAAGTCCCAACAACTACAAGCTATTAGTAATAACTTAATAAAAGGCATCCCTAAGTTATTATAGACAAAAACAAGGAACTTACCAGTTAACCGTACCAAACCCATCACATATTTTCATCAAGGACTAGTAATATTCAAAATCCACAACCTTACCTTTCTTTGAGGGACTGCTGCTTTGGTGGTTCTGAGGCTTGACCACAGTAGGATCGGGTTGATGCCATTAACAGCTTCTTGTACAACAGGAGCCTAGAGGCCACCATAGGAGAGAGTTTTCAGAAAATGAAATGACAGAGTAGAGAAACTTAGGGTTTAGGCTGAGAAAAATTTAGGGCTGGGCATGGGCATGGGCACGGGCCTGGGCCTGGGAAATTATGATTTGGGCCTGGGCACTTATGATTTGAGAAATTTAGAACCCTTTCGAGATTTTTTTTTTTCACAAAATTTAATTTTGTTTTTGTTAACAAAAAGTATATATATATATAAATAAAGCTACAAAGATTAAAAAAATAATTAACAAAGAATCCAAATAGAATGCATTTGAAAAGCAAAATCCAAATAATCATTCAATACGATATGGCATGCACGAATTTGTGGGCTCAAACAGGTCCACAAACCAAAATATAAATTATTAAGCACTAATTTTATTTAATATAATGTTAGACATATTAATTTTTGAGTAATAATGGATGAGAAAGTGAATTCATGACTAACAAATGAGGTTTAGAAATTAGAATACAAACCGAGAATAAGATTTAAATAAAAAAAGTAAATAAAAGATAATTAGATAAGTGCTTAAGATTGAAACTAAAAGAAATACCCCTCCAGTGTCCCTAATTTTTCAAAAAAATAAAGACCATATCCAACACAAGTTCGACACTCTAGTGAAGTTCATGCTTCCTAGATACGAATTACAATGTTCTCTTAAAAGAATTTTATACATATCAACGTTGAGAATTTGATACGAATTACAATGTACTCTTGTGGGGGGTTTTTCTCTCTACTTCCTTTACACAGTAGAATTAAAGTGTCCCTTCTTAGAAGGTACTTGAGTATCCTGGGAGTAATACTGTTATTCCTAGGTTTGTTGGGTTCTTTTCGGGGGTTTGGGAAACAAATTTGAGTGTGTATGAGGATGGATGAGTTGTCTCAATCATGGAATCGGCTTACTCTCTCTGATAGAGAGGGGCTAGGTTGCTATTTACTTGATGAAGAAAAAGTTGAGAATTTCTCCATTGCTGCAAAGTTTTTAACCAGACAAGCCATCAATATGGAGATTATAGCTAAGACTTTCACCCCATTATGGAGGGCCAAAAATGGTTTCAAGATTCAAAGCTTTGGAGACCATAAAATTCTTTTTTCTTTTAACAATAAGGAGGATGTGGACAGAATTTTAGAAGTCGAACCATGGAGTTTTGACAAACATCTGGTGGTGATGAGCCGATATGAAAATGAATTACCACTAGAAGACATACAATTTGAGAAAACTAAGCTTTGGGTTTAGGTGCATGGAATTCTGATGAAATATATGACAATTGAGGCGGCAAAGAAAATTTGTAGTGTGTTAGGAGAGGTTTCAGCGCCGAAGGATCCAAAACTATATGATGAGGGTCATTTTACACGTGTGCAGGTTTCCATCGATTTATCTTTACCGTTGTGCCGTGGGAGATTAATAGCTGTTGGTGAAGAAGGAAAACAGATCTAGATTTCATTCAAGTATGAGAGGTTGCCAAATTTATGCTATTGGTGTGGGCGACTTACTCACGACGATAAAGATTGTGAGTTGTGGATTGATAGCAAGGGCACTCTCAAAGTTGAACAACGTGAGTTTGAACCACAATTGAGAGCACCCCCCTTCGTAGCAGCTAGGAAAAACGCAATTTTAGTTCCTGGTTACCATGCAGCGAAGAAAAAGGGGAGTTCAGGTTCATTGACTGATCGTGATTCTGGTCGGAATTTAGGTTTAGGCCGAGAGAGGATGCCGGAGCAGTCACAAGATGTAACGGTAGGCAAGGATGAAAGCATTGAAGATGATTCTATTCCCTCATTAACTCGCAATAAGGGGGACGAAAATAGAAAGGAAGATATGGTTTTAAAAGTCAAAAATAATGAGGGAATTACGGTGGAATTGAAGACTCCTAATGTAACTGAACCTGATATGGAAGCAAATAACGAGGAGTTGTGTTTGACTAAGGAATTTGGTGCGGCTTCACTTTAGGGGTCGGGAAAGAGAACATTAAAATACCCCTAGCTCACGTGACAATTTAAGTGATGCTTCCCAACTTAAAAAGTCACGTGACTCCCAAGCAGTTAGGGCTCTCCATCCAAAATCAATTTGTGCAGCCCCTACTTGGAAACGCAGAGAAAGAAAAACTACAAGCAACATGGCAGAAACCTCCAAGTCCTTAGGAAAAAAAAAAACAGCTAAAGCAGAGACAGATCAGTCCGAATTGACAGCAAAAAGATTTCAAGCGACCCTCAAGGATGAAATCACACCTTCAGTAGTGGCGGGAGCTGTTGTTCAGCCCCGCTAACCGCTAACAGCAATGAGTTGCTTAGCTTGGAACTATCGCGAGCTTGGGAAACCGCATATAGGGAAGGAACTCGTTGAAATCATACAAGCAAAAGATCCTGCTGTAGTGTTTTTAGCCGAGACACTTACAATTGATGCAAGGCTAGAGTTTGTTCAAAGTAGTATTGGTTTTGATCATAGATAGGTTGTACCAAGAGTGGGAATGAGTGGGGGATTGGTTCTTTATTGGAGAGCTTCGGTTAATTTAAAGGTGGAAGGTTCTGATAAAAACTATATTGATGTAGTGATTGATAAAAATTCAGAGAATGAATGGAGATTAACCGGTTTTTATGGTAAACCCGATACAGCTAGAAGACATGAAGCTTGGAATAAGCTAAGGAATTTAAATTCACAACCGGAGAAGCCTTGGCTTTGCTTTAGGGACTTTAATGAAATTATTAGGGAAGATGAGAAACTTGGGGTGCAAGAAGACCCCATTGTCAAATGCAACAGTTTAGGGAGGTGATCGATGAGTGTGGATTTATGGACTTGGGGTTTGAGGGTTCGAAGTTTACTTGGAGCAAGCACTTTGAGAATGGAAGTTCAATTTGGGAGAGGTTAGATAGGTGTTTGGTCACAAATAGTTGGTTCATGAAGTTTACAGGTTCAAGAGTGTTCCATTTAACTTGTACGTCATCGGATCACGTTCCAATTCTCATCTCACTCTCAGGTTTGATTCCACTGGTTTCAAAAAAAATATTTCGTTTCGAACAAATGTGGCTCTCAAATTCAAGCTGTGAGGAAGTGGTGTACTCGGCCTGGGGTAGTGGAAATGGGCTCGATGATGGAGGAAATATTTTGAGGAAAGTGGAAAGGTGTGGGAAGGAATTGAGGCATTGGGAGAAAAATGTTTTTGGTAATGTAAGGATGGAGTTGAATCGGTTAAAGAAGGTTTTGGCCAATGAAGAAAGGGCTTCCATGATTAGTGGGAACAATTTCCGGGTTAGGCGGATCAAAAAAAATATTGAGGTTTTACAAGATAGGGAAGCAGCTATGTGGGCTCAACGTTCTAGAGTACTATGGGCAAACCAAGGGGATAAAAATTCAAAGTATTTCCATTGTTGTGCCACAAAGAGATTCTGGAAAAATGCTATGGAAGGAATTAGAGATGAGGAAGGGGTATGGAGAACTACTCAAGAAGAAGTAGGTGAAATCATGGTAAATTACTACAAGTCACTATTTACTTCAACTGAGGGTAGTGTTCTCGTTAGCATGCTTGAATGTGTGCCTACAGTGATAGATGAAGAGATGAATGCAACCCTATGTAAGCAGTTTGAGGCGTGTGAAGTCATTAGTGCCCTCCAACAAATGGGTCCCCTTAAAGCACCTGGACCTGACTGTATGCCGTCGCTTTTTTATCAACATTTTTGGAGCACGGTAAATCATGATGTCACTTCATCCATATTGCTTGGTTGAATTCAGGTACCATACCATCTCCCCTAAATCATATTTTTATTACTTTGGTGATGAAAATAAACTCTCCTGAATATACACATCAATTTCGCCCTATCAGCCTTTGTAATGTACTTTACAAAATATAATCCAAAGTCCCCGCAAATCGCCTAAA
Organism: Quercus tomentella; assembly: GCA_028535165.1. Lineage (NCBI taxonomy): Eukaryota > Viridiplantae > Streptophyta > Magnoliopsida > Fagales > Fagaceae > Quercus > Quercus tomentella. Next base: position 6,710,193 of record JAPQVY010000001.1, read on the forward strand.
AAAAAAAATACTTCCATCTATTATCACAAAACTCCAATCAAACTTTACTAAGGAAAGATTAATTTCGGATAACATTTTGGTGGCTTTTGAAACCTTACACAGCATGAAGAAGTATAAGGGGGGCTCTTATGAGTATATGACACGAAAATTGGATATGAGTAAGGCTTATGACCGAGTGGATTGGTATTATTTAGAGGGGATAATGAGGAAGATGGGTTTTAGGGAGAGGTGGATAAATCTTGTGATGGGTTGTGTGAAAACAGTATCATATTCTATTTTGGTGAATGGAGAACCATGTGGAGTGTTTTTTTCTACAAGGGGGATTAGGCAAGGAGACCCACTTTCCCCTTTCCTATTCCTTATTTGTACGGAAGGGCTGAATGGTTTGATTAAAAAAGCTGAATTACAAGGTGATATCTATGACTACTTCCTATGTAGGAAAGGCCCTAAAGTAACGCATCTGCTCTTTGCAGATGATAGTCTTATTTTTTGCAGGGCTACAATAGAGGAGTGACAAGGTGATGGACTTGCTAAACAAGTATGAGGAAGCCTCGAGGCAAAAAGTAAATAGAAGTAAGACCTCTTTGTTCTTTAGCAACTCTGTACCGGAAGAAGTCAAGCACGGAATAAAGGTGAAATTGGGAGTGCTGGAAATCATGCGCTATGAGAAATACCTTGGGCTGCCCTCTCTAGTTGGTAAAGGAAAAAAAAAAAAAAAAGAGTTTTAATTATATAAAGGAGAAGGTTTGGAGGAAACTTCAAGGGTGGGAAGCAAAATTACTCTCCCAAGCCGAAAGGGAAGTGCTCTTAAAGGCAGTTATTCAAGCTATCCCTACTTACACTATGGAATGCTTTAAATTGCCGGTAAGTTTGTGCAATGAGATTGAGTCTCTTATTAAGAAGTTTTGGTGGGGACAACGAGGTGACCGTAGAAAAATACATTGAGTTAAATGGAAGGATATGACAAAATCTAAAACCATTGGTGGTATGGGTTTTCGTGATCTTGCCATGTTCAATGACTCTCTTTTAACAAAGCAAGCTTGGCGGCTCTTGCATAATAAGACCTCACTCTTCTATAAGGTATTTAAAGCTCTCTTCTTCCCAAATTCTTCAATACCGTAGAAAAATACATTGAGTTAAATGGGAGGATATGACAAAATCTAAAACCATTGGTGGTATGGGTTATTGTGATCTTGCCATGTTCAATGACTCTCTTTTAGCAAAGCAAGCTTGGCGGCTCTTGCATAATAAGACCTCACTCTTCTATAAGGTATTCAAAGCTCGCTTCTTCCCAAATTCTTCAATAATGGAGACTGTCAATTCAAGGTTGGGCTCCTATGCTTAGAAGAGTATCCTTAGGGGGAGAGATATCATTCAAAGGGGGGTAATTTGGAGGATTGGAAGTGGGGAAAAAATTAATATATGGCAGCAACATTGGCTGCCAAGAAAACACCCTCCAAGGAAGCCAACTTGTCCATTAGAGAGTTTTGAAAATCATACAGTGGATTCGCTCATAGACCCAACACAAGAAAATGGAACGAGGAGCTAATTGATGGTTTATTTGTGGAAGAGAATGCTGAGTTGATCAAGAAGATTCCTCTTAGCTGAGTTGCAACGGAGGACACCTTGTATTGGCCATACTCCACTTCGGGTCACTACACATGCAAGTCCAGTTATATGTTCCTCAAACAAGAGTCAGAGTTGGTAGCAAGCCCACAAGTCCCACGAATTCGTGATAAACAGTTCTGGAAGGGGATATGGCAGCTGTAAGTTCCACCAAAAATTAAAATTTTCCTTTGGTGAGCTTGTTGTAATGCTCTTCCTACCAAACAGGCATTGATGAAGAGGAAAATTACAGCTGACCTGATTTGTGAGAGGTGTCTATCTGCTGTGGAGGAGACTGAGCATGCTTTTTGGTCGTGTCTGAAGTTGGAAGTGGTTTGGGGTGATCATGAAGAATGGTGTTTCAGGTCTGAGATTGAGTTTACAGATGTTATGGAGCTACTGTCATGGTTGATTGCAGAAGAAAAGTCACTAGATTTGTTTGCATATACGACCTGGATGGAGTGGAATCAAAGAAATAAAGCTCGTGTAAATCAACAAGTTGTTCCACTTCATCAAGTGGCTGAACAAGCGAAGCAAATGCTGGCACAATTTAGAACTAACCTGCAAATTACTAAAGTGCAAGTTACGGACAGCAGTAATGATGGAGAAGTCTGCAAGCTGGTTTGGTGAAAATTAACTTTGATGGTGTTGTTTTCAGTGAATCTAATAAGTCCAGAATTGGAGTGGTAATCCGGGATAATAATGGGGCTGTGTTGGCTTCTTGTTCAGAAAAAATCCGTCAAGCATACAAGCCTGAGGAGATTGAGGCGTTGGCTGCTCTGAAGGCTGTGTCCTTTGCGTTGGATTACCGAAGTGCTATTCTTGAAGGGGATTCTCTTGGTCTGATTAAAGCTTTGAAGGCAGTGGAGTGTTGTCTATCTCCAACAGGTTTGCTGATAGAAGATGTGAAACAGGTTGCTAATAGTTATGTAAGATTGTTGTATTCTCATGTTAAGAGAAACGACAATAGGGTTGCTCATAGTCTTGCGAAAAATGCATTACGGGATAATTTTTATAATTTGGCTCAAAGCATATTATGGCTCAAAGCATATTATAATTTTTTTTTAACCCATAATAGTACAGAATGTTAAAGCAAGAGCAAAATGGGGGAAAATATAAGGAGAATACAAATTGACTAAAAAAGGGATGAGAATCTTAACAAATTTAAGTTAAGAATAAGCAGTTGCCAATGTAAATCCTTCAATTTAAGAACTTTCATGGCCTTGCAATTAATGCCCAAAAACCAAGTCTTGTCTGGTTGAAAATAGCTACAGAATAAAAAAAAAAATTAAAAAGGGGGGCTCCCTCCTTTTCTTCTAACCTCAAGTGTCAAGCAAGGATCATAGGATGGATTATGGGCAATAATAAAAGTCCACAACACAAATATGGGTAAAAGAAACCACCTGCAACATTTAACATTCTATGAGGCAAAAGATATGACAATCCAACTACAAATTTGAGTTAAAAAATTAATTGCAAGTAATATAGAAAAGCATGATTCCAATCCAAAATTTGGATTCTAAAACAGTAATAGGTTCAGGAACAAAATATGATCCAACTCAAATTTTCAACAAAGATGAAAAAATTGATGTGTAACCCCAAAGTCTTAGGGCATAAAATTCAACTTAAGCAATCTATATATTGAACTCTAGGAGTTTAAACTTTCTTTTTCAGTTTTAGATGTCTTTGTGATTCTCATTAAAAAAAAAAGCTTTAAATATAAATAATCATCCTTTCATCAACATGTTTAATATAAACACAGGCTAGGGAAAAAAACCATAACCAAAAAAAAAAAAAAAAAAAAAAGTAGAGAATCCTATAGAGTTGAGAACAATTACATCTCAGCGAAGAAGCAATTAACAATAAAAGTACTAAATTTCTAAACTTTGTTTTATCAACATAGTACAACTTTTTCATTAAAAAAATTAAATTTAAAAAAAAAAAAAAAAAAAAAAAAACATAGCACAACTTAAAATGATGAACCATAGAACAATGGAGAACTTTGTTCCGATATTTTTTTTAATAGTAGAAAAAGGAACAAAACGGAATAGTAGAAGAATTAAAACCTGCTAGGTTGTGTTCCTTGCAATCCTCCAAAACCAAAGGAAACCCATCAAACAAAAAAAAAAACATGAAAATAATCAAGCAATAGGGAACCAAACGAAATAAAAGAAAAATCCATATGGAAAAAAGAGAGGAAAAAATAGGGATGTATAGAGATTCAATGGTGGAGTTTACAAACAAATAGAGAGACAAACGGATATAATTTGGGAAAACAAATTTGAAAAGAATTGGGAGAATTACCTGACATGATAAACCAATCAAAATCTCATCCTGATTATATTTTTGCTGAATAAAACTTTGGAGGCTGTACTTATTTTGCTAAATCTTGTCTTTGCCATTGCAAGGTGAAAACAACACAACTTTCTTATATCCTTTATGCAACATAAATTTCAATGAGGTTGATGGCATGCTAAGCATGGCTGTAGCTCTGTACCTGCAATTACATATATGTACTTACTTACATATTTGTATTGTAAGAGTTCCAATTAAAACAAATTAGAGATTAATTATAGTAAAGCTATTAATAACTTCCCTAATATGAAAAAAAGTCATCAAGAGCATTTACAAATATAATAAGTCTAGAGGATAATTCAGTGATATAACAATAAGGGAAGTGGCAGAATAAATAAAATCTAAATGCATCTTATAGGGAGTAACAATTAGCATAGCTGCTACTGGCTGCTCCTTTTGGAATTAACATATCTTTGCAGCTCTCCATACCATTTTAAATCACAATCATATCATTGAAAAAACTATAACACTATAAGAAGAAACTATACAATGTATAAAAGGAATTGAAATGGAACAGAGCTGATATTGTACAAAATTACAACAAAAATTGCTATGATAAGCCTAAAGACTGAGCTAACCTACATTTTTTTATAAGTAAGATACACATACATTGGCTGGATCTTGAACCCAAGACCTCACCATCTACTTTGCTCTTACTAACATACAAGCAGGTTTAGAACACAAAGAGCCTCCACAAAGCTGATCAAGCTTGCTCTCCAAAATTCTTCACAGGTTTGATACCCAATAAATTAAATCAAAACCAACCAACCAAAATACAGAAAACTAAATCCTACGAAATGCAAAATTAAAAATATTTTTGTTAGTGTTCATATATTTTGATGAAGATTAAGTCTTTCAAACATGGAAGACTCATAGCTTGTCTACAATTATATGGATAACAACAAATAGAACCCAAAATATATTTAAAACCTTATTCAGAAGTTTTGAATTAAAAAAAAACACAAATTAGTAAACCAAAGTGCTAAACTGGACCCAAAAACCACAATTTCACTCCTACTAACAAATAAATAAAGAGAACAGGTTAGGGAGGAAATCCTAAATTAAATTAAAACCTCAAAACACCAAGAGACAAAGCATAGGTAGAATTTGATCTTCTATGGTGTTCCCCTAGAAAAAACAAAAAAGAACAAAGAGGAAACATATTAGCAATTGAAATCTATAATTGCAGCAAACCCTAATTAGGAACCCCAAAATCCCAAAACTAATAAAAACCCCAAATCAATCCTTCAGCCTCAAAGTCATCTTGATTTCGTCATAATTCAAGAATGTTCAGAAACTATGGAAACAAAAACCACAAATTAATTATAAGCAAATAGATTAGGACAACAGCAACAAAAAAGGAAGAAGATAAGGAAGATTTAGAATTCAAGGTGATCTTACCAAGGAGTTCTTGAGAAATTGAACCGGGAGATTTTGGGGCAACACTCACTTTTGGGTATCGAATTAGAGAGAATGTGTTTACACATATTGTGGCCTGGCCTGGGTGTGCAAACTGTAACGGTGAGAGTCGGTGGTGGTCAGTTCAATTAACACAATTACCTTCACTCTCTACTTTAGCCTCCCCCAACCCCTCCACTTCAATTTCGCCTTCAGGCACCAGCCCACCCTCTGCTTCATCCTGAAAACAAAACTGTCACACGCATGCGATGGGTCCTTGTGAAAAACACCAAAATTATTGAATTCCTCTTTGTTCAATAATTTTAGCGGTGTGTAAGAAGAGGTTTAGGGTTTTATCGGGGAACTTACACAAAGGATAGTATATAATAGAAAAATTAGCACGAACGATCGATGTTGGTGATGATGATTCAGTGGCTACGTGATTAACCTATCAATGAAGTATGCAAGAAGCAAAGAATTAATTTAGATAATAGCAGTGATTCAACAAAAAAATAGAAAAGAAAAGAAGGTAATTGGGCTAATTAGTACTCCGATGTTTAGGGTTTTAACGAGTTTGATTGAAAAACAAATCAGAGGTTGAAAGGGTAGAGAAGAGAGATGAGGGAGAGAAATAGAGAACAAAGAGGCGGTGTGTAAGAAGAGGTTTAGGGTTTGGGGAAGGAGAACAAAAATTTGGGTATCGGGTTTGGTTTGTCGTGGAAATAGAAATAGGTTTTTTTAGCTTTTTTTTTTTTTTTTTTTTTTTTTTTTTTAATAATGCTGATGATTTAAAAATAATGATGAGGTGGACTGGGAAATAAAAATAGTTTTTTAATTTTTTTTTAAATAATAATGATGTGGAAAATTGTGGGAGTTTCAAAAGTTTCGGTTTTATATATATATATAGATAATATATTTTAATGTAGTATCAATTTTCAAAGCAAAGACAAATATAGAAATTATGTGCGTTTTAATCATTGATGAAATAAGTATTTTGATAATGGAAGTCATTTTTGACGAATTGTGATTTGTTTAAATTATGAATTTTTTTATAAAAAAATGTATTTTATTATTATTATTAAAGATTATTAACATAAATTATTTAAAAAAATTAAATGGGTATATTAAAATCACCCATAGAAAACAAGCTAAATAGGTGAACGCATCCAATGCAACGAAAATACAATACAATCCGTTTCTGTACCATTAAAAATTAATAGATTTCTACAAGGTTTGACAAATTGACACGTGTGCCGGAAAGAGTGGGCAGAGACATTACATTGCCTTGCATCACCCACACTCAAACTAAGCGTAGCTTCACCTCATAGGTGAGTTGTTGTGGGGCTTATAATAATAATAATTATTATTATTATTTTTTTTTTATAATGGCTTATAATTTAAAAGTATACATTTTCTTAATATAAATAGTAGGCTGTTATTCATACATGCATTAAAAACTAATAGTAGGCTGTTATTCATACTCGTAGTAGAAAGTAAAAGATCACTAATAATAGAGCATCCACATCAGTGGATGCAAAATCTTGTATAATAGAAAAAGACAATTTTTACACATTTTGTCTCAAAATTGCTTCACATCAGTGCTTCTAAAATCTTGTATATTTATCCACTAGCTACAGTAACCATGCATATATACATGGTTACTGTAGCATGTGTATATAATATTTTAATAATTTCTTATTCACTCCTTTTTTTTTTCTCTCTTCTCCATCTGCAAAACTAACCCTCCATAATCATATTCTTTCTTCCTCTGATACACACACTCCCACAAACACAAAATCAAAAATCAACTACAAACATCAAAAATCAACCACAAAATCAACCACTAGAACAAAATCGTTGGATTGGTGATTGGTGATTGTGGATTGTGGATTGGAGAGGCGATTTGGATCGGTGTTGATGGAGATCGGTGATGGGTTGATGTGGATCGATGTTGATGGAGATTGGTTTTGCTGGAGATCGGTGTTGATGGAGATCGGTGATGGGTTAACGGAGATCGGTGTTGGTGACTTTAGGTTTTGGAGATATATACCAGTGACATTCATGAGATGTTCTTCACTTGGTCATGACTTATACATTATTATTTTCTTTGTCGTCAATTATCTCTCTCTCTCTCTCTCTCTCTCTCTCTCTCTCTCTCTCTCTCTCTCTCTCTCTCTCTCTCTATATATATATATATATATATATATATATATATATGTATATATATGTATACAAGTATTTATATACGATGGATATTAGCTTTCACTTTATTAAAAGAAATAGAGAAAAAGAAAAGAGTATTTGTATACTATGGATATTAGCTTTCACTTTATTAAATTAAAGGCTATAATTTGCCAACTATAGATCCCACACTGCTCCCCATAATCTGAAAATCCATAATCACAATTGCTGGGGAATGAAAATACTGTTTAGTTGACCTGTGCCTGTTTGAACAGTCTCAGATAATTTCTCTAATTCATGCCCAAAAAGAGTAGGTTAATTTTATTGGCAATGGTTTTGGTGACTTTAGGTTTTGGAGATATATACCAGTGACATTCATGAGATGTTCTTCACTTGGTCATGACTTATACAATATTATTTTCTTGGTCGTCAATTATCTCTCTCTCTCTCTCTCTCTCTCTCTCTCTCTCTCTCTCTCTCTCTCTATATATATATATATATATATATACAAGTATTTATATACGGTGGATATTAGCTTTCACTTTATTAAAAGAAACAGAGAAAAAGAAAAGAGTATTTGTATACTATGGATGTTAGCTTTCACTTTATTAAATTAAAGGCTATAATTTGCCAACTATAGATCCCACACTGCTCCCCATAATCTGAAAATCCATAATCACAATTGCTGGGGAATGAAAATACTGTTTAGTTGACCTGTGCCTGTTTGAACAGTCTCAGATAATTTCTCTAATTCATGCCCAAAAAGAGTAGGTTGATTTTATTGGCAATGGTTTTGGTGACTTTAGGTTTTGGAGATATATACCAGTGACATTCATGAGATGCTTTGCTAATCGAAGTAGATCTTGAGGCTGATTTTTCTCAGCTGTATCCATTTTTCAGTCATGAACCCTAATTGTATTTTATGTTGTATTTTTTTTTTTTTTAATTACATTTTATGTTGTATGTTGAACGGGTACAAATGGGCTCATGGTACAATCACAGCTCATGTACTGATGAGTTTAGAAGCTTGTGGAACTCTCTTTATGACCCCTGGGATGGGGGTTGTTAATTTTTCTATGTATTTCTGTATGTCCCTGTGCTTCCTAACTTCCATTAATTGTTACCTAAATGTGACTGGTGTAGGTCTCCTGCTTTTAAATTTTATTATAATCAATGAAAATCGGTAAATACAATAAATTCCTCTGAATAAAATCATGCAAATTCTAACAATGCCCTGTAGCTCAAATGGTACTGCCTTTGTAAGAACAAGGTGGAGGGTGTTTACTTTGTTTGGCATTCACTGGGTTATGCCGAAAACAGTGGTGGAGTTGTTGGCTTGTTGGCAAGGAAAGTTTGAGAGGCATCGGAATGTTGCTATTTGGATGGTTGTGCTCCATTGTTTGATGTGGTGCATTTGGCATGAGAGGATTAACCAGCATTTTGAGGATTTAGAGAGATCAATTTCAAATCTTAAACTCTTCTTACTTAAGACTCTTCTGGATTGGGTTGCAGTGTCAGGCTTTCGTTCTTTTTCTTCAGTCCATGGTTTCGTGTACTTTTGTACTATATGCACTTGATTTGTTTTTGTCCCTGATGTATACTTAGGTGACCCCCTTCTTCTTATAAACATATTTTTATTACTCATTAAAAAAAAAAGCCTTGATTGACAGTACCATTGCACTTTTTATTTGCTATATGTGGGGTGGTCTTGATCATGTCTCTGCTGCAATGCTGTTAGTTTTGCCGGTGTTTCCATACTTTCTTAGTCCAGATGCAAGTGGGACTCTTCTTTTGTCCCACAAATCCCACTTATGATGAGATAGCAATGAGAAGAGGTAAGGGCAGCATTATTGACCGACTGCTTGTTCTGCGCTAGTTGGCTCAAAATGGATGACCAGGGTAATTGGTCCTCTTGACCCCTCCTGGCATCCTCCAATGTCATTTTAGAAAATGAGGTTATACATCTTGAGGATGGAAATCAGCAGCTGCTTTAATATGTAAGGTGTCTTTCTTCAATTCCTGTTCTCTTGTATGAAGCAAAGGCGATTGATTGTGTAAAGACATTTGATGGCATGATTGTTGGTGAATATTCATGGGATACGGACCTATACTTTTCACATTATCCATTATGTTAAAGTCTAGTGACTTAATTTCCAATGTTTGCTATTGTGCACAGATCAATTCAGTTAGGATTGAAGACTTTACTAATGTGCGTGTTTCTGGCAAGGACGAGAATGTAAAGCTATCATCTTCTTGTCTTGTATGTATTTCTTAGCCATCGTGTTCTTATTTGTTTCTATTTTCTCTGATGGTTTGTGCCAATACGCCTAGAAATAATAGTGCATGATTCACTAGTAGATGGAACCCGTTTAGGGCCTTTAGGTCTTTCATATGTGCCAAAACATTTGACTGGATATTCTGGGCCATCATTCATGGAAGCTCTCATACAATTTGAAGTAACAGGGTGTAAGTTTGGGCAACCATATGGGATTAGTGAAGCTACCTTCTTACAATATATAAAAAATGAGAGTTTTGGCCTCTTTCTTTGTGGTGTAATAAAACGCATCTTGAGAAGCTAAACAAGGTGCTGGTCTTGGCTAGAGAAAGAGAGAGTATCAGTGAGGGAAAGAAACAAAGAAAGGTATAAGGAGAGTGAGGGAGAGAGCAGAAATAAATGCGGTGAATGAACAAATCTACTCCTATATCACCATGCTTTGACATGACTTCCCCGATTCACTCAGACTTTATGTGGAAAATCATGGGCAGAAGTGAATGTTTATGCGGAAAATCAAGGCTAATTTCTTTGTTCTCTCTCTCTCCCCTACATGTTCTCTATCAGTCTCTTTGAAGCCCAATAGAGGCCCTAATAACTCAAGTATCAGTTCTATCTCATGGATAATCAATTTTTTTTTCCTGCTCATGCAAGTTGATTGTCTTGAGTTTGGGTTAGAGTGCCAAATGAATTCTATTATGATTTTGGTTTAATAATTTGCGTGATGATGGTTGTGCCCCTTTCCACTCTTGGTTTCTCTTTGCTGAATATTTTCAAAGGCAAGGTACGTATGAACCCCACCATGTAATTACAAATTAGTATATGTGAGATGTCCAGGGCCTTTTTTTTTTTTTTTTTTCATGTGTATGAGTTTCTTGGCCTACTTTTGTGAATAACCCACTTTTGTTTTTGTGATAAATTTTAAGAAAGGAATGGGAAATGAATGCAAAAATAAGATGGGTAATGGAGTTGGATCTTTATAAATGTATGGATTGCCATATCATAAATAGAGGTTTTAGTTCGGGATGAATTTCATGGTTCTCTATATATATTTAGAGAAATTATACAATGTGGGTGAATGTAAATGAGATTTACATTGATTATGCTGAGCTCGATAATGATTATGATAAAAGGACTATGATATTTGGTGTACTATATAAATGTTAGCTTGGCAATGTTAAATGGATTTTTTTGGCATGTAAAACATCGAAGTAATTATGGAGTCATGTGATGAGTAATGCATACTACATGTGTAAACTAGGTAGTGCAGAACATGCTTAGAATCTGTCAATGTGCAATGTTATAGTTTTATTGGGTTAGACTATTGATTATAATATCTATAATCAGTTTTCTGTTTTCTTGAGAGTATTAACTATGCTTATGTGTTTGTGTCTATAGCATTTTAGCAATCCCAAATCAAATTTATGGGCTTTCCTTAACCGATTGTCAAACAATTTGTGATTTTTATCCACCTTATCCTCCAAACATGACTTAGCGTATTACCATTATGCGGTAAAATGCCCACACCCCCCTTGAACTTTGGGGTAGTTGCACTTACACACCATGAACTTTTATTTTAGTCAATTTAGTACATTAACTTCAGCAGTATAACAAATAGACCCTCTAAACTTTTATTTTAGCCAATTCAATACATAAACTTTGAAAATGTACCAATAAGCCCCCTAAATTTTTATTATTATTATTATTATTATTATTATTATTGTAAGGACCCTGTTTGCAGCCCAAGCCCAAGGTATATATGACCTTGGCCTAATGAGTCCAGTACAATACATTTGTAAAGAGTGGGTCAAAGAACTAGGTCCTAATGAATTTGACAATGGCTAGTATGGATTTGGAAGGTGATCAAGCAAGAACAAAGAAAATAAAACTGAACGACTTCATTGTCCGAGGAGGTCACACTTATATAAATTGATCACAATTGAGTACAAGAACAATTTAGATTGCGATAGTGTTCTCCCTCTATTTTTCTGATCCCTTTCTCATGGAGGATCTCTCACATTATATAGCTCCCTTAGGATCATCTTGATCCTGCACTTATTGATCGTCTGAGCCCTTACTTGAGTACCTGCCCATCAGACACCTTCTTTGGCTTTCTGTGAGTTGTGATAGTCAAGGCAGCACTGTTCAGAGGTCTTCTCCACATAAATGCGGCCAGAAAAGTAGCTACAGTGCATTTAATGCGGTGGTAGCAGCTTTTCCTTAGATATTTTTGGGTTTCCTTCCTTCTCGTATGTTCATGAGGTAGGTCCCTATCATTAGAGCTTTCTGGAAGGTCATTTTAATCGTTGGAATAAATAATACTTGAGCTGCATTCATCATATCTAAGGAAGAGTTCCTCCTCGGATCACCCTCCATTTGTTTCCTACTTATGAGACTTTAAATAGGAACCCCTAATAACTATTTGTTCCTCCTCGGACCTATCAAAGTCCTCAGACAAAGCTCAAGGCTCAATATATGATCTTGGGCCCTTATCCCTACAATTATTATTTTTTATAAGAAACCCCTAAACTTTTATGTTCTTTTTAATTTTTCCTTCATACTGGTTTAGTACAAAAAGAGGTTAAATTAGGGGGGGGGGGGGAATTAAAGGGATCTTACAGCGACATTATCAAAGTTTATGGAATAAATTGGTGAAATATAAAATTAAGGGGGTATATTTGCTGCAGTACAAAATTTTATGTACTAAATTGGCTAAAATAAAAGTTCAGGAGGTATAAATGCAACTACGCCCAAAGTTCATGGGGTGTCAGGGCAAGAAACCGATGAATTCGGCGAAAAACCTCTCCGCCACCCTCCAAGCAGTAAATCGATCCACTAGAGAATAAGTTGGAGTACACGAATAACAAAAGACCCTCCAAGCCTAGTCTACCCCATGTACTTGAGCCCTTCAAGCTCCTGCTACCAACTGACTTAACGAAGCCTTGTCTTCTCTAACTCTCTGGATCACGCAATTTAACCAGATTGCATCCGCCAAACGATTGGCTTCTTCTAATGCTTCCTAGCAGCACTAAAACTTCACTTTACACTCAGAATAGGTGTGGTAAGTGTTTGAGCTATCAACCTCTCAAGGACTTGGATATGGAGAGGTAAAAATTGAGGAAAATCGTAAAAGATTGTGTAGAGAATTGTGGGTATAACAACCTCTAACTCTCAAGGGTAATATCTAGGATTTTCTCTCTGAAAAGCACTCTTTACAATATGTGGGTAATGAGGGTATATATAGTGTGGGTGAAGACATACTGGAGTAGATATGTCAAAATAGCAAAACAGAATGTTTCGCGGGTATCTCGCGAGAAGACCTTACCCACGAATTACTCGCAAAAACCAACTATCATGACTCTTCGCATTCCAGTCATGTGCTTTGCACGTGGCTCACTTCGTAGAAAGACTTCTCGCGAATCTTCTCATGAAATCCACTTGGTCTTCAATAAACGCTTGAGTCTTCATACTCTCTCTCACACACAACCCATACAATTAAATCCCACATAAAATACAGGATAAACATAATTTAACAGAATTACAATCAAATTTGGCACAAAATTAAAGCTAACATAAAATAGTTGTAAATAACAACTTTACAGAGGGAAAGGAAATTTTATTCCCTTGTTTGAGAGTTTAGGTGGGAGAGAATGGACTTGAACTATTTTGGACCTTAAACAATGTCATTTCAGTTTTATGCCCAGGTTAGAATTTTCCCAATTCGCATTTTAGACTCTCTCTCTCTCTCTCTCTCTCTCTCTCTCTCTCTCTCTCTCTCTCTCTCTCTCTCTCTCTCTCTCTCTCTCTCTCTCTCTCTCTCTCTCGGCCATCGTTCTTCAAATTTCCCCCTCTCCTCTCTTCTTTGTCACATCTATTCTCTTAAACTTTCTAGAGATGGTTTCGATGCTCAATATCGAGGCTATTATGCTTCTCCTTCTTATGCTTTTTACCAAATGCTCAATACCTAAGCTATTATGCTTCTTCTTGTTGCTTTCTAACCAACTTAAAATAAAAGCATTTTAGCCAAATTTGTTGCCTCGAATCTCAATTAGTCGATTGCTATTGAGCTTGTAGTTAAGCTTGTGTCAATCGGTCGAAGAGGTGTTAAGTTGGAGTGAAAGGAGCAAAAACTCCTTTTTCCAACTAGCCTTGAGCTTTTGTTTTGATTCAATGTTTGGTTCACTATTTGCCAACGGCCAATTCTTGGACCCTAACAAAATGTATGGATGACATCCATTGTTGAGTGGATTCATGACACAATTCCTCATAAGCCCTGCCTCTTTCAAATCACTATGGTATGTCAAAAGCTACCTAAAGAAAAATCAAGTTTGGGCTGAAAGATTTGCAAGGGCCCAATTAATATTAATGGATTAAGGAGTTTATGATGATGGGCCAAAATGAAGCCTAGTAAAATAAAAAATGACATGATAGTGGTGTGATCATATAACCTGATGATACCAAATACCCATTAAGCTTGAGGCAGTGCCGGGCACATGTAGGGCAAGTAGTCTTACGAACATTGACACTTTCAAAAGGCCAGAAATGGACAAAAGCATGTCCCCTTAAGGTGCAGGCTCACCACCGTATGGAGCAACCGTTGAGTTTTGCCAGCATGGAGGCATGGAGCCATTGTGTTTGCAATGAGTGTGATGGCTGAATTGTGGGCTTTAAAGGATGGTCTAATTATTGTTTAGTAAAAATAGAGCTGGATGCCGAAGTCGTAATAAATCTTGTTTACAATTCCACCCAAATGAATACCTCCCTCAATGCTCTTGTGGCTAAATGCTGGGAGCTGATCAAAGGAATTCCCCATACTAAACTCTATCACTGCATTGAGGGAGGTATTCAATAGATGCCTAGATGCCCATGCTAGCCGTGGTTTTCTCTCTCTAGATCTTACTTTGTTTTTGGAACCCCTAAGAGAGGTTGCTATGTTTATTTACCTCAGTTAGGGAAGGCAACTGTACTTTTAAGGAACTTTGAATGTTGTAGTAGCTTATGTTAAATAATGAATTTTATCCCATCTTTAAATAATAATAATAAAAATACATTGGAGTGACCATGAGGCCTCTCTCAAAAGTTTTGATTAGTTATAGTATATGCTACCATTCAGCCCCAAGAAAGGTTTCCAAAGTTCATAAGGAATATTGTATATATCTTTCAGCAAACAGATTCTGCAAAACATCCTGGAGAGGCACAACAGAAGCCACTTCATAATTTACATTAGTTACTGTGATTGTAAGAAGAAAAGAAATCAAAGCCACCAATAGCCTAGACATCTTTCACCAAGCAAATTGAAGGATGCGAGGAATAGATGATTAATAGCCTAGACTGCATCTTTAAGAAAGCAATTACAACATATTTACATGCTCAGCAGTTGTAGCAACTAATAGTCTGATAGAATGGAAGCAAGTGACTTACAGAATTTGAATAAAACAGAAAAAAGGAAAGAAGTTCATGCTGAAATTCTACTTATGTGAAAAAGCTGTATCCCTACAAGGACTGTGTCTATGGTGTATTTGTGAGAGAGGTTAATAGAGTTATTAAGTAGCTAAACTTCACTAGTATAGTACATCAGTTTTTAGATACACTGGTATCACCCAGATGAACTAAGTCCCCATAAACCGTATATAAGGAATTAGTTCTCTAATAAATTTAAGTGAAAAGTTCCTCAGCAAACAGATTAATAAGCATCATGCACCAAAAATACTACCCAAACAACAAGATTGAACCTATTCACAAAACGGAAGCAACCTATAGATTAGATTTGCCTCAATCTCAGACAACATTCACCACAAACAATTATTCAATCAACACAAAAAGCAACCTATATAACACTCACTCATTGACAACCATTCCAGAAACTTGTTTTTCTTAATTTTCACATAAGATAACAAAAATTATACCATAAACTTTACCATTTCAACAACAAACTATACAGTAATTAGTTAATTAACCACCAACCTTTTCAACAATAGGAAGCAGCCCATCACACAAAATCCCCTCCCAAAGTCCCAACAACTACAAACTATTAGTAATAACTTAATAAAAGTCATCCCTAAGTTATTATAGACAAAAGCAAGGAACTTACCCAGTTAACCCTACCAAACCGATCACATATTTTCATCAAGGACAAGTAATAGTACCCACTATTAAGTATTTGACTATGCCATTAACCCAACATAAACATCATCATCATGATTCCCCTTATAAAACTCCAACTCAACACTCCATTCATATCCATTCCTTCATCCCTCCCAATATTATTCCCCATGTCCTTCTTTGTTTTCATTCATTCCTCCCAACATGCATTCATTATATAACTTAAAGTAAAAGATTACTTCACTTCATAAAAATAAAAAGATAAAAGAATGCTTTATTTTTATTATCTATTTTACTATTTAATTTTACTTAAATTAAAAAATATTTTCTTATTTTCTTTAATTTACACATGATTCTTGATTAAGTTGTACATCGCATGAACATACAAACAACTTATTTTTTATTATTTACTACTGTCTGTGCTTTTCTATAAATAAATAAATATATATATATATATATATATATATATATATATATATATATATAACACTATTGTTAGTGTTTTAATAAAACATGCAACTTACGATCATATCAACTTTATTATTTTTTTGGTTTTTTTCACATTTTCAACGTTCTATCGTATTTGATTTTACATTTGGTTGATAATATTTTGATAGACACAATAGTTCTACTTTTTTTATAATAAAAAAATCTATCCTATTTGATTTTAGACTTTGTTGATATATCGTTATTAACATTTTTTTTTATATGGCTCTTTCAGTCTGATCCAACCTTTGTTCTAGGATTTGAAATTAAATAGCCACACACATTAGCATCAACTCAAAATCTATTTTGCTTCTAAACAACAAAACTAGCTAAAATATCTTCTATGTTCCCATTTGCATTTATATAAGAAAAATTGCAATTAGGTTTTTTTTTTTTTTTTTTTTTTTAAATTCACTTCAGAATAGATACTCTCAATCATGGTTTTAAAAATTGAACCTACCAATTCAACTAAGAGCTAGACCTTAATCCGATCTAGTAAAAATCAAGAAAACCATTTTTTATTATTAACTACTGTCTGTGCTTTTCTATAAATAAATAAATATATATATAACACTATTGTTAGTGTTTTAATAAAACACGCAACTTACGATCATATTAACTTTATTATTTTTTTGGTTTTTTTCATATTTTCAATGCTCTATCTTATTTGATTTTACATTTGGTTGATAATATTTTGATAGACACAATAGTTCTACTTTTTTTATAATAAAAAAATCTATCCTATTTGATTTTAGACTTTGTTGATATATTATTATTAACATTTTTTTTTTATATGGCTCTTTCAGTCTGATCCAACCTTTGTTCTAGGATTTGAAATTAAATAGCCACACACATAGCATCAACTCAAAATCTATTTTGCTTCTAAACAACAAAACTAGCTAAAATATCTTCTATGTTCCCATTTGCATTTATATAAGAAAAATTGCAATTAGGTTTTTTTTTTTTTTTTTTTTTTTTAAATTCACTTTAGAATAGATACTCTCAATCATGGTTTTAAAAATTGAATCTACCAATTCAACTAGGAGCTAGACCTTAATCCGATCTAGTAAAAATCAAGAAAACTGGTGGTTCAATTGGTGAAAATTGAGAGTTAAACCATTTTCTAGATATTTTACTGTTTTGGTTTTTAAAACCATGCCTCCAACCCAAAATTGTATTTTTCCATTCTTAAGAAAATGTACCAAAATTCACTACAAGAAAAAATGTTTATTACAACAAACAAAATATTATTGCAATGTCATCAAAGTCATTGCAATAGTTGATGCGAGTTGTTACAATAAATTTTGAGGTATTAAGTTTGTGCAACAAAAAATTTCATTGCAATAATCACTAGATATTTTAATGACAATTTGATGTATGTTGTTGCAATAAAAAATTTATTGCAACGATATATTCATGGTAATAAATAATTGTTTCATATTTGTCATTGCAATAAATTGTAAAATAATTAATATCAAGTTATTGCAATGATATACTATTAGTTTCATGTTTGTCATTGCAATAGATTGTACAATAATTGATATCAAATTATTACAATGATGTTTTTATTGCAATAAAATATCACTTTAAAATTTTTGTTGTAGTAAATTGAAAAAATAATTGTTATCAAGTTACTGTAATAATATCTTTATTTTAAGTTATTGCAACAAATTTTCCTAATGTATTACTAGTAATTATAAGTTATTGCAACTAATTATTGTAAATGCGATAATTTACCACTTTAAAGTTGTTATTGCACCTCCCCATGTACAAAGTGTTTGGGGATCTAGGGGAGAAGGGTAAATGCAAATGTCAAAATTCGGCAAGAAAGGAAGGTGAATCAGTGAATATGATAATAATTATACTTTCTCAAAAACTAATAAATATAAAATAAATAAACTTGTGCAAATGGTTGTGCTAAGTGGTAATTGTGCCAACTGAATATACCAAATTGCAAAAGCCTTTTTTAATAGCATAAAGAAAGAAAAACATCCTAGGGAGGCACAAAGGCCACACAATTTACTTAAATTTGTCCAACTATGGTTGCCACCTAGTCATCAAAAAACCAAGTGACAAAACCATGCATGATCTTCTGCAAGCCACCATATTTCTTCTACTGCTCACTTTTCTTTGCATACTCGAAAACAAGTTTGTCGGTCGCTACCAAAATAGCATCCATTTTGGTATTGGGTATGGATAAGGTGTGTAATCATTCCCTACCCATGGCCATCCCTTAGATAACCCACCTCTAAATACTTACTTAAATCTCATTAACTATAAACTTGCAAGGGTATGTAATCATTCACAAAAATTTTCATTTGAAAATTCCCATTTAATCAAAATTCAATGGCATATAAAAAAAACATCCTAATCAAAATTTAATAGCATAAAGAAAGAAAAACATCCTAGGGAGGCACAAAGGCCACACAATTTACATAAATTTGTCCAGCTATGGTTGCCACCTAGTCATCAAAAAACCAGGTGACAAAACCATGCATGATCTTCTGCAAGCCACCATATTTCTTCTACTGCTCACATTTCTTTGCATACTCAGAAACCAGTTTGTCGGTCGCTACCAAAATAGCACCCATTTTGGTATTGGGTATGGATAAGGTGTGTAATCATTCCCTACCCATGGCCATCCCTTAGATAACCCACCTCTGAATACTTACTTAAATCTCATTAACTATAAACTTGCAAGGGTATGTAATCATTCACAAAAATTTTCATTTGAAAATTCTCATTCAGTCAAAATTCAATGACATATAAAAAAAACATCCTAATCAAAATTTAATAGCATATAACAAAAACATCCTAATCAAAATTTAATAGCATAAAGAAAGAAAAACATCCTAGGGAGACACAAAGGCCACACAATTTACATAAATTTGTCCAGCTATGGTTGCCACCTAGTCATTGAAAAACTAGGTGACAAAACCATGCATGATCTTCTGCAAGCCACCATATTTCTTCTATTGCTCACTTTTCTTTGCATACTCGGAAACCAATTTGTCGATCACTACCAAAATAGCATCCATTTTCCTCCCCACTTCTGGATTAGGTGGAATATTTGTCATACTCGAAAACCAGTTTGTCGGTTACTGCCAAGTACCCAAATCCCCTGCTTACCAAATCCAACTCTGCCACTAATGAAAACAACATGACAAATATACCACATTAGTTCTCTAGTTCAATTGTGCTTTTGCATTAAACATAAAAAAGTCTTTGTATATTTTGCATATTGTGCATCTGTACAATATACGCTTGTCTTTTTTTTCTTTTCTTTTTTTAAAATAATTGTAATATAGTATTTGTATATTTGCTGAAAGATGTATATAGTATTCCTGGTGAATAGTAACTAAATAGTGTTATTATTGTGCAGGTTTACTTGTTATTGTAAAAAATTAGACGATGATGTATCTCATCGTATAATTGAACATTTGGACAAATTTGAAGTTGAAAGGGTTGCAGTGATGTGGAAAGCAGAAAATCTCATTTTGGAAAGCAAGACTGCCATTGTTGATGCTGTTTAGCGCAAGGTATCTAGTGGATTTAAGCCAATAAGACTTGTTCTTGGAGCTGTGATCGGGATTGATTCTCACAAGAGTGGTCGACGATTGGAAGAAAAGGTGACCAATGTGCATGAGATTGTGACTGTGTTGTTGGGCAATGTGCATGAGACTTTGACTATGTTGTCGGGCAATGTGATTAATATGCACTCCAGTATTGGAGAAAACTTCCACAGTAAGCTTTGCTATTTCATCTCCAATACATATGACGCGCTTCCGACCGTGGACGCGACTACATGCGCGTCCTTGGCCTTTTTTTTTTCTTTTTTTCTTTTTTTTCAGCCTGATATAGTCCAAAACAAGCCTCAAATCAATCCAATATGGGCCAAAATAAGTGTTTAAAAAAATTGTAAAAATTTTTGTCAAAACATACCATTTTGACATCCTAGTTTAAGGAAAAAAAACCCTAAACTCATCTCAAACCCTAAATTTGTCACTTTATTATCTACTATTGCTATTAAATTAGCATATGCTTACCATTATATGAAAAAATATGCTTAGCAATATATAGAAAATATAAATAAAAATATATGTAATAATTTATTAACTAACATATCCTGTCGCACCAGCACCCTACTTTTTCAAAATTTTCCAAGTCGTCAAACCGCACCCACACCCATACTCAGACCTAAATATGCACCCATGCTTCCTAAAATCTAACATTGATTTGGCTCCAATTTCATCTTGCCCTATTTAGTTACTATTCACAGATAAGTCACCACATACCAGTCAATTTTAGGAGATCTTTGACATGACATTTAAACCGATCTACATATGAAGCATGATAAGGTGCAAATAAAATGGTTCCAATTTAATATTCAACAATCAACATCAAAACTTCTACATTAAACCAAAAAAAAAAAAAAAAATCCATATTCAACAATCATCATCAAAACTGTCAAGTGCATTTAATATTCAAAACCCATAAGAAATCCTCGTTCTACAATCAACATCACAAATACATAACCTTGCCTTTCTTTGAGGGACTACTGCTTTGGTTCAAAGGCTTGACCACATTAGAAACATGCAGATGCCACTAACAATTTCTTGCACAACAGAAGCCAGGCCATAGGTGAGAGTTTTTTGAAGATGTAGAGAAATTTAGGGTTTGAGACTGAAAGAAAATAAAATGAAAGAGTAGAGATTTTTTTTTTTTTTTTTTTTTAGCAAAAAAATGTAGAGAAATTTAGGATTTAAGGCTGAGAGATGAAATGAAAGAATAGAAAAATTTAGGGTCTGGGCATTTATGATTTAGGTCTGGCCTGGGTATGAGATTTTTACATTTTTATTTAATATTATATTGTGCTCATTGCTAGTAACAGATTATCTAAAGAACCCTTTTGAGACTTAATTAATTTTGGACTAGCAACAGTCAAAAACACAATCAATATGATTGGGAAGGCGGTTATATACATTATTTAATACAAACAATTAGATTGTCATATCTAAATGTCTTTTCAAGTTACTATTCAAATCTATCCCAACCTAACCGAGAAAGCACGGGTGCACCAATTGGGTCGGCACATCCAAGTCCGATATGCACGGATGCGCCATGCAGTCGTGGACGCAGTTGCACTCACGTCCATGACCAATTTTTTTTTCTTTTTTGTTTTTCGATACGGCCTGATACTGTTTGAAATGGTCCAAAACGGGTCGAAACAGGCCTCAAATCGATCTGATATGGGCCAAAAAAAGTGTTTAGAAAAAAAGGTAAAAAATTTTGTCAAAACACACCATTTTGACATCCTAGTTTAAAAGAAAAAAAAATCCTAAACTCATCTCAAACCCTAAATTTTGTCACTTTATTATCTACTATTGCTCTTAAATTGGTATATGTTTACCATTATATGAAAAAAAAATGCTTGGCAATATGTAGAAAATATATATATTTAATAATTTATTAATAAACGTATCCCACCACACACGCAACCTATTTTTTCAAAAATTGCCAAGTCACCACACAACACCGGCACCCGAACCTGAATCTGCACCCATTTAGGAGTTCATAAGGGAATGATACAAAATTATCATAAAGGAATGGAAATAAATGAAATGGAACATAATGTATTTAATTAAAGGAAATGAGTAGAAAAGAAATTAATGGAATGGAATTAAGTAAACTTGTTTGAATGTTTTAAAATAAATGAATGGAAAGGAATGGAAGGTAAGTAACCTTATTTGGGATTAACATAAAAGGAAATGAGTGGAATCATTTTATAAGAACATTAATGTTAGACCCCGTATTTTAAAATAAATGGCTAATTATATAGGACTATTTTGGGAATTTTAGTAAAAAAATTCATTAAATCTAATTTCATTCTCTCCAATTCCTCTCAATTTTTGGAGGGAATGAAAATTTGAGATTTTGAGAGAATAGAGAGGAATGAGTATCCCTCCTTATCCATTCCATTCCCTTCCACTTAGCCCTCATTTGGGAGGAGGAAAAGGAATGGAATAAAAAAGAATGAAAAGAATAATTTTGTAATATTCTTCCCTTCCTTTATTTGGGAGTTTTAATAAAGGGAATGGAAAGTCCATTCCCTTGTTTGAGAGTTGAAAGGGGAGGGAATAGACTTGTACTGTTTTGAACCTTAAACAATGTCATTTCAGTTTTATGCCTAGGTTAAAACTTTCCTAATTCGCATTTTAGACTAAACTCTCTCTCCCTTCTCAGCCTCTACCGTTGGAGGCCATCATTCTTCAAGTTTCCCCCTCTCTTCTCTTCTTTGTCACAACTATTCTCTCGAACATTCTAGAGATGGTTTAGATGCTCAATACCAAGGCCATTATGCTTCTCCTTCTTATGCTTTCTACCAAATGTTCAATACCTAGGCTATTATGCTTCTTCTTGTTATGCTTTCTAACCAACTTAAAATAAAAGCATTTTTTTAGCCAAATTTGTTGCCTCGAATCTCGATTAGTCAACTGCTATTGAGCTTGCAGTTGCGTTTGTATCAATCTGTCAAAGAGGTGTTGAGTTGGAGTCGAAGGAGCAAAAACTCCTTTTCTTCAACTAGTCTTGAGTTTTTGTTTTGGACTTGATAAAACACATCATAAATTCAACAAAGACTCAATGTTTTGCTCACTATTTGCCAACGGCCAATTTTTGGACCCTAACAAAATGTATGGATGACATCCATTGTTGAGTGGATTCATGACACAATTTCTCATAACCCTGCCTCTTTCAAATCGCTATGGTATGTCCAAAGCTACCTAAAGAAAAATCAAGTTTGGGCTGAAAGATTTGCAAGGGCCCTATTAAGATTAATGGATTAAAGAGCTTATAATGATGGGCCAAAATGAAGCCCTGTAAAATAAAAAATGACGTGATAGTGGTGTGATCATATAACCTGATGATACCAAATACCCATCAAGCTTGAGGCAGTGTCGGGCGCATGTAGTCCAATAAGTCTTGCTAACATTGACACTTTCAAAAGGCCAGAAATGGACAAAAACTTGTCCCCTTAAGGTGCAGGCTCACCACTATATGGAGCAACCGTTGAGTTTTGCCAGGCATGGAGGCATGGAGCCATTGTGTTTGCAATGAGTGTGATGGCTGAATTGTGGGCTTTAAAGGATGGTCTAATTATTGTTTAGTAAAACTAGAGCTGGATGCCGAAGTGGTAATAAATCTTGTTTACAATTCCACCCAAACGAATACCTCCCTCAATGCTCTTGTGGCTAAATGCTGGGAGCTGATCAAAGGAATTCCCCATACTAAACTCTATCACAGCAATAAGGAAGCCAATGGATGCCTAGATGCCCATGCTAGCCGTGGTTGTCTCTCTCTAGATCTTACTTGCTTTTGGAACCCCTAGGAGAGGTTGCTATGTTTATTTACCTCAGTGAGCATTCACATTCAATTTCTACAAAAAATTTCATTTTACCATCTCAAAAGCTATTTTATCATTTACAACACACCATTTTACAACACACCCAACATCCCAACTCTTATTTTCCTATTCAACTCACTAAAATAATATACACTACCCAATAAAATAATATAATCCAAGCTTGCTACAGTGCTACAATGTCATCCTACAGTGCTACAATGTCATCCTACCCAATAAAATATAAGAAACATTACACAATTTTTGCAAATTTTTTCGCAATTGCAAGACCGGGTAATGTGGGATTTTGAAGCTATGATGCTAAATTTCACCTACATATGGTTTATGAGAGACCTAATACTAATTCTTTGGGAAGGCAACTGTACTTTTAAGAAACTTTGAATGTTGTAGTAGCTTATGTTAAATAATGAATTTTATCCCATCTTTAAATAATAATAATAAAATACATTGGAGCGACAATGAGGCCTCTCAATAGTTATGATCAATTATAGTATATGCTACCATTCATCCCCAAGAAAGGCCTTCAAAGTTCAAAAGGAATATTATATGTATCTTTCAGCAAATAGGTTCTGCAAAACATCCTGGAGAGGACAACAGAATCCACTCCCCAATTTACATTAGTTATTGTGATTGCAAGAAGAAAAGAAATCAAAGCCACTAATAGCCTAGACATCTTTCACCAAGCAAATTGAAGGATGTGAGGAGTGGATGATCAATAACCTAGGCTGCATCTTTAAGAAAGTAGCTACAACATATTTACAAGCTCAGCAATTGTAGCAACTAATAGTCTGATAGAATGGCCGCAAGTGACTTCCAGAATTTGAATTCAATAGAATAAAGGAAAGAAGTTCATGCTGAAATTCCACTTATATGAAAAAACTGTATCTCCTCGGGACTATGTCTATTGTGTCTTTGTGAGAGAGGTTAATAGACTTCTTAAGTAGCTCAATTTCACCAGTATAGTGCATCAGTTTTTAGATACACTAGTATCAACCAGATGAACTAAGTCCCCATAAACCGAATAAGTTCTCTCAGAAATTTCAGTGAAAAGTTCCTGAACAGACATATTAATTAGCATCATGCACCAAAAATACTACCGAAACAACAAGAGTGAACCTATTCACAAAACGGAAGCAACCTATAAATTAGATTCACATCAATCTCAGACAACATTCACCACAAACAACTACTAAATCAACACAAAAAGCAACCTATATAACACTCACTCATTGACAAGCATTCCAGAAACTTGTTTTTCTTACTTTTCACATAAGATAACAAAAATTATACCATAAACTTTACCATTTCAACAACAAACTATACAGTAATTAGTTAATTAACCACCAACCTTTTCAACAATAGGAAGCAGCCCGTCACACAAAATCCCCTCCCAAAGTCCCAACAACTACAAGCTATTAGTAATAACTCAATAAAAGTCATCCCTAAGTTATTATAGACAAAAGCAAGGAACTTACCCAGTTAACCCTACCAAACCCATCACATATTCTCATCAAGGACAAGTAATAGTACCCACTATTGAGTATTTGACTATGCCATTAACCCAACATAAACATCATCATCATCACCATCATTCCCCTTATAAAACTCCAACTCAACACTCTCATCATCTCCACTCTCATTCATATCCATTCCTTCATTCCTCCCAATATTATTCCCCATTACCTTCTTTGTTTTCCTCCCCACAGTTTTCACATTCATCTTCCTCCCTGCTTTAGTCTTCACATTCCTCCCAACTCCCACATTCCCTTTAACGCCGTCGTTTTTCCCATCCTTTTTCTCCTCAGGAATCCACACGAAATCGCCCACATTTCCACCCAAATTTACACGATTGCCACTCACCCCAACTTTCTCTTTCTCTCTCTCGTACCCAAGAGGAAAATAGCTCCAGCAAACAGAGTACTCTGTCTCCCCATTCTTCTCTGCCTTCCGCGGCGCGTTCACCGCTACCCCATGAAACCCTCTCCGACAATTCTGGCACCTCAAGCAACAATCCTCGTACACCTTCTCGTACTCGTACATGTAGTAACAGTACGGGCACAATGTCCAGAATGCCGCCACGGCGGCGGTCTTGTCGATTTCGGCCTCGTACTGGGCTCTCTTGTCCGAGTCGGAAAGCACCGTCCAAGCTTCGCGTACGAGGCTGAGGGCTTCGTCGGAGAAAGCGAACTTGTTGACGTTCGGGTTCAGGAGCGCCGCCAGTTTAACGAACTGGGCTCGAACGACCCGGCGGTTCCCGGACTCGGAGCGTCGGACTTGGAGGATGGAGTAGTAGTCGAGGTGGCGGTTGCGTATGCGATTCTCG
This sequence comes from Quercus tomentella, assembly GCA_028535165.1. NCBI lineage: Eukaryota > Viridiplantae > Streptophyta > Magnoliopsida > Fagales > Fagaceae > Quercus > Quercus tomentella. The sequence continues at coordinate 6,736,335 of JAPQVY010000001.1, forward strand.
GCGGCGGAGAGGACGTCGGCGATGGCGAGTATTTTGTTGGCGGTGGAGGATTGAACCGGGTCGGATTCTCGGGCTTGGATGGCGCAGTGTCGGCACTTGGGTAGGTTTCGGAGTGACAAGTATTTGGTGGATAGTCCGAGAAGGTGATCGGAGTCGGGTTTCGCGCGAGCTCGCTCCATTTTTTCTGTTTGGGATTTTTTTTTAGTGCAGGGTGAGAGAAATGGAGAGAGAGAGAGAGAGAGAATGAAGGGGAGACATTGAGTGGGCCTTTTAATTTATAAGGAAAATATCAATTGACGAAAATAGACATGATGTTTGGGACATCGGGTTTGTCGCTAATTCAATCTGGACCTTACAATATGGCATGATGATGACGTGGGATATCTCACTGGCGTGAAAAGTGGGGTTTTGGGGATTGTGGTAGGAGGGTATTTTGGTCTTTTAATAAGGAAGGATTCATTACAGAGTTGCAGTGGACTGAGACAGAGGGAGGTCAATTTGTTTTGCCATTGCGACTCAAAATCTCCTTTTGCATTTGTATGGACTGACCTGGACCACTAGGACTTACCAAATATGGTCATGAGAATTGAAGCCTATAAATGTAAGGCAATAATAATACACCAACCTCTTCACATGTGTTTTTTATATATATATAAATAAATTCTCGTGGGCTTTTTATTTTTTTAAATAAATTTAAAAGTTTTAACCTCTAAATCTTATAATTGCAATCAACAAGACTCTTCGCTAAAGAAAAGCTTCTTTCTTTTTTTTGGGGGGGGGGGGAGTTATCTATATAATAGTGGTACTTTTTTAAATTAATAACCCTAAAAAAGAATTATTTTTCAATGTCCTCTTTCTCTTTAAGCTTGAAGTTTTAAGACATGTGAAAATTGGAAAATTAATTTTTGCTATTTTTTATTTTTAAAAATAACTATTGAGAATTATAGAGTGGGCATGGAAAAATGCAAGAAACTTTAATAGTTTGGAGGTACAAATGAACTTGTTAAAAGGTTACCAACAAAAAAAAATTTAAGGGTAGAATTATGGTTGTCGAAATTGCGATCTGGATTAGGAATGGCAGCGGGTGTAGTTCGGGGCGAGTTTTTTTATACCCGACCCACGAGCTCGCACCCGTGACCCGAACCCAACCTGTTTAATAAACAGCCTTTTTTTTAAAACCCCAAACCCTCCCCGTCAGGCTCCACGAGCCCCGTTGGGCCATGGTACTTCAGGGCCCATTCTATGGCCCAATCAAAAAAAAAATATATTTGTTTGCTTGATACTAATTTTCTCAGCAACCAAACAGTAGGGGAAAATGAACACTCAAGAAAATCCAAATTTGAATAGATCGGAAACCCACAAAACCCATTATTTTCTCAACAACCAACAGATCAGAAACCCTTTTTTTTTCATTACAATATTTTCCCACATCAAAAGTAAAAACAAGAATTAACATATAAACCCTAGGTCCGAACAAGAAGACCCTACCAAATCAAATCAAACAAGTTGATCCTATTCAACAAAAATAGCACTTAAACTAGAAAATACAAATTTGATTCTTTGAACAAAAAGAACGATTTTCATTGCAAAAGCTTGAGTTCACAACAAGGTGAGGGAGATGAGAGAGTTGCGGCCTTGTGAGGTGGAGGAGGGCCCGACGAGGTAAGGGAGGAGGAGCGATGTTTGCAGGCTATGGCAAGGTGAGGGAGGCAGGGAGGAGAGTCCAGCGAGGTGGAGAATGGAGCGGCGCCAGCAAAGTGAGCAACAACAGTCTTGTTCAAGTGAGAGTGAGAGTGAGGGAGAGAATGGGAGGTGGCTTAGCAAGACAGAGAGAGGGTAAGAGTGAATGGGTCTGAGGGATTTAGGGTTGGAAAAGTGTGTATTTATACTTAGGGTTTTTTCTTTAATTTTTAATATTATATATATGGGTCGGGTTCGGGTCGGGTATTAATAAAACTCGAACCCGCTTTGGGTTTTATTTTAAAAACCCAAACCCGACCCTACTGTTTTGCGGGTCGAGTAAAACCCTCCCCATTAAGGTCAGGTTAGGTCGGGCCGAGTACCCGCAGGTCGGATATTTTTTGCCATCCCTAATCTGGATTGTAGGATCGTACAATTTTACGATCCCACCTCACCAAAATGTTTAGAATCGCACAAGGATTGTAAAAATTGTAAGATCGCATGTAGGATCGTGTAGAATCTTATAGGGTCGTACGATCGTATGGGATCCTACCAATCCTACCAAAACGTAAAAATCAGTTTTTTTTTTTTAATTTTTTTTATTTATAAGTTGTAATTTGTAATCTCAAGACTAAGACATTGTACTTCATAAATGTATCAACTAAGTGGTGGGACTCATATGGAGATGACTTTCTTGAACTGAAAATTTTTGCTATAAGAATATTGAGCTTAACATATAACTCTTCAGGCTGTAAAAGTAATTGTAGTATATTTGGAATAGTAAGACCAAATGACTTTGGTATATTATCCCCCAAATGAGAATTCTCTATTAAAATTGGTACAACTTTAAGTACACTCAAAAAGGAGAAAATTGTTTAAACCAAAAAAAAGAAAGAATGAGTTGGTATTTGTTATGTAAAACTTGAAGATAAAAGATAAAATACCTAAACTATAAAGTGCAAAAGAAGAAATTGGTTTGAAGAACTTGTCTTCGGATGATGAGTGGTTAGCAAAGGATGTCGACCAGAAGATGATGGTACAAATTTAGATGAAGAGAATGAAATAACAATTCTAATGCCTTCCTTTATAGATTTAAGAAAAATAAATAAAATTTATATGTGTATAGTGTGAATGTGTGATCACTATTGTATAATTTGGTTATCAATGTTAGGTGATGATGAGGGTTTAAGAGCTGCTGTTGAAGAAAAAAGTGTGCTAGTATTTTGATACTTGGTTGGTTTCTAATTAAACATTCACTGAACTTTTTATATACATTGTGTTAAAACTTAAATATATTTGTTTTATTAGCATAGACATAGTGATGTAGGACATGCAAATTACATCATATGATCAAAATCTTTATTTTTTAATGGAAGATTCATAATTTACGTGATTATTTAATATATAAAGTCACTATCAATGTGTTTTTTGCTTTAAATATGAAAATATGTAGGATCTTACGATTCACGATCCAATCCTACGATCCACGATCCAATCCTACAATCCACAATCCTACCTATCTCCTGCGATTCTACATAAGATCCCAATTTTGACAGCTTTGGATCATAGAACCAAGTCAAAATTCATCAAGTAGCAACCTTAGAGAATTCTATGAATTTTTCTAATGCCCTAAAAAATCTTCAATACTAAATTCTAAATATGGGGATCTCTAATGGTCTAAAAAATCTTAAATACTAATTATGGAGATTATATTTATAGAAAATGAAACGTGGGGCTTGAAGAGTGGACCCTTTTTAAAGTCACTTTAGTTGTACAAGCTTTATACTGTGCAATCTGGCTATTACTAGCCATTACATACAGAAAATCTGTCGATTCCTCGTCTTTTTTTCATCTAAAAAAATCTGAACATTCTGTAGCTATCTTGTTCAAGGGAAATTTATGATCTCGAAACTTTTTTTTTTTTTTTTTTTTTTGAGAAAAAGGAATCAGGCATTATTAAAAACAAACTTGTCAAAATCCTAAATCATTAACCTATCTATCACGACTAGTCAAGTTATGAACTACAAAATTATCCTTAGGAGAGAAATTGCTAGTCCGAGCTCGCTCTATTATTTTTGTTTGGCAAATTTTTTGCAAAGTAGTGAGAGAAGTGGACTTTGGTGGAGAGTAATATTATCGGTATGTTTAGTAATAGTTTATTTAGTTGAAATTGAAAATTTTTTACTGAAAATATTATAAATAAAATTAAAAGTTAATTGAAACAGTATAATAAAATTTATAAATAATAACAAAAAATGTAATAAAACTTATAAATAATAACAGAAATCAACTAAATAGTAAAAAAAACCATCAAATATAAGCTATTTAAAACGCAACTTACATGCAAAAAAAAAAAGATATTTAACAACATTTTTTAGAACAGTTGGCAAGCATTAACAATATAGTGGGGTATTAATTTAAGGAAAATGGAAATGGACATGACGTTTAGTACATCGCGATTGTTGCCAGTGCAATCCGGACCTTACAATGCTGCTGGATGATGACGTGGAAGCTGCACGGGGGTGGAGAGTGAAGTTATGGGGATTGTTGTGGGAGGTCGTTTTGGTCTTTTAATCAGGAAGGATTTATTATTTGATAAGGTCCAGCGTGGTTACAGACAGTGTGGACTGTAGACTGAATAGTACGGACTGTCAATTTTGCTTTCCCTCTGCGACTGATCAATCTCTGGAGCCCGCACCAGTGGAACTTACCAAATTTGGTCATGAATTTTAGTATATTTTAGACCTTTGCCAATTGAAAAAAATGTAAAGAATAAAAAGTAAGGGGGTGTTTGGTGAGTGTTTTCAAATAACAATTTTCAGTTTTTAAATAATATTTTACGTATTTTTACACACTTTTTCACTCACACGTATTTTCACAAAAAATTTTAAACAACAATTTTTAGTTTTTAAACACATGTACCAAACAGGCCTTAAAAATTTTTCTTTTTCTTTTTATTTTTAAGTAAGTAATGGCTTTTATTAGTTTTTAGTCCAACTCTTTAGAAAAAAATGAAACAAGAATAAAAAGGGAATCGTTGTTAGGACATGTCATACCATTATAGCCCCCACACAATATATATATATATATATATATATATATATATATATATATATTTTTTTTTTTTTTTTCTCAAAGATTGGGTAAATTAGTTATTAGTCCTTAACTATAATGCTCGAAATCTATATATTTACTGATTATCATTTTTTTTTTTTTTGAAATTTACATATACATAGAGCATTCATGGTAAGAAAGCTAAAAAATTTAGTTTTTAGCAACTCAAAAACCTACTTTATCTATTTTAACAACTTATTTTACAATACACCTAACATCAAAACTTTTATTTTAACATTCAACACATTAAAATAATATAAACGATACAATAAAATATATATCTTATATACAACCTCAAGAACCACCGTCACTGACCCACAACCACCACCACCACCATGCCTTCATCACCCAAGCTGTTCCACGCCCAGAACCACCCATCGCTGGCCTCCCCACACAGATTGACGGTCCTTATCCCCACCACCCAAAACCAAATTACAAACTCACTAAATAAACCCCAAATCAAAACCCCCATACATCACCATGCATAACCCCAAATTAATATTAAAAATTCTTCTTCTTTTTCTTTTCTTTATGAATCAAAACATAGAAACAAAGAAAAAAAAAAATGAGAGAGGGATGAGATGCTTGGCGGCATTGATATGGGTCGGGTTTTGTAGTGGCGGTGGTGGTGGCAGTGGCAGTGGTTTCCAGAAAACGTTGACTTGGGCGTGCAGTGGCCGTTGACTTGGGCTTGCAGAAAACGACCGTCGATGTGGATTGGGTAGAGAAGTGAGATTGAGATCTATGATACTGATCTGAGAGAGAGAGAGAGGAGTGAATAAAAAATAATAAAAACTAATAGCAACTTGCTACAATGGGTTTCTAGTGATAGCAACTTACTGTAGCAAGTTGCTAAAAAATTTTAAGTTTAGCTTCTTTATTGAATGGCCTTTTTTGTGTGGTTGAGATGCTAAAATAACTTTTGAGATATTTTAGCATCTTTATTGTAAGTGCTCTTATAATCATCTTCTGGTATAAAAAACAACATTTATAACTTTATTTAATTGGATCTTAAATGGATTAAAGGGTAAGATAAGATTGAAAGGGTAGTAGCACTAAGAGTCTAGGAGGTAGCTCATAGGCCATATAGCCCATAGTTGACGAAACTTTTTTCTATTTATATGGTTGGATGTAGGGCCTCCTTTTATATATATATATATATATATATATATATATATATATATATATATATAAATGCCTCCTTATATTCTTTTAATAGTCAGATATTCTACAACTACAAATTTTTCCATAACTTATTCCTAAAAAAAAAAAAAATTATTTTAATGTGGTTGATAAAAAGTGACTGCCTACTATTACTATTTTCATATAAACTAACAACTTTATTTTTTCCAATCACTCATATTAGATCACATCAAAATTGTAAAACAAAAATTATAGGCAAAAATGCAAAACTGACCCTCTAACTTCCAGCCTTTTTCATTTTAGTTCTCTGACTTTCAGTTTTGTTATTTCAGTCCTCTAACTTTTAATTGTTGTCAATTCGGTACTCCGTTAGATCTTAATAATTTACTGCCATTAAGTGAGCCAAAATGACGTCGTTTTGGCTCTTTTTTTTTTTTTTGTAATTAAAAAAAAATAAGAAAACTGTTATTAAAAAAAAAAATTCATTTTTTTTCGCATTTTCTCTCTCGTTAGACTTTCTCTCGCTTTCTCATTCTCTATCTCTATCTCACAGTGCTGTGGTGCTAGGCCTCACCGCCGTCGCCAGCCTCCAGCCATTATAGTTCTTGGTTGGTACTTAAGATTGGTGCCGGTTTCGTTGATGATGAGAGAGCAATCGGAGGAAGGAGATTTTGTGGGGGTGGAGACCTGGGAGTGTGTGTTCGACTCGAATGTCTTTGATCAGAAGAGGTGTTGATGAGAGAGTTGCAAGGACTAGCCTTTGTCTCAAGTTCGAGCTTCCCTTCATCTTCTTGTACTGAAGTTTTCCCATTTGGGTTTTAGCTCTTCTCTCTCTCTCTCTCTCTGCTCAGCCGCACAAACAAAGTATAAAACCTAAAACCCTAAACCCCGTTTTCCTCCAAGGTTGGTGACAATGTTAGCGGAATTGGTTTTGGTGGGTGTGGGTGTGGGCTTTGGATCATTAGAGAGTTTTTAAGGGCTGGACTTGTGTCTGGCTTTCATGACTTTGGTCCTGTGGGTAGAGGCCGGCGACGGCGGTGAGGCCTTGCACCACGGCACTGTGAGACAGAGAGATAGAGAATGAGAAAGCGAGAGAGTTCGACAAGAGAGAAAATGAGAAAAAAAAAATGAATGTCATTTTTTTTTTAATAACAATTTTCTTAAATTTTTTTAATTACAATAAAAAAAAGAGCCACACTTCACAGCAATAGATAACTGAGGCTTAACGAAGTACCGAATTGACAACAATTGAAAGTTAGAGAACTGAAATGACAAAACTGAAAGTTAGAGGACTGAAATGAAAAAAGTTGAAAGTTAGAGGATCAGTTTTGCATTTTTGCCAAAATTATATCCACCAGGATTTTTTTTATCATAAGGTGAAACTTTTTTTTTGTAATGGGGCCCTAGACCTAGGCCACTTAGGCCTAGGCCTTGGATCAACCGACAAGCTCATAAATCAAGAAAAAACAAACAAACAAACAAACGAATAACTTGATCACCTTCCAAAACACTTCATATCAGTACATACACGTTCCAAATACTTTATATCAATATATACACAAGAGCACACATAGAGCCACATACATTAAGGGTCTGTTTGGTTGGAGGAGTGGAAAAGTGGGAGGATGGAAAATATTTAGTTTTCCCTCGTGTGTGTTTGGTTGGAGGAATGGAAAAGTGAAAGGGTGGAAAATTCTTTTGTTTGATTGAAAAGAAAAGTGGGAGGATAGAAAATGTAGTTTATATAAATTGACTATTATACCCTTGTTACATAATAGGTAAGAAATAGATTTATTTGTACTCATTAAATAATATAAAATTTACCAACAATTATATTTTTCAATGAGAAGTGTTCCACAACATTTTTTGTAATACTTTCACAACAAAATTTATGTGGAAAGTTATTACTAGTTCTAATTTGAATCCACAACTGAAATTATTTTTTTACTCACTAATATTAACTAATAACAATCTGTTACTTAAAATTTATTGTGAAAATATTGTGAAAATATTGTGGTAATATTTCTCAATTTTTTATTCTTTATATTATTTCTCATTTCTCTCATTTCATTTCATCCATATGTTTTTCTTTCTTTTTTTCTTTTTTTTTTTCCTCCTCGACACACGTTTGTCCTTATCTCTTTATCTCCCCCTTCTTTTCTTTCTTTTTCTCCCTCATTCAAGAAGTGCTCTCATTCTCTTTTTTTTTTTTCTCCAGCTCTTGCTCTTTGTTTTTTTTTTTTTTTTTCTTCATCCATACACATTTGTCCTTATCTCTTTATCTCCCCCTTCTTTTCTTTCTTTTTCTCCCTCATTCAAGAAGTGCTCTCATTCTCTCTTTTTTTTCTCCAGCTCTAGCTCTCTGTTTTTTTTTTTTTTTTTTTTTTTTACTTGATTCTAGAACAGCTGTTGTGTTTGTGAAAAGGGTAGGTAGGAGAAGGCATTTGTGTAATTCCACGGTGAGAGCAGTTTTCTCTCCACAATTTTCCTCCTGATTTGGGAGGATGCAAATTGTGGGCCCGGGAGAGAAAATTTTCTCCCGGGTTTTCCATCCTCAGCATTTTCCTCAGCATGCCAAACAGTGGAAAACACTATTTTCCACCCTATTTTCCTCCCTTTATTTTCCATCCTCCCTATTATCCCCCCAACCAAACACAGTGTAAAGCACAACATTGGCAAGAATAATAAGTAAACTATCCAATTTCTACAAGCCCTTAACTCCCTTTCTTGTTGAAGTTTCTCTTTTGTATCTAGAGATATTAATTATTTTTCTCACAATTTAATCCGTTGGGTTGCCTTTTGTAAAATTTTGATGAACCAATTTCCATCTCATCTCTTCTTTCTTGAGTTTTTTTTTTTTTTTTTTTCTTTTCTGAAGAGTGAAATAAGCTTAGACCATTCTTTGTTCCCTTTATTTATATTAATTCTTATTAGGAAAAAAAACTATGCAATTTTTGTCATGGAACCATAAAAAATAAAAAAAAATAAAAAAGTTTATGTCATGGAGATGACAAGGTAAACATTGTAATTTGTCATAATGGTGAGGTGATGATGATGACATCAACAACCAACTTTATAGAAGTGTTGTAACTTGAAATAAGTAACAGATACTTTGTATAAGTGGATTACTATTTATATTAACATAAAGTTTATGATCACAATTTTTGTGTCCCAACTATTGGTCAAATTGTCAAACCCTTCAATATGCAAATATGATTGGTAAACTATCACTTTTATATAGACGTGTCACTTTTTTTTTTCTCCCACCACTCACAGTCATACATTATTTTTTAAAAGTTCTAAATCTTAAAATTCTGATGCATCACAACTGATATGCTTGAATTTTTTTTAAGTAACAAGTGGTACTTATGAAGATACACTAAATTTTTTTTTTCCCCCTTCTAAAAAAAAGGTTTAAAGTATTAAAATACGTGAAGGTTGAAAACTTAAGATTTATAATTGTTTATTTCCTAAAAATAACTATATGGAATTATAGGGTGAATATACTAAAATATTTTAAGAAACTTTTTTTTTTTTTGAGAATAAAAACCGAGCACTTTTATTAACTATCCGGAAAATCTAAAATGACAAACGGATAAATATCAGGTGGAACATGCTCCATCCAAACTAATAAAGGAAACGAAACTATTGCTCTTCTAGCCAATGCATGGGCCACATAATTACCCTGCCGCCCAGTATGAGAGAAAGAGAAAAAACTAAGTGAACCAATAATAGACATAATGTCTTTGACAATCTGACCGATGGATGAGTGACCGTACTCTGCTGACCTCAAAGCTCTGCACACTAACTCCGAGTCTCCCTCAAATTCCGAACCTGCAATGCCTAACTCTACAATGAATTTCGCAGCCCTTCTCGTAGCCAAGGCTTCCAGCACTTCCACCGAGCCCGGATACGGAATCTTCTCGGCAAGAGCAACAACTACCTCACCCTTTGCATTCCGAACCACCACCCCAATACCAGCCTCTCCCGATTCAGAGAAGACAGCCCCATCATGGTTAGTCTTATACCGCTCACCCGTAGGAGGACGCCATCGAATGTGTCCCTTAGGTGGTTTTGAAACTGCCTTGGGAATCTTTACCTGAAAATCCGAGAGATACGACATAGCAACTTGTAATATTCTATCCAAAGCTAAGCCCTTCTCGTTCAAGCACAACTTGTTCCTGTGGTTCCAAATAAACCACGCCACAACAGCAAATAGTTCGAGCTTTTCAATCCGCTGCCCTACCAAAGAAATAAGCTCCTGGACATCTAGAAATTGAGGAAGCTCTGTTTGGACCCAGTTGAAACAGGGGAACCAAATGTGACGAAGCTTCTCGCAATTCCAGATAGCATGGAGAGTATCTTCCTCAGCCGCGAGACATACTTTGCATTTTGCATCTTCCAGTATCTTCCTCCTCTTCAAATCTTCCAAGGTTGGCAAAGCATTTGAACACACCCGCCAAAGGAACACTTTTATTTTATTTGGGATGTGTAACTTCTAGATGCGTTTCCAGAAAAGAGTTTACTTCGAACTATCTGAGCTTGATGCAGCACCCAAGTTTTCAGATTCACAAAGGAGCTGATATCCCGTTTTAACCGAGTAATTACCGTCCTTGCACCCAGGCCAAATTAAGCAATCTTCTTGGTCAGTCCAACACAGTGGGATGGCTTTGATGCGGCTAACCTCGAAGCTCAAGAAGTGTTGTTATAACACGTTTTGATCCCAGGTGCTTGTATCATTATTTATGAGGGCAGCAACCCATGCACCATCCAACACACCCGAATGTGGAGAAAGTACTTTGGCTAATCCCTTCCCAGGCAGCTAGTTGTCATTATATACATTTATACTTTTGCCATCCCCTATCCTCCATCGCATCCCCATCGAAATCACCTTCCTGGCTTTAAGAATGCTCTGCCAGGCATATGACCCCCCAACTGCATGAGCTTCAAAAATTGAACCATTTGGAAAGTACTTTGCTTTGAAAACTCGAAAGAATAGTGAGTTTTGATCCTTTAGTAGTCTCCACACCTGTTTTGCTAGCAAGGCATCATTAAACTTTCCCAAATCCTTGAAACCCAACCCCCCTTCGGACTTTGGCTTGCAAAGAACCTCCCATTTTTTCCAATGGATTTTCCTTTGCTCACCCTTTTGCGCCCAAAAAAATTTCCTGATTAGCGCCTCAATATCATCACAAAGGCCTCCAAGTAGTTTGAAACAGCTCATAGCAAAAGTGGGAATTGCTTGCACCACAGCTTTGAGCAAAATCTCTCTACTCGCTTGGGACAAAAGCTTTTCTTTCCACCCTTGGAGTTTGCTCCAAACTCTTTCCTTTATATAATTAAGGCTTTCCTTCTTGTTTCTTCCAACAACCGCTGGTAATCCAAGGTATTTTTCATATTCTTTAACCTCGGGTACCTGTAGAAAGTTTGAGAGTTGGGTCTTTGTGTCTCCATGAACTGCCTTGCTGAAGAAAATGGATGTCTTCTCACGGTTAAGCTTTTGACCTGATGCTTTCTCATACAAGGATAGAATATTTTGAATAACCTGTAAATCTGCCAAAGAGGCTCTACAAAATAACAGGCTATCATCAGCAAAAAATAAATGAGATATTTTTGGCCCTCTCTTGCATAAAGAGAAACCCCTAATACCATCCTTCGCTGCTGCCCTTTGAAGCATCCTATTCAACCCTTCTGAACATAATAAGAACAGGTAGGGGGACAAAGGGTCTCCCTGCCTTAGACCTCTTGAAGGTCTAATATGTATCCTCGATTCACCATTTACCAAAATTGAGTAGGAAACAGAGCTAATACATTCAAGGACAAGGGACACCCACTTTTCACAAAAACCCAATTTCTCCATGATTTTTACCAGATACACCCACTCCACCCGATGATACGCCTTACTCATATCTAATTTCAAAGCCATAAAACCCCCTTTCTTAGATTTTTGGTTCTTCATATGATGCAATGTCTCAAAGGCAACCAGGATATTATCAGATATTGCTTTGCTAGATTGAAAAGCACTTTGAGTATCAGAGATAACACATGGTAATAAAGTCTTGAGTCTATTTGCTAGAGCCTTAGAAATAAGCTTATAAAGAGTGTTACATAGAGCAATTGGGCAGTAGTCTGAGACTCTTACCGGACATTTGACCTTTGGAATGAGAGTAATGAAGGTCTGGTTTATTGAGGAAGGTATGGAACCCGAATTGAGACAAGTGAGTATGGCCTCCACCACATCATCTCCAATGGCCGGCCAAAAGTGCTTGAAAAAAAGAGGTGGCATGCCGTCTGGTCCTGGTGCTTTTAGGGGGTCCATCTGCTTTAAAGCCAACTCCACTTCCGCTCTTTCAAAAGGTGCTACAAGTACCTGGTTCATCTCTTCTGATACCACCGTTGGAGTGGCTTCTATGGCTTCTCCAATCTGATCTGGTGAGGAGGATGCAAAGAGGTTTTGGTAAAATTCTACCAAAATATTTGCAATCCCGTTTTCATCCTCACATTTTCCCCCCTATGATTTTCCAAAGCCTTAATTCTATTTCTCCTGAACCTGTGGGATGCTTTGCTATGGAAATAACGAGTATTGCTATCACCTTCATGCAGCCACAAAGCTCGAGATCGTTGTTTCCACATTTTTTCTTCTTTTGAAAGCAGATCATTTATTTCTTTTTTCAACCTAAGCACCCTATTCATCGACCTCCCTGCTATTGCTGCCTCCTCGGCCTTCCACAACAATTCTTTTTTTTCCTTCAGCAACCGTGTAATATTCCCTATAGCCACACGACTCCACCATTTTAATTTTGCTTGGCAATGGGTGATCTTGCCTTCAACCTGAGCCATAGCTTGGCCAGGAACATCACAACCCCATGCCAACTCCACCGTATCCCTACACCCCTCCTCCTCTAACCACATGTGCTCGAACCTCCATGGTTTATTTCGAAGCTTAGGCACACCATTGAGACAAATAAGAATTGGTTTATGGTCCGATGAGCCACACTCCAAATGAATAACCTTCGTTGCCGAAAATTTTCCTAACCACTCCATTGTAGCAACTGCCCTATCCAACCTCTCCCATATTGTAAAGCCATCCGGATGCCCATTACACCACGTGAACTTCCCCCCCACATAACCAAGGTCTCGAAAGCCACATTCATCTAACACAGCTCTAAAATCCTCCATTTGTCTTCTAGGTCTAATACGGCCCCCAAGTTTCTCATGACTTCTTGTAATCTCGTTAAAATCACCTGCACATAACCAGGGAATAGCATTTCTGTTTTTTAGACGCCATAAGCAGGACCATGACAAGTGATGATTTGCTGTTTCTGCCTCTCCGTAAAATCCCATGAATCTTCATTCATCCTCCGTGCCTTTATTCACAATGCCGTCTATATGGTTTAAATGCAAAAATGAATTCACTATCTGTAACACAATATTTACCCCACTCAAGAGTTTGCTAGATGGTTAATTACAAGCAAAATTTATCTCTGGGTTACGACTAAGCTAAAATTCTTCCATAACAATTTTGGATAATTCTAGGAACTTCTCTAATGTCTCAAAAATAGATTAAACAAATAAATAAATAATTTAAAAAAAATTAATATAGAGACTATATATATATATATATATATATATATATATATATTTTTTTTTTTTTTGTTGGTGAAAGACGATAACATTAAAGAAAAAACTAAGCAACAAAAGAAGAGTTAGGACATATCCTAACGGAATACATCCCATTGAGGTCACCCTCAAAAACATCTAAAATGTCCACAGGAGGACTATCATAAATAAGAAAATCAGCAATCATCCTTAAGCTTTCCTTCGCTAAACCATCAGCACACTGATTTGCTTGCCAGGAGCAGTGCTTAATACGGACCTGTTGGAATCTGTTTATCAACTGTCTGCAATCATCCAAGATAGGGGAGATAATGTTATTAACATAATCTGGATTCCCTACAACATCAACAATGGACTTGGCATCCATCTCAACTTGAAGACAACTAATATTTAAGTTGCAACAAAGCTGAAGGCCTTCACGCAGTCCCTACAACTCAGCGGCAAAACTGGAAGTGACCCCAATCCACTTACTGAACCTAGCAACCCACTGCCCATCTGCACTCCTTACCAAACCCCCACAACCAGCCAGCTCGTGAAGCCCCATGCAAGCCCCATCCGTGTTTAATTTCTTACAACCTTGCTCAGGTCTCTCCCACCGAATATATCTAGTGATTCTACGATTCCCTAGTCTTGGAGTTGCCACACAGTGAAGATACTCTTTAGCTTGGTACACAATATCCACAACCAGCTTTGGACTCCTAGCTTTCCCATTAAAAATGAAAGCATTCCTACTCTTCCAAATGTTCCAAATAGCAAAAGGAAAAACCACTTTCCATGGAAGACCCGTATCATGCAGCTTATCATTGGATCTAGCAATAAGTGACAACCAATCTATCAAGTTATAGTGCCAAAAGTCAAAATTAGAAGCATTTACCCCTAGCTGATTCCACACTTGCTTCAGGTGGATGCAATCTCTCAAGGCATGAAGAATGGTTTCAACACCATTGCAGCAAAAAGGACAAACCTCATCTTGGACCACTCCTCTTTTCCCTAAACAATATTTGACACCAATACTATTATGGGCACACAACCAAAGAAACATTTTAATTTTTGGAAGCAAAATTGTCTTCCAAATCCAACTAGTTGAAAAGGTACTAGTATTGGTAGACTCCATAACAATCCCATAAGCACTTTTGACATCAAAAACCCCCTTAGGAGATCCTACCCAAGTCAATTTGTCCAAGCCACCACCCAAGGTCGAAATAGGAATTGCACTAATCATCCCCTTGATTTCATAAATTAATTCAAAAGTAAGTTTCTCCCAATCCTAGCCCACATCAAGCATAATGTCTTTAACTTCCAAACCATTAGCTTCTTGGGAAATAGGACCTTGAATCATCTTCTTAAGGGGGCCCCCATTCGTCTAATTGTTGGCCAAATCTTCAGGTTACTATTTTTTGTCACCAACCATCTACTTCCCTTATTAAAGGTGTCCACCCCTTTCTTCATAGCTGCCCAAGTTAAAGAGCAAGGGAGTGCATCCACATTTGGAGCTTCTCTTCTTGTTTGGCTACAACATTTCATCTTCAAAACTCTCACCCACGGAGCCTCCCCTTTCGTATGAAACCTCCAGTTAAGCTTGGTTAGAAGAGCCACGTTCCTTCCTTTGGCTGTTTACAACCCCAAACCCCCTTCCTCCTTAGGCTTTGTCACCTTCTCCCAACCAACCCAATGGATTTTCTTGGCTGAATCTGTAGACCCCCAAAGGAAATTCCTATTTACTCTATCTAGCCCATCCAAAACCCTTCCCAGAAGGTAAGAGCACTGCATGATGTACGAAGGGATAGCAGCCAATGATGATTGAATGAGCACCCTATGGCTAGCCAAGGATAAAAAGTTTGCCTTCCACCCAGCTAATTTCTACTTCACTTGATCCAAAATAAAGTCATAATCATGCGAGGAAGAACCTAGCTGTTTTAGCTGAAAACCCAAGTACTTCCCAAGAAACGGTGTTGAAGCAAAACCCAATATATCACAAAGTGACTCTCTAGTATCCCTATCCACATTTGGAGAAAAGTACACCCTCGACTTAGCTTCACTCACCATTTGTCCAAAAATGCTACAAAAGGTATCCAAAACATCTCTAATGGCTGCACTATTCACTCCATCTGCTTTGGTAAAGAGAATCAAATCATTTGCAAAGAACAGATGCGAGAACGCAGGGCCACTCTAAGATGCTTTCACTGGCTGCCAAAGATTCCCACCACACTTCTCTTCAATAAGCTGCCTAAGATAGTCCATACAAAGGATGAGCAAGTATGGAGAGATCAGGTCTCCCTGCCTTATAACTCTAGAAGGGAAAATCGGATCAAGGGCTTCTCCATTGAATAAAATAGATCTAGACACTGTTGACACACAACTCATTATGAGGTCAATAATATCCATTGGGAGATTTACCCGAATAAGCATATCTCTAATGAAACTCCATTCTAGCTTATCATAAGTTTTCTCCAAATCTATCTTAAGAGCCATATAGCTAGTCCTTCCCTTCTTCTTCTCAAGGCCATGAATGATCTCCTGAGCAATAATAATATTATCAATCCTTTTCCTTCTCGGAACAAAAGCCGTTTGCATTGGAGAAATGAGTTTATCCAAGTAAGGCCGCAACCTTGCCACAATAATTTTAGTAATCACCTTATACACTGTGTTACACAAACTAATAGGTCTATAATTATCCAAAGTTTCAGGACCCTGAATTTTTGGAATCAAGGCAATGTGAGTACAATTTAAAACCTCCAGCACTCTCCTATCTACAAAAATCTTTTGAACCTCTTCAATCACGGAATTCCCCACAGTGTGCCAAAACTTTTGGAAGAAACCCGCATGAAGCCCATCCGGCCCTGGGGCTTTAAAAGGTTTCAAAGACCAAAGGGCTGCCTATGCAACATGGCATTTGAAAAGAAACCTTTGTAGAGTAATTTTGGTTGTACAAGATTTAAAATCTGTGTTTTGGCTATTACTAACCACTAGCATGTAACCCGAATCTGTGTTTTGGCTATTACTAACCACTAGCATGTAACCTGTGCTTATGCACGTGAATGATGAATTATAGTAGTGCTATTGATATTAGTTTGGATTATTAAACATACAAGACATAGTTTGACCAGAATATTTGGAAGTACTAAAATAGTTTTTCCTTGCAATTTTCATTTACGCCAAGTTTCTTATTACATTGCTATTACGTATATAATTTTGAAAATTACTATTGGATACTACATATACAATATCAATTCACAATTATTGTCAATGCAATTCTACTAAATATAACACAAAATAAAATAATAAATTGCTCAAATAGTATCTCCTAAATTGAATAGGGATAGGTGCATGTGATTATTCAACTCAATTACAGTTGATTACGTGCAATATTTTCGTATACAAAATATTTTAATAGAAACAGTATAAAAAATATGCTCATTAGTTTAGAGAAAAAATTATAGCAAAAATCTAAACAATTTAATTTGAATGGAAAGCTAACAAAAGCAAAATCTAATTTTGATTCTAATTGAATTTTATCTAAACTTTGGTTTAAAAAAGCAAATATATATATATTACCTAGTTAGTAATGGACTGTACATAGTCATGGTATTTTAAATAAATGATTTATAAACTTGAATTATTTTATGGGTTCCCAGCTACACCAAAAACTGATTGGTGTCTTGATTTGATAATAAAGAGTTAACATCAGGAGCGGACGCTATAGGTTTAAACTCTCTAAAAAAAAAAAAAAAACTTGAATTATTTTTAGTTATACAAAAAAAAAAAAAAAGGCTCATAAATATAAAATCATTCAAAAATTATGTTTTTTTTATATATTTTTTTTATGGTTTATTTATGTTGAACTCTTCGTTTTTTACACTAAATTAACTTATTTGGAACAAAAATTTAAAAACTTAAATTAGATGGAACACGTGGCGCAAAATTAATCTTTAATTGAAATCAAATTTTTACACTGAGTTAACCAACTTGACACAAAAATTTAAAAACTTAGATTAGATAGGATACATGGCGCAAAATTAGACTCTAATTGAATCCCAATTTGAAATCTAATTGGATTTTCTTTCAAATTTACCTGTTAATATATATGTGTATATATATATATAGATTAGAGACAAAATCCTCCCAGTCTCTCATTTTTCTTCTTCTTTATTAAAAATTTAGACATTCTATATCTGTTTCTTTTGAGCAAGCTTTTTGATCTCGTGCAAGCTTGCAGATATCAAGCGAGCGTCCACTTAACCTTGCCCGTACTCGCTCATCCTCGTTTGCACACTTATTCTACGCTTAACTCTCGCTTGAGCAGGATCGACTAAGAGAGCGTTTGGATTCGGCTGAAAAAAACTGCGTTTGCGTTTTGTCTGCTTTTTTTTTTTTTTTTTTTTTTTTTTCACGCGTTTTGGAGCGTTTTGGGTGTTGCGGCTACTGTTCATGCACTGCTCAATGAACAGTAGCCGCAAACTTTGACTTTTCAAATTTTTTTGGACCAATCACAGCACATCGTGTACTGTTCATGGACTCACAAATTTCACTTTTCAGCAACTTTTTCATTAAAAATGGGTCCCACGATACTATTCACACATTTAAAAATTATTTCGCTACAGTGTTTTTCAGTTTTCAATTTCAGTTTTTAGTTTTCAGCTGTATCCAAACGGACCCTAAATGTCTGTTTAGGTTAGCTGTTTGGACTTAAAAAAAATAACTTGATTTTTAAAACTATAGTTAAATACCTTTTTTATTTATTTATTTTTTATATATACTAGATAGAAATTTTACTTTAGCATAATCTAAGTATATATGTGTGTGAACTTTGAAACTCCTTCCTCGAGATTTGAATCCCGACCCTTGCCTCCTATACTTCATAAGCACTTATACTTATGGAGTGATCAATGCACCAAGAGTGTGCGGTAGTAACTACAGTTAAATACTTAAACGTTTGGTAATTATACAGCAAAAAAAAAAAAAAGTATTGTTTTAGTTTTTTTTTTTTGTTGAGAAACAAAGTATTGTTTTAGTTAATTGAACATTTAGATAAAAATGGTATATAATTGCTGGTTTAGTGCAAATTATCCAAAATGACTTCTCTATAAGATAAGGTTGGAACAAAAATAAAAATAATAACCAATACATTAAATAAATAAAAAATAGTGTTTTTTCTTCCCCAAAGACATGCGATTATTTGTGTTTTCTTTGTTTTGGGTCGTTCCACATCGAGAGGCAGAGAACCAATACAATAAACTCCTTTCATTTACACCGGCCCAAGCCCGAGCTAGGCCTCACTACATTAGAGAGTTTTTTCAGACAAGCTATACTAGACTTTTCGTTTTTGGGTTGCCTCGGCCTCTAGCTCCTAGACTATGACCAGCAACATTACCTGGGCCGCTACTGAATAGGCCCTCCAAGGTGATTGTCCTTCATTTGATTTTCTCTCACTCTCTTGTCCGTGTCTCATAGCTGTCAATAAAAACAGTTTAAACTACAAAGCACTAGCAGCATGGGTAGCTACAAACATCAAATTACAACACATACTCATTTTAATTTAGCGTAAGTTTTGGCATTAGCTTAAAAAATCAGTTTTTTTTTTTTTTACTATTTAGCTTATTTTAATTATTATTTATAGGTCCTATGGCATTTTTTGGTACTATTTATGAGTTTCATTGTACTATTTCAGCTACCTTTTAACTTTATTTACAGTATTTTCAGTAAAAAGTTTTCAGTTTCAACTAAATAAGTTGTTCTCAAATAAACACTTAACAGAAAAAAAATCAACTACCAAACAAACTATCAAATTGAAGTAAAATCAAAATAGCCCACCCTAGTTCTGATTCAAGGCCTATCATATGCTAGAATAAGCTAAATAAGCTTTCTTGATGCGGAGATGTCTAAACAGACTATTGGAAATAAAAGATTTCAATAATCCCGGAAATGAACCCCCAGAAAAATCTATAATGAACTTAAAATTGTTTGGATATCCCAAATTTTGAATCAAAAATGGAAGTTCAGACAGTATATACATGCATTGCTGCTACTCAAACTTTTTTCAATTTACAGTTTTTTTTTCCCTATAATTCTAAACATTTCTTCTTCAAATTAAGAATAGCATAATGACCTCACAACTTCCCAAAATTTAATTCCGTGAAAGGAACTTGTTTCAATGCTTTTATTAGGGTGGCATGATAGGGCTTCAAGTTCAAGCATTAAGCCACAAGGACAGCCAACAACATAATTGCCGAACGCATTACAAAGGGAGAAGAAAAAGGAGAGAAAGAAAAGCAAACAAAAGGGAAGTAATTGGAGTTATTGGTCAGCCAAAAGAACTTCTTTGTGCTGCTCCAGCTCCTCTTTGTGCGGTGTATGTGCCCTTACTATTTGTAATGGACACTGACCAACTCAGAATGAAACATCCTTATCACTACGCTTTTGCCATTCTTAGATCTTGAAAAGTCTTACACGTATCCAGCCACTACTGCTTACGACTTACATATCTCCACTTTGCCCTGGCCCCTACCTCACTGGTTGCAATGATAACGAAGAACCATAAGACTGAATTACTTGGGATTTTTTAGCCCATTAGGAATTGTGATTATCCGTACCTTATTGATTGCAACTTCTATATTTATTATTGCTTCCATTGCTGCTCCACCATTGCTATGCGAATTCCCTGCTGGTTAGGCAATCGAGATGGCCTTAATAAGACTCAATTTTTGTCGACGGAGGTCAAAATAGAAGGAAAGGAAGCCGGTTTAACCTCATTGGGTAAAGGCAAATCCATTCCATCTTAGCCAGATCCCGTGCTTGTGAAATCATATTAAATATTTGACGATACATTTTGTACCTTAGTAAAAAATGGATCCGAAAGGTCCATAATTGAGAATTATTTAATTATCTTTTTCCAAGAAAGAGATATAAGTATAAGAGAATTATTATAGACAATTATCTAAAAACTAAACAAGGAAAATAATTAAATTAGTTGGAGAGGGGTCAAAAATCCATTAATTGAAAACCAAAGCTTTGAGATTGGTAGCAACCAATCACCACAATTAGTTGTCCGAGTTAACCAGGATAGCTATAATCCCCGAGGACTTGTTTGGGTGTAAGATTTTATTCAATTTTAAGTCAGCCACTCCCACTTCAAAACAAGAAGCTTCACAAGGAAGTCTCAAAGATATCTTAGCCTATTAAATCAGTATTTATTGTTATGTAATTACAGATCAATTCACATTTAATGCTATAAGATAGGGGGCTTTAAGATTATCTAGATAGAAGCCCCCTATCTTATAGCCTCACGGAACACACCCTAAATTTATCTTGAAAAATTATAGGACCACAAACAAGTTCACAATTTTTATTGGGAAAAGAGTTGTGGTAAAAGTTATAAACTTTTTTGTGATCCTAGTATTTTTTGTCCATCTTCCCTCAACCGAGTTGAGGGCAATGGTGAGTTGTCAAAACATCCGCACTTTATTGGGAAATGTTTATCAATCCCACTAACAATTGGCTATCAATACCCTGATGGTACATTCATGACATTTACAATCACTTTGCTAGTTTGTTCCTTTGTTAGAGTTCTGATTTAACCGTTGAAGAATATGAGACCAACCCCACAGGCTGGTCCCTGATCTAGAAAATAGATTCTCCATTTTTTTTTTACTTTTTTTTACAGGTTCTTCACTGTACACACAACATTCCAATCTAATTCCCGCTCTGTTGGATTCATTGGTGTGATTCCTCCTATTTAAATCCCCTACCTACACTCCTACAGTGATCTTTGTGTAAACATCCAGGCAGATTCAATTTCACCCATTCCTACCTACAGGCTACCGTGATATTTTGGCTGAGAAGGTGAATATGTCATGTACTTACCATGGGACCCCTTGGTCCTACTTATAGGCTTATAGCCGACACCCATGCATTTTGAATTACAGTCCCACAAGAACCAAATTAGGAAACAGTGATTTCAGATGCAGAATAATTTCTATATTCTTTTTCATAATTGAATCTACAACCCTGCCTCTGTACTTATTCTTACCGAAATAAGGCCTCATTTCAAGTTCGTGCATTTATATGGTAGTGAAAAATGGCAATTTCATCGTTTCAAATCAATTTTTAATGGCATCTACCACAACTACATGGCCCTCCCTCATCATGTGACCTGGTCAGTCAGCTGCATATCCCTTCTACGACACTTGTCAGGCACTCATGCTGCTTTTTTTCAAGGTGATAGACAAGAAGAATCTAATTTTTCAAACAAAGCTAATTTGATTTGATTGCCTCAAAGTTGCTTCCCTTAACCAGGGGAAGTACTAGATATACAAGACTAGAGAGGTGTCCCCTATATCATCTAAAGGTGTATGGTTTTTGTCCTCCATTTTAGCTTACTCTTGTACAAAATTTATAGGAGTATGGTTTTTGTCCTCCATTTTAGCTTACTCTTGTACAAAATTTATAGGTGGACCCCCAGATATTCACATATTTCCTGTTACTCTATATATATGGTAATAATTACTTTTACTATTTATAAACTTATAGTCCTAGTTGTCATAATTTGGGATATCTTATGTTATTATTGGTCCTTGACCGATTGGTTGGATGCAAATTTGGGTGTATAGAAAATGGTGAATGTGGACGTGGGTGTTTTCTATGGACACCAAAACTTTACTATCTCATATTGGAGAAAAAATGGAGAGGAAAATTTGTTAGAAATTTAAGTAGCCGTTTTTCACCCCTTATCAATTTGTCTTCTCAATCTTCTATTTAAAATTTAAAGACTAAGTTTGAAATAAAATTAAATAAATAAACCTGAACTTACTAAAGTTAGACATCTCAAAAAACCAACAAAACACTAAACTTTTTTTTTTGGCTGAAACAAACACATAACTTAAGCAAGGTGTGATATACTCTTAACACTACAGGGTTTGTAATCTGTAAATGAAGCAAAAAGCAGCTGAGGAACAGTTCAAGCACTTTGAACGAGGGTGGTTGCATGCGTGCTCATAAGGATTAGTCTTAATATGGGAATAAGCATTAATGCATAACCGGATTAAGTCCACTTGCATGCGTGCTCATAAGGATTTAATGCATAACGAGATTAAGTCCACTCAAGCACTAATGCTATTTTTCAATTAAGCACTAATTATTGCTATTTTTCAATGAGCAAGCATAAACAACGAGCCAAAAATTAGAACTGGTTCAACCAAGAGGTGCACGAAGACAAACAGTCCAATTTCAGGACTTTAATTAATTATTTTTTACCCAGTCACGATATTGTACTCATAAGGTATTTGACTCTCTCGTGTTCATGGCGGGTGTTATGATCCTAACAATACAAATGGATTCATTGTGAATGCTAATGAGTCTTACTATGATACCATTAAAACCATGATCAATCATTAATCGTGTATGGTTGAGCTTCATTAACATAAATTATGTTGCGCACACCCAAAAAAAAAAAACATTTTACACATATTAGATGCGCTCTTGATTATCATAATAATTAATATGCTAGCTAGATACTTTTTTTTTTTTGGACAATTCAATTGTTGGGAAAAGAGTGATTTGAACCTAGATGTTTTCATTGGAAACACCAAAATATAATAGTTAAGCTACAAAACTCTTGACATGCTAAATACATATTACTGGTCCCTAAATTTAACCTAGGAGCAATTTAGTGTCTAAACTCTAAAATTTAAAGTTATTATTGCTTTTAATCCTTTAGTTGATATGGGCAAACTAAAAAGTGACACTTTATCACTCAACTAGAGCAAGAAGTGACCACTAAAAAATTTGTTAGGAACTAAAATGGATTACTTAAATTTTTTTTTTTTAGAGATTGAAAGTGATTAGTTTATCTACAGCGACAACAACAATTGCCACAGTGAGGGTGGCAGGAGGGAAGCTCCGGTCTTTTTGCTAAATACCTAACTCAACACAACCTGTTTTAGAAGCTAAATACGATCACTTTTAACTTTAGCGACTAAAATGGTTCATGCATTAAAGTTTAAGGGTTACTGTATATTTTGACCAGACAAATCAGAAAAAAGGTAAACCGAAAGGTAAAGCATTACATGAATTGCCTTTAAAAAGAGAACAAAAACAGCACTATGTTCAAGGGCAAACTCCAACCAACATGGATGTGGAGAAAGTCTTCCATATGACTGGAGGTGATGGTGTCACTAGTTATGCCAAAAATTCCTCATTTCAGGTCTACCCCTTTTGTCTCTCCTGGGGTTGGAATGCTCTTTCTTTTGCTAATTAGTTTCACTATTTCCTTATTTTGCTTTTCTTTGTTTTTAATTTTTTTTTTTTTGACAGAAGAAAGCGTCTGATATGGTGAAGCACATAACCACAGAAACCATACAAGAACTTTTTGTCACAACTACTCCAAAGAGCATAGGAATAGCTGATTTGGGTTGCTCTTCTGGACCCAATACCTTAACCATCATCAAAGATATTGTTGGAGCTGTTGAAAGGACTAGCAGTACATTAATGCTGCATCAACCACCAGAGTTCCGTGTGTACCTTAATGATCTTCCAACAAATGACTTCAACTCAATCTTCAAGACCTTGCCAGAATTTTACAGGGAGCTTAGAAAAGAAAAAAGTGGTGTGTGTCCCTCTATTTTCATTGGAGGTTATGCTGGCTCTTTTTATGGAAGACTTTTTCCCAACAATTGCTTGCACTTTGTCTATTCATCCTACAGTTTGCACTGGCTCTCAAGGGTATGACCATATATATATATTTTTTTTGTTTCTTTTTTTGAGTGCATGCTTATAATCAGCCATTATATTATGCAGGTTCCTCCAGCACTTTACGATGAGCAAGGCAGGTCAATAAACAAAGGCCACGTTTACATTTCTGAATCCAGCCCTCCACAGGTTTCCCAGGCATACTATAAGCAATTCCAGGAGGACTTCATGTTGTTTCTTGGGTCACGGTCTGAGGAGCTAATTGTTGGAGGACGAATGGTGCTTATCTTGCTTGGTAGGAGAGGTCCTGACCATGTTGACAGAGGCAACTCTTTCTTTTGGGAACTTCTCTCACGGTCCTTTGCCAATTTGATCTCCAAGGTAATTAATGGCATATTATGTACTATCATATAGAGCAAATTTCTTGTATACATATGCAAATAATCAAAGTAAAAAATTGATTTTCTCACTTTCTTTCACTTTTTGCTCCACTAATTATCATTTCATGACACACGTCTCTTTCATTTTTAATTTAAAATAACTACAGTTTGAAATGACAAGAAAATTAAATTAGACGTGCATATGACATAATATAGTCAAAGAATAAAGTAAAACACTAAAAATGAAACAAATGATTTTTTTATTCATACATGTATAATACGTGTACATCATCATAATTTTAGTTTTTTGTTTAATTTGTTGGTGTCTCTTACAGGGAGAACTTGAGGTAGAGAAGCTTGATAACTATGATGTGCATTTCTATGCACCATCAAAAAATGAAATAGAAGATGAAGTGAGAAAGGAAGGTTCTTTTGAGTTGGACCGGCTGGAAATGTTTGAAATAGAGAGGAATGAAAAAGATGAAGAGAGCTATGGTGCTGCTCTTGCAAGGACAGTTAGGGCCATCCAAGAATCTATGATTTCCGACCATTTTGGACCGAGGATTTTAGACAATTTGTTTGAAATCTATGGAAGAATGGTGGATGAAGAAATGGCTAAAGAAGAAATTAAGCCCCTCACTTTTGTTATTGTTCTAAGAAAAGTATGAAACTATGAATCGAAGGAGGAAGGCATAATAATATATCAATGGGATGGGATGAACTTGTGTTAATATTACTGCATGTGTTTTGCAGTCATCACTTCAATTTGAATGACAGAATCATTTGGGAGGTAGAGTTT
Organism: Quercus tomentella; assembly: GCA_028535165.1. Classification (NCBI taxonomy): domain Eukaryota; kingdom Viridiplantae; phylum Streptophyta; class Magnoliopsida; order Fagales; family Fagaceae; genus Quercus; species Quercus tomentella. Next base: position 6,761,751 of record JAPQVY010000001.1, read on the forward strand.
TAGACATTTAGTAGTAAAGCTTTTGTGATATAGAACTTTAAGTGAAATGTTGTTTAGTATTTTAAATGTTTGGTATGTAACAATGAATAATATTTTGAAGTTCTGAATTTATAAAGCATAAACAATTAACTATAAAGCTTTTTCCTAAATGCTCTAATTTTCAGTTTTATCTTCTTTTTTCTTAAGGAAGAAAATGGATAGAGAGTCACATAGGTTGGCATCTTCCAACTAAACGTGACCATGGTAGCACCTTACCTGTTGTGCCTAAGCCTGTGGGAGTAAGGGCTTTGGATAAGGCATAGCTGTGCACCTAGCCCCATTGAGGATGCTAGTGAGCATGAGTAAAAAATATAGAGTTTTATTCCCAAGCACTTCTTATTGCAGGATTCTTACCCATGACTTGCACTTCTCAAACCCTTAAAAATGAGTCCATGACCAATAGACCAACCACCACTACTCCGGTGGTTCCAGTTTCTTCTAAAGGATAAAAAATTGATAATAATAATAATAATAATAATAATAATAAATGTCAATTTGGTGCTCTCTTTTCCAAGCTGGCCAAACAAAGCATAACCCATCAAGCAACATTAGCTAGCCTAAAAATGTCATTCATTCAACGTTGCATTACAAAGCACAACCACCATGGTGGAGTGAAATTGTCATTGGGTACAGTGCATTGTAACATATGATATGACTATGGGTCCAATCCATACAAAGTGTTTTTTGTGTTGAAAGCACTTTTTTAAGAAGAAAATTGTGGTGTTTGACAACCCAATAGAAAGTGCTGAAAAGGGGCCCTAAAGTTTGTTTTCAGTTTTAGCTTTATTTGCTATGTATTTTGTTGGAAGTATTCATTTTGATCCACATTTGATTCATTGAGTGCCTAATGAATGCATGCAAGTTCTAATCATTTGCGCATGTGGACACCCATAGACCATTTTAATTTGTTTGTGTGGGCCGTAAAGTTTAAAGTTGATTAGAGAAATAATAATTACAGTATGATACAATGAGAGTGAGGTTGAAGTAGTATCTAATTGTAGCTAATCTATCTTCTTCTAGAGTGTAATAATAAGAGATTTAGGGTTAAATTGATGTCTTGATCTTATGATAAAGGACAATTATCATGAAACATATATCATAAATAAAATAAAATAATTTGTTGTATTTATTATTTTAAAAAAAATTATAGCTGCATTTGTGAACTTTGGGCCTTTCATTTAAGGGAAGCCTAGTGTAAGTAGAACTCATTTCTTACTTTCGGTCAGATGCGAGGGCCTACCTTGTTTGACTGAACAGAACAATAGACCAGCTGTTTGAAGAGTAAGAGCCCAATTTGATTCCACTTTCCAGAGCCCAAGATATACAGGCCTGTCCTTCGAGGCCGAGGATAAATTTGCGCGTGTTGCCAATTTATGATATATACTTATGTGGAGCCTTCACAAATAATGAAATAATTCAACTGATGGAATTGAACCCCAAACAATTCCATTAAAAACACAAGAAGAGACAATTGGACAATAAAGCATTAAAGAGCTCTTGGCAAGCTTACCATTTTTATTATATCTCGTGTGTTTGAAATCGATAATAATGAGTTAATGACAAGTAGACTCTGGTTAAGTGGAGAAAATTGACCAATTAAGATAAAGATGCAAAAGAGTACGAGACTTTTACTAGCAAGTGATATCTAAGATGCTTCAAATTTTATTATGTAAACTTTACAAACTAATGTGTTAACTTTTAAATACAATACAAAAGTCATTAGTTTTTTAAAAAAATATTATTATTATGTTATTTGTATAATGCTAATTACATTCAATACTATGTTAATTTGTAAAATTTTTATAGTAAACTTGACAATAATTTTAGTTTTTTTTTTTTCACAATGGTACATTATTGGTGTGAACAAATACTATTTCTATCTCTGCCCTTGTATGTAGTGTAGATAAAGAAAGGGTTACCCAAAAAAATGCATATGGAAATATTATTTTTATTTAGAGTAAATACCACATCATTAACACTAGATTGTGAATGTCAATATCAAACTAGGATTTGAAAAATGCAACTGCTAATGGTCTTCTTATAACAAATGTATGATTTGGACAACCATTCTTGTGTGAGCCCTTATTTGGTAAGAATTCTGATATTTATTAGAGCTTAATTGCTGATCAAGTAGCCCTAAAAAAATAAAAAAAAATTTAATGATCAAGTTCATAGAAGTAATGCAAGAATGGAATTTATGTCTTGGAGAAAAAACAACTACCACATCTGGTTGACAACAAAACAAATTGCCTAACTGGTCTGATCCCATATACACAGTTTTGGCTAGATTTTATGCTGTACAAAATTAGAGTAATTATTGTATGGTATACTGAAAAAGGAACATGATAATTCTAATGCAATAATCAACATTCAGAGGACCAAATACATTGATAAAGATCCCCAACAATTCGGCTCATGAGCCTGGCCCTAAAACCAGAAGAGACAACTGGGGAAGGCTGTCAATTGTAAGAAGCCAACTATCTAAACAATTCTAGGCTAGCTGGCCCCTCCTCCATTGACTGTATAGGATATCTTTCTTGTCACTTTTTACAAACAATCCCCCTCATACATATCCAGAATTTTGCCCTACAAATTTGCCCCTACCCCCACTTCCCTTTTCAATGAAAGTGTAAGGAAATTAATTTGGGGGGAATTGGAATTGGGATAATTATATAATAAAGTACTGAAATAATTATATAATAAACTTTAGAGCATGTTATAGTTTTTAAGCTAAACTCAAAAGTTTAAGCACATAAATGCTTATAGTATAGTTTTAAACTATTACAATTTGAAGGTTTTATGAGTTCATATTAACCAAAATTACAAAAATTTATGTAAATTGCACTTGATATTTATCTATCAACTAAAAATCATTCCATTTCTATGTGGAATTTGGACTTTGAATTTTTTTTTTTAAATGGATTATTCATATGAAAAACCCATAATAGATAAACAAAATATGATGAATATAATTGGTGATGATGTTTCAGCCAAAAATACAACATATGTTAGGTCATAGTTGTCACACTTACTTGACAGAAATTTTGATCAAACATTTTAAGAGTGCAACACAAATCAACCTTCCTTGACGCATGAACTCTATCATGATTGACTTTTGCAATAATTTTTTTTTTGGTAACAATTTTTGTAATAATTGTTTCGCTTATAGTTCTCTATCTAATCCTATGACATGTGTCTTGAAATACATACATATAATGTTGTGGTACAAGACAAGGAAAGCTTATATGATAACTTTGACTTGTTTCTTTCTATGATGGTTGTCATCTCATCTCAAAGAAACCAAAACTTGATCACATCAAGGGAAAGGTTTAATAAGATGGAATTTGATTCAATATGGTCATATTATTGTTAAGCAAAGAAGCAATTGTTATCAAAGTCCCCAGAGAGGACAGCTTTCTATTTTCAAGATTGGAGATAGTGCTCTTGGAATAATTGGTCATGGTGATGGTGATGTCTCAGTAGATGCCCCATGACAAACAGAAACATTGTAAAGTTTCTAAAGTTCGAACATAAATTTTTCTTGGTCCTGTTACATGTAAATTTTATTTAAAAATGCATTAAATCTATAGATTAATGACGGAGTTGATTTGGAGAATATATACATAGCTTAGTGCAATTTGCCATGTGGGACCTTAAACACAGACATATTTAAAAGCTAAATAGGAGTAGATAGATGGAAATACAAAAAGTACCTGTACTCAAATCTCCAATATTCTAAGTCCTTGTCAACAGGTTTCTCCTTCTAACTTCAGTTCGCAGCTTTTGTAGGAATCCAAATAAGTGAGTCCCCATTGTCTGTCTCCATCTATGTCCCCATCTGTAAGCTGCAGCTTGTAAGATTAAGTTTGTCAAGGGACCAACCATAGTTACCATACAATAACTTATCTTATCATATTCTTCCAATTCTTATATAACTACGAAAAGAAATATGCCAGCTTCTTCCATAATTGGCTTTAATTACAGCCTCCTTTAGTTAGTTTTGAATTTATAAAATCAAATCCACAAAAAAACTTGTGCTTGTTTAAAAAAACTTGTTTTCATTCGTTTATTGGGTTTGACAAAAATAAAACCTAACTCACTAAGCTAGGAATTACAAGAGTTAAAGCAAATTTACAGAATTGCAATATATCTCCTTATTCTCATCAGTGTAGGGAAACAAACTTTTAAATTGAATTCTAGCCTTCACTTGCTTTCTAATGAAGCAATGATCTGCTCTTGTGCTTATCCTGCAATTATGCAGGCAGGCTGGGGTGGAGCTAGGACTTCAAGATTAGGGGGCCAAAGATAGAATTTACTAATATAAGAAGGTTATATAAGAAATATGAAGTGTTTGGGGTATCCATAATTCCATATATATATTGAAAAGTTTAGTTTAACCTAAGAGTGAAATCTGAATTTTTGCAAAAAGAGAGGGGGGGGGGGTGGCTCCCCACTGCCCAGTGTTATATGTAGTTTCGCTCATAAATGCAAGATAACATTTCTTTGTTTAATAGGTGTATGATTACAATATCTCTCATGAACTTAAAAGAGAAAATAGAAAAGCAAAAACAATGAATGAGATAGAACGCTAGGGATAAGTGGAGATAAAACACTAAGAATATGTTTTGATACCACTTATTTTGCTGAAACTAAAAACTTATTACTGAAAGTACTGTAGATAAAAGGTAAAAATTAGTTGAAATAGTATAGCGGACCTCATGAATAGTATCAAAAAGTGCCGTGGAGCTCATAAATAGTAGCAAAAATAAGCTAAATAGTAAAATAATTTTAATTTTTCATTGGTATCCAAACACACACTAAGATTACATGGTTTGACCTAACGGCCTACATTCATTATGAAATTCCTTAATGGTTCTACATAATTAAGTGTGATTACAAAGAACCCTAATAGGTTATATATAAGAGCTAAAAGAGTCTATGGTTAGCCCCAGATGAATTTTACACTAGATAGAGCCTCATGGGGCCTTACACAACAACCAATATAATGTTGTCTTTTTGACATTTCCAATTTTCCACACGGCAAAAAGACTGACCTTCCATTTTTTCCAACAGACAAAGGAAGGTCTTCTTTCCCTTTACAAAAATAATTGAGGGTCTCTTTTGAAAGAAAAAAAACTTCTCCAACTTATGGATAAGAGCAACCTGCTTCATTATAAATAATTTATATGGAATTCACTAGATTTAGAATATACATTCCTTCAAAAAAGGCATCGGCTGTTGGCACCCACCACTAAAAACCCCAATACAACATGCCTAAACAAATTTTCTCTCTACCGGGTCAAGCAAGCTGAGAAATAAAATAAAATGGTAGTCTTGTTTGGTAGAAATAAAGTAATAAAAACAAATACAACTTAAAAAAATAAAAATGACATAAAAGAAATTAAGGCAAAGTGTATGACATGTCTCATGGGAGACATTAAGCAAAGCAATGAGCAAAAGGTATATTTATAAATTTGGTAAAAGCTGTTTTAGAATCCGATGAGGTAAATAATGCAAGCACCATTGTGGATTTATCATCATTGCCTTAAAAGAGAGAAGGGGAAAAGGGGTATTTTAAAAAAACTAAAGTGGGAAAAGAAATGAAAAAAGCTAGTTTGGCGCAGAAAAATGAAGATCACTCCATTAAAAATCTAATCTCTCAATGGAATTATGGAAGCATAAAAGCTACTTTTCTATGAGAGATTACCGGGATAGTGAAAGTTAAGTACACCTGGGAAATAATTATCATATAATTTTATGATGATTGGTACATATATCCACTAAGAAACTATGTTGCTTAGAGGAAAAAGAATAAAGTTCTTTCAGTGGGACAATGCTCAATGGTAACCATTTAAGACTATATAGCATTGACAAAGCTTGGTGTGACCTCTTAGATTGTTAATCATTCCAAGAAGAAGAATGTGGAAACTTTTACAGTAATGGGTCCTTTCAAGTTTGTTGCATGTTAATGACAAATCATTAATATTTACAAGAGGCTTTCAGTTCTTTGAGAACAAGTGATCAAGGCATGTCAGTCAAAGACCATAATTGGTCATTGTTGATTTGCTGCTAGCAAAGAAGAATGAGCCAAAAATATTGAGGAGGCCCCATTTTCCTTTGAAATGTGTGTAACACTATAACATGGATGTACGATAATTATTATTTCTTGTATACACAATAATAACAAGTTTATGCCAAATTGGATTAAAGCACAAACCTTTTGAGCTCATATCCAAGTGATACATTCATCCTTTATTAAATTTTGTTTCATTAAAATACAAATAATTATTTTCTTTTTGTTCTTATCAAGGATTCTTCTATGGTTGGGAATTTCACACCTTATAATTGAAGATTTGTTTAGAAGTTTAAAGGGAAAAATAAAAGGGTATTGAATGCTGACAATATTTTCTTCGAAATCCATTAAGCAACAACTATTGGGTAGGAAAGCACATTCACAATCACACACATCACCATGGTTTGATGGAAATTCGAATACAATACTATTCCCTTACTTCCACCAATATAGTATTGTTGCAAAGAACTTTCCAACTCAAAATATCAAAAAACTAGACAAACAGATTTTAATTCCAAAATTCCATATCCTTTAGCACAAATTCCTTTAACACTCACATAGTCACATACACTCATATTTTAACAAGTTAAATTGTAAAACTATCACACTAAATTAACCAAGAAATTTAACATATTAAAAGAAGTTAATTTCATTTGATTTTTTTTTCTCAGCTAGAAGTTACTACTAACAGTCTAACAGTGTACATAGCATATGGACAAAGTGTAAAACAGCAACTTCATTGTTCATGTACTCATCAGCTATGGTTGGAAACAACAATAGCGAGAGACTCTTGGCGATGAAACTTAGACTGCTTGGCAATGAAGGCCTCTATGGTGCGCTGGAACTCCTCGTCGCTTAGCTTTGGATACTCTTTCTCCGGCAAATTCTCATCGGGCTGAGCAACTTTCATGCACTTCTCCGTCTCCGAACGACGGAGCTTTTGGCGAGGTTTCTCCGAACTCTCACGCTCGAACTTCTCCGACTGAGTCCTCCTACAGACTTTCGAATCCGAACCCATTTCAGCTTCGCCGCTGATAGTGCTCTTCTTCTCTTCGAAGACGATCTGTTTGTCTTGGTAGACAACCAATCCCGATGGCTTAGTCAGGACCGAAGGGTCGGTTTCCAACGGTGGCTCCGCGCTGTCGCCGCCGTGTTTGATGAGTTCCTCATAGATTGCAGTCTCAGCATTGTCAGCAACAGGTTTTTGGACAGAGAAACAGCCGGAATTGAGGATGAGTGTGACAATGATGACATTGCAGAGTATGAACACGAAGAGAGGGCTCGAGACGAAAGCTGAGAGTTGCCGGAAATACTCACCGGAGAGTCTGACGGCGAAGGGGAGACGAGAGGAGGTCCACGAGAAGAGAACCACAGCCAGACAAATCTCCACGTAGCGAAAGAGGTTCGCCATGCGAAACATCGTTACTCTCTGCCCCTGCTCTGCTCTGCTCGCTTTCTTGAAAGTTGAAACTGAGAGTAAAAGAGAAATGACTTTCTAGCTAGGAAACTTTGAAAGAATATGAAATGAGAATTGAAGGGGAAAATTCTTATATATATATAGAGAGAGACAGAGACAGTGAGTGTGACTGAACAGCGAGAGTGTAGTGAGCAGTGAGTAGTGAGTAGTGAGAAGCTGTGGGTGGACCACAAGACCAAAGACTCGTAGACACAGAGCGTGGAGTGTGGACTGGACTCTGGCTTGGCTTTCGCTTTCTTTGTTTGAGAGAACAATCACTTGTTCCTACATAACTGAACCTCTCCCCACGCAAATCTTCTTCTTTTATAACCAAAAAGTTCCATCTATGTCGCTCTTTTTATATATTGCTTTAGTCTAATAATTGTATTTTAGGACAAAGTTTGATAATAAATTTTTGATCCAAGTTTTTAAGCTAATGAATCATGTAACTTGTTTGATAAAATATAGAATATATTTAGTCTTATAAAACGTCACCTAACGAGTTGAAAAAAAAAATCAAACTAATTTAGAGCCAAATTTTATTTTATAATGAACTGAAAATCAATCTGGTTCAGTTATATAAAAAAAATTAAAAAATGGGTTAAACCGCCAATCTGTGGTTCAACCAGGACCATGCATTTGAACTGGTTTAAAAATCAACTCACTTTGTATGTGTTTGGAAATTGTTAAAAAAAAAGTTTACTTTTTTTACTTTTTATTTCAACTTCTTAGCAAATAATCTAGCTTTTAGTTTTTTATTTAAATAAACTATTATTTAGTTTTTTTTTTTTAACACATGTAACACTAAAATTACCAATTTTTTTATTTATAAATATTATAAAAAAAAAGTTATCGAAAATTAGCAATGACACACAAATCTATACAATCTCAAGCAATTTGAGAGGAAGGCTTTGAATGGGCTGAAATCTCATGTTATCAAACACGTGACTTTGAAACATTGTTTTAGCACATCCAAAAAAAAGAAAAAGAAACATTGTTTTTGTACTAAAGAAACAGAGTTACAGAGTTTTTGCTGACAAAGAGAGAGGTACAACAGATGAGCAGAGTGCTAGACAAACACGCGATCGAATGTGCTTGAATTCAATTACCAAAAATAAAAATTCATATATTCGATGTCAAGTAAGAAAGCCTTGCTCTTCGGTCAATGCCTTGACAGAGTTTTGAGTGAGAGAGATCCAACAGGATTAATAAATATGTGTACTCCTCCACCCAAAAGAAAGAAAGTGAAAATTGATTGTGATATTTTAACCAAAAAAAAAAAAATTTGATTGTGATATTCATTATTAAGATATTAAAAGTCTTTAAAGAAGAAAGAAAAAAGAAACAATCACCAAAACATAATAAAAAAAATAAAATGACATTGTATGATATTTTTGTTTGAAATATAACTTATATTGGGATTTGTTTTTGGCAAAGTCACTCAGTAAGCAGGTAAGAGTGACCCCGTCTAGAGGCTAGTGAGCAGCAACATTATTGCAATTAATAGGGACTAGAGTTGCTGTTGAACTTCAAAGGCAGAAAAGAAATTCTATAAAAAAAAGAGGGGGCCTAACTTATTATTGACTATGGCAAATTGCCAGACTGTCTGGTTTTAAATAGTAGAAAAGAAGAAAATGGAACTGTCATATACAGACAATTTTATTCAAAATAACATCATCTTTGTGGCGAAAACAACCCATTCAAGTTACATGAGCCGTAGAAAACTTGCTCGGTTTTCTTTGATTGCGTAAGTGGTTCAACTAAACAATTTGATCGGTTTAGGTACTGGTTTATTGGGTTGCATGCATTTCATAGTCGTCTTTGTAAGTATAGAATTTCAACATTAGTCTTATACCTTCCATCATGAAACATAATTGGTGCACGCGGTAAGCCTACTTGAAGAAAATTTTCTCGAAAAACAACATTGGTCATGGCGAGGGGATTCTAACAACGATTCATTTCACTAAATTTCACTTGATTCCATCATTAGCCCCAATGATTTTTCTATTTGTAAATTTTTTACATTTTGAACTCATTAGAAATTGACTTCTAACAATCTCACTGTTGAATGAAAATCTATAATGTCCTTTGTGCATAATTTTTCTTTTTAACTTGTAAAACAAGTATGTCTTATACTTGACTAAAATGCAAGTAAAAAGGCCTCACAAGCATTTTTTGAGGTCATCGTTGCTCTCTAAGAAGCTTGTTTATAGATTGTAAAGAGTAATTTACGATTTTCTATATTAAACTATTGGTTAGGTGGGTGGTGTCGGGGTAGATTGACAATTTGTAAATAGAAAGTTAAAGAAATAGCCAATAGGATAAGTGTGCAGAATCATATATATTCAAGTAGGAAATTAGGAGTCTCTTCAAAAACAAACAAAAAAAACCTAAAAAGAGCGCAAGATGCCAAGAGGGAACAAGCCTTTAGTCATCTCCATCATCTGTCATTCGAACAGAGAAGGGCAAGTTAGATATGTGAATAGGTCCAATTCTACTACCAATTTAAAGCCCTCTAAACTAAATGATGGCCACTCAAATTTGCTTCTCTCTCAACACAGGACATATTCCAATAATAAAAGTATTCACAAAGTCTTGTTCACATCATTGTTGGTTCTAATGAACCTCAATAAAGTTTTTGTAATTTTGTAAATTTTTTATAATTCCATGGGTGCCTTTCATCCATAAAAAGAGAGAGAGAGATGTACGGTTCATCATCCACTAACAAACAAAGTCGATTCGTCATATTCGACTACACTAGGGCCTTAATTTCAAAGATAGAGAAACCTACGTCTATGTGCTCCATTTGTTTATAAAGTCTACATTTCAGCTTTATCAATTGTTTTTTTAAAATTATCTAGGCAAGATAAAATTCTGCTCTTTCTCCCATTCTTAGTGGAAAGCCAATTTTCAAAATCATGATTTCGATTCTAAATTGTAGCTAAACATGAGAACATTATGGTACTTTATTGCCTGTAAAGACATTGAAGAATATATACATAAAGCTTGATTGAGATACTCAGCCTTTGTGTTAGGCTCTCGTGCTTGATTTTATTTTAATTGTTTAGTGGTTGGATATGTGGTCTAGGTGAGCTTCACATAAAGATGACATTGACCTCACGCTTCTTCTAAATTTGGATGGCATTTTTTCCAGTTCATGGTATATTCGATTCGACCACCATTTTCATCCGAAGTTCTTATTGCTCCATATGATGCGACATTGTTAATATGCTCTACCATTAGCTTACATGTATAGCCCTATGCTGTTCAAACAAGTGGTTTGCAGATTCCATCAAAAAAAGGAATCCCCATAGAGATTTCGTTTCTTGTTCTTTTTTAGGTACGTATTTGCTTTTACTAAAGCATAAAGCATGAAATCCTCTTTGTCCTTTCATGGTATTTCATTCTCAGAAATGGTCATGTGTATGTGTATGAACTATGATCTAAGAAGTATGAACATCTCTCTCTCTCTCTCTCTCTCTCTCTTCTAAATTGAACTCAATTTGGATCAGAATTCAAGGTGGGCATGAGCTGGGGTATGGGCTTTCAATTCGTTGAGGTCTTGGATAAAACTAAAAGGTCTCTGAAACAAATTCAAAGCCAGACCATCACAAAGTTGGGAGCCCACTTTGCCAAACCTTTTTTGGGCTTTCTTGCTAAATATCAGACCCTCTTAAGAAAATAATAGAGCACATCAACTGGTCCGAATTCCATTCCAGGCCTCAGGCTAAAGGAGGTGTCAGAAAATAGCCCGATCTGTTTTCAGATCCACTAAAACTTGAGTGAGGAATGAAGAATTGAATTGAATTTGACCCGTAAACAAATGCAATTTCATTCCTCACCCTACGTTCTTTTTTTATTGAGGAGTACAATGTACACAACATTTTCACAACAGTACAATATAAATTATAGGTGGTAAGTTGTTATTGGTTCTAGTTTGAATTTACAACTTAAATGACTTTTTTGCCCACTCGTAACAACCAATAATAAGCTGTTACTTAAGATTTGTTATGAAAATGTTGTAGACATAGTATTTTTTTTTTTTTTTCATATTCATGTTTTCCACCTTTTTTATGCTAAAGTATTGTACTTTATCATATGGAAAATAGTCTTGGTGCAGTGCTCCGGGCTCTCATAAATGGTGTGGGTCCCATGGTGAGACCCACATGTGAGGCCCACACCTTTATGAGAGCCCAGAGCACTATTTCGGGACTACCTAATTTTTTTTTTTTTTTTTCTAAAACGATAAAGTACAATACTTATATCTAACATGAGGCGCTCAAAATAATTAAGCTAGAGACTCGAATGGGGATTGGTGCAAGGGAGTAATCCCCTTTCTCAATCTTTCATATTGGAATGCCTTTGGAGAAAAAAAAAAGGGAATATATAAGAAAACGAAGAAACGGATACATAGTGAAATGGTTTAAGGCATGTTTGGTTGACTTTGATAAACACTGTAATATAATAGTTATTTCTATAGTTTAGCTATTCTTTAGTTTAGTAATATTTTTATTACCGGGAATAATTATTCATCTCTAAGTAATAGTTATTCTTTAGTAGGAGTAATAATTTCTAAAATTAATATATTTCTAAATAAACAAATTTTCCCTTTACACATAACAATTATAAAAATAATAAATCATAAAAACTTAATTCATCTCTCTCTCAATTTTTTTTTTAAAAAAAAATTTATTTTTAATGAAATATAATTGTATGAGTAAGATATTTCCTAAAATAGATCTTAAGTTTTAATTTAATGTTACAACTCTCAACCAAACTTAAGAATATGTTTTAGTTACTCCATTACAACATATTTTCTTCATAGTAATAAAGATTATCATTTTTGGTAAGTTTTAGTTAACTCAATTGATAAATTTTTGATGATAAAATAAGAAATTTGAATTTTAATCGATTGATGTCTTAATAGTATGATAAACGCGTCAAAAAGAGGTCATAAAATTCATATTTAATACTCTTGAATGTAGTGACCCCGTCCAACAAGCAACAATAAATGAAACGGCAAGACTTTTAGTGAAACTTTATTTTTTGATGAAGACTTTTAGTGAAACTTAATACAAAACGTGTTGCACGGCATGGAATTTGGCACATGGTCCATTAAGGTATCACAAAAGAAGGCCTTTATAGCTTTACTATGACTATGAGAAGACCTAAAAAGGCCGCAACTCTAGAATCCAGAATATTCATTTCGAAAGAGTCGTTCCAAGTTTTACCCTTTCGGGAGTTTTAGAAGTCAGGAAGACTCAGAACTTCTGACTCAGAACTTCTGAAGTCTCTAAACAAAAGCAACACCGAGTGGAATTGATAGATAGGGAAATCTTCAACGTGTTTTTTCCTTTTTTGGTTGTTGTTGTCTAACAACTTCTTTTTTGTTTTTTGTTCTTAAGTTTATTTGCTTATATACAATTGTTTAAATTTAAAGTGTAATTTCTTTTCTTGGCTTTATTAACGATTACTCTTATGACATTTGTTAATAGACTATTTTAAAAGAGTTTTAATATCACTTTTCAAGAAATTATAAAAATCTATAAGTTAATTAATTTTTTATTTTCCTATAAAAAAATCTTAAAAATAATTCTTAAACCAATACACTTGCAACATTCGTTAACTCTTCCCTTTTTTTAATGTTATTATATTTTAACCAGTTTTTAGCAAATAAATAATCAGTAAAAAGTTGCACTCATGTAAAATAAATTCCAGGCCCTTTATTGATTTACGGATCTTGAATTATAATTAAGCAATGTCACATACACCAAAAAAAAATTACAATATTTTTTTAATTTTTACACCTATCGATGTTAAAAGCTTATATTGATTCTTATCTGAATCCCAACAATAACATCATTTTTTTACCTATCACTAACCACCTATCATATCAAAAAGTGTAAAAAATTGTCAATTTTTTTTTTCTGATTTTAATTTTCTTTTCTTTTTTCCCTGGTAAGAAGTTTCCACTTTCTTGTCAACAATGGCTGTAATTTTGAATAATGAAAATAAGTAAATTCGGACCATACAACAATTTTTTTTTGAGAAGTTACTATACAACAAAGTACAATACGCGATTTGGAATAATTATTCTGGAGATAGAGATTAAAGAGAAGACAGATCACTCCATACAGGTACTAGCTCTGCTGTTGTCAACCCAAGTCTACGTATGAAATCATTATTATTTTTTGGGAGAGAATGAATGAATCGGCTAAAATATATATGCAAAAATGTAAAACACACCTTCTCTATATATTGTACTATAATTTAATGTTAAGTCTCCTTTCAATTATACATACACTAAGTCTCGAATTTCATGTCACGTGTCTTTTCTATTATAATTTATTTGTGTGTCAATATTTACATGCAAATTCATACATCTAAACTTTAAAAAAAAAAAATTAAAAATTAAAAATAATCAAAAGTGTAAATACAATTCAAATCCAAATACAATTCAAATTAGTTTTTAATTGTAATCTAATTTGACGTCAAACATCTATTTTGAGGTTTTTAAATTTGACGCACTCAATGCAAAAGTTGAATATCGTAACAATAATTAAGTTGTAACACGTGTTTATACATATGAATGATTAACAGTAGTGATGATAAAATAGTTTTACCCAAATAATTGTGGTCATCATTTCAGAATTTCGTGTTAAGTATTATGAATGGATGATGTTGAATAAATACAAAAACACTCTTTTCATCGCATGAGCATAGCACGTTTAAAGGCTTTTCTATTTTTAAAATGTCAATTTTTTCGTCCGTCCCAAACTCCCAATTTAGGGGTTTACACATTTATGTATGAGATTCATGCATCTTGACCTATGGCCTAGCCACGGCCTCCCACATTAAATGCAGCCAAGAATTGCAAATCCATATTGATAGAGATTGGTGAATAACTGAATATGCAATCATTAGGAGATCCAGAAACTAGATCACAACAAAATTGATCACCGTTTTCCCTAAACAAAAGTCCTTTTTTTTTTTCCTTTTTTCTTTTTCTTATTTTTTTGTTGGGAAAGGCATGAGAGTCTTTGGGCATTGTTTGGGCCGACTTAGGCAGTACAGGTGTAACTACTTGTCCTATTCAATGCATTTTATTCAATGCATTTTTTTTCTCTAGGGAGTTCAATACTGTCGAAGCTAAGAATTTGTTGTGGGGGCTAAAAAATAAAATAATTATTTTCTGTATATATAATTTTCATATTATATACAATAATCTAAAATAGTATTCTAAATACAATTTAGTATACAACACAATTATATTGTATGATAGTCTTAAAAAATTATTAATAGTGTAAAGATTGGTAAGACAACAATCATTGAATGATAAATAAATAAAATTAAATAACTAATCATACATTTTTGTCAAATTAATAATAATTTATTATATTCATATGCAATATCAATTATATAAAAATATATGATAAAAAAGAATAGTAACACATATAAGAGTAAGACTGTGAGTAAACCATGAAACTATGACAAAAATAGTGATTGGCATAAGTTTTTACTTTTGAAGTGTACGACTTTTTAACCATATATGTGGTCTTCTTTTAGAATTTGACCAAGCACTAAAAGACTTTTTGGACTTAGAAATCTATAGAGCACTTAACCAACTACTTGATTAGACAGAAAGAAAATATTGAAAGGAGAAAGAGAGGTTGAGAGAATGAGTAAAGAATTACAAATGTAGATACAAATTGGTTAGATGTTCAAGTTATGTGATTTTTTGCTTGTGAAGTAGAAAAGTGCAAAGAAAAATAATTTCATTCCATGTTGCATAATAAGCCAGAGTTCAGAGAGAAGGTTTATTTAGTTATTTAATTTTTAACAAATGACCAATTTTATGAGTAGTGCTATTAACACCAGGGCAGGCCCAAGATAATTTAAGACCTAAGGCGACAATTTTAATGGAGCCTTTTTATATCTAAATATCTCTTAAATAATATTTATTTTATTTTTTTATATTTTAATTTTTTATTTCAAATCTATTATTAATTCTTACAAATTAATAAAACCAATTCATCCAAAGTGAGCTAGTGATACTTACTATGTAAGTTTTACAAACTGACGTGTCATCAATAAAAAAAAGTTATTCATTACATTCATTTATTTTATTGTTTGAGTGGCATCAATCATATTCCCGTCATATCAATTTGTAAGTTTTGCCATAAAATTTGTATTAGTTTTAGCATTTTTCATTCACTTAATGGTGAGTTGGTGATTGTGTTGTATTTCTATTATTATTATTATTATTATTTTTTTGTGTGTGTGATGAAGATGCTAAAGTTATTACAAAAATTACAAACTGATGTGACATTTCAAAAAAAAAAAGAATAAATCAATATTGAATTATTTATTGTGAATGAACATATCAATTTATAAGACCTATGTGATAAAAAAAATTGTGCAAGTTACTCCCTCTTTTTTTAATTAGAAGAAATTAAAAAATAAAAACCTTCCTGCCCCCATTTTAATTTGGGGGCTTTTCAATGATAGGGGGCCTTAGGCCATGGCCTAAATGGCCTAGGCCTAGGGCCAACCCTGACTAACACAACACTTCACAACAAAATCTAAATGGTGAGTTGTCAAAGGTATGGAAAAAAAAATTGATGTTAGTTGTGGGTCTAGATAAAACTAATTACAACTTGCCACTTAACCTTCACTGTTAGTTGTGGGTCTAGATAAAACTAATTACAACTTGCCACTTAACCTTTACTGTAAAATTATTGTGAAAATATTGTGAACATAGTACTAAAATAATCATATTCAAGCTTATTTCAGCTAGGTTTAAACAAAATTTAGGATTATGGTGTGTTTGGATACTGTTTATTTTGCTGAAATTGAAAAATTATTGCTGAAAATACTATAAATAAAGGTAAAAGTTAATTGAAATAGCATAGTGAGGCTCATGAATAGTGCCAAAAAGTGCAGTGAAATTCATAAATAATAACAAAAATAAGCTAAATACTGAAATAATTTTAATTTTTAAAACTTCATATATAATTTTTTTTTTTTTTTTGGGGGGCAGGTCCGCTGGGCTGACTGTAGCACCGCCCCTGTGCGACTGCATTCCTCATCTTTTTACTATCTTACAAAGGTTTGCAAGTGCTCAAAATGGACTACTGAAGTCATCCATGGCTGCTTTGATCCACGTCAAAATAATAAAGCTCCACTGTTTAATTAATTTGTTTGGCTGCTTTTTTTCTTTTTTTCTTTGTATTGCGATAAATAAAAGAATGAAAAAGTTTTTGGTTACATCCCAATTTCCGACACAGCATTGTGTTTTATATCTCCAAACATGACTATATACAAACCATTGGCATTGAGCAGGCAGCTACAGGCAGAATAGGAGGACCAAAAGGCTGCTCTAGCTATATATCAACGTCACTTCTTCAATCTCAATACATATCTATTACTCCAATTGTTCTTGAGAGTTCGTGCACCAATCTTGATTCCTTTTATCTATAATTTATAATAATCTCCATATCATTTAAAATGTTTTTGTAAAGGTCTGTTATAGAATTCTCATTTTACTATTGCTCAATGATCGTAGTAGGTGTTGGTGAAAGCTTAATATATTGTAAGATGAAAAAAAAATTGTCATTAAACGATTCATGTGGTCCTTTTTAGTTATTGCTATGAAAACTTTTTTTCTTTCTTTATAATAATTTCTTCTTTTATATATATATATATATATATATATATATATATATATATATATATATATATATATATGTGCATTACTATACCTTTACATAAAATTTTTCATGGCTTTCAAACTAGTAATATATTAAAGTAAAAGCTGAATTAAAAATTCAAATCAATATATATATATATATATATATATATATATATATATATATATATATATATATATATATATATATTATATATATAAAAGCAAAGATCTCATACGGGAATGTATGAGGTCTTGCCAAATGGCGCTCTAACTTTGCATTTAGCATTTTTTTACCTCTTTCATTAAGTTTTTCTATATTAATATATGCTGTGATAGTCCCAAGCGTTTTCGCTTTTCAGTTTTCTATTAAAAAGTGAGAATACACAATTTAATCAATTTGTCAATATTTCATACTTTTTTTCTTTTTTGATGAAGTTTCATACTTTTCTCACAACCTATAATTTTGAGAAAAGTTTGTGTTCTAATGATTTTCTTAGCACAATTCTTCATACGGTCCCATTATTTTTTCAAAGAAGACCTTTCTTTTGAAGAAATTGTTTAATGCGGTCCTTCTATGTACAACTCTCTCTTCTTCCCTTTCCCTTCCTTACTTTTTCCTCCCTTCTTTCTTTTTCATCTCCCTTACAACCAAACAGGATATTAGTTTCCAAATTTAGCTAATAAAAAAATGGGTTTTGAGGATATTAATAAAAAAAGTCTGAATTTGGTAAGAATGTGGTGTAAAATTCATGTTTTACACTATCCAATAAGAGATGCCACATTAGCTTTTTACTTAAAATTCAGTACATCATACCACAATTAATAGCATCTTAATAAACTTCCAATTTAGTTGAATTTTCAGATGAGTATTATAATTGATTGAGTGTAGTTGTTCTTATTCTTTAATACATGATAAGATGATGTGGCATATTAGAATTGGAGAGTGTAAAACTTGGGTTTTAAACCACATCCTTATAGAATTTAATCTTTAATAAAAATATGTAAAAACATGTTTAATTACCATTTTAGTCTTTAAGATTTGTACTATCTACTATGTATCAAAATGGTTTTTAACATCTTAAACGTGTCAATTTTGTTTTTAAACTTTTGGTATTATGTCAAAATAATCCTTATTATTAAGCGGTACATGAAAAGAATTGATGTATCTAACATTAATATCAAAATAATATTTTTATGTCATCTAAGATATCCTTTGAATTATCGCATGTCCTTAATTAGAAAATAAAATAAAATATTTGAAAATATATTAATTGCATCTCCATAAGTAAATGAGATGTCATTTTATTAGCAGAAATTGAAAATTTCTTTTCTTGTCTTTTCCTATGCTTTCTCGGCAACCAAATGGGGTTTAAGTCTTGACTTTTTAGTTAAAGTGCTCATGAACATCATCTAAAAAACATACTATTTACCTAATTTTAAAATGAAAATTGTAAAAAAAAAAAAGAAGAAGCCAAATGTCAATTTTTTACATTATCATTTTTTTAAGAAGTTAAAGTTATTAACAATTATATTATAAAAATCTTGTAAACTAACATGTTAATGAATATAATTCGTGTCATGTAAACAAGGTAATAAATCAATTTCTTAATTATTTTCTATTTTGTATTTAAAAAGTGATACATTCATTTAATAAAAGTAGTGTGTAACTTCGTGTATATGCACATGTCCATTTAAAAACAATCACAATTATATATATATATATATATATATATATATATATATATATATATATATATAATTTAGAATCTAATTGGATCTAGACTCTTCAATTTTTGTATAAAATAATTCACTTGCTACAAAAATTAAAATATTAGATGGGATATATGGTGCAAAATTGAACTCCAATTAAAATTCAATTTAGAATCTAATTGAATTTAGACTCTTTGATTTTTGCACCTAATAATTCACTTGACACACAAATTTAAAAATTAGATAAGAAACGTGACGTAAAATTAGACCCCAATTTAGAATTTAATTAAATTTCCTCTCAGTTTTGGCTATATATATATGTTATGTATATGTATTGCAACCTACCGTCACTCTATTTAAAATTACATGTTGTTCATGAAATCACAGTCCCATATATGGCCCTTTTTTAGGAGCTACTATCTCATAAAAAAAAATAAAAAAAAAGTTAGTATATTGCAATGTATTTGGAATGGCGAGTCCATTGGTATTTGGAATCATTTTTTTTTTAAACCTTAAATTGGACACATGGTGCAAAATTAGACAACAATTGGAATCAAGTTTAGAATCTAATTAAATTTTCTCTCAGTTTTGGCTTTAATTATATATATAAACTGGTTATTGGCCTGTGCATTGCACGATTGTTTTTGGTAAATATTATGACTGGAGAACATTTTTTTGGGAAAAGAAACTTCTTTCATTTTTATGTAGTGATTTTAAAAATATACAATGAAGGGTTTTATGATAAATTTTGTTAATTTTATGAAATACATTTATATAAAATAAAACTCATAAAATGCATAAGATATTCGTAAAGGTATAATTCATGACTACACATGAAATTTATTGTATTTTTTTAATTTCTATTAGCTAGATCACATTTCTTAAATAAACTGAACAACCATTTCATCACACTGTTATGCACGTAATGATTGGAATGTTGTTAGTTAGTACATGATCACTTGATAAACAATATTGAGTAAAAATTATTTTAATTCTATTTAAGAAATTTTTTGTGAAATTTTCATTTTCTTGTCCATTTTTTTAAGCTAATAGATTTAATTTTTCACGTTAGTTTAATTGAATAGTATTGTGTCTATACTTTTTTTCTTAACTACAATTGATAATTCACAAATGAGTAAACAACTTATTGAGTATTGCAAAAGATACAAATATGAACATTAGCATGAGCATGAACATGAAGGGAGATTTATATTCATTTTTTTGAAGAAAAAATGTACTTACAGAAAATTCCAAACTTTATTAGGTAAAGAAGAATCAGAGTTATAGATAGAAAAATCAATAAACCAAAAATTTTAGGAGTTTAAGAGAAGCCATTACTCATTTGAAACAATCCAAAATATTCAAGGACCAAAAAAAAAAAAAAAAAAACCATCCACTCCACACTTCCATCGCAATTGCTTTTGCTCAAGGAAAACAATATATATATCTATATTATTTATTTATTTATTTAGAAATAATTACAATATGTTGCTAACCCCGCAATTTGAACATTTTCTTCCTTAAACCCCAGACACTTTATGTATTGGGAGGTACCAATTCAGCTACATGGCTCTCGACACATATATATATATCATTTAATAAATATAGAACTTCTTTAAATATATATATGTTTATCATAATTAAGGGAAATCCTGATGGGTACTTCACTTGAGCATATGTGAAAAAGGCATATACATACCACAAATGGTAAAGGAGAAAGAAAAAGTTGCTAATTCCTTTTAATATGGTTAATTGCTTTGCCTCAATTAGTTGCCCAAACAACATACCGCTTATTCATACCATAACCACAAATGACAATACAGCATTAGCTATCTATAATTGCTAATCTAAAAGTATAGATTTCTTTAATAGCTCTACCTTCATTTCTTTTGGCTAATATTTCTTTACTGAATCAAAATCAAACCACAAAAATCATATAAAAATGACCAAATTAGAGTTTAAAATTATAATTAAATTTTTAAAAGAAATCTAGGCACAATTGCACAAAAATTCCATGTAACTAAGTCACACTTAGGAATATTGAACCCTTTTTCCTTTGTATAACTAAGGGGGTCCCAATAGGATGAGGGGGCTAACAATTTTCTCTCCAAAATATTTATTGTAGGAACATAAAAGTTTTCCATTGTAGACTTTTCACGATTAGAGAACATGACTTGCCAACTAATCAAACTAGAGTTTTTAGTACCTACATCAATTTCACAACATCAAAAACAAACCCCAGTGTATACAATGTCAAATTCCATAGTCTCCTGTTACATCAAATGAGTGTTTAATTTTTCTCGCAAAGTATTGAATAGTAAAGCAGTTGGGCCATAGTCTCAATTACAACTCTCAATCATGTTGGACTTGGATGACACCTATCAACAATGTATCGTTATGAGATGCAAAAAAAATTTGGAATGTACACAACGTTTAGTGTGGACGGGAAGAAATTTCATTTTATTCCAATTGGTTAGGTTAGTAAAGGACCTATTCCAATTTAATGATCCTGGAATTTTGTATACAAGTAATAATCAAGGAAACTTCCACCTAAAATAAGTCGGACTTTTGGCAAGAGAGAAAATTGATGTCAAGACAAATCAAGCTAAGGCTGACCAAAATGGACCATACTCTTAATTTCTTATCTCTATTTGTTCCATGTACAAGACTTACAGTCAATGCTTGGCATATAAAAGTTGAACATCTTATCTAAAGTCAATCCTTTGAAAGCTTGAGAAAAAATTCATTTAAACCAACACAATATATAAATTATAAAGGAATCAAAGAAAAATTGTCAAAAATAATGAAAATTTAATCTATGCTTAAATTCTTATAAGGAT
This sequence comes from Quercus tomentella, assembly GCA_028535165.1. Taxonomy (NCBI): domain Eukaryota; kingdom Viridiplantae; phylum Streptophyta; class Magnoliopsida; order Fagales; family Fagaceae; genus Quercus; species Quercus tomentella. Next base: position 6,783,560 of record JAPQVY010000001.1, read on the forward strand.
GAACACAATAGCAATATCCTTTTAAATATATATATATAGATAAAAAAAAAAATCTATGCTTATTTTGTATGTATGATAAAGTCCTATCACAAAGTTTTTTAAGACTCATGTTGATTAGTGATTAGGAGTGTGGGAGCATTTTTTGCTTGTCCCACATTGGAAAGATGGTCTTCCTCTTTCTACCTTATAAGGGATGAGCCAATTAGAAAGAGTACCACTAGTTTGGTTAACCAAACTAGTGGAGCATCTTTTACTTCAAGGAAACTCATGTTTATTCTAAGCAATTTTTGCTTGTCCCTTTCCATTGGAAAGATGGCCTTCCTCTTTCTACCTCATGTTTATCCTAGGCAATTAACCAATTAGTGGTACTCTTTCTAATTGGCTCATCCATTATAAGGTAGAAAGAGAAAGGCCATCTTTCCAATGTGGGACAAGCAAAAATTGCCTAGGATAAACATGAGTTTCCATCCTTTTATTGTGGGAGCATTTTTTGCTTCAAGGAAACTCATGTTTATCCTAGGTAATTTTTGCTTGTCCCACATTGAAAAGATGGCCTTCCTCTTTCTACCTCATGTTTATCCTAGGCAATTAACGAGATAAGACTCTAGAGAGAGATAGAGAGACATAAAAATGTTGTGGATTGTTAAATAAAATGCACTATTTTACTATATATTACCAAAATAAAAGACCTGAGACTAACAAACATTTGAAAAAGAGAGAAAGAGGAATTTGAAGGGTCACCACCTCCGTTATATTGGTCTCCCACCACCATCAAGACACCGAAACTCCTATGGGTAATCTTTTTTTCTTTTTAAATTAGGGGCTTAAACATGATTTAGGTATAGGTAATTTGGTTAGTTAGTTTTTGTTTTGGATATATAAGTAGAGAGAATATTTGGTGCGCAATGTAAAGTCATATTCTACCATGGTTTAATTTTAAATCATCTATAAGACACATGCATACACACTTGCCCACACCATGTCTTAATGTCGTACTATTGATGAGTGGAAGACAGTCAGAGAGTTAGGTATACTTTTATTTCATAGTATGAAATATGTGAACACAACACAAATTAGTTTATTTTCATGGTTACGTTACTCTTTTGCATTTATTTTTGGTTTCATGATTTAAAAAAATAATAAACTTACCTTAAGAAGGCTACAAATATGCAGTGAAGTTACTAAACCAATTTTTAATATCTCAAAATATATATATTTCTTTACTCCAATTTAGTTTACTTTTTCTTTATAATTTATGTACAACATTATTTAAAACTGTTTTACATAAAATATCACAAAATTATCCGTGCATCGCACGAGCAACTTACTAATTAGATTTTAATTGCACTTCAATTTTATGTCAAGTGTCATTCTATTTGCACTATAATATAATGACAAATGTCTTTCTAATTATAATTTATTTTTGTGTCAATTATATTTACATGCAAATTCATACCTCTAAAGTTTAAAAATATAAAAGACTCAAAAGTGGAAACACAATTAGAATCCAATTACAATTTAAATTAGTTTTTAATTGTACTTTAATTGATGCCAAGCATTTATTTTAATGTTCTTTTTTTTTTTTTAAAGTATTTTAATGTTCTTAATTTTAAGAAACTCAACGCAAAAGGAGAGGCGGAGATCATAATAATAATAGTACCTTATTGTTACTTCTTCAATCTCAACATAATATTTATTACTTCAATTGATCTTGAAATTAGTGTTTATTCACCAATCTAGACCCATTTCATCCATAATTTGTAATAATCTAGATCGTTTAAAATGTTTTTGTAAAGACCTATTTTTGACTTCTCATTGTTTTTCTTACTAATTGATCGTTGTACGTGTAAAATTCTAATGCATTGTGAGATTTAAAAAAAAAAAAGGTTTTAAAAATTCAAGTGCTCCTTATTATTTATCGCGACAAAGACATTTTTCTTTATTTTAATGATTTGTTATTGTGAAGTTATATATATATATATATATATATATGTGTGTGTACCTTTATTTAATTTTTTTTTTCAAACCTAGTATGTTAAAGTAGAAGTAGAAATGAAGTAGAAAGAAAATCTAATTGAATCTAAATTAGATTTCAATTGAAGTCTAATTTTGTGACTATGTGTCCCAAAATTTCTCCTCAATTTTGATGTCAAAGGTGAGGACGAATATTAACACTCACCTACATAGGTAAGATTACCCTCCCATTTCATTCCCCCATGGCCGTGTGTGTGGGCTACACTTCAAATGGCCCTACGGGTCCTTCACTTACTTGTGTAAGCTCCTACCAACTTATTATCACTCCATTGCATTTACACTTATTTTATGAATATGCTATTTCTTAAAAAAATCCAATTCTTAAAAAAAAAAAAAAAAAAAAAACCATAAATCTTTAGTTAGTGACATAAAAACCAAGTACCAAAAGGCCGATCGCATGTTAAACGCAAGGACAATGCCATTGCTAATAAGCTGGCCATATTAGCCAAGCACTCTATTGTTTCTCAAATTTGATTAAAAGACATCCACAGTAATGCTACCAATCTTGTGATCGCTGACAGAAGTTTCTGTCAATTAATAAAATTACTGTCAGAATTCTAAAAAAAAAAGAAACCAATCTGAACAACTCTTTATCAATAAGGAGATTACACACATTTTTAAAGAACAAAAAAAAAAAAGTTTACGGCTTAACAAGATATGAAAAGAATGAAAATCTTTTTGTTAGTGGGAGTTTGTTTAGCAATGCGTCTGCATTAAAGTTGACATCTGCGTTTTTTGGCTCATCCCATGGCACTGTTCATGGACCAGCCAAAACACAAAAACGTGTGAACAGTAGCAAATAAACAGTGTTTTACCTTTTAAAAACTATTTTGTTACAGTGTTTTCAACAATAAGTTTTCAGTTTTTAGCAAATAAGCGGTATCCAAATAGACTCTTAGGCTTTGTTTGGAAGAAGGGAACGGAAATGAATGAAAAGAATAATTTTAGAATATTCTTCCATTCCTTTATTTGAGAGCTTTAATGGAGGGAATTAAAAGTTCATTCCCTTGTTTAAGAGTTTAAGTAAGAGGGAATGAAATGGGTAGGAGGGAACACTCATTTCTCTCTATTCCCTTAAAACCTTAAATTTTCATTTCCCTCGAAATTGAGAGGAATGAGAGGGAATGAAATTAGATTTAATGATTTTTTTTACTGAAACTCCCAAAATATCCCTATATATTTAACCATTTATTTTAAAATAGGGGTCTAATAGTAATATTGTCATAAAATGATTCAATTCAATTTCATTCCATTCCCTTCATGTTACTCCCAAACAAGATTACTTACATTCCATTCATTTGCATTCATTTCCATTCCTTTATTTTAGAACATCCAATCAAAATTACTTAATTCCATTTCATTCCATTTTTTTCTATTCCTTTCTCTTCCTTAAATACATTCCATTCCATTCATTTCCATTCTCTTATAATCATTTCATTTCATTCCTTTATGGACTCCCAAACGAAACCTTAGGCTAAGGTGGTTTTTTAGTTTTCTTTTTACCAAAATTAAAAATAGTAATAGCCAAACCTAAAATCCAAGAACTTCCTTTATTTTATTTCCTCTTTACTTTTTAGAGAGAGTTTCAACTTATGACGTCTACTCTTAATAATAACTATTTATCATCAAATCAAGACACCAATCGATTTTTGATAAAGCGGGAATTGAATTTCAAATCTTTTATTTAATTATGAGAGACTTTATCAGTTAAGTTAAATAAAACACATATTTATTTTATTTTCTCTTTAGTTTTGTGTTTATCTGTCCTATTTGTTTTTGGCTTCTAAAATCTCTCAATCCATAAATTTCACGTTTTAAAAGAACAAAAAGTTGATAGCCAGGGCCCAGGGATATTAATTAATAGTCAATAATCATATACGGGGAATGAAAATTGAAGAGAATTCCAGATTCGTATAAAGGAATACGAGGTTGAGTTTGATTTGCATTTTTTCTGTAGACTAAAGCGCGTCTGCGTTTAGGCCGTGTATGTTTGCGCCGTAAGTACGAATTTTAGTCAATCTTATAAAGTAATTGGGTATTAAGGTACTACTATATATTTAAAAATTATTTCACTATGATATTTTCAGTTTTAAACTATAATTGGTATTTTTGATAGTCATTCTCAATCCCCACAAATAAAATTAACAATAATTTGGGGACACATTTAAATGTGTGTTTCCTTGTTCCTACGTTCTTCTTTGTCTCCTCCTTGGTCGTCCTTTCCCACTGAAAATCAAGAGCAATGTCACTGAGGCCCACTTTATTGTACCGACCCAACTTCAACTTTTTTCCCAGTAACACTCCTAAGCTCAAGCCTATAAATTCTTCGAAGTTGTTTGTTGATTCATCTGTATCAAAGTTGAGTTCTTTAGGTGGGTTTGTCTCAAACAAAGGTTTTTCTGACATAAATTATAGAATGTTCGGTACCAACACCATGGTTCAATTGAATTCAACTTGTGCTCTCAGAGGTAATGAAGGCGATGAAGGTTTTCAAGTGCTTGAACAGGAAGCAGTTGTTAATGGGTTTTCTAAGTTGAGTCCAGAATTTAAGCCTGATGGGCTGGAAGCCACTCTCAATCGATCGGTTGGTATTTCTGGATTCTCTTAAATCATGGTTTTTTCTTTCAATATGTTGTTGTTGTTGTTTTGTGTGTGTGTGTGTGTGTGTGTATAAGAAGCTATCACTTTTTATAGAATTATTTTTGGATAATTTAAAGTAATACTGTTCTAATTTTTTTGTAACTTGGTTAAGTTTGGAGCTTAGAGGTTAAAATTTAAAGCTGCCATTAGCAGTTCTTGAATTTGCTACAACATCTTGTAATTTATAGCTTCAATACTTCAATATGTTTGGTAATTAAAAGGACTTACGTGAAAATGCATTGAAGAATAAAATATTCGCCCATGGTGGCAGTTGTGAATCATTAAGCAGCAATGAGGAGTTATAATTTCTTTCCATTATCCTATAAGCAGCGTTCTTTCTAGTAAACTTGCATCAAATATGTGGAACACTTAGATGCTAGGATAAAATCCAAATTCTCATCACATAAAAGTGATAGTGAATCAAACATCTGTTTGATGCTTTGATAGGAAGAAATTATAAAAATGGTATGCTGCTGCCATTTTCTCTAACTGACTACACCTACTTGTTCGACACTATACTTCAAACCCGACACTTTTACCATTCAGCCATGGATTCTTACTTCCATTCCAAATACACAGAAGTTATGGAACTTTTCACATGATAATTGCAGGATGTTGCTAATTGCCCATATCTGTGATCTCATCTAGTGTTCCTTTCTTCCTTTTTGACTTCATTTAGTGTAAAATCATGCTTACAATTTTTTATTTTTTATTTTGTATTATACTTTCATTAAAAATAAAATAAAATAAAAAGATGTTTCTGTATTATACATATACTTGACTCTTATCCTTGCTCCCTTTTCCACGTTCATGTCTCTGCAAAAGAAATCCTTTAGCTGTATTTGAGGTTCCTAAATTGAAGATTGATGTGGGATTGAGCTGAATAATGGGAGATTAAACTTAGTTTTCCTGAAATTCAAGGACATATTAGTATTAATATTCTTCTGTAGATGCCACACTGTTGGGTCTTGCAACCGTAACGTGATGGTTTGCTCATCTTCTCAAAGGTGAGATAAAATAACATTTTTTTATGACCTTAATGCTTCATTGCTGTTGGTTTACAGAGCAAGTGGCTTGTAGCTGCCCTTTTTGGTGGTGTCATTCTTTGGAGGCATGATGTAGAAGCTATGTGGGCTGCTATGGGGTCTGTTGTAAATGTGATGCTCTCACTTAAGCTCAAACGTATACTCAACCAAGAGCGACCTGTTTCCACATTGAAATCTGACCCTGGGATGCCATCTTCACATGCACAATCCATTTTCTTCACTGTCACGTTTACTGTTCTGTCAAGTAATTTTCGTCCATTCTCTTTATTTTAAGATCATTTATGATTGAAAATAACTTTATGATTTATTGTATAACTTCATGACTGTACAATTTTGTGATGCTACATGCTAGGCTTAGTGTATAATGCATGAGACCTTGTAGCATTTTCTAAAACATATGCTCTGTACTCAAGTTCAAAGGATAATTTAGAAGTTATAGCACCAAAAAAATAAATTAGTGTGAGTATGTCATTCTATTGTTGGTAGCCTAACATATCGAATAGAATACCCCTCTTATTTCCTATCTTAAAAACTTTGAAATGATATCTCAAAGTGGGTTGATGTTTATTCTTCATAGGATGTTATAGGATATTTTGTGTTGCCTGTAGAAGAATTATTGTCAAATTCCTTGTATTGATGCTTTCTCTCTCTCTCTCTCTCTCTCTCTCTCTCTCTCTCTCTCTCCATCATTTCAAATGATGGCTCTTTCATTTGTATAACTCCATTTTAGCAGATTGTGCCTCAAAGCATATGCCTAGGAAAATGGAATGATCGCATTTCTTTAGAACATCCTATTTAGTCTCTTTATATCTTCCTTTAGATTCCAACATGGGTTTGTTTAAAGAAAACATGAGAGCAATTTCCTTGATGGGCTTAGAATATATTGGTGTGCAGTTTCCTTGTTTTTGTCAGTAAAATATCAATATATGTTGGCTCTATTGTAGAAAATTAAAGTTTGTTTTTCTGCTTGCTGTTGCAGTTATTGAATGGCTAGGGATAAACGAAATCACCATAGCAATCGGTGTTCTTGCCTTGGCATTTGGTTCTTACCTTGTAAGTATTCTCATCTGGCTCTTATTAAAGTCAAATGAAGCATATTATACCTGCTTTTAGCATAGGTTTCATATATGAATGTTGATATTCTTAAAATTTAGTCACAGGTACTATGCTAATCTGGTACATTCCTTTCCACTCCTGTTCAGAAACCATAGGCCAGCTTAGTATAGACCTAGTACGGTATTCTAGCTAAATTTTAATGGATTGTGCCATGGTGACTATCACAATCCTCCAAATTTTGAAACCGTATATTTGGCTCAGTTTCACCTTAATATTTAAATGGGATCAAAGGGTCAAATCGACCAGGTGGCCCCAAATAAGCCCAATGGATTTTTATTTTTTAGTAAAAATTAATGAAGTACTTATGAACTAATCTCAGCCTTTTATAATTTTTTTTTTTGTTGGGTTGAGGGACAACTTAAGTCTTCAGTAATATACTCCTAATAGAATATTCAATATTGAACACTTGTTGATTGGGGTTGCGTTTGGGATTTGAGAAAAAGTTAGCTTATTTTTGCTCCTAAAGTGGGTCCCATTGCTCTAAAAGTCAGCTTTTAACTTTTTTTCTATATACTTTCAAGAAAAAGTTTTCAGTTTTAACAAAATAAGTGGTTCTCAAATGAACACTGAGTGTTAAAAATAGGAAGTCACAAAATTTTCACTTGATTATCATGATTTTAGATGTTATATAGATTATAGAGAACTAAATTAATTCATGGACTAATGACCAATGATGATTGCTTTTGTTGTTCAGCTGTAAGTTAGCTTTTTATAATAGATTTGCATTGTGACACCTCAAAGGTGTGATTGAGTAGGTGGATATTAGAAGAAATATTGTTCAGCTCATGGTTAAGTAGAAACAAAAATTCCCAGCACTCATGGAACCTTAAAGGATTTGGAAAAAAAGAAAAAAGAAAAAGAAAAATGGTTACTGAAATATTCTTCCCTTGCTGATGTTTATCTCTCATTGGTGTTTGCAGTCATGGCTACGGGTCTCACAACTCTTTCATACAGTAAGCCAAGTTGTCGTGGGAGCTGTCTTGGGAACCATTTTCTCTATTCTGTGGTATTTTTCTTGGGATGCTATTGTGCTAAAAGCATTTAACTCCTCATTCTGGGTTCAAGCAATTGTTGTTCTGGGAGCTGCTGGATTTTGCCTAGGCTTTCTTGTACACGTAGTTCGTTATTGGCTTAGGGATGAGGATGAAATCTCTAAATAGAAAGATGCCTTGCAAAGCTGAGACTCAAATTTTCAAAGTAGCTTAAGTAATGAAGCGTGAGATGTGTGCGTGTGTGAGCATACACACAAGTGCACACATCATGCAGTAAAGGCCTGAGCCTTTTATCTTACAAATTAGATGGTAGCGGCAGAGAACTGCCAACTGCTTGGAATACTCCTTGTACATCAGAGTAGTTAGTGTCATACTCTCATTCTTGCTGTGATTGATATTTTCATTCTTGAAATTTAACTGAACAAAGGAAAATTTCATTAATTTAGAGTATGTAATTGTATCACAGATTAATGGAACTTGTTTGGGGTCTGGATATACCAAGTGATTCAGACTTCAGAGTATTTTATTGTATGAGTTGTGGCTCCCCCACCCCCTTTTCTCCTAATGACTCCGTGATAACCAAATCCAAGGCCATTCTCTCTACATTCTGTATCAACTTATCAATTATCATTCCTTAAATTCTTAAGATTGAAAAGTGGTGACATTACAGGGGAAACCGCCCAGCACGTAAGACAAAAGAAATTGACGTGATGTATGTTAAAAGAGTGATCCTGAAAATATTACACATTTGAATGCTTAAGGCTTACAAATTGATGTGTCATTTTTCACACAATAGTAATTAAGATATTTATTTACTATGTATTGAATTGGTATAAATCATATTCATTGTCCCGTCAATTTTTTTAATTTCATTTGGATAACTACAGTACAATGCTGAAGGGCCAGTGAGGAAGCTCCTATAATAGAAGATTTGTGCTCGGGTTACTGAGACTAGAAAAAAAGGAAAGAGAAAAATTAAAATGCATATTTCATTGTTTTCTTCTCTCTTTTTTTCCCCCCTTAAAAATGGTATGCCTTGTACAAAAATGTCAGGCCAAATAATCTGAGTATACACAGCGAAAAAAAGAAGAAGATCAATACGACCTCCCACCTATACAAAACATAAGAGTATAAAATTTAAACTCGTAAGAATAAACATCTTCAGATAAATCAGTGAGAACTACTGAATCTTCTCCACCAGCTCAGGCTTAGCCTATAATTATTAATCTTATTCAACCTACGTTCATGGACCTGTTACCACATCAACCAGGAGCAAGGTTACATTCTTCAAACTCCCCCTGCTTGGACCTCCATACATTTTTGAGCTCCTATCTCTTCTGAAACATGCTTCCAATTTTATATATCAGGATTACTCATGATTCACCTTCAACATCTCCAAAATACATGTACCAAATAAGTCTAAAATCCCATAAAGAAACAGGGGAGATCTTAGTCTTAAGAACCAACATACTTGTACTCAAATGCTGCAGCACAATGCTCTCTGAAAACCCTGCTAAAATTAATGTTAAATTTGTCATGTAAACGATAACAGACAAAAATCGTTAGTCCTTGGAGTTAAAACAAGTGAACAATGATATGGCTCACTTTCACAGATGGGCACAGGTCCATTAGAGAATACCATATTCACAAAGTCTGGTGTCATTCTGTCCCTGAGACTGATCATTCGATGTGGCATGGGGTCTAGTTTTGCAAATTATCACAATCTTTGAGCTGTATCCAAAGATGCCATCTCATTTTACTTTGTATATTAATTCAAGGCACAACCAGCCTTTTTGTTCACCCTCTCGCAACCAGATACAACTATATCTCATCCAAATACTCATGAATTGTTCAATTTATATTTGATACAAAAATTGGCTTCTGTTTGTGATCTGTATAACTGAAAACTGGCTCCATGCTATTTTTTTGAGAACTGAGATTCTTGAATAAGTAATTGCACCATGAAGAGATAATGTTAATCTGTAATGTGATAGTGAAGCATATGTCTGCCTTCTGCTAATCTTCCACATCATTTAGAAGGGAACCCACTTCCTGAATTGCAATTTCTGTCCTTGAAGCTAGTAAGTCCAACATGCAGTATATATCTTCACCTTGAGGATGAGACCGATCCCCAGCAACAAAAGCAGAAAGCAGATTCTTCACCTTTATCCAAGACCATCCTGGCTCCTTAATCACTCCTTTTGATTTCATAATCTTCCTTACATTTGCTGATTCACTTAATCTCCCTTTGGAAGCATAAATATTAGCCAGGGTAATATGAGTTCCTGCACAATTTGGATCTAATTTAAGAATCTCCTCTGCAGCGCGTATTCCACGGTCAACATCTCCATGTATCCTACATGCTCGAAGCAGAGTAGACCATACAACATCATCCCGTTGAAACGGCATACTTTTGATCATGCGCTCTGCATCATTTAATCTTCCAGCTCGGCAGAGGAGATCAATCATGCATCCATAATGTTCTTTTGAAGGATTTATCAGGTACTCATTAATCATCAAATTGAAGTAGTGGAAGCCAAGATCAACAAGTCCAGCATGGCTACAAGCAGTAAGAACACCGATGAAGGTCACAGAGTCTGGTTTTAAACCACCTGTGTGAATCTTCACAAACAAATCAATGGCTTTTTGGCTGCACCCATGTTCAGCATAACCATTAATCATGGCAGTCCATGACACAATATCTTCATTTTCTGCCACATCAAAGATTTTTGAAGCATCTTTTATACTCCCACATTTAGAGTACAAATTAATTAGAGCACTTTGTATCATAGCGCTGTGTTCTAAGCCAATGGACAAGACATGAGCATGTAGTTGCTTCCCTTGCTCAAGAATTGCCAGACTTCCACATACACTCAGCACACTAGCAAAAGCAAACTCATTTGGTTTAGGTCCTTCTCTTCTCATCCATGATAGATACTCAAAGGCTTCTTCCCCATAACCTCCCTGAGAATATGCTGCAATTATAGTACTCCATGAAACAATATCTCTTCTGGTCATACCATGAAACACCATTGAAGCTGACGTCAACTGCCCACATTTTGAGTACATGGTAATGATGGAATTTGCCACTGACAAAGAATCGACAAAACCTATACGTAAAACATGGGCATGTAATTGTTCACCACATTCTGTTATTGCAAGATTGGCAACACCAGAGATAATAGCTGCAAAAGTGTACTCATTTGGACTAACATCTGATTCCTTCATTTTCATAAATGCTTCAATTGCATGCTCCTCCTGACCCATCTGAACAAGTGTTGTTATAATTGTTGTCCATGAAACCACATCCTGGGTCCTCATTTTTTCAAACAAGCGCATCCCGTAGACTAATTTTCCACATTTGTTGTACATGGTAGCAAGAGTATTAGCCACAAATGAGCTCTCATTGAACCCTTTTTTCATTGTTTTTGCGTGGATTTCCCTCCCATAATTCAGAGCACCAGAATCAGCACATGCTTTCAATGAAATAGCAAATGAATATGAATCATACTCCACCTTTGATCTCTGCATTTCAGAAAAGTAAACCAGTCCCTCCTTAGCATAACCAGCTTGAACAAGCCCAGTTATAATGGCAGTCCACGATACTACATTCCTTACCGGCATCTCATCAAAGACTCTACAACCTTGCTGAATTTTACCAACCTTGGTGTACATGTCAACAAGGGCGCTTCCCACAAAAACTGAATTCAAAAAACTAGATTTCACTGAATACCCATGTAACAGTTCCCCATAATACAAGTTCATATTGAGTGCACAAGCCTTGAGTGCAAGACTAAGCACAAAGTGGTCCATTCGAACTCCAGGCTGAACCCACATATTTGAAAACAAAACCAGTGCTTCACAAGAATCCGAGGCATTGACATAGCCAGAAATCATATTGGTCCATGAAATCTCATCTCTATGAGGCATTTTATCGAACATCCTACGAGCAGCATTCAAATCACCCGCTTTCACTAACTGCTTCAACTGAGAATTAACTTCAAGCATATCTACATGACTAACTAAATGGGTTTTCTGAGCTAACTCTAATGGGTGTGGTTTTGCCTCCGAAAACAGGAGGTCTCTGCATTCAGTGTAAGCAATGGTTGATGAAGTAAATAATCTCCTAAAAATAAGAGGCCTAACTGATAAAACCATGTTTGTGCTTTTTCCACTACCATGCAATGCAAAGCATTTACCTGAACGAAGTTTGAGCTTTGAAATGCTTCATGGGCTTCATTTTTGCGAGACGCTAACCAAGGATTTCTTCATTCTTTTTTCCTTTTTTTTGGGGTGCATTCTACAAGCTCCAAAGGCACCTCATATCATTCTCTTCAGCGAAGAAGAAGCAAAAGAGAAAAAACGATGCGTGTCCATTTAAAAAACGGGCCTTGTCATTAGACATAGGCCCAAAAACAAGGCCCAAAAACTACAATAGTGGATTTGCAACCCAAACAGTCAATTTCAAAACGTAGTTGAGGAGAATGTATCTAGTGTATGTTACTCTCAATACATACGATACTCTTTCGTAGTTGAGGATGAAAATAACCACATTGATAGCACAAAAAAAAAAATGTATTTATGAACATAGCCACCAATGAGAGCATGCCAAGTGGATGGGCTCTAGAGAATTGTAATTTCAATTTCTCCTGTGTTTAGTGTCATATATTTTGTTCACAGTTGATTTAAATCCCAAAAAAGAAAATGAAGAATCGGGTTGCTATAGATTGACACCCACTCTATCATCAATATATCTACTATAGGGATTTCTCAAAAACAAAATATATATATATATATCTACTATAGGTTTTTTTTTTTTTTTTTTTTTAAATATATGTGGCCGACCATGACTAGTTTGTTGAAAATCTATAATTGGCCCCAAAAATTTAAGATTAAGACTTAGTTGTTATATATGAAGTTAATATCAAGTTACTTTCTTTAATCTTCTCATTTAATGAAATTTTCAAATCCCACTGTAAACGTTTACCTCTTTCTCAACTTGATTTTCCAAACATAGAGAAAGAAACAAATCCACATCAAGCAAGTCTCACTCCCATATGATAGAAAATTAAACAAAGTTGCCTTGGCAAAGAACTCCTGCCTTTCCAGCTACACTTCTCTAACAATCAGATTATTCAACTTAGCATAGAATTTTGTATTCCATTGTAATATAGATAGGATTTTACAATTCATTTTTGTATAGTCTTGTTTTCATCTCTCAATGAAAATAAGCGAGTACCATAAGTCTCCAGATTGTTACAAACATAAAGCTCCTTGAGCTACTCAAACTACAAAATTATAGAAAAGTTACATTACCTAGTACTAAAAGCTACCCTCCTGGACGAAAATTATTCATCTCTAAGAGAGTAACCAGTTTTGGAAACCACACAAGTCACAACTACACCATCAAATAGGTTTACTTTGACGTTGAACATGTCCACAAACTTAGATTTCATGCAAGCTATGCATATCCTAGTTTCCAATCTGCTTGCCTCCGTTTCTAGCCAACCATTGAGCCCTTCTGATAGCCCTTGCCCTCTTCCACCTCTCCATATTTCTCATTCTTGCAAAAATCTTCCTAATCTGATAAAGCTTGTGAGACTGTTGGGCAATAACATTTGCAGTTGAGGGGCTTTGGCTCAGAACTATCTCATACCCATCACGGAACGAGTCCATGCCTTCAGTTAGAAGTTGCCAGAACAGGCCTCCAGCAGCTGCACCTCCTCTTTTAGCTGATGAGTATATCTTGTAGTACACGGTATTGAACAAGAGGTCTCTTTGGTGGGTGCTGAAACCAGGGTCTTTTGTGGATTTCCCAAATTCTGTAAGGAGGATTGGTTTTCGAAGAATGTACTGTGCATCTTGGATGTGAGCATTTAGCCAATTGTTCAAGAAAGAAAGCTGGTATTGATCATTTGAGCTGGACAACCTGTGCTCATAAAACAAAACCATGCAAAAATTCTATTAAATAGTGTCTTAATTCTGTAAGCTGACCAGACTCTGTAACATTCATTAAGTTTGTAAAATGTCTAAATGTATTTTTCTAAGAAGCTAAAAAACATTTAAACCTCAATTTTTTAGGCCCAGATTTCATTTTTCACAACTTTGCTTGCTCTCATAAACAGTCCAAGAAATAACATATTCATGAATTTTATGTATTTTCTATATTTCAAATAATAGTTACCATTGATCAGGATATGTGTGGACTGTTGCAAAATCAATGCCAGGGATCCGGTTATTTGCAATGAAATCTGTTCCTATTTCAAGACTAGGATTGAGTCCCTTCCTCTGAGGGGTCGAGTGCCCATAAAATCCTTCTAAACCAGCTTCCAGCAAGTGATTTCTGTCTATGGACTTTACATGGGAAGCCATTTCCATTATCCAAGCCTATCACACAATTGCCAAAGGAGAAAGTTTAGCTTGAATACTGACAATAACAGTAAAAACCATGCCTAGACAAACACATTTAAGATGTGATGTTGTAGTAATTATTAAGGTTGCCCGACTCCAGAAGGAATGGAGGTTGAGTGGGTGGTGATTTAAATACCCCTTAATGGCTAACTGAATTGCACATGCAGGGCACATTGAAGAAAATTTAATAGCAAACGAACTTCAATTGATTTGCTAAAGTTACTACCAATTTTACTACAAAAATTTTATAAACATAATAAATAAATGTAATTAGTGTAATTAATGTCACACCCATAACATAGTAAATAAATTAGTGACAATAAATGCAATTAGTGTCACATCCATAATATAATAAATAAATTTCTTAATTACTTTTTTGTTGTGTTTAAATGTTGACACATCAGTTTGTAAAGCATATCTAGTAAAATTTGTATTATCCCTATCATATCTCGTAGACTTGAACTTCAAAGAAAGGAGTGAGAAAAATTTTTGTAGTAAGAAATACTAAATGTAAAAGCTTGAAGATTGATCTATGCTGGGAAAAAGATAAAAAGCAGAGAGAAAATTATTCTAACCTGAATGGTCCTCCCTGAAGGATCTGATGTGCACCTAGGCTCGTTGATAAGCTCCCAGGCCATTATTGTTGGGTCATCTTTGTAATGAATTCCAGTAAAACTGTTATACCTGTTTAAAACAGTCTATGAAAGGGTAAAGGAGAATTAGAGTTGGGCATCATCTATCTCAGATCTCCATAATGAGTAACTAAATCCTTCTTAGAAAGTATATCTGGTTTTCTTTTTGGAAGAAATAAAAAAAAAATAACATACCAATAGAAAAATATAAAAACTATTAGAATCAGCTATTGTTGTTTGATTTCACTACAAAAAAATCATATAAAGGAAAAAAGTATATTGTTTGGAAAATAAGGAATACAGCTAGAGTAGTAATTTTCATAGCAGTACAACCAGCTCCTCTTTGATTTCACTAGGAATTTATACCAATTATCAAAAAAACAAGAATATATCTAAAATCAGTGAAAGATAATTAAAGAATGTGTGCCTTTCGTTTACCTTAATATGGTTCTTGTAGTAACCCTTAACAACAGAATTCCTAAAGAAGTCATCATCAGAGGTCAGGTACTGTCCCTGATTTCTAGCCCAATTCACATACTGTTTTTTACCTCCAAAGCTGTCATAGTTGTTAGCCAAGCTCAATATGAGCTTGATACCGTACCTCCTGGCCTCAGCTATAACAAAATCCAAGCCCTTTAAGAACCCAAAACAAAAAATCATCAACTTTGTGTAAGTCTAAAAATTGAAAGAAAGGAAAAAATGGCAGAGATTAAGTGTGAAAGAGACCTTAAACGCTTGCTCATTGTAGGAGCCAGGAGAGTACTGTAGAGCTCTGTAACCACCATCATTGAAAGCCCAAGTTCTAGCCACAGTTAGGCCATGCCTTGAGGCTTCACTAAAGACAGCAGAAACTTTGGATCTTTGAGATGGGTCAGAAGCCATATACATCAACCAGTAAGCATTGAAACCATTGGCATAGTAAGGGTTTCCATTCAACAGAAAATGCACTCCTCTGGTTCTGATGAAACCATCTCCTGCTTCAACATGAATGTGAAAGCACTGCTGGTGGATCAAAATGGACAACAGAATAGCAAAAGCTAGATGCTTCATCTTTCTTTCTCACTATGAAGGAAATTTAGCTAGTGTTCATAAACTGAGCATAGAAGCAAGGCTTGTTTATAGCAGTTGTCTATAGGAAAAAACACAACAGTAACTGTCAAGGCAGAGAAACCGACAGAGATACCTCTGTGAGGTGAAAAAAGCTTAGGTAAATAGCACAAATTTTTTTACTTGTGTGTACATATTGATCGTTTTGGCAGTGTTACAGAACAATAATTATATTAATTTGGTTGTAAACGGCAAAAATAGCAATAATGGCATAAATTGTGAAGCTTCCTCAACCGTCCATGCATGTGCAATATTATTCATCGTACCATGAAATTAGTGTTGAAATAATGTGAAAGCTAATAAGTAATGGTCATGTCTTGTGACAACTATAGAAATATAATTTCAGGCATGGCAAACATGCAGGGCTCCATGAAAATGAGATACTATTGCTGACGAAAAAGTTGGATAGATAATTATTGTGTTAGATCAAAATTTACCATCGGATTTCATTTTGTTTTCCAGATGAATAAATGTTTCACATTAATATTATTGAGCTCACATGGAAATCGAGCAAAGTTCTTAGTCATTTAAAGAGTCATCAGAAATTTATGAAATTCACTATTTATCAAAAAACAATTGTCAAATTACAATATTTTTTTAATGATAGAATTTGACTGTAAAAACTCTCACTGATTATAGTTTATCATTATACCAACTAACCTTTACTTGAAAAAGTTGTGGTAATGAATATTAATCTAGGAAGCACGGACACTTTGTTTAGGGGTATTGTACTAATGTTGTTCTGGTGTCATATGTGTGTTGTATCCGCGTTATACCGTTGTATCATGTTATAATTTTTCAAAAATTGCTCGTAGTATTGTGTCCTACTTATACCCATACTGCGTCAGTGCTTCCTAGAATACCATAGAGTTGCACTTTTTAGGACCTACTCAAATTGATGCAAATTAATTGCCATCGCACAATTGCAACCGACAATATAGTCGTACCCAAGTAGCAACTAGTACTACTCAGTACTGGCAACGTTTCAAAGGTCAAAAAGATCATCGTGTCTCCAAAAAAAAAAAAAAAAAGGGTTAAAAATCATGGTGTCACAGCCTTTGGTTCCAAATTCCATTAACCTTTTTCTTTGTCTGTGGTCCTGGATTCCAAATTCCAGTAACCAAAACCTGTTGAAAAGCAACAAATGAAAAGCATCAATGACGGTAACCCTACTAGGTGCAAAAGCTTTTAAAACTCCAATTTATTGCATAGTAATACAAACAAAAAATGTGTGATTTGCTATGCACCATTGCTTTTGACCCAGTGTAAAGGCCAAGATAGACGTTCTATTCCACCTCCACTTTATTATTACTGATTTCTTTTTTCTCTTTTTTTAGTGATTTCTATTTCCTTTGGTGTCTCAATCTAATCCACCACGCGGCTGAATTTGGTGAATGTGATAGTTAAACCAACCCATGTGAGGAGCAACATCTAGTGCCCTTTACATGGTCCTACTCATACCTCAGCGCTAGGCGGTGGGGTTCTACAAATCTCAAGGGCAATCTCAATTCATGTCTTGCACTCTTTTATGGGTATCACTGCTCAACTTTTTATGAGCATCTTCTATTTTGTTTGCTTCTTCTTCTTTTTTCTTCTGTGATCTATAATAAGTCACCGTTTTGTCAAGAATGCTTTAGTTTTTAAATGGTAAAGGAGTGTAACTGTAGGAGACCAGGCCAACATGTAAAGGGTAAGTGGAGAACTGAAGATCAGTGCTAAATTAGGACACTTAACCAGTGAACCTTAGGCAGGATGCTGGGATTAATACATTTTTTCAACCCAAGTTTTGGGTTATTTTCAATTTGGTTCTTTTAAGTTCAAGATTTTCCATTTTGGTCCCACCAAATTTTGGGTTGTCATACTATCAAATAAATTTTAAATTCAAATCTTGAATACACCAAAAACTAATTGATGTTTTAACTCAATGATAAAACTTAAAAGGCAAGTATTATAGAACAAACGTAGTAAGTTCTAATCTATTCAATATCATATTATATATAATAAAAGTTGGGCTTAGATGCCGCGGTTGTGCTACATGACTTTACTAAATTGCAGAAATTTTAATAAATTTTTAGATTTTAAGAATAGATATATACATATTTTTTGGATAAATATAACAAATCAAGTAATGAAAGAAAGTAATGAAAGAAAGTAGTATTTCATTTACAACTATAACAATTGTGTCTATCTAAAATGTTATCAACAAATCCTAAAATCAATAGCATAGAATTACCTAAGGATAGAATTTAAATAAAAAAAGAGAGATAAAAAAACGTAAAAGAAAAAAAAGAACAAATTTGCATTTTTTTTCCTACTCACCAAATTGCAGAAATTTTAATAGATTTTTGAAAAATAAATATAATTTTTTTATGTTCTTATCTTTTTCTCCTATAATTTCTAAGTTGATAAAATTTTTAATTTGAAATCACTTCTTTAGATAAAGTTTGATAGACACAAAAACTCAATAATTTAATATCAACTTAACTTCTTCTCATCCATTAAGAAAAAAAAATTATTCTTAAGCTTCATACTTTCATAAATTTTTATAGATATATATATTTTTTGTTCTTATCTTCTTAAATTGTAGGATTTTTTTTTTAAAGATTTTTAAAAAATAGATATATATTTTTTTTGTTCTTATCTTCTTCTCCTATAATTAATATTTTTTTTTTTAAAAAAAAAAAAAGAAAAAATTCAGCTTCACATTTTCATAAATTCTTACTACACGTAAAAAAAATTGAAGAATTTTGTTTGGATTTTAAAAATTTCAATATTTTTGATAAAATAGAAGTTTAGTTATTATTATCAACTTAAACTCTAATACTTAATCAATTTTTAGGATGTACACAAAATCTTAATCAATCATTGAATGTTTATCAATTTTATTTAAATCGCCATTCATTTGTAGTTTTGTACTTTAATTCAATAAAAAAAACGTCTATCCTTATTAGTACTTTGTTTCTTTATACTAATATGAGATTCTATCCATATTTATCCAATAAAAAATGATCGAAGGAGATTTAGTTTAAGTATAAATCATCTAAATTCAAACTTTATCGGATTAAGAAGTTACCTCCTTATCAAAAACAAAGATTTAAAATCTTATCTCACTCTAAAATATAATACAGGTATTATTTTGCTTAGTCGTGTTTGTCTCTTTACTTCTTTTTTTTTTTTTTTGGCCTGGCCACATGTAAATAGTGTTACATCTAACAATGTTGGTGTAGTAATGCTTTTCATGAGTACTTATTTTTGATGTTGCAGCTTTCATAATAGAAAAGTACTACAATTCTCCTCTCTGCCCTACCTACAACCTTGCAGGTAATTTTTTTTTTTCATCAAATTGAATAGATTTTGTGTATTTGTTGTCTTTTTATTATATATAATATGATTTTTATCAACAAGTTTTATAGATAGGCTGAAATTCTATGTTTGATCACACCTTTTAGTGTTTTTTTTAGAAGTCAATATAGCAAGCAATATATTTGTATTTTTTTAATTTCTTATTACATGATTATTTGTTGTTGACATCAATATTTTATAATGGATTTAATTTGTTATGGCTTTTGTTTGGTGTTTGTTCCATGTAATCTATATTCTTTAATTAAAAGCAAATTTGCTGTCAAACAAGAAATTGAATACGAGAGAATCCATCTGTCCAAATTTCTATGTAAGTCTATCTTTACTTAACTCCGTTTTTTTTTTTTTTTTTTTTTTTTTTTTTAAGCTCAAAAATTTGGATATTTTTTCATTAATGAATTGAGGTTTTGGCTTAATTTTGTTTTCAACCGTTTCAATTATTGAATTCATTATTTTTTATGATAAAAAAAAAATATATGTGTTCTTAAAGGCTAAAAAACAATACAATTACAAACATTACTTTAAGTTAGAGTGTTATATTTATTTATTAGTACGTTAGAATGTTACATTAAGTTAGAGTATTATATTTTTATTTATTATTAATTTAGAATGTTACATATGGATACATACGCTAGTTTAGGATTGATATAACTTATAACCATTTGAATGAAATCAACACTAAAACAAATTATTTAAATATCAAAATAAGAAATAAAAATTAAATTTCTTTTACGTGTACAAGTACAATTTATTTTTTAATCTTAAATTTTAAATTAATTCTTTTTTCATTTTATTGTTATTAAATTTAATTATATTATCAAAATATTTTTTATTAAGCCGTGTATCGCACGAGCATAATATTAGTGTATATATAAAATTCATAAATATCTTAAAGTTTAGGAATAATCAGATATCCTATTTGACCAATGGACTAACAGGCAAGCATATTTAATTTGAAACAAAATGATTTAATTACAAATCACCACTACAATATAGAATTTAAAATGCAATACCCCTCCTTTTAAAAAATAATAATATCTTATCAAAAAAAAAATAATAATAATAATAATTCCAACTATTGTGTTAAAGATTAGTACACCTATCAAGATAACTTTTTGTTTTTCCTCAACTCGTCTTCCCTGTAAACTAGTGACATTAATTAGCGTCATTCGCGCCTCTCTCTAGTCTCTTCCAACAAGTAACAAGTAACATGAACTGTTTCCTTATCCTGTTGATTGAAATTGACAAGACTGAGTCACAATTCAACGGACAATACATGTTGCACTTGCACCTCACATTTTTCGCTTATTATTATAGATAATAAAAGCGGATAAAAGACACCCCTTCTTCAATTATGCCATTTCTTAGATCACATATCTCAGTTTCAGTTGTTAAAATTTTACTTCGAGATCTTATAATTTGTTGTGAAAATATTATGGATGTAGCACTTTTTATAATCACTCTCCTTTTATATCCATATGAATGTGGTCAATTGTTAACAAAGGTGCATCATATAATATTCACGTGTTTACTTTTATTTATATATAATGTCAAGGTAACAACAACAATAAAGTTTTAGTTCCAAAATTTTAGGAGACGGCTCACACATTAAAAAGAGAGAGAAGAAGAAGAAGACACTTATACCTTTATCTTTAATAGCTAAAATAATTTCAAAATGAAAACATAAAATCTAGAAATATTCTTAAAATCGATTGAGATGTTAAAAAAGGTGTAATATTTTCTAAAGTCATATAGTATGATACTTCCATCAACAATTATTAACGGTATAATGAATAGAAGGATGTAATTAAATCATGAACCATAAAATATGTGATTAAAAAAAGAATAAAAAAATTATTATAAAAAAAAACTGAGGAGAGTTAATTAAAAGATAGCAAAATGGGAATGGGGTCTGTACATTTTACCTAATAAAAAAAAATGCCGACATCCTCATTCTGTATAACTGGCCCACGAGCTCTATGCAAGTAGTACTTATCTTATGCATGTATAACTCTCTCTCACAGTGTGAGTCCCACATGATGTAAAAGAGACTATGCATATATCCATAAATGAAATTCCTTCTCCTAAAAAAATCCAAGCAAGGCAAAAGTTTACAAGTCAGTTCCAAATACTGGGCTCAAATCTTTCAAGTGGCCATGCGGGTTACAAATAAGAGACACTGACAAAGCCATGCATGCCCTTCCAATTCAGAAATCTACACAGATTACCTGGTTAACCTGACAAAGCTCTGGAAATTTGGCTTCAGGTTAATAAATGAAGGAATTATAATCCTGATAATGCTAGGATTGCTTTTTATTTTTTATTTATAGGTGATAATGTTAAGATTACTTAAAGACTATTTTCTTGTTGCTAATTAATAATTGAGTGAGTAAAAGGTCTATTAGGAAAAAGCATTAATTAAGACTAATTACTACAAGTTTAGCACACAAAAAAAAGACTAATTACTACAATGGAGATTACAATTTACAACTACTCAATCTACCATGAATACAAATGGAAGGCTTCTATGTTAAGAGATCATTGTACATTCAATTAACTGATCTTCGCTTACATTTTATGGTACGGTGGATATGGGATACGGTCTTGATAAAACTTGAAATCACATTGCTCGAATTTGCCCTCCATAGCCGTAGTACTTCAAGAACCCTTCATCTTGCCGCCAATTCTCTTTCACCTTCACTTCAACCTGTTCAGACATGGTTTGCCTTAAGGTGAGTAATTTCCTAACAGAAACAACAATCATCAAGGTTGCTTGAAGACAATGCAGCGCCCAAGTTACCAATAGTGGCAGAAAATGCATAAATTATTAAAGCCCAGTTGGAATTAATAACATAAATTACACAACTAATTATTATAGGGGTTGCACCTTAAGAAAGACTTTCTTCTGTAAGAAGTCTTCAATGTCAAGTCGGGCAGCTGTTGCAAGTAGTTTCAGAGCCTTCCCTTCCTGTAGAGTGAGACATGAGACATAAAATCAGATAAACATATCAAAAGCACGGTGTGCTCATGTCTGTGTATACTATACTCAAATATTAATCTTTCTTTGGGTAAAATTCAAAATGAACCAAAATTGACTTTCTCCAGTACGATATCAAAAAAAAAAAAAAGGGTTATCTCCAGTACAAAAATAAATCTACCAGAAGTCCATTGATCATATAGCAATGAAAAGACAAATCTTTAAAGGGTCATCCATTGATGGAAGAGATTAAAAGACAGGTGTTATTTTCCTCCACAATGCTAATGTCCCCAACTGCTATCCTCCTTGTCATCCTCCCTCTTTGGCTGTCCTATTTTCTATACTAGCCAAGGTCCCAATCTGTCGATATACTTTTAGCTCAAATGATACCTCCTCCCCAGGCCCCCCTTTAGGAGAGGGAGGGTCAAGTCATGGTTTCAAGACCCAACGGGTACACATCACTTAGCATTAGAACATAAATAAAAAGACTCATCTGGTAAATCCAATAAGTATACTCAGTACTCACTTTTCCAATGAGGATGATCTTCTGAGAATTCTTTTCAACGACAACTTCCACTTGTACAAAATCTTTTGCAGCTGGCCTGGTTTTATAGCTCACAACATTCACCTGATAGATTCCAAATCAAAAGCACCACCCAAAAAAAAGTATTAGACATAAAGTTTTCTTTTTTACGGAGGAATACCATGCTTCACAAGCTGATCGTGATGTTTCCAATTATATACCTGACATGCGTAAGGAACTTCACGACGATATTGCATAAATATTTTTTCTCTAACAATTTCAGAAACAAAGAATCTTTCTGGGTGCTCACTAACAATATCCTGAGAATTCATAAGCAACAAGGTAAGAGATCACATGCAACAAACAATTCATATTACAACATGAAAGCCTTATGAAAAGTGCAGGAAAGATTAAACAAAATGACAATTAGCAGCTTAAAAAGGACAGGCCATGCAACTAAAGCGGAACCATCTCAAAAGGCAAAAACCTTCGTTATAGAATGTTACTTCATGCAATAGGTCTGAAGACGCCCATCTCACAACCAAGTACCCTCTTAGTTTCTACCGTGCTTCTTGTACATTCCCTACTAAATATAAAAAATAAAAAATAAAAAAATCCAATCATCGTGCCAGCTTAATATGATATATAGCCCACAAAAAATTATCCTAAAATTTTAAATTGATCCAAAATAATTATTGATTACATCAGTATTAACAAAAAAGACTATGCCAAATGCCAATGACTAAATAGACATCCCACCTCAAGTCTCTTGTTATATCAGTAGTCACACCAATTCTCATTATGGGAGTATGTAGAATGAAGTCCTTGAAGCTTTTCACCTTTGTTAGATGTTAGTACCATCAAGAAGCAACCAATTTTTGTTCATGTGTGCTTATCAGCCATGGCTAAGCACAATGTCAAAGTTGGCAAAGCCAAATGGATCACTGGTTTGGTGGCTTAAATGATTAGATCAATGTGAGTTTCCAACTGAGCAGAACCAAAATGTAATTCAGCACTGGGAATTTAGAATAATTAGGAATAGAACACATAGAACAGACACTAAGAGGTCATCATACCTCATTATCCTAATGTTACATAACATTGCTCTACATATGTTACAAACTTCAAACATTTAAAGGGTGAACTCTATGATAAAACAACATATGAGTAAGAGATTTCTGAATGCAGTCAACTCTCATTTTTGCTTTCAAATCATATATAATCACTATTTTCTTGTATTGAGCTCTTATTAAGTGACCAGCCTGATGCAAACTCAACAAGCAACATTAAAATAATCCGAAGAACTAATAATATTAAATCTGCCAGAGCTAGACAATTTTGGTATAGATGGCCTCTTTGAATGTGAATCAGAACCGAAAACTTGGCATAGATGTTTGGGTCAATCTACTTCCATTTTTTAAAATCATATTCCAGTAATTGTACTCCGGGAATCAGCCTCTCTAAAAATGGAGGTAAGGCTTCCTATCAACCACCTTTCCCAAACCCCACAGGAACAGGAGCCTTGTGCATTGGGCACAACCTCCCCCCCCCAAAAAAAAAGTAATTCTACAAAGCAATATTCTCTTGTACTTTTGTTTTGATTCCATAAAAACTGGAAGCCTTCATTAACAACAAAAAAAAAGAAAAAAAGAAAAAAAAAGAAAAAAGAGCAAAGGCCACACATCTGCTAGAATTGTGGTTTGGGATCCCTTCTTTATCAATGGCAAACTCTTTCATTCAAAGCCATTAATGGTCAAACTTACAGATATAAACTGAGTGCCATTTGATGAGAACAAGAAATAGAAATATGGAAAGAATGAAGTAATGAACACAAGTATAGTTTGCTTCTTTTTAATGTAGATCAAACTCAAAAAAACCCAAAAACTTGACAGAGACATTCATGATCTGTTCTTAAATTGTGTAGTTAATGCCAAAGCTTGGAATTAGGTTGTAACATGTATCATGACAACAACAAAAACCAAGCCTTAGTCCCAAAATTTTGAGTTTGGCTATGGATCCTCAACAGACTAGTCAAGGTCGGCCATGTGTATTCTCTTCCACAGTTCCACCACTCTATTCTATCCCAGTAATACAACATTTGTGACACATCACAACTCATAAATGTTCATTCCTAAAATAATCATACCAAAAAATGAATTTCTACTTGCCTTTGGATAATAAGATGGCCCAACTGGAAGTTTTGATAGTATCCAAGCCTTGATATCTTCCACTCCATTACCATATTTTGCACTCACAGGTATGACCTCATCAACATCAGTAAATTTTTCATACCACTGCAAGGAACATGAAACTTAAGCCAGGATAAAAATTTAATGATACTTCAATAATTAATGCACTTATACAAACCAAATGAATATCAACAAACAAGATCTCACCTCCAGTTTCTTTGCAATTTCCCCTGGTTTAATTAGGTCTTTCTTATTCAGAACCAGCAAAGTGGGTGGCTTATCTTTGAGGTTTCCTACACCTTCTTCTAACACTTCATCAATCTAGAAACAAGAAACTGAATTAAGGAACAAGGACAGAGTTTAAAAGGCAATTCTACACCCCAAAAAAAATGGAAAAGAAAAGAAAGCACACTTTTTGGGGCGTTTTACAGGCATCAACAAGAACTAGTACACAGTCTGCATTGATTGCAGCGCTTCGGACATTATTCATCATCATAGAGTCCAACTTGTGCATTTTCTTCTCAATAACACCAGGTGTGTCATAAAGTATCATCTGCAAACAAGCCTTTACGTCAGATGTATGAAAGCCAGAAAGAAATGCAGCCCTAAAGAGGGCGAACTTATCAACAAAGTCAATTCCTTTTGCAGGGATCTAGAGCAGTACTCACGATACTATATATAAGTTGACTACATGCAATTTACCGCGAATGAGATATTAGAATTCCATTATCAAAAAACAGTGTTTTAACGAGTCTGTCTTCAACTACAATATTGATATTCAGGACATTCTATATTCTTTTTTCAATGTTCCATTTTTTCTAACTCATTCTGTATTCTTGCATTCAGCACAATAAATTTTTCCTAAAATGAATGAAAGGCAAGCTAATATAAATCAATCAGTAAGAAATTTCAAAGTGAGTATATTTAACTGCAAAAAACTTTACCTATTGCAACTATATCAGCTTTTTTTAAAGTCCACTAGGACAAGAAATCAGCACCAGTACAACCCTCAACAAATACTAGAGAAAATTAGATTAATTGTTTTACTCATCTTTTATTCTACTACTAAATTTATGAGGGAAAAAAAGCTGTCATGATGACCAACCAAGAGCTAGGAACATCTCACAAAACAGATTCCAATGCTGGAACACTGACAGGAATCCACAAGTGCAGGTAACTAAGATCAACATAAGAGAATTAGATATAAATAAAATCAAACCTGATACTCTGGGCCAGAACATATACCAAGAACTCGGTGCCTCGTCGTTTGAGGTTTATCTGTAACTATTGACAGTTTTTGGCCTACCATTTGATTTGCAAGTGTACTCTTCCCAACATTTGGCTTCCCAAGTACAGCCACATAACCTGCACTTGATTCATTAAAATTCAGAACCACAATGGAAGAAATGATCCAGAAAGCTTCTCAAAATAATATAGAGCACTCAAGGCACAAACCATGAATAACAATATGGGAAAGGACTCCCACAATGAAAAATTTTACTACAACATTTTTTGTAATCTCATCTCAATCCTTCCTAACAACTAATGCCAAAAATTTTGTCCGAGTTAAGCTCCTACGAAACAATTCACAAATGAAAAATACAAGAGCTAGGAGCCCAAGACAATATCTAAAATTAGCTATGTTGTAAAGCTAACATTCTATGCCTGTTTCATGCTTTATTGCAAGCATATGAACTTGGAACACAAGTGTGACACAATGCAAAAGGACAACAATAAATTCAAATTTTGCTTATAATTCATTGATTATACATATAAAATTATCTTCTGAGAAAACTATTATATTTTCCGGCTTCCATTATTTCTAAAATGAAAAAAATCCCTAAAATTGGTTTTTTTTTTTTAATATTTGAAAGTGATATTTACAAGCTTTTCTCTATGATTAAAAATACAAAATTAGCGTGTCAAATCCATAATAGGAACATATCCAATCATAAATGACATAAAAGTTTGGAAACCATTTAGCGCTCACGTAAGTTCTTGCTTGTGCCATAAATCAATAGTATGCAACTTTTTTTTATTATAGATGGAATCAAAATTTGATCCTCATATCTATTAGCCATGGTAAAATTGGGGGAAAGGCTGCCTACCACGACCTCATCCAAACCCTGCAAAAGTGGGAGTTTTGTGCACTAGGATATACTAGCTATGGTGTAAAAACACTCACAAGACTAGAAAAAGAAGACAGTCCACATAGGCCACCATTCTCCAAGCTTGTGATTATTTGACTAACACACCATTCTTTAGTGAATGGTTAAAAACACACTAGCTCATGAATACATTTGATCCACCAAAATTTTACTTATTGGAGTCATAAGAATGCAAAGTGTGGAAAGCATGATTTGGAGAGCATGATTTTCCTAAGTACCTGTATTGAAGGTACCTACATTAAGCGGTTCTAGGAATGCTTGCAATTTAGGCCACTCCCTTTGTTAGATGCATTAGACCCCATTGGGCCTATACTTGCATGACAAGTAACCTAGTCCTACTAGGATCAGAATAGGGTTAGGCTAAGTTCTCTTAAAAAATTCTCTAATATGTAGCACTGTATAGTGAAAACAAATTTAATTTGCTTGAAATTAATAAAAGAGAATTCACATGTTAGCTTGAGTGGTAATGATTCAAAGGGCTAACTGAAAGTTAAACAACTAACCATTAACGAATATTATTCAAAACCAACATATTATAACAATTATAGCTCATCTAAGACTCATAAGCTTACAATTTCAAGCTATTCACATTTCTTAATTCTTCAACCATTTCAAACAAGTGGGGATGAAAAAAAAACAACTTGGCACCCAAAATCACAAAAGAATTAAGAAACAAAGTAAACCCAGTAAAATTGATTGAATGGGTATAGAAAGAGACGAACCGCTTCGATGGTTAGCGTTGGAAGCATAGTCCAGCCCCTCCATTTCATAGTCGTCGAGCAAGGCCACGTTCCTGTCGGGCTTTTCACTCAGAGACAAGAAAGACGAGTCGTCATCCGAATACGACGTCGTCTCTGCTTCCTCTTCGGTTTCATATTCGTGTTCGTCAATTTGGAGCTCTGATAGTTCCTTTTCTGATAAGATAAGGCTGTGGTTGTTCCCATTCCTGGAAAAGTTTCTGGCTTGGAATTGGAATTGGAATTGGAATAATGGGTTTCTGGTAGAATGTGGGAATAAAGTTTTGTTGTTAAATGGAGCTGTGAGGACTTTATCGAAGTGGGAGTAATGGGTATTGCTAGGAAGAGTTGGATATGTGTGTAGTAGAGCTAGCTCCATTGTCGGAGCTCTGGACTTTGGGTTGGTTCTTTTCAATCTTCAAAAAAAATACTAGATAAGTTCCCCTATACGTTGTCGTTTACGAATTATGTAGGGGAAATGTTTTTTTTTTTTTTTTTTTTTGAGAAGGATGTAGGGGAAATGTTGGTCCACAGTATTTTCACAACAAATGTTGGTCCACAGTATTATTGAAAATACTTTCTTTCTTATAAGTAACAACAAATAACAACTTGTCATCTAAAATTTATTGTGAAAATATTATAGACATAACATTTCTTATTATAAAGAGTCTACTTTAGTCAAGATTTTTTTTTTATTATTATTTATATAATAATTTGATAAAGTAAGGATGAGTAAGAGCACCCACACTAGATGTGGGATATGTGCCAAATGCTAAATATTTGGCACATATCCTACACCAAACCCAATTTTAGCCCATTTAGCAGATGTGGGATATGGTTTTTTTTTTTGGAACATTGAACAGTACCGTGGCAAATTTGCCACGGTACGGAAGATATGTAGTATATTATTTGTTGTTTGTTTATTGTGTTGATGAGTAGTAAATATTATTTTAATGTATAGAATTGAATTATAAAACATCTGATAAATGAAATGTTGTAAAATAATGTGATAAAATAATAAAGTAGGCATTTGATGTGGTAAAATGGCATAATTTTTGGAACATCTGCTACGGATGCTCTAAAGGATTGGAAGATGCTAGTCAAGCTATAAACCTCTTAGACAGGTATTTGTTATTGATAAAGTTAGGATCACAACAAAAATTCTATGAAGTATTTATATTTATATATATATATATATATTTTGGTTGATATGGCTTATTATGCTTGGCTAGATTATTAATGTGTTTTTTTTTTTTTTTTAAGGCGAAATTATTTGTTTTGTAATATTGGGGATAATTCTTTTTTCACAATAGTTGAAATGGTCTATTCTAAACATCATTCTCTCTCTCTCTCTCTCTCTCTCTCAACCAAAATGCTGTCACACAACTCATATGTCACACAACTCATATCACTGGCGACTTTGACCCCATCCCAATAATGTTAGTATTACACACAAACGCACACATTTTGTCACAACTGTCTTACATTGCATACTATGAGTGGTAGAAAAAAATTGGTTGGTCTATGTGATAGTGACACGTAACCAGTCAAGTATGTCATGTAAGAAAATTGTGACAAAGTATGTGTTGTGTGTAGTACTAGCATTATTGAACCCAACCCTCGTGGCCTATGCCTCCACCTATCCATAGCCAAACAAGCCCACAAGCTGAGGCCCAAAGGCTAAACTATCCAAAAGTCCCATGCCTATATTTCACCAGATCCACTCCATTACATTGTCTATAATTTAGAAAGATTACTTTCCTCTCAGAATTTTTCCATAGACAGCTTAGGATAAGGGTGGAGTACAGATTTGGTCTTTTGTTGAGTGTCTAGTGTTCGTTCCTTAGTTTGGCGGCAAATGGTGCTCGTTTGGGAACTTGGGTCTTGTGAGTCATGGCTCTCTACCTTGGTTTCATGAAAATTAATAGGCCTAAATTGTTAGCTTTTAAAATTTGAGGGACCACTCTTGTTTTAAGGACTAAAAAATATGATTTACCCATATAAGAGCATTCTCATAAAAAATCTTAAAATTATTAGCATTTAACATCTAAAAAACTAATTTTATAACAAGTAACGCATCACTTTACAACATACCTTACATCAAAACTTCTATTTTTTTTTAACACTTTATTTAAATATTCTTTTTTTTTATTCTTCCTCTCTCTCTCGCTTACTCTCTCTCCTTTGTCTCTCTCTTTCTTAACCCAACTATTTTCAGCACCGCTGGCCACCACACTACCAACTGTCACCACAAAACCCACCACCATACCACAACCACCACAAACCTACTACCTATGCCACAACTAACAAAAAAAAAAAAAAAAAATCTCCACATCCACCCCACAACCACCACATCCACCCACCACCACAAACCACAGCAAAAAAAAAAAAGGAAGAAGAAGAAACCACCACCATCGCCGCCACCAACAAACCCACCAAGCAAAAAACACACACACAGCAAACTCACATCCCAATCCACCATTGCCAATCAAACCACCAAGCAAAACACACACACACACACACAAGAAACCCACAAAACTCCACAACCACAACCACAACCACAATAGCCAATCAACCACCACCATCAATCACCCACCCCTACCACCATGGCAACCCTCCACCACCACCATGAACTTGACCCACAACGAAAATCCACGGCAACAACAGCAAACCCACCATGGTACCCTCTGCAGCCGATCTATTGCTCAACCCACCACGGCAACCCTCCAACCCGAATTCAACCCACAACATCAAACCCACCACGGCAAACCTCCACAAAAGCAAACCCACCACGCCCTAGACCCACTACGACCCAGACCCACAAGCCACCATCCCGCCGCCACCAAATTCGACTCAAAACCATAGTCATTGGACCCACGACCCATGACCATCGGACCACAACCCACAATCGCTGGACCACAACCATCAGCGTACCACAATCACCAAACCTCGGGAGAGAGAAGAGAGAAGTGAGAGAGGAAAGAGAAAGACAAAAATGAGAAAAAGAGACGTTGGGGCTGAATAAAAAACATTTTTTTTTTTTTTTTAACAATCCAACTACAGTGAGTTGTTATTGATAACAGCTCACTGTAGCTCAATGTTAAAATTTTTAGGATTTAACATCTTTAATGTAGGTGTGTTTTTATGATTTGAGGTGTTAAAAATGCTAAAAAATAGCATTTAGCATTTTTAGCATCTTTGATGAGAATGCTCTAACAATGACAAAATTAACAGTAATCCATGCAAAAAAGTTTAATTTTTATAATGAGGATGGATTTGACGAGTTCCATCACATAAAATTTTAAATGCCTTCTTTTTTTCTTTTTTTTTATCTTTTTATTTTATTTTTTTATACATGCCCAATATTTCATTCATTCTTCCTTTCTTCCCTTTTTTTTTCCCTCAAGATTTCACTTGGGAGTTTGAAACCTTTTAAAACGCATAATTTTTCCCAATAAACTTTTATCAATCAAACGATTGTTATGGTTGATCTTAGCCACATAATTATTTAAGGCTAACAACCATTGGGTTGATTCTATTAAAGATGTGTTTGGATACTGTTTATTTTGCTGAAAACTGAAAACACTATAGCGTAATAATTTTTAAATGTGTAAATAGTGCCGTAGAACCTATTTTTAATGAAAGTTTTGTTAAAAAAAGAGATTTGTGGGTCTCGTGAACAATGCACAGGACCCACTAGAAAAGCATCACAACCATAGAACGTGCTTCTCTTAAAAAAAAAAAAAAAAGTGAAACATTGGACGCAGACGCTATCTAAACGCTCACTAAGACTATCATACAACTTATTGTTTAGTTTTTGGAAAATAAGATTGAGATGTACATAGGGGGAAAAAAACTGTAGATTAAACACTAGGGTTTCAAACTAGGAAAATGTTAAAAAAATGTCCTAAAGAGCATTAGTTTAGAAACTATTTTTAGAAATATTTTATGAGAAAATAATAGAGTAATTATTTTTGTTGATAGTTTTTTATATTTTTTATAAAAGTAATGTCAACTTTTTTAAAATGGTTTATTAACAATTGTCCTAATGACACTTGTTAACATAACCCTTCAAACTATACCAAAGGGCACATAACTAAATCTTGACTCCCTAAAATTAACAAAGGCAGTTGGGCACATCCTTGTATCCAAAAAAAAAAAAAAAAAAACCCATCTTCTCAAGCAAGCAAGCTTCAAAAGAAAATTAAGAAATCAATGCCAGTACGGTTCCACTGCGATCTAGCAGATGCAGAAACACCCGCATTCATGTAATTAGGCCATATGACTGAAAAATATCATCCAGTCTTCGTGTGCATTAAGCAATCAGGAACAATGACTGCAAGCATGCACAGCAATGAGTGCTATACAATCGTGAAAATCCATAACAGTCAAATTCACACATTAAAATGACGTTTATTCCACAAGCAATGCTGCTGCAAAATCTTTAATGAATTAAGCATGAAATCCAAAACAAAATAAATAAAACTAAAGCCTAAAGGCACTTTGGCCGTACGGGAAAGCACTTTACAGGTTCCAATATTACCTTCCAAATTAGGGTACCGCAATCAGCAAAATTGCTGAATAAAATCCAAAAACCTCGCAAATTTTCAGAGTTAGAATATCTCTCTACATCCTGCTTCAGCAATCAAAAGGCAGCCATGAAAATTGCCTTAAAAGTAAAATACCTAGAACAAGGAGCAATGCAAAACAAAATTGGTATTTCATCCCAGACGAGTTCATATTTAAACAAATTAACTTACGGAATGGAAGCCTTGTGTTGTGTGCTGGATTTCAAAGTATTCCTCAGGCTGCACAGAGTTATATACTTTAACACACCTAAATATACCATCCAAATCCCCTTCTTGGCACTCTTCAGTGGAATGGATGATTAAAAATGGATCAACAGGTTACGCTTTAGTGCAAACAGAAGCTACATATCATGATTTTAATAACAAGACTTGTCGATTTCATGATCTATCTCCTTCCACGTTGGTCACGAAAGGCACAAAGTTAAATTATTTATAGCTGGAACTATACAACCTCTGAGTGCAGAAACTGATAAAAGCAAGACTGTATCCACAAAGTGTATTATGTGACCTTTTATTCTCTTCCATGACGTGGCATCATGGTTACTACTTAATTGACCATTTATTAATTGGCTGCATCATCACCCTCAGGATTCTGAAAATGTTCAGTGGAAGAAGATTCTCTTCCTGTTGGAAGGTATGACCATGCTAAGGCAGCAGTGCCAAGTGTGATCGCAGCAGCAATTGAACCCCAAACCCACCTCTGCCTTCTTTTCCTGATTTGCCTTTGATGTCGTGCCATCTCTACAAAACAGAAAACTGCCAATTTAGAGGAGGGTATAATGCCTAATCACATACAAAAGAACTACATGAAAGTTGGGAAGCATTTTATGGAAGCATCAATACAACAATTTGCAAAATGAATACTCTAGCTTTAGGCATGTACACACACATGCACAAAAGCATGCATACCCTGATTTGTGCACAAAGAGAGCACTAAATCATCTGGTCCCCATAATAGCATCATAGTTTCAGGATCTCATGCCACACAAGCTAGAATAGCAATCTATAAGATATCAAAAGGTTTAAACCCACAAACTCGCATGAGAGGAAGAGGCCTTAGAACCTTGCCATGGGAGATTATTGACGTCTTTCAAAAATGAACTTTTTACCAAGCTCCTCTAGAAGGCCAGCTAATTATTGGGCCATTAGGAATGAAAAACTTCCCAGATTAATATTATTAAACCCATTACCCTTCCAAGATCAAGGTAACCAAACAGAACTGCTATACAGCAACTAGGACCAAGACTAATGTAAGTTATGTAACTGCTATTAGGAAGGAACAAGATTTTGATAAGACAAGATTAAGAAAAACAGAAAAAGATAGAAAGGACCTAACATCATACTAGGGTTCCTAGGGATCACTGGAGAGAAAATACATCACACCCTTAAAAATGGCATCAGACCACACCACAGGACAAGGAGGTAGAAATACTTCATCTTCATCCATAATGCTGACAATGAATTGACAATATAACAAACAAGTTTACCAAAAATGGTAGCCGGATAGGCCATGGCCCAATGATTGTGAAGTCTCTAAGATAAGTTGGCAGGTAAGCAAATAAGTTTATTACACACCTATTATATTATTCTAAAAGACTTCTAACATAACGACATACTATTAATTGATCTCCAAATATATACTTTTGCCTAACATTCCTGAATCAACTAATACAATTAATATTTAGACAAAGACATGATAGCCATCTAATATAAACATTGCACCATATATTAATCTTAAACTAACCAAGGCTCGCCAAGAGCCTTTTAGCTCAATGGCGTAGCCTACTCTCCTTTATTAAGAGATTAAGGGTTTGGAAACCCCCTCCCCCATTGCTATAACTATCGAATTATCAAAAACTAATCAAGCCTCGAAGGAGAAGAAGAAGAAGAAGAAGAAATTCTTACAACTCGAAACCTTGATGGTATATAATGCATAACTTCTCTTTAGCCACATTTTAAAAAAAAATTATTTTGTAAATGACAATGAGGGACATTCTTGATTATTAATATTATAATTATTTTTTGATATGTGACACTCTAGATTAATATCTTCTTAAAATTTTTAAAATATTGAAAGTTTTCTGTAAATCAATTATCTTAAATACATAATTATACTCCCTTTTAATAATTATGGGCTTCTAGGACTTCTTTCAAAATGGTTGTCCGGAGAAAATTGTAGCTACTAGACATTAGCACTGCCACAATGTGGTGGAGCCAGAATGTCCAAAAACATCACCCCCAGCACAGATATCTGATTGCAAATAGCATGAACAGAACAAGGACTTTGCACACAAGTAACACAACTTTCACTCTATAAGTATACACAATTACTAACGAACAGACCCATCACATAAGCAGAACATTGACCACAATGTTTCTTTTGTTTTGTTTTATTTTTTGTTTTTAATTAATCTGGGAAAACAATCATCTCCTATTGAAGAAAACAAAATTGCAAGACAAACTAGGCAAAGAGTAGTATCAAGTAACAAACTAATACACAAATAAACCCATATCTCATACAAACAAACAACTATGACAGATAAGGTAATAAGGTTTGGTAGAAAAATATAGCAAAATGTATAGATAATATTAGATATCACAATCTGACCTAGAGCATCTTGGTTCCTCTGATACATTTCCCGATTCACAACCTCATAAAAATGGAGTCTATCATTCAATCGAGCAATCTCAAAGTTCTTTGACTCAATCTGAGCTTCCATCTCCATCTCCACCTCAGCCCTTGCAAGACCCCTCCCAATAGATTCTGATACGAACCTAGAAACATCTACCTGTTGACAGAGCTCTTCTGCAGGATCACAATCAGGCTGCTCACCCTCTGCTATAACAGTGAAGTCAGCAGGGAGTGCCAATCCCACAAGAGATAACTGTTGCCCAAGCCTCTGCCACAGGCTTTGCATGTTATTCAGGGCTTCTTCTGCTTGCTTCCGCTTTTCTATTTCCATCAATAGACTCAATCTCATTTCACGCAATTCAGCCTCAGAGGATAAATCTGCACAAAGAGAACCAATTAAGATAGGCAGTACAGCCACATACACACGCACGAAACCAATGGTTCTCATAAATATGCAGAATGACCACACAAATGTGCCTACACTGTAGTTTTCATGAGTTACGACATTTATAACACATGCACAGATTTTTTTTGAGAAGTAATGAAAAAATAATTTTTTAAAGAATTTATATTTAAGCACCTTGGCTGATAGCCTGATACTATTTTCTAACTTTGAGAAATGCAACCTATCTCTGGCAGAATTTAAATTTCACATCAACAAAGTGAGTGATGGTTCCTACTATTCACCATTCAAAATAAAATGGTGAAGATGTACACATGTCTAGAAAAGAGGAGTCATACAACGTCTTGTACTCATAATAGATAAAAAAAAAATGAGTAAATTAATAAAAAAGGGACAAGAAAAACCTAATTACCTTCCCAAGCATCATAAAACTCCCCCGTTGGTGGGGTAAGCTTCACTAAACGTTCTGCCCCAGAATTATCTTCTACATCTGTGATGCTTGTAACACTAAGTGAATCCTGTGGATCAAAGAAATATTCAGAATCGCCATCTCTTTCAAGCTTCAACGACTCTTCCCTAGTCACACCATTACTTTTACCACTGCTTCCAAGTTCCAAGTTACTGCTCCCAAGTTCCCCATTACTGCACCCAGGTTCGCTGTTATGGCACCCAACTTCACAGTCACGGTCACCATTCACATGCTCCTCATTAGGGCCAGGAATGCTAAAAGTAGCAGAAATATCATCAGTTGAATGGACAACCTCGGTTTCAGCATTGTTCTTATTCCCATTGACCTTCTCATCAGTTTTCTGGCGGGAGGATACATCGTCCTCAGAATAGCTCTTCATGAGACGTGGCCCACGCCGTTTGTGGTTAATGATGTATGGGGAAGGTGGGAATGAAGTGGGTGAATCTGGAAGCGGGGTCGCCTTAGGAGTGGCATAGAGTGCTGGAGTCATCTGAGGGCGTTTAACTCTTCTCTCGGTGACTGACGTACTATTTCTCCTCTCCAGCTTCGGATTGGGGATAGGTCTTGAATTCAGAGGCTTTGAACTAGGCATAGTCTTGTCGACAGATTTTGAAGCTCCAGGTTCTAACAATGTATCTAAAGCAATAGCAGTAAACGTCGGCATGACTCTGCATCACAAACGGCCAAATAAACTTCAAAGAAGATTCATTTTAATGAGTGAGGAGAAAAAAATTATTAAAAAAAAAAACACTTACAGTTAGTTACTGAGAATTATGAGAATACGAAAAGAATATAATTTGTTAATCATATGTTTGGTGCAAAATTTATGAAGTTTCCCACAACCCCAGATCCAATTAATTGTAATGGAGGTTGAGTAACTAATTTTGTTATACTAAGGATTTTCCATGATAAGATCCCACAACTAAGAAAAATCAAAGATTGTACATTTATTTCACTTTTTCAAATACCAAACAGGGCCTATAGTACTCAATATATGGCTAATAATGTACTAAATCCAAACTACTCTTTATTATTATAGGTTTAAGTCCAAATTTTTTAAAACATGAATTCCAAAACCTCTAGCCAATAAAGGCATATAAATCTATTATTCCCCCAAAAAAACTCATACCAAATTAACCAAACTGAATCTCTTGAAGAGTCGAACGGGATATTATAAGAAATACAATAAAGCTAAACCTCTACACGACTTAGCCTAATACAGTTTATTATCGCCGTCATTCAAACTTGACAAAACAACTTAGAAACACTGATTGAAATATTCAAATTTACTTTTAACATTTCTTCACTTAAACAGCCTCAGAATTCAAACAGAATATTATAATCCTACCATTAACAGAAAGCGCAAAACTAAGATAATGCTATGCAAAGCAAGTTTGAAACCCTAATCCCAAAAAAAAAAATCAATATCGAACTCTCAAAATCCATAACCTATACAGATAAAACAATTTTGTTTCGTTTTTTTACAGATAAAACAAAACAATTAATAGGCAAAATCACGAAGTCAAATCTGAAAATACGCTTAACTAACATTAATAAGTCTAACTAAGCCTCCGTTTGGTTGCAAAGAAAATCTGCACGCAAAGTCAAGTCAGCCTAATATTATAGCTAGCCATTCCTCCCAGCTATTCGGAGAAGAACCTTAAGAATTCAAATCCCAATCCCACTATTCAATCCCTCTCACTCCAGCTCTCTCTCTCCGTAACCAAACAGAAACCAAAAATAAACAGCAGATCTCAGAACACAAAAAATTAGCAACAGCTAGGAATTTGAAATCAGTGGGAAATAGAATTTTTACCTTGGGGGAAAAAAGGAAGGAAAGGGAAATTGTAGCCCTAAGAAGCGGGAGAAAAAGAAAGGAAGAGAGAGTCAGTGAGTGGAGGAGCCGGCATATTAGAGGGAATCGTTTTTCACAACTCTCTTTGCTTTGCTTCGCTTTTGCTTTGCCTCTCTCAACCAACCTTTGTGTTCTATGTTCTAAATAAATAAATAAAAATTTCACAGGAAAACCCAATTCCCCCCAAACGGAAAACTTTTTTTTTGTTTTGTTTTTGTTTGTTTGTTTGG
This sequence comes from Quercus tomentella, assembly GCA_028535165.1. Lineage (NCBI taxonomy): Eukaryota > Viridiplantae > Streptophyta > Magnoliopsida > Fagales > Fagaceae > Quercus > Quercus tomentella. The sequence goes on from JAPQVY010000001.1 coordinate 6,821,670, forward strand.
TTTGGGATATAATATCGCAACGACCGCCTCTTTCTCACGCACAGACCGTTCCGCAAATATTTGAAACAGAACACACTTTTTCTTTTTCTTTTTCTCCTTCTGAAGTTTCGCCCACGAAAAGGCAACGATGGATAAAGACTGAAAGGGTCTAGAATGATAGGCTACAAAATAGGTTGAGAGTAAGGGTGATACTGACTTTTCAGTTGCTCATGCGGCGCCGTTTTATAAAACTTGAAACTTGTTGGTGATGTTAATTGTGAAAACAGCTTTGGGGATTCTGACATGAAGGTTGAAAAAGTTAAACTTCTGAAACAAACAAGGATGATGACGTGTTTAGTGAGGTCATTATAGATAGCGGTCTCCTTGGGGAACACGAACACAACCTTCTTATTTTCTTTAAAATATATATATATATATATATTTATTTTGTTATGGAGTTATTAATTTTTGTATGTTTGTTTTATAGTTTTTGAGAATAAAAAAAGTGCTTTTAGATTAATCCTATATTTTTTTGGACAATTTTTTTCACTTTTTAAGGAATAAAAATTTTTAAATTATTTGTTGCCGTCACAGCCTACCGTAGACTCAGTCATGCATCTGAAATGATAATCAACAAAATGTTCTCACTTCCTTTGCTTACAGCCATGGAATCAGTCAAAAATAGACACCATCATTCGAGATCAACTCCTGATCACTCTATGCAACACAAGTGCATAGTGCGTTCACCTTGTTCCAAAAACAAGAATTACTTTGATTTAGACACGTACTAATAAAATTGCTGTGTCATGATAGCTTTAATCCGAGAAAGTCTACGGTCACAAAAAAATTTTGATAACTATTAATGTGGCAGATTATTAGTGATAAAGAAAAGAAATGATATCATTGATGAGTTTAGATAAAAGCTTCTTGTTAACTCAACTGTTGTAATAAAAAATTGTGAAATTTTTGTGTATGCAGTAGCAATGTAGCATTGCTATTTTACCCCAAGTTTCAATCAAATATTTGTTGCAATCACCAATGAACCAACCACTTTTGAAACACGATACCTTCCATACAAAATGAGAAAGTTGAAGAATTACAATTAAGAAAAATAAATCGTAATTTAATTTGTGGACAGTTATCAACGTGTAGAATAACAGTTAAGTTGACCTATAGATGGGTCATTGAAAAAGGAAGAAGTTTTCAATTGTCTATAAAATTGTTTGTGTTAGCTAATTAGCCCATCTTTGGGCCCTTTGGTGTACGTTGTGAATGGTTGTATCAACTGCCTCTTTAGGCAGGTTCTCACTTAAACGAAGCTTCGGTGTAGTTGCTTAAAAAATAGAGAATTGAAAGATTGTGTGGTCATTGTCCAAGACTATAGCTAGTTATTTTATTTATATGCTTACAAAATTCTGCACACCCGGCCAATGTTGAGAACCTTCGGCAAGGATCCTTCTTTGAGACTCAAATTCCAAAGTTTGAGGTGAGTTTGAAAATTGACATTTCGTTTATCTACCTTATTATAATAATAAGGGCTTGGCTTGTGTCCAGTGGAAGTTTCCACTGGACACGTGTTCGAATCCGGACGTGTCCAGTGGAAATTTCCACTGGACACAAGCCGTGTCCTAATAATAATATAAAATACTACCAATTAGAACTTACCCTTCTATTAGACCAAATTAATTTACAACTAAACAAATTTTTGTTATATTATGTTTGTCATTCTTTAAACAAAGTGTAATTAAAATTATGTGTGATTTTGTTTTTCAAGATCTCTTATTCAACCTTTTATTTAGTATTGTTATATTGAGGATCTGTTTGGAATCCGCTTATTTTGTTAAAATTGAAAACTTTTTACTGAAAATACTGAAGATAGAGATAAAAGTTAGCTGAAATAGTACAGTAAGACCCATGAATAATACCAAAAAGTGTAGTAGGGCCATAAATAGTAGCAAAAATATGCTGAATAGTAAAATAAGTTGGTAAAAATAATTTTTACCAAATACACACTGAGTTTGAGTTTTGGTGCAATGACAAGTGCTTTCCATTAAAATGGACAAGGTACAAGTTCAAGTCTTGGAACTAAACTTTCAAAAAATAGGAGGAGTAAAATTATTTATCAATTACCTCTCTTAGACCCACTAAAAATGAGAGTTCTTTTGTGCATTAAGTAAAATGCTTTTTCTCAACAAAAAAGAAAAAGAAAAAAGTGCAACCTTTTATTTAGTAATATTATATATAAATGTTTAATATATACAATGGCATACAATTTTTCATAATTCTTTTAAAAATTCTTAACGTCATCTATTATGATGGATCCATATGCACGAAATGTTCACTAATCATGACTTATTGAGTTAATAATTTCTTTAAAAAAAAGTTGTCAAAATTATTTTTAAGATAAGGTTATGAAAAAAAAATTTGTATGGCATAGTGACAATGTCCAAAACATGGCATCTTATCTTAATTGTCATTTTTTTTTTTTTCATGCAGGTAAAAAGTAAACCTATCCAAAATGTGAATGGGCATAACTTGGGGAAGAATTTAACCCAAAAACAAGATAACTTGGCTTGGGGAAGAAGTACAAACTATAGATAAAGCAGAAGGGATAACAGTTTTTCACCCAAAAAGAAGATAACTTGGTGGGGAAAAGCAAAAGGGATAATATCTTGGTGGAAACGAATTATTAAACTTGGGACAAGCGACCTATATATTCCTTCTTCCATTTATATTGCCATTTATATTGAAAGCTAGACGATGATGATAATTCCGTATCTGAGGTGAGGAAATTGCTACAAGAAAAAATGATTTTGATTCTCAGATTCTTATATCTTAAACAAACATTTACATATAGTTTTATTGACGTATAACCATGATCCTTGTCTTTGTTGTTCCGTACATGAAACAAACTCTTTGTCCTTTCATTATCAAGTGTCCACAACTTGTTAAAATGAAATACTTCATAAACCAATTTCCTTAAACTTCCTTAAAATTTTAATTAAACATCAAATTAAGATAGCTTTAAAGTTGGCTTTAATTTGGTATTTGCAGTAGGAAGTGGAAAATTATTGAATACTCTGGAGTACCATAAATGTGTACTCTCCCCTCTCACATGAATTGTGGATTCTACCATAAATTTAATTAGTGTGACTCACACTTATGTGAGAGATAAGAGTATGCATTTATGGTACTCTAGGAGTAAATAATTACCGTAAGAAGTAGAGTTTTTATAACATGGAGCTTTAACCAAAACGTTACGTTTCTTAATATTTTGAGTATTCAGTATCCGTTTGGATACTGCTAAAATGCAATGCGTTTGCGTTTCACGCTTTTTTTTTTTTTCATTGAGAAGCGCCTTTCAGTGCTTTCCAGTGGGTCCCGTGCACTGTTCACGGGACCCACAAACCTCTTTTTTCAACAAAACTTTCATTAAAAATAGGTCCCACGGCACTATTCACACGTTTAAAAATTATTTTGCTACAGTGTTTTCAATTTTCAGCAAAGTAAGCAGTATCCAAACGGACTCTTAGTATTTTAGAATTATGGACTTGTAAAACACTAGTCAAAATAGATATATAGATTTAGATATACATTTCACTTTTTCCTTTTTTACTATAAAAAGATTTAGATATACATAACAGTGAATTATTTTTCAAAAAGGTTAAAATTTCAGTTTTTTTTTTTTTTTTTCTAAAAGTTTTTAAAAGAATTTTCTTAATTTTCTGATTATATGTATGGTTCACAGGTTCATTCTCTAATTTCCAGAGGTGTTATTTCAGTTTCACTACCACTTGCAAAAACGTAATTATTCACAAATCACAATCTCCCTCGATTAAAACTTATGCAAACTAGGATTAGCAAAGCATGTCAATTGCAAGTTTGCAACGAGTATTGAATCTTCTTTACGTGGAGAAATGGAAAACTTTTGATGATTCTGTCAACAAACCGTGAATCAACCCTATGATCTTGTTGAAGTGTATCAAATTAAATAGTAAGTAAAATAAATAAAATTTTATATACACGTATAGAATTTCTTTCTTATTGCAATTCTAGACGTTTCTCATTTTTCACTAGAAGCTTCAATAATTTGCTCATCACGTATGAAAGTCCGTGAAGTTAAAGAGAAGGTGCATCGTCAAGCGAAAAGTTCAAAGCTCATGTGGCCTTGTGATTTCTCAAAGAAACTGGATCATTTTTCTGAAAGGCTTTTGATTGTGTCACACAGGGGCAGAACTAGGATTTTTGGTTTTGAGGGGGGGGGGGGGGGAGATTAGGCCATCATATCGATTTGCAATTTAAAATATCAAAGTATATATATATATGTGTATATACAGGGACAGAGCCAGAATTCAAACTTAGGGGGGCTGAAGTTCTTTGTTGAAAGATTTTAAAAAATTGGAATATCAATACTAGAGGTTGACAAAATTGCATTATTAGCATTAATTTATTAATTATTATTTGTATTTTTTCTTTTGACAAAAAAAAAATTAATAATAGGATTTTATAATCAAAAGTTTTGCAAGTCAATTGGCACATCTTAATATTTTCAAGGTCTAACTAATGTGTAAATGAAACGATCAATATGTAGCATAGGAGTTGTCTCTATGGACTATGGATATGAGGGTGGAGTCATTTGAGAGGGGCATAAAGCTCTCAAGTGAGAGGGAGAAATTGGGTAAAGGTTATTGGGTTTTTGTGATTTTTTTTTTTTTTTTTGTTAGGATTTGTAATTGATTTGTTGTTATTGTTTTTGCTTAGACTGAATTTATGATTTGTCCAAAGATTTTCTTATTATCTGGATATGTGCATTTTTTTTTAATAGATTTTTCTTGTTATCTATTTGTTGGATTTCTTAGGTCAGTTTGTAAATTTTTTGGGGAGGGGGGGGGGCCAAGTATATAAATTTAAGAGCCAGAATTAGAAATCCTTTTATTAATATACGTACTAGTATTTTTTTTTAAGGTTTTTTTTGGGGGGGGGGGGGGTGGGGGCATGGCCACCCTCAGCCCTTGAGTAGTTCCGTCCCTGTGTGTGTATACGCATTCATACATTAGTTTATATAAAAGTTAGAACTTTTACTCCAAACTAAGTCATAAATCATATATATGTTGTATGCATAAGTTACATGTTTACAAAACTATCTTGTATGAGAGTTTTACATATTTCTAACTTCTATATATTGATTATACAAAAGTTCTCTAATTTTCTATAGTCATGCATACCAAAGATTCAAAAATGAATTAACATCTTCATTGAAAGTATCAATACTAAAAAGTTATGGTAAAACTAAGTCAATAGATTAAAAATGACTAGATGGTATGACTTCAAGTTTGCAAAGCAAACTTGAAAAGATCACTTAATGAGAGGAAGTGCAGGGGCCAAAAAAATTTCTTGGGAGGGGGGGGGGGGGGGAGCCCCTACAAAAATGTTCATGGTCCTTAGTTTTATGTAATATAGAAGAGTTCAAAAAAAAAAAAAAAAAAAGAGTGTGACACTAGGGGCGGTCCAATGTAATACCGCCCTTGGTGTCACACTCTTTATCATATGTTTTTCATACACATTATTAAATATTAGCATTGATATACTATATTGAATATATTAAAATAGATGTGAAAGTAAAAGTTTAAAATAAGGAATACAAGAGTTACGTGGTTTAGCTTTATCGGCCTAGATCCACAGATCTTTATTATATAAAATTATATTAAAAATCATGAGTTACAATGAACATAACATGGGTATATAAAATATTAAACCCTAAACTTATAGTACAGGTAGGAAACTTGTCTTTAATGTGGACCAATTACATTAGGCTAATTAATATGTTTAATATATCTCTAACACACATCATGTGTCACCGTTTATTAAATATGGATATTTTTGAAAAAATGTGATCATAATATGAATATGTGGATATTATAGGTACAAAGTGTATATCAAAAACTTTTGAAAGAATAGTTTTTTATTTTTAAAATGATAATGTGGAAAGAAAGATTGAGGTTTGGCCTTTCGTTTTTAAAACAGGACAAAAGGCAAATTTTCAAATCATAATAGCAAAACTGCACGTACTGTCCCTATTACAATATCGTTTTCTTGAAGAAATATATGTAGATAAACTTTGGTTTTCCTGTGAATGATCAGAAAACATAACCACGTACTTGTAGTTCCAATCAACATCTTTCAAGCATCAAGTATTAACAGCTTGATACAAGTGGTCCAAAATTGCAGAATAGCACATACCATTTTCATTGAAAGCCAGGTGACGAAGATTCTGTATTGGGAAAAGAATTTTGATTCTCAATTTTGGAATATTTCTGAAGGTATCATTTGCAGCCGAAAAAAATCTTCTCCATTTCAAGTATAGTCCATTTTGTCAAAATAATTACTCAAAATAATCCTGAATTGTTGTTTGACATACTACATGAATTCTTGTCCTGTTATTAATTTATTATCAAAAGCATACTATAAAGACTTGGTCATGTTTAAAATAAATTAACTTTCATAAGATTTAATTTTGGCTATGGAACTAAATTAAATCTATGGAGAATCCTTGTACAACTAATATTTGATGTTTTTCTTTATGGTATATATGAATTTTATCTTGTCCTCTTGAATGATTCAGCTTCAGCCCTTTTACACATATAGTTATTCATTATCCAGTTCCTTGAAATGTTTATGAGATCAAAAAACATCAAATTAACAAAAGAAATATGGCCATATTATGTATCAGCCAGATTTTTGCTTTGCCTATACAGATGAAATATTACACAAAAGCAAATAATTTGAATGACAGAAAAGAATACATTTAGTCGACAGTGACTAGTCTACTGAAAATCTATATCCGACCCCAAATTTTTGTTGTACATTTTTTTCAAGTGTAATAGATTACAGGCTTATTGGAATTCATATCCCAGAGCCCTCCCTCCTTCACATACTCAAGATACCTTGCGAATTCTGGCCTGGCCGTAGTTTTCTTCTTACGACGACGACGAGTACTATCAAAGAGACTAAAGAGTGGGTGGCTCTTGGTAACCTTTTTTGCTTGCTTCACCTGAGACTTGTCTGGAACTGTCAATTCTGGTGTACACTTGGTTGATGAACCAAACATTTTAGCTGGCAAGCTTGTAACCCTCTTTAACTTTGCCTCCAACAACAAACCAGCGGTAGGCTCATCGCCTAATCGTTCATATCTCCGGTGGCTTCCACATGTACTCAAGGCTCTAAACATGGCTTTGCCAGGAAAATTTGCTAGGAAAAAATAGCTGAAAACTTAGCAGTGGATGAGAAAACTAAGAGTGGGCATATATATGCATGCCTTGTATTTAATATGCTGAACATATTGGTAGGTCATAGGTGGTAGGTAATTGTTAATTGCAGTGTGTTTTTGTTGACTTTTTCCAGTAATCCCAACCACCATGAAAGAAATGTCAACTAAGAGGTGCGAGTGTGCAACATCCTAACCGTCCAATATTACATGATCTCAAGGCTGTGCTCACTGTTACATGAAAGGTAGGTAGCAGCCTCACAATTAACAAATAATTAACAAGGTAGATAGTAGATACAGGATTTTTGTATTCAATAAATGTCGTGATTCTTGAAAGTAGGGTTCACTGATCTTGATTTACATTCAAAAGTCTCAATTCTCAACCTCCTTAATTATGTTTTGAACCTGCCTTTACCTTTCACCATTTCTTATGAGAAAATGACGTTTGTTTTCTTATGAAAAAGTTTTCAGGTGAAATTGTTTTCTTTTCCGGTGTTTAGCTACACTCTTAAAAATGCTTTAAAAAACATGAGCATCGCTATAGATATAAAAAAATTTACAATATTTTTCACAATAGTTAATTGGCAAGTTTTTACTGATTATTATCTAAACCTATAGTTGTCAAAAGGTGAATCATATTGAGAATCGATTTTTAATTTTTCTGTATTGTGTACCACAAGATTCACAAACACTTAATAAAATTTATAAAAAAATTATAGATATACATATATAAAGAGTATATTTATTATGAATTTTGAATATATTCAATTAATGACTAATATATTCATCGCTTATATAATAATATTTAATGAGCTAACTAAATAAATCAAACTAGCATGCATTTATAACATACACATTAAAATTGATTAAACTCAAAAGTGATAATACATTACAAATGACTCAAAATAATAATTTTTTTTTTATCATATTTATCATCTTGCCTAATCAACTCCATCTAAGTCAATGTTGTCATCATGTTCATCATTTTGCAAACTTAATTATTTCTTCATTAAAAACTTTCTTCATTGTTATCAACATTTACTATCACTTTTTTTTTTAATAATTTAAAAAAAAAAAATCTTCTTGACATTCTAGTTTCGTGAACTTATAACAAAATAACAAAAATAAAAAATAATTATATTGTTCATACCTTATTCATAGTATATTAAAGAAATTTGTAAATATGAAAGTGAAGTGTAAATGTATAGTCCAAATTTTGTAGGAAAAAAAAAAAAAAAAAACACTTATGGACATGTAATTTTATTAGGTTAAATTAAGTAACCTAATAATTTTGTGTAGAAAACAAGTCTAACAACCTGTAAGATTCAAATAAAAATACAAATTTTAACAAAATAACTCATTTTAAAGTATATGTCCATATATTGTATGATACGTATGATTTTACGATACGTACACTGTATGGTACAATTCATAAGTATTTACGATACACCTTTACGAAGCAAAATTTTTTACACATAATACTATATGTATCATACGATACTGACAATTATATTTGGACCCACCACTAACATCACTCTTTTACAGGAAAAAATTGGCCTTTGCTCTTTTTAAAAAAACAATCCAGCATTTTACCCCATTTCCCAAACTAATTAAGGAAATGCCCATCTTTTGAAACTCGATTTTCTCAAAATCGAGTTAAGCCTTATAGTGACGTTTTTAAGGAGCCTATAGTGATATTTTAAGGACATATAGTGGCATTTTGAAACTTGATCTCCTTGAACTCAAGTTATAGGTAAAAAAAAAAGAAAAAAAATTGCATGTAACTTGACTTCATGGAGCTCGAGTTACAAAACGCCACTATAGGTCCTTAAAACGTCACTATAGGCTCTTTAAAACACCACTATAAGGCTCCAGAATTTTTTTTTTATAACTCGATTTTGAGATAATCGAGTTTCAAAAGAGGGGCATTTCCCTAATTAGTTTGGGAAATGGGACAAAATGCTGGATTTTTTTTTTTTGAAAGGGGCATTTGCCCATTTTCTCTCTCTTTTACCTATCACTAATAATTTGTCACATCAGCAGAACGGGGAGTAGGGCTTGCAATTTGCTTGGGTGTTAGTCGCAATGGTGAACACCAAGGGGCAATGGGTCTTCTTGGATTTTATTGTGGATTTTTGTAGATTGTTGTTATGGTGGATTTTTTTCGATGGGGGGGAGGGGGGAGAATGAAATAAAGGAAAGGGAACCAAAAACAACTAGATGAAAAAACAAGTGCCAAACAGATTTTGGGGTTAGCAAACACTAAAACTGATTTTTAGAACAATTTCTCAAAACAACTAAAAAAAACAAGTTTGGAAAACACAAATTTAACAAGCCAAATTTTTAGATTATGAATTTGAGAGTGGTGTATTTCAACTTTCTCCTAAGTGTGATATCTAGAAGTTTATTATTTTTCTTTCTATATATTCTTAAATTTCGAGCAACTCGAAACCTAACAAACACATGCTAATTTGTCACATCTAAAACCCTAAAATCCAAAATTTTATAATTGTTAAACTACCCATCCAACAAATAAGCTTGGATATCCCATAAATAACCAACATACTTTTCACTTGTTACTGTTCTCATCCCTAAAACAACCCCCATAATTTGACTTTTCCCTTTTATTTCTTTCCCAAATCTTTATTATTCCTTTTCATCATTTCTTACTAGTTCCTAGTCATTACATTCCTGAGCATTCACATCTGTAACTTCTATCATATTCTATTTTACCATCTTAAAAAATTACTTTATCAATTATACCATACCATTTTATAACACAACCAACATCTCAACTTTTATTTTCCTATTATAATCATTAAAATAATATATATTACCCACTAAAATAATATAATATATTTCAATATAACTCTCTCTCATTCTTCTCCCCCATCTCTCTTCCACTTTATCAATTAAAATATATTATAATTTTTACTAAAATACTACAGTATCATCTTACATTTAAGATGGCACTATAGCACAATTGTAAAATAATTTACAATTGTAAGATAGAGCTCTTTTTGTGCTTTTATACTAAATTTTTTCTACATACACAATTTACAATTGCCAATAAGAATGCTCTTACTATTTTCTAGTCATATCTTCAAAAATATGAGCTGCCTAGACTTGACCCAAGAATTCTAGGTTCGATTTGACTTTGTTGTTTCTTTGACCAACGGCAAGGCTACTTCATCAAAAGACGAATACATCACTCAAATGTCAGGAATGAACAATCACGTCTAACCTCCTTTTATAACACACGTTTTTCTTTATCAAAATAAATATATCGCACGTTCTTTATCAAAATATATATATATATATATATATTTTTTTTTTTTTTGGGCTGAGAACCTTTAGTTGCTCCATTATCCTCAAAAAAGGTCATTATCAAACAGATCTTGTAAAGTTCGTGTAGAAATATATAAACAAACTCGTCCCTCCTCCTTGATTGGCTTAAAGCATCTCCAACAGATTGGTCAAATTTTTGTATTGTTTAGAGAATGAATAATGACTTTTACATTTTAACTACCCATTTTTTTAAATACATTTTCTAACAGATTTTCTATCTCATTTAAATATTATTTCTTCATTTATTATTTATTCTTTTTTTAACAACTACACATCTTCCAATATTTTTTTATTCAATATATTATTATTATAATAGAAAAAAAACATTTGAAGAATGAACAATAACCCATCAGATTTGATAAGCTACTATTCATGAGCCAAAAAAAATTTCAGATATAGAAAATCCATTGGAGACTATTTTTATGGTGTCATTCTCTATTATAGAGATTTTTATGCATTTAGCTACACCATTGGAGATGCTCTTAGTTCAAAGAATCAAAGGCAAAATTATCATTCCATACTTTATATTTACTATTTCACAACAATATCTAAATTTTGATTTAATGGTTATATTTTCACACATGAAAATGGATATAAAAAAAAAACGGACGTAAAAAATCGGATATAAGAGAATAAAAGCCCGATATATGATCATTTTTTTTATACAAAAAAATTGGTAGAAGTGATAAGCCCAATAGTTCAAAGTTCCTTTCCTCTTGATTTTTCCCCCTTTCTTGTGAGCTATTAACCTAGTAAGGATTCAAAAATTAAAAAAGAAGAATAATTGACACCTTTTATTCTAATTCCTCTACCTTTTTTTTCATTAGAGTTCTCAGGCCTTGATCTCTTCCTCGTCATCCCATTGCATCTTTCTAGTACATGTCTAAGAATCTTTATTGTTACTAATTTTATAAACTAGAGGTCAGAGAGAAAACTCTCCCAAAATTTGATCATGTAGTATTTATGCGCGGTATCATTAAAAACAAAATAATTAAAATAAAAAACAAAAAAAAAGCAACAACAACAACAAAAACAAAAACTGCAAGTCAAACCGTAATAACCTTTTATGTTATCTTTTGTTATACAAATTCTTATTTGTTTCCATTACTCTCCAAAATTAAGCTTCCAACCACCAATTCTGACGCCATAGAATCCTATCAAACAAGAGATCTAACACTATTAAATTTTTTGGTTGGATGAATTCATTTCAAAAGTATACAACATATCACTTGGGTTAATGACTAATACTCAGCATATAAAGGACAGGCCCAAAAAAAATGAATAATGTGGAAGTTTCATACATACATATCAATTAGTTCACTCCTCCCAAACTTTTTTCATCTAAGTATCATATAACTTGTGAATTGTTTATTCAATGCATGTACAACCAATATTTATATAAATGATAACCACAAACCTAATTGAAGAACCAAATTTATGCATTGCAGAAGACATGCACTGATGCATATATAGAAAAACATTCAAACCACATAATAGATAGATATGCCAAATCAATATCTAAAGTACAGTTATTATTGAAATAAAATTGTTATTTAAATTTTTTTTTTATTTTAAAAAGAACATGGGAGAAAATTCAAAAATTTAATCTGTTTAAACAAGGATATTATATATATTTTTGAAAAAAGTGAAGAATAAGATCGTCTCAAATTTGCAACAGTGACATGTCATACTAATTTATACAGTATATTAATACATGAAGCACCCTATTTATTCATATAACTGCTCTTGCCCATCCATTTATGTTTAAGGTATAAAATCTAACACAGGCGTCCAACATATGAAAGGGAAAACTTGGAATTGTGGAGATTTTAGGAAATTTGGTCTGAATTATAGAGACAGTTAATATTTGCAACTGAAATAGACATACTACCACATGTTGCTGGCCTATGTACATCAAGCAGGAAATTTATTTCTGAAGCAGTGTATATATGTAAGCTTAATTTGTAGACTCTGGCTAATCCCCTAACATCTTCATTATTTAAAAGAGGATGAGTAAGCCAAATGCATCTGTCCATACCTCTAAACAAATTAATTATTGTGAGTACAAGAAATTCTTAAGCCCTGATAATCACATCAAAGTTTTTGAAAGAGAAGCAGATAATTGGTGTTCCCACTGATTGATGAGCAAAAAGAACAGATACTGATGAGTTGGTGACAAGTTGACTTTACAAAAATGGATGTTAAGCTTAAGCTAATAAGAGTAATCTTACCTTGCTTGGCCACTACAAAGAATTTCTACAAGATTGATATGGAACAATGCCTAACTTGATCAACCATACATGAAATGTTCTCCTTTTCTAGACTCTCTGATTTTCAAACTATGCATGACAGTATTCTCCTGGCAGCGTGTTACAGTGATCCAGCTACTCCCAGCTTCCTTGACCAGTCCTTTTGTGCTCATAATGCTTCTCAACTCATCTACAGAATCCCACCTTCCAACGGCTGCATAAAAGTTTGATATGAGTACATAATTCCCTGGCTTATTTGGCTCTAATTGCAATAGATGGTTTGCAGCAAACTCGCCCCTTGTTACATCCAAGTTATGACTACAAGCATTCAATAGTGCCGCCCATACAGCAGCAGTAGGCGTAGTACCATGCTTAATCATATCATTATATAAACACCATACTTCATCTATCAGACCTGCCCGGCCTAAGATATCGATGAAGCAGGCATAGTGCTCTGGTCCTGGATTGAAACCATACTTCACCCTCATTAAATTAAAACATTCTTGGCCTTGCTCCACCAGTCCTGAATGCCCACAAGCTGATAAAAGAGCAAGAAATGTAACAGAATTTGGCAAGACCCCACTAACTTCATCCCCCATCTTCTTGAACAGCTCAAGAGCTTCAAGCCCATGTCCATGACCTCCATATGCATCTATCATGCTTGTCCAGGAAACCACATCTTTATTGCAAATTCCATCAAACAATGACCGAGCTTCAAACAGTTTCCCACATTTCGCGTACATGTCCAATAAAACATTGAATAATTGGGTGTCGAATGTGAACCCTTGACGTAATGCAACACAGTGTATCTGCTTTCCAATCCACAAATCGGAATTCTCAGAACAACCTGAAAGAGCACTAGTAAGTGCAACAACATTGGGTCTCATCATACACATAATTGAGAATGCCTCTTCATATTTTCGATTCCTAACACACCCAGAAATCAAAGAATTGCGCATCACATCATCCTTTCTACGATCCAAACTGTTAAACACTTTAATACCTTCCTCTATGCACCCAACAGCAGAGTAAAAATCAATCAAAGCAGTACCCAATACCACTAAATCACGGCCCATCACAACCACCAACCCATGAACCTGCTTACCCTGACGAAAGGCCTTCAACAAGGTACAAGCTTTAAGCACAGAACACAAAGTAAACTCACTAAACTCCACTCCCTCCTTCCTCATTGCTTCAAAAACTCCAAGCGCTTCCTTGGCAAGACCCTGCACACGTAAAAAGCTCGAAAGCAAAGCATTCCAAGTCACAATGTCCCTGGATTCCATCTCATCAAACACCTTAACCGACTCACCCAAGTACCCATTTTTGGAGTATATATCCATGAGTGAAGTTTTGGTCACGGTTCCCATGTCCGTACCGGTTTTGATCATAAGCCCATGGACTAGTTTGCCGCGTTCAATGGCCGACGACAACGCTGAGCACGCGCCCAACACCGGAGTAAAAGTGTATGCATTGAGGTCGGAGCGTGTGCAGTGCATGTCACGGAAGAGAGTCCATGCGGCAGGAGCATTGTCATTGCGAATGTATGAGACGAGAAGGGCGTTAAGAGAGTAGAGGTCTCGGTGGGGCAATTCGTCGAACAGATTGTGGGTATGTAAGTTTTTTGAAATAACGGTTATGATGCTTTTGGCGGGGACGGTAAGTGAACGTAAGGAATTGTAAGGGGCGGACATCACTAGCGCTACGGTTTGTTGTGATCTGATATCAAAGGTTAGTGATAAAATATGAGAAAAGTTATCTAACAGTGTATATACACTGATTTAGAAAATATTTTTAGAAATTTTTTATAAGGACTAAAAAATAATTAAATTTTTAATGAATTTTTATATTTTTTTTTTATAGAAGTGATATTTGTATCAAAAAAATTAAAAATTATGTTGTAATATTTCTAAAATAATTTATTAACCATTGTTATAAGGATATCTGTTAGATACTTCCATAAGATATTGTGAAAATTTAGTGTCATGATTCAAAATGTTTATAAAGGTATGCTGTAAATCTCTAACAAATGGAAAAGTGCTCAACCAAAACACTAATAGTCTAACAGAGGAACCCACAGGAGAAACTATAGCTTGGTACTGTATTACCAATTCAGCATTCGTTTTTGGTGTTTCCTATCCATAAATGTCGGACATCTGTTCCAATAAATGTTCATCAAAAGCCGCAAATTATGCCTGGTTGCGTTGGGTGCAAGTTTTTTTGACTACACAGTTTTTCAACTTTAAATATCCTGTTGAATAAAATAAAAAAAATAAAAGATGAAAGTTAAAAAGTTGGAATAGTAAAAATATATTTTTGAGGGGATAGAGTTAATTGTACACACTGGTGGCTCTAAATGCAAGCCAGTGGTCACGGACCACCTTTAACTTGTAAAAAATTATATTTTAAAATAATTTATTGTGACCACTCTAATAAAAATGTTGAATACTCTGACTTGAAAATTACAAAAAATTGAGTTCAACAATAATAAGAATAATGCTACATTTACAACATTTTCATAATAATTTTACAACAAATCCAATGTGGTAAGTTGTTACTGATTCCAATTTGAGCTCAATTCCGATATTATTTTTTTACCCACTAATAACAACCTTTTGTTTAAGATTTATTGTAAAAAGATTGTGGACATAGCATCACTTCTAAATCAATTTTGCCCCAAAACATAATCCTTAATACCTTTTATAAAAAAATTAAAAAATTAAAAAAAACTTAAATAACAACAATAAATATTAGTCCAAATAACAACAAATATAAACCAAACAAAAATAAGATAAGACCAAATAATAACAAATGATCTAATTATTCAACAAAAAGATGAAAATCGCTAAACATTCAAATTTGTAATTCGTTTAACTTATTCAATAAAAATAATCTCTAATTTCATTTTTCCCTAAAAAATGGTATCAAGAAAAATATTGTGGTTGTCAGTTCTCCTTAATAGTGACAACAGTTATATTCTTTTTGGTTTTGCAATCACAAAATTTTTACTCTCTTTAGTTACTCTACCCATAATTATAGTATATATTCAAATTATCCCTTTATTAAATTTTATATAATTTAAATTTCTTAGATTTTGTATAAGATCCAATACTCTAGCAACTGCACCTTATCCTAATCCATCGTTTTTTAACTTTTGGGCAGCAGGGACTGCATTATTGTTTAATAGTTTCTAACCATTAAAAAAAAACGTCTGGGATCTAGTTGGAAATAGGTGTGTGAGACCTACAGTCCTACACATCAAGTTTAGTGAATAGTTTTATTAACTAATTCAAGTGTATTTATTTTTTATTTTCTGACAATAAAAGATAAGGAATGATTAGTCGTAACAACTCTATTTAGACATGACCATAATAATCTGTCATTGAAGAACCAATGCTTGAAAAATATAAAATACATCCACAATGAGGAGGTTTTGTGGGTGTTTCAATAAGTGAGTTGAGTTAAAGCATAATCTCAGCTTCAACATGAGAGCAAGAATAATTTTAGGTTGTGTTTGATTGGGAAGATAGAAAAGTAAAATGATGGAAAATGTTTGGAGCATAGAAAGTAAGAGAATAGAAAGGATTTTAGTTTTTTATTATGAAAGTTTAGTTGGGAGGAAGGAAAAGTGAAATAAAGAAAAATAAATTTAAATTTTCGTTATTTGGTTGAGAAGAAAAATGAGAGATGAAAAATATAATTTGTGTTAATTTATTAAAAATAGGTTGGAGTAGGGGAAAAAATGGTTTGAAGCGTCAGTTAAGTCATTTTGACTTAACTACCCATTTTCACTCAAGTTTTCTCCTCAATTGGAGACGAAAACAATTTGGTAGGTCTACGTGAAAAACACCTAGACCCCACTATTTTCCTCCATGTTTTCCATCGTTAACCAAACAATAGAAAACATGATCATTGAAATTTTCTATTTTCACCGCAACTAAACATACGCTTTAGTCAAATTGACTTCATGTGTACACCCTCACGAATTTGTTCAAAGACCTTAACCACTAGGCTACAACCTATGGTGATTATTAACTAGTTCAAGGTGATCAACTTTTCTTTTTAATGATATTGAAAAGAGTAGTGAATATCCTTTGAACAATTTAGGGTGGTAAAAATGATAGTAATTTTAAGAGGATCGGTGCTAATACTGACGGAGTTATAAGAGAAGAGGGAGAGGGGGAAAGTCAATGGTATCAATGTATAGAGTGTTGGATAAAACTAAAAGTTTGATGGACCAAAAAATGGGAGTATTTCAGCAACTATGGCATCAAATTTTTAGAGATTCTTTTGTTCGTCCTAAACAAATAGAAGATTATTGGTTGGAAGAAAAATTGTCTTGAATGCTTTTGGAGACTACGGCATTGACAAATGGGTTAGTCTTAGCTTGTAAAAATGGATAAAAGAAACTTTTTCTTGAAGGTGACGCAAAATGTGTCATTGAAAGTTTTTTTAGGTATTCAAAGGCTCCCATAATATCATCTAAAATTGTAAAATAATCATTTGTAACAATAATTCAGAGGCTAATATTTCATGTGTTAAATGAACGTAATAGAGAAGCATTTTTTTTTTAAAAAAAAAATTTAAAGATAAGACATCTTACTATTAAGAGGGAAAAAAAAGTAGTTTTATTTTATAATTTTCTAAAAGAATTTGATAGCTTTTGCTCTTCCAAGATTGTCTATCTTAATTTTTCTCATTAACCAAAAACCAAAAATTATGTTGCTTTCTTCCAACTATATGTCATTTCCAAAACTTCAAACATCTGATTAGATAGAGGTCCAAAACTTTAAGGATCCGATTACATAGAGGGAGAAAAAGAGAGAGTAGTGGAGAATAGAGTAAAAACTGATTGAAAATTGCCCATAACATTGTTTTGTACCAACTGCCAAGCTACATGTCTTTCAAAAGTCAAAACTACTGTTTTAAATTCATGTAACTTTAAACTATATGAGTGTTTGGATCCATGTTTTGAACTGTGTTTCCGTTTGCATTTTTCCTTTTTTTTTTTTTTTTTTTACGTTTTTCCTTTTTTTTTTTTTTTTGATTCACGCGCAACAGTTTTTAGGAGACAGTACACTGTATATTACTGTTTTTGCACTGTTAAAAAAAAAAAAAAAAATTTAAATGAGTCCCACAATACTATTCACATATTTAAAAATTATTTTACTACAGTATTTTCAGTTTTCAATTTCAGCAAAAATAAATTGTATCCAAACGGACCCTATATGTAGCTTATCATAAGCACACACCACCCTGTCCTTTTACTACCAGCCGTTTAATTTCATGGCACCAAGCTAGACATGCTAGTAAAGCCTAAATGCACGGTGAACTCTACTACATAAATGAAAAGACCTGGCGGGCACAAGTACATCAAGTACCTCCTTTTATCCAAGTTGAATGGAGCTGATATTGCAGAGGATTTTTGGGTTTTTGCTATTCAGAATATTAAATTCTAGAAATCAATGCAAAATCAACTCACTTTGTAATTCTGCTTTTCTATCCATAAATTACTCCGATGATCAATGGAATGTCCAATTATGAACAGTTCATCAGTGCTTGCTTCGTACCTATATATACTTGAGCTTAAGCTTACATTCATAGACCACATAGATAACAAGAATTATCTGGGCATACAGATATACACTTCGTTCCCAGTGCATAAGGGTCCTGCTCTGTAGCATTTTGGAGAGATGATAGGTATGTAGACTTATCCCAAATTTTTGGAGAGGCTGATTCCTATACTCGAACCCACAACATACCGCACATACAGATATACACTTGGAAGTATAAAATTACAAAATGTGCAATGTGACTATATGTGTATTCATCGTACATACTGACATCTGGGCTACCGCTCCTCTGAGTTGAATCTGTTCCAAGCTTCCTAAGAATTGACAGTCCAACAAAAACATGTGAGATTTTTTTTTTTGTGTGGGGGGTTTGGGGGCAGAGGCAAGATCGAACCCGCCACAAGAGGGGAAGGGAAATGGTGACAGTAGGCTGAATGCCCATTGGCATATGATTATTAAGCAAGGCTTACTACCTTACCTTATCCCACTGCAATGTTTCATTAACAAATGAACAAAGAATGAAAGGAACAGTGCAACTGGAACAGAATATAATCCAGAGGATTTCATATGAGTGAGCTAGGTACAGAAAGAATTGTGATGAAGCAGGGCACGTAAAATGGGTCTGTGACTACCCAGGGAAAAATTATGATGTCCAGTCACAAAAGGCTACAGAATTACTATTTCACTGTCAAGGTCATCCATCTTAAGAACAGTAAGAGTTGCTCAAATGTTGTTGATAAAATTTAAGGAATCAGGTGGGTAGTGCTTATAGCTAACAAAGAAGGAATAGTAGTGATTTGTACCCCAAAGTGCATCGGAGACAATATAATGATAGAAGGTCAACAGAGAGGGAGTGGAGGAGCAGGGGAAGGGGAGTATCAAATGCATGGACTTTTTCTCAGTGCTGCCTCACCAATATCAGGAGAACAGTAGAGGCTATTTGCTTCTAATGCGAGCTAAAAAACATTCATTAGAGATATTATTCACATACGAGAATGAATCTCATCACTTCTTCAACATAAATAGGAGTAGAAATATAACAATAACTTAACAATTGTGAAGAAGATGGCAGGCCCAGAACATACCTTTAGCAGATCAAAGACCTTTTCACATATGTACTTCTGCTGAATACTTGCACCCCGCTGTTGTAATTTATCAGGATGAACGCAAAGAGTGGCTTTCCTGTAAGCTTTCTTTACAGCAGCAGAAGTTATGACGTCTGTTAAAGGTATTGGCTGCCAACCACTGTCAGGCCCAAGGATCTGTCAATGAAAAGAAATTGGTTATGGTAACTACTACTAGAGCTTGAGTTTAGAAAAATGGAAGAGAGAAGGTTCAGCATTTGTTAATTCATTTGCTAGCCAAATCCAAACATTTTGATCCTTTATTTCTAACTATGTAGATCATACTGTGCACAATGTATGCATGAGGATGACTAAAAAAATGGTTCTGCAGTCAATGTCAGATTCTTAATAGTACCAAGTCCCTTTTACTTTTTATGAAGCTCTTAAGGACTGTGCTATGAATGTGTACATTTACATACATCTCCAAGAAAGTTACCACAATTACCCATGGACAGGCATAAAAAGACACATCAAAGTTGAGCTTCTTGAAGTGGTTGTGGCAGACTACCAAGTACTAACAATTTAAATTGAAGGAAATCAAGGTTTAAAATGCCTTTTACATTGGTTGGAACTCAAGCAAAACACTAACTAAATGACCATTAAAAGGAAAGCAACCAACACAAACTAGTTCAATGTTCAGATAATCAGAAGCAACCAATCATTCAATCCATTCTCAATTCTCTGAAGCTCAATACTGGGGCACAGGCGTATGCAATCATAAAAACATAATGCACCTTCACGTACCATCCTCTAATCACATTCAACACAAAAGAAAATAGGCATACACCACAGGTAGAAAAACAACACATACATATTGCAATGTTGAAAGCAATGCACGCAGATTCCCTTCTTTCCCACTTGACCATCTCCTGACATCAGCATCCAAAGTTTCTGCTAATCTCTGGAAAAAAATATTTGATCCAAAACAATCAATCAAGAATACAAAGTATGCAATTCCAGAATCTTCTTCGATGTTTAAAAAGATTCTTACATTTCTCTCAGCTTGCTCTCTTTGAGCAAGGAGATCACGCATATTTTTCTCTGCAAGAGCTTTTGCCTGAAACAATGCCAGAAAACTTGGGTTATCTTTGTTCAACATTAAATAAAAATTCACATGTCATGCAAAAGGATGAAAATCGTACTGCACGTTCAGTAGTACGCTGATGCCTCTCTAATCTAGCTTTACACCTCTGAGCTGATTCCCCTTCACCTCCTTCAGGTCTCTCGGTATAATAGGCAGCTTTAGTAGAAAAGACATTAAGTTTAGAAGCGTCCAGGAGAAGGCAGTTGAAAATTGAAATAAATTGAAAAGTCAAAGAAAACATTTTACAGTTGAAAAAAAAGCTAAAGCAGGTACATTGAGGATCACATACCTCCATAAACTGAAGAACTCTGTTTCATTTCACTGCTTCTGAAAGAAGCCAAATATTTATCAGAAACAGATCTGTCCACTCGTTCTCTTGTCTCAAAAGAAGCCTTATCAGCCATTGCTTTTCCCACAGCACGCTCTCTAGCCTCTGCAGTTGCTCTCTCCACTGCAGCACGTTCTACTCTGATCCTTGCTTCCATAGATGCCTTCTCCACAAAAGACTTCTCCCGAGCCTCAGCACACGCCTTCTCTAGTCTTTCACGAGCCTCTGCCATTGCTCTCTCCACAGCAGCCCTATCTGCCCTCTCACGGGCTTCACTATATGCCCTTTCACGAGCTTCAAGTGTTGCCCTGTCAATAGCCATTCTATCTTTTTCTCTTTCCCTCTCCCTCTCCCTCTCTTCTTCTATCTTTCTAATGCGTTCCATCTCCAGCTCTCTTTCTCTCTTCATCCTTTCGGTTTCTTTGTCTTCTGATGTTAAGGACTCATTAAGATTCTTCTCTTTTCTTTCTGTAGTCTGGCTTGCATTAACACGCACAGCTGGTTTTTGGATGTTTCCTTTTATTTCTACCATAGCTGGCCGAGCTGCTTCCATTTTCCTTCCATTTTCAATCCCATCTTTCATCACATGAGTTGACATGACTGCGTCTTTGCTTTCTTCCTGGTTTAAAACAGCCTGGGTCTGCTTTGTATTATTTCCTCTCTCTCCCAATTCATGAGCAAATTTCCTCTCTTTATTTATAGGATCAGAGTCCAGTTGGGAGAGACTCTTACTTTTAAAGATGTGTGTCTGTCTAACACCAACACCAGGTTCACCTGCCTTCTTCACACCATCATCCAAATGGGATGACTTTTTAGCGTCTTCTGTTCTAAATTGGTTCGATTTTTCACCAACCAGTACATTTGCAGTTTCAACCACTTCTGAATCCTTTTCTTTATTTTTGAGTTCAGACTTTTTCTTTCCATTTTCCTCTTGAGCAAGGGCCTCTTGAGTTTCTTCCAGCTTTCCACCGTGTTTATCATTTGTGCAGGCTAACTTAGGTGCTTGAAGGTTGTCATTATCCTCCAGCTTCTGTGCCCCATCAGATACCCCAAAATCCTCCCCATCCATGTGCACGCAGATTCCTTTAGCCAATTTTTGTGCCTTCCTGTAGTCATCCCCTTCGGATTGCTCATGCACTATGTTTAGTCCCTTCAATTCTTCCTTCCCACCAGCATCTTTGAGCCTCTTCCCAGTCTCTTCACAAGTGCTAGCCTCTTTTGGTTCCTTCTTACTTTCTTCCTGCTCAAATCCTTTTTTGGATCTCCCATCATATTCTCTTCTTTCCTGAGCCCCTTTCAGTTTGTCACTGTTAACTACTTGCTCAGAAGCTCCATATAGACTCTTCTCGTCTTTTTTTTCACAAGCATCTGTGAATATCTTTTCAATTTCCTCTATTTCACAAGCCTCTTGTTTCTTTTCACTTTCTTCCCGCTCAAGACCCTCATCTAGTCTCTTCTCATTTTCTTCTCCTTTGTGTAATTCTTTTTGTTTCTTCTCATCCTCTTCCCTCTCAAGAGCCTCTTTCAGTCTCTTCTCATGCTCTTCCTGCTCAAGAACCTTTTGTAGTCGCTTCTTTCTCTCTTCCTGCTCAAGAGCCTCTTTTAATCGTTTTTCATCTTCTTGTCTTATGCATGCCTCTTTCTGTTTTTTCTCAATTTCATCCCGCTCAATAACCTCCTTTAATCTCTTTTCACTTTCTTTCTGCTCATGAGCTTCCTTCAGTATTTTCGCATGTTTTGATCGTTCAGGAGCCTCCTTAAGCCCTTCCTCAATTTCTTCCCACCCAAAAGCCTCACTTCTTATCTTTTCATTGTCTTCCCTTTCACAAGACTCCT
This sequence comes from Quercus tomentella, assembly GCA_028535165.1. NCBI lineage: Eukaryota > Viridiplantae > Streptophyta > Magnoliopsida > Fagales > Fagaceae > Quercus > Quercus tomentella. Next base: position 6,844,455 of record JAPQVY010000001.1, read on the forward strand.
TGAGTCTTTTCTCACTTTCCCTTCGTTTTTTATCCTCTTTCAGTTGCTGCTCATTATTCTCCTTGTGCTTCATAGCCTGCTCAGCTTCAAATGCATATTCTTTCTGCTGGACCTCAACCAGGTTGTTGCAGTTTTCTAATATATCAACTCCAGTTGATTTCTTCTCAGATTCTAAAGGCTTCTGGGCTATTCTTACTTTCTTCACATTCTCTACCTGCTCAGAAACTTCTTGAGCCACTTTTTCCTTCTTCACGTGTCCTTTCTGTCTGTGCACCTCTTTAGCAGCTTTTGATCTCCCTTTGTTTTCCTCCCCTTCACAAGCCTGATGTGCTACTTTAGATTTCTTCTCATACTCCAGCTCATTATTTCCTCTGGCTGATTTCACCTTCCTAATATCTTCTTCTTGTTGATCAGATACTCCCATGACTGCCATTTTATCCTTCTGCCCTCGCTCATGGATTTTTGTATTATGCACTGAAGTCTGAACATGGTTTGTCTCAAGAGCCTTATCAGAAGTATCTGTTCTTACCAATTCAAAAAATTGTGATTCTTCTTTCCATTCACTACCTCCATCAATTTTATCAGACCCCAGGGATGACAAGGATTCCTTGCCATGCTTTTCCTCTGTTGATTTTTTAGCCACTTTTTGAAGCTTTCCTCCTGTTGAAACTGAAACTTCCTGGGCTGTCTTTATAACCTTTTGCCTTTCCTCTCTGACAGAAAATTCTATTCCATTGTCTTCTATGTTACAACTGCTCTGCAGACCCTCACCTCTCAAACTATTGCACTCATCAACAATCTTACTCACCTTCTCTACCTTATCTATATTATGATTCTTTGAACCCGTTTTTGCACTGCCTTGAAAGCCCTCCTTCTTCCTATCCATAAATTCTTTTGCACTTCTGAGTTTTGCTTTAGCTTTCACCATTGCTTCCTTCATAGCAGCAGCAGATGCCGCTGCAGATGAACTCGCATCTACCTCTACATCAAAGAAAGGCGGTGAACTATCACCTGCACTCCCTTCAGAAGCAACAGAATTACCATTTGTCGTCGATCGACTGGAACCTTCATTCCTGACATCTGCTGCAGGCGGTGGTCGAGAGGGTGGTGGCAAATGGGAGGGCTGAGTTCTAAGGCTGATATCTGAGACAGTTACAAAACCATTAGGAAGAGAACCACTTCTTCTATATACTTTCTCAGGTTTTAGATTACATCCAAATTCCTGTCCGTCAGCAATACCATTAAGGGGCTGTGATATGGTTTTCTTCAGATGTTTTCCCTTCATCATTCCCACACTAAAGTCCATGTTAAGATTGTCATCATCAGTCACCTGCAGGAATGGAATATCATCTTCTGTCTTTTGCAAGGGAGTGTCTTCATCAAATACAAAACTGAATCCAGGATCACCATGTAGCTCAGGTATTTGTGTTGTCCCACGGTACAAATCTTCGTTGCTTGTCAGAGTAGCCTTATGATATGACATGTTGAACTCCACATTACCATCAAGTGACTGGTAACAATCCCCGTTTGAGAAGCAATGATTCTTTTCAAAATGATCAGACTCTTCTGAAGGAGATACACTTCCTGCAGGTGTCCTATAAATGTGGAAACACGACAAATATATGCCACCATTAAATTCTAGTCCTGCTAGACTGAACTCAATCATGCATGCTTTTTTTCCCCCATACTTGATGCAGAAAAGAAGGAAATAATAGAAGAATTAAGAAATGCAGAGAAATCAAAAAACCTACATGGCACCAATAATATTAAGTTGCAATAAAAACTTCTAACATAATTAAGCATTCTCACAAACCAAAGCAATTGCACATGCCTCATGCATACAAATGCTTAGGTACGCATCTTTAAAATTAATTATGGAAACCCAGATGAAAAAAATTTCAAGCACAGCTGAAGCATTGAAGCCAGGTATTAGATACAGACTTCAATTCACTTCAGTAGCTAAGTTTACCATGCTCTAAATTCCCCTTTGATTTCGATTTAAACAAAATACTCAATTCAACCAAAACCCCATTTTTGAGAAAGGTTTTAATTTTCCTTTTTTTACTAAACAGTCAATTGCCCAAGTCCCCAAAATTTCTTTACCCAGAATCACTCACATTGTCATGGTACATTTTATAAATAGGAAAGCCAAAAATTCCCACATATTCAAAGCTCACACAAAACCACCAGATCAAATATTACCCAATAAACTAGCCCATATGTACCTTAATCTACAAGGTTGGTCTCTCACTTTTTCATATTAAAAAAAAAAAAGGTAAAAAACACACAAACCCAAACGCACAGTTTAATTTAAGCCACCTCAAATACTCAAAAAAAAAAAAAAAAAACTACAAATTAACCGTTATAAAAACAGAAACCAAAGAAGCCCAACAAAAAAATTTAACATTTTTTTTGAAGTATTGCATTTCAAAATTCAAATTTCACAAAACAAAAGTAACAAAAAGCTAAGAACTTTGAACATTGATCATACCAAGCTTCTTCATCTTCTTCAGAAGAATGGAAATCCCGACCGTTGGACAAGTCAAAAAGCAAGTCCTCATAGGAGACAGCGAAATCTAGTCCACCACCACCGCCGCCGCCGAAGACCTCGGAGTAGTCGAAGCCGGAGCTCCGGACATCGAAGAAGACCTCGGAGCCTTCCTCGTCGACCGCCGGGAGATCCAGGACCGGAATGGAGGTGGCGCGTGAGGCGTGGAAGCTCTCGAATATCTCGCTGTAGTCCTCAGCGCGTGGCGAAAGTGTAGGGGCCACTCCGAACCTCGGCGGTCCGCCGTAAACGTCGTCGTACAAGCCTCCGCCTCCGCCATTGTTGTAAGGCTTCTTGGCGGCGGGTGTGCTGCCGGACCTGTTTGGTTGGCGAGAATGTGTGAGGTTTTCCATTCCAAAATGGTGAGCTTCTAGGGTTTCTTTTTAAGCTCACTGTGTTTTTTGTTTTCTTTTTCTTTTTTTACTTTTTGTTCTGTCTGTCTCTCTCTCTCTCTCTTTGCAGAGAGTGAGTGCAGAGTCAGGAGAACGAAGACGAAAGAGAAATGAAAAGAGACAGTACTAAAAAGTTGCAAATGACCAAAATGGGCTTTTCTTTTACTTTTTTTTTTCTTTTAAGTTTTTCATTTTTAAGAAGTTTTTTTTTTCTTTTAAGTTGAGAGTGAAAAATAATAATAATTAACATAAAAATCTAAGATTTTGTCCTTTTATTTAGTAGTTTACAAAAAATGTTAGAAATTTTAAAGTTTTTTTATATTAATATATTAAATTTTTATTTTTATTAAATTTTGTTTAATTTAAGTTTTTTAATAACTGGTTGACCATCCTTAAAAAAACAAAAATGGATGGACTTATTACTACCTCTTTGGCTCTTTCAACACAAGTGAAACTTATGTCCAATGGTCAGTTTCAATGGCCACACTAGAATTCAGACATGTATTTGTATTTTAATGTGTCCAGTGAAACTGATCACTAGACATAAGTCCAACCCCTTTCGACACAAACATCTTCTTCTAAAATATCACCAAAGTAAATTGGAATATTACGTTAATATAACTCGATAAGAACGTAATAAAAATAAATACTACACTTGAGTTTTTAAATGTTATATAGATTTTATAAATTACAAAAATGTTACGACACAAAATAGGCTTAAAAATAAATTTAAATATAATCTATTAAGTAAACACAAGTTTAGGTTCAATTCTCTCTGTTAGAACTATTGAATTATCAAAAATGTATGTAAAAGTTTTAAGTACAATTTAGTTAAATTTTAGCTATCTTCAGCTCATAATCACTCTCCTTTATGAGCAAATTGGAACAGTTTTAAAGTACGCAAATTCCAATGTTACACAGATGTAGGAGGTGAACAGGTGACAACGCGGGAATGATATTGTTTTTTAGCTGAACGAGAACGCGGGAATGAGTTGAGAGGTCGAAGGTGGGATTGGAAATTTTACAGGTTTTGTTATTTAGTTTGTTTTTGGATACCGTATATTTTGATAAAAGTTAAAAACTTATTACTGAAAATAATAAAAAAATAATTTATGGGTTACTTTTCATTGCTGAAAATACTGTAATTTTGTCTTAATGCACTGTTCATGTCTCATGAACAGTGCAACAGAGCTTTTATCTAGATATTTTCACAACAAATTATAAGCGGTTAGTTGATATTGATTCTAATTTAAACCTACTATTAAAATTACTTTTCTACTCCCACCAATAACAACCTGTAACAACTTACCATATAAAATTTATTATAAAAATATTGTAAACATGATGTGAACAAATCATTTCTCTATTATTTTGGTTAGAATCTACCATCTTTTCTTTAATTATATTATATGTATTATGTAGTTCTATGTTCCAACCAAACAGTGCCAAAATTGGGTACTAGATGTGAACTTGGTTCCCCATAGAAAGAGAGTTGTGAGGTCTTGTTGAACATAAAGACAAAGCTTCAGCTGCGGTACTCTGCCACAGCACTTGTTTGGAAGTATTTGTGTGTGTGGGGTGCAAGTTAAAGCTTCAAAGCAGCAAAATGTCCAAACTAGACTAAAAAGTATCCACACCCATATATTATTTTTGTTGATTCATAAATGCTTCTTCTCTATTTTTTTAATTTTAATAATAAAAATAGGGGATGTTAGGATGTTATTTTCTAAGCTGATACAGATGCTTGATATGTGTCTAAAGTCACTGTTCCAAATTGGAATGAATGTTTTTCTAAGAAATCATGCGGTTAAGAAAGTGTTAAAGATATGGTTCACATAGCATTTTCATTGCAGCCAGCCTAATATGAAATGGCATGCTCTTTATTATTCCTTTTTTTTATAAGCTAAAGCGTTTATCACAATAATTAAGTATCACCCTTAACTATTATAGCTCTTGAAATGATATCAATAAAAAGGGAGAATAAAAAGTTAGATGCAATGTTCTTAATTGCATAAAATGCTCTGCTTTTTTTTTAGTGCAACTTTGCTAGAGATGCAATTTTTTTTTTTTCACAATTTATTGAAGTGGAAAGGATGTAAGCGGTTAATAATCTACTTTCACACTAACTTACCACTAACACCACTTTTATTTCTACCACTCATAACCTACTACTTCAACTAATTGTGAAAAACGTTGTGTCACTCAATTTATTCTTTTGCGACATAATATACCCGTTAAAATTGTAGTAATTCAAAATATTAACTTTTCATAGTGATATTACCAATGTTGCTTCCTACAATATATCTATTATGTCTCATGCTTATAATTAAGTTACTAGATTGTGCTGTATCCCAATTCAAAATAAACTCATTGGGTGTTTTTTTGCCCCCTTTTTTAATGGATTGTGATTGTAAAAAATTGCAAAATGGGGTTGTCTTTTCCTTAACAGTCAAATTTTTGCCTCAGAATTGTGTTTCTTTATTTTGAGAAGATGTCTGGCATTATTGCAAGAGATAGCATGACATTTAAGTAACATTATCCAGCTCAAACAATAAACCCTTTAACCATTTTGGGAATAAATATTTAGTGGAAAATGATGAAAGAAAATTTTACTGATTACCTTATCCACATCTTTCAAATCCAATACCCAAAGAATCAAAGATTATTAGCCACAAACAACTTGAGGCCAACCACAAAATTAGGTGTAAGCATATTGGAAAATAATAAAATGCAGTGGTATAAAAAGTGGGTAGATGGAGGAATTTATAACGTGGACAACATGCAGACGAAGAGGATGGCCACACACAGATTTAAGAAGGATTTGATAGCGACCCAAGATTGTGGAATTTTAAGTAGAAGCCTAACTGTCCTCAAATGGTGGCAGTTGGGATCGAAGTGTAGGCAAAGAGCAATTATTCAAATTAGTTGCATCAACTTGACTTGAAGTTGAATCTGATCATGAGACGTATTCTCTGTCCCTAGTATAAAAATTTTAACCTTGGACTTGGCCTACAAGTGAAGATAAACAGAGAAAGTAAAATTATAATAAAGAATGAAGGAGAGAAAAGAAGTAAAGTTTGAGTAAACTTACAAAACTGTAGGTTTCAGTTACTTAATTGATAAAGTTTATTGTTGTCAAATAAGATACATGTAATTCAATTCTTGTTTATATCAGAAAATTAATTGATATCTTGACCTAATGATAATAAACAATTATCATCAAACGGATATCGTTATTTCTGTATACACATTTTCACAACCTTATGAATTCAATGAGATTATTTTTGTAATTTTACTTATGTGGTTTTTTTTTTTTTTTTTTTTGTTGGTTGAGAATCTTTATTTATGTGTTTTGGTAAATATATTTTTGCTAGTTTATTTGTTAAAAAATGAAATTAAAGGTAAATTTTAAATAAATAAGAAAATTTGTTGATCAAACACACAGGACATATATATATATATATATATATATATATATATATATATATATATGTGTGTAAAAATATGGTTTTACAATATATAATAAATTTCACATTAATGGTCCGTTTGAATTAAGTGAAAGGGAGGGGGAGTAGAGTAGAGTAAAGTAGATTTAGCACAAAATTAGCTTATTTTTAGCCAACTCTACTCTACTCCCCTCCATTCTCCCTCCTTCCCCCTCCATCCAAACAGGCCATAAGGTAAAATTAACCCCATCCAAATGAAGCATACTCTCTCTCAATATATTAAAACATTTCTCTCTCAAAAAGTACAAAGTAGTGTTAAGGATAAAACCGGATTCTTGGTATCCGAATGTAATTTAGCAAAACAATGACAGTATCTTCTTTTGATTACTTTGGCTTTTGTCCCCGTATACCCCGCCATCACCCCCAATGTACTCCTGTCTTCCACTTTTTCTTTCTTCCAAATATATCCTATTTCTTTTGTTTTTCAAAGATTCAAAGTAGATTTCAACATTTTTTTTTAATTTTTTTTCCCCACTTTAAAAGTTCTATAAGTTGTGATTTGAATTGATCATATCAAACAAAAGTAAGTTTCAAATCAAATGCCTGCTTTTCTTTTCTTTTTTCTTTTTTGATATGATCCTCTTTCTAGTAGTTAGCCATTCACAATGCTTCATATGTGTTTTGTATTAGTTATTTCTTTTTTCTTTCTTTTTTTACAGTAGTTGGTAGTTATTGTATAACTTTTTGAGGATAATTATATTTTTCTTGATTTTTTTTAAATCAATAATAAAAAATTATGAACAAAAATGGGTAGGGAGTGACTTCGCATTTTCCATTTGGACATGATCATAATGGGACCTTATTCACTAGGCCCCAATTTGCAAAAATAAAATATCCAGATGAGGCATAGTAGTTCCATCGAGCACGTAAATAAGCATATAAAAAAAATTAATATAAACACATACATATAATTCCATTGCAATGCATGGGATGGGTTCTTCTATAAATTTACCAATAAAAAAAAATAAAAAATAAAAAGTTGAGTTTTTGAAAATCCTTGCTGGGTAGGCCCTTCCGTAAGCCTCATGGCTCATAACAATTTTGGCAATTAACAAAAAAGATGAGGCTCTTATATTACATGGGGGCCATCGTGTTGGCCACTTTATAAATAGTTTATAATTTATATTAGCAACATCTTGTAGAAGCTTGAAAAGTCATCATTCCTACATATAATAATCGATTTGTTTGTCTACCATGTAAAAAATACTAATGAATAGACATTACATAATTTAGTTTTTTGTACAATGAACAAGACAGATCACATGCATGTAAGTATCTTTGCAACTTCTGGGTCTACTCTGATTACTCATGCTATCAAGTGCTCCAAGTGTTGGTCAACATGATAATTGATCAAACATGTGGGTCATTTTCTTCACTCAGGTCATTTTCTTGATAGTGATATAGCATAGGATTGGTGCTCTCTGAAATGTTAATTGCTAATCATATTATAAATTTTGGTTGGTATGCATAGTGGGGGGCACATAATTGGATACACTATTTGTATATACTATTTGTTATATATTAGTACTGTAAAGGTCAAAGAATTGCTTAATCAAAGAACAAAAATTATTACAGTACCTATACCTGGAATCACTGTAACTGAGTGGGATAGAGCATATTCTGAGTTTCTGACTGAGGAGGCTTCGAAATCATATGGGCTATTAAAAGGGTCTCTAAGTTGTTTTTTTTTTTTTTTTTTTTTTTTTGAAACGGCACTGTGAATCTTCACGGGACCATTCTTCATTCATCCAATTTAAAATAGAAAAAGTCTGGTACTACAACTTGTGCCACAACTCGCCAATGTGACGAGTTGTGATTAATAGAGAGATAATGATGGGTCCATGTAAAGACACCTCTTTACCAATCATAACTCGCCACATAGACGAGTTGTGGCACTAGAACTTCTCTTTAAAATATATGTAAGTCCATGCAATTTTATCAATAGTTAAATACAAATGTACAGTCAGTTTGAAATCAAACCACTTGAGATTGATGCCATTAGTTCAAACATATTCCTCCTCTCTTTGAGACCATAGCTTATTATAAAAGAAAGTATAGCAATAGCCTACCAGAATTTTTTATTTTTGTTAAGTACTGGGCCAAATTTAATTATAACGCAATATTTGAAAAACATATTTTCTGCACTTTATTCTGTTTGTTTCGGCACTCTTTTACTTTTTTCTTTCCCTATTAGATCCATGTGTTTTTTAATTAGATTTTTTGTTAAAATTTTATTTACTTGTTTGTTGAAAATTATATAAAGTACAATTGCACATGAAAAAAATATAAATACACGAATAAGGTATAAAACTAAAATAAGAAAATATAATCCAAACTCTTGCTTATGTACAGTTTTTATTTTTTAAACCCTATTTATTTATTCTAAGTAAAACTATACTTCTTTCTCTAAAAAAAAAAAAAAGTAAAACTATACTTTTATCAACTTTTAACAAATAAGTTAACAATAAGTCTAAAGGCACACCAAAATTGACAACAGATTTCATACCTAAATGACCTGATAAGTTGTTAATGGTGGATAATAAAGTAATGTCAATAGTGGACCTATATGATAATCAATAATAACTTTCCAACTTTGTATTTGTGAAATTTGTTATCATAATTATTGTCTGTACCGATAAGTTAATAAGTTTTCAACAGAAACTAATTCAAAGACAGCTTCTTTTTTCATACTCTCCAGATGATTCTCATTTACACTTCATTCTCATATCATTGCCTTTCAGTCTCTTATGTACCTGTCTTTTCTTCACCATCTTTTTCTTTCAATAATTTTGAAACCAGTCCTCTTGTCTTGTAAGTCCGATGATGATGATGATGGTGATGAATAATAAACAATAAGAAAAATAATAGCAAAACCAACCTAAAAGTGCCATTTATTGGCCAAACTCTTTTGACACTTCGCATTCTCTTTAGGTTACTTGCATGTTAGATTTGTTTTGTGACGTGTGTAGACAAGTGAATTATGTTGGACTTGTTCCTATTCCTTAAACTAACTCCATATTCATTTCGTGCCGACAGTTTTTGAAGTTACTATGTTATTGATAATAGGTCATTATTAACTTAACTGTGATGTTTGAATCATTCGTAAGGTCATCAATAATAGCTCTATAAACAAAATCGCAGGCTTGGTTGGGGTTAATTGCTAGCCTATAATAGCTCTCTACCTGAACCAATTAAGAACTTCGGACACACAAACTGGAACAAAAAGTAAAAGCTAGAATTGGGCAGGATAGAACCTCCATCACAAAAACCCACATGAATCAATTATGTTATCTCTTCTTTTCTTTGTTCAATGCAGCCTATTGGGATTGAATGATCGAAATCTTGCCTTTTCACCCAGCAAACTCATTTATGATGCATATAACAGAAACAATTTTATTTGTCTCAATTTATTATATCTGCGGGATTTTCGTAGTTCTTGTCTCAGTTAAAGGCAAGTCAAAGCAACCAACAGATTTTGTTACTCGTTATGCTTTAATTGGCAAAAAGGGAGAGCGGGTTTGAATGATTGGGCTGCACCACTTGCAAGTAATATACATATATATATATATATTTGGATTTTTTTGGAGAAACATGCCTAGAAGGCTATATTGATGAATAAAAATCAAGGAACGAAGAACTACAGAAAAGACATCAGGTGGAACATCTACTAACCAAACCTGATAATCAGCTACGGACAGCTTTTCTTGCTAAAACGTGAGCTGTGGCACTACCGCTACATTTAGCGTGGTTGAGAGCAAAAAATCTAAAAGCCAGATAAGAGAAATTTGCAATCGGTGATCATCAGCTCACCAAAATGAGCAAAACTTAACTCCATCAATAAGTGGTCGATGATGATTTGAGCATCACCTTCAATAATTACGTTATCAAGATAGATCAACCAAAAGTCCAGGCTGATATTATAAGAGCTATCACAAAAATCATTGAACGCTCCTGTATACCTGGTTCCATGTTCTTTATTCCAACATAACATATGCAAAGCAATTGAATTTTACAACTACTGATCAGTAAGAGCTTCACGGATGGCATAGGCATCCAGATACAAGTTCCATTGTAGCCGTTCTCAAAAAATAGAAAATGAAGTTTCTGATCAGCCTGAGAGGATGAGCAGAGCCATATATCAGTAATGTAAACAAAGATCTGACCTTAACACTTTGCCCAACCCCCAAAAAATTATTGGATATGAAAATCGGCATGTAAGCAAAAATAAATAAAATCCACTGACAGCAAATCTCACGAGGAGTTAGCTTCCTCAGGCAAGTCACACTTTTAAGTGGCCTTTGGTACTTTATCGTGCAGGATATTATCAGGAAGGATAAGCTCTGGAGGTGTTTCACGTACAACACCCAGCATTGAGTCATAATCCTCATCACGGCGAGCAAACTTCTTGCGTAGTAACTTCTCCAATTCAATCTCATCAAAGCTCTTTGCATTTTCAGCTGCATGAACCTGTGCCAAGTTGGAATAATTTAAGGCTGACTGGGAGATAAAGGTCATCTCTTCTTCTGTGAGTTTCCTGAGGAACTTTGCTGGATTACCTGCCCACACCTGCGGTAACAATTTAAGAGATTTGCTAAGATAATATGAAGCTCAAATTCAAGGTATGCATAAATGCTAAGGACTCCTAGAGACTAATGGCAAAATCAGGCAGGAGCCCATGTGAACTCAAGTGCAAGTCTAAAAATATGAAAAATCAATTAGTTGCCAAGAGTGAAAGACTTGGATTTGAAATGATGGAATCAGAATAAATGTGTTATGTACCATATTTCAACTCCAAGTACATGACACAAAATAGAATTCAAATAATTAAGCAAATGGCTTTATATGTAGATCAAAGTGCAATGTATATATTGAAAGTATAATATTAGAATTAGTAAACTTTGCTAAAAGATGAAGGCTTAGGTGAGGGCACCATAAGGCGCCACCGGTTAACCCCTGCCCCCCCCCGGGTTTCTCTCTTTTTCAAAAAAGAAAAGAAAAGAAGCTTTGGGCTTAAGCCTGAAAGGTATCCCTGGTCAAACTCCTACAACAATTCCCACTGGAGTAATTCATTTGGCCAGACTTCCTTTGCATACTTCGGAATACGATTTCATGATCAGAGGATATGAAGTCAATGTTCACAAACCTCTCCACAAGGGATCCTTGTGTTCTGCCTAACAAGGGCTCCAGCAGCAACCATTGCATGTTTCTCAACATAAGCCCCATCAAGTAAGGTTGCACCCATACCAACAAATGCCTCATCCTCAACAGTACATCCATGTAAGACAGCACTGTGACCTGACAAATTCAAATTGGAAACCGTAATGGAAAATCCTCATGAAATTCACATCAGGACCATGTTGATATCATTTGCGATGTGATCACAAGTTGCTCACCCACAGTAACATTGTCACCAATGATAGTTGGTAAAACCTTCCCACTCAAATTAGATTTTGCTACGTGAACAAGTGAGTTGTCTTGTATATTTGTTCCAGAGCCAACACTGATGCTGTTAACATCACCTTTAAATAAGAAATCACAATCAGAAGAGAATAAGCACCTTATGAAATGCACACATGTATACACAAACACAAACAAGAAAATAAATGAACAAACTTATTACATATGAATAGTTTCACAGGATAACATTAATCATTCAAACAAATTTAAAACAAAAAATGAGACCAAAAAAGTTACTTTTGATTGAGTTGTGCAACATAAAACAGCTAATGCAATCATTTTTTTGTGACACAACGTGTTCTTATTTCCCCTGCTTTTTTTTTTTCACTTCTTACACAGTGATAATGCTTGGGTTCAGTAATTTTCAGTTTTGTGATTGGATATAATGGTGAGAAGGGTGTTCTGTTTCCTGTATAAAAGAATGTGGTTGTAATAGAGATAGCAAGCTTGAATTTTACTTCCTTTCACTTCCATATTCCTTATATGCCAATTCTTTAGATAAATAAATCTGAAATTCTGCTGACATCAACTTGACCTACTTTCAAAGAATAAAGTTCTTATTATTCTTAACAATTATTACAGCAGTGGTTAAGAGATGAACAAGTAGATTTTGCTCTCTTTTCTAGTTCCCTTTTTGATTGGGTTAGGGCTTGGGGACTCACATCTAGTGACTCTCTTCCTCTATTCCTTAGCTCTCTCTCTTTGTAATTAATGTCTTTTTATGTTTTTTGCTTTCCATCTTTGTTGTACTTTTGATATGCTGGTGCTAATTTGCATCTGGCAGTTTTTTTTTAATATACTTTTTTATTACCTATCAAAAAAAAAAAAAAAAGAGAGATGTACAAGTAGAGGAATACCATTCTATGTGATATGCTCTCTATTTTATTTTATTTTATTTTTGGTCACAATCATAAAATAAGAATATATCACACTGTCGACCAAGGCACAATTTGAACACAACTAGAACATTCACTGTAACAATTACAAGCACTATATTCGAAAATATTATAAGAAAAGATATGGCTAAAACATGAAACTAGAAGTGTACATGGTGCTTTATACATCCTTAAGTTTCATTTTGGTGCAGCATACCTCTCAAAACACATCCATACCAAATGGAAGAACCTCGTCCCACCTGAACATCACCAATGATTGATGCACTTGGGGCCACAAATGCATCCTTATCAACCACAGGAGCTTTGTCAAATATGTTCATGAGTGTCCTATGCCTAGACACTACATAAAAAATATATATATAACCATCACTTATAAAATCCCAAGTTAATAGTTTTAAGAGGATATGCAAAGTCTGGAGGAATCAAAATTAAAATAACAGAAGTTAATCAAAGCTAAAGAACTTCATGCATGAACATGATCGCAAAAAAAGCATTTGACTATGGCCACCAAAGCCGAGCAATCTTTAAAGACGATAACAAAAAGGAAGTAATGCCTTGCATGGGGAAAACTAATCAAACCAAAGAATTAGTTCTTATAGAATACAATTGTAACAAACTAAAAATATGGAACCCCTGAACTGGTTTCCAACATCAACCAATTTCACCTTCAAACATTCTTTTAGAATTTGAGACCACAGCCATCCTAACTCTATCGCCAGAGTGATAGACTACTAATCAAGCTCCATATTCACCTAGTCCAAGTAGGGGCAAGGAAAAGGGACAACAAAACTAACAATCGTAAGAAACATCCAACAGCTTCAAAAGCTTTGATCAACAATGAAATATACTCAAGAATACTAAAAAGTTCTCCAATCTGATAACAACCGGATAGTTATCTACATAGAAATATGCACCACCAAAGATATGAATATAAGAACAGAAGAATATAAGAATCCAACAGCAAACCTCATCTTCGGAACTCTGCAGAACTCTTTAGCTATGACAACACACATCTCTTCTTTGCTTCAGATACCTATCTATCTATTCCCATTGTTATTCCAACTTATGATCATATTCCATGGTTATTTATACAGTTTTGAATATCTCCCTTGTTCTTGTAACTAAGTATTAGAGTCCTCCTCCTACATTCACTAAGCATTTTTAAGTATGGTATTTTATTAAGAGAGAAGGCTACTTCATGTGTTCACAATGATGAACACAAAGCAACTTAATAAATTACAAAGAATTATACACAATTGCAAAGTGAATCTTGGAACTCGAGAATGGAGTTGCTGTGTGTAAAACCGCACACATGAGACCAATTGAACAAAGCTGAAATCAACAAGTATTCCAACTCATCTCTTGGTATCTCTCTATCTTCAAAAGCGCAAGTATTAAGTTCTCTCTATAATATCCGTATCAAACATATCAGAATAAGATTCTAAACACCCAAAGAGTGCTTCCCAAACCAATTCCTCCACCCAAACAATAAGTAAAACACCCAATGAATCCCAAACACCTTAAAAACTACGCTCAACAAAACATATGCAACATCAAATTGGAGCAGCAAATGATCCATTGTTTCTCCGCTACACCAGCACATACAACACCGACCAAATAAAGAGAAACCTCTCTTGATAATGTTGTCGTAGGTAAAAATCTTCCCCCCAAGCTTCTGTCAAACCAAAGAAAGACACCCTCTTTGGGGCCTTAACCATCAAATATGCTTCCAAGGGAATGAAATAGCATTGGTAACTCAAATAACCTAATACTAAGAATGAACGTCAAACTTTCCACTTCTGTTCAAATGTCACCTCATCCTATTACACCCCTCTTGCCTAGGCACCTGTGAGTTTATAAATTCTAGCAAGGAAGTTACCCACTCTAACTCCCAACCATGAAAGTCATAACATCTCATGTTCCAACTGCGTTCCCCCCATCCAATTGGCTATCCAAGACTGAATATACTGAAGCATCGCTGTCAACTGTGCATGCATACTGGTTAGGATACAAATCTTTTAGAGAATAGTGTCCACTCCATTTATCGTGCCATAACCTTACTTGTGTGTCGTCCCCTACATCGAACACCACATGCTAGAAGTTTTCCCAACTTGCTCTGATACTATGCCAACGGCTACACCCATGAGTCCCTCTACTTGGTTTTGATCTCCAACCACCCCATTCTTTGAAGCTATCACCCAATGCCATAAGTGTGTATCTTGATTCAAGCTCCCTATCTTCCTAACCCCTGAACCACCTTTAGCAATAGGTGAACAAACAATATTCCACGCCACCAAAGAGAATTTGAACTCCTATTCTAAGGCACCCTACATGAAATTTATCTGTACTCTCTCCAGCCTATGCCTACATCACCCAAGTACTTTCAAATTTCAATGAGAATTTCATTAGGTCCCACGGCTTTTCCCATTTCCATCTCTTTAATGCGTCCTTTATCTCAGTCATCCTAATTCTTCAAACAAACCTACAATTTTTATCCTCAATTTGGTTATTTAATTCACTCAAATCTATTGTATATTTGTATCCCTTCCTTCAAAAAGCTTATCAAAATAACTTTTCAATCTTCTTTTAATCCCCTCTTCCTTTACTAATACCCATTGATCTTCATCTTCAATGCACTTGGCACAATTTAAATCTCTTGTTTTCATTTCCCTTGTCTTAGCAAGTTTATAAATATTATTTTCTCCATTATTTGTCCTCAATTTGCTATATAATTCATCATCAGTCTTAGATCCAGCCTTCTTGGATAGCTTATTTTTTTAATTACTCTTCGCCGTTTTATAATTTTTCATAAGTGGAATTTTTCTCTATATCTAGGTAGGCTTCTGTAAATCTATCTTAAAGTAAGTGAAGTTTGAACCTCACATTCTACCACCAAATATCCTTATTTGATTGTCCAAATCCTTTAGAATCTCCAAGTAATTCTTTAGCCACTCTTTAATTTAACCAGCCATTTCATTCCACATCTTATCAACATCTTTATACATCTTCGTCTAGAGACTAGACACCACTTGTCTTCTTTGACCATCTTATCTTTAAACACAACTTTCTTCTCTCACTTCAAAGTTCAAACCCCACCACCTAATTCTTGAGTTTCTCTCACCAACATCTCCTATTTTCCATCTTCTAATAAAAATATCTAGTACCACCAACCTATATTGAGTGGAAGCTCCAAACCAGGATTGGAGGAAAACTTTGTCTTATTGAATGGTTGTGCTCTCTCCTGGTATCAACTTACAATCTCAATTTAAAGTTTGTCTCCAACCCAATTTCTATTTTTATCTTTTCCTTATATAGTTATATAATACCATAATGTATATTCAATTTCTCTACATTTCTCACTTTTTTTCATTCTCCTCCTAGACATTACAAAAATAAACGCAACATTATTACTACATTACCTCAGAAATAAAAAATTAAAAAAAAGATCAGAATATCTTAAACACATCTTTTTTTGTTTCTTATCAAGAGCCAAACAGTCAATTTTATAGCATGTTGAGAGAAAAGAAAAGAAAAGAAAAAATCATCTAAGATTAATGCATAGCACAAATTACTCCTATTTAATTAACCAACCTCAGAAATAATATTTCGTTCTTTTAAGAGTATCTGATTAGTGCATTTTTAAAATTAAAGACCTAAAAAAAAGTTGATTAGAAATCGTGGAAAAGATGGCAAAGGATAGAGTAGGAAATAGCGTACGTTGTTCTTGGAAGTAGTATTTGCCTTGGAAGCGACAGCCGAGGCGATCAAGGGCTTGGCCCGTCTCGCGGATCCAGAATCCCACGGTGTAGATTGCTTTTCCCAATGTTCCCATCTTCTTCTTCTTCTTCTTTCTGTCTCGATGGGTTTGATTTATTAATCAAAGACTGAGGAATTTGCTTTCTATTTATTTATTCAGCTGATTGAGAAAAGCATCGAGTGGAAATGGTGAAGAAGTAGTAAGTAACGAACAGTTAAGGTCTGCGTGGTGTGGGAGTGGTGAGTTGTACCCCAAATTGACAGGGGAGTGTAATCTGGTATGCAGCGCCAGTGGTACCTTTGCTTATTGCACCTGAGCTAAACTACACTACTTTTCCTATTATTACTGTAAGTAATCAATTGCCTTTCGCCACCTGTCAACCTTCAACTTTTACCGGCCAAGCTGCCACGTTGGATTCATCCCTTCAACAACAATTAATCAATTTTATATAGCATTTTTTTTTTTTTTTAAGAAGACAAAACTTAATTACAATTAGGTACTTAAGCCTAACTAGTAACTTCTTCAATTAAAGATATATAAAAAATCTATGATTGGGGACGGCGGCTGTGGTTGGGTACTGGAGGCCAAGAACAAGTGAGGGGTTGTAGTTGGATGGCAAACACTAAATAGTGGGGAGTAAGAAGTGAAGATTTGATTGATAAGTTTTGAGTGGGACGGAAAATGAAAACGTAAACCAATTTTCATCATAAGTGTATTTATTTTATGGTTAACCGGAAAAACAATTTCAAGTTGACCAACATTTTTCATCATTCCAAACACCCGTGAATGCGAAAAATATTTTCCGAAAATTAATTTCCATCAAACAAAACATAGTGTAAGTTTAATCGTGTATATAAATATTATGCACTCCAACATATCAATTGCGACTCATTGACCCTTATGAATGGGCAATAGTGTAAGTTAATAGTGACAGTCGACAAGTGTTTGAAGGTAACAACATTTCATTTTGTGATTAACAATGATTGAGTTTTGGTTTGTATGGAGTTTCAACCGAAAAAGGGAGTTGAAGGATTGAGAGAGAAGGAGAGAAGAAAAAAATTTAATAACTTTTTTAATTAAATTTTTTTTTTTTTTACCATGATTACATTTTTCGTACACCAAATGAAGAGTCCAGGTGTAATTTTAAATTAAAAGAACATATTAATTTCGCCCTAAAGTTTCGAGAATTATAATATATTACATAATCAAAGTTTCTAGAATTATTTCCACATTTTTCTCAAAATAATTTTCAAAAATCCCGTCGTGGTAGGTTAGTGTGAAGAGTGAAGACAAGGAAAGGGATACATGGTGATGTTACAACAACTTAGAGTAATAAATATATCACGCAATGATTTCTTCTTCTTGTTTATTTATTTATTTTTATTTTTATTTTTTTGTTTGATAAGTAATAAATTTCTTCCAAGGTTATACATTGATTCCGGATCAGATTCATTCAACGAAGGCATTGTAACCCCATGAAGCAAATTACATGGGAAAAAACGCTTGGCTGATAATATTTGAGCAAACATACAGAATTATCTTGGGTCACTTTCATTCTTCTCAATGTCAAAGTAAAATTAACAGGAAAATTGTGCTCCAATGAATGGTTATCAAATTATAGTAACAGTGACACACAGAAGAGATTTGAGCTTCATTCTTCTATCGTTTCTCTCAACAAAAATATCAAATTATAGTAACAGTGACACACTGAAGAAACTCTTTCATATACTATTATTTTGACGACAAATTCATACATCACCAACAAATCTTTAAATGCTCTTTACAACACTATGGTTTCAGTAACTCTTTCAAATTTTCATACCAGGGCTTCTCTTATTTACCACACTAGCTTATAGGTTTACCTAGTTCAACTTTCTTATGCTAATCCTCAGCATGTTCAGCTCTTCACTAATTAACCATTATAATAATTCATATAGGAATCTAACAAAATAATGTAACTCTACAGAATAAACCCAAATTAACATTTCTCTTCCCAGAAGCAGGATCCAATACAGACATTTATAGAGAAGTTGATAGTATTAAAGGTGCGGCCTAAGCACCATTCATACCAACATTACTAATGTTTATGCAAGTGATATAAAACTTGGGCAGACAGGCATGCAGCAAGAAGTCTATCAACCCATCATAATTTAGTGGTCACAGCCATTCTAGTTAGTTTCCAGGTAAGTTACTGCCTCAAGCTTTCAACAATGTAGGATGCATACAGGTCCCTGCAACGAAAACCATTCATACAAGGGAAACAACTGTGATCATAAGTTCAAGAAAATACAAATTTTAGTAGCTCAAAAAAAATCTACACTCATTCATAAACGGAGATTAAACAATAAAATTATAGAGCTTGATTTCATAAAAAGGGAAAAGACATGAGAAACTCACATGGAGTACTTGATTGCTTCAATGGCAGACTCAGCTGGCAGGAAGTCTTCCACATCAACTTTCTTGTTTTCATTCTTTTTGTCTATCATAGGCTTTGAGTGAAAGGTATACAATGCAGCCAAGTACAGATTGTAAACAGATAACCAGAATTTGAAAATAAAATGATCTATCAATCTAGTATCTACTATGAGAATTTATAAATGGTTTGCAATAAATTTATTGGGTAAATGAAATCATGCATGCATATAGTGAAAACAGCGTTGAAAATGTCATTTGTCAAACAAATAATTCATGAGCACAAACCCCCCATAAAAGAAAAGAAGAGAAGAGAAACAAAGTCTAAGAGCAAGTATACATAGTAAATGAGTGAGAGGATACAGTCCTCAAAGAAACGGCGGATTTCAGCAAGCCGATGTGGAGGAAGCTCCTTGATGTCCTTGTAATGGCGGAACTCAGGATCATCAGCACATACTGCTATGATTTTGTCATCCTTTTCACCCTGCATCAATATTTTTACAACTGGTAATTCCTCTTGCAAATTTGTCCTAAACCTGATGCCCATAAAGAGATTAGAAAACATTGGATTATTTTAAAAATTTAGAAGCTAGCTGATAATATCATAGGGAAAGCAACAGAAACTCCCTTGGCTATTACATCACTAACCACTGCAGCTGTGCCGTATTAAATATCACCGACCTCTCTTGAAGATTGGCATCAAATATAGAGCAGGATTTTTTTTTTTTTTTTTTTTCTTGAGATAAAATATATACCAGGACGTTGAAAGGCTGAAAGTAACAGATATTGATGCTAGATCAATACCAGGGAATTCATTCTCCCTTTCATGAAAAGGTCCAAGGTAGGACAATCAACTTGGACCCCAACTTAAACCCAAAAATCAGATAACCCAAGCAACTTGTAGGATATGATGGGATAGTTATTACTTCATAGTTCATACCAACAGTATACTCACCCTGTACACACCATGTGTAAAATATGGACATTCTTGGAAAATGTGGACACCTGGTGTCCACATTTTACACATGGGGTGTGTATACTGTTAGTGTGAAATAATAATTTTCCTACAAGATAATGCAGGGAGGCACATAATACAACACAAACGGGAAAAAATTATGTTCAGTATTATCCTTAATGCAGGAAGTCACTTAATATAAGTATATAACACACAAAAAAAGGAGAAATTTTGTCCAGTAATATCCTTGGGAAGCTAATTTTTATATTTCCCTAACAGCCCCTTAAATCTGTGATATTATGTTATTCAAATGAGAAATAAATGTCAGAACCACAATATAGGCAGCAACAGATAAACCATTTACCTGGTCAATCATAGGCATTAATCCAATAGCACGAGCACGAAGGAAAGTACAAGGTAGCACAGGCTCCTATGCAAGAAAGTCCAAGAATAGACTGTTTTAAGTTCAGAAATTAAAATAATTGATACTGTTTTCACTGGGTAAAAGGTTAATGTGTCTAAAGGAAGCTACCTGCATCAGTACCAGGACATCCATGGGATCACTGTCTTCACAAATTGTTCGTGGGATAAAACCATAGTTGTGTGGATAAACAACAGATGAGTAGAGAATACGATCAACCTATTTTAAAAATTCATATGCTTGAGTTATTTTCTTAATGTAGCAAATACATAAAATTAACATAACATGCCAATACCCTAGAAACACTATGATGGCAATATAAAGGTCTATATAAGCAAGACCATTTATACGATCCTCCTCACATAAAATAACAGGATCTTAAGTGTAGGAAAAGAGGGATTGTGGATTATGATAAAATTAATTTCACTGTAATCTTACTTACATGCATGAATTATAGGACTTCACAACCCTTTCAAAGATGTAAGTATAAAAAAGAAAATACTCACCTCCGTTGCTTAACAGAGTTGAGATTATCAAACGGTAGACATTTAGCATCTGGTTAAATTTTTACACTTTTTGAAAAACTTCATGACAATAAGACTTTTATATAGCTTTTAGGGCAGTTGAAGGTGGGAACATTCCATAATGAAATGGATGCCCTCCAAAGCAAATGGTATGACGATGACTAGTAGCGGAACATACAAGTAAATTGAGTTTAACCTAAATAAAAATAAAAAACAAGCTTACTACTAGAAACAATGCATCTGAACAGGAACATGTTGGATTAAGAATTGGAAGGTTGAATTAAAGTTAGATGCGGAAGAAAACTCGTACTTTTATAAGGCCACTTGTCTTGTCAAGCTCATACTTAACCTTGCTGCCTTTTCCAATTTCAACAACCTGCCACATAAATTCACATTGGGATTTGAAAACCAGAAAGATTTTTGATACACAACATATATTTCTTTAGACACTGAGAAAACATATATTACACCAGGATTAATTGTTAGAGAAAAAAGATCCTATTTAAAGAAATGCAAGATGCTTTGATGGGTGTGAAAGGACTATGGTAGAGCTGAAAGAGATTTTTATGAAGATACTGCGCTCGAGTGGATAACAGCTTCAGGGATGTTTTCCTTCTCAAATTTAGTTGAGCTTATGGATTTGTGTAGTTTTAGACTATTGTAGTGATGTTCAGGTAATACTCTCAGTGTTCTAGTGTTCAGTTTTTATAATAAAATTTATTACTTATCAAACAAAAGAATAAAATAAAAATAAATAAATAAACAAGGGGAAGAAATCATTGCGAGATATAATTCCAGAAAGGTCGTTATAGCTTTCTGTTTCACACATCTTGTTAAATAGCAGGGTCCTCCCCATTGGCGAAACAACACAATTCTAATTGGTTTACATTCTTATCCACCACACTAATACACAAACAAGCTCTCAGTCACTTCTCCTTAATGCAGATGTTGATATGGAAGTTCGACGGAATTAAGAGAAATCAGCAAGATATACCATACCATACATACATCTAGCAGATTGCCCATAGGCCCATAATACTTGCTAAAGATTCTTTTAGAAATTCGTAACAAGAAAGATTTAAGAAAACAAAACTTACACAGTTGAAAACCGATGGAGCACCTGGTCCTGCATAGTCAAAATTATTGAGCATTAAGCACAAGTCACATAAACATTCATACAAAGTAGACTAAAAGCTGCACAGAGTTTTACCAATCTCCAAGTCATGCCAAGGATGAGCAGCTATAGATCTTCGGGACATTGAATTAAGGATCCTCTCATTGAGAACCACCTGTGGGAACCCCGACGAAGTTCTCCCACTCGCTTCTCCACCATTCTTAGCCATGTTCAACCTTTACAATACCTTAATAAACATAAGAATGCAATCAAATAACCATCCTCGATAAACCACGATTTGTTTAAATTAAATTATTAGGCTCTGAAAACAAATTTCACTTCAGAAGAAATCACACAAAGAACTGAACTGCAACAATGACAAAAAAAATAAATGGATGGCATATAACAGAGAATATTTACCTTCAAATAAGTGATAAATCACACCCAAAAAACTACTAGATTTCCAAGTTAACTAGCGAACATTACCCAGATCATCGCAGATGGTGCAATAAGGACCCTTAAAAAAAAATTATTACGAACCCAAAGTCTAATCAAAATACAGCCACCAGAAACTAACTGATACACAAGGAGTAATTTCGCAAAACAGATTAACTAAATTGATAATCAGCAGATTCACAATATTTATAATTCTGGCAAAGGTACTTCAATTAGTAGTTGAAAACATCATGCACCATCAAGAACAAGCATAAACAAAATTTCAAAGAAGAACCCAACATTTCTTGAATAATTTACTTGTCATCTAACCCAAGTAGAACAATCACAAATAAACTCACAAAGAAGAGCCCAAAATTTCATGAATAAGCACTCAACATTTAACCCAAGTGGTAAAAATCCTTATAGAGCTCACAAACATGGGCAACATAATAAATTATTTAGCTAAAAAAATCAAAGTAAAAGCTGGTAAAGCATTATTAACAAAGCTGATACCCAAGAAATTCTAGAAAAGCAGTAGTAACAAACACAACAACATTAACAATCAAATAAAATAACAACAACAATAATGAATACTAAAAAGAGCAGTCACAGACTCACAGTAAACCAAACAAAACCCACAAACGAAATCGACATGTACTTGGAAATCACATCAAGATACAGTCTCTTTAGAGGGTTTCATCAAATGGGTATTCACCAACGTTGCTCTCAGTCAAACACAACACAAATTTTCAAAACAACCCTTTTTTCTTTCTTAATAATTACAAGCAAAACAAACAAAAACAAAGTTTTTCGCCGCCACCATTGAGATTTGAGAAAAGGGATAAGAAGCACTCACGGTCACAGATAGACAGCCACTGAAAATTCCCACTTTACGCTAAGCTTTCCTCTTTGTGCGTGCGTGTGTGTATATATATATATATATATATATATATATATAGAGAGAGAGAGAGAGAGAGAATTTGAGTGCTCAAAAATAAAAAATAAAAAGAATTTATTTAAACAAAGAGGGTCGGTGCTTGTCACTTCAATCAGGTTCAGCGGTCAGTCATAAGTGAATACGCACCGTCCGATTTCAACGGAATGAATCGGACGGCTGTGGGTGCTGAAATGTGTCCGAGAGCTTGATTTTATTCTCGAAAAGTGGGAAATCTTGGAAAAAACCGGGCACTAAAATAAAAATGAGTAGAGCTGATACTGTCACTGAGGTTGCAGATGGAGGCCTAATGAATGTACTCCACGTAAGGAACGTGGTCAGAATTGTCCAGTAAGGATGAGCCAAGTTTTCTGTGTTTTTATAATACTTAACTGTCTAATGAGCATCTCCAATAGACTATCTAAATACAAAATTCTCTATATTGTAGAGAGTAAACCTGCAAAATAGGTTTCCAATGGACTCTCTATACCTGAAATCTTTTTGGCTCATAAACAATAGCTCATCAAGTCTGATGGGCTACTGTTCATTCTTCAAATATTTTTTTCTATTATAATAATAAGGTATTGAATAAAAAAATGTTGGAAGATGCGTAATTGTTAAAAAAAGAATAAATAATGAATGAAGAAATAATATTTAAATAAGATAGAGAGTCTGTTGGAAAGTGTATTTGAAAAAGTAGGTAGATAAAAGGTAAAAGTCACTGTTCATTCTTCAAACAGTACAAAAATTTGTCTAATCTGATAGAGATGCTCTAATATTAAAAGCTTCTCTTTCTTTGGATTTTTGTACACTTGGAGCTTGTGGAGTGGATATGCCATCTCAATTGCGTAGTAAGAGCATCTTTATCAAAGATTTCAAAAAATTTAGCATTTACCATTTTAAAAATCTACTTTATCAATTTTAAAACCTCATTTTACAGTACACTCAATATCAAAAGTTTTATATTTTTTATCACTTCATTAAAATATTAATTTTTTATTATGTTTTATTCCCATTCACATCTCTTTCACTACCGACAAAACCACTACCACTGCTAACACCCGCTGCCACCACCGCTCGTAATCATGGCCACAGCCACAGCCACCACCACCAACCACAACCTCAACCCTTAACCACCAAAATAAAAATAAAAATAAAAAAACCACGGCACAAACCGCAGCCAAAACCCACCACCCTAACAACCTTGATCTGAACCCACTAGCAGACCCATCACGCCGAACCAAAACCCGTCAGACCCATCACGCCGAATCAAAACCCATCAAACCAGATTGGTGAACCAAAACCCATCACACACACAAACCCAGTAGATCGATGACCCACAACTTACGCCAAACCAAAACCACGACTACAAACCACAACCAAAACCAAAAAAAAAAAAAAAAAAAAAAAAACCTTCATCACCGCCACTAGCAGATTGGTGAACCAAAACCCGTCGGACCATCAAATCGGTGAACCAAAACCCATCACACACACGCAAACCCAGTAGATCGGTGACCCACGACCCACGCCAAACCTCCACCACGATCATTGGATCGTCGAACCCACGACCCATGCCCATTGAACCACAATTGCCGACCATCGAACCATTGCTGCCACCACCCTCGACCATCGAACCATCAGACCACGACCCTAACCATTGGACCACGCCGAACCACGGGACAGAGAAGAGAGAAGATGGAAGACAGAAGTGAGATAGGAAAGAGAGACAACTGAGAAATAGATCTGTTGGGGGAATAAAAAACCTTTCTTTTTTTACAATCCAGCTACAGTGAGTTTGTATTGATACAAGCTCACTGTAGCTTGGTGCTAAATCTTTTAAGATTTAGCATGTTTGATGGAAGTGGATTTTTATTACTAAAAATGCTAAAAAGTAGCATTTTTTTAGTATTTTGAGCACCTTTAATGAGAATGCTCTAATATTCTCTTTCGGCATTTTGAGCTTCTTCTTTTTTAAAATATGTTTCTTAATTGAAAATTTGACTAGGAAAGTAAATATTCCTAATATTATCACATGAATTACTCAATTCAACTCGGATTATTCAATATTTTTTAATTAAAAAATACGTTGAATTATGCAATGGAAAAAATTTAGCTACAAAATTGGTTGTAGTCTAAGGCTACAACCTTACTTAATATCTTTTTTATTAGAGATGAATTTTAACAAATCCACCATTAGATTACATCTTCTTCTTATATCCTTCATGCTTGCAAGATTTCTAGAAAATTAAAGATTAATAATTATATCATCAATAAATTATTTAAATGGTAAGTTTTTATAATTTAAAATTATGCATAAAATATAAACTTATAGATCATATAGTAAATAATATCCGATTGACACAAAATTTGATATGTGTATTAAGAATGTAAAGAAAATACAATTCAACGGTTAGATTTTCAAAATATGTAGTAATATTTATTTTATTGAGTAAGGTTGTAGCCTTAGACTACAACCAAATTTATAGCTAAACTTTATATTTCTGCAATAATCTTTTTTTTTTAAGAAACAAACACACACAAAAGAGAGAGAGAAAGAGGTTCTAACATAAAAAGCACACCACTATAAACTTCACTCAAAAGCCATAATAACTTTAAGGGAATATAGGGCTAATAAGTCTTCTTTTATTTTTCATGGATGTCATACAAACATTATCAATTTTTCTATAAGTCTTTAATAAGCTTTGAGTAATGTTGATTCCTTGTAGGGGGGAGGGGGGGGGGTAGTAAATATAACTCTGTACAACATTACTCTCACATGAGACTAATATCAATACTATTTTAGTTGTATACTTTTCATAGTATATCATCTTACTGCCATTGATTCTCACCAAAAAAAAAAAAAAACCTTTCCATTGATTCTCTAACAAAAAGACCATACCGCCATTAAAAAAAAATTTTAAACAATTTTATCGCAAAACTTATTAATAAGTTTATTGACGGAAGTGATGATATACATACCAGTGATACCACTTCAACCATGCATTAGTCATTAGTCAGGCCAAGAATCTTGTAGTTCAATTAGTTGACACTTCCTAATGTTTCAAATGGAGATATTAATGGGTCAAATCTCTTATCCCTTGTTGTAACCGTCAAATTATAAAAATTATTTTAAAAAAAAACCATGAATGAGTTAGATTCTAATTCTATAAAAATAAAAACTTGTCTATCTCTCTATTTGAGTATAAACCAATTTTCAATATGCTTGAGAGTGATTAAACATCACTCGAAGCAGGAAACTAACTTGCACAAAGAGGAATGAATTCGGCATAGCCTGAATTAATAGGATTTCTTTGTGAAATCATAAGTTAACAATAAAAACATGGAAATTAGAGAAACTTTATTGATAGCAATAACGAGATTACAATGCCTAAATTACAAAAAGTCATGTGAGGTGAATTTGATGCACTCACAAGCATGAAGTAATAACCTTTGGATTATGAGAGTGAGAGAGAGAAAGAGAGAGAGAGAGAGAGAGAGAGAGAGAGAGAGAGAGAGAATGTCTATGGTTTTGATAGATGATTGTGTGGGTCTTGTGTGAGAAAGTGCTTTTCTATTTATATATGGAACTTTGACAATTAAAGTTGTTCCTTGTCGCGTGTTGTGTTGCAATTGCTCTTTTCCCCCACAAATCCTAACTAATACTCGTCCAAAAACTCTCTAAGCAACTCCTCTTATTCACATGCTTATCATGTGCGCCTTTCACTCAATTAGTTCCATGCAAGAAGAGATCGTGATTATTCACGAGACTTTCATGTGTTCTTGTTTGGACATATACACGAGTTGTTCCTTATGGCGTGAGGCAATTATCATGACTTGGATATTAATAAGATGACGCCACTTGTCTTTCTCTAAGGACTTTATTTACTATTATTGTATCAGCGACATATATCTTATATAATCTTTTACAATATCATCATATACTATTATTACTCAATCATTTTTGTTTCAATTTTTGCCAAAAAGGGCATGAGAAATAATGTTATATTCCAAATCAATTCTTTTTCCTTTTGATAACAAGTATTCTTATATAAATTTTATAAAATTAACCGGATAAATTATTTGTATATAAAAAATTAGTGTACTGTCTATAGGTAATTTATTCATGAAAAATCAATTCATTTACCCATCAGTAGATGACAATTTAATTTTTTGATGGGAACATATGACAATTAATTTATACATTGATATAAACATTTGGTTTCAATTTTGATGAGTTGGAAGGATAAATTAGCAGATTTTTTTTTTTTTTTTTGAGAAAACAGTTAGCAAAACTTTAGACCATTATGACTAATGTTTTTGTTTATTTCAATGTATAAAGTGTTTGAAACGGCTATATTTTTTGGCATGAAACTCGTGAGAGTTATGTTTTTGGCATGGAACTTGTGAGAGAATATATATATATATAAGAGGTAATATTTAAAATGGAAGTCATATCCTTCTTCATTAAAAAAATAAAATAAAATAAAAATAAAAAAAGAAGAAGAAGAAGAAGAAGAAGAAGAAGAAGAAAAGATCAGAAGCAAACTTGTTATGTATAACTAGGAGAGAAGGCACCAAAAAAATAAAAGTAAAAAAGACTGGTGGATTTTTTTATTGATCTTGAGTTTGTTGATAATTTTTGAAGACCCCAACTATGTATATAAATCAGTTGTTTGCCTTAAACACAACTAATTTAACAATTCAACAAAAACAATCATCAAAAGCAAACGCCATAAATTAAAACTATCTCTTTATAAAGAAAAAAAATCAACAAATCCATTCCTCGTTGCCCAACCACCTTGACTCTAGTCAAAGCACTTGATAAGCTTGGTGACAATATTATCCCACACAATGCATTGCCGTAGTGCCATATTGGGTGCATATTAAACTGAGAATGTGAAGCTAGTCCTAAATAATATCCCACACAATGCATTGCCGTAGTGCCATATTGGGTGCATATTAAACTAAGAATGTGAAGCTAGCACTTAGGACTTAGGTCTTATGCAATTTAGTCAAAGATTCCTAGAACCTAAAAAAATTCGAACCACCAATATAATTAAGAATGTGAAGCACTTAGGCCATAGCCAACTCAATCAAAGATGTTTGTATAGGTCACGTTTATAACATTTCTTTGGGTTTTTTTTTTTTTGGGTTCCCTTTTCTAGAAGAAATTGATTAAAGAGGAATGTTAGATGAAACGCAGACAAAATTGGCCTTTACCCTTTTTTAAAAAACAATCCAGCATTTTGCTCAATTTTCCAAACTAATTAAGAAAATGTCCCTATTTTGAAACTCGACTTTCTCAAAATCGAGTTTAAAAAAAAAAAAAAAAATTATGGAGGCCAATAGTGGCATTTTAAGGAGTCTATAGTAATGTTTTAAAGACCTATAGTAGCATTTCGTAACTCGATCTTCAAGAACTCGAGTTCAATGCAAGTTTTTCCTTTTTTTTTTACCTATAACTCGAGTTCATGGAGCTCGAGTTACAAAACGCCACTATAGGCTCATTAAAACGTCACTATAGGCCCCTTAAAACGCCACCATAAGGCTTAACTCAATTTTGAGAAAATCGATTTCAAAAGAGGGATATTTCCCTAATTAATTTGGGAAAGGGGGCAAAATGCTAGATTGTTTTTTAAAAAAAGGATAAAGGCCAATTTTTTCCGATGAAACGCATTTAAAAGATATCATCATTTTTTTGAAACTTTTAATACTTAACGTGTAAATGGCCTATGACAAACCTTCCAATTTTGTTTAAAAAGTTCTGTATATACAGATGAAAAGCACTTAGTGCTCATAACGTACCATCATGTTCTTGCCTATATCGAAGATTGAATCTAAACCATTCATTTGGTATCCTCATACTCTATTAATATGTTTGTCTTAATGAGTTAATTATAAGATTTCCTTTGTGTTAAAGAGTTTTGAGTGAATTCATTCCTTTAGAGAGTTCTGTGCATGCAAGTCCTTTGGTAAGTACTAAGTATATTTTGATTATTTTCCTTTTCTTTAATTTCCTCTAGTCCTTATTTAGATATTCTTCACAATTCTTCCTTCTTTTAATTATACATGTTTCTTTCTAAATTTTAAATTAGAGAGTCTTATTGATTTCCTTTTTTATGTTTAATTGCCTCTATTGAGTTGAATTAATTCGTTAATTAGACAGCCAAGTATATTGTTTATCTTTATACTTAAACAGAATTTTGAGGTGCTCTAATATTTTTTAAGGGTAAATTAGACTAATATTTCCTGTGTTTTTTATGGTATTCTATTGAGATTTGCTTAAGTTTATATTTATTATTTATTTTTTTTCTAATCACATGATGTGCTATTGTTTTATTGACCAAGAATAATATCATGTCATGTGGTCAATCAATTTCACAATTTATTTTCTACATTATTTTATTATTATATTATTCAATAACTTAATCTTGTTATTGATAAGGAGGCTTCTTCTTTCCAAAACGATCTTGTAGTTGACATGACAGATACTTCTACTTTGTCATGAAAGATTCAGTGGTGAAAGCAGTGAAGCCATTGGTCACACCACCAAAGCTATAGTTTTTACTTATCGAAAGATTTTATTTTTTATTTAATGGCACCGTTTTTTTTTTTTTAATACGTGATGTAAAAGAAGCTTAAAATTTATTCATCACGTGGGTGTACTTTATGATATTTATTTTCCAGTAGTATTTAGAGGGAGATTGAATAGTCTACTCAAAAAAAAAAAAAAAAAAAATCAAAGAATCTTAATGAAAGACGGTCAAGACAAGAAGGTGTTAATTTATTTTATCATGAATTTTAAGTAATCACATATTTATTCCCTAATTTTCTCGCTGCTTTCAATAGTCAGATGAATTTTAAGCTGCACATACATCTCTGTCTCAAAAGAGAAAAAAACAAAAAAAAAAACAAAACAAAAAACTGCACATCTCTTTTTAGCGAAAAAAAAAGAAGATAGCTTTTTTGTAAACATATATTTTGGCCTCTATTGAGTTTTTAAAATCATGTTTAATGGCCCCATTATTGTGATTTTACACGTTTTGCATCATTTGAGGTGAAAGACGCCCTTATTAAAAAAAACAAATTTTGAAGTTTTTAATGGGGCATTAGATAAGAGATTTTTAGTAACATTATTTACATTTTTGGGAAATACGTGTGGATGAATACGTGTGTGAAAATATATGTAATATTGTTTAAACACTGAAAACTGTTGTTTAAACAATTATAACAAACTGTCCTTCAAAATCCTCCAAAATCATAAAGCTGAACAACAGACTACTTTGAATTACAATATTAGATTCTCAAAAAAAAAAAAATTGCAATATTAAAAAAGATATAGCTTTTAAGACATTATTAGTAATGTAGTACATATGTATTCACAGCCCATTTGCACTATTTGTTTCGTAAATTTCTAGAGATTGTCGCAAATTTATAAATATCCACAAATAAGCTAATAATTATTGTCGTTATTCTCACTATAGTTGATAGAGAAATTACTTGAAAAATCATATATTTCCACAAAAATATGGCAGTAAACATCTATATACTAAAATTGGAGGAACATGTATGAATTCCCAGTCTTGAAATATGAATATTTTCACTTACCCGTACTTAAAAATTGTCCATAAGTTTTCCTGTAAATTTAGAGGGAAAAAAACACATAATTTTTAAAATAAAATCCTCTAATTTTGGGTATTGTTGTTTTACTCAGAAAAAGAGGAGCTTAGGTATTTGAAACTTCATATTGGTTGTTAAAACGTGTTCATTGTCCAATCTCTAATTTTATCTTGAAATAGTTAATCAGGCAATTATGTCTTGAAAGTAAACTACTTTCTCATTGTAACTATAAAAGTTATTTGTGTTGTACAGCTTTTTAAAAAATGACTTGGAAAAAAGAAGAAGATAGATTTTCGCTTGAGAAAAATTTAATTATGTGCATTATCAATGTACGTTATATATCCCATAAAAAAATATAATTATTTGTATATAGGTGCATGACACTATCGATCACTTATTCATTAAATCGTGATTCTTTGTACTTTGGTTTGACTAAAATTGTTTATCAGTGTTCTTGAAAAAAAAATGTTTCACAGTGTACTCCTAATAATATCATTTAATCTTTTTCATTCATCTTGTTATAATTTAGATGTAAGACCATAAAAGTTCTATAAAATGTCATATTTTTTGCAAGAATTATTTACCCAGCTTCGTACCAATCAACTAGTTATCTCTCTTTCTCTCTCCATTTTTTTTAATGACTAAGTATCAATCTGCTATCACATAAACAATAATTATCACAGCTTCTATTTAATTATCAGCTTCTAAACATGCTCCTTTACAGGTTATCTAAACCACAATGATTTGCTCTGGGCATGGTGCATTTATAGTACTTCTTGCACTTTCATGTTTGATTGTGCCTATCACATATGCATCCAAATTACCATCACAAGTACTGGATTTCATTCATGGTGATACTATAAAAAATGCTGGTTGTAACACCAATCTCAGTGGAAAGAGATGGGCGGTTCTAGTTGCCGGATCAAATGGTTACGATAATTATAGACATCAGGTATAGATTTGACAAAATTATTTATACTTGTTTGAACATATAAGTTTTTTGTTCATTAGCAAGAATAACTCAGTAGTTTTAAAATTGAATTTTTGGAAATGCAGGCTGATGTATGTCATGCATATCAAATACTGAAGAAAGGTGGGTTAAAAGATGAAAATATCATCGTGTTCATGTATGATGATATTGCATTCAATGATAACAACCCCAGACCTGGTGTGATTATCAACGAACCAAATGGTGCTGATGTTTATCAAGGAGTGCCCAAGGTCTTTTCTGCTATAGTCATACAATTTCAATTATGAGCTTGTTATAACGTCCATTAACATTTAACAAAACTTAATTATCTGAGTTTAATTTATATTTCTTCTTGTAGGATTATACAAAAGATCATGTTAATGTAAAAAACTTTTATGCTGTTATTCTTGGAAACAAAAGTGCCCTCACTGGTGGTAGTGGTAAGGTTGTGAATAGCGGACCAAATGACCATATTTTCATATATTATACTGACCATGGAGGTCCTGGAGTTCTAGGTTAGTAATTTTACTTTAAATACCAAAAGTTGGATTGAATAATACAATAGTAAATTTTCAACTAGTTACAATACA
This sequence comes from Quercus tomentella, assembly GCA_028535165.1. NCBI lineage: Eukaryota > Viridiplantae > Streptophyta > Magnoliopsida > Fagales > Fagaceae > Quercus > Quercus tomentella. Next base: position 6,876,986 of record JAPQVY010000001.1, read on the forward strand.
ATAATGTGAAGGTTTTTATTATCAAATACTAAGATAATTGAGTTCATCATACTGTTTGATAGCGATGCCTAATGGTGAATATATGTATGCCGAAGATCTTAACAATGTGTTGAATAAGAAGCATGCGGCAAAATCTTACAAAAGCATGGTAAGTTATCGACTTATTGTGATCCCTTCAAAAATGATTAATTTGCAATATTTAGCTTGTTTAGTAGTATTAATCTTTTTTGGGGTTCAATTACTTAATATGGTTTTATACTAACATGAAAATTATAGGTATTTTACCTTGAAGCTTGTGAGTCTGGGAGTATATTTGAGGGACTTCTTCCAAATAACTTGAACATATATGCAACTACAGCATCAAATGCAAGTGAGGATAGTTATGCAGCATATTGTCCAGAGGATTCTAAAGCTGTTGAGGAATATGACACATGTTTGGGAGACTTATATAGTATTTCCTGGTTGGAGGATAGGTATGCAATATTTTGTATCATTATCAAAGTCATTTACTCTAATAACTTCTCTGAAAATATTATCTCAAAACAAATATACATTAGTTCTGATGATTTTATATTAAACCCGACACTATTTTATTTTTGCTATGTGGCTAATTTTTGGAACTCAAAATTTTGGAGCAGTGACAAACATGATTTGAGCCAGGAAACTTTGCAGAAGCAATATGAAGTGGTAAAAGATTACTTCCTCTTGTAAATGTTTTACAAGACCTTATATTAAAAATGTCATAGTTGAATCTTTAAATAGGTCAATTATGTATTGTAGACTGTTTTTAAGTAATGATAAATTGAATCTTTTTGTAAATTGAAAAAAGAAACTAAAGAGCTTGCCTAAGAAGATTTCTAGATCTTCTTGTTAGACCCTCTATTGCTATGTCTCTTTGTCTTTGACCAATCATCAATTCAACCAAAATCTTGTGGATGCAATTACAGATTCAAAGGAGAACAGTAGCAGGTGTTTCAGATCGCAGTTCACATGTAATGCAATATGGAAACATAGAACAAAGTAATGAATGCCTCTACTATTACATGGGTTCAAATCCTGCAAATGATAACTATACTTTTGTTGAAAATCCCTCTTCACCATCAACTCTGAGGGTTGTTAACCAACGTGATGCAAATCTCCTTCATTTCTGGCACAAGGTTTTTTGTCTTTCAATCATTTGTTACTACTACTTTCTCATAGGTTCTTTAAGTTATATGTCTCTTTTTTCTTTTAACAAAGTAATAATCATACTTTCTTCACCTTAAAGTCACTTTCATTTTTTTTTTCTCAGTACCATAAAGCCCCTGCAGGTTCTCATGAAAAGCTTAAAGCACAAAAGGAACTAAATGATGAGATTTCTTTAAGGAAGCATGTGGGCTACAGTATAAATCATATTGGAGAGCTTTTGTTTGTAAATGGTAATAGCTCAAAAGTGTTGGAGACTGTTCGGCCAAGTGGGCAACCTATTGTGGACGATTGGAATTGTTTTAAGATGCTTGTAGGTCCTTGATTCCTTCTTTCAAGTTTCATGTGTAGCTAAATTGCTAACCTCATGATTTTGATGTTAATATTTTTACCATTTTCATGCTGCAGGTAAGTACATATGAGAAATATTGTGGATCATTATCAAAATATGGGACGCAACACATGCGAGCAATTGCAAATATGTGCAATGCTGGGGTTACCATGAAGCAAATGGTTGCAGCATCAACTCAAACTTGTTTTAAGATACCCCCTACTTATTAGCATTTCTACAAAAATAGAATAACTGGATCAACCTGGATTTGCTTATCCTGCTCTAATGAGCTTCATATGTATGTGTGTGAAATTTAGCAACCTATTGGAATGGATGTATCTATATTCTGTGAATTTAAGTAGATTTGTTTTATGACATTTGAATACAAAAGTATTAGAAGACTAGTCCATTATAACATATAAAGATAGTGGGCAGGATAATTCAGCCTAAAATTTGTGCCAAAGTATTTGAAGGAAAGAATTGAACCTCTTAACAATCACTATTAGACTAACTTATGTTGCATTAGTGAATAAAACTAAATAATAAACAAATAAAAAAGAAATGAGAACAATAGCGGTACATAAGTATTTCAAACTAAAGAGAATGAAACTGTAAAAGCCTACAGTTCAAACTTGAAACTGCTTATGTACCTTCATCTCATTTACAAACAACTGAATGTAAGTATGGTTATAGAAAATATATGCATGGGTATGTATAATACACCTAAATGATTGCATCCATATGAAGCTCCAAATTCCATAACGGTAAAAGTGTAATAATGTTCTTTGTGCTCAATGTCAAATTTTAGCCTCCCCCCCCCCCCAAAACACCTTGTTGTGCCTTTAGGCCTTAAGACAAAATCACAAAACGAAGCCAAGGAGAGAGGGTTGACCTTGTAATTCTTACACTGACACAGACGCTCTAAACTAGAAATCGCATTTGTTAAGTCAAAAATTTTATAATTACTTCAATTTTAAAGACTGCTACAAACCAAAGCAGTATCTCCAATCATGATATGATCATCTAAACCGTCTCCTCTTGAAAATCCCAGCATCTTTTCGAGCATTTCTTACCTTATTCAATTGAAGGTGTCTTGAGCCCCTTAATCTTTGAGACCTGCCCCTAACATGAACTGATACTTCCCCAGTCTTCAACCTTACATGATGATGGTGATTGTGACTGTGTCCACTATGCCTACTTGAAGGGTAGAGAGATCTCCGAAGCCGATCTTTTCTTCTCTCTCTGACAGACTTTTGCTTTCTACTGACATTTAGATGATGATAGTTATCTGAAAAATCACTGTCATCACTTGAACTGTACCCTAATTCAATATCTTGAAAACGGCGCCTGCGCCGGCGGTTTATCCTCTTGGTATCCTTTAACTTGTGCCACAAGAAACAGGTAATGTCTTCTAAAGCAAATGGTACGACGATGACTAGTAGCAGAACATACAAGTAAATTGAGTATAACCTAAATGAAATAAAAAACCAAGCTTACTACTAGAAACAATGCATCTGAACAAGAACATATTGGATTAAGAATTGGAAGGTTGAATTATTGAAGTTAAATGCGGAAAAAAAAAATCGTACTTCTATAAGGTCACTTGTCTTGTCAAGCTCGTACTTAACCTTGCTGCCTTTTCCAATTTCAACAACCTGCCACATAAATTCGCATTGGGATTTGAAAACCAGAAAGATTTTTGATACACAACATATATTTCTTTAGACATTGAGAAAACATATATTACACCAGGATTAATTATTAGAGAAAAAAGATCCTATTTAAAGAAATGCAAGATGCTTTGATGGGTGTGAAAGGACTATGGTAGAGCTAAAAGAGATTTTTATGAAGACGCTGCGCTCAAGTGGATGACAGCTTCAGAGATGTTTTCCTTCTCAAATTTAGTTAAGCTTATGGATTTGTGTAGTTTTAGAGTATTGTAAGCGATGCTCAGCTAGTATACTCTCAGGGTACTTGCATTCAGTTTTTCTAATAAAATTTATTACTTATCAAACAAAAAAATAAAAATAAATAAATAAACATGGGGAAGAAATCATTGCGAGATATAATTCCAGAAAAGTCATTATAGCTTTCTGTTTCACACATCTTGTTAAATAGCAGGGTCCTCCCCATTGGGGAAACAACACAATTCTACTTGGTTTACATTCTTATCCACCACACTAATACACAAACAAGCTCTCAGTCACTTCTCCTTAATGCAGATGTTGATATGGAAGTTTGTCGGAATTAAGAGAAATCAGCAAGATATACCATACCATACATACATCTAGCAGATTGCCCATAGGCCCATAATACTTGCTAAAGATTCTTTTAGAAATTCGTAACAAAAAAGATTTAAGAAAACAGAACTTACACAGTTGAAAACTGATGGAGCACCTGGTCCTGCATAGTCAATGTAGGGATAAGGGCCCAAATTGTGTATTGGGCCTTGGGCCTTGGCCGAGAACGTGGGGTGATCCGAGGACGAATAAATAATAGTGGGTGGGTTAAGCTCAAAGTCCCATGAGTAGGTTACAAATGGGAAGGTAGGCCGAGGAGGAATATCTCCTCGGATAAGCCAAACACAGGTCAAATGTATATCATAATATTCAAGGTGACTTTCAAGGAAGTTTCGGTGATAGGGACATTCATCATGAACGCACAAGAGGGATGAGAGCTCAGAAATATCTAAGGAAAAACTGCTATTACCGCATTGAATGCTCTGCAGCTAACTCTCTGGCCACATTAATGAGAAAGTGATCTCTGAACAGTGTTTTTTCAGCCTTACAGCTACTCCCAAAGACTTCAAAAGGGGGTGGATGGGACAAGGATCAACTTGAGCAATCTACTGTCCACGTGTAGGGGAAGGATGAGAAGGGAAGAGGATATAAATTAGAGAGAGAACCTTGAGAGAGTGGATCGGAAAAATTGGGAGAGGAAGCACTGTAGCAATCAAAATTGTATTTATAACTTGTTCAATTAAGTTATATAAGAACTGACCTTCTCAGACTGTGCCGAGGGCGAATTTACTGGGACAAATTCTTCCTGCTTTTGTTTGATTGTCTCTTAAATCCATTCTAACCGTTATTCAATTCATTAGGGCTTAGCTCTTTGACCCACTCTCTACAAATCTATTATACTGGGCCCACCGGGCAAATATCCATTCACAATTTGGGCTTGGGCTCCCATTCGTGTCCGTACAGTCAAAATTATCGAGCATTAAGCACAAGTCACATAAACATTCATACAAAGTAGACTAAAAGCTGAACAGAGTTTTACCAATCTCCAAGTCATGCCAAGGATGAGCAGCTATAGATCTTCGGGACATTGAATTAAGGATCCTCTTATTGAGAACCACCTGTGGGAACCCCGATGAAGTTCTCCCACTCGCTTCTCCACCGTTCTTAGCCATGTTCAACCTTTACAATACCTTAATAAACATAAGAATGCAATCAAATAACCATCCTCAATAAACCACGATTTGTTTAAATTAAATTATTAGGCCCTGAAAACAAATTTCACTTCAGAACAAATCACACAAAGAACTGAACTGCAACAATGACAAAAAAAATAAATGGATGGCATATAACAGAGAATATTTACCTTCAAATAAGTGATAAATCACACCCAAAAAACTACAAGAACAAGTGGAGACTGCTAGATTTCCAAGTTAACTAGCGAACATTACCCGGATCTTCGCAGATGGTGCAATAAGGACCCTTAAAAAAAAATTATTACGAACCCAAAATCTAATCAAAATACAGCCACCAGAAACTAACTGATACACAAGGAGTAATTTCGCAAAACAGATTAACTAAATTGATAATCAGCAGATTCACTATATTTATAATTCTGGCAAAGGTACTTCAATTAGTAGTTGAAAACATCATGCACCATCAAGAACAAGCATAAACAAAATTTCAAAGAAGAACCCAACATTTCTTTAATAATTTACTTGTCATCTAACCCAAGTAGAACAATCATAAATAAAATCACAAAGAAGAGCCCAAAATTTCATGAATAAGTACTCAACATTTAACCCAATTAGTAAAAATCCTTATAGAGCTCACAAACATGGGCAACATAATAAATTATTTAGCTTAAAAAATAAAATAAAAAAGTTGGTAAAGCATTATTAACAAAGCTGATAACCAAAAAATTCTAGAAAAGCAGAAGTAACAAACAGAACAACATTTACAATCAAATAAAATAACAACAATAATAATGAATACTAAAAAGAGCAGTCACAGTAAACCAAACAAAACCCATAAACGAAATCAACATGTACTTGAAAATCACATCAAGATACAGTCTCTTTAGAGGGTTTCATCAAATGGGTATCCACCAAAGTTGCTCTTTCAGTCAAACACAACACAAATTTTCAAAACAACCCTTTTTTTCCTTAATAATTACAAGCAAAACAAACAAAAACAAAGTTGTTCGCCGCCGCCATTGAGATTTGAGAAAAGGGATAAGAAGCACTCACAATCACAGATAGACAGCCACTGAAAATTCCCACTTCAGAGCATTTCCAATTGTATATGTAAAAGCAAAATATTCTCTATAACAGAGAATGAGACAACAAAAAAGCCTAATGGATTTTCTGTGCCTAAACTTTTTTATAAGTTTATACCTATACTCTTTTTTTCTTACGAACAGTAGTTCAATGGTAAGTTACTGTTCGTTCTTCAATTTTTTTTTATTATAATATTCAGGTGATGAATAAAAAAATGTTGAAAAATGTGTAATTATTAAAAAAAATATAATGAATGAAGAAATAATATTTAAATGAGATAGAGGCACTCCAATGGATTCTCTATACCCAAACTTTTTTTTGCTCATGAACAGTAGTTCATCAAGTTTGATAGGCTACTGTTCATTCTTCAATTTTTTTTATTATAATATTCAGGTGTTGAATAAAAAAATGTTGAAAGATGTATAGTTATTAAAAAAAGAATAAATAATAAATGAAGAAATAATATTTAAATGAGATAGAGAATCTATTGGAAAATGTATTTGAAAAAGTTGGTAGATAAAAGATAAAGTCTCTGGTCATTCTCCAAACAATTCAAAAATTTGATGAATTTGCTCTATGTAAAAGCAAAATATTCTCTATAATAGAGAATGAGACCAAAAAAAGCCACTCTAATAGATTCTCTATACCCAAAAAAAAAATTTAGCTCATGAACAGTAGCTCATCAAGTTTGATAGGCTACTGTTCATTCTTCAAAATTTTTTTTTTCTATTATAATAATCAGATGTTGAATAAAAAAATATTAGAAGATGTGTAGTTGTTAAAAAAAAAGAATAAATAATGAATGAAGAAATAATATTTAAATGAAATAGATAATGGGATAGAGAATCTGTTGGAAATTATATTTAAAAAAGTGGGTAGATAAAAGGTAAAAGTAATTGCTCATTCTAAAACAGTACAAAAATTTGATGAATTTGCTACAGATGTTCTACGCCAACCTTTCCTCATTGTGTGTGTGTATATGTATATATATTGAGAGAGAGAGAGAGAGAGAGAGGAGAGAGAGAGAGAGAGAGAGAGAGAGAGAGAGAGAGAGAGAGAGAGAGAGAGAGAGAGAGAGAGAGAGAGAGAGAGAGAGAGAGAGAGAGAGAGAGTTTGAGAGCTCAAAAATAAAAAATAAAAAGAATTTATTTAAACAAAGAGGGTCGGTGCTTGTCACTTCACTTAGGTTCAGCGGTCAGTCATAAGTGAATACGCGCCGTTCAATTTCAACGGAATGAATCGTACGGTTGTGGGTGCTGAAATGTGTCCGAGAGCTTGATTTTATTCTCGAAAAGTGGGAAACCTTGGAAAAAACCGGGCACTAAAATAAAAATGAGTAGAGCTGATACTGTCACCGAGGTTGCAGATAAAGGCCTAATGAATGGACTCCATGTAAGGAAAGTGGTCAGAATTGTCCAGTAAGCATTCCCATTAAAGCTTTTAAAAAATTTACCATCTCAAAAACCAATTTTATAACATATAAGAGCATTCTCATCAGGTATGTCAAATGCCAAATATTTGGCATTTGACACACCAAACACCACTATTTAAGCCTCATCAGCTGTTCTAAATGTTTCAAAATTTTGAAACATGCTACAGTACCGTCTCAAATATGAGACGGTATGGACAGCAATGCCAAATTTTTTTATTATTTGTTTATTCACCGGGTTTTCTCTCTCATATTCACTCCGGCTCTCTCTCTCTTTTATCTCATCTTTTCTCTCTTGATCTGAGTTCTTCTCTCTTGCCGATCTCGCCGAAGCTGCCAATCTCGCCGCTGATCTCGCCGAAGCCGTCGATCTCGCCGGAGCCATAGTCGTCCTCCACAGCTCCCTCTTCACTCTCATTCTCTTCCTTTCTCATCCTCAAGCTGCCTGAAGCCGATCTCGCCTAAAGCCACCTCAAGCCGCTGAAACAGATCTCGCCTGAAGCTGCCTAAAGCCGATCTCGCCGCTGACGTCTCCTACCTAAAGCCGATCTCGCCGCTTGAGCTGTGGGTTTGTTTAATTTGGGATGGGTTTTGAGGTTTGTGAATGTGGGGGGTTGTGGGTTAGTTGTGGCAGTGGTATTGTGGTTGTGGCGGCAATTTGGTGGTTGAGGTGGTGGTTATTTTTTAGGTTGTTGTGGATTTTTTTTTTTCTTTTTTTTTAAGGTGCCGTTGGTGGATGTGGGTTTGTGCCAGTGGTGGATGTCGGTGTTGTTGCAGCAGTGGTTGTTGGTGGCCGTTGTTGCGGTAGTGGTGGAGGAGTTGTTGTTGTTGTTGTTGTTGGAGGAGGAGTTTAATATATTATTTTAATGTGGTGTAAATATTATTTTAATGTATAGAAGGGAAGAATAAAACATCTGATAAATGAGAATTGTAAAATAATGTGCTAAAATGATAAAGTAGGTTTTTGATGTGTCAAAATGACATTTTTTTATGAGAATGCTCTAAGAGCATTCACATCCCAAAATTCTATCTCATCCTATTTTATCATCCCAAAAATCTACTTTATCAATTATACCATACCATTTTACAATACTCTTAGCATCCCAACTTTTATTTTACAATACAACACATTAAAATAATATTTCTACACAATAAAATAATATATCTCAAAACTTAAATAAAAACAAAAACCCAAAACTCAAAAACCTGGTGTGAGAGAAAGAGTAATTGATAAATTAAGTGAATAAAATATTAGTTTTTTTTTTTTTTTTAAGAATTGAGCTATAGTGCAATTTTACCTTTAGAATTGCAGTGTAGCACTATTGCATATTTTTCTTGCAATAGTTGGTTTTTATAAGTCCGGATGTGTGGGGAGTTTTGGGCTTTTATGTTAAATTTTTCCTACATATGGCATATGTCATTCCCAATGTGAATGCTCTAACACATCACTTTACCATATTCTTTATATCAAAACTTCTATTTTTTTAACACTTCATTTAAATATTCTTTCTTTATTTTTTTTATTCATTTTTTTAATTATTTCTCACTTTCCCTCCATCTCTCTCTCCCACTGTCTCTCAATCTTTCTCAACCTGGTCTAGAAGCTTCTCTCCCTCTCTCTGATATTCTGCTCTCAAAACCTCTATGGCTTGAGTTTTTCAAGCTCATCACCTCTAACCACAGCCACAGCCACCACCATCAACCACAACCTCAACCCCCAACCACCAAAAATAAAAATAAAACCCACGGCACAAACCATAGCCAAAACCCACCACAAAAGCGCCACAAAACCGCAGCCAAAACCCACCACCCTAGCAGCCCCCGATCTGAACCTCAACCCAGATCTAAACCCACCCACAACCCAAATCCGATGTTACCAAACCCACCCACTCATACTCACAACTCAAGGCTTGTGATGGCTCCGGCAAGGCGATCTTGAAGAGCCGATGAGGCGAGCCTACAAGGTGGGCCAAGGCGATCTTGAAGAGTGCAAGGCTTGCGATGGCTCGGTGAGGCAGACCGTTGCTGTGAGAAAGAGGGAGACAAAGAGGACAGAGAGGCAAAGAGAAAAAGAAAAAGAGACCTGGAGAGAGAGAAAGAAAGTAACATGAGTTTTTTTTTTTTTTTTTTTTTTTTCAACCGTGCTACAGTGAGCTGTTATCAATAATAGCTCACTGTAACGGTGTGTCAAAATTTTTGACATTTGAAATCTTTGATGGAGTGGGTTTTTTTGTATATTGGTGCTAAAATTTAGCTTTTAGCATATTTAGCATCCTTAATAGGAATGCTCTAAGGATGAGCCAAGCTTTCTTTGTTTTTTTATAATTGTTAACTGCATAATTTTAGAAGCTTCTCTTTTTTGAATTTTTGGGTTTTTGTACACTTGGAGCTTGTGGAGTGGATATGCCATCTCAACTGGGTAGTAATATTCTCTTCCGACATTTTGAGCTTTTTTTAAAATATTTTTCTTAATTAAAAATTTGACTAGGAAAGTAAATATTCCTAATATTATTATCACATGAATTAACAAATTCAATTCGGATTATTCAATATTTTTTAATTAAAAAATATGTTGAATTCTCCAATGGAAAAAATTTAGTTACAAAATTAATTGTAGTCTAAGACTACAACCTTACTCAATATTTTTTTTTATTGGAGATGAATTTTAACAAAGGGTAATTATTGGGTACTCACGGAGTATTTAATAATTTTCCTTTAACAAATCCACCATTAGATTACATCTTCTTCTTATATCCTCCATGCTTGCAAAATTTCTAGAAAATTAAAGATCAATAGCTATGTTCTCAATAAATTATTTAAATGGTAAGTTTTTATAATTTAAAATTATGCATAAAATATAAACTTATAGATCATATAGTAAATAATATCTGATTGACACAAAATTTGATATGTGTATTGAGAATGTAAAGAAAATACAATTTAACAGTTAGATTTTCAAAATATGTAGTAATGTTTATTTTATTGAGTATGGTTGTAACTTTAGGCTACAACCAATTTTGTAACTAAACTTTGTCTTTCTGCAATAATCAATTTTTTTTTTTTGGAAACAAACACACACAAAAGAAAGAGGAAAAAAGGTTCTAATACAAAAGAACACCACCATAAACTTCACTTAAAAGCCATGATAACTTTAAGCGAATATAGGGCTAATAAGTCTTCTTTTATTTTTCATGGATGTCATACAAACAATATCGATTTTTCTATAAGTCTTTAATAAGCTTTGAGTAATGTTGATTCCTTGTAGGGGGGGGAGGGAGGAGGGGGAATGATGAGGTAGTAAATATAACTCTGTACAACATTACTCTCACATGAGACTAACATCAATACTATTTTAGTTGTATACTTATCATAGTATATCATCTTACCGCCATTGATTCTCTAAAAAAAAAACCTTTCCTTGATTCTCTAACAAAAAGACCATACCGCCATCAAAAAAAATTTTAAAACAATTTTATCGCAAAACTTATTAATAAGTTTATTGACGGAAGTGATAATATACATACCAGTGATACCACATCAACTATGCATTAGTCACTAGTCAGGCCAAGAATCTTGTAGTTCAATTAGTTGACACTTCCTAATGTTTCAAATGGAGATATTAATGGGTCAAACTCTCATCCCTTGTTGTAACCATCAAATTATAAAAATTATTAAAAAAAAAAACCATCAATGAGTTAGATTCTAATTCTATAAAAATAAAAAGTAAAAAATAAAAACTTGCCTATCTCTCTATTTGAGTATAAACCAATTTTCAATATGCTTGAGAGTGATTAAACATCACTTGAAGTAGGAAACTGACTTGCACAAAGAGGGGTGAATTTGACATAGCCTAATTTAATAGGACTTCTTCATGAAATCACAAGTTAACAATAAAAACATGAAAATTAGAGAAACTTTATTGATAGTAATAACGAGATTACAATGCCTAAATTACAAAAGGCCTAAGTTACAAAGTCTAATTCATGTGAAGTGAATTTGATGCACTCACAAGCATGAAGTAATAACCTTCGGATTATGAGAGAGAGAGAGAGAGAGAGTGTCTATGGTTTTGATAGATGATTGAGCGTGTCTTGTGTGAGAAAGCGCTTTTCTATTTATATATGGAACTTTGACAATTAAAGTTGTTCCTTGTCGCGTGTTGTGTTGCAATTGCTCTTCCCCCCTCCCCCCCCCCCCCCCCCCCCCACCCCAAAATCCTAACTAATACTCCTCCAAAAACTGTCTCTAAGTAACTCCTCTTACTCGCATGCTTATCATGTGCACCTTTCACTCAATTAGTTCCATGCAAGAAAAGATTGTGATTATTCACGTGACTTTCATGAGTTCTTGTTTGGACATATACACGAGTAGTTCTTTATGGCTTGAGGCAATTATCATGACTTGGATATCAATAAGATGACGCCACTTGTCTTTCTCTAAGGACTTTATTTACTATTATTGTATCAACGACATATATCTTATATAATCTTTTACAATATCATCATCTACTATATAATAAAAGTTGGGTTTAGAAGCTGTGGTTGCACCAAGTGGTTTCACCAAATTGTAGAAATTTTTTTAGATTTTAAAAATATATACATTTTTTTTTGTTCTTATTTTCTTCTCCTATAATTTATAAATTGATAAAAATTTTAATTTGATTGCAATTCAAATTATTCATCTAATCCTTTTATTATTAATTTATCTATAATTTCTAAGTTACTAAAAATCTTAATTTGATTACAATTCAAATTCTTCATCTAATCCGTTTATTATTAATTTATTTTTTTACTATTTTTTCATTATTAAAATGCTAAACTATTATAGAAAAGTATTTTAAAATACATGTGATTTGAGGTACATATTATCAGCATTGAGGATTTATGTATTTAAGTATTATGGATGTAAGGTTTTGTGGTCGTGGGTCTTGTAACTTTACACTTTATTCTATATTTAAAATATTATTTTATTAATTTACAATATTTTTTCAATACTTAAATTATATATGATTATTGATTAAACCTGTGCATCATATGGGCATAACACTAGTATCTAAATAAAGTAATGGTTTTTGTGGGGGACAAGCTTTGTCAGTCAACAGTGGGCCTTAGGACCAGGATGAAGCCCAGCCATGGCGGGAAGCGAAAACAGGGTCGGGAGACATTTAGCCCAATCCTGTTGGGCCGGGCCGGTTTTATTTAAGGGTCGTCCGAGGAGTAGTGCCTCCTCGGACGCACTTAATGGACGTCAAGCGCGTACCCTGTCCATGGTGAGGAACCCTTCTAAATGAAGGAAATGCTAAACGGGCAGGGAACAACCACTACAGCCGCATTAAATGCAAGGAAACTACTTTTCCAGCCGCATTAATGTGGATTGGACAGAAAAATAGTATTATCTCGGCCATTGCAACTCACAGAAAAAGGAGGAGGATGTCCTTTGGGACAGGCACTCGAGTAGAGGCCTAGATGATGAACAAGTGTAAGGTCATTATCAATTGAAGGAGGATATATAAGAGCAGAAAGTCTCCACAAAAAGGGGGAGGGAGGAAGAAGAAGAGGGAGACTTTCCAAAAAGAGAGCAAGTGGAACACTAAAGCAGCCCCAGGGACGGTCATCTCAGAAAACTGAACAAAACAATCTCACGTCCCATTTGTTGCATGGCTCACTATTAATCACGTCCACTCTGTCAAGACCTAGCTCTGAGTCCCACTCTCTACAAATTCATTGTCGAGGGTCTTTTGGGCCAAGATCGCTGGCTTGCTGGGCCTGGGCCCCAAAAACCGCCCTTACAATTGGCGCCGTCTGTGGGAAGAACTTGTGTCTCGACAAGTGAAACCGCGAGAAATGGAAGGATCAGGTCCACGCCAAATAGGACGTGCAGATTCCCAACGACAGGACAATGTTATGAATCTTGAACGAGAGAAGGACCAAAATAAACAGCGAGAGGGAAGTGTGAACACCTCTCACACAGGAGTAAGCCGGTCAAAGGGGAAGGGTCGTGCTTCCCCTGAGCAAAACGATCAAAGGATTCTGCTGCAAGAGATTGATGCCTTAAAGAAAGAGTTACGCCGAGCGCAGCGAAAACGTCCTTTATCCCGCTCGGACAGTAGCACTGATGGGGACAACGAATACAAGCAAACATCAAGAACCCCTCCGAGCGAGACCTTCTCTTACGAAGAAGAGCGGCCTTACAAGCGCGGCCACAAGAGTCCATCATACCACGGCACAGCCAACGATGCCATGAGCCGTGCTTTGGATCGCATATCCCAATCTCCTTTCATGCGAAGGATAGAGAGGGCAGTGCTTCCTCGGCGGTTCAATCAACCGGCATTCGCCATGTACAATGGTCGGACCGACCCAGTAGAGCATGTAAGCCAATTTAATCAGAGGATGGCCGTCCATTCCAGGGATGAGGCACTAATGTGTAAGGTGTTTCCGTCCAGCTTGGGACCTATGGCCATGAGATGGTTTGATTCCCTCCCACCAAACTCCGTTGACTCCTTTAAACAGCTGACACAGGCCTTCGGCTCTCGCTTCATAACCAGCAGTAGGGTTCCTCGGCCCCTAGATTCCCTCTTGTCCTTGTACATGCGAGAAGGAGAAACGTTGAAAGCCTACTCGGACAGATACTAGGAAATGTATAACGAGATAGAGGGGAATTATGATGATGTCGCCATCAGCACGTTCAAGAGGGGCCTGCCGACAGATCATGGCCTAAGAAAGTCCCTCACTGGGAAGCCGGTCACCAGCGTGCGTCCACTCATGGACAGGATTGACAAGTACAAAAGGGTCGAGGAAGACCAGCAGATGGGGAAGGGTAAGGCGAAGGTTGTCCCTCAGGAGAGGCGGGACTTCAGGTCGGATCGTTTTAACAATAGTAACAGGTCGAGAGGTGATTATATGGGGCATCACGAATCTACTGGGGCTCAGGCGGTTCATGCTGTGTTCCGAGAACCGCTACACAAAATCCTGGAGAAAGTGAAGTATGAACCTTTCTTTCAGTGGCCGAACAAGATGGCTGGTGATCCGTCGAGGCGCAATCAGAACCTGTATTGCGCGTACCATCAGGAGCCAGGTCACACCACGGACGATTGCAGAAGTCTGAAGAGCCTTTTAGACCGGCTCGTCCGAGAAGGGAAGCTGAGGCATCTACTGCATCGCCCTGAAGGAGGACAGGAACCGTCGAACAATGAAACCGGACAAAATACGTTGAGGCCGCCCATCGGCACAATTAATGTCATCCTCGCCGCACCTGGAAGGACAGGTTCTGCCCCTTTCAGGGTAATGTCAGTGAGCGGTATCCCAGCTCAGCCGGACAGCAGAGTTCCTAAAAGGGCCAGGGTGGATGCCGCTCCCTTAATCGGATTCTCGGAGGATGATAAGCGAGGTACCATTCAACCCCATGATGATTCCCTGGTCGTTACACTCAGAATCGGAGGTTATGACGTGAAAATGGTGCTAGTTGATCAAGGTAGCGCTGTGGAAGTAATGTACCCCGACCTATATAAGGGGCTGAATTTAAGGCAGGAAGACCTTTTACCGTACGATTCTCCTCTGGTCAGCTTCGAAGGAGCAATCGTCACCCCGAAAGGCATGATCAGGCTGCCTGTGCAAACGGACTCGGAAGTGGTGGAAGTGGACTTCATTGTAGTAGATGCGTACTCCCCCTACACAGCTATCGTGGCCCGGCCGTGGCTTCATGCGTTAGGGGCTGTACCATCAACCCTGCACCAAAAAGTGAAATACTCGTCCGGAGGTCAAATAAAAGAAATAATCGGGAACCAGGGCATGGCCAGGCAATGCATGGTGTCGACGATTTCGCGACGGCAAAGTGGTGAGCCTTCCACATCAGCCAAGAAGGGATTATAGCAATTAATGAACTTGGCCCCAACCGCGGGTGAGAGAAGACCAGCCCCGGAGGTAAGTTGTGAGGATCTGGAGAAAGTACTCGTCGGATCAGACCCAGAGAGGTTCTTTCAAATTGGTTCAGAACTACCGCCCCAGGAGAGGTCAGCATTGATTGCTTTTCTCCGACAGAATGTAGATGTGTTTGCGTGGGACCCCTATGAGGCCCCCGGGGTCGACCCAGGTTTCATCTGCCATCACCTGAATGTGAATCCGGCTATAACACCTAAAAGGCAGCCTCCTCGGCGACCGTCGAAAGAACATACCGACGCCGTAAGAGAAGAGGTCGCAAAACTGAAGAAGGCAGGGGCTATCAAAGAGGTCTTCTATCCCGAGTGGCTGGCCAACACGGTCGTGGTAAGAAAGAAGAGCGGGAAATGGCGGGTCTGCGTAGACTTCACAGACCTAAATAAGGCCTGCCCAAAGGATCCTTTCCCTATGCCCCGGATAGACCGGTTGGTAGATTCGACTGTCGGACACCCCAGAATGAGTTTTCTAGACGCCTTCTAGGGCTACCACCAAATACCCTTGGCCGCTGAAGACCAGGAGAAGACTGCTTTCGTCACGCCGGTTGGGAATTATCATTATAAGGTTATGCCTTTTGGCCTGAAGAATGCCGGCTCAACTTATCAAAGGATGATGACCAGGATGTTCGAACAGCAGATGGGTAAGAGCGTTGAAGTATACATAGACGACATGGTGGTTAAAAGCAAGTTAGTGCCCGACCATATTGGAGACCTCGGCGACGTTTTTCAAATTCTGAGAAAGTACAAGCTACGGCTCAATGCAACTAAGTGTTCATTTGGGGTGGGATTTGGGAAATTCCTGGGTTATATGGTCACTCACAGAGGCATAGAGGTTAACCCTGACCAGATAAGAGCCATCCATAGCTTGCAGCCTCCTCGGAATCCTAAAGAGGTCCAAAAGCTTACTGGTATGATAGCTGCTTTAAACCGTTTCATCTCGCGCTCAGCAGACAGATGCAGGCCATTCTTTCTCCTATTACACAAGTGGAAGGGATTTGAGTGGAATGAGGAGTGCGTTACGGCTTTCCAACAGCTAAAAGAATACCTCGCCCGACCGCCTATTATGTCCAGCCCCGATGCTGACGAGGTCTTATTCGCCTACATCGCCGTCACCCCCCATGCTGTCAGCCTGGTGTTGATCCGAGAAGACAACGGCGCGCAGCGACCAGTCTATTACGTGAGCAAATCACTGCAGGAGGCAGAAACCCGCTATCTCCCCCTCGAAAAAGCTGTTTTGGCCGTCGTACAAACCACGCGAAAGCTTCCCCACTACTTTCAAGCACACACTGTAGTGGTGCTAACGCAACTCCCCTTAAAGGCCATTCTACGCAGTGCGGACTACACCAGCCGAATCGCAAAGTGGGGAACAATCCTGGGTGCCTTCGATATCAGATACATGCCTCGCACTGCTATAAAGAGCCAGGTCCTCGCCGACCTCGTGGCAGAGTTTGCGGAACCCACGCTAGAAGTCATGCTAGGGGCTGATGGGAAAATGATCAGCACAGTTTCTCAACATGAATACACTTGTTGGAGAGCGCACGTCGATGGCGCAGCGAATCAAAGGGGCTCAGGAGTAGGAATCGTTCTGCTCTCCCCGGAAGGCATAACCATAGAGAAGTCATTGAGACTCGGATTTCCAGCCACGAACAATGAAGCCGAGTATGAGGCGCTACTCGAGGGAATGTCGATGATTCTGAAAATGGGGGGGAAATCCGTGGACATACTCTCGGATTTGAGGCTCATTGTGGGGCAAGTAAACGGAGATTTGGAAGCCAAGGACGAAAGGATGCAAGACTATTTGGATCGGGTTAGACACCTGCAGACCCACTTCCATCATTTCCGCCTGACGCACGTGCCCAGAAATGGAAACACACATGCTGACTCCCTCGCGACGTTGGCTACCTCCTCGGCCCAGCCCCTTCCTCGGGTCATTTTGGTAGAAGACCTCACCCATCCCTTAGCGGGGAAGGCCAGCGGAGTTCGAGTACATACCGTCAGGACAGGTCCGAGTTGGATGGATCCTCTAGTGCTGTACTTACAGCACGATACCTTGCCGGACGATAAGATGGAAGCCGACAAAATCAGGAGAAAGGCTGCTCGATTCTAGTTGTCCGAGGACTCCAAGCTCTATAGACGCTCGTTTTCGGGGCCCTACTTGCTGTGTGTGCACCCAGAGGCCACTGAACTCATCCTGGAGGAGTTACATGAGGGAATTTGCGGAAGTCATACAGGGGGTAGGTCTTTGTCCCACCGGGCCCTAACGCTCGGTTACTGGTGGCCGAGCATGCACAAGGAAGCCCTGGAGTATGTGAAGAAGTGCGATCAATGTTAGAGGTTCGCCCCAAATATACACCAGCCTGGCGGAGAGTTGAACCCGCTATCCAGTCCCTGGCCATTCGCACAGTGGGGCCTAGACATACTCGGTCCGTTTCCCAAGGCAACAGGGAACAGGAGATTCCTTCTCGTCGGCACTGACTACTTCACCAAATGGGTGGAAGCCGAAGCTCTGGCAAACATTAGGGACGTCGATGTCAAGAAATTTCTTTGGAAGAACATTGTCACCAGGTTCGGCACCCCACACACCCTGGTGTCCGACAATGGACTCCAGTTTGACAGCAAAGCCTTCAGAAGATACTACAGTGAGCTAGGAATTATTAACCGGTATTCCACGCCAGCTTACCCACAGGGTAACGGACAAGCAGAAGCTGTCAACAAAACAATACTGAACGGACTTAAAAAGAGATTGGATGACGCAAAGAGAAGGTGGGCCGAGGAGCTAGCCCATGTCTTATGGACATACCGCACCACACCCCGTAGGTCTACCGGGGAAACCCCTTTTTCTATGACCTACGGAGCCGAGGCTGTCATCCCACTGGAAGTAAACTTCCCCACCCAGAGAACTGCCGCTTTCTCCCCACTGCCAATGACAAACTTCTGGAAAAAAGCTTGGATCTCATCGATGAAAGAAGGGAAAGCGCTTCGGTCCATCTAGCTCACTACCAGCAGAAGCTCAAGCAAGGTTACGACACCAAGATAAAGCCCAGACCGCTGGCGCCTGGAGACCTAATATTGAGGAAGGTCTTGGGCACCGCAAAGAACCCTGCGTGGGGAAAGCTCGGACCAAACTGGGAGGGACCGTACCGTATCACTTCCGTAGCCGGCATAGGAGCCTACTTCTTGGAAGACTTGGACGAACGTGTAGTGCCACGCCCTTGGAATGTAAATAACCTCAAAAGGTATCACTATTAATAAAAGTATCTTTTTCACTTGAGTTCTGGTTTCCTTGTGATTTTTTGCCTTGTATCCTATTTTCTTTTTTCCTTTAAGTACTAGACAGAACCAAGGTTTTGCATGGTCCTTGGACTCAAGCCTATGGGGAAACTAGCTACGTTAACAATAAGCGTTAAACAGAACCTAAGTCCTGCCTGGCTCCTCGGACCACAGACTTGGGGGAAATTAACTGCTAAACTGTTCTCAATAAGCGTTAAACAGAACCTAAGTCCTGCCTGGCTCTTCGGACCACAGACTTGGGGGAAATTAGCCACATACATTTAAGTACTAGACAGAACCAAGGTTTTGCATGGTCCTTGGACTCAAGCCTATGGGGAAGCTAGCTACGTTAACAATAAGCGTTAAACAGAACCTAAGTCCTGCCTGGCTCCTCGGACCACAGACTTGGGGGAAATTAACTGCTAAACTGTTCTCAATAAGCGTTAAACAGAACCTAAGTCCTGCCTGGCTCTTCGGACCACAGACTTGGGGGAAATTAGCCACATACATTTAAGTACTAGACAGAACCAAGGTTTTGCATGGTCCTTGGACTCAAGCCTATGGGGAAACTAGCTACGTTAACTTCAGCGTTAAACAGAACCTAGGTCCTGCCTGGATCCTCGGACCACAGACTTGGGGGAAATTAACTGCTAAACCGTTCTCAATAAGCGTTAAACAGAACCTAAGTCCTGCTCGGCTCTTCGGACCACAGACTTGGGGGAAATTAACCACATGTATCTAAGTGGTGGAAGGGACCCAAGGCTTCCTTCTTCCCCTCGGACCACAGCCTTGGTGAAAATAACTACTACTTGATTAGCTCATACTTAATCGCATTGTTTAAGTTACGACTAATGGCTCAACCTCGGAATTCTACTGATATAGTCAAAATTCATTCATAACAAAGGCAAAATGGAAGCAACGAAACAAAACGAAACGGAGTTATATCATTCATCAAATGCCAAAATATTTCGTTTTACACATATTTGCGAAGCCTAAGCAAACAAAAAGCAAAAAGCAAAACCTACTACAAGCTAATCCCTACACTAATGCTTTAAACTTGGTCCTAGGCCAAGCACTTTTCGGGGACAGCGGCCACGGGGTTTTCCTCCTCAGCCGTTGGTTTAGGCCCAGCTTCCTTAGCCTGTGCAACGACGTCCCTTATAGTAAGGGCGTCTTCTGGCGATTTGCCCCTGGCTGACGGCTGCCCCTCCTCGTTTCCATCCTTGCCCCCTGGGATGTCGGCGCCGGGAGGGACGGTTTGTGCAGAGGCGAGATCCCCTAGGGAATCCGAGCCAGGGATCTCGCGAATATCCTGTGGGAAGAAGATACTCTCGAGCCTCCTAAGGTCGAAATCCACAGGGACTGCTGCTCGGTCCATGGCGACTCCCCAGGACTCAGTAACGTAGTCCCTGCAGACCACAGCTACCTCTTCGGCCAGCCTAGTTTCAGTATCCGCCACTCCCCGTTCATAAGAGGCCGCCACTGCAGCCTCGGCGGCCTCCCTGGCCAATCTGGCCCCTTCCTTCACTTGTACCAGCTGCGCCTTAAGATCCAGGACCAATTGCTTCTCGGTCACAAGGTTTATCCCAGATAAGTGAAGCTGTTGGCGCATGTCCTCGGCCTGCTTCATTGTGCTCTCAAGGCCCGCATTGGCGCTGTCCCGTTCCCTCACAGCCTCCTTAAGTTTTTCTTTTAGGCTCTCCTTTTCCAGCTTCAGGACAGCAGCAGTTTTCTCCGCGGCTACGCGGGATTGGACCTCGCCATTAACCTCGTCCCGTGCACTTTTCGCCCGCTCTTCGGCGACGTAGACTTGCTGGGTGATCTGTATAGAGTTAATAAAAGTGTCGTTAAAACGAAAACAACGGCTAGGTGAAGGTGGAGCACAGCGTCCAATCTGGCCAAGACTTGTTGCTCACTATAGCGAGATCCCTCTTCAAAGACTTGAAGAGGTCTGGTTGCCCCGTTTTCCTGAGCCCGTCCATGTCGCGGGACAAGAGCAGAGGTTGCTGCAGGGCCTCGGCGAGGTTGGTCGCCTGCCCCCGTGTGGACTCCCAAATTGTGGCATCCCAGGGAATGGGAGCACCGTCCAGTTCCAGCCGTGGGCTCCAAGTACGTTGCGCCCTCCTCAGCGCCGTTTCATCTCGGCTGTCAGTGGACTTGGCCCGCTTATCCTTGGGCTCCTTTCCTTTCTTTTGCTGCTTGGGTTGCTGAGGGCCGACCTCACCCTCCTCCAGTTCTTCCACTGGCCTCTTCCGCCTCAGATTGGGCATAGGCTGAAGTGGGGGGTCGGTGGATGAAAGAGGAGGAGGGGGAAGCTTAGCCGGAGCCTGCTCCTTGGGGGCGTCCTTAGAGGACTGTCCCTTGTTCCTGTTAGATAGAAGGCCCCTGAGGCCAGCCCTGGGCTTCAAGTCCATCCCTTCTTCCTCAACCTCTTGGCTAGTATCAACTTGTGCGACGACTAGACCGAGGGCAGGGGCTGCTGAAGCACGGTCTAAGTCTGTGTCAGAGTCCGAGAGCTCTACAACTCTGGCCGACACCTCCCCTTCCTCGGCAAATTGGAAACAATCTATCTGTTCCTCTAGGGAAGAATGCGAAGAACCAGCCTCCTCCTCCAGAATAATCTCTGCAGGAATGGGGCGGTGATCAGGCAGTCGAGCAGGAGGCAAATCTGACGAAGCGAGAAACCCGGGTATGGAAACGTTTATACGTGCCAATCTCGGACTTCCAGCCCTGATGGCTTGACCAGCTTCCACCAAGGACCGAGAAAGAGGAACAAAATCCAAAATCAACGGAGCCGACCGTAATTGTCCGTCCTCGCTCACGAAAATCTCAGATCTCAAGAGGTAATTTAGAGCAGGAACGTTGACCAGGCTCAGCCGAGGGGTTGTGTGCTCTTTGTCTGCAAAGATCGTTAAGTGAGTTATGTTAGTCCGAGGAGACATGCAGCTATAACAAAGGAAACACAACATAAATAAAGCAAAACAAAGGGGGAAAACTCAAACTAGGGTCCTCTCCGCGGAACCTAATGTTATGGCACCCCACCTGGCTTTCCTGCCCTGGTCGGACAGTGAATGCCGTCATGCCATGGTCCGGAGACGATCAAATGGTCGTCCTTCAAGCCTTTGCTGGACTTGGGGAGGCAGGATATCAACCTCACTTCATCAGACCTGGACTTTAGGTAGTATGAGTCACCGAGCCTGTGGCATTCATAGAGATGAACCACGTCGCGCCAAGTTAGGCCGAGGTTCATCTGGTCGTTTAATACGTCGGTGCACCCCAAGATCCGGAGCAGGTTTGCGGTGCACTGATAGGGGGTCAATCTATGACCACGCAGGTAGTCCCTAGTTATTCTCCCCATGGGGATCGTCATTCCTCCCTCCACGAAGGCTATCATTGGAATCACGACCTGCCCCGACTTCCTTTTGAAGAAAATTTCCTCCTCGTGGCAGTACTCTAAACCTACCTCCGGTGGAATACGATACTTCGCCCTGAAGCCCGCCATACCGGCCGGAGAGTCTACCAATTTTGAAAGCCTACCCATTCCCCCTAATCCTAGGTTACACGAAGGAAGTTCGCCTAAAGAAGAGTAACGAAGAAGAAACGCGCACTTACGGGTAAGAAACTTGACGGAATCTTCAATAAAATGATGGCGAAGATAAGAGCGTACTGAAGAAGAATGCACTAAGGTCTTCTGAATACTGGCGTTTTCGTCGAAAATGGGGAATAAACGCCTTCAAGACCTTATATACTCAGAGGAAGTTGGACAGACGCACTCCCGCCTAGAATAAACAAAACGTTGTTCGCCGTTGATCTGGTCTCCAACCGTTGGATTGAAAAGGCGTAATACTCCAAAAGCTGCAGTTAACTCCCCCCGGGGCATTAAATGCCTTCAGCATTAATGAGGCACGTGAGGACACACGCTTGCCCGGATAAAGTAGAGAACCACAATGGACTGTCCAGCAATTATCAAAATCCCGTTTTTCCTCCTCGGATCAAGAAGAAAGAACCGGAATTTTGAGGGGCTATTGTGGGGGGCAAGCTTTGTCAGTCAACAGTGGGCCTTAGGACCAGGATGAAGCCCAGCCATGGCGGGAAGCGAAAACAGGGTCGGGAGACATTTAGCCCAATCCTGTTGGGCCGGGCCGGTTTTATTTAAGGGTCGTCCGAGGAGTAGTGCCTCCTCGGACGCACTTAATGGACGTCAAGCGCGTACCCTGTCCATGGTGAGGAACCCTTCTAAATGAAGGAAATGCTAAACGGGCAGGGAACAACCACTACAGCCGCATTAAATGCAAGGAAACTACTTTTCCAGCCGCATTAATGTGGATTGGACAGAAAAATAGTATTATCTCGGCCATTGCAACTCACAGAAAAAGGAGGAGGATGTCCTTTGGGACAGGCACTCGAGTAGAGGCCTAGATGGTGAACAAGTGTAAGGTCATTATCAATTGAAGGAGGATATATAAGAGCAGAAAGTCTCCACAAAAAGGGGGAGGGAGGAAGAAGAAGAGGGAGACTTTCCAAAAAGAGAGCAAGTGGAACACTAAAGCAGCCCCAGGGACGGTCATCTCAGAAAACTGAACAAAACAATCTCACGTCCCATTTGTTGCATGGCTCACTATTAATCACGTCCACTCTGTCAAGACCTAGCTCTGAGTCCCACTCTCTACAAATTCATTGTCGAGGGTCTTTTGGGCCAAGATCGCTGGCTTGCTGGGCCTGGGCCCCAAAAACCGCCCTTACAGTTTTGATATTTACCACATGTAATAAATATTATATCGTGTTTATGTAAATTAAATATTTATCCCGACACTCTCATTTGCATCTTTCTTATTTGTAAAATTTACTTTTTAACCATGTTCAACACCATTGTCAAGGAGAATTGTGTTATCTTACACATAAATAAATGATGGGGTTTAGTTTGGTGGTGGGTTTCGAGGAGGATTTTGTTAATTTGTTCAATGTGAAAAGTTTACATGTGTGTTTTTTTTTTTTTTTTTTTTTTTTTTTCACATAATAATTAAAGTACGAAAAAATAGTTTAAAAATATAATTGTATTTTAATAAGTAATACATTAGTTGAATTCAAGTCATAGTTCAACCAATGACATGTTTTGTAACGTAGTTAGAACTCCGCCTCATGCTCTCCTACCATCTACCTATTAAAATAAAAAATACATAGTTTTATTGCACAAAAGCCAAGGCGATTTGTCTCCAACAAAGTTGTAATTTTATTTCGATGATCGTTTCAGTTTGTTTATTAGAATAAAATATTTCAATATCAGTGTGTTTCAACATACCGTTTTAGGATTATCTCTACTTTCATATTTTATAGAGATATAGATATATATATATATATATATATATATATATATATATATATATATATATATATATATATATATATATATGTAAAGACCAACTTTTGGGTGTTAGCCCAACGGAAGTATGGACTTAAGCCCAAAATAGCTCAAAACAATAAATTTGTAGAGAATGGGTTGGGAAACTGGGCTAGCGAGAATCAGGTAACAGGAGAACATATTTTAGTGCAAAAATGGGAAAGATAACAGAAGCTTGTTAAGGAATAGTGCTCTCGGATTGGGCCGAGGATGTTGATTCTTAAATACTTTATGTTTTTAAAGCTCTCATACATATTTTTTAGAGCTTTCGCCCCCCCTACTATCAGGGTGTCTCCTCTATTTTATACTATCCTCTTCCTCTTCTTTCCACCTTCCACGTGTGGATTTAGATTGGTAACTCTGATACTTGTCCCATCAGCCCCTCCCTAAAATCTTTGGGGGTAACTGTAAGGCTGAAAAACATGGTTCAGTCAGCTGCAGAGCATTCAATGCCGTGGCAGCAGCTTTATCTTAGATATTTTATATCTTTCCTTTGTCCTGTCCCTCTTTAATACTTATCCTCTTCCTTGGAATGGTCCGAATTGTCGCTCTTGTTGGCAGACTATGCCCTCTATCCTTGGCCTTGCCCAGCCGAGGAGGGATTCTTCCTTGTTTTTCCCCTTGGGTGATTCTGATCGAATTCTATTTCTTTTCCAGTGGCATAGACCCCTCTGGAAGTGCTTAGCGTCCTCGGATTGGGCCCCTGGCCCAACATGTATATATAAATATGGATTCTCTGGCCCCCACAATATATATATATATATATATATATATATATATATATAACATGTCATTAAAATGATTTAGGAAATGCAAATTGTTAAAATTAATATATATAAAAATATACTATTATAGTGAATTCTCAAATATTTAATCATTTCAACTAATTTAAGCATACAATTATTTTTTTCAAATTTTTTATTATATGTGTTATTAAATCTACTTTTGCCTTTTGATACTATTTTTGTTTCAATTTTTGCCAAAAAGGGCATGAGAAATAATGTTATATTCCAAATCAATTCTTTTTCCTTTTGATAACAAGTATTCTTATATAAATTTTATAAAATTAACTATGTTGTAGTGGTACACTCTTGCCTTCAGCTAAGGCTTATAAGGCATGAGTGGGGTGCATCTTTCTTCGATGTGGGATCAAGTCTCAAAAACTGCTCACGTCACTTGCAAAGAACAAAGCCATGCGGGTCTTTCGGCCCCAAAGCGAACAAACAGACTGCGGGTGGATCTTCCACTACAAACTGTATAAATTATTTGTATATTAAAAATTAGTGTACTGTCTATAGGTAATTCATTCATGAAAAATCAATTCATTTACCCATCAATACATGACAATTTAATTTTTTTATGGGAACCTATGACAATTAATTTATACATTGATATAAACATTAAGTTTCAATTTTGATGAGTTGGAAGGATAAATTAGCAGAACTTTTTTTCTTTTTTTCTCAATTAATTTATACATTGATATAAACATTAAGTTTCAATTTTGATGAGTTGGAAGGATAAATTAGCAGAACTTTTTTTCTTTTCTTTTTTTTAGAGAAAACAGTTAGCAAAACCTTAGACCATTATGACTAATGTTTTGTTTATTTCAATGTATAAAGTGTTTGAAACGGCTATATTTTTTGGCATGAAACTCGTGAGAGTTATGTTTTTGGCATGGAACTTGTGAGAGAATATATATATATATATATATAATAGGTAATATTTGAAATGGAAGTCATATCCTTCTTCATTTATAAACAAAAAAAAGAAAAAGAAAAAAAAAAAAGAAAAAGAAAAAGATCAGAAGCAAACTTGTTATGTATAACTAAGAGTGAAGGCACCAAAAAAATAAAAGTAAAAAAGACTGGTGGATTTTTTTATTGATCTTGAGTTTGTTGATAATTTTTGAAAACTCCAACTATGTATAAAAATCAGTTGTTTGCCTTAAACGCAACTAATTTAACAATTCAATAAAAACAATCATCAGGAGCAGACGCCATATATTAAAACTATCTCTTTAAAAAAAAAAAATCAACAAATCCATGCCTCATTGTCCGACCACCTTGACTCTAGTCAAAGCACTTGATAAGCTTGGTGACAATATTATCCCACACAATGCATTGCCGTAGTGCCATATTGGGTGCATATTATATTAAATTAAGAATGTGAAGCTAGCACTTAGGACTTAGGTCTTATGCAATTTAGTCAAAGATTCCTAGAACCTAAAAAAATTCGAACCACCAAAATAATTAAGAATGTGAAGCACTTAGGCCATAGCCAACTCAGTCAAAGATGTTTGTATAGGTCATGTTTATAACATTTCTTTGGGTTTTTTTTTGGTTCCCTTTTCTAGAAGAAATTGATTGAAGAGGAATGTTAGATGAAACGCATTTAAAAGATATCATCATTTTTTTGAAACTTTTAATACTTAACATGTAAATGGCCTATGACAAACCTTCCAATTTTGTTTAAAAAGTTCTGTATATACAGATGAAAAGCACTTAGTGCTCATAACGTACCATCATGTTCTTGCCTATATCGAAGATTGAATCTAAACCATTCATTTGGTATCCTCATACTCTATTAATATGTTTGTCATAATGAGTTAATTATAAGATTTCCTTTGTGTTAAAGAGTTTTGAGTGAATTCATTCCTTTAGAGAGTTCTGTGCATGCAAGTCCTTTGGTAAGTACTAAGTATATTTTGATTATTTTCCTTTTCTTTAATTTCCTCTAGTCCTTATTTAGATATTCTTCACAATTCTTCCTTCTTTTAATTATACATGTTTCTTTCTAAATTTTAAATTAGAGAGTCTTATTGATTTCCTTTTTTATGTTTAATTGCCTCTATTGAGTTGAATTAATTCGTTAATTAGACAGCCAAGTATATTGTTTATCTTTATACTTAAACAGAATTTTGAGGTGCTCTAATATTTTTTAAGGGTAAATTAGACTAATATTTCCTGTGTTTTTTATGGTATTCTATTGAGATTTGCTTAAGTTTATATTTATTATTTATTTTTTTTCTAATCACATGATGTGCTATTGTTTTATTGACCAAGAATAATATCATGTCATGTGGTCAATCAATTTCACAATTTATTTTCTACATTATTTTATTATTATATTATTCAATAACTTAATCTTGTTATTGATAAGGAGGCTTCTTCTTTCCAAAACGATCTTGTAGTTGACATGACAGATACTTCTACTTTGTCATGAAAGATTCAGTGGTGAAAGCAGTGAAGCCATTGGTCACACCACCAAAGCTATAGTTTTTACTTATCGAAAGGTTTTTTTTTGGTTCCCTTTTCTAGAAGAAATTGATTGAAGAGGAATGTTAGATGAAACGCATTTAAAAGATATCATCATTTTTTTGAAACTTTTAATACTTAACATGTAAATGGCCTATGACAAACCTTCCAATTTTGTTTAAAAAGTTCTGTATATACAGATGAAAAGCACTTAGTGCTCATAACGTACCATCATGTTCTTGCCTATATCGAAGATTGAATCTAAACCATTCATTTGGTATCCTCATACTCTATTAATATGTTTGTCTTAATGAGTTAATTATAAGATTTCCTTTGTGTTAAAGAGTTTTGAGTGAATTCATTCCTTTAGAGAGTTCTGTGCATGCAAGTCCTTTGGTAAGTACAAAGTATATTTTGATTATTTTCCTTTTCTTTAATTTCCTCTAGTCCTTATTTAGATATTCTTCACAATTCTTCCTTCTTTTAATTATACATGTTTCTTTCTAATTTTAAATTAGAGAGTCTTATTGATTTCCTTTTTTATGTTTAATTGCCTCTATTGAGTTGAATTAATTCTTTAGATAGCCAAGCATGTTGTTTATCTTTATACTTAAACAGAATTTTGAGGTGCTCTAATATTTTTTGTAGTGTTTTGATGGTCTTCTATTGAGATTTGCTTAAGTTTATATTTATTATTATTATTTTTTCTAATCACATGTTGTGCTATTGTTTTATTGACCAAGAATATCATGTCATGTATGTGGTCAATCAATTTCAAAATTTATTTTCTACATTATTTTATTATTATATTATTCAATAATTTAGGGCGCGTTTGATAAAAGAGTTTGAGTAATGTTGTTTGTAGTTTTTTGAAATACACGTGGGTGAAAAAGTGTGTAATGTTATTTAAAAACTGAAAATGAGTTATTTAACAACTTTACCAAACTGGGCCTTAATTTTGTAATTGATAAGGATGCTTCTTCTTTCCAAAAAGGATCTTGTAGTTGACATGACAAATACTTCTACTTTGTCATGAAAGATTCAGTGGTGAAAGCAGTCAATAAGCCATTGTCACACCACCAAAGTTTTAGTTTTTATTTATCGAAAGATTTTATTTTTCATTTAATGGCACCGAAATGTGATTTTATTTTTAATACGTGATGTAAAAGAAGCTTAAAATTTATTCATCACGTGGGTGTACTTTATGATATTTAGGGTCCGTTTGAATACAGCAGAAAACTGAAAACTGAAAAACACTGTAGCAAAATAATTTTTAAATGTGTAAATAATATCGTGAGACCCATTTTTAATGAAAAAGTTACTGAAAAGTGAAATTTGTGGGTCCGTAAACAGTAAAATTTGTGCTGAAAAGGTGGAAAAAGTCAAACTTTGCTGCTACGGTTCATGAACAGTGCATGAACAGTAGCCGTGTTGGTCTCTCAAACGCGTGCAAAAGAAAAAAAAAAAAAAAAAAGAACAGAAAAACGCAAATGCAAACGCATCAGCCGGATCCAAACGTACACTTATTTTCCAATAGTATTTAGAGGGAGATTGAATAGATATATAGTCTACTAAAAAAATAATAATAATAATAATCAAAGAATCTTAATGAAAGACGGTCAAGACAAGAAGGTGTTAAATTATTTTATCATGAATTTTAAGTAATCACATATTTATTCCCTAATTTCTCGCTGCTTTCAATATTCAGATGAATTTTAAGCTGCATATACATCTCCGTCTCAAAAGAAAAAAACAAAAAACTGCATATAAATCTCTCTTCTTTTTATTTTTTTATTTTTTTATTTTTTATATAGATAAAAATCAATTGTTAATAAATTTTCATTTTAATAAGTGTTTTTTCTTCATCAATGCATACCAATCACAACATGTTGGCTAAATGTGTAGGTATATATAATTGATGATAAAAATTAGTTGTACCAAGTCTAAGTGCCCATTTGGTTTTACTTTTTAGCGAAAAAAAAAAAAGATAGCTTTTTTGTAAACATATATTTTGGCCTTTAGTGAGTTTTTAAAATCATATTTAATGGCCCTATTATTGTGATTTTACACGTTTTGCATCTTTTAAGGTGAAAGACGCCCTTAAAAAAAAAAAATTTGGAGTTTTTAATAAGGCATTTGGTAAGAGGTTTCTAATAACATTATTTGTATTTTTTTGAAATATGTGTGGATGAAAAAGTATGTGAAAATACATGTAATGTTGTTTAAACATTAAAAACTGTTGTTTAAACAATTATAACAAACTGCCCTTTAAAATCTTCCAAAATCATAAATCTGAACAACAGATTACTCTGAATTACAATATTAGATTCTCAAAAAAAAATAAAAATTGCAATATTAAAAAAGATATAGCTTTTAAAAGACATTATTAGTAATGTAGTACATATGTATTCACAGCCCATTTGCACTATTTGTTTAGTAAATTTCTAGAGGTTGTCGCAAATTTATAAATATCCACAAATAAGCTAATAATTATTGTCGTTATTCTTATTATAGTTGATAGAGAAATTACTTGAAAAATCATATATTTCCACAAAAATATAGCGGTAAACAT
The DNA here is from genome assembly GCA_028535165.1 of Quercus tomentella. Taxonomy (NCBI): domain Eukaryota; kingdom Viridiplantae; phylum Streptophyta; class Magnoliopsida; order Fagales; family Fagaceae; genus Quercus; species Quercus tomentella. Next base: position 6,906,871 of record JAPQVY010000001.1, read on the forward strand.
CTATATACTAAAATTGGAGGAACAAGTATGAATTCCCCGTCTTGAAATATGAATATTTTCACTTACCCGTACTTAAAAATTGTCCATAAGTTTTCCTGTAAATTTAGAGGGAAAAAAACGTATAATTTTTAAAATAAAATCCTCTAATTTTTGGTATTGTTGTTTTACTCAGAAAAAGAGGAGCTTTGGTATTTGAAACTTCATATTGGTTGTTAAAACGTGTTCATTGTCCAATCTCTAATTTTATCTTGAAATAGTTAATCAGGCAATTATCTCTTGAAAGTAAACTACTTTCTCATTGTAACTATAAAAGTTATTTGTGTTGTACAACTTTTTAAAAAATGAATTGGAAAAAAGAAGAAGATAGATTTTCGCTTGAGAAAAATTTAATTATGTGCATTATCAATATATGTTATATATCCCATAAAAAAATATAATTATTTGTATATAGGTGCATGACACTATTGATCACTTATTCATTAAATCGTGATTCTTTGTACTTTGGTTTGACTAAAAATGTTTATCAGTGTTCTTGAAAAAAAAATGTTTCACAGTGTACTCCTAATAATATCATTTAATCTTTTTCATTCATCTTGTTATAATTTAGATGTAAGACCATAAAAGTTCTATAAAATGTCATATTTTTTGCAAGAGTTATTTACCCAGCTTCGTACCAATCAACTAGTTATCTCTCTCTCTCTCCATTTTTTTTAATGACTAAGTATTAATCTGCTATCACATAAACAATAATTATCACAGCTTCTATTTAATTATCAGCTTCTAAACATGCTCCTTTACAGGTTGTCTAAACCACAATGATTTGTTCTGGGCATGGTGCATTTATAGTACTTCTTGCACTTTCATGTTTGATTGTGCCTATCACATATGCATCCAAATTACCATCACAAGTACTGGATTTCATTCATGGTGGTACTATAAAAAATGCTGGTTGTAACACCAATCTCAGTGGAAAGAGATGGGCGGTTCTAGTTGCCGGATCAAAAGGTTACTATAATTATAGACATCAGGTATAGATTTGACAAAATTATTTACACTTGTTTGAACATATAAGTGTTTTTTTTTTCATTAGCAAAAATAACTCAGTAGTTTTAAAATTGAATTTTTGGAAATGCAGGCTGATGTATGTCATGCATATCAAATATTGAAGAAAGGTGGGTTAAAAGATGAAAATATCATCGTGTTCATGTATGATGATATTGCATTCAATGATAACAACCCTAGACCCGGTGTGATTATCAACAAACCAAATGGTGGTGATGTTTATGCAGGAGTGCCCAAGGTCTTTTCTGCTATAGTTATACAATTTCAATTATGAGCTTTTTATGACATCTATTAACATTTAACAATACTTAATTATGAGTTTAATTTATATTTCTTCTTGTAGGATTATACAAAAGACCATGTTAATGTAAAAAACTTTTATGCTGTTATTCTTGGAAACAAAAGTGCCCTCACTGGTGGTAGTGGTAAGGTAGTGAATAGCGGACCAAATGACCATATTTTCATATATTATACTGACCATGGAGGTCCTGGGGTACTAGGTTAGTAATTTTACTTTATATACCAAAAGTTGGATTGAATAATACAATAGTCATTTTTAACTAGTTACAATACAATAATTTGAAGGTTTTTATTATCAAATACTAAGATAATTGAGTTCATCATACTGTTTTTGTTAGCGATGCCGAATGGTGAATATATTTATGCCAAAGATCTTAACAATGTGTTGAAGAAGAAGCATGCAGCAAAATCTTACAAAAGCATGGTAAGTTATCGACTTATTGTGATCCCCTCAAAAATGATTAATTTGCAATATTTAGCTTGTTTAGTAGTATTAACCTTTTTTGGGGTTCAATTACTTAATATGGTTTTATACTAACATGAAAATTATAGGTATTTTACATTGAAGCTTGTGAGTCTGGGAGTATTTTTGACGGACTTCTTCCAAATAATTTGAACATATATGCAACTACAGCATCAAATGCAGGTGAGGATAGTTATGCAGCATATTGTCCAGAGGATTCTAAAGCTGTTGAGAAATATGACACATGTTTGGGAGACTTATATAGTATTTCCTGGTTGGAGGATAGGTATGCAATATTTTGTATCATTATCAAAGTCATTTACTCTAATAACCTCTCTGAAAATATTATCTCAAAACAAATATAATTAGTTCTAATGATTTTATATTAAACCCGACACTATTTTTTTTTGCTATGTGGCTAATTTTTGGAACTCAAAATTTTGGAGCAGTGACAAACATGATTTGCGCCAGGAAACTTTGCAGAAGCAATATGAAGTGGTAAAAGATTACTTCCTCTTGTAAATGTTTTACAAAACCTTATATTAAAAATGTCATAGTTGAATCTTAAAATAGGTCAATTATGTATTGTAGACTGTTTTTAAGTAATGATAAATTGAATCTTTTTGTAAATTGAAAAAAGAAACTAAAGAGATTGCCTAAGAGGATTTCTAGATCTTCTTGTTAGACCCTCTATTTCTATGTCTCTTTGTCTTTGACCAATCATCAATTCAACCAAAATCTTATGGATGCAATTACAGGTTCAAAGGAGAACAGTAGTAGGTGTTTCAGATCGCAGTTCACATGTAATGCAATATGGAAACAAAAAACAAAGTAATGAATGCCTCTACTATTACATGGGTACAAATCCTAGAAATGATAACTATACTTTTGTTGAAAATCCCTCTTCACCATCAACTCTGAGGGTTGTTAACCAACGTGATGCGAATCTCCTTCATTTCTGGCACAAGGTTTTTCGTCTTTCAATCATTTGTTACTACTACTTTCTCATAGGTTCTTTAAGTTATATGTCTCTTTTTTTCTTTTAACAAAGTAATAATCATACTTTCTTCACCTTAAAGTCACTTTCATTTTTTTTTCTTAGTACCATAAAGCCCCTGCAGGCTCTCATGAAAAGCTTAAAGCTCAAAAGGAACTAAATGATGAGATTTCTTTAAGGAAGCATGTGGACTACAGTATAAATCATATTGGAGAGCTTTTGTTTGAAAATGGTAATAGCTCAAAAGTGTTGGAGACTGTTCGGCCAAGTGGGCAACCTATTGTGGACGATTGGAATTGTTTTAAGATGCTTGTATGTCCTTGATTCCTTCTTTCAAGTTTCATGTGTCGCTAAAATGCTAACCTCATGATTTTGATGTTAATATTTTTACCATTTTCATGCTGCAGGTAAGTACATATGAGAAATATTGTGGATCATTATCAAAATATGGAACGCAACACATGCGAGCAATTGCTAATATGTGCAATGCTGGGGTTACCATGAAGCAAATGGTTGCAGCATCAACTCAAACTTGTTTTAAGATACCCCCTACTTATTAGCATTTCTACAAAAATAGAATAAATGGATCAACCTAGATTTGCTTATCCTGCTCTAATGAGCTTCAAATGTATGTGTGTGAAATTTAGCAAGCTATTGGAATAGATGTATCTATATTCTGTGAATGTAAGTAGATTTGTTATATGACATTTGAATACAAAAGTATTAGAAGATTAGTCCATTATAACATATAAAGATAGTGGGCAGGATAATTTAGCCTAAAATTTGTGCCAAAGTATTTGAAGGAAAGAATTGAACCTCTTAACAATCACTATTAGACTAACTTATGTTGCATTAGTGAACAAAACTAAATAATAAACAAATAAAAAAGAAAAGGGAACAATAGCAGTACATAAGCATTTCAAACTAAAGCGAATGAAACTGTAAAAGCCTACAGTACAAACTTGAAACTGCTTATGTACCTTCATCTCATTTATAAACAACTGAATATGTAGGTATGGTTACAGAAAATATATGCATGTGTACGAATAATACACCTAAATGATTGCATCCATATGAAGCTCCGAATTCTACAATGATAAAAGCGTAATAATGTTCTTTGTGCTCAACGTCAAATACACACCCCCCCCCCCCCGCCCCCCCCCCAAAAAAAAACACCTTGTTGTGCCTTTAGGCCTTAAGACAAAATCACAAAACGAAGCCAAGGAGAGCGGGTTGACCTTGTAATTCTTACACCGACACAGACACTCTAAACTAGAAATTGCATTTGTTAAGTCAAAAAATTTATAATTACTTCAATTTTAAAGACTGCTACAAACCAAAGTAGTATCTCCAATCATGATATGATCATTTAAACCGTCTCCTCTTGAAAATCCCAGCATCTTTTCGAACATTTCTTACCTTACTCAATTGAAGTTGTCTTGAGCTCCTTAATCTTTGAGATCTGCCCCTAACATGAACAGATACTTCCCCAGTCTTCAACCTTACATGATGGTGATTGTGACTGTGTCCACTATGCCTACTTGAAGGGTAGAGAGATCTCCGAAGCCGATCTTTTCTTCTCTCTCTGACCGACTTTTGCTTTCTACTGACATTTAGATGATGATAGTTATCTGAAAAATCACTTTCATCACTTGAACTGTACCCTAATTCAACATCTTGAAAACGGCGCCTGCGCCGGCGATTTATCCTCTTGGTATTCTTTAACTTGTGCCACAAGAAACAGCTAATGTCTTCTAAAGCAAAAAAATATGTCTCACATGCTGCCCAACACATCTTACAAAGGCTTCTTACTATGCATTGGCAGATCCCCAACTTGAACAATAAGTAGAAGAACAACAACACTGATGCAGAGAAAAATATAAATAAGTCATTTCCTTATCTTTAACTAAAAAACAAAATTATGCAATTTAATGGCTAAGCAGTCATTTCCAATTTGTAATAGATTTACATCAAGAATCTGATAGAGCTAGCACAATCTGCTTCAAGTAGCTTATCTGGCAACAACAAAACAGTGATGTGGATAAATGCCACAAAAGAGAAGGTAAAAAAAAGCATGTATTAGTCTATTATTTATGGTTAAAAGTGAATAGTAGGACCATAAAGAGTGATGTGTGTATATGTGAGTGCACAAATGCATATATAGTGTGCATGTGCGGACATACACATAAACATTGTAATATGTTTCACTTTAAAGGGTTCTAGAAGTAAAATTCTTCTAACAAATAAAGGGGAAAAAACAAAAGTTTCTTCTTGTTACAGGAACATATCAAACCTTCAGAAACAAATGGCAATCCTAAAACTCAGACAGAAAAATTAGCAACCCTGGGAGAAATAGTGAAGCGGAACCAGGTCAAGTGGTCGAAATGTGTCCGTCAAAGAAAAGGAAAGGTGGACTCATCAGCCCACGTGATGTTTGCAAGGCTAATCATTTGAAATTAATGGAAGCAATAATTAAAAAAAAAAAAAAGGTGGAAAAAAACCATCAAGAAAACTAAGGACAGAGGAATTACTTATGTAGCAAAGGACCAAGATCATTAGCAGTTTCACCAGGTTGGTGACACATAAATGCTCAATGAAACATACTACGTCCCATGGTCCTGAACAAACACCCCTGCAAAACAAGCAGATCAGAGTCAAAATAGAAGAACCAGAAAATCCATAACTATGAAAATGCATGCATGATAAAGTTACACTATCCATGATTGTAGTGGGTGAAACATGAGGACCCAAAACATATCTGAGCCGACTAAAGTTTATGTTCATAGGTCATAACCACATTTAAAACAACTGATAATGGTTTTCTTAAAATCAAAAAGATTGACCAAAATAATCCCCCCAAAGTATCCTTTTGTCTCCTTCTCAGGGTCCATGATAATTTGCCCAATTATGAATGGACTAATTATTTTAGAACAGGGTTGACTAGATGATGTCATCAGATGTAAGCAATAATCTTTTTCTCCATGAGCCTATCTAAGATCATTTTAAAATTCTATCTGTTAGAATACACCTTTAATGCATAGGAATACTTCTCTCCGTTTTCCCTTTCTAAGGGGACTAACTGCAGACCACAAATGTCTCAAAAGATTCTGGTAAGAAAGGAACTGTTGGTCACTATTGTTTCGACATGTCAAAATATATAGAACACAGGCATGAGTTTCCTACCTGAATACACAAAGCTTCGGATTCTGTGAACCAAAAAAAAAAAACTATATGGAAAGGTAGAGAGGCTTAAACATAAAAATTTCTTCAACTTCTCTCTCAGCTTTAATTAACACAATGCCTGCATAATACTTTGTTCTATGTTCAAAAGTCCTTTCACAAGTTTTTGATATCAAGGTTTGAAAAACTGAACTGAATGTCTTTAAAACAGTCACCATTGCAAGATAAGGAACCTACAATTTTATAACTTGCAATGTTCTCATGTGATTCTTGAGCAAAGGCAGAAATGCCCCTTCAGTTACTTGACACTGGCCAAGTAGGTAGAGAAGTCTAATTTCCAGATAAAAGGATGCTCAAGTTGGTGACTCTTGATGGAACAAACCCCAAATCTTTGGCTCCCATGTATTGATGTGGAAGGAATCTTACATAGCAGTGAAAGGTTTAGATGGAATAAAAAATAAATATTCTGTTCCCAAGGAATGTTGCAAGTTAAAGGAAAAAAATGAAATAGTTCCTAATTCCTATATGGAGAAGAAGGCTTTAAAGTGAATTTATGTGAGAGTTCGATGTTCAGTTTTTTTTTTTTTCTTTTTTTTTTTAAGGAGCCAGACAGGGTCCCCCTACTGACTTGGCCCGGCCAACTATTTCAAGATGCATCCATGTAAAAGATCCACCTGACCCACATGCTAAATTCCTTTCTAAGAAACACATAATAATTAGCTAGAGGTGAAAGAGAGCCTCACCATTCACACATCAAGCAAATACTCATAAAGCCTGGTGAAACACATTTAAAAGATAAGGCAAAGTGAAGTACATATATTTTCATTCCTCACAAATAATTGCTAGAGTAGAAGACAGTTGCATCAGTGTTTGAAGCTTTATATCAGTAATCAATTGTGCCAAGTAAGAATAGACACAAAGGGAAAATGTGAATAGAATGAAAATAAATTGAAGCCAATCTCAGTGCCTACTGAGCTTCTTTCAACTTCACAACTTAGTTGATTGAGTGTAGCAGAGCCCAACACTAGTAACAGACAGTATAAAACATGAAACTTAACAAACATGGAAGTTTTCTTACTCGCATGATGCACCAAAGATAGTCTTGATTGGAGCTGCAAATGCACTTCCAATAACACCTCCAATTCCATTTGCAGCTTTACCAATGACACCCCCCATTGTGAAATAATTCCACAGTCATGTCTCATTCAAAAGCTGATATCAATTGATATTAGCTCCATAGCAATTGCACTGAGAAAATCAATGGCAAAAAATAAATATTAGGTAGCAAGTGGGAGTTTTAAAATATAGAATAAAGTAAAAGGTTATAAATGGTACCCAATATTGCTACAAAGTTCAAACCTATTGTAGTTAATATGTTTTTCCCATTCTTATCATTAAAAATGCAATCTTTCAATTTTTCCAGCACCATAGATTCCAGAATGCAAATTTGTTCCTTAACTGATAGTCCAAAATTATTTCCCAAATTTGGCCATAAATTTTGAAAATGACAGGGCAATGAGGTCACATTTTACAAGCACGCAGAAAATAAAAAACTTGAAGGACAACAGGATGAACAACATTAGTTAAAATAAGTTCATACCTGGGTTGGGGGAAAATCTAAAAAAGGATTAAAGTCCAGATTCCATTGCTCAAAAAGGGACATCAGAAATCACATAGTACTGAAGGCATTCAAATCTCAATCTTGTTCAAGAAGTTAGCCAAATAATCCCAACAAGCCTTTGAGCAAGTGCTCACACTCGTGCTTAGAGGCTCTTTCTTTTCTTTTCTTTTTTTGTAAAGGTCATTATGTAGTTTTCATTCAGTTGCTACATTTTCCAATTATAAACCATTCCACTATTTACAATCATAAAACTGACCAAATAAAGAAAAAAAAACGACATTTGAACCATCAATGTAAACTTGATTAAAAATATATCATTATGAACCAAATCATGGGGTCCATACACACACACACACACATATAATGCACAAATACATGCCCATATATACATGCTCTGATATTCATAGCATCATATTAAACCATTTCCCTACATCCAACAGGCAACAGGCAACAGTGTAAAACCTAACATATCAAAGAATTTTGGAACTTCTTCATAAGACCCAAGATTTCATTTCAATCCTTATATAAATTAACATAGGTTACATCTTTCATCTTTGTTTCAAAAGTTACACATGTAAAGAAAACAAAAGGCAAGAAGAAACACTGGTATTAAGAATACTTTACCCCCCAAAAAATTGGTATTAAAAATAGGAAATGGACAAAGGGACAAAGCAGAAGTTTGCAATAATCTATGTTCTAACCTGGAATCTGATTACAGAAGCCAAAGAGTTCTCAGTGTGTGCAATCATACTATCAAAAACAGACTCTGAGAGTGGTAACGGTTCCAACGGTTATGGTATAGGAAAAGACAATGATAAAGAGGGCAGCGAATGGGCCTTGGGTTGAACTTGGGCCTGTTTAACCTGAGGCTAATTTAGTTTCCAATTTTATTTATAAATACCACAAATAAATAAAATCATGTTGATTCTACTATAGACACATAAATCAAGGGATTGATCCGAAATTCGCATTGAGAGTAGTAATTGGACCATTTTTTTATGAATTAAAGTCCAAAATCTTGAGAGATGTTGACTTGTGCCTCGTAACTCATTTTGATATTGAAAGTACTTAATCACGGAAAATTCTTAGGTAGTCCTAAAGTACGGAGAAATGATGTTCCCTCTTCTCACATTTATGGTGGATCCTACCATGAATTTAATGAGCGGACCCCACCATGAATGTGAGAGGAGGGAGCACCATTCTCTATACTTCGGGAGTACCTAAGAATTACTCCTTAATCACTATTGACGCATATGAGACTAGAATCACTAGATACAATATGCATTCAATAATCTAACATTTTATTCTTAAAGTACTGTATTTAAATTTTATCCAATAATTTTTTTATAAAAATACCAAGTTGTACTTTGGGAGGGCTAGAGGAGGTTAAGTAAATATGTCAATATTTCAATTGATTGAACACAACTTTTTTAACACTATGGCCAAAATGCCAATGATTTTGAAATAAAATAACAATTCTTTGTATTTTTTACAAAAATGTCTGAGATTAAAGTATCCTTCCCCACTTCCAGTGTATCAACCATCATGGTCCATGACTTATTCTTAGTAAATGAACTTCAATATTGATGATGCTTGAAAAATCAGTAGGCTGAATACTCCGAATTTCAATGATAGTTTGATAACCTGAAAAGAAAGAAAGAAATTATCGAAGGTGACCGGGGTGAACTGACCAAGGACCCTCTGATAGTAAAGTCAGATTTCTTTCTAGGACTCAAGTATAGTAAGTGGATGAATAGTAAAAATTTACTTAAGATTGGTGGGATGGGGTTCCTTTTATAGAGAGTTTGGAGTGGGTCTACTCATTGGATGCCACTAACATCATGGTAGATGTGTGGACTTAGTGGGGAGAGCAGAGCGAATTTTGAGGAATTCATCCCATGTTCAGAGATAAATGATCGTGGTTTAATCATTTATGATTAGTAGAAAATATTTAGAAATTTATGAAGTGTTTATTAATCGTTCATACCTTCTCATGGTGTGGACAACCAGAATCTCTTAGACGATTGATGACATGTTTGGACATCCTTGGACGACTGAAGACTGTCTTAGACGTCACTGGTCTTGGACGACCATTATGGACGAAGACTATTTGTTATAGATCACCATCAAATATCATAACTTTTGCATTAAGAGCCAATTAAATTTCATTAAAAAAAGTTAGAGAAATGGGGTCTTGAAGGGTTAATCATGCACAAATGTATCATTTGCAGCCGAATAAAAAATGTCATCGTCTTGAGATTAAAATATAAAAAAGTTGATGATAATACATTTTCCAAAAACTATAAACTAAATTGCAACGAGGTAATCTCTTTGCTTTAAGCAAAGAGAGTTTCAATTTCCATTTTCAGCTATCTCAAAGTTTTTTAAGATAAAGGATGATTGCAAGGTAAATCTTATTGAAGCATGTTTTTTCTCTAAAGCCACAATGAGCTAATTTTATTGGCTAACCCATACCACCTCATCATATTTTATAATTAAAAATGGATTCTAGACTAAATTCATTAAAAACCCAAAAAGGTACACATTTTATCCAATCACAAGGATTGGGTTTTTGTCTAAAATTCCTCACGCCTAATGAGTTGGGCTTATAACCCATATTTTTCTTGAGTTCAAATAGTGCATCTTACCTTACTACCCCATAAATTGGGTTCATGGTCCACATTATTGCCAACATCATGTGATGGGCTCATGACCCACACTAATCTTGCCTCATGGAATGGAAGCCCATGAAATCAACATAAAGCCCATAGTTTCTTCTCAAAGGCTCAAGATTCATGGCTCATGCTATTTCTCTTATTTCTTCATTGATGGGCTACCCCAGTTAAAAGTCAAAATTTACATAAATTTGACTTGAAGGGGAAGATTCTCAATTACAAGGTATTCAAGTTTTTTTGGGCCACAATACCACTAAATCGTGAGGCTTACTGTAGCTTCCCGAAGACTTAAAGTTTAACGGCTAATTTTTTTTATTTGGACCCAAGAATAACCCAACTCACAAAAGGCCAATGAATACATTTGAATCTTTTTAGAAGATAATTAAATTTATTGCAATATGTATTTGAAATTTTGAATATAATTTGGGAGCCTAATATAGTGCACAAAAAGAACTGTACATAGATTTTAGTATTTTACCCCATTAAAAATTCTGATCAATAAATTATGGGATCATTTTAAAATGTTAAAAAATGTAAATTGAAAATAGTCAAAGGTGTTGCATGTTAAAGGGCACGATTAAGAATGATTTATTAAGAAGTCTATCTAATAAAAAATAGATATAAATTGATAAAATGATTGAAAATAACATTGAAGTGATAAGTGAAACTCAAAAAATTAGTTTTATTGACTCTACATTTTAAAGCACTAGCATATGGGGATGCAAAAAAGAAAAGAAAAAAACTATTTTGCATCTTCAAACATTATTTTATTTATTTTACCAACCTATTTAAAAACTCACCCTGCATCCAATTTTTATTTTTACATACAATCCAATAAAATAATATAAACTACTTAACAAAATAATAAAAAGTATTACTCTCTTTCTTTTTCCTCTCATTCTCTTTTTCTCTTCACATACAACCATAAGATTAAAATAATATTTTTTTTCTTTACAACCTATGAACAGTAAGGTTACAAAATAACAAATTCAGATGGAGTGAGTTTTGCATGCCTTGAATTGTAAAATACCAACTGAGAGTGTTTACACCCTTAATGCTAGTACTCATATAACATTAATAAAAAATTTGACAAAAAAGTAAACTTTTTTTTGACATAAAATTATTTCTTAACACGACAATACTACCCTTAAATATTTCCAACGGAAATATTCAAATATTCAAATTTCTCACCTACTATTATTAAGAAAAAAAAAATCACACCTCGTCATTCGTCAATCATCGGTTTATATTTGTAGGGTATAATTTCTCACTGTTTCTCCGCTTGAATTTTAACGGGCGGGAAAAAAACCTTAGGGCCCACCCCCCTCTCTCTCTCTCTCTCTCCAAAACCAAAACACATTTTTCAAATCTCTCTCTCTCTCTCTATACTATCAGATTCTCTCATTCTCTTTCTCCGGCCAGATTTGGAAGTATTGGCCTTTGCTTTGTCGGCGCCGAACATTTATCACCGACAATTTCGCAGGTACTCCCTCTTGCTTCTTTTAATTTTTCCTGTGGATTAGAAAAAAATTGAATGTGTTTGTGTTTGGATATTCTAGCATATGAATCACTGTTACTAAAACTATAACACCATGAAAAGTTTCGATTGTACACAAGATGTTTGGTCAATTGATTCCATAGAGTTTGGAAATAATATTGATTCACTGTTTTTTGCTCAAGCTCTATTTCGAATCAAAGGGAACTGAATCAATCTAGCTAGTAGTAGACACACCCAAATCGGCACCTTTGTTTGATTCAATAGAGTCTTATTAAGGTAATCTACACGATCTTCTTCTTCACACTGAATAATCAGTTGGATTTGTTGGACTTATTGATTGCACTTTAAATTGTTGTTGCTCTCATATCTGATAGTGGTAAAGCTACTTGTAGATTTTGAAAGATGGGTATCGAAAACTATCACGTGATTGAGCTCGTCGGGGAAGGTTCGTTTGGTAAGGTATACAAGGGGAGGCGGAAATTTACAGGACAGGTATTGCATTTTTGTGTGTGTGTGTTTTGAAATTTGAAAGCAATCTTTCTTTGTTGGTGGTTCTGATAATTTTGTTTAGCTATAATGAGGTTTTGTTGTTGTTATTAGACCGTTGCAATGAAATTCATAATGAAGCATGGGAAAAGTGAGAAGGATATTCAGAATCTAAGACAAGAAATTGAGGTAAATTGGACTCATTTGTTCATAAATTATTTGTGCGATAAAGGGCTTATCATTTTGAACATTTAGTTATTTATGCTGGGAATTGGGTTGGTCTAGCTTGTTGTGAATCTTGTTTTGGGCTGGATTTTGGACTTTGTTGTTTTGCCCTTTTTGTGACGGCTTTGCTTCCTCTATCTAACTTGCTTCCTAACTTTGCCATTTGATTTTTTTTCCCCGCTTATCGTTTTACTGGTTGTTTGAAGAAGTTTAAGGATTTAACTCCTTGTTTTTGGATTTTAAATGAAATTAGAAACTATATATATATATATTTTAATTTTAAAAATAGATTATATGCCTTTATAATGAAAAACATGTGATCTTGGTCACGTGATGATATCATCTAATCCATCTCACTGGTGGATTTTTGATTAACAGTTGAGAAACTAATAAGATATGTAGCCCAAGTTGTTTGACAGTAAGGTTATTTTATTTTATTTTTCAAATTCTACTCTCTCTCAAAATAAAGCAAGAGTTGTAGAGAGAGAGAGAGAGAGAGAGAGAGAGAGAGAGAGAGAGAGGAGTGTGTGTAGGAAGAAAGGGGACGTGGGAGAGAACACTAGCTTTCTCATAATTAACAATGCGGAGTGTCCAACATTCATCAACCAACCGCATTCTTTAATTTCATTGTTTTTCAGCTGATTATATGTATAATCTCCTTGGTTTTGCAGATTCTAAGAAAGTTGAAGCATGAAAATATCATCGAAATGCTTGACTCCTTTGAAAGTGAACAGGAGTTTTGTGTTGTCACAGAATTCGCACAAGTAACCATATCCTTCTTGATCTCTCAAAAGCAAAATTCATTCTTTATATTAATGTAACTATTAAATGATCCTGGAAATATATATAGACACATTATGGAGCATGTTGAGATTCATGAGTTGCCGTTGGATTTTCATGCAGGGTGAACTGTTTGAGATTCTTGAGGATGATAAGTGCCTTCCAGAAGAACAAGTTCAAGCAATTGCAAAGCAGTTGGTAATTTGATCCCATGATTATTGCATCTGACTTAATTGATTGTTTTCTTTTCCAGTCTTTTGGTTTACTATTATGTTCAACCTGGGTATTTCTTATTTCAATTGAAACTTTATTTTGTGGAATTTACAGGTGAGAGCGTTGCACTACTTGCACTCAAACCGTATCATCCATCGTGATATGAAGCCACAAAACATTCTCATTGGTGCTGGGTCTGTGGTTAAGGTTGAGAAGTCAGATAACATCACTACATGTTTAACAGCATCTATTTATTGAATCTGTTAACTGAATGCATAGAAGGTTGATTATTGAAAAACAATGTTTAGAAGGTTTATAATCTGTTCAAAATTTTCAAATATTGTCTATTTTTTGAATTTAGAGAACCTTACTAGGTTTGACTAAATAAATTACCATCAGGTCTCTGTGTACTCTGTTTGGATTGGCTCCACTAAATCAAAATTTAACTAATTGATTGTATGTATTTTTTTTTTTTTCTGGTCCAATACTCCAATTACATTGCTTTTTTTTTTCTTTCCTGTAGCTTTTGCTTGATACTGGATTGTATTATACTAATATCTAGGTATTGTCAAAACTTAGAGGTGTAGCTTGCCAATAAATGAAAAATATCTTGGATTTGATTACCTATGTACTAATTTGTTGGTTCTTTCCATCCATGGGGTGGGATATTGCTATGTATACCAAAGATTTGGTCTGATGGTTTGATATCGTGTCCTGCTTTGTATTAAATGTTTAATTCTTGTAATTTCTTGTGGTTGTTCATGACTTATAAATTTTTCATTTATCACAGCTTTGTGATTTTGGGTTTGCACGTGCAATGTCCACGAATACTGTTGTTTTGAGATCCATAAAAGGTTTGTCCAATCTTTGCATTAAATTTCTGGTTACCTTTCTATTTTGTGAACTTTTATTGAGATGCTATGATATCCTTGAGGAATTAAGGGTTTCTAATACAACTTCTATCTATATTATTCAGGCACTCCACTGTATATGGCTCCGGAACTGGTACGGGAACAGCCTTACAACCACACGGCTGATTTATGGTCCCTTGGAGTTATTCTGTATGTTAAATCTCATTGATTGTACTTTGGAATTGTTTATTGCTAAATTAGTTGGATTGGATGCCATGTTGGTAGTGCTTATGAATCTTTTTCATTTGAACTGTAACTTGGTTTAAGAAATTTTCTAATTTGATTGATTGCTTGCATTCTATTCTTTATTTTAGTTTACTTCAAGTTTTGACTCTCATCCAGTTGCACTTGGGCTGGAAAAGGGGTATGAAGCACCCTTATTTTGTGTTGCATTGACCAAAAGGAAACACATTCAATCACACACGGGCTTTGGGCTCAAGTAAACACCCCTTTTTTTTTTGATAAGTAGGGCTCAAGTGAACACCTATAACATGGAATAAGGTGACCAAATGAGTCCCTTGTCAGCTTTCATCATATTTTCAAATTTAAACTTTATGTTGATTTATTATTTAGGGGATTTTGCATGACACCCTATTTTTTTTCTTTTGTTTTCTTTTACAAGTTTTTCTTTAAAATATAAATTTTAGTCCAATAACTAATAAATATGTAACATGTTAAATTCTGGATTGTTCAATCTTCATAAGATACTCAACGTTTCTTTTCATTAAATTTATTACTATCCGTCCAGGCATAGGCTTTGGTTGTGGATACAGAATTGTAGACCTTAATGCGTAGACTGCAAATAGAGACTAATGACACCACTTTCTTCTTTTGCCTGCCAAAGAGAGCCTCTTAACTTTATTTAATGATAGGAAAATTTTATTCAAAACAGAATATTTTGGCTAAGAAATTGAAGAATTGCAATCAGAAGCTTTACAGTGTCTAATTTGCCCATTCTTTAGGATTCTCATTCACTGGTTCAGATACAAGCTCCTATGCCAAAAGACTCTTTTTGATTGGTCTAGACATTGGGGCTCCTCAGATTGTTCTTCTATCATTGAGTTTCTTTCTTCTCTTAGAATTGCACCTTAAGTTTTTTTCCTTGTTGTTGTTTGTTGCTTTTTCTTGTGTTCACCATCATGGACACCTTGTATTTGCTTTCTTTGTTTTTTCATCTTGATTAATATTATTTTTATTACCTATAAAAAAAGAAGAAAAAAAAGAAGAAAGAATGGTCATTATAAATTTAAGTGCTGAATTGGGAATAATCTAGTTTAAGTTGCATGGTGGATAGGACAGCCGTTGATAGTTTTTTGCTTAGACATTGATGTCGTTGCAAAGTCCACAGTAGAGTAGTCTTGTGATCCCCAAGCCCATTGTTTACTTTTACTCTAGCATACTTTGAAGTCTTCCTTTTATAGACATCCTTAAATTTCATTCTTTGGCAGTAATTATTATTATTATTATTATCTCTTATTCATTTGGAATTTCATCTTGATTATAGATCTTATGTGAAAATCACTATTATTGACTTATTTGAATATAGAAAATTTATATTGCTCTATAAAAGAGCATGTTGCCTTTCCCAGAAAAATAAAAAATAAGTATAACATTGATTAATCTCAAATTTAACAATTACCTGCTTCAGTACTTATAGCATCATCTCTTCCTTTTTGCTTCATGTTCTTCTTGAATTGAAACTATTTTGTCATGGACACTACAGGTACGAATTATTTGTTGGACAGCCCCCATTTTATACAAATTCTGTGTATGCACTCATCCGGCATATTGTTAAGGTACATTTGCTCAAACATCATGTGAGTTTGTTGTTAGTTTAGATTTGTTATGCTGTATAAAGGTACAAGCTAATGTTCAATGCCGTATTCCAGGATCCAGTTAAATATCCAGACAATATGAGTCAAAATTTCAAAAGCTTTTTGAGGGGTTTGCTTAATAAGGTTGTTTTATGGTTCAAGTGAATGAACTGTTGATTAATAGTTTTTAACTCCCATTGATGTCAAAGTTCTAAGATGATTTTTCAATTCATGAAAAACAGGTACCACAAAACCGACTAACTTGGCCCACCCTTCTTGAGCACCCCTTTGTTCAAGAAACTTCAGATGAAGTGGATGCTAGGGTAATGATACATCACATTAACATTTCCTTTAAATATTAGAATCTAAAATAGTAGTATAAAGCCAGTCTTATTATAATCTGGCAAAGACTATTTTGGTTCCTTTTATGTGATACAATGCAACATTTTTTAGAATTTTTATCTTGAGTTCTTATCTATAAATTTACGGAAGTTTTTAGTATCTAGCAATCCATTTCCAGGAAATGCGTGCTGCAACTGCTGCAGCTAGAGGATGTGATGCAGCATGGAGAGGTGAAGGTAACACTGTTTAAATATAACCGAGTTTAATGTTTTACCATCTTGGAGCCAGGCTGCCTCAGTATTTAAGCCATTTAAACGTCCTTTTTTTATATTTTAGAATTAATTATTACCGTATTATAGGTAAAAGCAACTCTCCAGCTACTTTTGAGAGCAATAATGGTCCAAGCCTTAAGAGTGATGCTCACTTAAATAGTCCAAACTCAGCAACATGCAATCCTTCACCACGTGAGGAGTTATCACGGTTTGCAAGTCCTAATGATGCTAAACAATCAGGTAAATCAAATTATTTGTGTTCAGTTGTTGTATGATGATTCTAGGACAGAAATTCTGTTTGATGCCTGTAATGATTTTTTTGCAATTTTTTGTGCTAGCAATTTTCTCCATAGCCTGTGTGCTATTATTTGCTAGCTGATTGATTGCTTTAAATTATTTTTAAGCTGAGGCCACTTTTATGGATATGATGTTCTAATTGAAATTTTAGTAAATAACTGGTAAATTTAGCTCCTTGGTTAATTTCTTTAGTTGCTTGTTTATATCATATTCTTATAATGTCTTTAGTAGCCAACTATTATATTCTTAGTAGTACTCATAAAAAAAACCTATTATATGCTCAGTAGTAACACATAAGCTTTCACTCTGTTGACATCATTCTATTGACATCTCTGATGAGTTTGATCAACTAACATGGAAAAAATCCCACTAAGGAACCTGTTAGTTGTCTTGTAATCATTAATCAACTTGCCATCTCTCAAAGCCGCTTAGCGGTAGCGCTGTGTTTTGTCCTATTGCCCTAGAGAAGCCACTAACCAATATTGGCAGATTCCTTGATGGTAGTGGATAATACCACCCCCTATCTGCCCCATCTATATTAACTTTAACCCAACATTCTGCTGGCTTTTCCCATTTAACATTGGCAGTGGTAGCATTCTTAGTTGCAAAGCCTCATCCTATAATTGTGTGTAACTTAAATGCTCTATGAATGCAATTTTTATGGAGAGAAGGATTAGCTTTCTAGTGCTGGAATGCAACTCATTTTCTATGCAGCCAAGGAGATGAAATTACAAATGGAAAATATACTTTCCAAGGCAGATGTAACAGATGAAACTCCTCTTTAGAACAACTATTCCATTTTTTTTACCAGGCATCAAGCTTAAGCTCAAAAACAGATGGCCTCATTTGGTATAACCAAACTATTCTAGAATATCATTGCAAACTTGCACTCCTTGAGCACATGTAGAATGGAATCTGTGCACATACCATGAATAGGACATACAGAAGAGATATTCAACCACAGAGCATCTATTTCATTCACCAACTTCCAGTTGAGTTTGCCAATAAGGTTAAGTTATTTGGTCTTGCCACTTGTAGTCCTAGCCTCCTTGGAGGTCACCAACTTTTTCCAACCAACTAGGTGCAATCTGCAATGTTCTTCTGAGGAGCCCCAAAGAAAGTTTCAGTTAATATTGTCTATGTTGTTACGAACTCTTATAGGTAGGGCTTCACCCTGCATGTAATAATCAGATATGATCAAGGTGACAAATTGCACTAAAGTAGTATAACCTGCAAAGGGAAGTAATTTAGCCTTCCATCCCATTAGTTTGCTTTGAACTTTGTCTACCATAAATTGGAACTGTTGATTGCTAGGTTCTTGCATGTTTGAGAGAGAAACCAAGGTATTTTCCAAGGTTGTTAGTGGCTTGAAATTTCAGTATCTCAGAAATGACCTATGAGTAATAAGGTAGCTTTTGGAATTTCAAAATTACATTAAAAAAAGAGTTAAATGGTATCGTAGTCTTGGAGGTACAATCTATATCACATTCTCAAATCTCTTGTTTTCAACATCTTTGGGTCCTATTGAGTTTTGTACTTATGGAAAGAGAAGACTTCCAAAGAAGGATTCTATGGCTGTTAATTGATTAACTGAATTGACCGTCACCAGTTGGCCCAATCTGTAAGCTGCCTTCTTGCCCCAGTATAATGGCATTTACATAAACTATGCATATTGGATTTTAATGTTTAAAATTAAACTATTATCAACGAAGTCTATTTTTATGTTTTATTCCATCTTGCTCTATCAATTGCACACTAAGTAAAAAAAATATCCATATAACTATTTTCCTTTCTTACATGAAACTGGCATATTTTACACCAAAAACCTACTTTTTCTATTTTACACTCTCACTTTTACAAAACACCCACATCAGTTTGTCTATTATGCACATTTATTCAAATAAAATATTCAATTCACACCCACCGTCAACCTACCCAGCCACCATCATCAACCCACCCAGCCACCATCTTCAACCCACAAATCTTCAGCTAATTCATTCTTATCAAACCCATAAACAGTCAACAAAATTTTTAAAAAAATAATAATAATATTCTAAGCAAAATTATGAGCAGCCAAACAAAAACCCAGATGATTTTCTGAGCAGCCAAACAAAAACCTAGGTGCGTTGGTGTTGCTCTGTTCCTCCAAGGTTCCAGGCTTCAAACGCTTGGTCGGATAGAGTTTTTCCAGGTGGGTTTCTTGTCGAGCCAGACGAAACCGCATGTTGCGTTTGGGTCCCACTAGAGCTCGCTGTATCGGCTACGCTTGTTCCACGTCTGAATCGTGCCGACGAGGCCGAGGAGGAAGGCGCCGCAGGGGATGAGGCCCATGAGGGCGATGGCGAAGGATGTTGCTCCGGCGCAGGGGTCAAGAGTTTTTGAGCGATCTGGAAGAGGATCTGAGTTTTTGAGCGGTGTAGGCGAAGGATGTTACTCCGGTGGCATCATTTTGGCTAGCCGGAATATCAGATTGAAGAAAAGGATCTGAGATTGAAGAGAAGGATCTGAGAGCAACAGCGACAAGGAGAGGGACTGAGATAGAATGAGAGAGAGGTGAAAGTGAGGCGAAGGAGAGAGAAAAAATTAATAAAATAATTATAAACGAGCTACAGTAACTGTGTATGTTTACACGGTTACTGTAGCTTGTGGAAAGTTTTACACAATTTTACATATTTTTACACCCACTGATGTGGGTGTTTTTTTGCTCAAAATGTGTAAAATTTGTACTTTCTTCTAAAATAGAAGACTATACATGGGCTGATAAGGATGCTCTAAGCTGCCTTCTTGCCCCAGTATAATGGCATTTACATAAACTATGCATATTGGATTTTAATGTTTAAAATTAAACTATTATCAACGAAGTCTATTTTTATGTTTTATTCCATCTTGCTCTATCAATTGCACACTAAGTAAAAAAAATATCCATATAACTATTTTCCTTTCTTACATGAAACTGGCATAATTGAATCAATTGATTTTTAAGTTTTATTCAATATACCCACATAGACATAGGCCAAGATGTTTGTAGTTTAGGTGGCATTGCCTGCTCTCTTTTATAAGAAGAACCATGGTTCTAATCCTCCCTACCTCATTGTTGTATCCATAAAATTATTAGGAAAAATATATGCACACAGACATACTCATGTTTGCATTTATCTATGTTTTGATGAGTGAAAATAAAGTAGTTGATTGAGGCCCATTTTCTTGTCTAGATTTGATTATATTTTGCTTTATTTGTTTGAAGAGAAGAACTCTTGATAACTGTTCATATCTTATAACAGTTGTACGATATGGTTAACTTGTTCTATTTTTCTCTAGGTTGTCAGACATTGGACAGACTGGAAAACACTTCCCGCACAGTCAAGGGAGCACAAATAATTGGTCAAGATAACGAAGCATTAGCACATGTTTTGCTACAGTTGAAAAGATGGTCTACTGGATCTCAAAATTCTTGCAGGTAAAATTGGATACATGCATCCCTAGTGTATGTTTCGTTTTGCATATTTATGTATGATTTTATTTTGTATCAAATGTTAAGTTTGAAAAAATTTGTTGCTTAGTCCATTGTCAACTTATGTTCAAGCTGTGAGACATTTCTTTTCTCTTGCTTCAAAGATATGATGCTTCCTTAGACATTAAATATTTTATCCCTACTTGTTATGGATTGTGTCCTAAGGTAACACATTTTTTTTGGTATATAAATTGATATGAGCTTGTTTTAGATGCATATAGTAGGTTCTTTTTAAGTACTTTCTCTTGTAATCTCCCATGTACTAGGGTTGCCCCCTTTTTGCACTTTTTAAATTTAGTACTTATAAAAAGTTTATGTATTTGATGGTTGCATAACTCTTCACTCTAACGGTCTCATGTCATGGTGTGGAAATAGAGCACAATCTATTTATTAGGCAGTGAACAATTATTCACATGCTAGTAACTGAGGGCTCTTTCCTATGATCGTAACCCAAAACCCATAGTGAAATTTTTTTAGATTACACTGTGTGAAATATTGAAGTGCCCTTTCATTGTAATATACTTTCAAAGATTCAGAAGTGAAATAACAAGCTTGCAGAGCATGCTTATCTGAGTAGTGAGAATTGGATAAACTTAATACAAGACAGCACACTGGAGGATTGGTGCATTTACTGGCAGTTGGATTAGTATTGCTACATTCAGTTGCAAAAGGTGTTTTTGCTAAGTTGCTTGGAAAGCGAGAGGCAGGATGACATGGGAATTTTTAGATAACTATCTAGTTCTGACTAGGTTTTTGGTTTGTTTCAAGATTCAGTATCATAATATTCTTACTTGTACCAAAGACTAATTATATGAAAATTCTGCACATATTGAATTGATCTCATTTCCTATAATGCTACTTCATTATATAAACATTTATTTATTATGATAATTATTATAAAAACATTTATATTTCACCTCACTGCATTACTTTAGGAATATGTTATTGTGGTAGGTTAATTGGTTGTAGTCTTTTTTATTCATGCACTAGATACCTCTTAGTAATTTATTTGCAAGACTTGATGGCTTATCAAACACTGCAGGGATCAAGATGTTATTAGTTCAAGTCAGTCGCTCAGAATTCTTTTGAACCTACTTGCAGCTGGTGCCATCAATTCTAGTGGACTACTTGATGAAATAATACGTGAACTCCTTGTTTTCACTGCTACTGTTGTTAGCTTGAAATCTTCTGAATTTAATGACTTAATAGCAAAGGTATATCTCTGCTAGATTTCATTTAGAAATTTCTGATTTTTGATTCTCAATACCCTCATATGTCATACCATGCGGCCATAATGTTGGAGACTTGTGTTCTATGGAGATACTCTCTCCAGCCCAATTGTTAGTCCTCTATTTCTTTTTGGGATGTCCCAAAATATAGTCCTCTTTGAAAAGTCAATAAATAAATTTCCTAACCTACCCTTTACTTTATTTAAACGGTTAGTACTCTTCTTTTAGTAGAGTTTAAATTAATGATAAAATTTGTTACACACACTGTTACACACTTTTTTTTGAACTAAAAATATAAAGTTGAAGACACGATTTCAATTTAAAAAAATTGTGTAACCGTGTGTGTATGACAGAGTGTGTGTAACAAACTCTACCCTTAAACTAATGAGTGTAGTTTTAGAAACTTGTATCTTTTATTTAAAAGGCAACACATTAAATGATATTTCCTTAAAAAGTTGGATTCTAAATAGGGCCAACAAATGGGACGGAGGTAGTAATTGGCTGCTGACAATGTAAGTCTGATCCTGGTTTAGGCTTGAATTATACCCCCAAATACTTAGGGCCATCTATTGTGAAATTCATCTATAATATATAATCCTATATGCATAAACAAAAACGAATTTTACAATTTAATAGTGAACCCTCTGAAAAATTCAGGGAGAATACTTACAAAAAAAAAAATTACAGAGTAATGTCTCGGAGCCTGGCTACTGTCCTGAGGCACCGATCGGGAAAGTCATAAAGGGACGTTAAACGTAATTCTAGAAGAGTGTTACCACAACAAAAAAAATCCGAGTCTTGGCAGTTCAAGTGAAAGTTTATTAGACTAGTCCCTTTCCCCTCACATGTATTTTTTTTTTTCATGAAGTTTTGTATATTTGTTGTTTTCTTTCATCAACTTCAAAGGCATGAAATTGCTGCTGATTTTTATCATTATATTTGTCAACTATGAGAATAATCCCTCTGATAGCTTTTAAATGTTGAGAGCCGAATAAGTCCTCAATTTTAACATTCTTTATCTATAGTGTGGTTTTCTCTATTTTGTGATTGCTGCTGGCTGATGCAACTGTGATCTCATACTTTTGTAGAGTTTTTCAGTGATCAAAATGGTGCTTGATAATTGTGGAAGTGGCATTGCAAGTTCATATTTCAAGCACTGGGTTGCATTATCTGAGATTTTTTCACAGGTCTAATTCCTTCTATGGTACAAAAAACGTTATTTGGCAACAAGTATGCACTTATTTCTTGCTTTCTCATCGTGTT
Source organism: Quercus tomentella (assembly GCA_028535165.1). Lineage (NCBI taxonomy): Eukaryota > Viridiplantae > Streptophyta > Magnoliopsida > Fagales > Fagaceae > Quercus > Quercus tomentella. The sequence goes on from JAPQVY010000001.1 coordinate 6,930,010, forward strand.
GACTATATAGGTTGTTGGTTGCAATGAAGAGGCATGTGGAAGAGTTTTGTACGAGTCCAGTGCTTGCATTACCATCATGTTATCCAGAGTTGCTCAGGGTCTTAAGGCAACTCATTTGACTTCAGGTCCTGAAGCGGGTTCTGCTCTTAATGAAACATTTAAAAAAATCTTGGATCATGCTAAAACGACTGGGTTAGTGGATCTTTTGTGTCACTGCTTAGTAAATTCAGGCTCAAGTCTTATTTCGGGTTCTTCAAATATGTTGCGTGCTGCATGTGAAGCATGTAGGGCTACTTGGTCACTCATAGATGCATTGGAAACCCTTTTCCTGAGGCAAAGTCCCCTTTTATTTCCATTAAATGCTTTGCGGAGTCATTCGTTAGTTCGACTTGACATTAGGGACCATGAACGAGGCTCATTGATTGGCACTGAATCAGCAAAAATTGTTGATGTGGTGACAAGAACATTTGTTAGGTCAAAAGCGGTGCAGGTTGCCATTTACTATTGCCTTCATCAACGACTTGAGGCTGCAATGTCTGCTGGCATTCAGGTGTTTGTCTCTCATCCTAAGTTTTTGAAAATTTTTCGTGCACACATAAGACCCCAATGAAAACAAGTTATATAATGATTTCAAAGAACCAATACAGTAGTTAATCTTAGAGATTTTCTACCTGCGCTTAATTATTCTTTTGTTTGTATCATGCTTGCATGATTGTAGGCACCTTTTAGGTAAAATTTAATATAATTTCTGTTGTTGTTTCAGCTCTTGTCAAGGTGTTGTGTACATAGTGGACTTGTTCCAGGTGTTCTTTGTGGACTTCCCAGTTCCTTACCTGTAACTACTGTTGTCAGTGGTGGAGGGGATGGTACTCTTGTCTCTGAGATATTCTCTATATTGTCTCTCTGCACTTCGTCTTCAAATAAAGATCCACAAACAGGAGAAACAAATAATTTGAGGTGTAAATTAAGCAATCCTTATACCTTGGTTCTTCATTCATGCCTAATCCTTGCAACAGTTGCACAGTGTTTAAAGTCCACCGGAAGAAATTCTGCATTGTTTATGCTTACAACCTCCCCAAAGAAGCAGCAATCTCGACTTTCAGGGCTTGCACACCATTTTTCTTCCTCTGATGACGGAATTAACTCATTTCAACCTCATAGTGCGTCAGCTATGCTGGCTCTTGCATCCATTCTATCCCTTGAAGCTGGATCTTCTATTGAGTCTCCAGTCTCTGAAAATGCTCTGCCTTTGATTCCTAGAACTGCCACACTTTGTGATTATCTCAAATATTCATCTAGTAATGAAACTGAAGTGGATCCCAGTTACCTGAATGGTGTTCTCTCTTATTGGCATGGCCTTAGAGATGGATGTGTTGGCTTGTTAGAGGCCCGGCTCAAGTGGGGAGGACCATTAGCTGTTCAGCAGTTGTGTGCAAGTGGTATCCCTCTGCTTCTTGTTGAGTTGTTAGCCAACAACTCAAATGCTTCTCAAGGGATTGACATCTCAAAAGATCGAATTGGGCTATCCCCTATAGGGGTTGTGTGGACAGTTTCATCAATATGTCACTGCCTTTCAGGTGGAGCTTTAACTTTTCGTCAGATTTTGGTTAGGAGTGAACACATCAAGCTTATCTGTGACCTAATATCTGATGTACATCTCAAGCTTGTAAACTGCTGGGGTGGGCCTGGTGGAGGGAAGGATGGAGTCAGAGATATAATAAATGCAGTAGTAGATATCTTAGCATTCCCTTTTGTTGCTATACAGAACGGTCCTGGTTTGCCATCTGCCACTGCTTCTGTAAACAGTGGGTTCCTTCTCAACATGGGTTCACCAGGTGGGAAAGTATGCATGGAAGAGAATATGGTAAAAGTAATTGAGGAAGATTTGACAAAGTATATTAAAATCCTTTTGGAGGTTAGGTCTTCTTTCCCTTCTTTTTGGGGTTAGGGGCCTCCGGGGATGGGGGAATCATTTCTGGACATGTGCTTTTGAGGTTGTCTGGTAGACTGTTTATAAACTCTGTTCATTGGATGAGTTGCTAAAACTGAGAGGACTATGTGTTTCTCATTCTAATTCTTATATCTTTTTGGAGAAAATAAATCCGATGTGGGTGCTAAATTTCTAATATGTATTTCAATTATAGTATGAGTTTGACTAATGCTTTAATATGATGAATTATAATAACATCTTGATACTGAGAGGGCTATGTGTTTCTCATTTTATTACTTCTTGAGTTTTCAGTTGGGAGTGCCTATTCTTATTCTTCGGTGTTTGGAGCATGTCGAGTTAAAAGATTTGGGAAGGCCTGTTGCGTTTCTCGCTAAAATGATAAGCCATCGACCTCTAGCAGTTCAACTTGTGAGTAAAGGCTTGTTAGATTCAAAGACGATGAAAAGGTTGCTTGATAGTTCATGCCCAAGAGAAGTCACGCTAGATATTTTGATGATAGTTTCTGATCTAGCCCGCATGGATAAGGTGAGATTTTGATTCTATCAAATGGTTTTTGCTGCTTATGCAAATATCAAGAGTTAGCATATGTTCTTTACTTTACTCTTGTTATTTTGTTAAATTAAACTGAAAATTATTGAATACTCCAAGTACCATAAATGCGTACTCCTCCCTCTCACATGAATTATGGGTTCCACTATGAATTTAATTAATGTACTCACAATTATATGAGGGGGGGAGTATGCATTTATGGTACTCCAAGAGTAAATAATTATCCAAATTAAATAGATTGTTTTTGTCATGTTTAGCCTTTTTTCCACCCAGAGTATTTTCACTCTCAGTCCTTTCACCTTTCCGCACCTTGAACACTTCATACCCATTGGTTCCTTCATAACTGCAAGTCATGGGTTTTGTGGTGTCTAGGGATTCTATGAATACATCAATCGGGCTTCTGTTTTAGAATTTTTGAAGGATTTTCTCACCCATGAAGATCCCAATGTACGTGCAAAGGCTTGCAGTGCTCTGGGCAACATGTGTCGGCACAATTCCTACTTTTATAGTTCACTAGTAAGTAACCTTGTGATATATATTTTCTTAAATTTTGTGGACATTCTACAAATTAATTCCTCTTCTGGATTTTTGAAGCTATGTACCAGAATGTTTTCGTTGGACCATGCATTTACTCATGGCATACTTGAACGTAATATATGGCAGTGGATTAATTGTGTGTTTTTTCTACTTTTAATATATTTATCTAGGCAAGGAATCGGATTATTGGCCTCCTCATTGATCGATGTGATGATCCAGACAAACGCACACGAAAATTTGCATGCTTTGCTGTAACTTCTAATCCCATTTTTTATGACAGTTTCTTTACTTCAAACACTGTTGCAGTAGAATATAACCTTTTCCTATCATTCATCTTATCCATATGAGATGAATATTGAAGGTATGTCCTGATAGATATAATGCTACATTTTATTTTATTTTATTTTTATCCAGATTGGAAATGCAGCCTACCATAATGACACACTGTATGAAGAGCTCCGGAGATCCATTCCTCAACTTGCAAACTTGCTGCTTTCGGCAGAGGAAGACAAGACTAAGGCCAATGCTGCAGGTGCATTAAGTAATCTTGTTCGCAACTCCAACAAGCTTTGTGAAGATATTGTATCTAAAGGAGCCATGCAGGTTTGTGAATGCACTGTATTATCATTCTAATGTTACTTTATGCATGCATTTTGAGGAGGGATCTGTAGCTAGTTGCATATTCTGTAATAAGTGTGAGAATTGTCAAATGACCTTAATTAACAAAATTTAATCCCTAGAACTTGAATTTGTAATTTTTTATGTGGTATATTTAATTGAGCTGCAGACCTTGATACCTTTTTGCTTTCCAGTTTACTGTTTATGTCTGTTACATAAAGGATGACAAATTAACAATTTAGACACTGGCCATATAAACACATGGCTTTTGTCTCCTTTAATAAGATGGTGTTCTAGGAAGGGTGTGAACACATCTTTGGGAAGAAAAGCTACCTCTCCTTGAATAGCTTATTTCGTACTATGATTAAAAGATTGGTTAAACAATTCAAAACGTTGTTGAGGCTAAAAAAATGACTCAAGAACTTTATTTGGTTGCAACGGGACTTATATGACATACCAAAGTTTTTTCCTGTTATTCACCATTTTAATGCTACTACAGTTGTCAATATTTGAAATTATGAATTATAATGTGAGTGGGTTTGGTTTTGCAGGCTTTACTGAAGTTAGTAGCTGACTGTTCTGTAGTAGCCCTGAACCCAGGTAGAAAAGATGCTGTAAATGAGTCACCATTAAAAATAGCACTTTTTTCTTTGGCAAAGATGTGTTCACACCCACCGTGCAAGCAGTTTCTCTGTTCATCAGAGTTGTTTCCAGTTATTGGACGACTTCGACAATCCCCAGAATCAACAATTTCCCAGTATGCCTCAGTCATCATTAGCAAAGTCTCTGATGCTTGAGGGCCTAAATTGATATGATAATGGAAGTCAGCTTGATTTCCACTAATCAATCATAGTGATTGCCATCATACTGTTGAAGGTTGAAATAGAAAACGTGAAGAAGCTGGCTTGCCAAAAACTGCTACTTAGTAAATGGTGTAAAATAGTCCTTGCATGCATTTCTTGTATATGGATTAATTGTTCAATGTTCCAACCATATCTTGTTCATATTATGCAATTGTGCAAGCTTGTTGGTGCTCATCTTTCTCGCAAAGGATTTGTGCTCTGTTTGCTAGCTTCAAGATAAATATCTCTTTTGGATGCCAGGGCACTCTTGTTTTTCATCAGCTTGAAGAGCTTTCAAAAGTTGTATTTTTTTAGTAGCCAATATATATATTTGAAAATACTAAGTATTTTAACACACACATAGGGAAATGGGAGAAAGTCTTAAAGAAACTGACAGGGCCTACCTCTTAGTAGCCAAATAGATTGTGAAGGAAATTAGACCGGAATACATATCATAAACTTGCAATAATGTATTTATGTTGATAGGACTTCATAACCTCTAGCTCCTCTAGCTTATATGATTTTAGTGTTAAAGATCATTACTTTTACTATACTTTATAGATATATGTAAATATAATTTCTCATAAAATCAAAACTGATATTGAAAGAACTTGCTACTAAGGGTCTGTTTGGATACCACTTATTGCTAAAAATTGAAAATTGAAAACACTGTAGCAAAATAATTTTTAAATGTGTGAATAGTTCCGTGGGACTTAGTTTTAAAAAACAAGTTGCTGAATTCTGTATTTGTGGGTCTTGTGATCAGTGCACAAGACCCACATAAAAAAATGCTTCCGCTGGGAAACGAGCAAAATGCGCTTCCCAAACGGAGGCTAAGTATTATATAAAAAAGGAGTTTATAGTTGTGTTTGTGTGGTCAAATTATTTGCCTGATTTCTAAATTGCAAACATCGCACTACAGAAATGAAAGTGAATAAACTTGATTCAATCAAAATTGTTTTTTTTTTTTTTTTTTGGGGAACCAACCTTGTTCATGATTTCAATTTGCTGTTACAATCTTTGTTTGGCGTATGAAGTTGAAGTCTGCTTAGGGAAAACTTTGAAAGAGTTTCTGACAACTGAGACATCAGCACTTGGATAAGGTTGGACTGCTCTTGCCTTTGTGTTCCACATACTGCCTGTATTAGTACTGCGGTTGGTAGTTGAGTTAGGCCTCAAGCTTGACAGTCACTTGGGTCTGCTGGAGTGCTAGGCAGCAAAGCAATGGGAAAGATAGGTCCATTTTTTTGCAGAACCCCATCAACATTATCAGTTGATATTAAAATTAAACTGTTTGATGGAGATACTGCTATTAGTATATTGTCCTGGTTCTTGTTCCTTAATATATAGCGATCTCTCTCCTTATGTTTATCAGACAATTGCCTTGACCGTTTTCATTTGAGTATTTGTGGGGGAGAATGGTTTGAATATCTCAAGTAGGAAAGAATATATACTACTTCTCGATTGTTTATACTTCCATATATTCAGATTACTTTGGATAGAAGCATTCATTTCATGTTTGATTAGCTGGTCTTTTAACCTCAAACCAATAAGAGGCACAAGATTTGAGTTTTCTAATGTGGAATATTGTTGGAGTGAAAAAAAAAAAAAAAATCATACTCTATTACACTTCTTGTCAACAATATTACATAAAAACAATTTTTTCACACTGGCATGCCAGTTTCACTTTCTAAACCCCAACAAGATGGGAATCAAATTCCAAGAAAGGAACCTCAAATAACATTTCAATTTAACATTTATATGAAACTATACTTATAGGGGGGGGGGGGGGGAGCCTAGTCAATGTGGTCCGTTGAACAACTTCACATAGCAAAGCAACAAAATTCAACGTATTGAATTTTCTGTTGCAATGCTTCCTCAAGGAACTTGAATTGACTTGCTAGCATTACTCAGTTACACCTGTGAACCAAAGAAAATAAACCAACCTTTAGGTTTTGATCTTCATACTACTTAAAGTGTTGATCAATCTATACTTGATTGTCTTCCTGTCAGTGATGATGTGCTTGGTGAGTTCTCCAAGAGTGGATTGCTTATACATCCTGCAAAAAATGTTGACCATACTCTATTACATTATATGTGTGAGTGTAATGGTGAATCTATTGATCATCTCTTCCTTCATTGTCCGATTGCTAAGGATCTGTGGTTTATGGTTTTGGGTTTATTTGGAGTAAGTTGGGTTTTGCCAAAGAATGTTGTCGAGCTCCTATCTTGCTAGCAAGTTTGGTTTGGTCATCATTGAAATGGTCATATATGGATAGTTGTCTCCCATTGTTCGATGTGGTGTCTTGGAGGGAAAGAAAAAGTAGTTGCTTTGAAGATATAATGAGAGATCCATGCCTGACCTCAAGCTATTTTTCTTTAGAACCTTATTGGACTGATTGTCAGATTTGTGAAACCAATCTTTATCTTCAATTCTTGGTTTACTTGATTTATGAAAATTTTGTACTTAATTTGTTCACCCCTGTACACTTCCTGTGTACTTGAATGTCTCTTTTTTTATATCAATAAATCTTATTACTTATATTAAAAAATAAAAAATCCTTGCAACAAATATTTCAGTAGTTGTCAAAGACTATGTTCCATTGACTGAACTTGCTTTCCTTTTCTGTGGACCTGTGCCCTGAGCTGAGCACAAGGAGAAAAAAACTATTCTTTTGCCTTTTATGTGGTTATTTCTTGATTTTGGAGAAGAATTAACAATAATTCAAATGCCAAGTAAAGTTTATTGAATGGAGGTATCATCAGTATATTTAGTGAGCAAATGTTCCTGATAATTTACATGTTTTGAACTCACCTGTTGTATTGAAGCGTGGCTGTGATTGGGTGAGGGATGAGAACCGCTGTGTTAGAGGATATAGTTCATCTTTTCTTCAGCTAGTTCTCTCAGTCTACTGAGCTCTGGCAATACTTCCTTGCAAAGATCTGGCCGGTCTTTCCGTCTGAGTTCTGCACATTGGAGTGCTAGCTTTGCAAAGCACAATGCTTCTTCAACTGGCCAATCAAGCACAGCTGGGTCTAGCATCTCTGTGAATGAACCGTTCTCAATAGACTGTTCAACAATGTAAGCCAGGCCCATCGGTGGCTTGGCTGTTATCAACTGCAGAAGCATGATTCCTAGGGAATAGATATCAGACTTTACATCAAGCATTCCTGTTTGTTGATATTCTGGATCAATATAGCAGAAGGTTCCAACTGTTGAGGTCGTGTGGAACTGTGTTACATTTTCATCTACAGCAGGTACGACCCTGGCCAATCCAGCATCACTAATCTTACTGACGTAGTTGTGGCCTAGCAAAATGTTTCCTGGCTTGAGGTCACAGTGCAGTACTGGCTCTGGCTTGGTCTGATGGAGGAAGAGCAGGCCTGTGGCAATTTCTGCAGCAATTCGGAACCTGAGTTGCCAAGAGAGGGCTGGAGTGTTTCCTTTCTGGAAGAGACAGTCATCTAAACTTCCATTAGCCATGTATTCATAGACTAGGATGCCAAATTCGGGACAGGATCCTAGAAGGAGTACCATATTGGGATGTCTTATACAGCCAAGTATGTCTACCTGCATTAGAGTTTAAGAGGAAGATGTAAGAAGCAACTCAATTATTTATTGGTAATGTGCATGTCATGCTGGGGTGGAAGTGCTTAAGAAAATGAAATTTTTTAACCAAATAGATGTTTTACAAGCTCTTGTAGAGGATTCTTATAGGATTTGGCATAATAACTTTTGTTTATAACCATCCTGTCAAGCTTATGTGCAAGGCTCCTTGAAATTGAAAGGTGTACCATTCAACAGAAACTTCTATATTTTTCTTACAGAGGCTGCTTGAAATTGGAAAACCATGTTGGGATCAACTTGCTTTTTCATTTTTATATGCATGCTATCTTCTTTTTGCGTGCCTAGTTGTCTAATACAATCAAGTGCATTAACTATTATTTATTCATGTATGTTAAGTAGCCAATATTCTTGGTTCCGCACCTCTCGCAGAAATTGTGATCTCCCTTGAGCAGCATCTGGACGTAAAACCTTGACTGCGACTGGTGTATGATCAAGGTAACACCTATACACAGTGCCATAACCTCCTTCCCCAATCTTAAGAGATTCAGAAAAGAAATTTGTTGCCTTCTCAATCTCCTCAATTGTGTATCTCCTGTATTTGAGATCACTTTGGGCTAGATTATCCAATGCCCACCTAGCTTGCTCTGCTTCTTTGTGGGCTTCGATTTTTTCATTTGCTCTTTTTTGTGTTTCCAATTCTGCAATCCTCTTTGTGGCTGCCTTGGACCTAGCTCTCTCTTTCTCTGCTATTGACAGTGCAGCTTCCTCTGCTAGTACTCTTACCTCATCTAACTTCCACTCTTCTGCAAGTTTCCAATGATGCAGCTCCATTGCCTATGGTAAACGTAACTTTAGAAACTATCTCTTAATTTTGAGAAGACACAAATTAGATGCATCTTTTCAATACCTTTTGATTTGCTTTAAATGCCTCTCTGGATGCAGCACTGTACATGTCCATTTTTTGCTTCAGCTGCAGCTTCAGTCTCCTCATCTTAGCTTCCTCATCATCCTGCACTTTTTAAATACTCATAAGTGGAAGTTATCTGGATGATGTATGTATAGTACCATCTTAATGAGAAGATTTGATATTTGCAATGCGTATGAAATAGAATCTAATGTTTTAATTTAGATGAAAGGAATGTACTGAAAATGGTTCATCTTCCGCTAGTAGCCTTTGTATTATGTCTTTGTGCTCAATCTAATAGGTATCTTAGATAGTATCCTGGATAGGTATCAAGCAAAAAACGTGTGCTTATTCTGGGAAATAAACACTTGAGAAAACAAGAAGGTTGATGGGACAATTTTTTTCAAGCTGTTTAAAGAATAAATAATGGTGATATCAGGTTGGTTTGGGATATTGAGGTTTAAGACTTGTGTGAAGTCAGATTTAGGTACATGCTTCCGTTTTTCGTAACTACTAGGATATTCCCTAAAAAGGTATAACTAAAGGAACCATTTAGATTAGGCTTTTATAACTATATCTATGTGTGTGTGTGTGTCTTTCTTTCTTTCTTTCTTGCACCTATGTTCTTGAAAGCAGATACTATTTCTTTTGTTTTTAGAAATCATTGAACAAAACTGTCACCTTCTCTAGAAGCAAAATTATTGAGAATAAACGGTCATTTTTTATATTTTTATATTTTATATTGCATGTGGTAAAACTAATATCTTTGACCCTTACCTTTACTGTAAAATATCACAATGTAAATAGATTACACTTGTCAGATGTTTTAGGTATATTTAAATCACAATTATGGTTGCATACTGTATAGGATGGCTTCTTCAAAGAAATGCTGTTTTTAAAGAGATAATGTCTTTACCAAATTTTGGGATGACCCTGAACAAGATGTTCTACCACTCTCCTGTGAACTTGATGAGAAATAATCTGAACGACTGAGGTCATTGACCTTGGAATCTAAATAGATTGATTGAGTTGAAAGCTGAGAGGTTTGGCCTGAATCAGTAAAATTCCAGACTGTAGGAAACATCTTTTCAGTGCTTGGCTTCTCACAGCTTATAAATGATATATCATTATCTGATTCTAGAATTTCCGAATAGGCCTTTGAATTCTTCCCTCTTCCTCCTTTTGTGAAGGGCTGCCTGTGTTCACCATAATAATGAGGCCAGTCATGTAATGAAACGAAATGACATTCAAATTTCAAGCTGCTGTATTAAAAAAATTTGGATTATAGGCATCCCTGTCTCTTTCTCTCTCCCCTTTAAGAATTTAAATAAAGATTTCTGCATGAAAAATAACATGAGGTAGCTCGAATTCAACCTGAATAGCTATGACAGTTCTAAATTCTCTAGAGGTTTTGAAAAAATCCCATTAATTTCAGCCCTCTTCTTTTCAAGTAAACAGATTCTTTGATTGATTTAAATATTAAGATTTCATTTCTTTGTCAAGCCAAATTTACAACTCACAACCATGATATCCCTTTTTACTTTGCGGACAGATGGTTGAAAAATATCATTATCAATAACACTAAGGTGTTGCAAGTTTACTGCATCATATCATCCTCAGTTGGAGAGATTTATTATGACTAACCTGGGTGGCCCATTGCTGCGAGGATTAAAAGAATACCTCTCTGCTACACATAAATGATGAGTGTTTTTATCAGTAGTTAAATGAAGAAAAGTTGAGAAATGTTTATAATTGAGAGGAGCAAACCTCTTAAGTTCATTGTAAGTTTGGAGAGTGTGGCAGAAGTTTCAATGCTTTTGGCACTTAGTTTCTTAATATGTTCAAGTAGTGGGGAAGTATGGGGGGCTGGACGAGATGCTTTTCGCACTGAAGAGAGGTGGATCCCTTTTGGGATCACATATACGGAGCAGAAATCTGGTGCCCCTTTTGATACAGTGCTTGGAATGCTTGATGACTTGAATCTGCATAAAAAAGACAATTGAAACTTAGCATACATAGTCAATGCATCTATAGCCTTATCCGATTCTGGATTTATATTCTGAAATTAAGCGTCATATATTCTTTCTAAAATGTAGTTCACACAATTGATTAGGTTAGCTGATCAGAGTTATGGACATGCTACTTCAGTTAAAGCTACAAAGAAAGCATGATGATAGCATGCTTCACTGTAAGTGATTCTTACGTAACAAATGAAACTACATTGTTCAATTGAAGGATGAGTTACTATAACTTTTTTAGTTGGAGTCGAGTGGATATTCTTTCTGAATCTGTACTTGCCTTCTTGTATGTTGTTTGATAGTGAAACTTCTATGAATCCGGAAAGTTTTTTTGACAAAAGAAAGAATGCCGCTACTTAATCATTTGATGATTTTAAACTGAGAAGATATTATTTAATTTTTTATTAAACTAATCTACTTAATTTTTGAATAAGAGATGGATTATTCATTTTTGTTCTTTCAATCAATCAATAATGCAATTCTATTTACACTGTAATGTTTTGAGAAAAGAATGAACAAAAGGCTACTTTGTTTATTTCTCTAGCAGCTTGACCACTTTTCTCTTGCAATTTAGGAAACCTGCAATTTACAATCAGGCAGATTTTGTTGGAAACTTTGTTTCTTATCTACTGCTTCCAAAAAAGAAAAGAAAAAGAAAAAGAGAAAAAGTTACATTACTACTAGTGCTTTAGTTTGAGCGGTTCACTATTCATGATGTCCTTCCTTTTTTAATTAGTTTTCTGACTTCCAATTGGTTTGCATTTCTCATGTTCGAATTGTTCTGCTCCTAGAGATCAATAATTTAATTTTAACTTCATTTATTCATGAGTCATGATGTCAACTGGTTAATTCTTGTGATTTTCATTTCCTATTTCCTTGTTTACTCAATCATGGCAGTGCAAAAACCTTGGAGAAGCAAGGCATTTTTTGGGCATATCACAGTGGCATAATAATCCAAGGCAGGTTTACAAACCCCTCTAATATTTGAAGATATTATCTTTTGACCTCTTACTGTGAGTTTCTTTCTTTTTCTTTCCCCATTCTGGGAGCTTGATCATGTTAAAAGATTAGAAGGAGATTACCTCAAAAATCCATGCCGCGGAGCACCAAGAACCAACTTCTCTATTGCAGCATAGGCAACATAGTCTGTTAATGCTTTTCCTATATCTGTGTCTTCGAGTAAGACATCGAGGCAGTATATCTGATACAATATTTTGCACATGTCAATGAATAAAAGAAAAGATATAGAAATAAAAAGAGGTGGTATCATGAATAGAAATAAAACATCATGACATTTTCTATGCATGGTACTGAGGACATTTTCTTATTGCATAAAGAGAAGATAATGGGAAATGCCAAAACCTACATATTTACGAGTACAGTAGCAGTGGTAGGTAAAGAATATATCCCTATTTTGCTGCTCAAGTTGTTGTCTGTGCAGTGAGGCAGTTTTTTCGTTGCTATCACAAATGGCAGCACGTTTTCCCCCATCTGTACATACAAAAGTCATAACAGCTTCTAATCTTGTATTGAAGAGAAGTTATCTGCAATGATGAGAACATGCACGCAATCTTGCTAGTGTGACACCAAAAGCCTTTTTTTTTAGATGTATTTAACATTTTGAACTTATTCTCTTAGTTTCTACTATCATTGTTACAAATATAAATGTTATAGAGCAACAAGTTCTATACAAACTAGTCGTGACCTATACCATGCGTGAGAATATATAACTATTTTGTAATGCAGCATAATGATATATGACTTGTTTTTTGAAATTTGTTCTCTCTAAAAAGCAACACAGCTTCTGTACATAAAGTCTCAAGGGACTAGAGCTATGTGTCATGCTGTGAACCAAGGCAAGTAGCAGTAAAAAGCTTCAAATAATTTATTACTCAAAACTTATCTCAAAATTACACTGTTGTCTTAACCAAAATTAAAAAGACATAAGAGATAAATTTTATAATAATCTATTACTCAAATAACTGGTAGGAATATTCAAATACATAGTGATCATGTAGATTGTGTTTTGATATAAACTCAAGATTCTAATTCCAAAATAACTAAGCATTAACCCAAACTAAAATCAAAGTAAAGCTTAAAGAGGGAGAAAGAAAACTTTGTGCAGGGGAATTAGAAAATCACAACACCAAAATGCATCAGCTTAAAGAAGAGCTATAAAAAAACACGAAAATAATCAACATAAATGAGAGCTACAAGCAAGAACAAAAATCCACCTAGCGAGACAATGAGAGAAATCATCTTTTTGTTTGGGATATATATATGGACTGAATGATAGAGATGATATCAAATTGATATAAAAGAAGATGGGGAGAAGAAGAGTTAAGATATAAGAAAAAAGAAAGGATGGAGGAAGCGTAACGGTAAAGTAGAGAATAGTGAAGAGATAAAAAGGCAAAAATGGAGGGGAAAAGTTAGAGTAAATGTAACAATAAGGTGGAGAATAATAGGGAGAAGAAAAGATAAATAGGAAAGAGACAGTTGGAAATAAGTGGATGAAGTGTCACAATGAGATATTAGCAAAATTAATTGCTAGGCTATATGTATAATTATAGCATATATAAAGTTAAAATTGTTAAAATAGTTGAATTAATGTTTGAATCTGTAAAGTTACATTAAAAAAAGTTACAGCATATGTAAAGTTAAAACCATTAAAATTGTTGAGTGTTTCTATTTTTCTATTTATAGAAAATATTGTTAAGCGTTTGAATATATAAAGTGACATAATTGAATGTGCTACTCTATTAAATATTTTAATAATTTATATGTTTAATTTTGTCAAAAAAAATAGAGGAAAAAAAGAAGATGATATGGCACAATATTGATAAGTTACAATCAGATTAGAGCATGTGTAAAGTTATGGTGAACTATTGAATATATTAATATTAAAAAAAAAAGAAAAAAAAAAGTAATGTGACTAATGATGTGGCTCAAGAGGAGCATAACAACATTAAATACTAGGTTCAACTTTTTATATATTATTATTACATAGATATAGATAAGTATACAAGGGTTTAAGTATTACATATAGATAGGTACAAATCATGGTATATGCACAGTTTTCTTGTTATTTGGATCCAAAATATTTTAAATAGGTAGCATTTTTTTTCTTTTACATATATTTGTCTATTATTATTATTGTGACTGTCATGGTTTTAAAAATTGAACCGGATTGACTGGTTGAACCGGTTCAATAGACCTGGAAACAGTTCGGTAAAAACTAGAAAAATCACCTATTCAACTGGTAAAAACTGAGAACTAAACCTGTTTTCGATTCTTTAAACATTTTAGTTTTTAAAACCATAGTTACTGTAGTTGTTCTCGTTTCTGTTATTATTATTGTTATTTGCTAATGCTACTTCTACAGTACTACAAAATAATTGAGGAGCCCAAACCCTATGAAATACTATTATGTGGCAACTATTCAGCGTTTGCAAAAGGGGCTTTTGCAAACGTTGCTGTATTCATCTATAGTCGGTCAAAACAATTTTGTTGAATCATTGAGGCATTTTCTGAGAAAATTAATGAAGTTATTCCAAACCAATTTTACCAGTTTAAGCAAAATACATAATTCCTAAGGTCTTATACTTAAGGATTTTCAATTAAATTCAAATTTAAACTATATGACTATATTTACCAAATACATCATAAAAAGTGTAATTTTTTTAAAGACAATTAAATTCAACAATGTGGTTCATTGATTAATGTAATCACAGGATTGACTTTGATCGGAAAACGTAAGATAAAACACTTAAAGAAACTGCATTTAAGTTTAGCCCATAAACTTAACATGCATGATGTACCTCCTAAATAACACATTTTAATATGCATGAGAGAGAGAGAGAGAGAGAGAGAGAGAGAGAGAGAGAGAGTTACGTGCAGATGAGGATGCTCTTTTAACAACATGGATTAGAACAAGAGTTTCGCCCTTGGAAAGAAGATGGTCAGTAGCCCATTTGAGAGCTTGTTGGCTCCCTTTGTCATTGCCTATGGCAACTGCAACTATCCCATTTCCTTCTGTCTTCTTTATTTCTTTTTTCTTTGGAAGCCACATATTCTTTCTCCCAAAGGAAAAAAAAAAAAAAAAAACCTGTACTTTCTCAGTTTCTCTTAACTACATTTCACAAACTATTCAAGATGACCCAGAATTTTAAAAAAACAGAAAGACTTTTTGTTCAAGAATCTTGATAACCCTTTTATGTGTTAAACTTGTTTTCTCCCTCAACCTATATAAGCATCAAATTTCTGATGCTTAATAATATCTTTTGTCAGCTATTTCCGTTTTCTGTTATAACAATCAGTTGGTTAATTACCCTTTTTTGGCTTACCAATTGTAAGAGCCTCACAAAGAGTTAGAAGAAGATAGTAACAATTAATTTAGAAAACTTAAGACCCCTATAATAAGTCATAACTCTTTTCCTCTCCCTCTCACTATCTCTCTTGAAAGTTTACTAATATTGATGAGCAGTTAAAAAGCCTAATATTTGACTTTCACACCGAGGTCAGTGACTTATGACATCTTAACATGTCAATATTCTATTAATAAAAATCCTATGAGTTCATTTTTAGTGTTTCGTTTTATGTTCTACTTATCACAACTTGTTATATGCTCTCTTTTTTTTTATTTTTTATTTTTTTATTTTTTATTTTTTAAGATTCTTTTTTACTTATAAATTAACTAAAGTTTAATCTTGAAATAAAAATGGACATATCTATATATATATTAATAGGCAAAACTTAGAGAAAGTTCAATTATAATTTCAAATTAGAGTCCAGTTTTACGTCATGTGTCCTAAATTATTTATTTTTAGAGAAAATTTTATTTCCTAATTTTAAAATCAAATGTGGGACCACATCGTAAATATTTATCCAAGTAAATTATTGAGTACAAAAACCAGATAGTCTAGAATAAATGAATCGTAAAAAAAAAAATAGTGCTTCACAATAACAAAAATTAAGAAGTAATAAAAAATATAATAAAAATAAATAAAAATAGACAGTTTACATTTTATACCTAATAATATTCTTACAAGACTTTTTAAAGAGTTGATAGAATATAAGAATGTCTATCAATAGTATTTAAATTATATATATAGATTTTCTCAAAAAAAGAAAAAGAAATTATAATATGCATCTTATTGTATATATTTAAGTGTATCTATGTATATGCATGAGGTTATAAGCTACTCTAGTATAAACTATAAAGTGGAAGATTAAAAATTGGGACACAATTTTATTCAAAATTCCACATCATGTGTCAATACCATTGAGATTGACTTTAGCGTTTTGAGTGTGCTATCTTTAGAGTTTGTGATGTATGAATTATTTCATTAGGAAAAAGTTTGGCTCCAAATATATTTGGAGTTCTCTCTTTGACTCTATTAATAGGTTATATAACTTGTTTAAATAATACACATAGATAATCTTAAAAATTGTTACGTAATAAATTGGAAAAGATAGTTTTCTTCATTTTATTATGTATAGTATTTTGTTTTGTCAAACTTAAATGATATCTATTTTTTAGTTTTTACTATTATTAAATCTAGTGATACAAATTTTTGTTACAACTTTTATAAAAATGATGTCAATGGTGGGTTGTGGGTTCACATAAAAGTGAAGTTGTTCTAAGCATAACTTATCACCTTAACAAATTGTGAAAAATTTAACATCGTTCTTTGCTATAACGTGATTTATCCTATAAGATACCATAGTGATTAATTAATACCATGGTAATTAAGCCATTGTTCTGTATGCTTAGGGTTTTTAAGTTGACAATATTTTTTCAGTCTTTAATTTGAGTTGAGAGTATGGTTTTGATTTTGAAAACGTAGATGAGTGTGGTATGGTTGGCTTAGCTAGCTTTTTCCTTTTTCTTTTGAGTAGCTAATTTTCATCATAAAAGAAAATGAACATATTTTTAAAGTTTAATTTTTTAAGGTATAATTGTAATTTTGTCCAACTTATTTAACAAATAAACCATGAAAATTTTTTACACCAAAAAAATATTCCTTATGTTCCAAATTGTTTGTCATGTTTAAAAAATCCAACTTTTTAAAGAAATATCATTTATTGTCTTGCCTTTCCAAAATTACCCTTAAATAAGATTATAAAAAAATTTCTATAGTTTAAATTAAAAAAAAGTAGTTATCAGAAATTTGAAATATAAATCTACCAGTTGGAATAAACCTCTTTTGATTTTATTATTATTATTATTTTTTTTACAAACTAAGTAACGTGATTGAGAAATGATATGTCCACAACATTTTCACAATATTTTTACAACAAATTCTAAGTGGCAGGTTGTTACGGGTTGTTATTGTTGGGGTAAAAAAGTAATCTTAGTGTTAGGTTCAAATTTAAACCAATAATAACTAATCACTTATGATTTGTTGTGAAAATGTTGTAAAAATATTGTGGACGTAACATCTCTCAACGTGGTTAGAAGGGCTCCTAGACTCCTACAACAATTAAATGAATGTTTCATAGAAAGTGTTGGGTAATTTTTTTCATTAAATAGAATAAAATCTTGTTTCATAGATATTGTGGGTTCTAGTTAGTTCAACTGATAAAGTCTTTGATAGTTGAATAAAAGATTTGGGGTTCAATCCTCACCTACACCAAAAACACCCCATAAGTTGAAACTCTCTAAAAAAAAAAGAAAAGTTTCATAAATATTGTTAGGTATTTTTTTATTATACAATAAATAGATTAAAATCAAACCTAAAAAACATACTCCTAATACAATACAAATACTATTGGCTTGCTTTCAAATTCAAACTTATCCTTTAAATGAAATCTAAAAAATACTCTAGACTACTACAATGCGTCTTTGAGATTCTTTTTCCTTTTTAAATACTCCCAAAAATAAAGTAGGGGAATAATAAACTTCTAATTTTAGAAACATAATAATATTTTTTTTAGAACTCACTTGTTGTCGTGAAAGAGATTTTAGAAATAGGGTATACAACCTCCATTGAAGGATTCTTATTCCCATAAAGTGATTCTCTTTGTTTTTTCAGACTTAGAATGAGTAAAATAATAAAATAGAAAAGAAGAAGAAGAAAAAAGAATGAGCTAAATAAACATTATAATTTTATGGTTTAAGATTACTAAGTTGGTCCTTTCATTACTGGGAAAAAGTTTAATTTGGTCTTTTAATTATGAGTTATGTCAATCTTGTCCCTCAACTTTCAAAACCCAATCAATTTCAACTACTATTAATTCTGTTAAAATAAAAAATAAAAAATTTAGGGGTCAGTTAATTAAAATAATAAATATTTGAAGGATCAAATTAAAATATAACCGGCCGATCTCAAATTCAAACTCAGACAGACCCACTCACATTGAAATTTCATACTCAACAAAAGAAGAAGAAGAAGAAGAAGAAGATTGATCACTCGCTCAGCGATCGATCTCAAAGCTCAACTGGTAAAATTACTACTTTATCCTTCCTTTATTGCTAGTCAATTTTGCTATCGTTGTTTAATTTGGTTCAAATCCAAAACCCTAATTATCTCAGTAATCTGAATGTTACTTACTTACTTCAATATTCTAAGTTCCTACAATCCACATTATTGAACGCTTGCTCAAGCCCTCTGTTTGGTTACTGGGAAAATTTGAGAGAAAAAAAAAATTGGATCATGAATGGTAACCGTTATTATGCATTATTGTTTTTAAATAAAAGATTATATTTGTTCTCTAAATACCTGTAATTCAACGTATAATGATCAAGAACTAGCACGCTGTTTGGCTGCTGAGAAAAAAAGAAGGTAAAAGAAAGATGATTTGAAATATTTGAGTCATATGCTCTGTACTGCTTTAATGCTACAAAGGGCATTGAAAAATTGGATTAGCCAAATGGTTTAATGTAGACTCAGTTCCTAAAAATATGGAAATTTAATTGTTCTGGACCTCTGGTCCTTTTACCATGGTGTTAGCTTTTGATATTATTGAAATTTAATTTATATTTAGATTTCAAATTTTGGGTTTTGTAGAGTTAAGCTGTAAGATTAGAACCCAATTTTCATGGAGGGACAAGGAACTGATTCAGCTTCAGAGGCGCCTCTTGCCAACTGGAGAAATGATTTTTCGAAGATGTTTCAGTACTATTTGGACCGATCCACACCTCACCCGCTTCAGAGGTGGCTAGGAACACTTGCAGTGGCAATGATTTACATTTTGCGTGTTTACTACGTACAAGGATTTTATGTTATTTCCTATGGTTTGGGGATCTATGTCTTGAATCTCTTAATCGGTTTTTTGTCACCAAAGGACGATCCAGAGCTCGAAGTCTTGGATGGGGCTTCTTTGCCAATGAAAGGTTCTGATGAATTTAAGCCTTTCATTCGCCGCCTCCCTGAATTTAGATTCTGGTAATTTAGCATTTCTCATTCTTATCAGTCTTCTTTGTTATGCAAATTCATTTCTGGATTGAGTCCGTATATTTTTAGAAGCTTTATTTTCCTGTGGTGTAGCTTTTTTTAATGAGTTTTTTTTTTTTTTTTTTTTTTGGTAACTACACTATCTCCTGTTTAATGAGTTTAAGGCCGGATAATCATTAATCACCCCTGGTTTGAGGAAATGCATTGGGAGAAGCATTTTAAGGGCCTACGTGAGCTTAAATATTGTTTGAATTATTTGTTTGGTTGTTGTTGCCATTGTAACTCATATTGGAGGGATAATCTTGTGTATTCTGTGAAGCAGAATATTTAACTACTTTGTTCTATTCCTTATCTTTCCATGTACCATTTTATGTTAGATGGAGAAGCATATAGAGTGGTTGAATCTGAATGTTATAACATTCATGACAAGCTTACATGGTAGCTTTTGTGTCATTTTAAACTTTGATTCTAATTTTAATAGTATAACTGTTTACATGGTAGCCTTTTCATTTTAAAAGCTAAATGATTCAAGTACATTACTAGCCTTTTCATTTCTTTTAGTAACATTGTTATTGCCAAGTCTCCGTTTAGAATGTGCTTTGCTTATTTTCTCAATTTGTGAACTATACTGTATCTTTACAATATGAGATTCTTGAGGATTTTAATAATTGAATCTATTACGTTAGCTGGCTAATCAATGTTCCCCTACAAAAGGATCACTATTTGGAACTATGGGTTGTTTGCAATGTCCACTCCCCCATCCATAATCAATGTTAAAATTAATATTATTAATGGGTTAAAGGGATGGATATTCCAAATTAGAGTGAACTAATTTGTTAATTTTGACATAGTATTATATCCCACCACCCAACCAACCCACTAATTTGTTGATTTTAATATTAATTTTAGATTCGGGGTGGATATTGCAAACTAATCTTGAACTAAGGTGTTGATTAAGAAATTTTATAATCTAGGGTGGACATTGCAAATGATCCAATACTTTGGGGTGGATAGCTACAGTTAACCCCACACACACACACACACACACACACACACACACACATATATATCTTTTTATTTTAATTTATTTAAATTTCATTACTCAGATGTGTGATGCATGATAAAAATATGGTGATTGAAAAATATCTGTGCTTTTTATTTCATTATTTTATTTTGCATCTTACATGCATAATTGTTTTATATCTGTAAATTTTTTGTAAGTGGAAGTTCTTAGATTATTTCCTTTTGATATGTTTGCCAAGACCCTTGTACTTTAATTGGCACTTCCTGGTGTTTCCAATAGAACTGTCAACTATCGAATTATCAAAAAAGATTGAAAAATTTCCTTGCTTTACATTTTTACATTTTTATTTTTATTATTATTATTATTTTAAATATGGTGGGGTTGGTTTAACTTTCCTGGTTGATAATCTCAGGTATTCCATCACGAAGGCTTTTATTGTTGCATTTGTCTTGACTTTCTTTTCTATGTTGGATGTACCTGTTTTCTGGCCAATATTGCTCTGCTACTGGGGTGTACTATTTGTCCTCACGATGAAGCGACAGATCCTACACATGATCAAGTACAAATATGTCCCATTTACTGTTGGAAAGCAGGTCAGTTATATTGGTTACTAATTTTTAAAAATATTATAAAGTTGCATATTTTTGGTGGGTGGTCCTTTTTTAGCCCTTCATCTGTTATTATGTTTATACTTATATAATATGTTTCCATTTATTTTGACAGAGGTATACTGGCAAGAAGTCAGCTGGAAGTAGTGGTTCAAGAAGAGACTAAAAGCTATAAATGTGCTGACACAAGTAAAAGAAGAAAGAGATGCTGAAGATTTGTATATAGTTCTAGGAAAAATGAAAAATTTGGACTTTGAACATGCTTGTAGACATTTCAAAATTCATAGGGAATATGTACATTATATCTCCATGTATACTTGGATTTTAAAACAGCTTTGGAACTTGGAAGGTTCGCATTTGATGTCAGTTCTTCTGTAGTTAAACAAAAACCATTATTGGGATAGAGTTTTATCTAATTGTGCTTGCTTATTGAATTATGAATTTATTATATTTCATTTTTGATTTGATATCATGGCCATGGCCTTTTTCTATGTTACAATGTAGTAAGGTCAATTAGAAATTGACTCATTTATCCCATGAAGAAAATAATTTAAGAATTAGAGCAATGTTATTTTAGATACTTTGTGCATGCTCAGGTTAACTGAATGGTGTAACTCAAAGGTTTGCATTGAAGTTAGTTTCTGTTTTTCAACTACATAACCCAATTTTATGAGTAGTTGCACGTGATTACTGAAATTTGGAGTGCTTTTATATTTATACAATATTATATGGGATGACAGTTTTGGAACCCTTTCTCTCAGGTTCTTTCTCCTATATCTTTATGTTGGAGTTTTTGACATGTGGGGATTGAGTTTATTGTGTGCAATGGGGAAAATCTGATGTTTTGAAGGCTCTAGTGACCTTTTATTTTTCTCCCTTTAATTGCTGTGTGCATTTGGATATGCTTATTTATATTAGCTTCTTCCCTCTGTTTTTATTTTATGGGTACCTGTTAAAGAACAGATGTACTCTGAATAAGGTAATACTTTAAAAAGTTGTACATTTTCTTTTGAGGTAAAAATAAGTTCAATTAAACAAAGGCTGAATTAAGTAGATTTTAGAGCACAAACAGTGACCCATTTGTATATCCAATGGGCAGTATTATGCGAGATGATTTTCTTGACACAGGTGAAAGTATGGCTTGAAACTGTCTGAAATGGTAGCAGGTACAATGCACATGACACATGATTAATTTCATTGTTTCCATAAGCCAAGATTGGAATTTTACTTTATGTTGGTAACTTACTATTAGATGACCAATTTGTCTATGTGGTTCTTTCCTTTGTATGCTTGAAAAATATTGTCTTACAAGACATTTGTTCTATTGCAATTTGCAACCATTTGAATTCAGCAGACATGAACTTATTGCAACAATTGGTGCTTTGAGGAATTCAAGCCACCCAAGAAGCTGCCATCCTTGTTGACGGTTGAGGAACAGTATGATGGAATCTCTACTAAGCTACAGGAGTGTCCTACTTTAGGTGAGCACCATCCCTGTTTGTTTACTCTTTACTGAAAAAGGCAGATCGGCAACACTGAAGGCCAACCAGTTGTTTGATTATTGTTTTCTCCTAGAATTGACAGTAATATGAAACCATCATATGATGGTGTTGTTATTATTACTTTTGAGTTTTGTCCAAGAAATTTGAAGATGAACATCCCTATAGATATCCGTTTGTGGATGATTTATTGGCTGAAACAAAAACTTGTGGGGAACAGGGGGAAAAACAAAGGCAATAAATATGATACAATCACTGTTCTTTGATCTTTCTCAACCAAACCTAAGCACTACCTTGACAAGGAATTTGATATTTTGGAGTGAGAGAGAGTGTGTCTAATTATATCATTTTGGCTTTTCAGTATCAAGTAGCAGCTGCAGCAACGTTGTATTGTATCAAGGACATGGATTGTAGCATATATCAACTATCGACCAATCCTGTGTAAACTATACATAATGACGATTACTGGAACACTTCCTGTATATACTCATGAACTTGGCTACAAATTCTGCACAAAAGATACATAAATAACCAGTGAACTGCCTGTGTAATGGTGAGTACTTAGATTATAACTTTCATGTAGCTGTTTAACCTACATATGAGGTGAAATGCATTTGGGAATTGTGTGATTGATGTGCATCTATCATTATAAATCATCAAATATTTAGAGTGTTTTTTTTATATGTTACCTTCTAATTTCAGTAAAGCACTTGTTCCGGTTGGGAGTCTCTTATTCTGTTGAAAATAACCAAGTTACTATTGCCTTGTCAACAAGACAATATGTCTAAAGCAGTATATGACTAACAAATAAGCAGCCACTGATAAGAGTTTTTTTCTAAGTTACTATCACTTTTCCAACCTAAAAAAAAAGAAAGAAAAAAAAAGAAAAAGAAGAAGAAGATGGTACTCACATAATAAGCAAGCCAATAATAAATTTCCCGTTTAGAACTGGCCTCAACTTGCTTGAGGAACTGTTCTACGAGCTTCTGCTTGTTGGAAGCACAACATTATCACAAAATTGTATTTCAGTAAATATTGAGAATATTTATTTTGAAATAATTAGTATCACCTCGAGGATCAGTTTTGGGTGTAGAAAAGCCAAAAGAAGCTTTTGCAACTTTCCCCGTACAAAATATAATCTGACAAGACCATAAATGTGAGATGTTATATTGGAATTTCTTCACAAACAATCAAAGTATTGTAATTGTGGCAGGATTCATAAGTTCCATTTTGATCTACACCTATGATTCAAGTGTTGGACCATCTTTTTCCAGTTTTATATTCAGATGATAAATTTAAGCAACCTCTAGAGTATAATCTCTCATTTCCAGTGCAAGAGACAGAGAGTGTCTTGCAGGATGAGTAAGTGAACTGCATCAAAATTATCTCAAACAACGGAATGGAGTCATTTAATGTATTAACTCTCAAGCCTATTTGTTATCAGGTATAACAATAAATCATAGATTCTTAACTTTCTTCAAGTTCTGTTAGAATTATTATTATTATTATTATTTTTTAGTGTCTGCCTAAACAGAGATTCTCCCAGTCCCTTGAAAAGAAAAACCCTACCTTGAGGGTGATGGATCTAGGATTTCTGCAGCAAGTTCCACTAGGACCTCTTCCCATCCAACTAGAACTGGTTGGTCATCAACAAAAGGGTAGCTGCATATGCACAGTGTCCTTGTTAGTATAATTACTTTGTTAGAAATTTAAACACAGTTTGTTCTTCTAGAACTAACTTGTGTGCTTTGCATGCTTCAAGAGCCATGATTGCTTTTCTCAGGTTCTGTTTCGATTTTGTAGTAATCTTAGCAGCAAAGCTCATGGGAAGATCAAAGTCCTCCTTCCTTGCTATCTGAATAAGAACCTTCATGATCTGGGAAGATGGAGGTTGGAATGAGAGATTAGCAGGGAAGTGAGAAGCTTAGAAGGTGGAATTATGGTTGTATTTTATAACTGTAATTGAACTGTTTGAATCCATAATGAATCTGAAACTTACTTCATGAGTAACAGGAGCATCAACCTTAATAACTTTGCAGTGGTCTTTCACTGATTCTAGGATTTCTGCATCATCTTCACAGCAGAGTATGAGCTTGCAAGCATCTCCATAACAGTCCATAATCCATTTTATCAAGTGCTGAATGTTCTCTGTTGCTTTGTCAACCTCATAGAAGACTATCACTGAAAGCAATAAGAAGGAACCTTCTTAGCTTTTAAAGATTGGGTTAAATCATCCAGAGAAATTCTGCACACATCAAAACTGACCTTTATATTTTGCTTTGAAATTAACATTGCTGACTTCAGGAATAACTGCAAATTCACTGCTTATTTTCTTGACCAAACCCATTAGGGCATATTTAGCATTTGCTTCCAAGTTTGCATTGAGTTCCACACGGTGAGGGCTGGACGTTAATGGAACTACTACTTGCATGGGCCTTCTTTCCTGTTGGTATGTAAAATGAGCTGCGGCACTGGATTTGGGAGATAATCTCTAAAACTGCTAATTCATAATGGAATTCAAAAAATTGTAGCGTCTTGAATTTTAAAAAAACCTTCATTTATGATTCTAGGCATGATCATGCACTCTTTTATTTAAAAGTAGCTTTTTAAATACCTTCTGGTTACCTTGTAAAGCAAGGTTATCTCAGTACTATAAACATCCATAACATAATAGAAGATTTAAAAATCCCTTAAAGATGAAGTTTGGTTGAATGTTAATCAATTGGTGCATATTCTAGCTGGTTTTGAATTTTACAAACCCTATGAGAATCTAAACTGTGATGAGTTTCTAGCCTTTGAAAACATGAGTTATTCAAATATTTTGTGGGATTAGTTGAGTTCAGTATAAGTGTCTTCAAATATCAATAAATGGTCCTTGTAACTTTCTAATTATATTGGTAACAATAATAAGTCACAACAGTGGATTAGAAAGATGGATTTTCGTAAATATTACAAAAATATTCAGAGATATTCCTAAACCAGTTGCCACGGGAATTAAATTTTCAATATTATTAAACTAGAGCGTACCTGAATCTGGAAATATCTTAAATCATGCGATAGCTGCATTAGAGTTTGATAAATTCAGTTTAGGCATCTAGAAATAATATTCAAGAAAAAAATAACTCAAAATGTAGCTGCAGTTGATGACCAGAACATACATTCCAACAAGCATCACCATATATTTCATGTAGAAGAGCCATTGTTAGTGCTCTCTTCCCAGATCCAGAGGGCCCCTTGAACAAAATATGGGGACAGACGTCATGGGATACCTAAGAATTCAACAGAGTAGAAGTTATCAATGTAAATGTACTGCTTATAAAACGTAGCAACAAAGATGCATACCATAGAATATATAACAGAATGATGCATACCATAGAATATATAGCAGAATAACTTGCATATATGAAACTAGATGCAATTTGCAGCGCAATGTGAATAATCCATGAACATCATGATGAAGCAAAATATTACAGGAGGAAAGAATTTTCCATTCTGAAATAACTTACAAGTTTCTTGAGAAGTTGAGCTTCTTGTTTGTGGCAAGTAAATTCATTCAATGAACCAGGCTGATGTTTATCTGCCCAAAATTGTCTCAGGCTTTCAACCACAAATGTCCTCTCAATATAATTGAAGTTTCATCAATTGGTCGATGTTCAGGAGATTTGGATGTTCTGCAAGGCCCCTTCCTCATCCTCATGCAACCAAACCATGCATCTGTTTGGCTCTTCCTTCTATTGTCTGTGAATTTTGTCATGCTTCTGCTGATATCACTCATTTTACTACTATTGGTGCTAAATTTATCACTGCTCTTCCTGCTCATACCAGAGCTAGAGTTGAGAGTTTGTGACAAACCAGCACTGGATGAAGTACCTCGGGCATTATGATCAAAATTATAAATTTGCTCTAAGTCGTTGATGAGCAGCAGCATCTCTTTGGGAAACAAATTTAGGGCTTTGGCTATCATGGATTTCCAAGCCATTGGTTTTTGGTAAGACATCTTTCTGCTTTGCCAATGCTATGTGTTGACGAGAAAAGAAGATATCACCTGGTAAAATGGAATCCGTGCTTTCAATTGTTGAATCATCACCTATCTGACCAGTAGAAAGCTTTGCCTTGGCAATCATTTCATTGAGTTCACCAATCGAAGGTGCTTTTATATGGGCTGCTGCTTCCTTAGGTTTCTGAATCATGTTTGACAATGGTGGGGAGGTCCTCTCTTTTCTTTGCAACCTATGACCAGAGTCATTTTTTTGGTCCTTCTCTCTCACTCTGAGTCTTGGAGCAGTCACTGATCTACGCCTGTAGTTTGCTTTCTCAGTCACTCTAATAGCTTCAAGAAGCTGAGGATGAGCTCCATTTTCTTCTCTACTGTGTGTTCTGTTCTTTTGCTTTCTACGTGAGCCTACGAATTCATTCTTATCCAAATTGTGCTCCTCTACCCGAGGTCTATAGGGAGAAATTGCCTAGCAGGCTCAGCTTTTGAGAAGGGACTAACATTTCTCCGAACATCCAAACTCAGTAGAGGTGTAAGAGCAAGAGCATTACCATCATCTCTCCGTGGCCTGTATGGTGACTTGCTGTTGTGTCTCCTTTGAGCTGGGCTGCCCTTTGAACCCTTGGCAGGAGATGAGACCTCATATCCAAATCTCGATGAATGCCCCCTGTTGGAGTTGAGTCTCATGGTGATGGGGCTGGTATTTCTTGGCATCACACTTTTTAGCCCCTCAGAGACTAAACCTCCATTCTCATGATTGGCTCCAATCCATGGACTGTCACACCCCTCAGTCTCCGTATCAGACGGTTCATAACCACTTCGCCTCTGCTTCGACATGGCTGAGGAATTAAGCTGACAGGCCCTGCAATACCACAGCGGATTCTCCTTTCCCTGAATATCAAAAACTCGCCAAAAGTCAGTCAGCTAGTTGGTGTTTGTAAACAAAACCATACTTCAATAATGCTTACCCCTCTGGTTTTAACTTTTTAAGATTTGATCAAACACTCTGCTTCCAAAGTAGTAGAAGCCTGCAAAATGGTGAGGCAAATGATGGTCAAAGACAAAGTGAGGACAAGCCAGCAAAGGGTGTTCAAAGAAATTGAAGTAAGCATCCATTGAGCAGGAGACACGAATTAAAATGTTGTGAATACGATGCTAACAAGGATGGCACATCGGTAATGACGGTGGTCGGTGAAGATGCTTGGTGTTGATCAAACAAGGTGAAAATATGCTCTGTATTTCCTTTAATTTCTAAGCTTATTGTCGAGGATGGCTTTGTCTCTCTATTGCTACAGAACAAAGCAATCTTGAATCTGTCGCATGAGTGTTTGCTGTGGCGGCTAACGGTATAAATTAATACTGTTAACATACCTTAGCATTTTGTTGGGCCAATGTACATCTTAAAAGCATGCATGTCTTTTTCCGTTTCCGAGAGTAATTAATAATTTTGCCCTCGTTTTCAGCTAACTTAATTTGCTTTGTTCAAGGTATAGCTCTTTAATGGATATGTTAATTGGAGTAAAAATGTAAAATAAAAATTACATTAAATTTGAGACATTATTTTGAAGAGTAATGCTACAAACACAAATTATTTTACAACATTTTTACAAACTGGTAATGTGGCTTACTTCTTATTGGTTTTCATCTAGACCTGCCATTAATATTACTTTTTCATTTATCAATAACTACTTACCATATCAGCAGTTTGTAAATTTTTTATAAAAAAGTTTGTATCTCTGTCATTACTCTATTTTGAAACAAAATGTCATAAGGCATTGGCCCACAGGACACAGGCAGATTAACCTTGGGCCCAAACACAAGCCCATACCCGAAGTAGGGGCCTATCTCCCTTCAGGTCCACTACAAAGCCCTAAGCTTCATCAAACGAAGCCCATTAGAAAATCAAGATGTACACCACATGCGGCCCATTGAAAGGGCCATACCTCTGTCACATGAAGGGCCTTTGTTTATAGCTCAAAAGCCTTCAGCCCAACAACAAGACCAACAAAGTCTTAAGGGCCGTCCTCACAATAAGAAGCCTTTCTTTCTCTCGGAGAGTAACTGAGAAACAAAAACGTGTTTTAAAAAACAAGGGATTGCATGGCTTTTTGTTGTCTGTAGGAAAGGTCACGCGAACCAAGAGCTTGTAGGAATGGAGGCTTGTGTCTCAAGTTCTTTCTTCTTCCCATAGACACAAGCAGTGGCTTGGTTCTACAACTCAAGCAACTGCACCCGTAATCCAAGCCATGGGTCAAATACATGGACAAAGAGAATATGGTCTAGTAGAATAGGCGTACAACATGGTCTATAATATCAAAAAACTGTAGTATATCATTTATTATTGCTATTGAGTCGCATCAGTGTAACATTTCAATCTACTTTGGTATAATTTGGTTCATTCAGTTCACTTTGGTCTAATTAGGTCCACTTCGGTCTAATTCAGTCCATTTTTGTCCATTTCGGTCCTTTTGGTACTCTTCGGTCCATTCGGTCTATCTTGGTCTACTTCGGTCCATTGGTTCTATCTTGGTCCAGTTTGGTCCACCTCGTATGCAGTCCATTTGGTCCACTTCTGTCAATTTGGTCTACTTTGGTGATGTTTTGAGAGGGGATGTTTGTATATAAAGAAGAGTTGCTTCATTTACAATTATGTCACATTCTCAGCGATAAAATACATTTCTTTTATATGTTATTAAAGTTTTATATATTTTTTTAGTAAAAGTGATGAATTTACTTATATATGCTTAGGCCGTTCAAGACATAGAGAGGATAAGTCGTTTATAGGGAGTACTAAAAAAAATTTCAACCACAAATTACATTATCTTGCCTTATATAATAATTGAATGTAAAATACATTTGGTGCATGTATTCTCCCTCTCACATGCGAATAGCCCTCATACAAAGAAGTGCGCACAAGTAGCAAATGCCACATAGACAACAGAGATTTTATTTTTATTGTACATTGTATCAAAATATTGCCACAAACATGTTCCAAGTTTTAGACAAATTGATCCAAGTATTCATCTACAGTAGTGTATTTCACCTCTGGGTAAAGCTCTGAAGCCTCCACGCCATTAGAAGCCTTAATCTCAAAGTCTCGAAGATTTCCCTTCACAAAGGTAGAGTGGGCAATGGATAGGAGGAGGAGGTTTAAAGGATTGGAACACGCTGCAGAAGAGAAAAAAATAAGTATCAGATACCCCAACCATCTTTGAAACTCTCATCATTCTCTAGCTTGTACATAGAACTGCTCAAATTAATAGGAGGATTACTTCCTTTTATTTATTTATTTTTATGCCATCCAAAAATTTCAATAAGAAACCGAACAAGTTATGCACTAAATATTGATGAAATGAAGTCAGTCATCCAAAAAAAAATGTCAAATACAGCTTCTTGGTTACAACTAATGTTTACCTAGTAACTTCTAATTAAATGTTTTTAGTATTGTCTCTAATATGTGAATCTTTGGTGTTACAGTTAGCTGGTTTGACTAACAGTACAGAGAAATGAAGAAGACAACCTGTAAGAAACATAGACTTGCAGCGGAATATAAATAATTGGTTTTTCGGCATACCTCTCTCGGACTAAACCGACGATCACACAGGAGCCTTGAGATTGTTCTACGTTGTCTAGAGCCAGCCTCCACGTAGACCAGCTATTCAAACACGTTTTGAATTCCAGTTTGTGCAACCCACGAGCCAAAAACGTTTCTCCGACGGTGTTGCACACTACTAGAGTGATGCAAACATAACCCACAACCTAAGAACCTCACAACACTCTAAAAACACTATGAGAAATGTGGAATTCGTTTTTCACCATATAATGGGTACCACTCTTGGTGTTTATATACACACCATTCCATTAATACTGAGTGGAATAGTGGGCTTAGTGGGGTAGAGTAATGGTCTAAACCATTACTCCATAGCTCCTAGATGTTACAATCTGAAGTATACAAAAGGACATGCCCACTTTGGGTGTCCATCCATATTCTCTTCAGTTTCTAACACAACCCAACTCCCCTAATAATCCAAATGAGGTAATAAGGTGTATCCTAACAAATTAGATAAAAAAAACTCACACGTCTAAGGGAGGAAGAGAATATAATCCAAAACAAATTAGATATATAAGAAAACACTATAAATCAACATTTGAAATTGTTCTTACTAACCTTGGATTTTCTTCAGAAGTTGATCCTCTAGAAGGTAAGTCTTCTCAAGTGTCTTGCCAATCTTCTTCTCCCACAGGGGGACAATCTCGTTGAAGGACAAAATATTGGCAGGGGGTTTAACATGAAGGACCTTGTTCAAGGTTCTTGGATCGTCCACTGCTTTTATGGTATAAGTCGCAATATCTTCTTCCTTGACAAAAATTGCTGTCAACATGGAAAATTACATTTACTTTCACATATTTAGCCGAAGTAGTTGATGATCTAGTTGACTTACATGTAGTAAAAGGCACATACACGCACACGCATATATAAGCAAATGAGCAAGTCTCGACAAGTTTAAAAAGAAAGATGATTGAATTTTATACTAATACCTTTGGGGTTTCCATCTCCAATTATTTCTACTTTGTCCCTTGGTGGAGCTGTGGCACCTGCAAGTCCAATTCCGAAGTTAGGCAAAAAGTACCCAGCAAAGCCATTGGAAACAAGGTAGGTATATGGAACTCCTTCGGCCTCGATGGATCTCCGGATGCTAGCCTTGGCCCTGAAATGATGTTCGATTGGCTCGACTGCATGGATACGATCCACATCACCTCCAAACTCGGACGGGAGGAACCTCTGAAACCCACCAATATTTCATTGTATATAATGTAAGTTTCTTGATTTCTCGTTTAGTTCAATAGTTACAAGCCAAGCAGCAAATAGAAGAAGTTAAATTGCACATTTGGTCATTGACTTTTGATTTTTTACTTTAACATGTTTCAAAAGGTCAATATCATCATATAGAAGTATATTGCTGAAATAATAAATGAAATTAAGGTTACTTTGAGGATGTGATGTAAACTGAAAAAAAAAAAAAAAATGATATTTAGCCGATTCTAGGTGACTAGTATCTTGAACTTTAAAAGGGAGAAAATGGCTTTTGAGATTAATTTTTTGCTTAAATCTCATTATGTATTCAACTTACATAAATAGACTAAGATGAGAGAACCTCATCAATAAATTTTAAAACATAAGGACCAAATCATTTCCTAAAATATATGAATCAATTTGAATACAAGCAAATTACAATACTAATCTACTGCTACCTTATTCAAATAAAGAATTATCACTAAGCCTAATTATTTTAAATTCTTGTAAATAAAATAATAATATATCCAACACATCATCCTAGGTCACAAGATGTGGAGCCTATGACATGGCATGAATTCCATTTTCCACAATTTCCTATTATTTTAGATGATAATTATTTTTTGAAACAATTCTTAAAATAGAAGGATTAAGGAAAACATTTTAAAGTAAAAGGAAGATTTGATACTAAGGCCAAAAGTTGTTGAGAACTAAATAAGCAACTTTACATTAAAAAAAAAAAAACTGGAAAAATATTAAAAAGATTTTAGCAAGATATATATATGTGCCTTGCCTTGATATTTCCAGCTTCTTAATTTGATGGCAGCAATAATCTTCACTTGATCAGCTATTTGTTCTGGTGATCCAAGTGCTGAGATCACTACATCAACTTGCTTGATTGCCTTCACCAAGCTTTCATGATGATATATGTCTCCCTGTGAAACAATCA
The DNA here is from genome assembly GCA_028535165.1 of Quercus tomentella. Lineage (NCBI taxonomy): Eukaryota > Viridiplantae > Streptophyta > Magnoliopsida > Fagales > Fagaceae > Quercus > Quercus tomentella. The sequence continues at coordinate 6,962,265 of JAPQVY010000001.1, forward strand.
CATGACTTTCAAGATCAATATACTAATCCAAAGTATTAAAAACACACCCACGATGTGGAGAACTAGAGTTTGTACATACATGGAGAAGTGTCACTCTAGAGCTCTTGAAGCTCTCAATGAGTTTGGACTTCTCAGGATTAGAAGTTGTGTTTTCTCTGACCAATGCAAAAGTAGGATGCCCAGCTTTCGCACTCTCCTCTACTATGTATTTTCCAATGTATCCAGTCCCTCCAATTACCAAAATCTTGCTTTTTTGTGCCATTCAGAGAGAATTTCAAACTAAAAGGATTAATAGGGTTTAAGCGAAGCAGAGAGTTGGACTATCTTATGGGTAGTTCTCAGTTTCAAACAAAGTCAGTCAGAGCTCCTTAAATACAAGTACGTATACAGAAATGTCTTTGTTTGACTCCTTCAACTATAGGTTTTGCTATGGTATTTCGTCATGCAATATGCAAGAGGGCTCATAGTCATAGTGGCTTCTTCTTTTCATTTGTTTATTACTTTTAGAACCACTCAATAGTCTACTTTTAATCAACAAAATGACGTAAGGGTTTACAATATAACGTATGTGCTGATCTCCAATTACCGTTCCCCCTCCTCATTTTTATTTATTTTAAAATTTTAAAATTTTTTATGAATCTCTAACTAGGGTTTCATTCCATTAAAATTTGGGAAAATTTTTGTTATAAGCTGTTGTTATAAACATTTACGCTCCTTAGAGAAAAAAAACTAAAATCAAGTCACAGTTTTAGTTATTTTTTTTAGTGTGTGTAAGAGCATGTGTGTAATAAACATTGCTTTTAAATTTTTATATAAAATCATTTTGAAGATGTCATACAATACAATTTATGATCTCATCTAGCCACACTTTTAAATTGTGATAGTGTTGGACATGGTGAGCTTTGGGCTCTTATATATTGTATTGTCTTCTTATATGGCTGAAGTTCCACCGGACCACCACCTCAAGTGTGTTGGTGTGGGTGTGTTCTTCAACACTAGGGTTTTGTTGTGAATCTCACATTGACCATTGTTCAATTTATAAACTATTTTTTGAACTTTTTTTTGATATCTTAAAATATGGGGCTTTGTATAAACATGGGCCTTAACTATATCCCATGTATCTCGTCCCATTGCACGTGTATCTAAATCAATTTTACCTTGAGCATTTTATTTTTCTATTTTCTTGCCTTTTTTGGGCTTTTGTAGCCCTTTATGACTGTTTAGTTCAGCTCATTGGAGCTTTTCTTGTAAGCTAACTTATTATTTGACCAAGTCAATGACTTATTTAACACACCATCATAACACTTTCCCACAAGTTCAATTATGAGATGTGATGAAAAGTTCAGCTTATTTAAGTTTTTAACTTCTTTTTGGTATTATTTATGAGTTTCATTACATTTTTTTGGTACTATTCATGAGTCTTATTGTACTATTTTACTAGCTTTTAACATTTTTTTTTTATACACTTTCAGCAAAACTTTTTTAGTTTCAATTAAATAAGCTTTTTGCAAATGTCTTTTTTTCTCTTGAGAGTGATTTTCCTTTGCCACATATTTTTCTCTTGCTTCAATGATATTCTTGTTTGATTGACAAAAGGAAAGGTATTAAAAACATGTTCGCACCAAGGGTTCCAAAAATGAAAAATCCAATGGTCACAAACCTCTATAATTTTTTTGATGAACGTCACAAACATCTATAAAAACCAAGAATGATAAGCAACAAGATGGGGCAAGTTATTAAAGCCCAAGAAAGACAAGCAACTGAACGGGCGACTAGGAGAGACACGTTTGTAATAAATAGGACTCCTACCTCATCTAGGCCTCTTACCTAAAATATTAAAAAAAAAAAAGAAAAGAAAAAAAAAGCCCACAATAGCAGTATATGATTAAACATATGGTCAAGTAGTCAAGTGTTTTTAACACACACCAACAGATGTAACCAAATCTCCAAAAAATATGATTGGATTTTTTTTTTTTTTTTGAGCTTTTGTAAATCAATAAAATAAACTTATAAATTCTGTTTTTATTATTAAATTTAGAGACGTTCATGTTTGATTGCAAAGTGTAATTTTACAAAATTTTAAAAGATATCAAGTGAACAACAAAAATCCTTTTATCATAGTAAGCAAGCTGCTGGCCTATCAAAAGACCTTATTTTGCAATACTTGGCTCTAAATATTTACTTTAATTGATGCACAGTTCATAACGACATGTCCCAAGATGCACAAATTATTAGCCAACATCGGGTTCGGATGATTTTTTTATGGCCCTCCATTAGCAAAAGCAAAAGAGTATCTGATTTGAGACACCGAGTACTAACATGTTCTACAACAAAGAACCTCATAACAAGGATTTTTAAAATTTTCATCACAAGAAGCACAATTTGACTAACATATTCACCAGGAAACAAATTTACAAATTAAGGATCCAATCCAAGGGTTTACATGACACAAACAAGGGCATAACTAACAAGTAACAAATGCCACATACACAACATAGATTTTATTTTTGAGCAATGTCTATTTCACACACTACAGTGTGTGTGTAAGTGAGTGTGTGCAATAGATATTTCCCTTTATTTTTATTGTACATTGTAAGATAGTAAAAACATTACCACAAAGGAATGTTCCAAGTTTTAGACAAACTGGTCCAGGTATTCATCTGCAGTGGTGTATTTCACCTCTGGATAAAGCTCTGAAGCCTCCACGCCAAAAGAAGTCTTAACCTCAGAGTTTGTAAGATTTCCCTTCACAAATGTAGCGTGCTTAATGGATAGTCTGAGGTTTAAAGGACTGGGAGACTCTGCAGAAAAGCAAATATAAGTATCAGATAGCCCAACCATCTATGAAACTGTCAACATTCTCTGGCTAGTACATGGAACTGCTCAAATCAACAGGAGGATTACTTCCTTTTTTATTATATTTATGCCAACCAAAATTTTCAATAAGAAACCAAACAAGTTATGCACTAAATATTGATGAAATGAAGTCAGTCGTGCAGAAAAACAGTCAAATACAACTAATGTGTACATGTCACTTCTAATTAAATTTTTTTAGTAGTCTCTAATATGCGAATCTTTGGTGTTACAATCAGCTGGTTTGACTAACAGTACTAAGAAATGAAGAATATAATACAACTCCCCTAATAATTATCCAAATTCCAAATGAGGTAACAAAGTGTGTCCTAACAAATTTGATCGAAAAAACTCACACGTCTAAGGGAGGAGGGGATATATGATCCAAAGCCAAATTAGATCTATAAGAAAACACTATAAATCAACAGGTGAAATTGTTCTTACTAACCTTGGATTTTCTTTAGAAGTTGATCCTCCAGAAGATAAGTTTTTTCAAGGGTCTTGCCAATCTTCTTCTCCCATAGGGAAACAATCTCATTGAAGGACAAAATATTTGCCGGGGGTCTAATATGAAGGACCTTGTTCGAGGTTCTTGGATCGTCCACCGCTTTTATGGTATAAGTCGCAATATCCTCTTCTTTGGAAAAAATTACTGTCAACATAGAAAATAACAATTACTTGGTCATCTTTAACCAAAGTAGTTGATCTAGTTGACTATATCTAGTAAAAGGTCCACACACGCACGCACATACATAAGCAAATGAGAAAGTCTTGACAAGTTTAAAGAGAAAGATGATTGAATTTATATTAATACCTTTGGTGTTTCCATCTCCAATTATTTCTACTTTGTCCCTAGGAGGAGCTGTGAAACTGCCAGTGCCACCAGTACGTGCAATTCCAAAGTTGGGCAAAAAGTACCCAGCAAAGCCATTAGACAAAAGGTAGGTATATGGAATTCCTTCGGCCTCGATGGATCTTCGGATGCTAGCCTTGACCCCGAGATGATGTTTAATTGGATCGACTGCCTTGGCACGATCCATAGCACTTCCAAACTCGGACGGGAGGAACCTCTGAAATCCACCAATATTTCATTGTATATAATGTTAAGTTTCTTGATTTCTCATTTAGTTCAACAATTACAAGCTAAACAGCTAATAGAAGAAGTTAAATTGCATATTTGGTCATCAACTTTTGCTTTTTTGCTTTAACATGTTTCAAAAAAGTCATTACCATCATTTGATAAAAGTAAATTGCTGAAATAATAAATGAATTAATGAAACAGAGGTCACTTTGAGGATGTCGGGCTTATGACATGACATGAATTCCATTTCTCACATATTCAATTTTCATTTATTTTATGGTGATTAGTATCTTTTTGAAACAATTTTGAAAGTAAAGAGATTAAATAAAACATTTTAAATTTAAAGGACGATTTGATAACAAAGGCCAAAGGTTGTTGAAAACTAAATAAGCAACTTTAGAAAAGAGGGAAAAAAATGTTGGAAATTATTAAAAAGTTTTAGGAAAGATATGTGCCTTGCCTTGATATTTCCAGCTTCTTTGATGGCAGCAATAATATTCACCTGATCAGCTATCTGTTTTATTCCAACTGCAGAGATAACTACATCGACTTGCTTTATTGCCCTCACCAAGCTCTCATGATGATAGATGTCTCCCTGTGAAAAATTACGACTTTCAAGATCTATATACTAAACCAAAGTATTAAACACACCCAAGTTGTGGAGAACTAGACTTTGTAGATACATTGAGAAGTGTCACTCCAGAGCTCTTGAAGCTCTCAATGAATTTAGACTTTTCAGGATTTGAAGCTGTGTTCTCTCTGACCAATGCAAAAGTGGGGTGCCCAGATTTCGCACTTTCCTCTACTATGTATTTTCCAATGTATCCAGTCCCTCCAATTATCGAAATCTTGCTTTTGTGAGCCATTCAGAGATAATTTCAAAATGATTAGTGGGTTAATGGGTTAAAGAAAAGCAGAGAGTTAGACTATCTTAGTGTATTTCTAAGTGTCAAACAAAGGAAAACAGAGTTCCTTAAATACATAATCAGCAACTGTCTTGGTCTCATGGTCATGGATGCGTACGTACCACCAACCCAATATAATAAAGGTGAAATGAATGGCTACCTTTTTCATGAACTTTTTGAGACGGACTCTCATTCCTTTGTTTTTGAAGTTATATTTCCTTTGTTAATTCTATATTAGTTATGTAGGTTTTGTATATGATATTTCGTCATGCAGTATGCAAGGGATCGCAGACTTGCATTGACTTCTACAATAGAAAAAAGGAAAAAGTTCGTGCTGACGTTCGTGCTAACCTCCAAACGTACGTGCTGAGCTCCAACTGTTCCAATTTATTTTTAGAGTCTCAGAGACTTTTGAGTATTTTTTTTGTTAGTATCGTAATTTTTCATTCATTCCAATTTAAGGTTTGCAGGTTTTCTCATTTTTTTTAATACAAAATAGAAATTTTATTTTAACATAAACGCTCCGTTTGTTTCGCTAGAAAACCTTCTGTAAAGATAGTTTTCCACATTTTTCAGTGTTTGGTAGCACAAAAAAAACCTGGTTAATGGAAAACTATCTTTGGTCAACAGAAAACTTTAATAAAAATAAGACTTATTTTCTATAGGTTGTTTTCCAAATTTTTTTATTAGAAAACAATCTCTCTCTCATCCGTTACATCTTCTATAAATATTATCTTAGTTTATAGGCATGAGAAACATAATTTTTTGGCGCATTCTCTCTCTCATGGTAAGTTTTCTCGCTTTTTCTCTCTTCTCTTTACTTTTTCTCTCCTCACACCCCCACTATCACTAACTATGGTCTCTCCTCTTCCCATAGATCTCTCTCTTTAACTGTCTCTCTTCTCTCTTTTCTCCATATTTCTCTTCTTCTCTGTAACACAATTCTTTGATTAGATTTTTTTTTCCTTCACTGATCGGTCAATAGCTCCGACTTGCAAAGAAGAACAAATTTGCAGCGGTAATTATTTCATTCCTCTCTAGCAAAATCCCAATTCTTTGCTTTGAATTTCAAGCTTGATTTTCTTTTTTCTCTAAGAAATTTTCGATTTGATGGATTCTAGGCCGAAGTTACTTCTTTTTCGTACATAAAGTGCAAAAAAGAAGAAGAAGAAGAAGAAGAAGAAGAAGAAGAAAGAACGAATGAAGTAAAAGATGAAAATTTTAAACATAGTACCTAAATTGCTCTTAATTGCTTTTACATGAGACAATCTTTATCGTGGACTAATAATATTGTTATATAATGAATGATAATTGTTTAGGAGAATTGCATTTGTTGGCAAATACTTTTTTTGTTGGCAGATATTATGCAACGATGATATATTATGCAGTACATTATGTAAATTCATAATTTAGAGTAATATTGAAGAGTTGTGGTTGACCATAGTAGACAAATGGTTGATATGTGTATGTGTGTATGTGTGTACGTACATTATTGTCTATATATATGAGCAAGATGAGTGGTAGAGATCATGAAAATTTGACAACTAATTAATTTTGATTGTATCTATTGTCAAAATTTTAAATTTATTAGTATGAAAACCAAATTCATTCTTGGTTTTTTATTTATAATGATTACATTAGTTAGTTTACATAATATACGTGTTTTAAATTATATAAGAAATATTTTAAAAAAATTGCATACCAAATACCAGAAAATATTCTCAAGCTCATTTTCAAGATTGTTACCAAACACTGGAAAATAAGACAGTTTTCTAGAAAATGCTCTTTGGAAAATAAACTATTTTCTAGAAAATGTTAATGCTAAAACAAACAGAGGTGTATATATGTGTAAAACTTATTTCTAGAGACTTGAACCCCGACCCTTACCACCTATGCGTAGTGGTTACACATTTTCTCATTAATATTTTTTTGATATAAGACAAAAATTCTACTTTAAAATAATCTAAGTGTAAATGTGTGTGAAATTCCCTCCTAGAAACTTAAACCCCAACCCTTGTCCTCCACATCTCACAAGTACTTATACTTGTAAAGTGACCATCGCACTAAGGGTGCGTGGTTGTAACGTCCCAAAATCATAAATAATAAAAGTTTATTCAATCTAAATTGTTAGTTTTTAGACCCCTTAAAACCACAATCAGATTAACCTAGGTAATTAGCCAAGTGATTACTTAGTCAAATTAACATATCTAGGTTAACACAAATATATCATATCAATGTATAGCAGCGGAAAATAAAAATACAATGATATGATAACCCAGGAAAACCAAACCGGTAAAAAACCTGGGGAGGATTTAACCTAACTATCCTCAAAGTAAAAAGCAAATCCACTAGAAAGAATCGAAGTTCATACAATAAGACTTACAAGCTCCCATGCTCGACTTCTTATTGCTACCTACCAGTAAAACTTACTGACACGACCACGTGCAAGCTCCGAATCCACAGACTCCTTCTTTCTTTGGCCTTTGCAAAACACAAACACCCCCATTTGTGACTTTGAGATCCCACTCAAAGGTTTAGCAACACAAACTCTCCTGTTTATGACTCCAAGACCACCCTTGAAGGTTTAGATCATCAACACCTTTGATGAAAAGAGAAGGCAGCAACTTCTACAACATCGGTTCTTGAGATTCTTCAAGGAATAACATCGGTAGAAGACATAAGAGAGCTTTTTAGGTACAAAACCCTAGATCTACAAAAGAGGCACAAGATGCACCCTAATCTCTCTAAAAAACTCTCAAAATCCCACCTAGGGTTAGCTTATAATGTCCTTTAAATACTGGAAAAAATGGCTCGCGATTTGGGCTTCAAACGAATAAGTTATGGCCTTTTTACGTTTGCTGATTTTGCTGATATGTGATTTTGGATCGATCGAGCCTGTCTTTCGATCAATTGAACCAACCAGCTTGTAATTCATTCGTTTTTATCCTAAACTTGAGTTTTTTGTCTTGGGCTTCAATGTAGACCATTCTAAACTAATGAGACTTAGTTTTTGTCATGGTTTGCCAACAAACTCAAAACCTAACATAAATAATTCATAAAAAAATATTAAATAAAAGCAACCAGCAACCAGCAACCTAAATTTCATCACAAATGTTAGAGCTCTAATCCGCCAAAGGTAAAAAATCTTTAAAATAATTCTCTAGTACAATGTTTAATGCCATAATAATAATAATAAAATCCCTACTTCCACAAAATAATTCGTAACTGTTGTCTTCCAAGAATCTCTACTCTAATAATCCCTCTAATGTATCTATAAGGAGAAATAAAGGGGGGAAGGGGTGAGATAACTCAATAAGTGGAATTCATTAATATTGGGGTGTGGGAACAAACCTTTCAAATAAATAATTTTTACAACAAATTCATAACTTGTAACTCATCAATATTTTATCATCAAATACTTCATATATATATATATATATATATATAATATCTTTATATTGTGAGTCATCATAATACATATATCAATATCATCATATAAAAAATTTCCTAGGCTTTTCTCATGGTCAATGTTTACGCCCCGTTGACAGGGTTGTACTGTCCCCTTTTAGGACTAGAACCTCCTTTTCATCCCTTTTCTTAAAGATGGCTCCTTTGGAACCTAAATGTGCACTCCCTTGCTAAGGAGTTTCCTTTTTGGATCCTCAATAGTATACTCCCTTACTAAGGAGCTATCAAATGTGCACTGTTCCATTTCTTGGGACCATCCCTTGCTAAGGACTAGCTGTAATATGATTGTCTTTTGCTAAGGACTAAATACAATACTAAGCTTTTAATCACGACTTGCCATAAGTTTTCAAAACATATTCAATATGCTCACAAAAATAATCCATTCATAATTCTCAAAAATATAAAGATATATTCACACATACAAGTTTAAATAAATTTAGGTTGTCCCACAAGTTTTTCATAAAACGAATAGTCAATGTGCACATCAAACATTTATAAAATATCAATTTATATATAGAATATCAACATATTTCTTTGATATAAAATACTTTAATAATCAACACTGTTTTGGGAAAACTCCCAAAATTAGTAAACACCACTTACCTCTTATTTGCAAAAATATGAAATCAACCACCCTTGAGTCACACTAAATCAGTAGAATTAGAACCTAGCAACACCAAAAATAGGTTCATCAATACACGAATTTTCCACTTAAAATCAGTTCTCACACTTAAATAGTTTAATCTATCAATATTAAAGCCTACGGAGATGTTAGATTCTCTGTGCCACTCTGATTGCGATAATAAGGCTGCCTTATAATTCAAACTATATGTAGGGCCTAGTTTTACTCAAATTTCTTTTCCCTCTCTATTGCCCAATTTCATTCCTAGTTAGTGGACATTTTCTTTACTAATATAGAAAGACAATGAAAACATTATTTTGATCTCACTGAAAAGGGTATAAGAAATATCAGATATTTTCTTTGTTGGAAATTTCTTGTTTTAAGAAGGCATCTCAACCTTCTAGTGGCTGAAAGGTCAAGACTATATTTGACGATGAAAATAAGGGAAAACAAAAAGGCTATATGCATCATTCTTACTCCAATATAATAACAATTATAAGTCATCTTCTCCATTAATATAAGGATAGGTGGAGATTGACAGGTCAAACATATGCCTAGAGGTCCTTTTTCTTTTAATATATTGATAGGTTAGGTTTTATAAAGTGATGCCTATTATCCTATTAGTTACTAAAGTAATTTCAAGCACAGCTCTTTCCTGCAAACGTGGTACAAGTCTAGCCATTGAATATTCAACTCCCTAAATTTAGAGCTAAAGGAAACCATACCTACTGTAGTCTCACGTTCAGTCACAAAGCAGAAAAAAGAAGAAGTTGTTCAACTGTCTGTTGCGGCAAAAAAAAAGAAAACCTTATATATATATATATATATGTGTGTGTGTGTGTGTGTGTGTGTATCTTAAGAGGTGAAAGGCTAGGGTTTTTAAAAGCTTATCAAGGCCCATATATTTACTTATGCTACCTCACTTGGGTTTCATATTCCATAGTATTTATCTTAGTTTTAATATTTTAGGCCCAAATTAATTAAATCCATTTAATTGTAGGCCTCCTTTTTAATTTACGTATAATAATTAATCTGGTATCAAAATTATGGGGTGTTACAAAAACATTCTTGGTTTTTTCTCGTCAACCATACACAAAAATCAAATTTGGCATAGACACAAAAATCAACCTAGCTTAAAAATCTAAGGTGAAAATATACTTTTGGTCATACATTTTGGGAAAATTTTTGTCTTGGTCCCTACTTTTTTGAAGCACCTTATTTAGTTCTTGAAAACCAAAAACCGTTATTATTTTAGTCCTTATTGTTATCTTTGCAACGAAAATTGCAGACTTGGCACACGGAGTGCACTTGTGTCACTTTAGATTCTAACATGGCTAATAAAATATTAGTAAATTTTATTATTTGGTAACAATTTTAACTAAATAAAATAAAAAGAATTAAAAAGCAAAAAAAAAAAAATCGCATTTCGTGAACACAAGAACGCAAATGATGAACTCAGGAACACATAAAATTCAACCTCAAAAATCAAATTCAGACCAGAAAATTCACAATAACCAAATTTCAAAGTGGTAGCCTTTACCCACCCACCAAACCCATCACCTGATACACGGATAAGGCCGTAAATGATCCAAGCCGTTCATGAACAACTTAGGCTCGGCTTGATAAAAAGCTCATTCATGTTTGTTTGTTTATAAATAAACCAAACTTGAGCCTTAGTTTTAGGATTGTTTGATAAACAAGCCGAGCCTAAGCAAACAAATTTGTTTGTGAACAAACTCATGAACAATAGAGCTCGATACAAAACATGCTGAGTTTAGGATTGTTTATAGCTTGATATATGTTTACTAAATAAACTCATTATTATGACATACTTAATAATAACATAGTCCACATGAGACCACTTACCACTACCCATTAAATTTTTTTTTTTTTGTTTACCCGATTTTTGGTGATATAAGCATTTGATAATGCAATTTTTTTTTTTTTTGGGATTTGAAGCTAAAAAGCTTGACTCAAGCTTGAGTTTCAAGCTTGGCTTGACTAATTATTCAAGCCAAGCCAAGCCAAGCCAAGCTAAGCCAAGATTAAGCTTTTTAGCATTCTCAAGAGCTCGAGTTCAAATATTATTTTTACGCTTGTCTCAAGCTCGAGCCAAGCTCGAGCATTTAATTTTTATTGACGAGCCAAGCTCAAACATGCACTACTTGACAAAGCTTGGCTCGTTTATAGCCCTACACGAACACATCTCCTAGACTGATATCCACCAGGGCCACCACGTGATCCCATGGATCTATTAAGTACAAGTGTACAACAACCATTGCCATTAAAATTGGTTTAATGGGTTTGTGTTTTTTTCATATGGAAATGAAAGAAAGAAAGAGGAACACAATGGCCCATCTTCTTCTTGTTCTTGGACTCACCCACTCAGTCTCTCCTTCTTTGATATGTGATGGTGTAAGGGTTCAAGTTGTTAAATGGTTCAAAATATGTTTGAGTTATGATTGAAATTTGATTGTAGGGTTTGGTCTTGATGGATCTGGGAGTGATGAATCTGAGTTTGGTGGTGGTGCTGGATGATTTTGGTGGTGGTAATTCGGGTTCAGTGGTGGTGGATCTGGGTTATTGTGGTGCTGAAACTAATGCATGTGACACTATTTGGTTACCAAGAAATTTCAAGAAAGTAAAAAAGAAAATTGAGAAAATAAAAATGAAGGTTTGTTTGGTTACCAAGAAATAGCAAGAAGGTGAAAAAGAAAATTGAAAATATAAAAAGATTGGTAAATTTGTTTTTTGGAACGTGTTTGATTGTCAAGAAAGTTCAATACAAGTTGATAAAGTTACTACAAATGAAAGTTGATAGTTTTTAGACCCCTTAAAAACAATTGATTTAACCTAGGTAATTAGCCAAGTTGTTACTTAGTCCAATTTAACAAATCTAGGTTATCACAATCACAGAGATCATATCATGCAAAGCAGCAGAAAGATAAATAACACAAAGATATGATCACCTAGGATACCAAACCAGTAAAAACCTGGGGAAGATTTGACCTAGCTATCGTAAACTTGAATCCACTATCTTGAAAGAATCGAAGTTCATACAATAAGACTTACAAGCCCCCACGCTTGACTTCTTATTGCTACCCACCAGTAGAACTTACTGACACGACTACGTGCAAGCTTCGAATCCACGGACTCTTTCTTTCTTGGATTCACCACCAGATACAAGCACACCCGCTTGTGTTTCTTTAAGCTTCAATGGCAGCAACCGAGTTGATCATCAAGGTGTAGATAAAATCTCCTCATTGAAAACCCTAAGTTTGTGTAAAGGAAAGCTCCTCTAGATCTCACAAGAGATTTACATAAACAGCAATATGAGCAACACTAAAACGTGGTTAGGGTTTGCCTTTTATACTTAGGACAAATTAGAAAACCCTAAACATTTTAAACAACTAGGGCTGAATTGGAAATCTACAGAAAAACGCATTTTGCCCAAGATTCGATCGATCGAGCCAGGTCGAAATGCACAGTAACTTCTGCATTAGCTCGATTCCAACTTTACATAAAATATACAACTTTGAGCAAGACTAAACACTACTAGACACATTGTTTTGATCATGGTTTGCCAACAATACACATTAGAGTTCTAAATACATAAAAACCTAAGTCTTTAGAACCTAACAAAAGTAGTTTTATTTATTTATTTTTTCTATTTTAAATTAAAGTTGAGAAATTAATTTTTCTGTTTTTATTTTTATTTTTCAATTTAAATGCTAAGATGGAATTATTAAATAGAATTAAAATATTTTGTTCTAATTTTATTAGCCACGTTAGAGTCTCTATCTGCTATGTAAGATTTTTCCGTTTCTAAGATGACAGTAGAGACCAAAATGATAACTGTTTTTGATTTTTAGGGACAAAAATAGGAGCTCCAAAATGGTAGGGATTAAAAGTGTATTTTTGCCAAAATCTAAAACCCAAATCTACAAAAACTAAAAAAAGATAATAATTTTATTTTCCTTCCCCATTTTCTTGGCATCCAAACAAAATCCAACAATCTCCATCTCTACTTCAAACTTGAATTCCAACAATATTTCCATCATTTTCTTAGTATCCAAATGAAATATTAACAATCTTACATGTAAAAATTACTTAAACTAATAATTAAAAAGAAAAAATCGCAGCGGGATTTTCTTGGCATCCAAACAAAATTTCAATCACTAAACTCCACTACCACACCACAACATTGCCACAACGGAAATTTTCTATGATGCCAAGGAAAATTTCATTTGCAAACACACACTTACAAATCACATCGATATTTGGAACCCAAAAATTGATTTTCACTCAAACCTTTTTGTTTTCCTATTGATTTTCTTTGGAATCAAATGGAACACAACCAAATTGAGAGAGAGAGAGAGAGAGAGAGAGAGAGAGAGAGAGAGAGAGAGAGAGAGAGAGAGAGAGAGAGAGAGAGGTTAATTGCTGGGTTTGGAAAATGGGGTTTTGGGGTTTATTGTAGATATGTGGTTTGGTGTTTGATTTTGGGTTTAAAGGGTTTTCAATTTAGTATAGTACTAGGGTTATTTTTGTGTCAAGAGTTGGAGATTGGCAAATTTAAATAGTGTTGGTTGTTAAGAAAGTGTAAGAAAATGTTGGAAATGTTTTTACTTTTTTCTTTATTATTTAAAATTGAGATATTGAAAAGGTTTTTATTTTTTTATTTTAAATGTTGATGTGGCTTTTAAGATAACAATTATTATTATTTTTTATTATTATTTTGTATGCTACATATGTTTTAAAAGTGCCAACTGTGCAATCTGTTAGGCACTTAGGCATTTCTTATTAGTGAGTTGACGGTAGGGACTAAATTAATTGTATGTTGAAAATTATATGAATAATTGCTAACAAAATGTAAGGATTAAATTAAAATATAAATTGTTTATCTTTCTACTTCATATGAAAATTCATATGGAAAATTATCATAGTGACTTCTACTTCATTTGTTTATTAACTTTAAAACAACCCAATCGTCTACTTTAACCAACAAAGACATCAGTAAGGAACATGGATATCTTTCCTGTCCAGGTTCAAGTTCCTGAATTTATTCAAGTTTAATTTCTTAACTTGGTACAGTACTAAGATTGTAGTCAAATCACCGCGCACTCTTGGTATGGTGGTTACTTCATAAGTATAAATGCTTGTGGGGGGCTAGGGTCGGGGTTCAAGTCTTCAGGAGGGAGCTTCACACACATATACACTTAGATTAAGCTAGAGTATAAATTTTATCTTGTATAAAAAAAGAAAAAGAAAAAAAAAAGATTGAAGTCAAACCCAGGATGCATGGTTTCTTGCTCTGACATTTTCACACAATTGTTTGAGCATAATATCAAAACGGATTTATAATATAATTTTGTAGAATAGGGTCACATCTAATAACCATAAAATTTTTAAAACGCTCTAACGTAGGTGCTGACCTCCGACCGTTTCAAAAAAAAAAAGAAATTTTTTTTTTTAGAATCTCAAAGTAGAGTTTCATAATCAGATTGAACATACAATACAATCTATGTTCTTATCTGGCCACACTTTAAATTGCGTTAGTGTTGGACATGGCAAGCTATAGGCTGCGGTATGGTATTATATTTAGAGATGGCCACAAGCTGGGTTTGGGTCGGGTAGACCTAATTAATTTGAGACCCGAACCTCAATTTGCACACGGTACCCAAATTTAAACCCAACATGAATAGTGGTTTTATAGGTTTGCAATAATTTTTAATTTTGTTTATTTTTTTAATACAATATAGAAATTCTTTTACAGAATAATTTAAATGTATACGTGTGTGAAGCTCCCTTTTGAAAACTTAACCCTAACTTTTGCCTCCCACACCCTACAAGTACTTATACTCGTGAAATGACCATAATGCCAAAGGTGCACAATGGTGCAATAATCTATTCAAAACAACTTGAATAGTGGTTTTGAGTCTTTGATGTTGAGTAATGCTAAGATCATAACTTATTCCACAACTTGCCACGTGGCAGGTTATGAGTGATGGAGAAAAAGTGGTGGGTCCACACCTCCACAACTTATAACTCACTATGTGGCAAGTTGTTACAAAAATTGTAGAAGAAGTTGTGGTAGTAGCATTACTCTTTGACGTTTCCCATTTATAACTTGTCTCCAACGCATTGTTTTATTGTTTCATATCTATCTATACTATTGTCACGCCCCGAACCCAACTAGAAAGATAGGCACGTGACAACGGCCACATGCTTATAAAGTAAGCACCCTACAAGTGTGCAAGATCTTCTTTGCAACTAAAATTTATCCAAAAAATTTACATCAAATAAATCCAAAATACCTCAACAATTTCTTTATTAATAGATCTCCAATAATTTGAAAGGAACAAAATCCAAACCTTATGTACATAATGCCAAATGGCTAATAAATATAAGACTATTACAATACCATCTAATCCTAAAATCACTACACTTCTTTCCCTGCTCACAACACAACAGCAAAATTCCCAAAACTTATTATTCTTCACAATCTAAATCTAGAGGGGAAAAGGGGGTGAGTTGACAACTCAATAAGTAACTAAAATCCTAATAAGTTCTATCAAGCAAATGGATCAGGAAAATAATAAGTTGTACATAAATTAAATATTTTAATCTTACAAATATATCATAGATGGATTAGAAAATAATCAGTTTTCCATATATCAAAAGTTGTAATTTACAATAGGTTCCGAAAACACATAAGCAGTTTCAAGGACTCAAATAGTTCAAATACTCAAATATAATTCATATTCTTAACAATCTTTTATGACTATGGTCACGATTATCCCATGACTAGCTAATGATTTAGATGAAACCAAGGTTTTCAGACCTGGACCGTTCATTGAACCGTAAAAAGGAAAAGTTCAAGGTTTTTGAGGTTGAACCGAGGTCGAATCGTGATGACGTCATAATTAATTAAAGCCTAAATATAGATATTAAATTTATAAAACTAGCAAAATTGACTAATATATCTATATATGTGAGGGAAATTTAATGATTTTCAAGCATATATTTAATAATTAAATAAGAAAGTTAATAAAATAAAATAATAACCATGAAAACATTAAAATTTATGATTAATTTTTGAAGTAAAGTTGAATATCTTTGAAGGATTTTAATTATAATTTTTTTTTATTCCTTGTAAGAGATGGATAATTTAATTAAGTAGAATAAAATTGTGTTAAGTTGTTTTTATTAAAAATAAAATAAAAATTGCTAAGGGGTTGGACCGCATGGTTCTTGCCACCGGTTTGTATGGTCCAACCCCGGTTTTAGGGGTTCACAGAATTGCCACATATGCCCGGTTCTTTATGCTTAAAAAACCGATTTTCATCCCAGTTTCTGGTTTTCACGGTCCGACCTCTTGGTCTGGTTCAGTTCTGAGAACTATGGATGAAACTAGTTCCGTACTAATGTATATCCTCCATTAGGGGGATCCAGAAACACAATAGGTTCATGATATCCCAGATACAACTAGTTTTGATACCAATGAATAACCCCCATTGGCCGGGTATCAAAGTCAAAACATAGTTCGATTGTCCAAAATCATATATATCAAATCATAGTTCAAACAAAAATATATCTCATTCAAATACATATAAAAAATCATATATATATCTATAGTAATCAAATAAATTCATGAAGATTATTTATTCTTTACCTTAAATCAATGTAGCTAACAATTGAAATAAAATTATAACCATTGTAGAACAATATTCAGTAGCTAAAATACAGTAAATAAAACCAATTAGGAGAAAGGTTCCTTACATCAATCCAATGCCTATTCAATATCCTTGCAATTTTCCAAGACCACTCCAATGTAAACCGTTAGCAAACCAAATAAAGAATTTACTCCAAACAAGTTTGTCACTAAGATCCTTGGACCTCAAGTTTCAATGCCATCCAACACCGTGGAGACACAAAGCAAAGATGCAACACATACACGTGAAAGACTAAGTCCTTAGAATAAATCTTCAATTTCAAATAATTGGTTTTGGCTCAATCTTTTATTTATCAACACGTCACGGATTGGTTTCTCGGATAGGATAAAAACGAGAAAGAGAGCAAGGGGGGTGGACGGCTTCTTCTCTTCTAGAAATCCTTAGCTGTAAGATGCAAAAACACAAATAAATTTTTAGGTTGGCTAGGATTTACACGTTACAACTAGGTTTAAATATTACTAACCCCAATATCAGAATTACAAAGTTACCCCTAAAAAAATAAATCTCTAAAAAAAAAAAAAAAAAACCAATTTTGGAATCGGTAACCTAGTTCTTTCGACGTTTCTCAAAGCTTATATAATTCCACTTTGGGTTAGAAAAGTCAAAACGTGTGGGAACGTCGGTTACTTGTAAAGACTAAATAAATTTCGTGTAAAGACTAAATAGAGGTTTTTAGTTTTAGGGACATTGCCAGTCAAGGAACAGAAGTTTGTGTAAAGACTAAATAGGGGTTTTTACTCTTATGGACACTGCCATTCATCTATACTACTATTTAAGGAGTTTCTCTTTTTTAAATTCCTCATTTTCATAATTCTAAAATACCCCTATACTATTCACTTACAAATTTTTAACTAAATATGTAAAATAAAACCTTTTTACTTTAATAACTCACAAATTCACGTACGCTTTGCCAATTTACAACCCAATTGTAGAGAGGGAAAATTCCTGACCTATCACAAGCTGACACGTCACATTATCAAGTCCACAAAATACAGCCAATTACAAAGCACCACGTATTGCTGCTAGGTTTTGCTATCACTATTCAGAAATCAATAGAAATTTGCCAAGTGTCATGCAAAAATCAATCACACATCAGCGCGTGTAAGCAATGACACAAGCAGTCCAGCACGTGTAAGCGATGACACAAGCAGTCCAGCACGTGTAAGTGATGACATAAGCGGTCCAGCACATGTAAGCGATGACATAAGCGGACCAATCAAGCTGTGACATGTGTCACCAATCAGACTCCGCCGCGTGTCGCTCACCCACCCCTAAACTCCTATAAATAGAAGCCTTCCTAATACATTTGGGGGGACCAAGATTGAGAAGTAAGAAAGCTTTGCAAGAATCAAGCCTCAAAGCCTTCAAGAGCATCAAGAACTTCCACGCCAAAATCGAAAAACATTCGAAGCAGAATCATCTAGACTATCTGCCTAGATCTTAAAGTTTGCGAGAATCAAGCTTAAAGTGTCTGAAAACATCAACAAATCACAAATCAGTGAAGCTCTATGGATCCAAGCTTCTAAAGCCCCGAAGAACTTCCACCACAAACCTTCGAAGACGAAGAACACACGAAAAACACGAAGAACATGAAGAACAAAGGATTTCTAACAAGCTCATAGCTAGAGATTCATTGTAATTCCGTTTCAGCAATCTTCGATC
This sequence comes from Quercus tomentella, assembly GCA_028535165.1. NCBI lineage: Eukaryota > Viridiplantae > Streptophyta > Magnoliopsida > Fagales > Fagaceae > Quercus > Quercus tomentella. Next base: position 6,980,592 of record JAPQVY010000001.1, read on the forward strand.
CATCCCTCAACCAAATTGAAGGATATGTTGTGTTCAAGTCAAAATCATATTACCACAATTCCAATCAATAAAGTCTTGCAAGGAGATCAAATCTGAGGATCACTCTTTTCTAATTTCAGAGAATTGTACCACATAATCATCAATACAAATTCGCATTTGTGAAACTATTTTACTTATTTGATATATTTCAAACTAGAAATTTAGTCGCTTACAAATTCTGCTATCGCTAAAGATTCATCTGCTTCAAAGGATTTGGAGATAAGTAATGAATCATCCCCACTGGGCGTGCTAGAATTTGTAAGCGACTAAATTTTTAGTTTGAAATAAATCAAACAAGTAAAATAGTTTCACAAATGCGAATTTGTATTGATGATTATGTGGTACAATTCTCTGAAATTACAAAAGAGTGATCCTCTGATTTGATCTCCTTGCAAGACTTTATTGATTGGAATTGTGGTAATATGATTTTGACTTGACCACAAAATATCCTTCAATTTGGTTGAGGGATGGATCAAAGATTACTGAAACGGAATTACAATGAATCTCTAGCTATGAGCTTGTTAGAAATCCTTTGTTCTTCATGTTCTTCGTGTTCTTCATGTGTTCTTCGTCTTCGAAGGTTTGTGGTGGAAGTTCTTCGGGGCTTTAGAAGCTTGGATCCGTAGAGCTTCACTGATTGTGATTTGTTGATGTTTTCGGACACTTTAAGCTTGATTCCCGCAAACTTTAGGATCTAGGCAGATAGTCTGGATGATTCTGCTTCGAATGTTCTTCGATTTTGGGGTTGAAGTTCTTGATGCTCTTGAAGGCTTTGAGGCTTGATTCTTGCAGAGCTTTCTTACTTCTCAATCTTGGTCCCCCCAAATGTATTAGGAAGGCTTCTATTTATAGGAGTTTGGGGGTGGGTGAGAGACACGTGGTGGAGTTTGATTGGTGACACATGTCACAACCTGATTGGTCCGCTTATGTCATCGCTTATTCGTGCTGGACCACTTACGTCATCGCTTACACGTGCTGGATTGCTTATGTCATCGCTTACACGTGCTGGACTGCTTGTGTTATCGCTTACACGCGCTGATGTGTGATTGATTTTTGCATGACACTTGGCAAATTTCTGTTGATTTCTGAATAGTGATAGCAAAACCTAGTAGCAATACGTGGTGCTTTGTAATTGGCTGTATTTTGTGGACTTGGTAATGTGACGTGTCAGCTTGTAATAGGTCGGGAATTTTCCCTCTCTACACCAATAACATCTACTCTCATTCTTCTTCAAATTACACAAATTTAGCAAATTCAGTCTCAACGGTACGTCCTCTTCTTTCTTCTTCTTCTATTTCCAGATTTGGGTTCTAAACAATTCAACATAATTTACACAATTCAAATGGCTTTTCAAGTTCTATCTTCTGCACCTCTAATCTAAATTGCAAGTTGTTCTTTCTTTTCTTCATCATTGACTATTGTTTGAGTTCTTACCTTCCATGGCTACCAATGATTTAGAATTTGAGGTGTACTTACCTATGGGTGAATGAGATTTTTATAGGGATTCAATGGTATTTGACTATTGCTTATTACCTGTGATTGGCTTCAATATCACATGCCTCAAAATCTTTTTTTTTCCTTATATTTTCCTTCTTCTTTTTTGTTCCTTTGCACCAACGTGTATCTGTTTTTCTTTTTCTTTTCTTTTTTTCCTTTTTTTTTTTTTTTTTTTTTTTATGTGTGTGTGGATATTTTCAAACTTTTTAGTTTTAAGTTTTAACTCACACAAATTTTTTTTTTTTTTTTTGAAGTTGTCTATACGTATAATAAAGCCCAAAAGGAATCACTTTGGCATGAAACTCTATTTGAGTATTTGTTGTATACCTTTGTCATTTGTATCTATGTGTATCAGGTTTTCTTTTTTTTTTGCTTATCTTTTCCTTTTGTGTGTGGATATTTTCAAACTTTTCAGTCAAACACAAACTATTTTTCAAGATTTGAATCTGAGAAGTTTATCAATAACGAATTGATGTTTATCACTTTGTTTTAAATTCAATTATTTTTGTTTGCTTGCAAAAAAAAAAAAAAATTCAATTATTTTTGTTTGAGATTAAAAAAAAAAATTGTGATTTTGAGAGGAGAATTTTTTTTCTTTCTTTTCTTTAAAGTAACCCAACATACTTCCCAAAAAAAAAAAAAAAAAAAGAGTAACCAAACAATTAAGAGTATTTGAGTTAAAAAAAGAAAAGAAAAGAAAGGAGGGACCAAGAAGTAACCGAATTCAAATAGAAAATATACTTATTTACCTGTATAAGTGTTAGGTTCTAAAGTCTTAGGATTTTATGTATTTAGAACTCTAATTTGTATTGTTGGCAAACCATGATCAAAACAATGTGTTTAGAAGTGTTTTAGTCTAGCTCAAAGTTGTGCATTTATGTAAAGTTGGAATCGAGTTAAAGCAGGAAAGCATTGTGCCTTTCGGCCTGGCTCGATCGATCGAAAGACAGGCTCGATCGATCGAAGCTCGGGCAGAATGATTTTCTGCAGATTTTTCCAACTCAGCCCTAAGTGTTTTAAAACGTTTTTAGGGTTTCTTATTTGTCCTAAGTATAAAAGGCAAACCCTAGCCATGTTTTAGTGTTGCTCATAATTGCGGTTTGTGTAAATCTCTTGTGAGATCTAGAGGAGCTTTCCTTTACACAAACTTAGGGTTTTCAAGGAGAAGATTTATCTACGCCTTGATGATCAATTCAGTTGCTGCCATTGAAGTTTAAAGAAAACACAAGCAGGTGTGCTTGTATCTGGTGGTGAATCCAAGAAAGAAGGAGTCCGTGGATTCGGAGCTTGCACGTGGTTGTGTCAGTAAGTTCTACTGGTTGGTAGCAATAAGAAGTTGAGCGTGGGGGCTTGTAAGTCTTATTGTATGAACTTCGATTCTTTCAAGATAGTGGATTCAAGTTTACTTTGAGGATAGCTAGGTCAAATCCTCCCCAGGTTTATACCGGTTTGGTTTCCTGGGTGATCATATCTTGTGTTATTTATTTTCCGCTACTTTGCATGATTTGATCTTTGTTATTGTGATAACCTAGACTTGTTTAATTGGACTAAGTAACAACTTGGCTAATTATCTATGTTAAATCAATTGTTTAAGGGGTCTAAAAACTATCAATAAGATTTCTTTCTTCTTTTTTTTTTTTTTTTTTTTGCTTATCTTTTCCTTTTGTGTGTGGATATTTTCAAAATTTTCACTCAAACACAAACTCTTTTTAAAGGATTTGAATCTGAGAAGTTTATTGTGGGTACCTAAGGCATGCTTAGGCATGCTTACAACGTCCTAGGCATGCTTGGCAACGTCCTTGGCGGACCTCGGCATGCCTTGCAACGTCCTCGGCATGCTTAGCAACGTCCTAGGCATGCTTGACAATGTCCTTGGCCGACCTTGGCATGCTTTGCAACGTCCTAGGCGTCCCACATCGAAGAGAAATCCCCCCACTTTCTACCTTATAAGCTTTGAAGCGAAGGAGTAGTGTACCACTATTTCTTTAAAGAAGTAGTGGTACACTACTCCTTCGCTTCAAAGCTTATAAGGTAGAAAGTGGGGGGATTTCTCTTCGATGTGACCTAGGATGTTGCAAAGCATGCCAAGGTCGGTCAAGGACATTGCCAAGCATGCCGAGGACGTTGCTAAGCATGCCGAGGATGTTGCAAGGCATGCCGAGGTCCGCCAAGGACGTTGCTAAGCATGCCTAGGATGTTGTAAGCATGCCTAAGCATGCCTTAGGTACCCACATTTGTCAATAACAAATTGATGTTTATCACTTTGTTTAAATTCAATTATTTTTGTTTGAGATTTAAAAAAATCGTGACTTTGAGAGGAGAATTTTTTTTTGACACTTTGTTTTTCTTTCTTTTCTTTAAAGTAACCCAACATACTTCCCTAAATGGTTCCCAAAAAAAAAAAAAAAAAGTACTTCCCCAAAAAAAAGGTTAAAAAAAAAGAGTAACTGGACAATTAAGAGTATTTGAGTTTGTTTCTCAAAAAAAAAAAAAAAAAAAGAGTATTTGAGTTTAAAAAAAAAAGAAAAAAAGAAAAAAGAAAAGAAAGGAAGGACCAAGAAGTAACCGAATTCAAATATAAAATATACTTTTCAAATAGGGAAGAAGAGATTAAGAAAAAAAAAATTAAAAAAAAATGTGAGAATTGAAATTGTAAAGAAACAACAATGTTAAAAAAACAGCAATTTTTTAAAAATAAATGGAGGGATAAAAGAGGTTAAAATTTAGGATTTGATGAAAAAAAGAATAGTCTAGTTTTATGTGAGAGTTAAAGATATATTTTTACTGAATTATCATCAAGTTTTGTTTGTGTTTGAATTCCTATATAAAAATAAAAAGGGAAAACTTTTGAAAATACGTTAGTGAGAGTTTGTGTTTGAATTGCTATTAAAAAAAAGCACAAAGTTTAAGTACAAAATTGGTTGTAACCTAAGGCTACAACTATACTCAATAAAATAAACACTAGCCTCTTTGAGGCTCTTCTATTTTTTTGGAAAGTTAATAATTTGCATCTATTATAATTTGGAATTACTACATTTTTCAATCACAAAAAAATCTGGGGGTGTGATGAGTATTATGAGTTTGCAGGTGACATAATTTTTCATTACACCCCTAAGTTTTTTTGTGATTGGAAAATGTAGTAATCCAACATTATAATGGATGCAAATTATTAACTATTTTCTAAAAAAATAGAAGAGCCTCTGAGCACGCATGTGAGCGCGTGCTCAGAGGCTAGTATAAAAGAAAGGTTGTTTACACAATCCGTTATGCTTTCTTCACTCATATCTCCTTTAATTTTCGTTTAGTCACATCTTTCTTTCATTCTCTTCTTCTCCTTCTATATTTTCTCAATTCTTATAGATTTCAATGGCTCTGCAAATCAATGAAGGAGGCTCTTCTTCTTCCACTGCCCGACACATGTATGACGTTTTCTTGAGTTTTAGAGGTGAAGATACTCGTTATAATTTTACTGGTCATTTATATCATGCTTTATGTGACAAAGGTTTTAACACCTTTATTGATGATAATCTTCAAAGAGGAGAAGAAATTTCAACAGAGCTTCTCAAAGCCATAGAATTGTCAATGATTTTGATTGTTGTATTTTCTGAAAATTTTGCATCTTCAACTTGGTGTTTGAATGAACTTGTCAAAATTCTTGAGTGTAAGAATTTTGGCCAATTAATTCTACCTGTTTTTAACAAAGTAAATCCATCAGAAGTACGTAAACAAGAGGGAAAGTTTGGGATTGCACTAACTGAACATGAAGAAAAGCATAACAAAGATAAGGTTCAGAGTTGGAGGGCAGCTTTAACCAAAGCAACTTATTTGGCTGGATTCTCTTACAAGGATGGGTATGTATCTATTACTACTTTTTTGCCTTCTTGTAGTATAAAACATCAATAGTTTTGTTATTACCATTTATTTCCAAATAATCAAAGGATTTGCATTGCATACTCAAAGTTAGTACATGGTAAAACTTCAAATTCATCATGTAGGTAGAAGAATATTGATTTCTAAATTAACACAGAAAAATATATACTTCTAGAAGGGTAAATGATTTCACCTTACAATGTTATATATGTCCATGTACTAAATAGGAAATAAACAAGAGAGACTAGAGAAACATTGGATCCACTTTAGATTGCCTCTTCTATGCTGCTTCCTTTCTCCATATAGATTTTGATTCGGTTTTTCGAGAAGCTAAGAGAGAGGAAAAGTCACAATCACATCCATAATCACTTGCCAAACAAAAATTTCAGAATAAGATATTTTTATAAAAAAAAAATTGTCACGACTCGTAATCCAAATGAATTCCACATTTTCAACCAAGACCAACATGTCAATACCAAGCTTAAGACTGATGTTAATATGAACCAAAGTAAACCTGTGAACAAAAAATTGTCTATTTGTTAGTTGATAAATAGCTTATCTAATATCTTTCTCCAAATAATAACAAACATCATCAATTTGGAATATACCACAAGTTCACACACTAAAATCCCCTATTACATCAAAAGTTCCAACGCTCAACTGTTGATTTATATATACAAACATCTCTACAAATTAAGTTGAGCTTAAAACTACTAAAATGGAAAGTAAAAACTAAATGAAAATAAAACTAGCTCTTATGAAGCTCAACTAAGGCTCCAGCAACTACTCTATTGCATAAAACCTGCTCACTGAATTTCTATTTTATTGTTAGTAATTGAATAATTAGTAATTTCCTTTATCGTAACATGAAACACAATTACTCTTAGGGGGCATTTGGTTCACTGTTATGTACCCTTGATATGATGCATACATTACAATAATGTGATATTAAGGTTTTTGGTTTATTTTATTTTTTCTAACATTGCCATAATTTAAAATTACAAAATATATCATAACATCTTGATCTCATCACCTTCCTAAACAATTTAATGTTGTATTCTTGCGTTGAGATTACATTAATTTAAGATTATAATAACGTAATATTATGGTATAATGTAATATCACGGCGAACCAAACGTCCCTTAATATTACTTTTGTTACTCACTTACTCTTTATATATATAACTTGTAATCCCATAGACCAGTGGATTTAAATTGTACATACTCAAAATTAGCACATTTTAAAACTTCAAATTCGTCATACATAAGTAAATGTGCATTCATATCTAAATTAATATATAAAGGATATAAACTTAAAGGTAAATGATTTCACCTCTCAATTTTATGTCCATGTACTGAGTAGGAAATAAACAAGAGATAACCCATAGGTCCAGTCTAGATTGCCTCCTCTTTGCTGATTTCCTTTCCGTTTACATTTTGATATGGTTTTTGAAATACTGTCATACTGGGAAGGAGAGAAAATCTCATAATCACATCCTTAATTGCTTACCAAGCAACAATTTGAGAATAAGACAATAAATAAATAAATAAATAGACATTATTATAGAGGAAAATGTTGAGAAAAAATTCTAGAAAAAAGGGAAAAGAGCAAAAAGTGGGAGGAAGCATTTCATAAGTTGGGTGCTTAATTTAATTGAGGAAAAAGTTTAGGAACACAACTTTTACTACAGCTATAAAGGTTTGATTGTGGGTGATGTAGAAAAGTGGTTGATTCATATGAAAGTGATTGTCCACCACTTACAATTAGGAGATGACCAAAATTCATATGAATATATATATATATATATATATAGTATAGATTTTCATATAGTCTAACACATCAAATGCTTCTTATGCTTTTGTGCTTTGCAGTTGCTTTGAATCCGAAACTCAGTTTATCAAAAAAATTATAAAAGAGATATCAAGTACCACATCAAATCGGACACAACTATTTGTCGCTAAATATCCAGTTGGAATAGATTCTCGTGTGGAGGAGATAGAATTGCTTTTGGATACAAATTCAAATGGTGTTCGCATGCTAGGGATTCTTGGTCTTGGAGGAGTAGGTAAAACTACAATTGCAAAAGCTGTTTATAATAGAATTTTTGGTCGTTTTGATAGGAGCTGCTTTCTAGAGAATGTTAGAGAAAAGTCCTGGACAACCAATGGCATAATCCAACTACAAGAGACACTTCTTTCTATGATATTACAAGACACATATTTAAAGGTGGACAATGTTCCCAAAGGAATTGAACTGATAATGGATAGGCTTTGTCATACAAGGCTTCTTTTAATTCTTGATGATGTGGATGAATGGAACCAGATAGAAAATTTGCTTGGAAGATGTGATTGGTTTAGTTCAGGAAGTAGAATTATTATAACAACAAGAGACAAACAAGTGGTAACCACTCTTGGAAAAGATCATCTAGTTTATGAGGTTAAGAAATTGAATCAATGTGAAGCTCATGAACTCTTCAGTCTGCACACCTTCCAAATGAATAAACCAAGGGAAGACTATTCAGAAGTTGCAAAGCAAATTTTACATTATGCTAATGGTCTTCCATTAGCACTAAAAATAATAGGTTCTGATTTGTGTGGAAAAAGTATACATGAATGGGAAAATGCATTAGAAAAGTACAAAAGCATTCCTCACAAAAAAATTCAAGAAAAGCTCAAAATAAGTTATGATGGATTGGAAAAAACTGAAAAGGATATTTTTCTCCATGTTGCTTGTTTTTTCAAGGGATTTGAGAAGGATTACGTTACAAATATACTAGAAACTTGCAATTTATATCCACGTGATGGTATTTGCAAACTTATCGATAAGTGTCTCATAACTGTTAATCAATGGGGCATATTGTCGATGCATGACTTGTTACAACAAATGGGCAGGGAAATTGTTCAACAAGAATCTGAAAACCCTGAAAATCGTAGTAGGATATGGTGTTATGAGGATGCTTATGAAGTGCTAACTAGAAATATGGTACAAATTCTTTTACTTCACTTTTCCTTTTTCCAAATATTTTTTTTGTTTAAAATTTCAAAATTTTTATGCTTTTTAAAAAATTATATAATCGAACTTATTTGTTTTATTCTTTGTTCAATTAGGGGACTGATAAAATTCAAGCAATGATATTGCGCTCACCTGAACTGGTAACCATGAAATTGCAGAGTGAACCTTTTGAAAGGATGAAAAATCTTAAATTTCTTTTAGTTGAAAATGTACACATTTGTGAAGAATTTCAATATCTACCTAATGGGTTACGGTTACTTGAATGGCATAAATTTCCTTTTTCCTGGCCATCTAAATATTGTCCTCAAAAGCTTGTTACACTCCACATGAGTTGGAGTAGTCGCATTAGAATGGAGAAAATATTCAAGCAGGTATGATTATTAGTATTTATGAATTTTAATTTCTTAATACTTTTTTAAATGTTGGCCAAAACTAAATTTTGATTTTTTTTTTTTTTTAACTGCAGGGTATCCAATTTAATATTTTAAAACATATGAAACTTCAGAATGACTCCATTACAGAATTACCTAAATTGGGTGCTCCAAACCTAGAGACATTGGACCTCTCTTTTTGTCGTGAATTAGTTACGGTTCATGAATTGTGTGTCACAAACCTAGAGACATTGAAACTTTCTTATTGTTATGAGTTAGTTTCGGTTCATGAGTCCGTTGGATTTCTTGATAGGCTACGGAAATGGGACCTCGAAAATTGTGACAGTCTTCAAAATCTTCCAAACAACCTCAGGTTGAAATCGCTCGAAGAATTGAATCTTTTCGCATGCCCTATGCTTGAGAAATTCCCCAATATTCATCAAGAAATGAAACGTTTAAAGAAATTAGAATTATCTTATAGTGGCATCAGAGAGTTGCCTTCATCAATCGGTTATCTTACTCAGCTTACTCAATTAGGGTTAAATGGTTGCCACAACCTGAGGGATCTTCCTGACAGCATCTACAAATTGCAAATGCTTGAGGTCTTACGTAGTAACACTGCCAAATTGAGACCACCGTGTAATTCTTTTGATGGACTTTCTGAATATGGGTTTCCAAGCTTAAGGAAATTGTGTATCAGTGAATTAGAATTTTGGATGAAGCCCAGTTACTTTCCCGTATTGAAAGCTCTAAAGCTATTTGGCTCTGATATTGTTAGCATCCCTGAAAGCCTAAACAGATTTACTACGTTAGAAAGGCTTAATATAGAAAATTGCCGGCAGCTACAACAAATTTTTAGGCTTCCACAATCTATTAAAGATGTAGATGCAAGGAAGTGTACGTCATTAGATGCACAATCCTCAAGCAGATTATTGAATCAGGTCTCTCTTTTTCAAGTTAAAATAAAAAAATAAAAAATAAAAAATAAAACAATTTATTTATTTATTTATTACTTTCTTTCTTAATTTAATTCGTTGAATTTGCTAATTATATGCAGATTGGAGAAATTTTATGTGAAGGAGAAAGAAGCGACATATTTGTGGATCCACCGTCATTAATTGGAGAATTTTTTGGTGATGAAGGGGATAAGCGTAGTTTTATAGTACCAGTTACAGAGATTCCAAGGTGGTTGAATTCCAAGCATCAAAGTGTTGGAAATTCCATATCATTCCATGTTGGTCGCAAATTTCCAAATGTTTTTGCCGTCTATTTCGCTTTTGGACTGGAGAAGCATCCATTTGATGATTTCTCACACTATGCATTAAATGTCTACCTCTCCATTAATGGTTTTGAAGAAGTTTGGATTAATGAGATTGTGCTAGGTGATGATTCTGATACTCTCTGGGTATTTTCTAGATCTCATCTCAAATTGCAGAAGCTATTGAATGAATCAAATCCATCTGATTACAATCACATTGAGGTTACATATGAATGGGACCTCGAATGTTCTTTTGAGCTTAGAAGGTGGGGGGTCAAAGTAGAATGTATATGTTGTCCTCAAAAATCTAGTATCTTGTCTTCAATGGCCCTTACCCTTGTTGACTATGATTCTGACTCCAATCTAAATCTACCATTAAAGAAGAGGAGAAAATATTGATTGAATTCGGGAGATATATGCCAAGGTTTGCCTCCTTCTTTAGTTGCAGTTTAGCATTTACTGTTAATTATATATTTTCTCCTTTATTTTTTATTGATGATATCGTCTCCAGTACAGTTAAAATTGAAGGAAAATACATCTTAATTAAAAGAGATCGTGGAAACTCGAAAGTAGGATGGTATTAAATTCTAGGTTGATCCATTTATGCATTTAGCATTTCATGTATGTATTAGTAATTACTGAGATCTCTAATCTGGGGCAACAACAATTGATCTTCTTAGAATTCTTTGTTATATTGTTTTGGTTTGACCTTATTATTTTTCACTTGGACATGCCATTTTATAGCTTTTACTATGAAATGGAATGTTTACTTTTTTATTGATTGTTTGATTGCCAGATTGAAAAATTGAATGAGTCAACCCAAGCTGAGTGCTGTGTGAAATCCTTCAACTAAATAGGCTTTGTTGTATTACTTGGCCTCTGTAACAACCGAATTTTTTGTAGCTTGTTGAAGTGTACCCAAGTTCTTTTCCATGAATTTTATGCAATCATTTTAAGTGTATTTAATCATAACATTTATTTAAGTTTACAGCATCTCATAAAAATTGATTAAGTGCTCGAGGAAAAAAAAGACCCAACTGATGAAGTATTGATTACTAACAGGATACTCCAGAGCATATGAAGTTTTTGTCCGTATGAAGAAGTAAAGAGTTTAATCAAGCATATAATGGATATGGATTCATCTTCAATGGGACTCAGTTTATTGACAATGATTCTGACTCCAATTTGACTTCACCATCGAAGAAGAGCAGAACATATTGATTGAATTTGAAAGAAATATGCCTCCATCTGAGCATAGCCTTGGAACTATTCTCTCCTTTGTTGTTTCCGTTTGAGTGTTTGACTTCTTTTGCATTTTATGACGAGGTTTGTCTCCTTCTTTACTTCGGTTGTTTCATTTGCCCTTGTTATTTTCTTTTCTCCTCTATTTTTATTGATGATACCTCTCTAGTATAGTTGGAATTGATGGATAATAAACTTAATCAAAAGAGTTTGTAGAAAGTAGGATGATATCAATTTCAAGAATTTATCTTCTAAGAATTCTTTGTTATATGGTTTTTAGACCTTCTTTTTTCACTTAAGCATGCTATTTTATACCTTTTACTATGAATGAAATGTGTATTTTTATTGATTGTTGGATTGAAAAACTAAATGAGCTAAACCCAAGCTTAGTGCTCTATGAAATCCTTCAACTAATTAGGCTTTGTTGTATTACTTAGACTTTGGCCTTTGTAACAGTGGAGATTTTGTAGCTTCAGAAGTGTACCAAGTTCTTTTCCAGGAATTAATGCAACTCTTTGAAAATGGATTTAATCATATTTTCTAAAAGGTTACACTAGAACCTATGAATAAAAGGTTTTTGACTGTACTAAGAAGTTTGAGTAGATCATGCATATGATGGAGTTACTAGATTTGTTATGTCTGATTTGGGCATTAGCCTTCCAAATTGTAAAAGACAATTTGAACTGAGCAGGGAATATATATATATAGATAAGTAAACTGAGCTAGGAATATTATTGCATGAATTGGACTGAGTTTTTTTTCCTTTGTATGAGAGCTTTCTCATTCGTAAGAGTTGGTCTCAGTTCAAGAGTGGCTTTGTTAATCAGACCGTAACTAATTTATGCAACAAGAGAGCTCCAATGTCTAACCAAGATTTTAAATTTGAGCTTAGAGAAACAAACTACAAACTTAAGATGTGTATAATCTTCATTGCACTTCCTGGTTTCTAACCAATGTTTGAAATGGAGAGATGTGTATAAACCATCCTTCTTATTGGTTAACCTTTCAAGTCTACAATGTTCTAGATTTCCTAAGTATTTATTGGTGTTTAAAGTAAATAATAGGGAAATGTCTAGCAAACCATTTGTGCTGTTACAATGAGTTGAGGGGTTTTGCTTTGAACCTTTCAAGTCTACAATACTTTACTAGGTTGGCATTTCATTGAAGACAGGCTAGACAAAAATTAAGTTACTGGGTTTCCTAAATGCCTTTGGGTGGGATCTATGGAAGAATATAATTCTACTTGATTGTTTGAAGTGTTTCTTTAGATATAAACCAGAGGTATTTATATGTAATTTTTTTTCTTCTATTAATTGGTAATATTTGAATTAATAAGGATGGCAGCACTGCAACTTCATCACTATTGAAACTTTTTTCTGATGGTAATGATATGAGGATTTAGTGTTGTTAACTGCCTTAGACCTTCTTGTCCAATATAATGTCTTAGATAGATGTTTGTAGCTTTTTGATCCACTGCATGTTTGGCTAACTTTTCTACTTGGTTGAACTCTTCTCAATCAGAGTTTCAAATGTGAAGATGATGATACTTTATACTATCCTATGGTGTACCATAAATTTCTATGATATATCTGCTTCATTTTCAGGTATAACATCCATTTCTTGTAGTTAAATCGCTCTACCACAATATTGGTTGATTTTTTGCTTTATATTTCACTATAAACTTGTTGACCATTAGCTCTGTGGGGCATGAAAATTGCATCATTTATGACTAAAATTCCTTTTATGTGGACTCAAATATTACACACTTTTTTCTTTTCTTTTTTGATTCGATTACGATATAATTTTGCTGGGATTTAGTCCCTTTATGTGAAGAATTGCAATATAATTTTGCAGCTCTCTCTCTCTCTGCCCCCCAAGCTTTTGGTGTTTCTTGCTCTTGAATTTTCTATTTGAAGGTAATGCAATGGAAACCTGCTTAATTATTACTTGCTAAAATTGTCTTATTTCACTAGTGAAGTCATTTTAAAGCACTGATGTCTTTGACTTAAGATGCCAATTGATTTCGATAAAGAAACAAACTTGGAAATTGAAATTAAAATCTAAAATGTCTATTTAGAATTGGAAGTAATACAATGAGAACTAAGTACCACTAGTGAAGATTGCTGTTGAAAGGAGGAACACAATTAAAATTATTACGCCACAGTTGAGAACTTGATTTTCAATTTTGATAAGTTGTATTTCTTGATTATTCTTATTAGCTAAAATTTTCAATTACGAACAATGGAAAGGCTAAAACTGTTATGCTTACAATATGTAGAAGCTCCTCAATGGTTGTAATCTTCCATTGAAATTCCCAAGTTAGATGAATTGTTTGATGGTTCGGTTGGAAATTCTACTACTCCATCAAGGGCACCTAAATTTGCTACTAGAAAATTTATGGCCACTGATTCTATTCTGTAAGTAAAGTGGCACATGCATATCTCTCTCTCTCTCTCTCTCTCTCTCTCTCTCTCTCTATTTGTGTCTTTGTCTAACTGTCTTTTCCTTGTTCACAGTTATGGCAAATAACTCGAGGAAGTTGTTGAGCTTCAAAGCTTGGGACTGAAACCGAGCGTAGTTCCCAAGTAGAGCCATGCTTGACTCGTGTTTACGGTGGGTCTTAGCATTGGAAAGGAGAAATAATTTTGAATTTGTAGGAGTTGGAAAAAACAGAACGAGTCATCTTTATTTTTTGTTGTAGTTAGATTTTGATTTTTGTCAATTGATAGCTAATTATGATTTTGGGCCAGTTGAATATAAAACTACCCTGATTTTAGTCAATTGATAACTAATTAGTTTTAGTCTATAATGACATAAGCTTCCACAAATTCAATGACACCATTAGTCTCTCTTTCATGATCTGATCTATCATTCTTTGTGTGAGAATTGTATTTCAATTGTATGCTATAATGTAAGTGACCTATCATTTTTCTAGAGCTATAGGAGTTGAAGCAACTTCATAAACATGCTCCAAAATTTTGTACCATGCAGCTTCTAATGAATGTCTGTTTGTAGAAATATTCTAAATTATTATGTAGATGTAGCATTACTCATTTACTTATAATTGATGCACAACTTATAATCCAAAGTCCCTCGATGCACAAATAATGAGCTAACATTGGATAGGCAGCGAACATTTGAAGCTCGGAGCATATTTTATCACTAGATAGGCAGCTAAAAGATAACAAGAACCTCATAATAAGGATTTTTGAAATTTTCATTACTAGAAGCACAATTTGACTAACATATTGACTTGAAAACAAAGTAACAAATTAAGGACCCAATCCAAGGGTTTACACGACACAAACAAAGGCATAACTAACAAGTAACAAATGCCACATAGATGACAGATATTTTATTTTTATTGTACACTGTAAGATAACACATTGCCGCAAAAGAATGTTCCAAGTTTTAGACAAATTGATCCAAGTATTCATCCACAGTGGTGTATTTCGCCTCTGGATAAAGTTCTGAAGCCTCCAAAAGAAGCCTTAATCTCAAAGTTTGTAAGATCTCCCTTTACAAAGGCAGAGTGGGCAATGGATAGGTTGAGGTTTAAAGGACTAGAAGACTCTGTAAAAGAGCAAAAATAAGTATTAGATAGTCCAACCATCTATGAAACTCTCAACATTTTCTGGCTAGTACATAGAACTGCTCAAATCAATAGGAGAATTACTTCCTATTTTATTATATTTATACCATCCAAAATTTTCAATAAGAAATCAAACAATTTATGCACTAATAAATATTGATGAAGTTAAGTCAGACATCCAAACAAATAGTCAAATACAGCTTCTTGGTTACAACTAATGTGTCACTTCTAATTAAATTTTTTTGGCATTGTCTCTAGTATGTGAATCTTTGGTGTTACGGTTAACTGGTTTGACTAACAGTACAAAGAAATGAAGAAGAAGATTCAACAAACACTATAAGCAAACACTATAAATCGAGAGGTGAAATTTTTCTTACTAAGCTTGGATTTTCTTCAGAAGTTGATCCTCTAAAAGATAAGTCTTCTCAAGGGTCTTGCCAATCTTCTTTTCCCATAGGGAGACAATCTCATTGATGGAAAAAATATTTTCAGGGGGTCTAAGATAGACGATCTTGTTTAAAGTTCTTGGATCGTCCACTGCTTTTATGGTATAAGTCGCAATATCTTCTTCCTTGACAAAAATTGCTGTCAACATGGAAAATTACAATTACTTTCTCATCTTTAGCCGAAGTAGTTGATGATCTAGTTGACTTACATGTAGTAAAAGGCACATACACGCGCGCGCACACACACACACACACACACATATATATATATATATATATATAAGCAAATGAGCAAGCCTTGACAAGTTTAAAAGGAAAGATGATTGAATTTTATACTAACTAGCAGCGAACCTGCGTGTTGCGCGTGATAATTATTTTTATGGTGGTTTTATTAAAAAAAAATTTACAATTTAAACTAATCTAATAATGAGTAATGTATTTCGTAATTATATTTTTATTTATTATAGGAACAATCATAAATGTAATATAGGAACAATCCAAAACACCAAAAAAAGTAAACTAAAAAAAAATTAATAAAACTTAACAATGATTAATTGAACCAATATTAGAATAAAATTTTGTTTTTGATAATCTATTAAGGTTATTTTCTTTGTAGAAATTATAATTTCGGCCGCCCAAAACATATTATCAAATAAACAATTATTAGCAAAATCTAAGAATTAAATTTCTATACATGCATTGTTATAAAATAATAATAATAAAATAAAATTGAAAAAGTTAAAATTTGTCACCTATCCAATTATTTTCGTTTGGCTAACCTTTGCTTTTCTTTAAATAAATGACATTATAGAGTACTTCTAATACAACTATTAAGAGTACTTTGTCCACCACAAAGGATTAGAAAATAAACAAAAATTAGTAAAGTCTCATAGTTTAACATCTAAATTGAGCACTATAAAAAATCATGCTATATAACAGAATAAATACCAAACTATCCAAATCATGCTATGTAATAGAATAATATTATATTTTTATATGCTATATTTAATTCTTTAGAACGCAATAGGATACATTTAACAATCAAAGAGAATAAAAAAAAAAAAACAACAACAACAACAATTTTAAAAACAAAAATAAATCACAATTTTAAAAACAAAACTAAATCGCATTAACCCAAAATAGAGTTTTAAAGAATATAAAAAATTATCAACCTAAAGTAGAGATGCAAGAAAAAAAAATCCACCAAAAAATTTAGAGAGAGAGAGAGAGAGGGAGAGGGAGAGAGAGAGGGGACCTTTTTCTTTTGTGAGGGAAAACTATGCATAGAATAGAAGAGATAGTGGCAAATTTATAGTAAGAGAGTGTGAATAAGAAGAGATAAAAATAAAGGAAGATGAAGAGAAAGAGGAAGAATGATATTAATGTAGAGGGTAGTGGGGAGATGAAAAGGTAAGGGAGGGAGAAAGATTGAAGTAGTGGGGAGATGAAATGGTAAGGGAGAAAGAAAGGTTGGAGAAGTGTAAATATTAAAAAAAAAAAATGTTAAAAAAAAATATAAGAAAACTGAAAAAAAAAAAAAAAAAAAAAAAAAAAAAAAAAAAAAAAAAAACACAAAAAAAACAAAACGTTGAAGCCTTTCAAGCTTTAGGGGTTTTTTTTTTGTTTTTGAAGCTGAAAAGGCTCACACAAAACCCTAAAGCTGAACTGAAAAGACTTTTTTTTTTTTTTTTGAAACTGAACTGAAAAGGTTTTGGGTTGAGCTTGATTGTGGAACTAAATAAATAAGAGGTGGGCTGGATTAATTACACAGATTTATTATAGAGTGATAGTGGAAGAAAATAAATAAGTAGTGGACTAGATTTATTATAGGGTGATAGTGGAAGTAAATAAATAAGTAGTGGGCTACATTTATAGGGTTGAAAATTGTAAAAACCATTTTAAAATTGTAGGATAAATTATATATTTTTTAAAAAAAATGAAAAAAAGAATGACGTGGTAGCTGATGTGGCGCAACGTGAGAGCAGTAGCATTAAACGCTACGCTTCAGCTTTTAGTAATATATAGATACCTTTGGGGTTTCCATCTCCAATTATTTCTACTTTGTTCCTTGGTGGAGCTGTGACACCTGAAAGTCCAATTCCGAAGTTAGGCAAAAAGTACCCAGCAAAGCCATTGGAAACAGGGTAGGTATATGGAACTCCTTCAGCCTCGATGGATCTTCGGATGCTAGCCTTGGCCCTGAAATAATGTTCAATTGCCTCGACTGCATGGATATGATCCACATCACCTCCAAACTCGGACGGGAGGAACCTCTGAAACCCACCAATATTTCATTGTATATAATGTAAGTTTTTTCTTTCTCGTTTAGTTCATCAATTACAAGCCAAACAGCAAATAGAAGAAGTAAAATTGCATATTTGGTCATCAACTTTTGATTTTTTACTTTAATATGTTTCAAAAAGTTATTACCATCATATAGAAGTAAATTGCTGAAATAATAAACGAAATGAATAAAACTAAGTTTACTTTGAGGATGTGATATGAACTGGAAAAATAAAATGATATTTAGTCAATTCTAGGTGACTAGTCTCCTGAACTTGAAAAGAGAGAAACATTTTTGGGATTAATGTTTTTGCTTGTAAAATTTCAAGCAATAAGATGAAAGAACCTCATCTACAAATTCTAAAATATAAGAACCAAATCATCACCTAAAACATAGGAATTAATTTGAATACAAGCAAATTACAATACTAATCTACTTCTACCTTATTCAAATAAAGAGTTATCACTATGCGTCTAATTAGCCTAATTTAAATTCTTGTATATAAAATAATAATTTATCCAATACATCATCCTAGGTCATAAAATGTGGGGTCTATGACATGGCATGAATTCCATTTTCCACAATTTCCTATTATTGTAGATGATAAGTATTTTTTGAAACAATTCTAAAAATAGAAGGATTAAGGAAAACATTGATGGTTTTTAGACCCCTTAAAACAATTGATTTAACCTAGGTAATTAGCCAAGTTGTTACTTAGTCCAATTTAACACGTCTAGGTTATCACAATAACAAAGATCATAAAATGCAAAACAGCGGAAAAATAAATAACACAAGATATGATCACCTAGGAAACCAAACTGGTAAAAACCTGAGGAGGATTTGACCTAGCTATCCTCAAGGTAAACTTGAATCCACTATCTTGAAAGAATCGAAGTTCATACAATAAGACTTACAAGCCCCCACGCTTGACTTCTTATTGCTACCAACCAGTAGAACTTACTGACACGACCACGTGCAAGCTCCGAATCCACGGACTCCTTCTTTCTTGGATTCACCACCAGATACAAGCACACCCGCTTGTGTTTTCTTTAAGCTTCAATGGCAGCAATCGAGTTGATCATCAAGGTGTAGATAAATCTTATTCTTGAAAACCCTAAGTTTGTGTAAAGGAAAGCTCCTCTAGATCTCACAAGAGATTTACACAAACCGCAATATGAGCAACACTAAAACGTGGCTAGGGTTTGTCTTTTATACTTAGGACAAATTAGAAACCCTAAAAACGTTTTAAAACAACTAGGACTGAGTTGGAAATTCTGCAAAAAAAACATTCTGCCCGAGCTTCGATCGATCGAGCCTAAGCTTCGATCGATCGAGCCTAAGCTTCGATCGATCGAGCTAGGCCGAAATGCATAATGCTTTCTTGCATTAGCTCGATTCCAACTTTACATAAATACACAACTTTGAGCAAGACTAAAACACTTCTAAACACATTGTTTTGATTATGGTTTGCCAACAATACAAATTAGAGTTCTAAATACATAAAATCCTAAGTCTTTAGAACCTAACAAATATTTTTAAGTAAAAGGAAGATTTGATACTAAGGCCAAAAGTTGTTGAGAACTAAATAAGCAACTTTACATTTAAAAAAAAAAAAAAACTGGAAAAATATTAAAAAGATTTTAGCAGGATATATGTGCCTTGCCTTGATATTTCCAGCATCTTTGATGGCAACAATAATCTTCACTTGATCAGCTATCTGTTCTGGTGATCCGAGTGCAGAGATCACTACATCAACTTGCTCGATTTCCTTCACCAAGCTTTCATGATGATATATGTCTCCATGTGAAACAATCACATGACTTTCAAGATCAATATACTAATCCAAAGTACTAAAAACACACCCACGATGCGGAGAACTAGAGTTGGTACATACATGGAGAAGTGTCACTCCAGAGCTCTTGAAGCTCTCAATGAGTTTGGGCTTCTCAGGATTAGAAGCTGTGTTTTCTCTGACCAATGCAAAAGTAGGATGCCCAGCTTTCGCACTCTCCTCTACTATGTATTTTCCAATGTATCCAGTCCCTCCAATTGTCAAAATCTTGCTTTTTTGTGCCATTCAGAGATAATTTCAAACTAAAAGGATTAATAGGGTTTAAGCGAAGCAGAGAGTTGGACTATCTTATGGGTAGTTCTCAGTTTCAAACAAAGTCAGTCAGAGCTCCTTGAATACAAGTACGTATACCGAAACGTCTTCGTTTGACTCCAACTATAATTCCTTAATTCTATTAGTTATAGGTTTTGCTATGATATTTCGTCATGCAATATGCAAGCGGGCTCATAGACATAGTGGCTTCTTCTTTTTATTTGTTTATTACTTTTAGAACCACTCAATAGTCTACTTTTAATCAACAAAATGACGTAAGGATTTACAATATAACGTATATGCTGATCTCTAATTACCGTTCCCCCTCCTCATATTTTTTTTTTTAAAATTTTATTTTAAAATTTAAATTTTTTATGAATCTCTAAGTAGGGTTTCATTCCATTAAAATTTGGAAAAAAATTTGTTACAAGCTGTTGTTACAAACATTTACGCACCTTAGAAAAAAATAACTAAAATCAGGTCACAGTTTTAGTTATTTTTTTTTAGTGTGTAAGAGCATGTGTGTAATAAACATTGCTTTTAAATTTTTATATAAAATCATTTTGAAGATGTCATACAATATAATTTATGATCTCACCTAGCCACACTTTTCAATTGTGATAGTGTTGGACATGGTGAGCTATGGACTCTTGTATATTGTATTGTCTTCTTATACGGTTGAAGTTCCACCGGACCACCACATCAAGTGTGTTGGTGTGGGTGTGCTCTTCAACACTAGGGTTTTGTTGTGAGTCTCACATTGACCATTGTTCAATTTATAAACTATTTTTTGAACTTTTTTTGATATCTTAAAATATGGGGGTTTGTATAAACATGGGCCTTAACTATATACCATGTGCCTCGTCCCATTGTATGTGTGGATCTAAATCAATTTTACCTCGAGCCTTTTATTTTTGCTATTTTCTTGCATTTTTTGGGCTTTTGTAGCCATTTATGAGTGTTTAGTTCAGCCCATTGGAGTTTTCCTTGTAAGCTAACCTATTATTTGACCAAGTAAATGACTTATATAACACACCATTATAACACTTTCCCACCAATTCAATTATGAGATGTGATGAAAAGTTCAGCATATTTGAGTTTTTAACTTTTTTTTGGTATTATTCATGAGTCTCATTGCACTTTTTTGGTACTATTCATGAGTCTCATTGTACTATTTAGTTAGCTTTTAACACTTTTTATTTTTACACTTTCAGCAAAAAGTTTTCAGTTTCAATTAAATAAGCTGTTTCCAAACGTCTTTTCTTCTCTTGAGAGTGATTTTCCTTTGCCACATTTTTCTCATGGTTCAATGATATTCTTGTTGGATTGACAAAAGGAAAGGTATTAAAAACAAGTTCACACCAAGGGTTTCAAAAATGAAAAATCCAATGGTCACAAATGTCTATAATTTTTTTGATGAACGTCACAAATCTATATATTACTAAAAGTTGAAGCGTAGCATTTAATGTTGCTACGCTCCCGTTGAGCCACATCAGCCGCCCTGTCATTTCTAATTTTTTTTTCCTGAATTTTTTCGATAATTTTAAAATACTTTTGCTAAATTTTTCCCTAATTTTAAAATACTATTAAGAAGAAAATGATTTCTAGCCATCTCCACCATAAAGCCCAATCTTAATAGCTTTAATTAAGTTAGAGATTAAATTCTATAAGGACGTGGTGTAAAACCCATGTTTTACCCCTCCAATTCCAATATGCCACATCATCTTATCACATATTTAAGAATAAACACAATCACACTCAATCAATTCTAATACCCATATATAAATCCAACCAAATTGGGAATTTATTGAGATGTTATTAGATGTGGTAGGATGTATTGAATTTTAAGTAAAATGCTGATGTGGCAATCACTTATTAGATGGTGTAAAACATGGGTTTTACACCCCATCCTTATATAATTTAATCTCAATAAGTTAACCTTAAAGCCCAAAAATGAATGTTACGTTGCTGTCCACCATTAAGCCCAAATCCAACTCTTTATTCCTTTAAAAGCCAACCCTTTCTCCTTCTTCTTCAGACCTTTAGCATGACTAATGCCAACCTCTCTCTCTTCCAAAGACAAATTCAACACTTCAGACCTTTGGCTTTCTAACTCCAACCTCTCTCTACCTTTCTTCGTCTCTTCCTTTCCTTATTTAAGGGAATCACTCCTTCATACCTCATCACTATCTCCCGTCCTTTTGCTCTTCCTATCTTACACGGTTTCAAAACTCCTCATTTAATTGAATAAAAAAACAGCAAATTTAAAGAAGAGCTCAGAATGGATGATTCACTTTAGGTATTCACTTCAGGTATTTCACCTTTGTTCATGTTTCGTTTGGGACTGTTTCTTCTGAATGATTTGCTTAGATTGATGGGTTTGGAGCCTTGTAGTGGGTTTTGCTAATTTCAATTATTAGATGCATTGCTCTCTCTTTTGTGTTTTAGTAATTCAATCAACACTTCGTTTCCTATCCATATCCTTTTGCAGGAGGCAAATTGATCCGACCACAGGCCCAGGTTCAAGGCCACTGTCAACCTTAATGGCAAGGAGTTGTTACTGCCTCCTCTGTATGAGCTGTCGAGGTATATTGAAATTTTATTTTCTATGTATATTTAAAATTTTTAGGGTTAATTCTTCTATGTTTTCCTGTTTGGGTATTGAGTTTATGGTCTACAATTTTTTGTATTTTTAGTTGTTGCCGTTGGCTGTAGAGAAAAGGTCAGAAATTATGGTAAGGAAAATTACCCCAATCTATGATTATTTTTATTAGGCTTATGTCAAGTTGAGGCTATACAACTTCAAGGGGATCAGAGGAAGAATGTTTCCACCTTCCGTGTGTAGGCTGGCATTGTGAAGAAGGAACATATCAAGATTCATTGTTTTTGAATAGCTGCAACCTGTAGATCAATCTCCATATGTGGTTTACATTATTCTTGCCACGCTACAATGGATAGTTTATGATCTGAACCTTAGATTGTAGCCATAATACATGTGACTTTGTTATATGTACGTCTATCTTCTGTGTCAATTTGGTAGTTTTGCTACTTGCTATGTTGAGTGGGAGGGTCATTATGGATTGTACCGAAGCCTATATTCGTACCTTAATCAATAATACTAATTTCCTGTGTTTATATAGATGATTTTTCATTGATTGGATGTATTTAAATGTCTAATTGATTTAATTGTCACGTAATTAGGTATTGCCACATTTAGCTATGATAAATTGATAATAGAGTAGATAAACTAACAGAAAAGGCCAAGAGTTATTCAAACAAAAGATGAACACCTTAATAACTTCTTTCGTTGCAGATGCTTGAATTTTTTTTTCTTCATGTTTGTAGCTATACATCATTAAGCAAGGGTTACATATGATTCTTTATTCATTGTTTATTTTTTATTTTATTTTTTGGTAGTAAGCATAATTTAATTACTGCATTTGAAGTTTTTTTCCTACTTCGTTCTTTCTTATGTTTTTTTTGTTTGCTTCAAAAGAATGTACTACTATATATGTAGTATGTTAGTCGGAGAAGTTAAATATTATGTTATGCTTGGTTAAATGAGATTTTTACTTTTTTTTTGGGTTTCAATTTTTATAATTTTTAGCTATAAGTTCCTCAGGGCTCGAGTTTCTTAGGGCTTTTGTGCACAATAAGTCTCTCTCTCTCTTTGTCTTAATTTGCTTATTTTATAGAGTTTACCCAAAAAGTTTTTTTTTTTTTTTTTAAAATGAAAGAATTTCGATTTTGTTAATTTTTAAATTTTGAGCAAGTTATTGGGGTTTTAGTTCATAAATTTTGCAGTTAGAATATTGTTTCAAATTTGGTGAATTTTGGGGAATGTAATAGTGTGAAAATTTTATAAACTTTTACTGCCTAGGAATCCAACTTGAGTCTAACAAGAAAGCCATAAACAACTTAAGTCCAACATGAAGGCCATGAACATCCAAGTAGTCTGTAGGCATGCTTTTGTTTCAATTCTTTTCCCTCCCCTAATATAGCTTTGCCTTTTGATTTGTTAGTTGAAATTGAAATAACACAATTTTCTTATTCTAGATAAAATTGTTTATGGGTTTTTATTTTATGTATAGTCTTCAATGCAACTAACATCAATTCGATACACAAACATGAAGGTGGAAATGAGAGTTCTTGATGCTCTTTTTTAAAGCTCTCTTTGATTTATTAATTTCCGTTGCTTACTGTTTCAATGTTAAGGATTCAGTGGCAAACTTATTTTGTATTTGTACTATAGTTTTACCTGTGGGGAAAATTTTATGAGTTTTCTATGTTTGTGTTTTGTATTTCGTATTGATTTGCTGGATGTGAATGGTGATGTGGGGGGACTTAGACAAAGATAATGAGCTACTTGTCTTCTATCTCAAGGTTTTTGTTTTTCATTTATATTAAGCTGTAAAGGCGTAATAGTTTCTTTGAAATCTTATATAGATTCTATTTAAAGTCATAGGTTCAAAATAATATATTCAAAGAAACTCCTATTAATTATTTTTTTATTGAGTTATCGAATCAAACATGCATCCAAAATCTGTTTTAAATGGAAATAATTCAATTGATGATTATTTACCTTTTTTCTTTTCTTTTTCTAGACTAGAGATGAATGCTTACATTGAATTGTGTACTTGATGGTACACTCTCACACATAGAGTGGAAGAAAACCATAAACTAGAATTCTATGGAGTTCTTGAAAACTTGCCTCAAGTTATGATTAGGAGTTCTGTAATGATTGTATGTAACTTATTATAGAACATGGTGGGAAAATTGAATCAAAAGGAAAGAGGAACCATTTTGGATTAGCACATGTTGACAAGTTTGGGGGTTGATGCTATCATAGAAGTTTCAGTGGAAGTCTTCTCTCAGTTGCTAAGCTGTCATGTATGTAAATTAGGTTACTTATTGAAAAAAAAATTGTAAATTAGGCTAGATATTGAAAGTTCTTGCTGAATGCCATAGTTACTAAAAGCTATGTTTAGCTACTAAACTTCTTGAGATGTTCCTTAAAATTTTGGGATATAAGTTAATAAGAAATGTCTTTTACATTATGCTTCCAGATACAATTTTTATTCAACTTTGATGATGGTTTTTATTCCCTTTTAGATTTTATAGAGAAGTAGGAGCATAGAATTTGTATTTTAATTTTGTGTGTTTTGTGTACGCATATCCACATTCCCGCACACAATATATACACTATCAAATTATATAGTTGCATGGCTAAATAGTTTAGCAAATACCTGTTAGTCTTAAATGGAGTTTTGCATTTTAATAAAATTTAATGAATTCAAAGTGGAAATTTGTTAGATACCACCGATTGTGTTTTCAACCAAGTGAATATCAAAAAACATTTGACAATTTTTTTTTTTTTTTTTTTTTTTTCAGTTTATATAACATGCCTCATTAAATATATCTGTAGTGACCCAAAAAGGGGGGTCTTGCATTCCATGGAATCCCACATCGCCTAGGGAAGCACATGAGAATATGTTTATAAGGAATGACCTTCCTTCAATGTGTAGAGACCTTTTCCCCCATTGCTGTGTGCTTTGGGGGAGAACAAAACCGTGAGGGGTATGAGGCCCCAAAGCGGACAATATCTACACAGGTGGGATGAAGTCGTTTCAGATGGTATCAGGGCCATGTCCTAGCTAGAAGTGTGGGCCCCACACGTGAGGACGCGTGTGCTCGTAAGGGGGGTGGATTGTAGTGACCCAAAAGGGGGGTCTTGCATTCCATGGAATCCCACATCGCCTAGGGAAGCACATGAGAATGTGTTTATAAGCAATGACCTCCCTTCAATGTGTAGAGGGCTTTTCCCCCACTACTGTGTGCTTTGGGGGAGAACAAAACCGTGAGGGGTATGAGGCCCCAAAGCGGACAATATCTACACAGGTGGGGTGGGGTTGTTACAATATCAATCTTCAAATATTTAGAAACAAATTATAAGTAGCATGTAACTTTGCAATATGAACTAAACATTAGACTTGCGTATCTTTTTTCCAACTACAAAATGTACCAATACTAAGAAACACTATTTGAAAGGAGATTTAATTGGAAAATAATTGTGCTTGCCAAAGGAGGAGTAAAAATTCATAAATTTACTTTTGTAAGTTTGGAATGAAGTATTTTTAAAGGTTATAATTATGGATTCATCAAACTTGCAACATTTAACCATTTAAATTTGCTGTTTAAGTACATGAATATTAGGAATTATTAATCTTATAGCTTTCATTAATCTAGAGGAAGATGAATTAAAAAAAAAAAAAAGAATTTCTTGAACATTTTTCTAAATTTTCCCGTGCATCGCACGGGTTAGCAACTAGTGTCTATAAAAACCAAGAATGATAAGCAACAAGATGGGGCAAGTTATTAAAGCCCAAGAAAGACAAGCAACTAAACAGGCGACTAGGCGAGACACACGTTTGTAATAAATAGGACTCATACCTCATCTAGGCCTCTTACCTAAAATATCAAAAAAAAAAAAGAAAAAAAAAAGAAAAGAAAAAAAAAGCCCATTATAGCAGTATATGATTAAACATATGGCCAAGTGTTGTTAACACACACAAAGTGTTTTTAACACACACCAACAAATATAACCAAATCTCCCAAAAATATGATTGGATTTTTTTTTTTTTGATTTTTTGTAAATCAATAAAATAAACTTATAAATTCTGTTTTTATTATTAAATTTAAGAGAAATTCATGTTTGATTGCAAAGTGTAATTTTACAAAATTTTTAAAGATATCAAGTGAACAACAAAAATCTTTTTTATCATAGTAAGCAAACTGCTAGCCTATCAAAAGACCTTATTTTGCAATACTTGGCTCTAAATATTTACTTTAATTGATGCACAGTTCATAACCACAGTTCCCACGATGGACAAATTATTAGCTAACATCGGGTTCGGATGAATTTTTTATGGCCCTCCATTAGCAAAAGCAAAAGAGTATCTGATTTGAGACACCGAGTACTTAACATGTTCTACAACAAAGAACCTCATAACAAGGATTTTTAAAATTTTCATTACAAGAAGCACAATTTGACTAACACATTCACCAGGAAGCAAATTTACAAATTAAGGACCCAATCCAAGGGTTTACATGTGGCATTTGTTATTTGTTAGTTATGCTCTTGTTTAAACAATTGCATAACTAACAAGTAAAAAGTGCCACATATACAACATAGATTTTATTTTTGAGCAATGTCTATTTCACACACTACACTGTGAGTGTTTGCACTAGATATTTCCCTTTGCCACAAAGGAATGTTCCAAGTTTTAGACAAACTGCTCCAAGTATTCATCCGCAGTGGTGTATTTCACCTCTGGATAAAGCTCTGAAGCCTCCAAGCCAGAAGAATCCTTAACCTCAGAGTTTGTAAGATTTCCCTTCACAAATATAGCGTGGGCAATGGATAGGAAGAGGTTTAAAGGACTGGGAGAGTCTGCAGAAAGCCAAAAATAAGTATCAGAGAGCCCAACCATCTATGAAACTGTCAACATTCTCTGGCTAGTACATGGAACTGCTCAAATCAATAGGAGGATTACTTCCTTTTTTATTATATTTATGCCAACCAAAATTTTCAATAAGAAATCAAACAAGTTATGCACCATATATTGATGAAATGAAGTCAGTCGTCCAGAAAAATAGTCAAATACAACTAATGTGTACATAGTCACTTCTAATTAAATTTTTTTAGTATTGTCTCTAATATGCGAATCTTTGGTGTTACAGTTAGCTGGTTTGACTAACAGTACTAAGAAATGAAGAATATAATACAACTCCCCTAATAATTATCCAAATTCCAAATTCCAAATGAGGTAACAAAGTGTATCCTAACAAATTAGATTGAAAAAACTCACATGTCTAAAGGAGGAGGGGATATATGATCCAAACCAAATTAGATCTATAAGAAAACACTATAAATCAAGAGGTGAAATTGTTCTTACTAACCTTGGATTTTCTTTAGAAGTTGATCCTCCAGAAGATAAGTTTTCTCAAGGGTCTTACCAATCTTCTTCTCCCATAGGGAGACAATCTCATTGAAGGACAAAATATTTGCAGGGGGTCTAAAATGAAGGACCTTGTTCAAGGTTCTTGGATCGTCCACTGCTTTTATGGTATAAGTCGCAATATCCTCTTCTTTGGATAATATTACTGTTAACATAGAAAATAACAATTACTTTGTCACCTTTATTAACCAAAGTAGTTGATCTAGTTGACTTACATATAGTAAAAGGCACACGCACGCACATACATAGGCAAATGAGAAAGTCTTGACAAGTTCAAAGAGAAAAATGATAGAATTTATATTAATATATACCTTTGGTGTTTCCATCTCCTATTATTTCTACTTTGTCCCTAGGAGGAGCTGTGAAACTGCCAGTGCCACCTGTAAGTGCAATTCCGAAGTTAGGCAAAAAGTAGCCAGCAAAGCCATTGGACATAAGGTAGGTATATGGAAGTCCTTCAGCCTCGATGGATCTCCGGATGCTAGACTTGACCCCGTAATGATGTTCAATTGGATCGACTGCCTTGGCACGATCCACATCACTTCCAAACTCGGACGGGAAGAACCTCTGAAACCCACCAATATTTCATTGTATATAATGTAAGTTTATTGATTTCTCATTTAGTTCAGCAATTACAAGCCAAACAGCTAATAGAAGTTAAATTGCATACTTGGTCATCAACTTTTGATTTGTTGCTTTAATGTTTCAAAAAAGTCATTACCATCATTTGATAGAAGTAAATTGCTGAAATAATAAATGGATTAATGAAACAGAGGTCACTTTGAGGATGTTGGGCTTGTGACATGACATGAATTCCGTTTCTCACATCTACAATTTCCATTTATTTTTTGGTGATTAGTATCTTTTTGAAACAATTTTGAAAGTAAAGAGACTAAAGAAAACATTTTAAATTTAAAGGACGATTTTATACAAAGGCCAAAGGTTGTTGAAAACTAAATAATCAACTTTAAAAAAGGGAGAAAAATATTAAAAAGTTTTAGGAAAGATATGTGCCTTGCCTCGATATTTCCAGCTTCTTTGATGGCAGCAACAATCTTCACCTGATCAGCTATCTGTTGTGTTCCAACTGCAGAGATAACTACATCGACTTGCTTTATTGCCTTCACCAAGCTCTCATGATGATAGATGTCTCCCTGTGAAAAATTACAACTTTCAAGATCAATATACTAAGCCAAAGTATTAAAAACACACGCAAGTTGTGGAGAACTAGACTTTGTACATACATTGAGAAGTGTCACTCCAGAGCTCTCGAAGCTCTCAATGAGTTTAGACTTTTCAGGATTAGAAGCTGTGTTCTCTCTGACCAATGCAAAAGTGGGGTGCCCAGCTTTCGTACTTTCCGCTACTACGTATTTTCCAATGTATCCAGTCCCTCCAATTATCAAAATCTTGCTTTTGTGAGCCATTCAGAGATAATTTCAAAATGATTAGTGGGTTAAAGGGTTAAAGAAAAGCAGAGAGATAGACTATCTTAGTGTATTTCTAAGTGTCAAACAAAGGAAAACGGAGTTCCTAAAATACATAATCAGCAACTGACTTGGTCTCATGGTCATGAATGCGTACGTACCACCAACCCAATATAATAAAGGTGAAATGAATGGCTCTTTGTTTGACTTTTTCATGAACTTTTTTAGACAGACTCTCATTCCTTTGTTTTTGAAGTTATATTTCCTCTGTTAATTCTATATTAGTTAAGTAGGTTTTGTATTTGATATTTCGTCATGCCGTATGCAAGGGATCGCAGGCTCGCATCGACTTCTACAATAGAAAAAAAGGAAAAGTTCAAACTTAAGTGCTCATGTTCGTGCTAACCTCCAAACGTACGTGCTGAGCTCCAACTGTTCTAATTTATTTTTAGAGACTCAGAGACTTTGGGTATTTTTTATTAAGTGTCATAATTTTTCATTCATTTCATTTCAATTTAAGGTTTACAGGTTTTTTCATTTTTTTTAATACAAAATATAAATTCTACTATAACCTAATTTAAGTGTATATATTTGTGAAGCTTATTTCTAGAGACTGAACCCTGACCCTTACCACCTATGCGCGGTGGTTATGTGGTTACACATTTTCTCATAATATTTTTTTGATATAAGATAGAAATTCTACTCTGAAATAATCTAAGTATATATGTGTGTAAAGTTCCCTCTTAAAGACTTGAACCCCGACTTTTGTCTGCCACACCCTACAAGCACTTATACTTGTGAAGTGACCATTGCACCAAGGGTGTGTGGTGATTACACATTTTCTCATTAATATTACGCATTTAGAATTTATAAGTGGATAAAGTAATTTGAAAATCAATAGGAGAGTGGTCTTATTTTATAGGCAATGTTTTAATGAGAGTTAGAGTTGTATTTTTATCGGATAGTCATTTAGTTTTGTTTTTACTTAAACTTAGAAGTGCAAGGACATTTTTGAACCCAAAAAAAAAAAAAAAAAATGAGGATCCTAAGAGAAAACCCTTAAATAGTAGTAAATATAATAGGGTAATTCTAAGTTTAAATTGTACTAGCAATAGCAATGTAAATCTTAGATTGTAAACTAAGCAAATGTGTACAACATTGTATAAGGGGAAGGGGGAGAGTGCCATTTCATTTTATCAAGATTTTGATTTTGTTGGAACTTATTTATGTGAATGAACTAGTTTTTAACAATAAAGAACAAGTTTAATTTGAAAAATCTCACTAACTATAGAATTAAGTGAAAGTGTTGTTTTTGAAGGCTGTTTTTTTACTTGGAGTAGAATTCCGTATAAAATGGATTTTTTATTTATACAGAGTAGCGCTTCAAGATAAAACTATAGTATTGATCTTCATGTTGGGCGCAATTCCACACACCAAAATTCAAGAACACTTTTCTATAAAGCATTTTCATTCAAGATAAAAGGAGAATCAAAATGATTTGTTCTTACTCGAGAGAGATAATCAATTTGTGTGGAAGAGAAGGTCAAATAGAACCATTTGATGGAGAAAAAGATGCTGACAAGACAAATGGTCTAGTGATGTGTTAAGTTGGGTAAGCCATTGGCATTGACTTAGTAAAAAAATACCAAACTCTAGTAATAAAGATTACAAAAAACTAGACACCAATTGTGTCAAAAACCCAACAATCACAATCAGTTATAAAAACCAAGATTGACAAGCAAACTAGATATAAATTAAAGCCCAAGAATGACGAGCAACTAGACAGGACGAGACATGCATATGAAATAGATAAGACCAACACTTCATCTAGACCTTGTATCAAAAGATACCAAATGAAACCCACAATAGTATATCAACTCACATATGAGCACACTCCTAATCAATGTATACACACACCAATAGGTCTTAGTCATGTAAGCAAATCGCCAAGAGTATAATTGAATTTTTTTTTTTTTTTTTTGGGGGGGGGGGGGGGTTTGTTTGTAACTTTGTATATGGACAAAGTTTACAAATTTTTACTAAAAAATTAACATGGCTACATATTTTGAAAATCCAATTGTTGGATTGCATGGTTTTTATGTTCTTAATTAACATGCATGTCAAATACCAACATTGGGGTGGCCTAGTTGGTGAGAAACCAGGCTAACAAGTCTCAGGACTTGGGTTCAAGCATTAACAACTAGTTGTGTGTTGGTGTTGCTTATATTCCTTTTCCATCCCAAACAGTCAACATATATAACTTAACTGACTGAGAGTACAGGGTACTGCCCGGGAGTGGTTAGGATGCTACCATGGTTATGCCCAGGTAGGGAAGCTACACCGGTCGCCCCCCTCTTAATAATTTTTTTCCTACCAAAAAAAAAAAAGCATGTCAAATTTTGTTCAAATATGATATTATTTACTATTAAATCTATAAACTTATTTTTTATGCATAATTTAGTACTACAAAAATTTGAAATTTAAATATTTAATTGATAACATAGTTATTGATCTTTGTTTCTTGTAAATCAATAAAACAAACTTAAAAAGCTTGATTCTTATTATTTCAAGAATTATTTGTACACATTTAAAAAAAAAAAAAAATTAACAGAAGTTCATGTCTAATAGTAAAGCGTAAATATTAACCATAGAATTCAACAACATCTCCAATAATAATAAAAACAATGTTACAATCAATATGATTACTGATCTCGACACTTTTTTTATTATTATTTAATTATGTATAAATACTGTCAATTAGTTTTGTGAATTCAATCATGAAATATTCTTATATAGTAAATAATTAATATTGTTCTCACATTAAAAAAATATTAATAATAATTTCTTTTGTTCTATTTTAAAGGGAAAAAAAATATACTTTATTCTTTTAAATGACAATAACAACAATAATACTAACTAGTTGCTAACCCGTGCGATGCACGGAAAGGCTATTGACTCAGAAAAAAAAAAAAAAAAAAATCCAACAATGAGTAAATAGACATTTTACTAGTTAGTATTAAAAAAATAAATGAAGAAATATTTAACTTCTATACTTTTCCATAGTTTAGAAGTGTTGTTTAACATTGAACGTTATTGAGTTGCAAGTTTGTCTAACATTGAACGTTATTGAGTTGCAAGTGCATATATAGTTACCGAAACTTACGAAGTAATTTACAATTTTTAAATTAATAAAGCAAAACCCCCAATAGTTATATATACACACACATTCAAAACTAATATAAACTGCAAATATGTAAACAAAAATCATGATATGAGGAAGACATACCAAGTTTCAAATTTGAGTAGCAATATGACTTTCTTGTAGTAATAACAATTGTGGGTACACTGGATACACCACACCGCGAGGCGTTTGTCCGCTTTGGGGAGCCAGGCCCGCACGGTTTTTGTTCTGGCCCCGAGTGTAGGAAGACCTGAGTGCAGTCCCACATCGGGTAGAACACCCTCCCACTCATGGTTTATAAGCTTCTGGAGCGACCATGAGTGTACCACTATTACATGTGTGTAGTAGTGGTACACTCATGGTCGCTCCAGAAGCTTATAAACCATGAGTGGGAGGGTGTTCTACCCGATGTGGGACTGCACTCAGGTCTTCCTACACTCGGGGCCAGAACAAAAACTGTGCGGGCCTGGCTCCCCAAAGCGGACAAACGCCTCACGGTGTGCGGTGCACAATGTACCCACAACAATATAGACAATTCAAAACATGGAACAATATCAAAATTATAATACCTAATTCCATTATCTTTTATGTTGAATCCAAACAAATAATTAATGAACCAAAAATCATAACTTTTAATAAGGAAACAAAAAATCACATGAACCTAAATAAAAAGCATTTAAGGTGAAGAATTAAGATCAATCTATTGAGATGCAAATACAAAAAACCCCAAGACTTAAAACTTCAAAATTTATAGAATCCCCAAATTCTACTTCAAAACCAAACAAATTCAACAAATTTATATATAACATACCAAATAAAAATTTATCATTCCTTAGACTGAAAGACGTAGGTTGTAGCTTTGATTTTTCTCCAAAAAAATAGAGATGATTTATCTGCCACGTACAATAAAAAAGAATTAGTAGAAATTTCAACCCAAAAACCAAACCCATGAAAACAATGTCAATATAAATATGAAGATTAACCCAAATACTAAAAAGAAAATCAATTCTAAACATAACAAAAGAATAAGATAGAAAGAAAATCTCAGGCATATATGAAAGCAAATAAAAAATTTGACATAAAAGATGAAATTCATTAATAAATATTGAAACAAATATCCACATATGTTGAATTGAAATTTTATTATTAATAACAATATAAAAAAAATTGACATAAAATTCATTAATCAAAGAAGAAAGTTGAATCAGATTGCTTGCAGTTTTTTTTATTTTTTTTATAATTTTTAAATTTTTTTATTTTATTTTTAAATTTTTACTTTAGTCTCTCTTAAAAAAAAAAAAAAAAAAAAATCCTAAAGTGAAGTTAAGTTTAGCGTTTGGAGGTGGTAATTGGTAAGGTTTTGAGGAGGGAAAAGAGACTCCTAACAGGAGTCCTTCTCTTTTTTTTTCCTTCTTAATCCTAACTTTTTTATTGTTACGTGAGTCTCTCTCTCTCTCTCTCTCTTTTTTTTTTTTTGAATCCTAAAGTGAAGTTAAGTTTAGGGTTTTGAGGTGGTAATTGTTAGGATTTTAAGGAGGGAAGAGAGAGTCCTACTAGGAGTCTCTCTCTCTCTCTCTCTTTTTCTTAATCTAAAATGAGGTTTTTTTTTTTTTTTTTTTTTTTGAGTCCTATCAGAATTTTTGTTTTTATTTATTTAAATAATACTGATGTGTAAAATTGTGGAGATGTCAACCAAAAGTCAAAGGTTTTGGTTTATATATATATATGCTAGTCGCTAACCCATGCGATGCATGGAAAAAAGCTATTAAAAGTATTTTGAAGAAAATAATATTATATTTGAGCTTAAATGGTTAGCATGCGTGCATAAATGCTTGTAAATATAGGAGTTAACAAATAATAAACTAACAAAATCATCTTCCCATTTAATAAAACATTTGAAAGATTCCCTTTAAATGTAGAATTTGTAAAATTGCCAATACATTTTTGTATCTTCTTTGTGTCAAAACATTTTTGTACATTTATTGTACCATAATTTTCCCACTAAATTTCAGTTTCTCTATGTATCAAAACAAAAATAAAATGCAATAAACATCTAATACTCATAAAAATTTTCAATTAATAATGATCTATTTGTCATGTACAGTATAAATTTTTACAAATTTCTAGTTGTAGTTTCTACATTATGGATTCATGACTTGGTATTCACTTTCTAATGATTTTGCGCCATAAGCTATTTACTATATGATTGTAATGCTACAAAAATTTTTAAGTAACTTTTACCATCTAATGTGACAATGAATATAATTATTCAAAAAAAAAAAAATGTGACAATGAATATATTTACTTGTTTAATTGAAGATTAATTTATTTGTTTGGTGATAAATAAAGTCATAATATTATTCTATATACTAAATTATATTAAATGTTCAACTTCATAACCAACTGCTGAAGAATCAATGACCAACTAATGAAATGTGAAATGTTAATGACGCGATGACTACATGGACGCTCTCAAGGGAAGAAGAAGCGGAGTTAGCTAGGAGCAACAAAAAAGTGAAGGATATCAGCCATGCTGAGTTTAATGAAGGAACTAATGAAGGCTCTCCTTCACGGAATAGCTACAATCAGGGGAACCAAAACGGTGTGTCCTTCAGGGATAAGCTTATCGGTGAAATCCCTGGGGCTTTTGCTCATGCTTTTGACTTCACCAACCAGATGGACACAGAGAGCGATTCGGATATCGATGAGGAGGAAACTACCAAGGAACTCCGACAGGGTATGGTGGCTATCAAGCTCTCCAAGGACACAAAGAGACGCATAAGAAAGCCCTGGTCCAAAGCTATCGTCGTGAAGTTAGTGGGCCGGTTAGTGAGCTTCTCCTATATGCAGAACAAGCTCAACCAACTCTGGAAACCAGAGGGGAGCATGGATTGTGTCGATCTCAGCTATGGGTTCTTTTTAATCCGTTTCTATTCTAAAGAAGATTTAAGCTCTGTGTTGAAGCGAGGACCTTGGTTTGTGGGTGACCACTTTCTATCCTTGCGGCCATGGGAGCCGTTCTTCAGACCGGATTTAGCATCTGTGTCTTTGGTGGCTGTGTGGATTCGGCTTTACCAACTTCCTATTGAACTTTATGAGGCAGAAGTCTTGAGAGAGATTGGAGAATCCATTGGTAAGGTCCTAAGAGTAGACACTCATATTGCTACAGAAGCCAAGGGTAAATATGCGAGACTTTGCATTCAAATAGACATCAATAAGCCATTGATTAATACTATCCTCATTGGCCGGTTCGAGCAATTAGTTCATTACGAAGGTATTCAAAGGCTGTGCTTTTCTTGTGGAAGGGTGGGTCACCTGAAAGAGGTGTGTCCGTACACCATCCACAAAGGCATGGGCTTGGCAAACACGGTGGACACGGTGGAGACCAGTACGGTAGGGGAAGATGGGTCATGCAATGGGCATGAGGCTAGCCATACTGATCCATGCAGCAAGGTGGCTGGCAATACCACGTCGGGTACTAGTGGAGTGGAGGAGGACTCGGACCTGTACGAGCCTTGGATGGTAGTGACCAGGAAAAAAAGTGGTCACAAGGGGACAAAGCAAATTCCCACTACCACGGAGGGGACCACCAAACCGTTATGGTAGCACAAGGACATGTGAGCTGAAGCAACCAGGGGTGGGCCTTTCCTATCCCAGCGTGATGTTGAATTTCAAGCCCGATTTAGCACGTCGAACAACACGGCTAAGAGGGCCTATGGTGCGCATTCCTTTAGGTCCAGTCCAGACCAATATTCTATTCCTAAAGACCAATTTGGCTCTAACGTACCTGGTGGGTCTGCTCTAGCGCTGGATCGGGTTCAGGCCCAGAAGAAATGCGCTACTTCAGTTCGGGGTAAGAAGGTAATTGCCAGGAATACATCTTCTAGTCCGTTCTCTAGCAGCGTCGTCTCTATCCCTACTAAAGCTTTTGCTTCGAAGCTTTCATCCCTCAGCACTTTAACCAATCCTAGCACTGAACATGGATCCGAGCTCGTCTCTGGCTCGCCTTTCAAATTCATGGCTTCAATTGATAGTGTGGGTGGTTGTGTTGACCAGTGTGTCGGAGGGGTTAACGCTCGGCCAGAAGTTAAAGGCCGCGTGGAGGCTTGTCTTGCCGGTTTTGTGGTGGGTCTTGACGGAACTGTGGATGCTTGTCCTAGGTCTCATGGGGTCTCGGCTCTTCACCAGGATGGCTCAAGTCTTGAAGCCAACCCCGTTACTTGAGCTACTCTCAATTGCCCGAAAACTGAGGTTGGGAATGTAGGTACTTGAAAGGGGTTAAGCGAAGGAGGAGACGGTGATGATAAGATGGAGTCTGAGGAAGGTAGCGGTGTTGCTACCCCTCTGTACTGAGTGCCCAGCTCCTGCCCACCTCCTCTTAATGGATATCATAATTTGGAATAGTAGGGGCACTCTGAAGCCCAATTTTCAGAGCTATGTCCGCGATCTAGTTCATGACCATAATCTTGCAATCATGGTTGTTATGGAGACAAAAATTGGTGGTGCTAGAGCAAAAGAGATTACTGATGGGCTTCCATTTGATGGAGCCATTCACACGAATACCATTGGGTACGCAGGGGGGCTCTGGTTGCTGTGGAATTCAGATAAAGTGGATATAACTGAATTAGCCAACACGGAGTAGGAGATTCATGTCGAAGTTAAGGTACGTTCCTCTAATCTTAGTTGGATTTTTTCTGCAATATATGCTAGTCCTAGGAGTGAGGAAAGATGCATGCTCTGGGATAATCTAATTAAAGTGGCTGAACTTCACAATAAACCTTGGATTATGGCTGGTGATTTTAACGAGCTGTTGACCGATGAGGATAAATTTGGGGGCAGAGGTGTTAATGTTAACCGTTCTCTGATTTTTAAGGAGTGTCTTGACTCCTGCAACATGGTTGACATGGGGTTTACTGGTCCAAGATACACGTTGACAAATAAGAGAGATATTAACAACCTGATTCTGGAGAGAATTGACAGGTTTTACATGAATCCGGATTGGTGTCTACTCTATCCAGATGCAAAAGTTAAGCATTTGTCTAGATGCCATTTGGATCATTGCCCGGTGCTCATGGAAGCCACCCCCGGTAGATTCACTAGTCTCACCAGGCCCTTTAAATTCCAAGAGTTTTGGCTGTCAGACTCTTCCTTCCCTGGTGTGGTGGCTCGAGCCTGGAGCAGATGTGGAGGGCTAGCAGATCGTATTGACAACTTTTCCAAGGATGCCTCGATTTGGAATAAAAACCACTTCGGCAATATCCATCTCAAGAAAAAAAGAGTCGTGGCCAGAATCTATGAAGTTCAGAAAGCTTTGGCCTCCCGCCCTAGTGCCGACCTTATTAATTTAGAAAAAGTTCTGCACCAAGATCTCGATCTTCTCCTTGACCAGGAACGTGATCTTTGGGCGCTAAAATCTAGAATCAATTGGATGATTCAGGGAGACCGCAACACACCCTTCTACCATGTCTCTACTATTGCAAAAAGGAAGAGGAATCACATTGCATCAGTGAAGGATGATGTGTGTAATTGGCTAACAGAGGATAGGCAGGTCATGGAATTTTTCAGAAGGGGATTTGTGGAGCTGTATACCACTTCCCATTCAAGTGCCCCTCGGGTTGCTAGTATTAGTGATCAATGGCACGCTCAGCTCACTGAGGAAGATATAAGTGGCCTTGAAGAGTTGGTCAGTCCAGAGGAGATCAAGTGTGCTCTTTGGTCAATGAAGCCCCATAAAGCCCCAGGCCTTGATGGGCTACATGCAGGCTTTTTCCAGTGCTTTTGGCTAACTGTAGGTGCTTCAGTCACAGAGGAAGTGTTGAAAGCTTTTGCTGACAGGTGCCTTCTCGATTATCTGAATAAAACCCACATTGTCCTCATTCCCAAGATTCAAGGGCCTGAAACCATTGCTAATTACAGACCCATCAGTCTATGTAATTCGGTTTATAAGATTATTTCCAAAGTTATTGTCGCTCGCATCAGACCTCATTTGGATAGGTTAATTTCTCCCTATCAAGCGGCTTTTGTTCCGGGAAGGAAGGGGGTGGATAATGTCATTATTGTTCAAGAATTGGTTCATTCTATTGGCAGAACTAAAGGGAAAAATGGTCTGATGGCCATTAAGATTGACCTTGAAAAAGCCTACGACAAGATTGAGTGGAGCTTTATCCGTGAAATGCTTCTTAGGTTCAAATTCCCAAGCAAGCTAATTAATCTCATCATGAGTTGCATTTCCTCGGTCTTTTCTACTCTTTTCTTCAATGGGGGCTGCCTTGAGTCGTTCCGGCCATCAAAGGGTATTAGGCAAGGGGATCCTCTCTCCCCCTACCTGTTCATTATGTGCATGGAGTTCTTGAGTCACTTGATTGAAAGGAAGTGTGATAACAAAAGCTGGATCCCTGTTAAAACCTCCAGGAATGGGCTGCCTTTCTCCCATCTCTTCTTCGCTAATGACTTAGTCCTCTTTGCTCGTGCTAATCTGGAAAATTGCCTAGCCATAAAGGATGTGCTGTCTGAGTTTTGCACTAGATCTGGTCAAATCGTAAGCGCAGCCAAGTCTCGGGTTTATTTCTCCCAAAATGTGGACCCGGATTAAAGAGAGGTCTTCTCGGACATTCTCGGGTTTACCCCAACTTCCAATTTGGGCAAGTATTTAGGCTTCCCCTTAAAGCATCTGGGTAATCGAAGGCAAGACTTCTCTTTTGTGTTGGACAGAGTTAAGAAAAAATTAGCGGGCTGGAAAGCGAATCTCTTGTCCATGGTTAGTAGGGTGGTCCTCATTCAATCCTCCTCTGCTACCATCCCTGACTATGTAATGCAAAATAATTTACTCCCTTGTAAGATTTTGGATGGGATTGACCGAGTCAACAGGAACTTTCTTTGGGGGTCTATGGATCAAGCTAGGAAAATGCATTGGGTTAAGTGGGATAATGTCACCAAGCCTAAAAATCCGGGGGGGTTGGGGCTGCAAACAGCCAAAGGAAGAAACACTACCCTCTTAGCCAAGCTTAACTGGAGATTGCACTCGGAAGATAATGCCTTGTGGTCTCGGGTGCTTAAGTTGAAGTATGGCACTAGGCAGAGAATTAATTCCAAATATCCAGCTAAGCTTCCTTGCTCCCCCATTTAGAAAGGGATAAGGAAAGGGGAGGAAGTCTTCAAAAAACAGGTTAAGCGGGTCCCTGGACATGATAGCAATCTGAATTTTTGGCATGATTGTTGGTCAGATCTTGGCCCAATTAGAAATATCATCCAAGGGCCTCTCCCTCGTGAAGCCAATGATCTTAAGATCAGGAATATATGCTCTGCTAGTGGCTAGAATTGGCCCTTAATTCCATTTGAGCTTCCTTTAGAGATCAAGACTACCATTCAGGCTGTTCCTATCCCCATCTTTGTGAGGAATGGTGATAAACTTGCTTGGAAAATGTCTCCTAAGGGTGTGTTCAACGCTAGGAGTGCCTATCTCTTAGCTTCGGACCAGCAAGATCTCATTTCCTTCGATGGGACCTGGATTTGGATGCTTTGCACTCTCCCAAAAATCCAAATGTTTATTTGGAAATGCCTCCACAAAGCCATAGGTGTGAAAGAGCGGTTGGCTACCAGGGGAATGCATTTAGATGACACCTGCCCGTTGTGTCAATCATCTACTGAGACTATCTCCCATGCGATCCGTGATTGCAGTGAGGTGAAACCAATCTGGTATCAACTGGGTATTGATAACAACAACCGTACCTTCTTCTCTCTTAACATTAATGAATGGCTGACCTCCAATGCCAAGTCCAAGAGGACTCCTTCTAATCACCCCCCTGGAGTACCACATTTCTTTTTGCGATCTGGCTTATTCAGCAACAGCGCAATCATGTGGTTTTTAAGGGTAAAAGAGCGAATCCTCAGCTGGCTAAGGCTATTTTTGCACAAGCCATGGAATATACCTTATGCATCAATCGTCCTTTTAGCAACCAGCCATGGGTGAGTAAGCAGATTAGTTAGGAAAGGCCAGAGGCTGGGTAAAGCTAAATACGGATGGGGCAGCTTCAGGACCAACAAGCAGGGCAGGTTGTGGAGGATTGATCAGAAATGACCAAGGTAACTGGCTGATGGGGTTTTCAAGAAACATCGGGCAAGCCAATAGCTTCATGGCTGAGTGCTGGGCGCTGCGAGATGGCCTGATGCTTTGTCTTCAACTGAATCTGCAGAATATAGTTATAGAGCTGGATGCTAGTGCTTTAGTCGATGCACTTAATAGCCCTACTTATGCCAATGTTGTGGTTTCTCCTTTGTTTGATGATTGTAGGCAGTTAGTTGCCCGGTTTTTCCGGTGCTGCATCAGACACATTTACCGTGAGGCTAACATGTGCGCTGATAAGCTATCTAAATTAGGATTAGTGCAGGCTTTAGACTTTGTGTTGCATCACAGTCCGCCTGTGGACTTGGTTCATCTTATTGAGGCTAATAAGTGTGGTTTGTACTCTAACAGGAGGTGCCCTGCACCTCATTCTGTTCTCTAGTTTATTGATAATCCATTTTACCAAAAAAAGAAGAAATGTGAAATGTCGCTGTGAAAAAATAACTAATAAAATGACAAAAGCATGTGTAGTTAAATAGGCTAACGTGTTGCCTAAAGGTGAGTTAAGTAGGGAATAGACTTTGACAAATAGACTCACGTGGGGCTGTTGGGAGAAAGCAAGTAATAAGTAGTGATATGATAATATCTTACAAAGATTTTTAAAAGATGAGTAGTTTTGGGGCTTAGAAGAAAGAGAGAGAGAGAGATTGGGGCTTACAAGTTCGGCCTAATCCACTCCATCAACCACTTTCAGATTGCTGGACTTACAAAGTAATGGTGAGTGATGAATTTTTTGTTTGTTTGTTTTGTTTTGAAATTATTGAGATAAATTTGGAGTGGTTATTTTGAATGTGTTCTTCACTTCTTCTCCACTTTGGTGCCTTTTGTGGTTTGAAAAGGAAATTGGGGTGGCATTAGCAATTTACGGGATGTGAAAGAGTCCGGGGAAAAATTTAAATAACTTTTTAATCTGTTAGTAAACTAATAATATTAATTATCAACTTCAATTCAAACGTAGTGCTTGTTTCGGTAAAAAAGTTCAGATACTTTAGGATTAGTTTTGTTTATGTGTTAATCATATGCATTAATCAAGCAATAGCAAATGAAGGAGACATTTGATTAAAAAATAAAACATGAGCGAAGGGAAACATTCGGGGTAACTGACCTTTTAATTTCTTTGGTGACTTCTCTTGTAGTAATCGTAATATTTGCTTCTTGAATAATTCTTGTTCCAAATAAGCCAAAACTTGTTTCTACCATTTTTTTTTGGAGTTTTTGCAGAAAGTAAGTTACGGAAAGAGGATTCCCATTTATCAAAAAAAGGTTATAGAAAGAGGTAAAAGAATGAGAAGAAAAGGCACTTTTTGTAACTGCCCATGTAAACACGAAAGGGTGCAACTCAAGTTTGGCAAAATTTGTAGACTGCCAGAAGCAAATGTTCGATTGATATTTATTACAGGCGACTGAACACAATGGTTCTAAAAAGTGAAACTATCACCAAAACGTTTATCTTATTTTTCCAAACGAAAAGATATAATGTTTCGGTGTTTTTAAATGTAAATATGGCATTGATTTATATAGCCACATGGCGCAATGAGGAAAAGTTAACAAAAAGTCAAACGTTTCGGTTATTAGTTATTATATAGATATAAATATAGATATAGATATATATGGGTAATTCTACTGTACCCCTTTTTTTAGGGGGTATGGTACCTACTAGTAGACAACTTGCTATACTAGGTTACCAAAATAGTACAAACATCACATATGACTGTACTTTTGTCACATTAGGTGGTTTCTTTATTTTTTCTCACATTCGATGGTACCATCCTCACATTAGATAGTACTAACATCACATGTGACTGTACTTTTGTCACATTCAATGATTCCTTTTTTTTTTTCTCATATTTAATGATACTATTTTCACAATGTGCAGTACTAATATCACATGTGACTGTACTTTTGTCACATTCGGTGGTTCCCTTATTTTTTCTCACATTTAATGGTACCATCCTCATATTGTGCCTAGGTTACCAAAATAGTACAAACATCACATATGACTGTACTTTTGTCACATTAGGTGGTTTCTTTATTTTTTCTCACATTCGACGGTACCATCCTCACATTGTATAGTACTAACATCACATGTGACTGTACTTTTGTCACATTCAATGATTCCCTTTTTTTTTTCCTCATATTTAATGATACTATTTTCACATTGTGCAGTACTAATATCACATGTGACTGTACTTTTGTCACATTCGGTGGTTCCCTTATTTTTTCTCACATTTAATGGTACCATCCTCATATTGTGCAATACCAACATCACATGTGAGGATAGTGATCTAAGGGCAGAGATCACTGCATCAACTTGCTTGATTGCCTTCACCAAGCTTTCATGATGATATATGTTTCCTTGTGAAACGATCACATGACTTTCAAGATCAATATACTAATCCAAAGTATTAAACAAACACCCACGACGTGGAGAACTAGAGTTTGTACATACATGGAGAACTGTCACTCCAGAGCTCTTGAAACTCTCAATGAGTTTAGATTTTTCAGGATTAGAAGCTGTGTTTTCTCTGACCAATGCAAAAGTAGGGTGCCCAGCCTTCGCACTTTCCTCCACTATATATTTTCCAATGTATCCAGTCCCTCCAATAATCAAAATCTTGCTTTTTTGAGCCATTCAGAGATAATTTCAAACTAAATGGGTTAACAGGGTTTAAGCGTAGAAGAGAGTTGGACTATCTTTGGGGTAGTTTTCAGTTTCAAACAAAGTCAGTCAGAGCTTCTTAAATACAATTACGTATACAGAAACGTCTTTGTTTGACTCCTTCAACTATTTTTTTAAGACAACGTCGATTCCTTAAATTCTATTAGTTATAGGTTTTGTTATGATATTTCGTCATGCAATATGCAAGAGGGCTCATAGTCATAGGGGCTTCTTCTTTTCATTTGTTTATTACTTTTAGAACAACCCAATAGTCTACTTTTAATCAACAAAATGACGTAATTAAGGATTTACAATATAACGTATGTGCTGATCTCCAACCGTTCCCCCTCTTCATTTTTATTTATTTTAAAATTTTTTATGAATCTCAAAATAGGGTTTCATTCCATTAAAATTTGGGAAAATTTTGTTACACGCAGTTGTTACAAACATTAACGCACATTAGAAAAAATAACTAAAATCAACTCATAGTTTTAGTTATTTTTTTGAGTGTATAAGAGCATGTGCGGAATAAACATTGCTCTTAAATTTTTATATAAAATCATTTTGAAGATGTCATACAATACAATTTTTGATCTCATCTAGCCACTTTTTAAAATTGTGATAGTGTTGAACATGGCCAGCTATGGGCTCTTGTATATTGTATTGTCTTCTTATGCAGCTGAAGTTCCAGCGGACCATCACGGCACCGCCCCACATTGAGCATTGTTTTTTTATTTTTTATTTTGTTTATTAATTTTTTTAGTTTATAAATTATTGTGAACCTATTTTGATATTTTAAAATATGGGGCTTTGTATAGACATGGGCCTTAAGTATATGTGTCTTGTCCTATTGCGCATGTTCTAAATCAATTTTACCTTGTACCTTTTATTTTTCTCTTTTCTTGCCTTTTTTGTGCTTTTGTAGCTGTTTATGACTATTTAGTTCAGCCCACTGGAGATTAACTTTCCTTGTAAGCTAACCTATTATTTATTATTAATTATCTGAACAAGTCAATGACTTATTTAACACACCATTATAATACTTTCCCA
Organism: Quercus tomentella; assembly: GCA_028535165.1. Lineage (NCBI taxonomy): Eukaryota > Viridiplantae > Streptophyta > Magnoliopsida > Fagales > Fagaceae > Quercus > Quercus tomentella. Next base: position 7,024,764 of record JAPQVY010000001.1, read on the forward strand.
TAAGTTCAATTATTGTTATCACAATTAGAACACTAAGAAACTATTATAATACTTTCCCATAAGTTCAATTATTGTTATCACAATTAGAACACCAAGTACTGTTCTTTTCTTCACTTGAAAGTGTTTTTCTTTTGCCACATATTTTTCTCTTGCTCAATGATATTCTTGTTGGATTTTCAAAAGGAAAGGTATTAAGAACAAGTTCACACCAAGGGTTCCAAAAATGAAAAATCTAACGGTCACAAATGTCTATAAATGATAAGCAACAAGATAGGGCAAGTTACTAGGCGAGACACACCTCTGTAATATATGAGACTCATACCCCATCTAGGCCTCTTACCTAAAATATCAAAAAAAAAAAGAAAAAAAGAAAAAAAAAGCCCACAATAGCAGTATATATATATTTATATATATTTATATATATATATATATATATATATATATATTTTTTTTTTTGAGAACCCAGACCAAAAATTTATTCAAACTCCTGCAAAACTGCAGTCGATCAATACAAGAGGATCAACCTCAATAGGAGTATCCTCCACCCAAACATGTGGAGTATCAAACTTTTTAGCTAACTTGGCTAACTTATCAGCCACAGCGTTTCCCAACCTACGTACATGGGAGAAAGAAAAGGATTCAAGTTGCGATGCCAGGGAGATTGTGAATCTGCAATAGCGTTACCAAATGAAGCCAAACACGGTGTGTCTTCTTGAAGGTGATTTATGACAGTTGCCGAGTCCCCTTCGAAAACCACATGGTGCAAACCCAATTCGATTGCAAAAACAATCGCTCTCCTGCAGGCCAGAGCTTCAACGTCTTCCACCGTAGGTGGTAAGTTTATTCTCTCTGATAGAGCACCCACCACCTTTCCTGTAGGCTGTAGCATTCCTTATGACCACTCCAATGCCAGCACACGACGTCTCATGAAACAGAGCCCCGTTGAAATTTTCTGAGTAAATGCACTGGAGGAGGCGACCAACGGGAAGGGTCGAGGATTGCTAACTCTGGTTGGTTGGCTTTCTGTGCTGCTTGGTATTCGTATAATCTGTCCTTTGCATCAGCAAAAATCTTTGAGTAAGGGATGGAACAATTCCGTAATCGTGCTGCATTCCTCTTCGTCCATGTACTCCAAGCAACAAATGCAAACAGCTCTGTCAGATTTGGTTCGTTGCAATGAAAAATACCTGTTAGTAAATCTGCTAAGCAAGTAAATCGGGTTGACAGATTACTACGACATGGTTCAATCTCCCACCAAATCGCCTTAGTCACCTGACACTCCCAAAGAACATGGATAGTGTCTTCTTCCTCCCCATTGTAAAACTCAAAAGTAGAGTTGTGAGTCACTTCACGATGACACAGGTTTTTCTTTGTAGGCAGTGCTTCACGCCAGGCTCGCCATAGAAAATACTTCATTTTGTTAGGGACATTGATACTCCAAATTTTCTTCCAAAAGCCATTGTGTGCTGTCGGATTTGACTGCCCCTGCTTCAGACAAATTCTTGGCTTCATCAAGCATACGGTAGGCGGATTTTGTTGAGTAAACTTCATTCTTTGTTCTTTGCCAAATCAAAGTATCAACTGGTCTGCGATGACTAAGGGGAATACTGAGGACAGCTTCAGCTTCGTGTGGCAGCAGCTCCTCCCTAATTCTATCTTCAATCCATTAAGGTCCCTCATCATCAATTAAAGCACAAACATGAGTATTGTTGGGGAAATTTTTTTGAGGGGATATGACTTGCCTGCAATATGGATCCGGAAGCCAATTATCTCCCCTGATGAGGACCCTTTCTCCATTACCAATTCGCCAAGAAGCTCCTTGATGAACAATACTTCTTGCTTTTAAAATGCTTTGCCAAGCATACAAGCCATGTGTCTTTACCTCCTCATCCAAAATAGAACAATTTGGGAAATATTTGGCTTTGAATACCTTATAAAAAAGGGAATTGGTATTGTGGATGACTCTCCATACCTGCTTTCCAAGAAGAACAAGATTGAATTGTTGTAAGTCTTTAAATCCCAATCCACCTTGAATCTTTGGTAAACACAATTTCTTCCATCCCACCCAATGAATTTTGCGAGCTCACCCTTATATCCCCACCAAAATTTCCTGATTAAGGATTCAATATCCTTACAAAGACACTTTGGGAGATTAAAACAATTCATTGTGAAGGTTGGCATGGATTGGATCACCGCCTTAATCAAGATTTCCCTTCTGGCTTGGGACAACAGCTTTTCCTTCCAACCTTGGATTTTTTTTTCCAAATTCTTTCCCAAATGTAGATGAAGCTCTGTTTTTATGCTCGTCCAACAAAGGATGGAAGTCCCAAGTATTTTTCATAATGTGCTACAACCAAAACCCCTAGCAAATCTGTGATGTGTTCTTGCATTGGTCTTGATGTGTTAGAGCTGAAAAAAATTTGAGTTTTATCTCAATTGATTTGTTGCCCTGACACATGTTCATATTTCTCAAGGATTTCCAGCATGGCTTGGCTATCGTGGTCATTTGCTTGGCAAAATAGGAGGCTGTCATCGGCAAAGAATTAGTGTGAGACCTTGGGACCATCTTTGCAAAGGGAGGAGGCGACCAACGGGAAGGGTCGAGGATTGCTAACTCTAGTTGGTTGGCTTTCTGTGCTGCTTGGTATTCGTATAATTTGTCCTTTGCATCAGCAAAAATCTTTGAGTAAGAGATGGAACAATTCCGTAATCGTGCTGCATTCCTCTTCGTCCATGTACTCCAAGCAACAAATGCAAACAGCTCTGTCAGATTTGGTTCGTTGCAATGAAAAATACCTGTTAGTAAATCTGCTAAGCAAGTAAATCGGGTTGACAGATTACTACGACATGGTTCAATCTCCCACCAAATCTCCTTAGTCACCTGACACTCCCAAAGAACATGGATAGTGTCTTCCTCCTCCCCATTGCAAAACTCAAAAGTAGAGTCGTGAGTCACTTTACAACGACACAGGTTTTTCCTTGTAGGCAGTGCTTCACGCCAGGCTCGCCATAGAAAATGCTTAATTTTGTAGGGACATTGATACTCCAAATTTTCTTCCAAAAGCAATTGTGTGCTGTCGGATTTGACTGCCCCTGCTTCAGACAAATTCTTGGCTTCATCAAGCATACGGTAGGTAGATTTTGTTGAGTAAACTCCATTCTTTGTTCTTTGCCAAATCAAAGTATCAACTGGTCTGCGATGACTAAGGGGAATACTGAGGACAGCTTTAGCTTCGTGTGGCGGCAGCTCCTCCCTAATTCTATCTTCAATCCATTGAGTTCCCTCATCATCAATTAAAGCACAAACATGAGTATTGTTGGGGAAATTTTTTTGAGGCGATATTACTTGCCTGCAATATGGATCCGGAAGCCAATTATCTCCCCTGATGAGGACCCTTTCTCCATTACCAATTCGCCAAGAAGCTCCTCGACGAACAATACTTCTTGCTTTTAAAATGCTTTGCCAAGCATACGAGCCATGTGTCTTTACCTCCTCATCCAAAATAGAACAATTTGGGAAATATTTGGATTTGAATACCTTATAAAAAAGGGAATCGGTATTGTGGATGACCCTCCATACCTGCTTTCCAAGAAGAGCAAGATTGAATTGTTCTAAGTCTTTAAATCCCAATCCACCTTGAATCTTTGGTAAACACAATTTCTTCCATCCCACCCAATGAATTTTGCGAGCCTCACCCTTATATCCCCACCAAAGTTTCCTGATTAAGGTTTCAATATCCTTACAAAGACACTTTGGGAGTTTAAAACAATTCATTGTGAAGGTTGGCATGGATTGGATCATCGCCTTAATCAAGATTTCCCTTCTGGCTTGGGACAAGAGCTTTTCCTTCCAACCTTGGATTTTTTTTTCCCAAATTCTTTCCCAAATGTAGATGAAGCTCTGTCTTTATGCTCGTCCAACAAAGGATGGAAGTCCCAAGTATTTTTCATAATGTGCTACAACCGAAACCCCTAGCAAATCTGTAACGTGTTCTTGCATTGGTCTTGATGTGTTAGAGCTAAAAAAAATCTGAGTTTTATCTCAATTGATTTGTTGCCCTGACACATGTTCATATTTCTCAAGGATTTCCAACATGGCTTGGCTATCATGGTCATTTGCTTGGCAAAATAGGAGGCTGTCATCCGCAAAGAATAAGTGTGAGACCTTGGGACCATCTTTGCAAAGGGACATGCCTCTTATTAAACCACTGTTTTCAACCTATTGTATAAGTGAATGGAGGCCTTCTGCATGTAAAAGAAACAATTAAGGCGATAAAGGATCTCCTTTTCGGAGACCTCTATTAGGCTGGAATAAACCATGGGGTTCACCATTCACCAAAGTTGAGAAAGAAACCGACCTTATGCACATGCTAATAAGGGAAACCCATTTCTCATCAAATCCCAGTTTTTCCAAAAAATTCCACTCAACCCTATTATAGGCCTTACTCATGTCAAGTTTAAGAGCCGTGGATCCAATTTTTCCTTGCCTTTTATTTTTTAGGTAGTGAAGCCACTAAAATGTTATCACAAAAGCACTATATGATTAAACATATGGTCAAGTGTTTTTAACACACACACACCAACAGATGTAACCAAATCACCCAAAAATATGATTGGATTTTTATTTTTTTTGAGTTTTTGTAAATCAATAAAATGAACTTATAAATTCGTTTTTTTATTATTAAATTTAAGAGAAGTTCATGTTTGATTGCAAAGTGTAATCCTACAAAATTTTAAAAGATATCAAGTGAGCAACAAAAATCCTTTTATCATAGTAAGCAAACTGCTAGCCTATCAAGAGACCTTATTTTGCAATACTTGGCTAGCTCTAAATATTTAGTTTAATTGATGCACAGTTCATAACCACAAGTCCCACGATGCACAATTTATTAGCTAACAAGAGCATACCTAACAAGTAACAAGTAACAAGTAACAAATGCTACATACACAACATAGATTTTATTTTTGAGCAATGTCTATTTCACACACTACATTATGTGTGTAAGTGAGTGTGTGCAATAAATATTTCTCTTTATTTTTATTGTACATTGCAATTTGTAAGATAGTAAACACATTGCCACAAGGGAATATTCCAAGTTTTAGACAAACTGATCCAAGTATTCATCCACAGTGGTGTATTTCACCTCTGGATAAAGCTCTGAAGCCTCCATGCCAAAAGAAGCCTTAACCTCAGAGTTTGTAAGATTTCCCTTCACAAATATACCGTGGGCAATGGATAGGAAAAGGTTGAAGGGACTGGGAGACTCTGCAGAAAAGCAAAAATAAGTATCAGATAGCCCAACCATCTATGAAACTGTCAACATTCTCTGGCTAGTACGTGGAACTGAGGTAACAAATTCCAAATGAGGTAACAAAGTGTACCCTAACAAATTAGATCGAAAAAACTCACACATCTAAGGGAGGAGGAGATATATGATCCAAATCAAATTAGATCTATAAGAAATCACTACAAATCAACAGGTAAATTGTTCTTACTAACCTTGGATTTTCTTTAGAAGTTGATCCTCCAGAAGATAAGTTTTTTCAAGGGTCTTGCCAATCTTCTTCTCCCATAGGGAAACAATCTCATTGAAGGACAAAATATTTGCCGGGGGTCTAATATGAAGGACCTTGTTCAAGGTTCTTGGATCGTCCACTGCTTTTATGGTATAAGTCGCAATATCCTCTTCTTTGGAAAAAATTACAATTACTTGGTCATCTTTAACCGAAGTAGTTGATCTAGTTGACTTATATCTAGTAAAAGGTGCACACACGTACGCACATACATAAGCAAATGAGAAAGTCTTGACAAGTTTAAAAAGAAAGATGATTGACTTTATATTAATACCTTTGGTGTTTCCATCTCCAATTATTTCTACTTTGTCCCTAGGTGGAGGAGCTGTGAAACTGCGAGTGCCACCTTTAAGTGCAATTCCGAAGATAGGCAAAAAGTACCCAGCAAAGCCATTGGACACAAGGTAGGTATATGGAACTCCTTCAGCCTCGATGGATCTTCGGATGCTAGCCTTGACCGTGAGATGATGTTCAGTTGGATCAACTGCCTTGGCACGATCCACATCAACTCCAAACTCGGACGGAAAGAACATCTGAAACCCACCAATATTTCATTGTATATAATGTAAGTTTCTTGATTTCTCATTTAGTTCAACAATTACTAGCCAAACAGCTAATAGAAGAAGTTAAATTGCATATTTGGTCATCAAATTTTGCTTTTTTGCTTTAACATGTTTCAAAAAAGTCATTACTATCATTTGATAGAAGTAAATTGCTGAAATAATAAATGAATTAATGAAACTGAGGTCACTTGGAGGATGTTGGGCCTATGACATGACATGAATTCCATTTCTCACATCTACAATTTTCATTTATTTTATGGTGATAAGTATCTTTTTGAAACAATTTTTGAAAGTAAAGAGATTAAATTTAAAGGACGATTTGATAGGCCAAAGGTAGTTGAAAACTAAACAAGCAACTTTACAAAAGAGGAAAAAAAAGGTTGGAAAAATATTAAAAAGTTTTAGGAAAGATTTGTGCCTTGCCTTGATATTTCCAGCTTCTTTGATGGCAGCAACAATCTTCACTTGATCAGCTATCTGTTCTGGTGATCCAAGTGCACAGATCACTACATCAACTTGCTTGATTGCCTTCACCAAGCTTTCATGATGATATATGTCTCCCTGTGAAACAATCACATGACTTTCAAGATCAATATACTAATCCAAAGTATTAAAAACACACCCACGATGTGGAGAACTAGAGTTTGTACATACATGGAGAAGTGTCACTCCAGAGCTCTTGAAGCTCTCAATGAGTTTAGACTTTTCAGGATTAGAAGCTGTGTTTTCTCTGACCAATGCAAAAGTGGGGTGCCCAGCTTTCGCACTTTCCTCTACAATGTATTTTCCAATGTATCCAGACCCTCCAATTATGAAAATCTTGCTTTTTTGTGCCATTCAGAGAGAATTTCAAACTGAATAGATTAATAGGGTTTGAGAGAAGCAGAGAGTTGGACTATCGTAGGGGCAGTTCTCAGTTTCAAACAAAGGAAGCCAGAGCTCCTTAAATACAAGTAAATATACAGAAACGTCTTTGTTTGATTCCTTCAACTATTTTTTTTAAGACAACGTATCATTCCTTAATTCTATTAGTTATAGGTTTTGTTATGATATTTCGTCATGCAATGTGCAAGATGGCTCATAGTCATAGATGTCTCCCTGTAAAACATTAGGACGACTTTCAAGATCAATATACTAAGCCAAAGTATTAAACACACGCAAGTTGTGAAGAATTAGACTTTGTACATACATGGAGAAGTGTCACTCCAGAGCTGTTGGAGCTCTCAATGAGTTTATACTTTTCAGGATTAGAAGCTGTGTTTTCTCTGACCAATGCAAAAGTGGGGTGCCCAGCTTTCGCACTTTCCTCTGCTATGTATTTTCCAATGTATCCAGTCCCTCCAATGATCAAAATCTTGCTTTTTTGAGCCATCCAGAGATGATTTCAAATGATTAATGGGTTAAAGAAAAGCAGAGAGTTGGACTATCTTGGTGTAGTTCTCAGTGTCAAACAAAGGAAAACAGAGTTCCTTAAATGCATAATCAGCAACTTTCTTGGACTATCTTGGATTTCAAATGATTTCAAATGATTAATGGGTTAAATAAAAGAGTTGGACTATCTTGGTGTAGTTCTCAGTGTCAAACAAAGGAAAACAGAGTTCCTTAAATCCATAATCAGCAACTTTCTTGGTCTCATGGATGCGTACCACATCCCCAATATAATAAAGGTGAAATGAATGGCTCTCTGTTTGACTTTTTTATGAAATTTTTTTAGACAGCCTCTCATTCCTTTGATTTTGTTTTTGAAGTTATATTTCCTTTGTTAATTCTATATTAGTTATATAGGTTTTGTATATGATATTTCGTCATGCAGTATGCAAGGGGATCACAGTGACTTCTACTATAGAAAAACGGATGTACGGGTTCATCTAACAGTTCCGTTCCTATCAAAAAAAAAGTTCAAACGTACTTGCTGACATTCGTGCTAACCTCCAAACGTAGGTGCTGAGCTCCAACTGTTCTATTTTTTTTTTTTTAAGAATCTCAGATACTTGGTAGAGTTTCATTCCATTAAATGAATAAATAATAAAGTAATTAAAGTTTGAATCGTACTATAAGTAAATCTTAGATTGTAAATTAAACAAATGTGTACGGCATTGTCCAATGAGAGGGGGAGAGTGCCATTTCTTTTTTTCAAGGTTTTGATTTTGTTTGGAACTTACTGATGTGAATGCTCTATTTTTAACCAAAAAACCAAGTTTAATTTGAAAAATCTCACTAAGTATAGAATTATATGAATGTGTTGTTTTTGAAGCCTGATTTATATTATATACTACTCGGAGTAAAATTCGATATATATATATATATATATATATTTAAAAATATACAGAACAACTCTTCAAGGTAAAAGTACTATAGTATCTACCTTCATGTTGGGCACAATTCCACATATCAAGATTTAAGAGCAATTTTCTATAAAGCCTTTTCATTCAAGATAAGGAGAATCAAAACTATTTGTTCTTTTACTTGAGTGAGATAATCAATTTTGTGGAAGAGAAGGTCAAATAGAACTATTCGATGGAGAAAAAGAAGCTGACAAGACAAATGATCTGGTGATGTGTTAAGTAAGCTATTGACTCAGTAAAAAATACCAAACTCTAGTGTTAGGACATATGTGATTCACTTGTTAGGAACATATGTCACTATTTTATATAATTGGCTAATCTTTTGACAAAACGCACTTTACTTGTATTTGGGTAGATCTGAGGATGTGTTTAATACTTCAAGAAACTGTGTTTCAAGATCAAGTGTTGAAGTCATGCAAGTCTATCCAAGATTCAAGCTGAAAAGTGCAAGTTCATTAAAATTCGACAGCTAGCCATCTATCGAGCTTAAGAAGCTGTTCCAGCCCCGTGGCTCGACAACATCTCGACAGATGCTATCTATCGAGGTTTATGGAAAAAACAGAATTCCAATTCTGTTTTGATTCTAATCCGGGATTATGTGTTTGAGTCTTCTTTTCTCATAACCCTAGACATATAAAAGGATTATTTTAAGGGCCGTCAAAGTGTTCACAAGTTGCACAAGTGTTGAACAAAGTTTGTTCAAGCAAATTGTGACCGGAGACAGAATTTGCCCTAGTTCATTGTTCTTGTGTAGAAGTTGCTGTGTTTGTGCACTGTTGGGTTTTGTGACCAAGCATCTTCTTGATCTTCATCGTGGATGAACTGAAAAACTTTGCAGCCAACAACTTTCTCTAGTTGGTGATTGAAGTCGCGTACTGGGATTCACGCAATTGGTTAGTCACGTACTGGGAGCCGTGCATCAAAAGGGGAAATTGTCACTACAGAACAAGTCCAATTGGGTATTGGGGTAAGGGTTCAACTGTAGGTTGGTATAAGATACTTGGATTCTTTTACTTGTAACCACTTGTTGTGATAATAGTGGAATTTCGGGAGTGGTGACCTGAAAATCACCCGGTGGGGTTTTTGCCGTGTAGGTTTTCCCCATTCATAAACAAATCACCGTGTCAATTTATTTTCCGCTGCAAACTTAGTTTAATTAGTGATTTATTTGTGCTACCACGCGTTTACATGTTAATTTGATTAATTAATTCACTTGGCTAATTAATCAATTAATTCATCACAAGGGGTCAATCCGTTTTTGGCCTATCATCTAGTAATAAAGATTACAAACAAACTAGACACCAATAGTGTCAAAAATCCAACAATCACAATCAATTATAAAAACCAAGATTGACAAGTAGACTAGCTATAAAAGCCCAAGAATGACGAGCAACTAGACAAGACGAGACATGCATATGAAATAGATAAGACCAACACCTCATTTGGACCTTGTATCAAAAGATACCAAATGAAACCCACAATAGTATATCAAAGTTTACAAATTTTCACTAAAAAATTAACGTGACTATATATTTTGAAAACTCAATTGTTGGATTGCATGGTTTTTATGTTCTTAACATGCATGACAAATATCAACATTTGGGTGGCCTAGTTAGTAAGAAACCGGGCCAACAAGTCTCAGAACTTGGGTTTGAGCCTCAACAACTAGTTGTGTGTTGGTGCTCCTTATATCCCTTCTGCGTCCCAAAAGGTCAACCTAACTTAACTAATCGGGAGTATGGGGTACTACCTGGAAGCGATTAGGATGGTACTAGTACTATGGTTATGCCTAGGTAGAGAAGCCACACTAGTCGCCCTCCCCCCTCCTAACCATTTTTTTCTACCCAAAAAAAAAAAAAATATATATATATATATATATATACACACATGCATGTCAAATTTTGTTCAAATATGATATTATTTACAATTAAATCCATAAAAAAAATTTTATGCATAATTTAGTAGTACAAAAATTTGAAATTTGAAATTTAAATATTTAATTAATAACATAGTTATTGATCTTTCATCTTCGTGAAATTTTGCAAACATAGATGATATAATAAAAAAATGGAATTTTATGGTGGATTTATTAAAATTTACATCCAATAAAAAGATATAGGGAGTTTGTAGTCATTGCTTATAAATTAGTTTGTAGGCAAACTTTGTTCCTTGTAAATCAATAAAATAAACTTAAAAAGCTTGACTCTTAGGTCCCGTTTGGTAAATGAGTTTAAGTAATGTTGTTTGTAATTTTTTGAAATACGTGTAGGTGGAAAAGTGTGTGATGTTGTTTAAAAACTAAAAATGAGTTGTTTAATAACTCTATCAAACGGGGCCTTACCATTTCAAGAATTATTTGTATACAATTGTTTTTTAAAAAAAAATTAAGAGAAGTTCATGTCTAATAGTAAAGCGTAATTTTACAAAACTATAAAAGAGATCCAGTGATCAAAATAAAAGAAGACCAGCATAATTTTTCCTTTTGTTTTGATGTACCCTGCAATGAGAATAAACCAAGCACTTTAATGAATGCATTTACAATAATTTTACAAGCAACACCTTGAGGGCAATTCTATTAGATTTGCAACAAAATTATTCTAAAACTTTGTTCAGACCAAGTTAAAGGCCAATTGGACCGTTCTTGTAATCGGCATTGCTTTGTATGCAGACGTAAACCATTCACAATTTCACATTTACTGTAAAGAAGAAAAAAAAAATGGACATCATCTTAGATGCTAAGGAAGTTTTTGTCAATCCAATGACACTATCTAGACAAACATGACCCATTTTCTAAACAAACACGCATAAAAAGAAAATGAAGTTTTGTATGTATTTAATTGACTTGCAGACCTAAACCATTCACAATTTCACCTTCTCAAAAAAAAAAAAAAAAATACAAATTAGGTAGTTGACTAAGATAGGATTAAATATTCACCATAGAATTCAACAACTTCTCCAATATTAATAATAAAAACAATGTTACAATCAATATGATTACCGATCTCGACACTTTTTATTATTTAATTATGTATAAATACTGTCAATTAGTTTTGTGAAATCAATCATGAAATATATATTCTTATAAAGTAAATAATTAATTTTGTTCTCACATTAAAAAAATATTAATATAATTTCTTTTGTTCTATTTTAAAGGAAAAAATATATACTTTATTCTTTTAAACGACAATAACAACAACAATAATAATTGACTCTTTTTTTTTTTTAGAATAATAATAATAACTTACTGGAACAAACCAGGCATCTTTTATAAATATTCAATTTTCAAGGATAAAAACGTAATTCAACAACGTGTTACACTTTGTTTTGATGACACACGATCTATACTTGGGGCACCCTTTTTGAGAATTGGCACTAAACTATAAGGTTTAGCATTGAAAATAGTGGCCTATTAATTATTTATTTTGAAAATAACTTAGAGAAATTGTTTTGTTATGAACAAATTTCCTTATTTTATGTTTAATGGATCTCATCGACTCTTCTCTATTTTCAAACTCCTTTAAAAAAAAAAAAAAAAAAAAAATCCTTTTATCAAAGTTAGCAAACCGCTAGCCTATCAGAAGACCTATTTTTGCAATACTTAGTTCTAAATATTTACTTATAATTGATGCACATCTCATAATCAAAAGTCACCTCGATGCACAAATAATTAGCTAAAATTGGGTTCAGAGGATTTTTTTTCATTGCCCTCCAGCAAAAGCAAAAGAAAATCTGATTTGAAGCACTGAGAAATTAACATGTTCTATCACTAAATAGGCAGCTATAAGATAACAAGAACCTCATAATAAGGATTGATTTTTTAAATTTTCATTACTGGAAGCACAATTTGACTAAGATATTGACATGAAACGAAGTTACAAATTAAGGTCACAATCCAAGGTTTTTACACGACACAAAGAAGGGCATAGCTAACAAATAACAAATGCCTCATAGACAACAGAAATTTTATTTTTATTGTACACTGGAATATAATCATCACATAAAATGATCCAAGTTTTTTTTTAGACAAACTGATCCAAGTATTCATCCACAGTGGTGTATTTCACCTCTGGATAAAGCTCTGAAGCCTCCACTCCAAAAGAAGCATTAATCTCAAAGCTTGTAGCACCTCCCTTCACAAAGACAGAGTGACTAAGGGATAGAAAGAAGTTTAAAGGAATGGGAGACTCTGCAGAAAAGCAAAGATAAGTATCAGATAGCTGGTTTGACTAACCAAGAAGCTACAATTAGCTGGTTTGGCTAATGGTAAAAAGAAATAAAGAGGATATTACAACGAGTTCAAATCTTCTGTCCCACTTTTCTTACTCCACTCTATACTCCACTAATAAAAACTTGCCACATGTTCACCTAACTAATTAAATATTACCATTATTGACTTATTAATACTATCATTATTAATTAATGGTAATAATTAATTAATTAGGTGAATATGTGGCAAGTTTTTATTGGTGGAGTATAAAGTGGTACAGGAAAAGTGAGACAGAAGATTCTATTACAACTCCCCTAATAATCCAAATGAGGTAACAAGGTGTACCCTAATAAATTAGATCTATAAGCAAACACTATAAATCAACTGGTGAAATTGTTCTTACTAACCTTGGATTTTCTTCAGAAGTTGATCCTCTAAAAGATAAGTCTTTTCGAGGGTCTTGCCAATCTTCTTCTCCCACAGGGAGACAATTTCGTTGAAGGACAAAATATTGGCAGGGGGTTTAAGATAAAGCACCTTGTTTAAGGTTCTTGGATCGTCTACTGCCTTTATGGTATAATTTGCAATATCTTCTTCCTTGACAAAAATTGCTGATAAGATGGAAAATAACAATTACTTTTGTCATCTTTAGCCATATTTGTGGATCTATCATCTACAATAAATGAAGAAATTCTCGATAAAAAAAAAATTAAGGAGAAAGATGATTGAATTTTATGCTAACATATTACTAATATAATATACCTTTGGGGTTTCCATCTCCAATTATGACTACTTAGTCTCTAGGAGGAGCTGTGGCACCTGCATGTCCAAAGTTAGGCAAAAAGTACCCAGCAAAGCGATTAGACACGAGGTAGGTATATGGAACTCCTTCAGCCTCAATGGATCTCTGCACGCTGGCCTTGACCCCAAGAAAATGTGCAGCTGGCTCGACCGCATGGGCTCGATCCACATCAATTCCAAACTCTGACGGGATGAACCTCTAAAACCCACCCACATTTCATTGTATATAAGTTTTTCCACCAGTTATTTAATTCATGAGTTACAAGCATATATACATATATGCGTGTGTCAAGAAGTATTTAGTATGATATGTGCCTTGCCTTGATATTTCCGGCTTCTTTGATAGCAGCAATAATCTTCACCTGATCAGCTATCTGTTTTGATCCAACTGCTGAGATCACTATATCAACTTGCTTGATTGCCTTCACCAATCTCATGATGATAGATGTCTCCCTGTGAAAAAATTAGCATAACTTTCCAAGATCAATGTACTAACCAGAGAATTCAACACACGCAAGATGTGGAGAACTAGAGTTTGTACATACATGGAGAAGTGTCACTCCAGAGCTCTTGAAGCTCTCAATGAGTTTGGACTTTTCAGGATTAGAAGCTGTGTTTTCTCTGACCAATGCAGAAGTGGGGTGCCCAGCTTTCGCACTTTCCTCCACTATGTATTTTCCAATGTATCCAGTCCCTCCAATTATCAAAATCTTGCTTTTTTGAGCCATTCAGAGATAATTTCAAATGAAATAGATTAATGGGGTAGAGAGTTGGACTATCTTAGGGGGAGTTCTCAGTTTCAAACAAAGGAAAGTAGAATTCCTTATATACATAAACCGAAACTTCCTTGGCCTCAAGGTACAATGATGCTTACCCTACTCCCCCAATATATTGTAGGTTAGGTGAATGGTTCTTTGTTCGACTTTTCAAGTATTTTTTTTAGACATCCTCTCATTTCTTAGGTTTCCTTTGTTAATTTTAAGCATAAATGCATTTTTATTTTCTTCATTTTAATTCTATTTTTATTTTGATCCCTATTTTTTTATTTTACGGCTTTTAATCCCCAAAATAAAAAATATATGTTATTGTTTTAGTCCCTACTGTCATCTCACTTTTTTATTTTGGAGACTAAAGATGGTAAAATAAAAAAGTAAAAACCAAAATAGAAATATGATCAAAATGTAAAGACCAAACGTGTATTTACGCCTTAATTCTATTTTCCTTTATCTTTGTCCGCAAATCAATTGGCATTCATATGATTGTAGTATTTTTTTTTTTTTCTCTCTATCTCTACAATACAACATTTAAAATAAAAAAATAAAAAATAAAAAATCCTCAAAATTTGCATTTCTCTGCAAAGAAATAATGGTTAATATTATTTTCTTGGGGCAAAAATATCATTTTGGTTTCATTGTCACTTCGATTTCTACATTTCAGTAGTAATTAATTCGGTCCCTGTCATTTTTAACTTACAATTAATTTGGTCCCTACCTCAACTCACTAATGAAAAAGGTCTACGTGGCTAACGAATTGCATAATTGGCACTCTTGAAGCTTACGTAGAAAATAAAATAATAATAAAATATTTTAATTTCGATTTAAAAATTTCACATCAGCATTTGATTTGAAAAAAAAAAAACATTATTTTTTTAATTTCTCAATTTTAAAATAGAAAAAAAAAATTGTAGGAACATTTCCAACATTTTCTCCTCAACCAAACACAAAAATCAAATTTGGCATAGACACAAAAATCAACCCAGCTTAAAAATCTAAGGTGAAAATACACTTTTGGTCATACATTTTGGGCAAATTTCCGTCTTGGTCCCTACTTTTTTGAAGCACATTATTTAGTTCTTGAAAATCGAAAATTGTTACTGTTTTAGTCTTTACTGTCATCTCAGTAACAAAAATTGCAGACTTGGCACACGAAGTGCACATGTGTCACTTTAGACTCTAACAAGGTTAATAAAAATAATAATAAATTTTTTTATTTGGTTACAATTTTAACTAAATAAAATAAACTGAATTAAAAAGAAAAAAAAATCGTATTTCATGAACACAAGAACGCAGATGATGAACTCGGGAACACATAAAATTCAACCACAAAAATCAATTTTAGACCAGAAAATTCACAATAACTAAATTTTGAAGTGACAGCCTTTACCCAGCCACCAAATCCATCACTTGATACACGGACACATCTCTTAGACCCATACCCACCAGGGCCACCACGTGATCCCATGGATCTATTAAGCACAAGTGTACAACAACCATTGCCATTAAAATTGGCTTTATGGGTTTGTTTTTTTTGCATATGGAAATGAAAAGAAAGAAAGAGGAACACAACGGCCCATCTTCTTCTTGTTCTTGGAGTCACCCACTTGGTCTCTACTTCTTTGATATGTGATGGTGTGAGGGTTTGAGTTGTTTAATGGTTCAAAATATGTTTGAATTATGATTGAAATTTGATTGTAGGGTTTGGTATTGATGGATCTTAGAGTGATGGATCTGGGTTTGGTGGTGGTGTTGGATGGTTTTGGTGGTGGTAATTTGGGTTCGATGGTGGTGGATCTAGGTTATTGTGGTGCTAAAGCTAATGCATGTGACACTAGCTATTTGGTTACCAAGAAATTTCAAGAAAGTAAAAAAGAAAATTGAGAAAATAAAAAATGAAGATCTATTTGGTTACTAAGAAATTGCAAGAAAGTAAAAAAGAAAATTGAGAAAATAAAAATGAAGGTCTGTTTGGTTACCAAGAAATAGCAAGAAAGTGAAAAAGAAAAATGAAAATATAAAAAGATTGGTAAATTTGTTTTTTGGAACATGTTTGATTGCCAAGAAAGTTTAATACAAGTTGATAAAGTTACTACAAATGAAAGTAGTTTTTTATTTATTTTTTCAATTTTAAAATAAAGTTGAGAAATTAATTTAACTGTTTTTATTTTTTTATGGATAACTTCTTTTTATTTAGAAACAATTATATTGATAATTGCTAACAAAATGTAAGAACTAAATTAACTGGGACCCAAAATATGGGGACAAAAATATCTTCTTCTTTTTTTTTTAATTGCACACACACATGTGCCTTGTATTCTAGTTATTATTGAATGTTCAATTAGTGTATAAAACACCTTGAACGTTTAGACCCCCAATTTACAAATTATCAATTCAAGCTTAATATCAAACAATTAATGTGCGGAATATGAACATTAGTTCAATACAGAATTGATAAACAATCTAAACCAAATAAAATCACATCCATAGCAGAAATTAAATGGCAAAGATTAAGGGAAGAGAGATGCAAACACAAGGATAACACAACGATGTGTTATCGAAGAGGAAACCGAAGCCCTCGGCATAAAACCTCTCCGCCGCCCTCCAAGCGGTAAATAATCCACTAAAGAATGTAGTTGGGATACATGAACAGCAGAAGACCCTCCAAGCCTAATCTACCCAGTGTACCTAAGCCCTCCAAACTCCTCCAACGAGGTTACGTCGAACCTATTTCTTCTTTAGCTTACCGAATTCCGCTATAAACCATAGCATCAACTAATATGAAATTGGTTCCTTCCTAACTGCTTCCCAAACACTAAATGGCCTTCTCACAGATATGGGTATGGTGAGAAAAGGTTTTGGTAATGTACCTCTCAAGGATTTAACAATGGAGAGGAAGAGAGTAGAGGAATTTGAAGAGTCTCTATGTGAAGATTGTGGATGAATCAATCTTGTTTTTTTCTAGGGTTTCTCTCTCAAAATTCTCTCTAGAAGCTCTCTATATTTCGTGGGTATAAGGGTCTATATATAGTAGGGTGAGAAGGAATGTGAAAAGTCAGTTTTTCCCAAACAGGGTGGTCTGGCGACTTGGCCTCGCGACTGGGCTAAGTCGCAAGTTCAAGCCGCGAGCTAACGGCCTGGCTAGCCTGAGACTTTTGTCCTGTAGTGCAACAGCTGGCATGACTCTTCAGCTCCCCTGCATGCTTCACACGTGTGCCAACTTTGGTGGCTTGCCAGTCGCGAGTCACCCGCGACTCCAGCCGCGAGTCTCTGCATCCTTACACAATCTTGAGCATTTCTTCACACTCTCTCACTCACTACCCTTACATGATTCCCACCTAAATACAGGGTTACTAATTGCTAAAATACAAGCAAATTTGGTACGGAATAAGGATAACAAGATGGTTGATAAAATTCAACATTACAATCTCCCCCTTTGGCTATTCCGTGACAAAACCCTAAAACAGACTCTAGACTTAATATGTGAGTTGGGAACAGTTGAACAAAACTCACTCACACCTAACTCTAGAATCTGATAAGCTCTTGAATCATATGAACAAGAATCTCCTGAAACATAACAACACAGTATCATCATTGTATGTAGAAAAACTTGTAATTGCATATGAGACAAGCACAATGCGATCAAGCAAAATAGAATGAGAAATAAACCATGGCTTGACCTAACAGGCAATCACTATAAAATAGTGACCACAATACTCATTCACACTTGGAATGAACATCCGGACATACAAGCCAATAAGCTCAATGCAAATCACTTGCATGCCCAACACTCAACCAATGCACAATACATAAAGTATATGCATCTAGGAACAAAATCCTACAAGGGCACAAGAGTGAGAATACTTAAAGAAAATGCATAACATTTAGTTAGAGGTATTAGGCAACATAACATAAAGGCTGTATAGCATAGTACAAACCATAAAAGCTTACAAAATCTCATGGAAACAAACCCTAAAAGCTTACAAAAGCAACATGGGCACAAACACGACATTTTAAATAGCTAAGCATAAACATGAACTATGAGCAAAGCAAAAACATAGTTAATATAACACAAAACTCTTTCTCTTTTTCTCCCCCTATCATGAATCATAGGAGCTGTGATAAACTTGGAACATTTATACCTGTAACCTAAAATACTTGCACAAAACACATTAGACCCTTAAAGTATAGCAAGTAATAAAAGGGCAAGTATAATGAATTTCTCCCCCTACAAATGTGCACAAGAAATAGTATACTCTCCCCCTTTTTGACACAAATAGACAAAGGGGTCAATGAGAAAAGAGGGCAAGAGATGAAGGTATGAACAGTGATAATGATGTATGAGGGAAAAAATGAAAAGTTTTTGAAAACGACCTTGAAAATAACCGTCAATATGCAAAACACGCGATTTTCGCGACTGAGCCAAGTCGCGTGCAAGTCGCCAAAACAAGCCGCGAGAAACCTAGAAACCAAAAAATTGAAAATTTTTCTAAGTGTTTTTCGTGACTGGAAAGTCTACCCGTGAGAGAGTCGCGAGGTGAGCCGTGAAAATCTCTGTGTACCCCTAGCGACTGGACCTTCCACCCACGAACAAGTCGCCATACTGAGCCGCGAGAAACATAAAAACCCAAAATTTGAAAAATATTCTAAGTATATTTTGCGACTGGGACATTGACCTGCCAGTGAGTCACGAAAAATCTCTGTGTGGGCTTGCGACTGGACCAACCCGCGACTGAGTCGCCAGAATAGGGCAACACTGTTTTTTTGAAGATTTTGACAATTTTTGCAAAAACAAAATACTTTCCAAAAACAACTAAACACACAAAAATCTTTTTGTGTTTGATTAACAAGAATTGAGCATGTGAAAACAAATTTAATCAAGTACAATCACACAAATGAATATGACATTCATTAAACATAGACTTGTGTGATGTGTGTGGATATCATCAATGAGATAGTCCTTAGTCTAATGTGAAGCTTCAATGATCAATTCAACCAAGACATACACAATTAGCACTAGATAATGTGACCCATCTCAATTATAGAAATATGCATATATAACCTCCCATAAGACTTGATAACATAACTTTGAAGTTTTTCAATTTGGCTCCATATACATCATATCATTTGATCCTTTTTGGATCAATACATCTCATTGTGAGAACGATGCCTGAAATTTTTTATATTTCAATTTGATGGGTTAGCCTTTGGCTCTTTAGGCATCATATAATTTTCATAAACATCACTTTCCCTTTTTCCTAGTCAAATACTAGTATGTGCGACAGGCTTTTGCAGCTCAATATCTCTTTTTATTTGGAGATTTACATTTGGTGAGCTCTTTTAAGCAAAGACAATAAACTAAATAAGTGGGAAGATATATAGGCACAAGTCTATGTATGTCTCAATATCAACAAAACCATTCACATAGATGTCAAGATTTCTTCCATAATGATATAAGTGCACAGGGGACAAGCTACGCTCGGAAATGCACAAGGCCATTAGTACAAAGGTACAAGGCAAAACATGTTTTGAGACAAAACTCAATAATGTCGATCAAACTTTTTGATTTTCTACTTTTTATGCGTTTTTGGATTTTTGACACAAAAACTAGAAAAGATTGATAAAAAACAATGTAAAAAAAAAAATATATATATATATATATATTCAAAGTAAAAAGCAAACGAGCACAATTTTCAACACATGCTGGAACGATAACAAAAAGCATTCAACCAATCAAAGTCACAAAGCATAAAAAGTATTAATGCATGGACATGTTGTAATGCTTATGCATGAGTACCCTTTTTCACCCACACGGCACGTGCGTTTGGGGTGGTATCCCTAGAGGATTGGGTATAAGTGTTTTGGCTTCCAAACCTTTTGTTGAAGCTTGCCAAACAGGTGGTGAATGCATTAATCATCCTCATCACATCTCTCATTCCAGGATCACCATTTTGACCTCTTGATGACTCAACAGCCCAAGTCCTCTTGTCATTTCTTGGTCCTCTTGACCTTTGATCAGTTGCATTCTTCAATGCTCTAAGCTTATGACAATTAGGTCGGGTGTGTCCTTGAAGTCCACAGTGATGACAAACTTGGTTCATTCTAGGACCTTTTTGTGATCTTGGAAGAGATGTCCCTCTGGCTTCAGACCTGACCACAGATTGGTTCCGGGGCTTATTCAACACCTTTTGGTCAGCCACAATCTTATTCTTTTCAACCTTTGCCTTCTCCACAGTAGGGGCAACTACAACCGGTTCTTTGGCCTTCACAAACTTCACTTCTTTGGAGATATTCATAGCTGAACTACTTTCTCCAGTATATCACAATCCAATTCTATCGGAGAACGATTTTTGTTGGGAAAGGACTTCATCAAGCTTCTTAGTGGAGACCCTCTCTATCTTGGCATTTGCTTGAACCACTTCAAGCTCAAGAAATTTGACCTTTGTGTAAGCTTCAGTCAGCTCACCATTCAGTGTCTCCATTGCACATTTGGTCTCCTTGTATTGCGCTAGAAGACTCATATAGTCTTCCTCTGCCCTCTTCATCTTTTTAATGGCTGCCTTAGCCACTTTTGCATATTCACCGGTCTTCTCAAGGAGGGAATTAGAGGTTTCTTGCAGTCCCACTGTACCTTCATCTTCCTTATCATCGGATTCTTCTACTATCCCCACTGATTCCAATTCAGTGTGCTCACCAAGCTCTTCCACCAACACACTCAAATCATCCGAAGATTGCACAGGTGCAATGGTCATGTATGCAGAGTAGTTTCTCTTTCTAAGGCGAAGACCTTCATCTAAAGATCCAATGATGTTGCTACCTGGATGGTTTTTGATCACTCTTGATGATGGCTTCTTTGATGGGGACACTTCATCATTCCGGGAGATAGGAGGATGAACTTCCGGAGGAGTGAGAGGACTTGATGTTCTAGACATTGATCTTGCTTCCAATCTTGAGTTCACAGGAGTTGATTCCTTTTCTAGTGTAGGTCCTTCAACTTCAATATCTTGTGCTTCAACCTCTACTGTGAGTTCTTTGGAGCTTGGCCCTTCTCCATCATCAACCATCTCTACCTTTGTTATAGCATCATCAACTTCCACATTGATGGACTCCATTACCATCTTTGTTCTCTTGTTGAATACTCTATATGCCCGACTATTAGTAGAATACCCAAGGAAAATGCCTTCATCACTTTTCGCATCAAACTTCCCAAGGTTCTCACGATCATTGAGAATGTAACACTTGCTTCCGAATACTCAAAAGTACTTCACTTTTGGCTTCTTTTCATTCCAAATTTCATATGCGGTCTTCTTTGTTCCAGCTCGAAAATATATTCTATTACCAATGTGACATGAGGTGTTCACAGCTTCTCCCCAAAACTTTTAAGGAATTTGCTTGTTGAATAGCATAACTCTCGCCATTTCTTGAATCACCCGATTCTTCCTCTCAACCACCCCATTTTGTTGAGGAGTTTTCGAAGCTGAAAATTCCTTTTTGATTCCATTCTTCTCACAAAATGACTCAAATCTTGCATTCTCAAATTCCTTGCCATGATCACTCCTTATCTTGACAATAGGAAACCTTTTCTCATTTTGTAGTCTCTTGCAAAGAATTTTCAATTTCTCACATGCTTCTGATTTTTCTCTAAGAAATTCAACCCAAGTATATCTTGAGAAATCATCAACAATGACCATAATGTACCTTTTTCCTCATAGACTTTCAATTCTTGTAGGCCCTATTAAATCGACATGAAGAAGCTCTAAACAACGTGAGGTAGCAATCACATTCACCTTGTGATGACTTGCCTTTATTTGCTTTCCTATTTGGCATGCACCACAAATTATCTTCTCTACCTTTCCAAACTTTGGAAGTCCCTCAACAGCTTCAAGTTTAGATACTTTAGCTACTTGTTTGAAACTTGCATGCCCAAATCTATGATGCCAAAGTTCCAACATGTCAACACGAGCACTTCTACAAGAAATTGGTGCCGTAGGAACTACTCCGTAGCAATTGTCGGTAGTCCTATTTCACTTCAAGACTTGAATCCCTTCTTTATCAATGATTATGCACCCCTTCTTTGAGAATTGAACAAGGAAGTCTTCATCACATATTTGAGTAATGCTTAAGAGATTCGCCTTCAGCCCTTTGATGTATAAGACATCCTTCAATAGAGGTAATCCCGGTATCTCAACAGTTCCTTTGCCAAGAACTTGAGCATGACTTCCATCACCAAATGTCACATAGTCACCAACCTTCTCTTTGAGAGACTTAAACAGTGATTTATCCCCTGTCATGTGACGAGAACAGCCACTATCAAAATACCATAAACATAAATTGAAAACCTTCAAAGAAGTGTGCACAAATAAGCAAGCATGGGACAAGCACTCTTGACCTTCAAACAGAAACTTATCTTCATTTTCCATGCCCTTGTTAGATTGAATTCTCTTTTTCAGATTATCAACCTTATCACACAATATTCTATTTCTTCTTTTATACTTTTTAATAAAAGAATTAGACTCACATAGACTATGTGTAATATGTGATTCTCATTTTCAAAATATTTCAGCATGTGAACAAACATTCTAGCATGTTTCTTTGTTTTTAATAACTCTAGGAGTTCATTGTTAGGATAACCTTCAAACATACTCATAGAGTCATTATCACAAACATTTAAACCACAATTCAACATAACCTTTTCCATAGCTTCATCCATAGCTAAGGGGTCAAGGATCGCACTTAGGTAATTAAATCACAGCAAGTGCACCCGCTCTGATACCAATTGAATGTTCAATTAGTGTATAAAATACCTTGAACGTTTAGACCCCCAATTTACAAATTACCAATTCAAGCTTAATATCAAACAATTAATGAGTGGAATATGAACATAAGCTTAATACAGAATTGATAAATAATCTAAACCAAATAAAATCACATTCATAGCAGAAATTAAATGGCAAAGATTAAGGGAAGAGAGATGCAAACACGAGGACAACACAACGATGTGTTATCGAAGAGGAAACTGAAGCCCTCGGCGTAAAACCTCTCCGCCACCCTCCAAGCGGTAAATAATCCACTAAAGAATGTAGTTGGTTGGGATACATGAATAGTAGAAAACCCTCCAAGCCTAATCTACCCAGTGTACCTAAGCCCTCCAAGCTTTACTCCAACGAGGTTATGCCGAACCTATTTCTTTTTTAGCTTACCGAATTCCGCTATAAACCATAGCATCAACCAATATGAAATTGGTCCCTTTCTAACTGCTTCCCAAACACCAAATGGCCTTCTCATAGATATGGGTATGGTGAGAAAAGGTTTTGGTAATGTACCTCTCAAGGATTTAACAATGGAGAGGAAGAGAGTAGAGGAATTTGAAGAGTCTCTATGTGAAGATTGTGGATGAATCAATCTTGTTTTTCTCTAGGGTTTCTCTATCAAAATTCTCTCTGGAAGCTCTCTACATTTCGTGAGTATAAGGGTCTATATATAGTAGGGTGAGAAGGAATGTGAAAAGTCAGTTTTTCCCAAACAGGGTGGTCTGGCGACATGGCCTCGCGACTGGGCTGAGTCGCGAGTTCAAGCCGCGAGCTAACGGCCTGGCCAGCGTGGGACTTTTGTCCTATAATGCAACAGCTGGCATGACTCTTCAGCTCCCCTGCATGCTTCACACGTGTGCCAACTTTGGCGGCTTGTTAGTCGCGAGTCACCCGCGAGTCTTTGCATCCTTGCACAATCTTGAGCATTTCTTCACACTCTCTCACTCACTACCCTTACATGATTCCCACCTAAATACAGGATTACTAATTGCTAAAATACAAACAAATTTGGCACGGAATAAAACCAGCAAGATGGTTGATAAAATTCAACCTTACAATTATTATCACAGTGACTTCAGACTTCTACTTCATTTGTTTATTAACTTTAGAACAACCCCATAGTCTACTTTAATCAACAAAGACATAAGTAAGGAACATGGATATCTTTCCTGTCCAGGTTCAAGTTCCTGAATTTATTCAAGTTTCTTAACTTGGTACAGTTTGTAGATTGAAGTCAAACCCAGGATGCATGGTTTCTTCCTCTGACATTTTCACACAATTGTTTGAGCATAATATCAAAACGGATTTATAATATAATTTTGTAGAATAGGGTCACATCTAATAACGATAAGATTTTTAAAACGCTCTAACGTAGGTGCTGACCTCCAGCCGTTTCAAAAAAAAAAAATTATTTTATTTTTTTAGAATCTCAAAGTAGAGTTTTATAATCAGATTGAACATACAATACAATCTATGATCGTATCTAGCCACACTTTAAATTGTATTAGTGTTGGACATGGCAAGCTATTGGCTGCGGTATAGTATATTATATTTAGAGACGGCCACAAGCCGTGGTTGGGGAGAAAGTATACCATGTTTCGGTAATACCAACTCGGTATCTGTTTTGGTATTTCTTACCCAATAAATGAGTGACACCTGTTTCAAAAAACCACATCAGACTATTCTAATAAATGATAATGACACTGACAAAACTATCGGGAAGATAAATTAATCATTTATTGGAGTAGTCTAATGTGGTTTTTTGAAATAAGTGTCACTCATTTATTGGGTAGGAAATACCAATACAGATGCTGAGTTGGTATTACCGAAACATGGTATACTTTCTCATGGTTGGGTGGGGTAGACCTAATTAATTTGAGACTCGAACCTCGATTTGCATGCAGTACCCAAATTTAAACCCAACATGAATAGTGGTTTAATAGGTTTGCAATAATTTTTTTTTTTTTTTTAAATACAAGATAGAAACTCTATTTTATCTTAATTTAAGTTTATATGTATGTGAAACTCCTTCCTGAGAACTTAAACCCTGACCTTTGCCTTTTACACCCCATAAACACTTATACTTGTGGAATGACTATCATGCCAAGGGTGCGCGGTGGTGCAATAATCTATTCAAAACTACTTGAATAATGGTTTTGAGTCTTTGATGTTGAGTAGTACTAAGACCACAACTTATTCCACAAGTTGTGAGTGGTGGAGAAAAAGTGGTGGGTCCATGTGGGTCCACACCTCCACAGTTGTGGAATAAGTTGTGGTACTAGCATTACTTTTTGACGTTTCCCATTTTTCATATCTATCTATATTACTGTCATGCCTCGAACCCAACTATAAAGATAGGCACGTGACAACGGCCGCACGCTTATAAAGTAAGCACCCTTCAAGTGTGCAAGGCTTTCTTTCCAACTAAAATTTATCCAAAAAAATTACATCAAATAAATCCAAAATTCCTCAACAATTTCTTTATTAATAGATCTCCAATAATTTGAAAGGAACAAAATCCAAACCTCATGTAAATAATGCCAATTGGCTAATATATATAAGACTATTACAAGACCATCTAATCCCAAAATCACTACACTTCTTTCCTTGCTCACAACACAACAGCAAAATTTCCAAAACTTGTTATTCTTCACAATCTAAAACTGGAGGGGAAAAGGGGGTGAGTTGACAACTTAATAAGTAACCAAAGTTCTAATAAGTTCTATCAAGTAAATAGATCTGGAAAATAATAAGTTGTACTTAAATCGAATATTTTAATCTTACAAATATATCATAGATAGATTAGAAAATAGTCAGTTTTCCATATATCAAAAGTTGTAATTTACAATATGTTCCAAAAACACATAAGCAGTTTCAAGGACTCAAATAGTTCAAATACTCAAACATAATTCATATTCTTAACAATATTTTATAACTATGGTCACGCTATATCCCCGTGACTAGGCATCAGATTCAGATGAAACTAGTTTCGTGCTAATGTATATCCCCCATTAGCTGGGTCCAAAAACACGATAGACTCGTGATGTCCCAGATAGAACTAGTTTCGGTACTAATGAATAACCCCCATTGAGGGTATCAAAATTAAAACATAGTCAAATTGTCCAAAATCATATATATCAAATCATAGTTCAAACAAAAATATATCTCATTCAAATACATATATAAAATCATATATATATATATATATGTAGTAATCAAATAAATTCATGAAGATTCTTTATTCTTTACCTTAAATCAATGTAGCTAGCAATTGAAATAAAATTATAACCATTGTAGAACAATTTTCAATAGCTAAAATACAGTAATATAAGTATAAATAAAATCAATTAGAATGTTGGAATGGCTTGAATTGTCAAAATGGGTGGCTGGACAATTAGACAACAAACCATAGAAAGTTGCATAATTGCTATACGTGAAGGAATGCAAAGAAGTTGCATGAAATTGTTGCATGGACTCAGCCGAATTTATTGACTTCTTGGTTGATAGAAGTCTTGCATTCCCATTGGTCTAGAACACTTGACATGCAGCCGAAATATGTGACTTCATTGAATTCATGAATTGTCAAGGAGTGTGCTAGCCGAATTGTATGAATTCTTTGGCAATAAATGCTTGGCCACTATTGTTGAATTCCTTAACAATTGGTGTTTCACGTTGGTGACATTTCGGCTGAATCCTTGGCTATAAATAGAGGTGGATCAAATGAGGAAGCATGCAAGTGAGCTACGGATAGCAATTAGTGTTTTGCAACTTTTTTCTAAATACAATAGGGTGTTCTCTATTTATTTGTGAGAGAACTAAGGGTGTATTTGGAATTTGGGTTTGTGTGAGAGTGTCTTCAAGTTATTGTTGTAATCTCTACAGTAATAGTGAAAATATATTCTATCGCCTCCAATGGACGTAGGCATATTGCTAAACCACGTAAATTTCTTGTGTCATATTTTTTTCTCTCTCTTCTTTAACCTTGTGTTAACAAATTAATTCACCCAATTCTCACAACATAGGAGAAATGTTATTTACTTCAATCCAATGCCTAAACCCATTAGCAAACCAAATAAAGAATTTACTCCAAACAAGTTTGTCACTAAGATCCTTGAACCTCAAGTCTCAATGCCAGCCAACACCATGGAGACACAAAGCAAAGATGCTAAGACGTGATTAACTAAGTCCTTAGAAGAAACCTTCAAATAATTAGTTTTGACTTCATCTTTTATTTATCAACAAGGATTGGTTTTCTCAGATAGGATAAAAAAAAGAAAGAGAGCAAGGGGGGGTGGACGGCTTCTTCTCTTCTAGAAATCCTTAGCCGTAAGATGCAAAAGCACAAATAAATTCTTAGGTTGGCTAGGGTTTACACGTTACAAGCAGGTATAAATATTACTAACCCCAATATCAGAATTATAAAGTTACCCCTAAAAAAATAAATCTCCTTTAAAAAAAAAAAAAAACAATTTTGGAACCGGTAATCTAGTTCTTTCGACGTTTCTCAATGCTTATATTTTTCCACTTTGGATTTGAAAAGTCAAAACGTGTGGGAATGTCGGTCTTGTATGAACACTGCCGGTGCCGGTCAAGGAACGAAAGTTCGTGTAAAGACTAAATAAATTTCGTGTAAAGACAAAATAGAGGTTTTTAGTTTTATGGACATTTCAATTCATCTATATTATTATTTAAGGAGTTTTTCTTTTAAAAATTTTTTTTTTTCATAGTTTTAAAATATCCCAACACTATTCACTTATAAACACACCGTTAAAATAAACGGGAACGTTGAAGAACAAAAGCTCAAAATATTTTTTAAAATTAAATAGGCTTAATAAGAACGCCAAGGTGAAGAATATGCTAAAAGCATATGACAAAAGGAAGAAAGCATATTCTGAGAGGAGATCCCGCTTCGCCTGGTTGTGGTTTCCTCACTACTTCACAATAAATACCCATTCACTATAATCCACACCTCAAAAACTCTCTCCCTCTATTGCCTTCTGTATACCTGCTGTGTTTCCTTGTTGTTTTTGTTTTCTCTCTCTAAAAAAATCAAATGATGGCTCTCAAAGCTGTTCATGCCTCCGACGTCCCAAACCTCGACCAAAAACAACAAGGAAACACAGCAGGGATACAGAAGGCAATAGAGGGAGAGAGTTTTTGAGGTGTGGATTATAGTGAATGGGTATTTATTGTGAAGTAGTGAGGAAACCACAACCAGGCGAAGCGGGATCTCCTCTCAGAATATGCTTTCTTCCTTTTGTCATATGCTTTTAGCATATTCTTCACCTTGGCGTTCTTAATAAGTCTATTTAATTTTAAAAAATATTTTGAGCTTTTGTTCTTCAACTTTCCCGTTTATTTTAACGGTGTGTTTTTAAGGTCTTTCTTTCATTCTCTTCTTCTGCCTCCATATTTTCTCAACTCTTTTGCTCATAGATTCTGATGGCTCTGCAAATTAACAAAGGAGGCTCTTCTTCTTCCATTGCCCAATTCATCTATGACGTTTTCTTAAGTTTTAGAGGTAAAGATACTCGTTATAATTTTACCGGTCATTTATATAAGGCTTTATGTGACAAAGGTTTTAACACCTTTATTGATGATGATAATCTTCAAAGAGGAGAAGAAATTTCAACAGAACTTCCCAAAGCAATAGAATTGTCAATGATTTCAATTGTCATATTTTCTGAAAACTTTGCATCTTCAACTTGGTGTTTGAAAGAGCTTGTCAAAATTCTTGAGTGTAAGAATTATGGCCAATTAGTTCTACCTGTTTTTTACAAAGTAAATTCATCAGAAGTATGTAAACAAGAGGGAAAGTTTGGGATTGCCCTAACTAAACATGAAGAAAAAGAAAACACAGATAAGGTTCAGAGTTGGAGGGCAGCTTTAACCAAAGCAACTGATTTGGCTGGATTCTCTTACAAGGATGGGTATGTATCTATTACTACTTTTTTGCCTTCTTGTATTATAAAACATTAATAGTTTTGTTATCACCATTTAATTCCAAATAATCAAAGGATTTGCATTGCATACTCATAGTACATGGTAAAACTTCAAATTCATCATGCGTAGGTAGAAGAATATTGATTTCTGAATTAACACAGAACGATATATACTTCTAGAAGGGTAAATGATTTCACCTTACAATGTTATGTCCATGTACTAAATAGGAAATAAACAAGAGAGATTAGAGAAACATTGGATCCACTTTAATTAGATTGCCTCTTCTATGCTGCTTCCTTTCTCCATATAGATTTTGATTCGGTTTTTTGAGAAGCTAAGAGAGAGGAAAAGTCACAATCACATCCATAATCACTTGCCAAACAAAAATTTCAGAATAAGATATTTTTTATAAATAAAAAAAATTTCACGACTCGCAATCCAAATGAATTCCACATTTGCAGCCATGACCAACATGTCAATACCAAGCTTAAGCTTGGTATTAATATGAACCAAAGTAAACCTGTGAACAAAAAATTGTCTATTTGTTAGTTGATAAATAGGTTATCTAATATTTTTCTCCAAATTATAACAAACATCATCAATTTGGAATATACCACAAGTTCACACACTAAAATCCCCTATTACATCAAAAGTTCCAACCCTCAACTGTTGATTCATATATACAAACATCTCTACAAAGTTGAGCGCAAAACTACTAAAATGGAAAGTAAAAACTAAACGAAAATAAAACTAACTCTTATGAAGCTCAACTAAGGCTCCAGCAACTGCTTTATTGCATAAAACCTGCTCACTGATTTTTTTTTTTTATTTTTTTAAAGAAGGTAAGCTAACAGAGCTCAATAAAAGGGGTTTGGTGGTATGAGTTATAAAGAATGCATAAATACATGAAAATTAGAAAATTTTCTTTATACGTGAATACGCTTAGAGATAAACTTCTTTGAGCATGCAAACACAATTATCAAGCCAAGACACCGATTGATTTTAAGTGTAGATAGGGTTTAAACTTCTAATATCTTATTTGTCAATAAAAGACTTTACTAATTGAGCTAGTTGGAAGTCTGGAACCCACAATTGTTTTCTTTAGAAGAGATTTTTTTTTTTTTTTTTTTTTTTTTTTTTTTTTTTTTTTTTTTAACATTATCTATTGAAAAAACCTCAGTCTTGAAAACTTCTTAACTTCATAAGAATCTCATCATAATCATACTTCCATGATTTAACATCACAAAACACGTTTTCTCAATTGTTAGTTAGGTTCTAAGGATTTAGGATCTAAATGTATTAGAACTTCAATGTGTAATGTTGGCAAACCATGATTAAAACTTAGAGTCTAGAATTAGGTTACTCAAAGTATGTTTATTGTAAAGTTGGAATCGAGTAATGCAAAAAATTACTATTCACTTTCTGCAAGGCTCGATCGATCGAAAATTAGACTCGATTGATCGAAGCTCGTGCAGATTGTTTTTCTGCAGAATTTTCCAACTCAAGCCCAAGCTCATATGACGTGTAGGGTTTTATATTTTGCCTTAAGTATAAAAGGAAAAACCCTAACCCTGTTTTATTGTTGTTTTTTATGTTGTATGTATGAATCTCTTGTGAGATTTAGAGGTGTTTGCCTTTATATATACTTAGGGTTATCAAGATCAAGATTGATGTTGAGAGCTTGGTAATCGTTTCAATTGCTGCATAAAGAGCTTAAAGAAAAACACAAGTGGGAGTACTTGTGGTTGCTATGAATCCAAAAAAGAAGTAGTCCGTGGACTCGGAGCTGTCACGTGGTCGTGGTAGTAAGTTTTCTACTCGAGGTAGCAATAGGATGTTAGTGGTCTAAGTTGCTATTGTAAAACTTCAATTTTTTCATAGTGGATCTGTTTTATCTTGAGGATAGCTAGGTTAAATCCTCCCCAGGTCTTTTACCGGTTTGGTTTTCCTGGTTTATCATATCGTTGTGTTCTTTATTTTTCGCACTGTTTCAATGATATGATTTACTTGTGTTAACCTATATTTGAATAATTTACCTAAGTTAATCGCTTGGCTAACTAACTAGGTTAATCTGTTTGTGTTTAAGGGGTCTAAAAACGTACATTAGTACTGTAGGCACCAAAGATGGGCTTGATGGGCCAAACCACTATTTGGGCTCACAATCTATTTATTTGGTGGGTCTGAGTATCCTACCCTGGGTTGTCCTAAGTGAAGGGACCCAATGCACACTCGTTTCTCCCCTTTTTCTCAACGTTAACTCCCCTCTCTCTCTCTTTCTCTCTTCTTTCCCTCAGAATTGCATCCCCCAACCATCCATTCATTTCTCCTATTTATAGCCTTTGTTAATGGGATCATCATCGTTATCCTCTCCTTTAGTGCAAAGAAGGGTCCAATGTCGTTGGACTTAAGTGGGTTTGCAGGTACGAGTGACCTTGGAAATGATTCCCACTTCAGTTAACGTGTTCGGCAGCAGAGCTTCTTACGGTTCTGCCGGGTATGTAATCTTCTCCCTTAGTGCAAAGAAAGGTCCAATGTCGATGGACTTAAGTGGGTTTGTAGGTACGAGTGACCTTGGAAATGATTCCCACTTCAGTTAACGTGTTCGGCAGCGGAGCTTCTTATGGTTCTGCCGGACATGTAGACGGTGATGTGTCCGGTCGAAGTGACCGAGCATGTGCCTAGTTATCGGGAATGCGATCTGCTTTCCAAGCGTCCTGGCGATACTCAGTCCAGGCTGGTGGTTGTTCGTGAGTCTGAGCCCGGGCCAGCGTCGATGTGAAGATTGTATCCTTGGCCCATATCATTGACTCATGGTCCAAGGCCCAATATGAATTCGGGCGCTTAGGTGCCGTACAATAGCCCCCCCTTGATTCGTCCTCGGGCTCCGGGGACGAATCAAGGAGTCAGAGAAGCGTTGTTTTGCCCGAGAAACCTAACGGACGTGCCTGGGAGTTACAGCGGTCCATAAATGTGCTTCTCAAAAGACGCGACGCTTCAGATCCTGCGGCTCTGTAGTTATTATTACCTGACGGTTCACAGACCGAGGCGCACATGTGGAACGCTCTGTGCATTCCTAAGGTCACACCCTCCCCCTTTTCTACTTCATCATTGCTAATTAATGTCACTCACTGCACACCAACCGACGCTTTCCCTGGCTTTTTATAAATGTCCCATCCTAATTCAGTTTTCCACTTTTCAGTTTATGTTATTTTGAAACTTCTCTCTGCCGAGCATTATCCTGCGTTCCAGTCCGCAAACCCAGAATCCTCCTCTCCCTTAGAGCCAGAAGTAAGTTTTCTTCCCTTTTCCTTTATTTTCACTTCCTTCCCCAGAGCCCCTTTTTAATTTCTAGTCATAGAATGGGTTTTGCTCACCTTTTGAATGCCGGAGCTCCCTTAGCCGCTTTTAGGCAAGCCTTTAGCATCCCCGATGATGTGGAGTTGGCCTATTGTCACGAAAGTGAAATAGCTCTCCATAGAGGGGCAGGTACTGCCTTTTTCCCACTGATGTCCGTCTTAGAAGGCGGAGTCAGGTTTCCTATAGACCCCCTCCTACTTAACACCCTTAGATACTACGGGTTGAGTGCCGACCAACTTCCCCCCAGTTTTTATCGGGTAGTGAGTTGTGTGGCCAAGCTGAACCAAGCGTTCGGCTTGCAGTTAGACCACCACGACATAAACCACATGTACAGCCTCTGTGGAAAGAAGAAATCAAACTATTACTTAAAGACTAGAGATAACAGGGTACGGCTGATTTCTTGTTTGCCGGACTCAAATAGGAATTCCGCCGGGGAATTTGTCCGGGTGCGCGGCAATTGGTTTGCCGGTGATGTCCCTCCCCCTTTGTCACGGCGTGAAGTTGGTTCGTCCTAACCTTTGATTTCTCATGTTTCCCAAAATCGTAAATACATTACTTACTCTAACCTTGATTCGTTTTCGTTTTGCTGCAGACGGTTCAGTGTTCACTCAGGAAGTCAGAACTGTCCATGTCCGAGACCTAAATTTTGTGTTAAGGTTTGAAATCTTCGTTCACCGAGACGGGCAACTTCGCTCTTCCCACCTCATTCTCGGCGTAGACCCGAGTATGTCTAGCCCCCATTGCGCAAAGGGCCAAGGACTGCTTATCGGATTCAAATGTCCGGCTGGTTGGTGTATCTGAGGGGCGTGCTTCTGACACTGTTCGCATTTCCTAACGTATTCTGCGGCGTCCTTTTGCATCCGGGGCTACCAGAATCCCTGAGTCATTGCCCGATGTGCCAGTGATCGTCCCCCAACATGGCTGCCGCATATTCCTTCGTGCAACTCGGCCAGGAGTTGGCCTACTTTCTCTGGGTGCAAGCATGACAGATATGGCCCACCGAATGACCTACGATAGAGCTTCCGGTCTCCGGACAACCAATACCGGGCGGCCACCCTGCGGACTTTGTTAGCCTCCTTCTCATCATCCGGGATCCGATCATCGGCCAAGAACTCTACGATGGGGTCGATCCAGCTCGGACCAAGTGTTGCGACTGCCGTGACTTCGACTCTCGCAGCCCCCTCGCTTCCTGCTACCTTAATGCTGGGCTCGGGGACGAGTTCCACTTTGATAAGCCGGGGAATATCCTTTGCAATTGACGATGCCAGAGTGGCGAGAGAGTCGGCATGCCTATTCTGCGCTCGGGCCACTTGAATCACCTTTACTGTACAAAAGCCATCCATGACCTGCTTCACCAAGTCCAGGTAGGCTTTCATCCGAGGATCTCGAGCCTCAAAATTCCCCTGTACCTGGTTGACAATGAGTCTTGAATCCGAATAGATCTCCACGTCCCGGGCCTCTAACCGTGAAACAGCCCTTAGTCTGGCAAGAAATGCCTCATATTCGGCCTCATTGTTGGAGGCGTTGAACCCCATCCTGAACGAATGTTCCAAGAGAATTCCTTCCGGGGTGATTATGACTATCCCGGCTCCGGCACCTTTGGCGCTGGAAGCCCCATCCACATGTACCTTCCACGGGCGATGTTCGACCTGGCAGACCATTTCCCCCTTGGGGGAGAATTCTGCTACAAAATCTGCTAACACCTGACCTTTTTACTGCACTTCTCGGCTTATACCTCACGTCGAATGCCCCAAGCCGTGTCCCCCATTTAGCTATTCGCCCTGTAAGATCAGATCTTTTCAATAACGACTGTAAGGGATGTTCGGTCAGCACATTTACGGTATGAGCCTGGAAGTACTGGGGCAACTTCCTGGTAGCGTGTATTAGGGCTAATACCAACTTCTCCAAGGGCAAATACCTGGTCTCGGCGTCAACTAGAGTCTTGCTGATATAATACACTGGCTGTTGTACTCCTTGGTCCCTTAGAAGCACAGCACTTACAGCATGTTCTGATACCAAGAGGTACATGAATAATTCCTCTCCGGGCTCTGGTGCACTCAACATTGGTGCTCGCACTAAGTACTCCTTCAGGTCCTGGAAAGCTTTTTCACATTCATCATCCCACCGAAACCCTTTCCACTTCCTTAAAAGCTGATAAAAAGGTTAGCAGCGATCCGAAAATTTTGAGATGAACCGGTTGAGAGCGACCAGCATCCCGGTTAATACCTGTACTTCTTTCAGGTTGCTCGGAGGCCGGAGTCACCTCACGGCTTCAATCTGGTCGGGATTTACTTCTATCCCCTTGTTGGTGATCAAGTACCCCAAAAATTTGCCAGCCCCCACTTTAAAGGCGCATTTTTCTGCGTTAAGATGCAATCTGTGCATTTGCAACACCTCGAACACTCCCCGAAGGTCCTCTACATACCGGGCCTCTTACTTGCTTTTCACTACCATATCATCAATATACACTTCGACCGTATCCCCCATCTTATCCCGGAACATCCTCGTCATCATCCGTTGGTATGTCGCCCCTGCATTCTTTAGCCCAAAAGGCATCACGGTGTAATGATAATTGGCATCGGGGGATATGAACGTCGTTTTCTCCTGGTCTTCATCAGTCAGGGCAATTTGATGGTACCCTTGGAAGGCATCCAGGAAGCTCATCCTTGGGTGCCCGTAAGTGGCGTCCACTAATTGGTCAATCTTAGGCATGAGGAACGAGTCTTTTGGACATGCCCGATTCAGATCCGTGAAATCCACACAAACCCTCCATTTGCCGTTCTTCTTCTGGACAACAACGGTATTTGCCAGCCATTCCGGAAAAAAGGTTTCCCTTATGGCCCCCACCTCCTTTAGCTTTTCCACCTCCTGTCTTACCGCCTCGACGTGGTCTTTAGCTGACCTTCTCGGCTTCTACTTCTTTGGGGGATATGAGGGGTCTACATTGAGTTTATGGACGATAAACCCGGGGTCGACCCCGGGAACTTCATAAGGATCCCAAGCGAAAACATCTACGTTTTGAGCGAGAAGTAGTAATACCTGGACTCTTTCCTCGCGACTCATGCTTGCTCCGACCTAAAAATATTTATTAGTGTCCGGCAGTATCTTTACCTTTACTAACTCCTCAGCACACCCAGCGCCCATTCCTTCTCGGGGATCCTTTAATTGCTATAACGGATTTTTCCGGGACACATCCTCCTGTCCAACGTGGCCCAGTTCGGACCGCCCGTCCTCCTTGTCTCCATCCGATTGCCTGGCAATTTCTCCCTGACATATCTGTCTCCCCTGCTTCCAGTTTACTACGGCAGTAAGGCACTGTCTGGCCGCTTGCTAATCTCCTTTTATTACAATGACACCCTGCTCGGTGGGGAATTTAATCTTCACATGTAATGTTGATGGGACGGCCCTCATTGAGTGGATCCATGGTCTTCCGAGGTTGGCAGTACATGGGGAGAACGAGTTTACTATTGTGAACGTTACAGATACCTCCTTCCCTCCCATAATCACGGGGAGGGAGACTTGCCCTTTAGGAATCACCACTTTTCCATCAAATCCAACCAAAGGTGAAGTGTGCTTCACGAGGTCCCCCTTCTTCAGATCGAGTCCCTCGAACAGATCGGGGTACATCACGTTGGCCCCGCTTCCCTGGTCTATCATCACCCTTTTCACTAAGAAACCGTTTATCCGTGCCGTAACCACCAACGCGTCATTATGTGGCTGAATCGTCCCCTCTAGATCGCCCTCATCAAACGAAACAGGCTCCCGTGCAAACCTCATCTTCTTACCCTGCAACTGTAGACCCGGGTTCCCTTCTACCGGCACTACTGTCAACACTCCTTTCCTTCTTCCTACAATGAGTTTCTCCGACGCAGCATGGATTACTTCAATTACCCCCACAGGGGGTAGGAGAGGGTTTCCTCTTTGCCGGGTGTCTTGCCCTACTGCTTTGTCCCCTGAGTCTAACACGAAATCCTTCAGATGTCCGGCCTTGACTAGCTGCCCGAGGTGGTCTTTTAATACTCTGCACTGTTCGGTGGTGTGGCCCCTATCTCGGTGATAAGTGCAGTACAGACTTTGATTCCTTCTGGACGGATCTCCGCCCATCTTGTTCGGCCACCGAAAATACGGCTCATGTTTGATCCAGTCAAGAATCCTGTGTACCGGTTCCTTAAACGTCACGTTCACTTCTCCCATTTATGTGGTCGGTTCTTGAATCACCGGACCTGCATGGGGCCTGAACGAGAAACCTGCCTGCCGGGGACGAGTCATCATCGGCGCTTTGCCTTTGCTCTGTAACCGGTCATCTTCTAATCGTTTGTATTCCTCGATGCGTCTCATAAGCTGTCGCATGCCTTTGGGCGGCTTTTTGGTCAATGACTCTCGTAGCCCTGAATCCTCGAGCAACCCCATTCTAAATGTGCTTGTCGCCACCTTTTCGTTATTCCCGCCGATCTCGTTGTATAGCTCCCAATACTGACTGGCGTAACTACGGAGGGTCTCTCCCGCCCTCATTTTCATTGATAGGAGCGCGTCAACTAGTTGAGGTACTCGGCTGCACATCACAAACCGGACTCCGAACTCTTGGATCAGCTTGGAGAAACTTCGTATGGATCCTTTCCGTAATCCATTAAACCATCTCAATGCAGTCGATCCCAAACTCGAGGGAAATACCTTGCACATGAGTGCGTTGTTATGAGTATGCAAAGACATCATCTGAATGTAATGACTGACATGTTCTACCGGATCAGTCTTCCCATCATAGCAGTTGAATGGTGGGCGGGCAAATCTTTCCGGCATTTCAGCTTGCTCGATTTCACTCGAAAACGGGGACCGAGCTTCTTTTCGCAGAGCGCGGCTCATTGCGTCCATGGCAGCATTCTGGGGTCGCCCCTCTTCCGGGGAGAGCGAATCCCTTACTTGGTTTTCTCGAGAATGTGAACGACTTCGACGTTGCCACGTTTCCCGGGATGGAGACCGGTTCCTATCTCGTCGAAACCCTCTTGAGTGTGAACGGTCTCGGTACCGATATGAGTCCAGGGAATGTGAACGACTCCGTCGCAGTCGAGGTCCAGATTGATTGGAGCCCTCTTCATACCCATTTCCCCTAATCCCGTCTTCCTGCTGCCGGTCATTTCTCTCTCCTCCTCGGCGCCTACCTCTCACCTCCAACTCCAAGCCCCTGACTAATCTGCGGAGCCGTTTGACCTCTTCATCCCTTTCCTCCCTCCGCCTACGTCCCGTGGCTCCAGAAACCGTCCGCTGGGTTTGGTACGACGCCTCTCCCGCGCCGGACATCACTTCTAGTTGGTCATGCCTCCTATCTTCTCATTCTTTCTGTCTACGCTCTCGCCAACTTGACCCCCGAGAAGACCCTTCGGATTCGGTTCCAGCGCGGTCCCCCGAACGCCTTTCAGACATTGTCTCCGGGTTCGAGTCCCTCTAGAACAACAGCGTCGTAGGAGAGCCCCACGGTGGGCGCCAATTGTAGGCACCAAAGATGGGCTTGATGGACCAAACCACTATTTGGGCTCACAATCTATTTATTTGGTGGGTCTGAGTATCCTACCCTGGGTTGTCCTAAGTGAAGGGACCCAATGCACACTCGTTTCTCCCTTTTTTCTCAACGTTAACTCCCCTCTCTCTCTCTTTCTCTCTTCTTTCCCTCAGAATTGCATCCCCCAACCATCCATTCATTTCTCCTATTTATAGCCTTTGTTAATGGGATCATCATCGTTATCCTCTCCCTTAGTGCAAAGAAGGGTCCAATGTCGTTGGACTTAAGTGGGTTTGCAGGTACGAGTGACCTTGGAAATGATTCCCACTTCAGTTAACGTGTTCGGCAGCGGAGCTTCTTACGGTTCTGCCAGGTACGTAATCTTCTCCCTTAGTGCAAAGAAAGGTCCAATGTCGATGGACTTAAGTGGGTTTGTAGGTACGAGTGACCTTGGAAATGATTCCCACTTCAGTTAATGTGTTCGACAGCGAAGCTTCTTATGGTTCTGCCGGACATGTAGACGGTGATGTGTCCGGTCGAAGTGCCCGAGCATGTGCCTAGTTACCGGGAATGTGATCTGCTTTCCAAGTGTCCTAGCGATACTCAGTCCAGGCTGGTGGTTGTTCATGAGTCTGAGCCCGGGCCAGCGTCGATGTGAAGATTGTATCCTTGGCCCATATCATTGACTCATGGTCCAAGGCCCAATATGAATTCGGGCGCTTAGGTGCCATACAAGTACGTAATTAAATAATTAGTAATTTCTTTTACCATAACATGAAACACAATTACTCTTAATATTACTTTTGTTACTCACTTACTCTTTATATATATGACATGTAATACCATAGACCACTGGATTTGCATTGTATACTCAAAATTAGCACATGTTAAAACTTCAAATTCGTCATACATAAGCAAATGAGCATTCATATCTAAATTAATATATAAAGAATATACACTTCAAGGTAAATGATTTCACCTCTCAATTTTATGTCCATGTACTAAGTAGGAAATAAACAAGAGATAACCCATAGGTCCACTCTAGATTGCCTCCTCTTTGCTGATTCCCTTTCTGTTTACATTTTGATATGGTTTTTGAAATACGGCCATACTGGGAAGGAGAGAAAATCTCATAATCGCATCCTTAATTGCTTACCAAGCAACAATTTGAGAATAAGACAATAAATAAATAAACATTAGTATAGAGAAAAATATTGAGAACAAATTCTAGGAAAGAGGGAAAAGAGCAAAAAGTGGGAGAAAGCATTTCATAAGTTGGGTGCTTAATTTAATTGAGGAAAAAGTTTAGGAACACAACTTTTACTACAACTATAAAGGGTTGATTGTGGGTGATGTAGAATAGTGGTAGATTCATATGAAAGTCCACTTACAATTAGGAGATGACCAAAATTCATATGAATAAATATATATATATATATATATATATATAATGGCATTTAAATTGTGTGGCCTCGCAACTCGTAAGCGTATGTGAAAAAAATTCTACAAGGTCAATCAAAAATAAAACTATTCCAGTATTTTATATATATATATATATATATATATATATATATATAGTGGCGACGCCACGTGCAGGTCAGGGTGTTCCCAAGAACACCCTGACCTAAAAAAAACCTGAAAAAAAAATTATATATAATAATTAAAATTTTTTATATTTGCACTGTATTTAGGAACACCCTCAATCACAAAATTAGGAACACCCACAAATAAAATAAAATAAATTATTTGCTCTACTTTCAAGCAAAAAAAAAAAAAAAGCCCAAAAAAAAATTTGAACTAAAATCTGAAAAAAAATAAAAATAAAATAAAATAAAATTGTAACAGAGCCAAGCCCATGGCAAGCCCCCAACAAAGCCCACGGCAAGCCCAACAATCAACAGATTACAGAGGTACCCACGGATTCTCCCAAAAAAAAAAAAAAACCAATACAGAGCAAGAGCAATGCCCCTGCCAATCAGAAATCACTTAAGGCTTTATCAAAAAAAAAAGAAATTTCCTAAAGCAAACCTAAAGACAGCAACGCCTCAGTTCCTCAGAGCAAGAGCAACGCCGCTTGAGCCTCAAGCCAACAGACGGAGATCGGATCGGTCCAGTCCAGATCGTCGTCGTCGGATCGATCCAGTCCAGATCGTCGCCGTCGGATCGGTCCAGTCCAGATCGTCGTCGTCGGATCGGTCCAGTCCAGATCGTCGTCGTCGGATCGGTCCAGTCCAGATCGTCGTCGGAGATCGGTCCAGTCTAGATCGTCTTCGTCGCTCGTTGCTCTCCCTCATCGGAGATCGCTCGTCGCGGCGTCGCCTCATCACTGCCTCAGCGGCCTCAGCCTCCTCAACCTTCAGGCCTCCCTGCTCGGCTGCTCCAATGCTCCCTCCCTCAAGGTATTTCATTTTTTACTAAGCTAACTTTTCTCTCTTTTTCTCTCTGACTCTCTCAGTCTCTCTCAGTCTCGCATTCTCTCTCTCTCTCTATCTAAATAAAATGAATGAAACTTTCTCTCTCTTTATTCTTTAATAAGCCTAACTCTCTCTTTCTCTGATTGGCCGAACTAAACTTTACCTTTATTAATATTTTGTCTGTTTATAACTTTTTGAATTTGGCTTTATCAATATATCTTATCCGTTGGTGTTGGTATTGGTGTGTGTAGTGTGTTGGTGTTGGTGACTGGTGAGATATTAATTATTTTTTAGACTAGTGTAATGTGTGATTGTGAAATTTTCTGATTGGCAGTATAATTAAAGCAGTATAATAAATCAATACATTATAAAAGACAAACAAATTAAATTATGTTAGTCTAAATAATAATTAATAATTTTATAATTAATGAAACAACAATATAATAAATTATAGTTTATAAAAGACAAACAAATTAATGAAGCAACTAAACAATAATAATAATTTGCGTGTTTTTTTTATTGTTGTTGTTGTCAATATATAAAATTTTCTTTTTATTAGATTATGTAATTCATGCTTGTTGAGGAACACCCTGGAAAAAATTTCTGAAGTCGCCACTGCATATATATATATATATATATTATAGTATAGATTTTCGTATAGTCTAACACATCAAATGCTTCTTATGCTTTTGTGCTTGGCAGTTGCTTTGAATCCGAAACTCAATTTATCGAAAGAATTATAAAAGAGATATCAAGTACCATATCAAATCGGACACAACTATTTGTCGCTAAATATCCAGTTGGAATAGATTCTCGTGTGGAGGAGATAGAATTGCTTTTGGATACAAAGTCAAATGGTGTTCGCATGCTAGGGATTCATGGTCTTGGGGGAGTAGGTAAAACTACAATTGCAAAAGCTGTTTATAATAGAATTTTTGATCAGTTTGATAAGAGCTGCTTTCTAGAGAATGTTAGAGAAAAGTCATGGACAACCAATGGCATAATCCAACTACAAGAGACACTTCTTTCTAAGATATTACAAGACCCATATTTAAAGGTGGACAGTGTTCCCGAAGGAATTGAACTGATAATGGATAGGCTTTGTCATACAAGGCTTCTTTTAATTCTTGATGATGTGGATGAATCGATCCAGATAGAAAATTTGCTTGGAAGATGTGATTGGTTTAGTTCAGGAAGTAGAATTATTATAACAACAAGAGACAAACAAGTGCTAACCACTTTTGGAAAAGATCATCTAGCTTATGAGGTTAAGGAATTGAATCAATGTGAAGC
The DNA here is from genome assembly GCA_028535165.1 of Quercus tomentella. Taxonomy (NCBI): domain Eukaryota; kingdom Viridiplantae; phylum Streptophyta; class Magnoliopsida; order Fagales; family Fagaceae; genus Quercus; species Quercus tomentella. Next base: position 7,066,338 of record JAPQVY010000001.1, read on the forward strand.
TTATGAACTCTTCAGCTGGCATACCTTCCAAATGAATAAACTAGGAGAAGACTATTTAGAAGTTGCAAAGCAAATTATACATTATGCCAATGGTCTTCCATTAGCACTAACAATAATAGGTTCTGATTTGTGTGGAAAAAGTATAGATAAATGGGAAAATGCATTAGAAAAGTACAAAAACATTCCTCACAAAAAAATTCAAGAAAAGCTCAAAATAAGTTATGATGGATTGGAAAAAACTGAAAAGGATATTTTTCTCCATATTGCTTGTTTTTTCAAGGGATTTGAGAAGGATTACGTTACAAATATACTAGAAACTTGCAATTTATATCCACGTGATGGTATTTGCAAACTTATCGATAAGTGTCTCATAATTGTTAATCAATGGGGCATATTGTCAATGCATGACTTGTTACAACAAATGGGGAGGGAAATCGTTCAACAAGAATCTGAACAACCTGAAAATCGTAGCAGGATATGGTGTTATGAGGATGCTTATGAAGTGCTAACTAGAAATATGGTACAAGTTCTTTTACTTTACTTTTCCTTTTTCCAAATATTTTTTTGTTTTAAATTTCAAAAATTTTATGCTTTTTAAAAAATTATATAATCGAACTTATTTGTTTTATTCTTTGTTCAATTAGGGGACTGATAAAATTCAAGCAGTGATATTGCGCTCACCTAAACCGGTAACCATGAAATTGCAGGGTGAACCTTTTGAAAGGATGAAAAATCTTAAATTTCTTTTAGTTGAAAATGTACACATTTGTGAAGAATTTCAATATCTCCCTAATGGGTTACAGTTACTTGAATGGCATAAATTTCCTTTTTCGTCCTGGCCATCTAATATTGTCCTCAAAAGCTTGTTGCACTCAATATGAGTTGGAGTAGTCACATTAAAATGGAGACAATATTCAAGCAGGTATGATTATTAGTATTTAAGAATTATAATTTCTTTAAATATTTTTGAATGTTGGCAAAACTAAATTTTCATTTTTTTTAATCTACAGGGTATCCAATTAACAAATTTAAAGCATATCAATCTTCAGGAGTGTGACTCCATTATAGAATTACCTAAGTTGTGTGCTCCAAACCTAAAGACATTGGACCTCTCTTCTTGTACTGAATTAGTTACGGTTCATGAATTGTGTGTCACAAACCTAGAGACATTGAACCTTTCTTTTTGTTATAAATTAGTTACGGTTCATGAGTCCGTTGGATTTCTTGATAGGCTACGGATATGGGACCTACAATACTGTATGAGTCTTCAAAATCTTCCAAACAACCTCAGGTTGAAATCGCTCGAAGGGTTTAATCTTGAGCATTGCTCTATGCTTGAGAAATTCCCCAATATTCATCAAGAAATGAAACGTTTAGAGAATTTACATTTATCTGGGAGTGGCATCAGAGGGTTGCCTTCATCAATCGGGTATCTTACTCAGCTTACTGGATTATGGTTAAAAGGTTGCCACAACCTAAGGGATCTTCCAGACAGCATCTACAAATTGCAAATGCTTGAGTTCTTATCTTTTGACACTGCCAAATTGAGACCACCGTGTAATTTTTTTGATGGACTTTCCGAATATGGGTTTTCAAGCTTAAGGGAACTGTATATCTATGAATGTGGAATCGAATTAGAATTTTTGATGAAGCCCAATTACTTTCCCGTATTGAAAGTTCTAAGTCTATCTGGGACTGATATTGTTAGCATCCCTAAAAGCCTACACAGATTTACTACGTTAGAAAGCATTGATATACGAAGTTGCAAGCAGCTACGACAAATTTTGAGGCTTCCACAATTTATAAAACGTGTAGATGCAAGGGGCTGTACGTCATTAAATGCACAATCCTCAAGCAGATTATTGAATCAGGTCTCTCTTTTTCCAGTTATAATAAAAAATAAAAAATAAAACAATTTTTTTTTCTTTCTTTCTTAATTTAATTCGTTGAATTTTCTAATTATATGCAGATTGGAGAAATTTTATGTGAAGGAGAAAGAAGCGACATATTAAGTAGAGATTTGTTCCTTTTTCATTGGGGGGATGAACGTAGTTTTATGGTACCAGGTACAGAGATTCCAAGGTGGTTAAATTCCAAGCATCAAAGTGTTGGAAATTCCGTATCATTCCGTGTTGGTCGCAAATTTCTAAATGTTTTTGCCGTCTATTTCGCTTTTGGACTGGTGCCGCATCCATCCCCGGCTGTTTTAAATGTTTACCTCTCCATTAATGGTTTTGAAAAAGTTTTGATTAATTTTATTACCCCATATCGTGATGCTTCTGATACATTGTGGATATCTTCTAGATCACATCTCAAATTGCAGAAGCTGTTGAATGAATCAAATCCATCTGATTACAATCACGTTGAGGTTACATATGGATTAATTCCACCTGTTCGTACTTTAGAGCATAGAAGGTGGGGGGTCAAAGTAGAATGTATCTGTTGTCCTCAAAAATCTAGTATTTCGTCTTCAATGGCCCTTACCATTGTTGACAATGATTCTGACTCCAATCTGAATCTACCATTAAAGAAGAGGAGAAAATATTGATTGAATATGGGAGATATATATATGCCAAGGTTTGTCTCCTTCTTTAGTTGTAGTGTAGCATTTACCCTTAATTATATCTTCTCTCCTTTATTTTTTATTGATGATATCCTCTGCAGTATGGTTGAAATTGAAGGAAAATACATCTTAATTAAAAGAGATTGTGGAAACTAGAAAGTAGGATGGTATTAAATTCTAGGTTGATCCATTTATGCATTTAGCATTTCATGTATGAATTAGTAATTACTGAGATCTCTAATCTGGTGCAACAACAATTGATCTTATTAGAATTCTTTGTTATATTGTTTTGGTTGGACCTTTTTATTTCTCACTTGGGCATGCTATTTTACAGCTGTTACTATGAAATGGAATGTTTACTTTTTAATTGATTATTTGATTGCGAGATTGAAAAATTGAATGAGACAAACCAAGCCGAGTGCTGTGTGATATCCTTCAACTAACTAGGCTTTGTTGTATTACTTGGCCTCTGTAACAGCCGAATTTTTTGTTGCTTGTTGAAGTGTACCCAAGTTCTTTTCCATGAATTTTATGCAATCCTTTAAGTGTATTTAATCATATCATTTATTTAAGTTTACAGCATCTCATAAAAATTGATTAAGTGCTTGAGGAAAAAAAAAAGACCCAACTGATAAAGTATTGATTCCTAACAGGATACACCAGAGCATATGACTACAAGTTTTTTTCTGTATGAAGAAGTAAAGAGTTTAATCAAGCATATAATGGAGATGGGGTTACTATATTTGTTATGAGGAGTTTGATATGGGTTCATCTTCAATGGGACTTACTTTGTTGACAATGATTCTGACTCCAATCTGACTTCACCATCGACAAAGAGCAGAACATAATGTATGGATTTGAAAGAAATATGCCTCCATCTGAGCATAGCCTTGAAACTATTCTCTCCTTTGTTGTTTCCGTTTGAGTGTTCGACTTCTTTTTCATTTTATGACAAGGTTTGTCTCCTTCTTTACTTCTATTGTTTCATTTGCCCTTGTTATTTTATTTTCACCTCTATTTTTATTGATGACACCTCTCTAGTACAGTTGGAATTGATGGATAATAAATCTTAATCAAAAGAGTTTGTGGAAAGTAGGATGATATCAATTTCAAGGTTGATCCATTTATGAATTTATCATTTCATGCATGATATGAATTACTGACATCTCTAATCTGGTGCAACAATAATTTATCTTCTAAGAATTCTTTGTTATATGGTTTTTAGACCTTCTTTTTTTCACTTAAGTATGATATTTTATACCTCTTACTATGAATGAAATGTGTGTTTTTATTGATTGTTGAATTGAAAAACTGAATGAGCTAAACCCAAGCTTAGTGCTCTATGAAGTCCTTCAACTAATTAGGCTTTGTTGTATTATTTAGACTTTGGCCTCAGTTACAGTGGAGTTTTTGTAGCTTCAGAAGTGTACCAAGTTATTTTCCAGGAATTAATGCAACTCTTTGAAAAAGGATTTAATCATATTTTCTAAAAGGGTACACTAGAACCTATGAATAAAAGGTTTTTGACTGTACTAAGAAGTTTGAGTAGATCATGCATATGATGGAGTTACCAGATTTTTTATGTCTGATTTGGGCATTAGCCTTTCAAATTGTAATAGACAATTTGAACTGAGCAAGGAATATATTTGCATGAATTGGCCTAAGTTTGTTTTCCTTTGTATGAGAGCTTTCTCATTAATAAGAGTAGGTCTCAGTTCAAGAGTGGCTTAATTAATTAGACTTTTGCTGCTACACTTGGGCACTCCAGCTAGTTTCTATGCATTGTAAGTCATGTGATTATTCAATGTTGCTTCGCCTTTGATGCTTGTTTAATGTGTAATGGAAATGTGAACTCCTGGTTCCATTTATTTTGCTGTTGAATTATCATGTTTAAACAACCAATTTTGGCCCTGATTTGAATGCAACTTCTTCTCTATTATATCTTCCAGTTGGCAATTAACAGCATGTAAAATACACCTTAAATTAAAAGGATACAATTTATTAAATATAAATTTACTTAAAAAAAAAAAAATCAAATAAAAGTATACATGAGAGGAAGAATAATAAGTCCCTTATCAAAGAAAAGAATAATATGAGTCCCTTAACATATGTGAATGTAAAGACTAGATTGTAAATTTGAGCTCAGAGAAACAAACTACAAACTCAAGATGTGTATAATCTTCATTGCACTTCCTGGTTTCTAACCAAGGTTTGAAATGGTGAGAAGTGTATAAACCATCCTTCTTATTGGTTAACCTTTCAAGTCTACAATGCTGTAGATTGCCCAAGTATTTATTGGTGTTTAAAGTAAATAATAGGGAAATGTCTAGCAAACCATTTGTGCTGTTACACTGAGTTGGGGGGTTTTGCTTTGAACCTTTCAAGTCTATGATACTTTACTGGGCTGGTAGGTCATTTAAGACAGGCTAGCCAAAAATTAAGTTACTTAATTTCCTAAATGCCTTTGGGAGGGATCTATGGAAGAATATAATTCTACTTGATTGGTTGAAGAGTTTCTTTATATATAAACCAGAGGTATTTATTTGTAATTTTTTTTTTTCTGTTAATTGGTAGTATTTGAATTAATAAGGATGGCTGCGCTGCAACTTCATCACTATTGGGATAGCAACTATGGCTGCTAATGAGACTCCTTTGTCCCCAAATTTTTGTTCCCAAAATTGATCTTTCTGTCCTTCAGGACCCTTTTGAATATATTTTATGTTGATGTACTTCATACTTATGCAATCGGTACAACTGTTAGTCTTTGTTCTATGATATGTGATGTGCTTATTTTTGAGACATTAGAATGAATCTCTATACCTGAAAAGAAAAGGTTTTTCTAATTATTATGAACTGTGAACATGCTTTTGATCCTTTGGAAAAATGAAGTTATGTATCTTGGATATCTTATGGATCCACCAACTTATTCAAATTCTTTGGAGGTAATCTAGATGCCATGGACACCCATTTCATCTCTTTCCTGCGTACATATCTTTCGAAATAAATTAATTGGAATTCTTCCAATTTCCCAAATAGTTTGGTTGAAGCTTAGTTTAATTATGGTTGACTCAATTACTGTGTAGTTTAATTATAGTAAATTTCTAAGAATCTATGGCCTATCTTACTAATTTCACTTCAAGTATTTGATTTTTACAAAACACTGATGTGTGGTTTCTTAATTGTATTACCTTGAGAATTCACCTTGTTATTGGAATACCTAGTGAGGAAGTGGTTAAACAATGGTTATGAGTAAAATAGTAATGATTTTGTATCCAGCATAAACAATGTGTGTGCCTTTTACTATCTTGTACATAAAAACAGTGTGGAGAAGATGTCACTTATGGAAATTCCATATTTTTTATTATTTCTCCTTTGTTTTTCTTTTTCCCTTTTTGTTGATTTTGTTCATGTTGTATCCAATGGTTGGTTTAAAATATCAAGCATTTATAATGTTAATTTTTCATGGTAATACTGCCTTCCTGATAATACTCAAACATATTAATTAATCATTTTAGACAATTTCATATTATTTTGTGAGACTATACTATTTTGTATGAATGTCTTTGTTTTATTTGCACCATTCATAAATGATTGCTCATTAAATGCCATTTAAAAATTTCTTATCATGTTTACCAGGCTATGGTAGATAGGTTTAGCACTAGTTTCAAATTGGAAGAATTTCCATGCAAGGAGTCAAAGATTCTAGTTTCCTGTCAAGTTTTACTGTTGCAATTATGCAAGCATTGTCCACTGTGATACAGAAGTCTTCAAGCTTCAGCTAATAATTTTTCTGGTTCCATAGTTCTTAACCTATTACTGAGCCAGGTAAAACCTTATATCCAAGTAACTCATGTTTTTTGTTTAAATAAATAAATTTATCTCTAGATGGCTATTCTCCTTGGTGGTTGAACTTTCTAACTTGCTTAACATTAATTATCTCCCATAAAATTTTGTTCACCTAGAAGAAACAAATTTCAGGAAAGATGCATTAAGTGTCATCACAATTACCTTTCTCATCCTTGCTTCTACTTTTAGATTTGAACAAAATATGAAACATCTCATGCAGCTAATGTATTGACAAACGCTATATTTGTCCCGAACTTTTTCAAGGGACAAATCAAATGTACTACCTCATCTGAAAATGGAAATGTTGACCATTAACACAACATGGAAGCTGTATATTAGTTCTCTTATTTCTTATCATTGCTTTCCCTAAATCTATGTTAAGGTCATGACTTATGGTGGTAATGTATTTAGGTCATTGATTGGAAACATCAAAATGTGCAGGGAATGCATACATTGGCATATTAGAAATTTGTCTTTAGATTTTAGCATCAATGAGTTCATCCAAAATTATGCCCTTGACAGCCACTCAACTCCAAACATTAACTTAATTGATCTCACTCTCACATACACACATGCCCTATTTGTTTTTGACATAGGTACCTTATTAGTATTATGGTGTGCTCTCTTCTTATAAATTGATGGTCAATTACTTAATCCTAAGCCAAAACTTTCTAGAAAAGCTTTTCTTTCCTACCATGAGAATCGAATTTTCTTTCTTGATAAATGCCACAAGGGTGGAATTGCCATCAGGCCAAACTACCATTGCCCTTGAGATGCATCACTTGTTTGTAATAAATAATTATATTAGCAACTTGAATAACCATATGTTATTTGAGATGGAGAAAACTTAAGATTTGAGGATAACAAAAAATACCAATTGATATTTTTTGATTCATCAGTCATTATCATTATTGACGGTACTAAGAAAGATGGAGTGACATAGCGGATGCAGGAAGCAATTGATATCGTTCTTGTTTGTTCCATGTAGTTGGACACACATGCACACACACATATATATAGTACTTCCTGGACTTGCTTTACATACCACCAAAGCTGCTCCAAATCCTCGTCATGGACTAAACATGTTGTGAGGTAAGCTGCGGATAGTGCTTCTATGAAGTCCATACTTGTAGAGTTTGTGTTATTTCTTATTTTACCTTTTCATTTTCAGCAAAGGTCATCTGGGCTTTTAAAATGAGGCAGACTCAATTATCTTGAAATTAGTAGGATTTTTTTTCTGATGGTAACGATTTAGAGGAGGAAGTGAGTTTTATAGTCCTTGAAAATTTTTTTCTTTGAACTACATGATTTGATCTTTGGGGATTTTGTTTTCAAAAAAATTCCTCCATTCTTGATTTTCCCTTTCTTTTTCTAAGTTTGTAATATTTTTAAGGGACAGTCCTAGAAGACCTGTCAAATGTCAATATAGTTAAGCATACATGTGAGCATTTTGTGTTGTTAGCTGTCTTAGACCTTCTTGTCCAATATAATGTCTTAGATAGATGTTTGTAGCTTTTTGATCCACTGTTGAGCCCTTCTCAATCAGAGTTTCAAATGTCAAGATGATGATACTTTATTCTATCCTATGGTGTACCATAAATTTCTAAGATATATCCTCTTCATTATCAGGTATAACATTCATTTCCTGTAGTTAAATAAAGAAAAGCTCTACCACAATATTGGTTGATTTTTTTGCTTTATATTTCACTACAAACATGTTGACCATTAGCTATGTGGGGCATGAAAATTGCATCATTTATGACTAAAATTCCTTTTACGTAGACTCAGATATTACATACTTCTTTCTTTTTCTTTTTTGTTTATTCGATTGCAATATGATTTTGCAGGGAGTTGGTCCCTTTATGTTAAGAATTGCAATATAATTTTGCAGGTTTGTCTCACTCTCTACCCCCTGGGCTCTTGGACCCTGACTGTTTCATGCTCTTGAATTTTCTATTTGCAGGTAATGCAATGGAAATATGCTAAATTATTACTTGCTAAAATTTTCTAATTTTGCTAGTGAAGTCATTTTAAAGCACTGATGTCTTTGACTTAAGATACCAATAGATTTTGATAAAGACACAACCTTGGAAGTTGGAATTAAAATCTAAAATGTCCATTTAGAATTAGAAGTAATAGAATGAGAACTAAGTACCACTAGTGAAGATTGCTGTTGAAAGGAAGAACACAATTGAAATTGTTATGCCACAGTTGAGAACCTGATTTTCAATTTTGATAAGTTGTATTTCTTAATTATTCTTATTAGTTAAAATTTTCAATTACAAAAAATAGAAAGGCTAAAACTGTTATGCCTACAATATGCAGAAGCTCCTCAATGCTTGATGTAATGTTCCATTGAAATTCCCACGTTAGATGAATTGTCTGATGGTTCAGTTGAGAATTCTACTACTCCATCAAGGGCACCTAAATTTGCTACCAGAAAATTTATGGCCCCTGATTCTATTCTGTAAGTAAAGTGACACATGAATCTCTCTCTCACTCTCTCTCTCTCTATTTGTGTCTTTGTCTGACTGTCTTTTTGTTGTTCACAGTTTTGATAGATAACTCGAGGAATTTGTTGAGCTTCAGAGCTTTGGACTGAAACCGAGCAGTAGTTCCCAAGTAGAGCCATGCTTGACTCATGTTTACAGTGGGTCTTAGCATTGGAAAGGAGAAATAATTTTGTAATTATAGGAGTTGGAAAAAAAAGAATGAGTCATCTTTAATTTTTGTTGTAGTTAGATTATGATTTTTGTCAATTGATAGCTAATTATGATTTTAGGCCAGTTGAATATAAAACTACCCTAATTTTAGTCAATTGATAACTAATGTAGTTGTAGTCTATCATAACATAAGCCTCCACAAATTCAATGACACCATTAGTCTCTCTTTCATGATCTGATCTATCATTCTTTGTGTGAGAATTGTATTTCAAATGTATGATATAATGTAATGTGACCTATCATGTTCCTATAGAGCTATAGGAGTTGAAGCAACTTCATAAACATGCTCCAAAATTTTGTACATGCAGCTTCTAATGAATGTCTGTTGAGAGCATCTGCTTCAATGTTGTTAAGGTCTGCAAATATGTAGTTTCAGGAAGACTTGAGGTTGCCTCAAGATATGAAGGATGAAGCTCCAAAAGATTCACTAAAGAGACTATTTGCTATTTCCAATAAGTTATTGAGGGCATCTAAGTTAAAGGCTGTGATGAATATAAAACTACTCTAATATTTAGAGACCCAAAAATATAATTTGGAGAGTAATTGTGGCAAGGGTGAACTTTCTTTAGGTGTAGAACCTATTCCAGATGCTACTAGCTCAAAGAGCTTGTAGCATGTCCCTTTCCATTCGTTGTGCGAAGTCATCATCAATCACTTTTTCTGTAGGAGGAACAAATGAGTGACTGGTAGCTTGATTAACTGGTACTTTTAGGCCACGTCTGGTACACCAAATGAAGATTACAACTGGAATGGAAATCTTTATTATTGGCAATAAAATGTGTTGTAATGGAATAACTAGTAGCTTTCTCTCTAATACGCATGCTCGATTTTCAAGATTAGAAGCTTTTTCTCTTACTAATGCAAAACTCGGGTGCCCATTTTTCGCACTTTCCTCCGTTATGTATTTTCCAATGTATCCAGTCCCTCCAATTATCAAAATCTTACTTTTTAGAGCCACTGAGAGAGAATTTCAAATGAAATGGATTGATGGGTTAAAGCAAAATAGAGAGTTTGGACTATCTTAGGGTAATTCTCAGTTTCAAACAAACCAGAGTTCCTTAAATACATAAACATTAACTTCCTTGTCCTTATAGATGCCTACCAATTAAGTCCCCCAATATACTGGAGGCTACATGAATGGCTCTATGTTGGACTTTTTCAAGTTTTTTTTTAGACAACATCTCATCCTTCTGGTTTCCTCTGCCCAAATTAACAACATCTCAACCCTTTCTTTTTTAGCACTGCTGACCTCCAACCGTTCTAATTTTTTTTTAGAATCTCAGAGTTCCATTCCATTAAATTAATATCTAGTATTATTTTGATCTTGTCTACAATACAATCTATATGATCTGTAAGAGTCATCACCAAACTCTAGCATTAGGCCGGTGATAACTTCTTCAAACATTTTGCATCTGTGACAAGGTGCGAATGGGCAATGCATGACCAACGTGACGTGAGTGGATTAGAGTAGTTTGACTTTTCTTCTTCCATGCATTCAACATTGTCAACTTTTGGTGATAGGAGTTCATGACTTGTCTTTATTTTGTATCCTTAGTCTAGTACAGTATAAGTTTTCAATATAAGGCTTTGTTTGGTTATGTATCACTATCCAATAAGTGCGTAGTATCCAACAAGTGATAAGAGAAAAAAGAAGTAAGAGTGATGTCGGGTGTGTAATGTTTTAAATATCACTAAACTTCTATTTTGTTTAGAACTCTTTTGTGTATTCTACTTGAGCGTATACTTTCTTTTCGAGTGTTTACTTATTATTCTGACAAATACTTTTTTTCTGAGTGTTTACTTATTATTCTGACAAAACTTATGCAAAGGAAAATTTCAACATGATCTCATCTAGCCACACTTTTAATTGTGTTAGTGTTGGACATGGTGCTTTGTTGTCTTTTCTTCTTATATGGCTGAAGTTGCATCACCTCATGTGCATTGACATGCTTTTGCATTCTCTAGTACACCCCCATTCGTAACGAACATTCTCCATTTCTCCTTCCTCCTTCAGCTCAGCAATTATGCTCAGTGAATTTTCCTGAAACACAACCTCTATTATGCCTATCTCCCTCGTGAATTACACAGCCTCCAACAGTTCTAATTTAATTTGCTTACATTCCACACCATATGCATGTACACTATTTACTGTAGGTTTATTTTAGGGTAAATTATACCAACTTCCTTTAAGATTTATCTTTATAACACTCTCAATTAGTACAACATATAAATCTTAAAGGAAGTTGGTACACCATATACATGTTTCTATTAGTACAACATATAAATCTATACCCTCTAATAGTTCTACTGCCCTAACGATTTCTTTTTTCTTTTTCAACAATCCAACTAATTTGTACTGCAATTCATATAAACATCGAGGGGGGAGGGGAGTGCCATTTCTTTTTTTTCAAGGTTCTGATATTATTGGAGTTTTCTGTCAATGTACAGAATATTTAACAAAGAAATCAAGTTATATGAAAAATCTCACTAACTATAGATTTACGCAAATGCATTGTCTTTGAAAGTTGATTTATGCCACCCAAAATAAAATTCAATATGAAGTGGTTTCTTTACCAACAACCCCCAAGATTAGACTATAATGCTAACCTTCATGTTGAACATACTTTCACGTACCAAGATTCAAGAACAACCTTCTATAAAGTCTTTCCATTCAAGATTAAAATAATCGAATGATGTGTTTTTACTCAAGAGAGATGATCATTCTATGTGATAGAGAAGGTCAATAGAACCATTGGAGAGAAAGAAGAAGCTGATCAGAATCAGACAAAAGGTCTAATGATGTGTTAAGTAAGCCATTGACTTGGTTAAAAACAACAAAATATTGATTAGTTTTTAAATAAACTAAACACAAGCAGTGCCAAAAACCCAATGGTCACAAATTGCAATAAGCAATGCGACAAGGCAAGTTGAACAATCCCAAAAATGACAAGCAACCAGACAGAATGGGACACGCATGTGTAATAGCGAAGACCCACACCTCATCTAGGCCTCATATCTAAAGATACCAAACGAAGCCCACAATAGTGTATAGACTCGTATGACCACACTGCCAATCAATATGTGATTTAAAAAGGGGTCAAATGTTTGGAACACACCAACAAATCCAACCAAATCTCGCAAGTCCAAGAATATGACTGAAATTTTTTATTTTTTGGTAAATCAATAAAATAAACTTAAAAGCTTGATTCTTACTATTTCAAGATGACTTGTTTATAATTTTTTTTTTTTTTTTAAAAAAAAAAATTAAGAGAATTAGTTCAAGTCACAAAAAGTAATTTTACAAAATTTCAAAACCCCCATTTCCCCTTTTTTCAAAAAGGGATGATAAAAAAAAAAAAAAAAAAAAAAATTAAAAAAAGATCAACATAATTATCACTTTTGTATTGAAGGACCCCCGTAATGAAAATAACCCACCAACCTGCACAGCAAGCTTGAACCAAGCACTATAATGAATGCATTTACAATCATTTTACAAGCAAGACCTTGAGGGAAATATGAGTTGTAATTCTATTAGATTTGAACAAAGTTACAACGACTGGGGGGAGGCTTCAAGTGTTAGACCTGACAACCAATCCAACAAAGCCTTATTGGCAAGCTCTGGAACTTCATCATGAGGACAGTGCCCGGCTTTTAAGTTTACGAGAGACGTTTTTGGATAAAACTCTTTGATTCGGTTAGCCTTTGCAGGACCGACCCACGGGTCTAAGTCACCCCACAGCAACAACAGTGGGCAAGAGAGTTCACTCAAGACACCATCCAAAGTGTATTTGCTTTGGTTCAACATGAACCTTGTCATTAACCTGTGGACACAAATGAGAATACAGAATAAAATAAATGTGGGTAGAATTTTATAGGCCAATTGAATCGTTCTTGTAATCAGCATTGCTTTATAAGCAGACCTAAACTACAATTTCATATTCATTGTAAAGAAATAAAATGGACATCATCTTAGATGCCAGGGAGGTTCTTATTAATCCAATACTACTATCTAAACAAACATGGAAGCCAGGTGGATGAGCATATTTCATAAGTACCTATAATAAACTTCTCCAGCATTAGGGTCAGCTGCTGGCCTTGTTATTGATTCCACAAGATAGTCATCCACATTGGAGGAATTTATATACACCTGTATTGGAAAAAAACGTGCTTAACATAATGTACAAAGCCATGGAACAATCATAAACAGAGGGTGCTTATTGTGACTTCAGGGAGTTCAACAGACAAATAAAATTGTCAACATGGAATACATTAGGGGATGGGAAATATACGTTCACTTCTTAAGGTACAAAATATGATGCTTGAAGCAAGAATAAGCATCTTTACTCATTCATAACAAATATATTTAAGCATTCATGTTTCATATCAGAAAGAAATCAGCATTTAATCCCGAATATATAATTGACATCCTGCTAATGCTAACAGAAATATACTTAAGCTTCGCAAACACCCATGAAGCATTAAGAAGAAAAACTGTAGTTAAATTAGGTAGCAAGTGTCTTACACTCTTTAAGACAGATTCAATGCGAGCTGGTTGCTTTGCTTGCCAGAACAAAAATCCAAGAACTATACGCTGGAAAATATGCTTTAGTGGCTTTACAATTGCCTTCTGCAAGAGTGTTTCTTCAGACTCATTAGATTTACCATTTGCATTTCCAAACTGTCCTGCAGAATTTAGTAGTGCAACTCCAACAACTTGCTCAGGCAACCCAGCTGCTGCAACCAAAGCAGTAAAGCCGCCAAGGCTGAAAAATATTACCATGATTTACATAATTATTATTTGCCATGACATCTTAAAGAAAATCATCATTGTTCCACTCAAGACAAAGGGCAAATTAAACTTTTTCATCCTAAACTATCACCCTGATTACACTTAATCTCTTGAATTATTGAAGCACATGATTAAGCCCCCAATTTAAAAAATACGTTTCAGTTAACCCCCTACCGTCTGTTTTGATGTTAACTCTAATGGAAATTAGTATTGAAAGACCAATTTAACCCTCAACTATATGTTTTGGAGAGAGGGTAAATCGGTCTTTCAATGTCAAATTTCGTTAGACTTCACACCAAACAAGACTTCAGGGGGGACATTGAAGCAAAGTTAACTTTGTAGGGAAATCGTGTGTTTCAATAGTTCAGGGGGTTAAGTGTAATCGGGTAGTTTAGGATGGAAAAGTATAATTTGCCCCAGGACAAATAAGCAATATATAGATTGAAGGAGTTTTGTTTTCACCAAAGTTTCTAAGGATGTGATTCATTCAATTATGTATGACACATAATTCATTCAGCTTAAAAAAAGAAGACAAAAAAAAAAAAAAATCCATAAATCCATAATAAAGTAAAAAGAAGGTAGCTTTTGTTCAAAACAATCAACAAAAGAGGTTACTTTAAATTACATATTAATGCAAAAATCCAAATATTATGGATCTCTAAAGTTGTATTCATAATATGATTTTTAAACATTTAGCTATTGTCCTGCTTTGCTGCGCCATTTTCCTTCCCACCTCCCTTTTCCCAAAAAAATAAAATAAAATGAAGAAGAAAGAAGTCCTTTTCCATATGGTGTCTGCCTGTAGCAATTTTTCTACAGGCACATCAAGCAGAAATGTGGGCACAAATGAGGCAGCACTACAATGATATGCATAAAGTAGAGATTGCATTTTAGGCATACAACAGACTTGAGCAAGGCATAAATACTATGCACTGAACTAGAAGGCTTACACTGTGTTAGAACTCATTGAAAGAGGCGTAAGCCTTAAATACAAAGCCGTGCATAAAATGAGACAATGGCAGTTATGCAGTTATCATCTGGCCATAAGTTATCTGAAAACAAAGGAAAAATAACCCAGGCCTAAGAAGGGTTTTGGAAAGATTTTTCAACCAGCAGTAGATGCGCCTTGGTTAGACCCTCACTAGCTGAATCATTGGCCCAAGCATAAAGAGTTTTTGTTTTCTTTTTCAAGGGGAAAAAAATTGCATTTTCTTATGGAATTTACGTGGCAGTCACAAGAGCCAGCAACCTACTAATCATTTACATTTCTCACCTCAGCCCACACACCAAGCACATATAGGGTAAAAATGGCAAGTACAATCAAGTTGAAAAAATATAAAAGAAAAATTAGGGATGTACTAAAGCAAAATAAAAGAGAGATCAGACCAGATGATTCAATTAAAGAAACTCAGTTAACTTTATTTCCAGTTGTAAGCTGATACTCATGTTTACAGACTGAAAATCAAGCTAGAGTACTGCAGTAGACAAAAAAGTTCAAGAAGAATTAATAGACTGCAATTCATTCAACTACCAAAGGAAAAAAATAATAATGAAAATAACTAGGATGCACGGCCACAGACACGGGTTCGGGTACTGGTACGATACAGAGACACGAGCAAGTTTTGAAAAATTATAACATGAAAAGGCACGTACGACACTGGTATGACATGGGTACAACACCCTAAATGAAATGTCCGTGTATCCTCAAAATAATAAGGAAACTCAGAATGTAGAGTAGCCTTTAGAATATTTGATATAAAAGGAAATCCTAGTTTGGAGAACTCTAGGGATCCTAAATTCACTCCTGAAGCTGAAAGTGAAACAGAGGCATTTCAAGTTGCAAAAAATTTTCATCCCTAAAACCCAAGATATCAAGCTATGGTGAAACTTCATCACATATAAATGAAGTGTAGAGACAACAAATAGCCACTTATTTTGGGTCATTACCTGTTTCCAACTACAACTGCTGGCTCCTTCACTATTTCCTTCAAGAAGTCCACTACTTGATCCCTCCATACCATGGCATCGTATTCGATAAGTGCTTTGTCACTCCACCCAAACCCTAACAAGTCTATGGCATAAACCTGTATTTTTTGGCCAACTCAGGTATGTTGTACCTGCACACATGGATAAGGGAAATAATTAAATCATACATATAGGCTGATAAACTTTTTTTTTTTTTGAGAAAGAAATCATACATATAGGCTGATAAACTAGGTATCACAACCAGACAGCTAAACAAATCCAAAGCCATTTTCTCTAGAATGAAGGTCCAACCAAAATCGTCTATCAAGTGACATAAGATAGTACCTAAGAATCCACCTCCCAATTAGTAATATAAAAATTATTAGGTAAAATATAACATAAAAATTCCAAATTTTATATCATGTTTAAGATTAGGTCCTAGATTTTTAATTCTGTCAACGAAAGTCCCAAATTTATAAAATTGTTTCAATTTAACTCTATTATTCACTTTATTCTGGCAGTAACAGAGCAAAAAAAAAAAAAAAAACACAATTAATTAAAACTTTGCATTTCACCTAGAGCTTATTCATAAATCAAATTTGACAGCCATTGAACAGGGTAGAGGGAGAAAGCATCACTTAGGGTGAAAAAGTAATTGCCAGAAAATCGAAACTGATTACATAGGTGAAACATGAAGTTTTGTCAACAACCCTTTTCTCAATTCCATTATTGCTATGAAATATGAATAACGGAGATGGACAGGAACTTCAAATTGAAAAAAGTTTCATAATTTAGGACTTGATACTCACAGCAGTGGTAAATAAGATGAAATATGAAACTGACATGAAGGCACAAAATATCATCAGGATTAACATAAGATTAGATTAGACGGAATATGAGAACATGGGCATCAAAAGAAACAAACCTCCAATGAAATGCAGAGGCACCAAAGCCATGAATAAGAACAATGGGAAACCCTTCTCCTTGCACCACATAATGTATTCTATGACCCCGCCATGTCCAAAAATTGTACCCATCTGGCTTGAATTCCAATCTCTCAACCCCTATAAAAGAATTCGACTTAAGCAAATTCAGAAAAAAGAAACCCATATATGATATAATAATAAAAAAAGCGAAAGAGAACAGACCTTGAGCAGGTTCGGTTATCAAAGAAGAACCCATAACCGAAACACCAGAAGCCACAATTCCTCCTTTCAAAGCGAAGCCCCTTCTGCTCATCTCACATTTGCTGCTTCCTTCAAGTACAGAAAGAGAGAGAGAGGTACTCAAATAAGTTTAATAGTTAGTGATTTTATACTAAAAAGAGAGAGAGAAAGAGAGAGTAGTGGGCTTACGGTGTTGATAAAAGCGTGCGGACGAGATAAGTCTGTTGGGAAATGGGTTGAAGAGTTGGGTTCTGAGTGAAGAGGAAAGAGGAGCAGCACATGAAGAAGAAGAAGAAGAAGAAGAAGGCATTATTGAAGCTTAAAAGACAAGACCAGGGACTATGTTTGACAAGACAAATGGTGGGAACTGTAGAGGAACTGAAACACAGAATTTTCTAGAAGAGTATAGGCAGCAGATTTTTGAAGTTGTAGTTTGAACCCGCGGTTTATGTGGTTGGCGAAGCTTTGGTGTTGTGGCGGACTCCAAGCCAGATGAGACTGTAGAGACCTCTGTTTGCTTTTCCAACAGAAACGGTCCTTTTTTGTTTATTTATTTATTTTAAAAAATATTTACTGAAACTGTTGTAGTTACAATTAAAAATAAATAATTGAAGCCAAATGAGATCTTTTTCTATTGCTTCTTGGCTTTTCTGTTATTTCTCATTTTATTACATAATTTTTTTTTTTAGATATATTACAGCCATAGTTTTTCAAATAAAGAAGATATATTCAAGTCATAATACAACAAATCCTAATTAACAGTGGTAAGTTGTTATATGTTATTATTGATAGGGCAAAAAAAATAATTTAAGTAGCAGGTTAAAATTAGAACTAATAACAACTAGTTATCTATGATTTGTTGTGACAATGTTATAAAAATATTGTGAACATAACACTATTCTAAATTTTTTAAGATAGATTTAATATTTTTTAGGATAAACTACATATTTGGTCCCTAACCTTTAAACAATTTTTCAATTTAGTCCTTAACCTTTTAAATGTGTCAATTTTGTCCCTAACCTTTTGATATTGTGTCTAAATGATCCCTACAATTAAATGATGAATAAAAAATTCTGACGTGACTAATAGTTTTATTAAAATATTATTTTTATGCCACATGCATTTCCACATAAGCTGACATGTGACATAAATTTTAAAAAAAATCAAAGATAAAATCACTCTAAATCTCTCTCAGCCTCCATGACCGAAGCACACTCTTGAACTCCTTCAATGCCGCTTGCCACCAGCGGTGGTCTCCAAACCCAAAGCTCTCTCTTATTTTCTTTATCGACCTCACTCTCTAAGTCCGGTGCCACCATGTGAGCTTTCCCAAATCTGGACGTGTTGGTCTTCCTCTCAAACCTTAAAACATTTTCATTTCCTAGAAAAGAAAATTCTCTAAGAACTGGTTCTTCTACTGATAAAATTAGAAAAAAAATACATAGATTAATTCCAGAGAAAATCCCCAATAAGCTCAAAACCCGGCTATTCTACTTAGAGAAAACAAAAAAATGCAAACCAAAACAACACCTAGACCTTTAAACCTAAACAAATAATTTTAGATTACACAAAGAACACACTCACATCCATACCCATTTACAAACCAAATGAAACATCCAAACCCATAAACCCATTTTTAAATACAATCCAAAATGGTCATACCCACCTACACGACTTGCACAAATGAACAAAACCCATAAATACAAAGTGCTTCATCCACCCGAAGCTGACCCATTTGAAATCACCAAACCCATCTCCGTTAGCTTCTCCTTAGGCACCAGATCAAAGACAGATAGAAGCTTAGCTGCAATCTTGGTAAATTGATGAGAGGAAGCGAGTTAGAGTGAGAGAGCAGGAGGCTGCGAAAGAGGATCTAGGTTTGGAAACCACCACCGTGATGGAGGTGGCGAGCTGCGGCGAATAGCAGTGGCGGTGACAAGGCATTCAAGCTCGGGCATTGTGGTTCCAACCGGGTTTAGAGAGAGAGAAAGCAGGCCAAGAAAGAAAATAACAAAGAGCTTTGGTTTTGGAGACCATCCGCCGATGGCAAGCAGTGTCAAAGGAACTTAGATAGTGATGAGCTTTGGTTATGGAGGCGGAGCAGAGAGAGGGGGAGAGAGTTAGATCAGAAAAAAGAAAAAAGAGTAGATTGATTTTATCTTTGATTTTTTTAAAACAAAAATTAGTGTCACGTGTCAGCATATGTAGAATTCCACGTGGCATAAAAGTAATATTTTAATAAGACAGTTAGCCACGTCATTATTTTTTATCCATCACTTAACGGTAGAGACCATTTTAACACAATAGCAAAAGGTTAGAGACTAAATTGACATATTTGAGAGATTAAGGACCAAATTGAAAAATAGCTTAAAAGTTAGGGATCAAATATGTAGTTTATCTAATTTTTTTATTTAGTATTAAAAAAATACCAATTAGCATCCACATCAGCATTTGAATTTAACAATTTTAATTAAAAATAAAATAGAATTAAAAAGGGGAAAAAAAGGCATTTCATGAACACTAAAACATAGAAGATGAACTCAGGAACACAGAAAATTCAAACACAAAAATCAAATGCAGGCCAAAAAATTCACAATAACCAAATTTCGTTGTGGTAGCCTTTACCCACCCACCAAACCCATCACTTGATACACAGACACATCACCTAGGCCCATACACACCACGTGATCCCATTGATCTACCTAGTACAACAACCATTCCCATTAAAATCGGTTTTATGGGTTTGTGTTTTACAATTTAGTGATGACTGATGAATATTTCTCATCCTGGATTGCTGGTGGTCAATGACTTTCCTTGTCATTCACCACCACCAACCACCATCATCAAGGTGGTCTCCTTGCTCTCTCCCTCTATCTCTACTTTTCTTGGACTCACCCACCCGGTCTCTCCTTCTTTGATCTGTGATGGTGTGAGGGTTTGGGTTGTTTAATGGTTCAAAATATATCTGAGTTGTGATTGAAATTTTTTATTTTTTATTTTGATAAAAAGTTGTTGAAATTTGATTGTAGGGTTTGGTGGTGATGGACTTGGTAGTGGTGGATCTGGTTTTGGTGGTGGTGTTGGACGATTGTGGTGGTGGTAATTCAAGTTCGATGGTGATGTATCTAGGTTAGTGTGGTGCTGAAGCTAATGCATGTGACAGTATTTGATTACCAAGAAATTTCAAGAAAGTAAAAAAGAAAATTGAGAAAATAAAAATGAAGATTTATTTGGTTACTAAGAAATTGCAAGAAAGTAAAAAGGAAATTGAGAAAATAGAAATGAGATATGTTTGGTTACCAATAAATAGCAAGAAAGTGAAAAAATAAAATTGAAAATACAAAAAATTGGTAAATTTGATTCTTGTAACGTGTTTGATTACCAAGAAAGTTCAATACAAGTTGATAAAGTTACTACAAGTTGGGTGCAATTCCACACACCAAGATTCAAGAACAATTTTCTATAAAGCCTTTTCATTCAAGATAAGGAGAATCAAAATGATTTGTTCTTACTTGAGAGAGAAAATCAATTTATGTGGGAGAGTATAGGTCAAATCAAACCATTCGAGAGCGAAAAAGATGTTGACAAGACAAATGGACAAATTTTACAAACTATCACAAAAAAATTAACATGGCTACATATTATGAAAATGATTTTCATAATATCAGAAAATCTAACCGTTAGATTTCATATTTTTTTTGTTCTTAATATGCATGTCAAATTTCATTCAAATAGAATATTATTTACTGTCAAATCTATAAATTTATTTTTTATGCATAATTTAGTACTATAAAAAATTGAAATTTATATATTTGATTGATACTATAGTTATTGATTTTTTATCTTCTTGAAATTCTGTAAGCATAGATGATATAATAAGAAAATGTAATCTTATGATGGATTTGTAAAAATTCACATCCAATAAAAAGAAATAAGAAGTTTGTAACCATTGCCTACAAATTAGTTTGTAGGCAAATTTTATTCTTTATAAATCAATAAAATAAACTTAAAAAGCTTGAATCTTTTGATCACAAAAAATATTTGTATACATTTAAAAAAAAAAAAATTAAGAGAAGTTCATGTCTAATAGCAAAGCGTAATTTTACAAAATTATAAAAGAGATCAAGTGATCAAAATAAAATAAGACCGTATATAATCTTCCAAACAATCTTAGGTTGAAATAGCTTGAAAAGTTATATAACATTTGTGGATGCTTTATGCTTGAGAAATTCTCCAATATTCATCAAGAAATGAAACGTAATGTAACACCAACACAACATGTGATAAAAACAATAAAATGTGTGAACTGAATATAAGCCTTACTAAAAAAATTGTAGGGACACGATTTTCGGTCCAGGCCCAAAATGTATGGGATACTGGCCCAGTGAACCCAGTACAATAAATTTATAAAGAGTGGGTTTGAAAGGCATGATCTTGGACGCAGGGCAATGGCCTGGTCCTGATTTTATGAGAGCACATACAAAGGTAGGTTTGGCCTGAATGGCTGAGCTTTACATCAAGATAGTTTGAAGGATTTGACTCCTCGGAATTAGTCCGAGGAGCGTCTCATTCTCCCCATTCTTCTCCTTTTTTCGGATCCCCTTCCTTTTAGCTCTCCTTCCCTTTTATACTAGTATTCACGTCCCGTTATCCATCTACGTGTCAGTTTTTCCTTGTTTGGGGGTAATTACTCGTCCTATCAATCCATACGTCAGAGTGGTTGGGAAAAGCTAGATAGCATGGTATGGAGTATGGGTTTGTCAGGCGCTGGGCTCCACATTATGGTGTTGGCAGCTTTCTCGTTTGTACTGCTCTTGTACTGAGTTTGTCCTTTTCTTCAGACGCTTTGTGAGGTATTGAGCGTGAGGTCGTCCTCAGCCACATTCTTGGGCCATTGAGGGGCTTTCATCATACGTCCTTGGCAGTAGGGCTCCTCGGCTTGGGCCTTGGGCCTTTGATGTGAAGTGGGCTGGGATTTCAAATTTCAGGCCCCACAATAGCCCCTCAAAATCTTGCTTCCCGACTTTTTAGTTGGGGAGGAGGGTTTTGGTGATGTTGGGTCCACATCATGGCTCACTCAAACTCTGTGCTCTATTAATATCTGTGCTTTTCCATTTATATGTGAGACATGCCAAATTAAAAGGCATTCCTCTATTCACTCACGCGGAGTCCTTTGATGATCCAGTATTCGAGGCGCGCCTTCACGAGGATCTTCAGATCCTACGACTGCGGATGATGTTGGAAGTTGAGTCAAGTCTGCCTTGTCCGTAGCATTTCTTGGAAAGCTACACGAGTTGAATGCCACCACCTTATCTTTTATATAAGTAGGATAGGAGGTTATTCTCCTTATATACAAACCCTCTGGCTTTCTTCAGTCACAAACCTTCAGCTATAATCACAGTCTCCATATCCTTAGTGCAATATGTTTGAGACACAGATAGGGGTAAAGGATTTACACCCGCCACAGAGGCACCGGGTCCTTCCGAGACTCAAGGTGGTGCGGCTTGGACAGGGGAGGCACAGGTTCAAGATAATCTTCCGTTTTAGCAAGGGGGAAATGGTATTCCTCCCTCTTTCAGTCAAAATCCGAAGCAGGTACTGGTCGCATCAAATTCTTGGTGCGTCAGAAGCAAGGTTTTCCGCCATCAGCGTCGTTTGCTCCATCGCAGGCGTGGTTACGTGGAGGCTCATCAACCTCCGACTCCCTGCACCTTTTCTTCAATGGTGCTAGCCCGAAGTTGGGCTCTTTTGCTGCCTGAGTTATAGGCATGTAAAAGTATTGATGAATGGTCTCCTTAGACAAAATTTTGGAACGGCAGCGCGTCTCTCGTCTGCGCCTCTTCTTCGGCTCTTCCTTCACTCCCTTGTGTCTTTTCTTTTTGCTTATGTAGTTAGTTTCAGTATGAGCTTATTTAGGCTCTTTCATTGTACGCTGTACTGTTCCTTCGTCTTAATAAGAAATGGGTTTGTTTCCTTTTAAATATTTTTCTTTTTCGGAAATAACTACTTTGTGAATGGGATACTACATTTATATTTTCCTTTAATGATACTTAGAGCAGGAATCCTTGAAAAATAATCCTATTAATTTGAATTTATCGACAATATCTAGTATAATAATATTAACTTACAGTAGATCAAACTCATGAAACTAACCGAGATAACAGCTGAATGCTCCGCAACGTGTGCAAGGCGACCGCCCGAGAACGATAAATCCTAAATAAACCGTCTGAGAGGGTTGCCGAGCAGTGAGGGATATTGGCCGTGTTCTTGATAATATCTCACCCTATGATAGTCGCATCAGTCCCCTTGGTATTGAGGATCCGAGGGTAGACCAGGGATCCCATTCAGCCTATGGGTTAACCCTACTATCAATGGATAACTCCCCTCCGGGGTAGATTCTAAGTGCCATATAACGTCCAGGTTGTGTCCAAAACTTGTAGTTTTTCTTTAAGTAATTGGTTTCCCCAGAGGCCTGAGTCCGAGGACCATACAAGGCCTTGGTTCTGTCCAAAACTTGTATTTTTTCTTTTAAGTAGTTGGTTTCCCCAGAGGCTTGAGTCCGAGGACCATACAAGGCCTTGGTTCTGTCCAAAACTTGTATTTTTTCTTTTAAGTAGTGGGTTTCCCCAAAGGCTTGAGTTCGAGGACCATACAAGGCCTTGGTTCTGTCCAAAACTTGTATTTTTTCTTTTAAGTTTCGAAGATTAGCCCCTTGTCCAAGGTGGGGGGCGTTAGCTTGGTGTTGGGGGCCCCTAGAACTGCCCGTGCCATTGACACTGTGATGCGTAGCCCCTAGCGAAAATTTATGCCGGGACAACAGCGGGTTGCTGGAAACGGAGGAGCTTTCGCAGATCCTTGCTTGACAGAGGCTTGACTCCGCCATCACCTGTGCCAACGCACAAGCCTTTCCCACAGACAGCGCCAATTGTAGGGACACGATTTTCGGTCCAGGCCCAAAATGTATGGGATACTGGCCCAGTGAACCCAGTACAATAAATTTGTAGAGAGTGGGTTTGAAAGGCATGATCTTGGACGCAGGGCAATGGCCTGGTCCTGATTTTATGAGAGCACATACAAAGGTAGGTTTGGCCTGAATGACTGAGCTTTACATCAAGATAGTTTGAAGGATTTGACTCCTCAGAATTAGTCCGAGGAGCGTCTCATTCTCCCCATTCTTCTCCTTTTTTCGGATCCCCTTCCTTTTAGCTCTCCTTCCCTTTTATACTAGTATTCACGTCCCGTTATCCATCTACGTGTCAGTTTTTCCTTGTTTGGGGGTAATTACTCATCCTATCAATCCATACGTCAGAGTGGTTGGGAAAAACTGGATAGCATGGTATGGAGTATGGGTTTGTCAGGCGCTGGGCTCCACATTATGGTGTTGGCAGCTTTTTCGTTTGTACTGCTCTTGTACTGAGTTTGTCCTTTTCTTCAGACGCTTTGTGAGGTATTGAGCGTGAGGTCGTCCTTGGCCACATTCTTGGGCCATTGAGGGGCTTTCATCATACGTCCTTGGCAGTAGGGCTCCTCGGCTTGGGCCTTGGGCCTTTGATGTGAAGTGGGCTGGGATTTCGAATTTCAGGCCCCACAAAAATAATAATAATAACAAAAACAAAAAATTACAAAACAAAAAATAAATTATTTTTGGTTAAAGTTCTAAACGAAGAACATATTCTTTCTAGTAATTCATTTGTGAGCTATCTTTTATTTTTGTAAAATTGAATAATACTATAAGGATTGGTTTGGTATAGCTCAATTTTCATTGTTTGATTTTGCAGAAAAAATAAGTTATAAAATATAACTGCATCTATGTAAAAAAAAGAGCAATTTATTAAGAACGTAGTAAAAAAATTTAAATAACTAAAATAATCCATTATATCTAATAATCCCCATTGTTTTTTATTTTTGGACAATTTTGATAATTTGGCAGCTT
Organism: Quercus tomentella; assembly: GCA_028535165.1. Lineage (NCBI taxonomy): Eukaryota > Viridiplantae > Streptophyta > Magnoliopsida > Fagales > Fagaceae > Quercus > Quercus tomentella. The sequence continues at coordinate 7,091,323 of JAPQVY010000001.1, forward strand.
TTGAGAGTTTTTTTCTTGTGGTCATTTCAGGAGGTTTGGATATTTTAATAATTTCAGCCAGAGGGATATGATTTTCCTGATTAACAAAAATAAAATAGTAAAAATTTTCAACCCCAAAACACCTAAAATAAAGAAAAATTATTTTATACCCAAAGAAGTAAAATGCCATCCCTAATTAAACCAAACACTTCTTATTTATTTACAATGGTAAAATGCATTTATGCTTTTGAGTTTTGAGCACAATGCCTTTTCCAGCCCACATCCTTCATATAATCTTTGAAAAAAAATATGAAATTGAACCAAAGTCTAGTCCTGGTTGGTAACTTGTAGATTACTCCCAATGATCAACCGTGCTTTTCTTTTTCCAAGTCAATATGAATATGATGGAAATATAGTAGTTTCGGAGAAATTGGGTTTGGCCAATTCTTCTTCTAGACTTTGAATTAAAAGTCGTTTTCTTTGAACTTTCAGCGGTGCTTCTTAGTTCTTTCCCGTGGAGGAAACAGCAAAAGATTTTTTTGAATGCTTCTTTAATTAAAGCGCGTCCGACCAAGAATAATTTCTCACCCAATTTATATCTTTACTTTGGTTGGTTGGTTGGGGTTGGAGAATTGAGGAAATAGAAAATTAGAAGGCGATAGAGGAGTGGGGGATAAAAGAGATTTAAAGCCTAAGAGTCTTTAAATATCGTTTTGTGTAATTCAAATGCTAAGAAACGTGGGTTTAATTTTTAAAACACTAAAAAATTAACATGACTACATATCTTGAAAATCTAATTTTTAGATTGTAAATTCTTTATGTTCTAATTAACATACATGTCAAATTTCATTTAAATTGGATATTATTTACTATTAAATCGATAAACTTATTTTTTTTTATACATAATTTAGTACTACAAAAAATTGAAATTGAAATATTTGATTAATAACATAGTTATTGATCTTTGATCTTCGTGAAATTTTGTAAGCATGAATGATATAATAAAAAAAATGTAATCTTATAAGAGATTTGTTAAAATTTACATCAAATAAAAAAGAAGTAGGAAGTTTGTAGCCATTGTCTACAAACTAATTTGTAGGCAAACTTTGTTCTTTATAAGTCAATAAAATAAACTCAAAAAGCTTGAATCTTTTGATTTCAATTATTTGTATACATTTAAAAAAAAAAAAAATTAAGAGAAGTTCATGACTAATAGCAAGGCGTAATTTTACAAAATTACAAAAGAGATCGAGTGATCAAAATAAAAGAAGACCGCATAAATTTTCCTTTTGTTTTGAAGGACCCCGCAATGAGAATAAACCAACAACCTACACAGCAAGCTTGAACCAATCACTTTACTATAGGATTCAAATCAAAATACCCTTTGGCTTCAATGTCATATGATGTTGCTAACTTGCTTTATGGCTTTAGTGCTTTTAATTTTTGGCACTTTCTTAGTTCTTTCGACGTTGCTCAAAGCATATATTTTCCCACTTTGGATTTGAAATGTCAAAACGCGTGGGATCGTCGGTTACTTGGAGGGACACTGCCAGTGCCAGTCAAGGAACGAAAGTTCGTGTAAAGACTAAATAAAGTTCGTGTAAAGACGAAATAAAGGACACTGCCAGTCTGCCAGAGTGCCAGTCAAGGAACTTTGATAACAATAAAAGTTTGCATTTTTTTTTTTTTTTTTTTTAATTTGCGGTTCCCTTACTCTCACGTTTTAATTTAATTTAATTTTATTTTAATTCCCTTCTCCTTTATTTTGAATTTAAAAAACATTATTTTTTTGGTAAATAAAAATGGGGGTTAGTTAAGTTATGCCAGCCCCAGACAAGACACTTAAGTTAAGACTCGTTAACCAACCCTTATAGATAACGAGACTTAAACTTAGAGAGGTTAGATGAAGTGCTCGAGCCTTAGCAAAACACTCCTACTATAGCTTCTCATACCTAAATTTAGGTAGTACCATATACCTTTATTCTTTAAAATCTACAACCCAATTGCCAAAACAAGACATCAATAACCTTCCCATTGTTTCACTTTGAGGCATAAGTAGAGATAATTTCTTAATACTCAATCTTTTTTATATTTTCTTCCTCACATGTTTCTATGTCAATCTTTAGTTGTTCAAAATTGGAATACTCTTTTACACTAGAATTTGTGTATATGTTTCTCAAAAAAAAAAAAAAAAAATTTGTATTTTTCAAATGGTCATTTTGTATATAGAAATACAAAGAAAGAACACTTTTTTCCCCTTTTACCATGTAACTTTACGTTTCCTTTTATTTTTATGAGTTGCCCATAGTATTTGGTTTTAATTTGGTTTAGATCTCATGCAAACTCTTCAGTATCATCCTTAATTGTAATCATTATCTTTTTTTTTTTTTTTTTGGATAGAAGCCGTGTATTGCCTAATATTTGCGTAGGTAATAGGTAGCTTTTTTTTTCTTTGCCTTAAACTTAATTTTGAGACGCATCTTCAATTTCCTCTTTCAATTCGGTTTTAGTCTTAGATTTTTATGATTGTTGCCTTGATGTTGATGATTGGATCATTGAGCTTCAGTGTGGATAGGTTTTTTATGCTGGAGAGGCTACTTCTCCCATTCTCCCTACTCCGTAATCATCTGGAAACAAATTTTTTGAAGCACAAGGTACAACAACCACGTTTGATGCAGGGTACAAGCAATTGAAACTTGAAACATGTTTAATGTTTTTTAATATAACAAAGATTATTTATGGGCCTAGTTTTTCTTTAGATATTTCTTTCAACTTTCTATTTTCTAAGTGGAAAGATTGCTAATCAAGACAAAGTGCCCAGGTTTTTTGTCTTCGTTGTTTGTAGAACTTTGTTGGATTGCATACATTAATTAGTGCCCAGGTTTATTGACTTTATCATCTGTATACTCTTAGTGTAATAATTTTTTGTTATTAGTGATAATTGTGATGAGTATTATGCGTTTGTGGGTGAAATTATTTTTTCATCACACCCGTAGATTTTTTTTTTTGTGATTGGAAAATGTAGTAATCTCAAATTATAATGGCTGCAAATTATTAACCCTTATCCAAAAAAATAGAAGAGTTTCTAAGAACGCGATATAAAAAGGTAATTATAGATTTACATTGTACTAGCAATGTAAATTTAACATTGTAAACTAAAAAAATGTGTACAACATTGTACAAGGAGAGCTGGAGAGTGCCATTTTTTTTCAAGGTTTAAATTTTGTTGGAACTTACTTATGTGAATGCACTAGTTTTTAACAAAAGAAACAAGTTTAACTTGAAAAATCTCACTAACTATAGAATTATGTGAATGTGTTGTTTTTGAAGGCTGATTTATACCACTCGGAGTAAAATTATATGCAAGTTGGATTTTTTTTTTTTTTTTTTTTACAGAACAACACTTCAAGATAAAACTATAGTATTGACCATCATGTTGGGCACAATTCCACACACCAAGATTCAAGATAAGGAGAATCAAAATGATTTGTTCTTACTTGAGAGAGATAATCAATTTGTGTGGGAGAGTCTAGGTCAAATCAAACTATTCGAGGGAGAAAAAGAAGCTAACGAGACAGATGAACAAAGTTTACAAATTCTCACTAAAAAAATTAACATGATTACATATTTTGAAAATCTAACCGTTGGATTGCATGTTCCTTATGTTCTTAACATGCATGTCAAATTTCATTCAAATGGGATATTATTTACTATTAAATCTATAAACTTATTTTTTATACATAATTTAGTACTAGAAACAAATACAAATTTAAATATGTGATTGATAATATAGTTATTGATTTTCTATCTTCGTAAAATTTTGCAAGCACAGATGATATAATAAAAATAATGTAATGATATAATAAAAATAATGTACTTTTATGGTCTTCAGTGTATTTCAGTAATAACACCATTGTTAGCCAGAAGCAGGAGGCATTGGGGATTCTGGGAGTGAAGGAAGTGGTTCGGTTCGAATCATATCTGGGTTTGCCTACTCTAGTTGGAAGGGCAAAATACCATACTTTTTCTTTTATTAAAGATAGGGTGTGGAAAAAACTACAGGGGTGGAAGGGGATGATGCTATCCAGAGCTGGGAAAGAAGTTCTCATCAAGGCAGTTGCTCAGTCTATTCCAACATATACAATGAGTGTTTTTCAGCTTCCAGGGAAATTATGTGAGGAGTTGGATGGCTTATGTGCTAGATTTTGGTGGGGCCAGGTAGGGAATGAACGGAAAATTCATTGGAAAAGCTGGGATAAACTGACATTGTCAAAGAAGGATGGTGGAATGGGGTTTCGGGACCTTAGAGCGTTTAATTAAGCTATGTTGGCCAAGCAGGGGTGGAGATTATTAAATGATACAACTTCTCTAGTCTATCAATGCTTTAAAGCAAGGTACTTCCCTAGAACTTTGGTACTTGAGGCTTCAGAATCACCTAACTGTTCTTTTGTGTGAAGGAGTTTAGTGGCGGCCTTACCTATTTTGAGATTGGGACATTGTTGGCGAGTGGGTGATGGACTTTCTATTAATGTCTATCGGGATAGGTGGATTCCTGAGTATCCTACTAATAAGCCCTTTTTGTTGGTGAGGGATGATGAAGAGGAAGAATGGGTGTCAAGGTTGATTAACCAAGACCTCCATGTATGGCGACGAGATTTTATTATGGCTCATTTCAATCGGGAAGAGGGGGAAGCTATTTGCAATATACCTTTAAGTCGAAGGCAAGTATCTGACTCTATTTTTTGGAAGCATAATAAGGATGGTATTTTCACAGTGAAGTCAGCCTATAAGGTTGCCAAAGCTCAATTGTGGAAGGTGGATCGGGCTGAATCATCATCAGGCAGTGGTGGTAGTCTAGTGTGGGCTGCTATATGGAAGCTTCGGATTCCCAATAAGATAAAGGTGTTCGGGTGGAGGGCGTGTCATGATATTCTCCCTACTAGAAGGAACCTCAAGAAGAAACGGATTTTAACGGATGATGTGTGTTCGTTATGTGGCCTATTCCAAGAATCAGCTATCCATGCTTTATGGGAATGTACAGTAGAGCAGGATGTGTGGTATGGTAGTGTAAGGGCATTGCAGAAGTGTGGTACGGGTCAGATTGATGTTGTTGCTTTATTGGAGTATTTGCTAGACCGGCTGGACAGAACAGAGGTGGAATTGTGGTTGGTGCAGGCATGGTTGATTTGGAACCAGCGGAATAGAGTAGTGCATGGAGGCAAATTAATTGATCCGGGCTGCTTGAATAGGCATGCATCTGAATTGCTTGAGGAGTTTCAGCAAGCACAGGTGAGTCTACAGGCGGCTGTGGAAGTTGGAACGACTCGGCAGGCGGTGCAGATTGATGGAACGCGCTGGATACCCCCACCACAAGATGTGTACAAGCTTAACTATGATGCTGCAGTGTTTAAGGACTCTGCTAGCTCTGGCTTCGGTGCAGTGATCAGAAATTATTCTGGAGAAGTTATGGTGGCAATGACAGTTAAAGGTCCGACAGTATAGGGAAGTGATATGGCTGAACTACTCGCATGTCGTAAGGCGCTAGAATTCGCTATTGATGCTGGTTTCACGATGCTTGTCGTGGAAGGGGACAGTGTTAATGCTACAAGGTGGATTGCTTCAGGTACGAAGAACCAGTCAGCCATTGGCCATGTTGTTGGAGACATCTGGCATCTGGCAGGAGCTTTGGAATGGACATCTATGAGCTGCAGTAAAAGAAATGGTAATCGGGTAGCACATGAGCTTGCTAGGTATGCCCAAAAGGTGAATGTTGACTTATTTTGGATGGAAGAGGTTCCATCAGTTGCTGTTGAGTATGTAAACATTGATGCATCCTTAATTTAATGAAAGTTTGATTTCAGTTTCAAAAAAAAAAATGTACTTTTATGGTAGATTTGTTAAAATTCACATCCCATAAAAAGATATGGGAAATTTGTAGCCATTGGCTACAAACTAATTTGTAGGCAAACTTTGTTCTTTATAAATCAATAAAATAAACTTAAAAAGCTTGAATCTTTCAATTTCAAGAATTATTTGCATACAGTTTGCAAAGCGTAATTTTACAAAATTATAAAAGAGATCAAGTGATCAAAATAAAAGAAGACAGCATAAATTTTCCTTTTGTTTCGAAGGACTCCGCAATGGGAATAAACCAGCAACCTACACAACAAGCTTGAACCAAGCACTTTACTGTAGGATTTAAATCAAAATACCCTAATTATGGCTTCAATGTCATATGACGTGGCTAACTTGCTTTATGGCTTTGGTGCTTTTACTTTTTAACACTTTCTTAGTTTCCCTTCGGTGTTGTTCAATGCATATACCTTCCCACTTTGGATTTGAAAACTGAAAACGTGTGGGATCGTCGGTCATTTGTAGGGACACTGCCAGTCATGGAAGGAAAGTTCGTGTAAAGACTAAATAGGGGTTTTTACTTTTATGGACACTGCCATTCATATAAGGGAAAGGTTGTTTACACAGTCCGTTATGCTTTCTTCACTCATATCTCTTTTAATTTTCATTTAGTCACATCTTTCTTTCATTCTCTTCTTCTCCTTTCTATATTTTCTCAGTTCTTTTGCTCATAGATTCGGATGGCTCTGCAAATCAACGAAGGAGGCTCTTCTTCTTCCACTGCCCAATACATGTATGACATTTTCTTAAGCTTTAGAGGTGAAGATACTCGTTATAATTTTACTAGTCATTTATATAAGGCTTTATGTGACAAAGGTTTTAACACCTTTATTGATGATGACAATCTTCAAAGAGGAGAAGAAATTTCAACAGAGCTTCTCAAAGCAATAGAATTGTCAATGATTTCGATTGTTGTATTTTCTGAAAATTATGCATCTTCAACTTGGTGTTTGAATGAGCTTGACAAAATTCTTGAGTGTAAGAATTCTGGCCAATTAGTTCGACCTGTTTTTTACAAAGTAAATCCATCAGAAGTACGTAAACAGAAGGGAAAGTTTGGAATTGCACTAATTGAACACGAAAAAAACCATAACAAAGATAAGGTCCAGAGTTGGAGGGCAGCTTTAACCAAAGCAGCTGATTTGGGTGGATTCTCTTATGAGGATGGGTATGTATCTATTACTACTTTTTTGCCTCCTTGTAGTATAAAACATTAATAGTTTTGTTATCACAATTTGATTCCAAATAATCAAAGGATTTGCATTGCATACTAAGTTAGTACATGGTAAAACTTCAAATTCATCATGCGTAGGTAGAAGAATATTGATTTCTAAATTAACACAGGAAAATATATACTTCTAGAAGGGTAAATGATTTCACCTTACAATGTTATGTCCATGTACTAAATAGGAAATAAACAAGAGAGACTAGAGAAACATTGGATCCACTTTAGATTGCCTCTTCTCTGCTGCTTCCTTTCTCCATATAGATTTTGATTCGGTTTTTTGAGAAGCTGAGAGAGGAAAAGTCACAATCACATCCATAATCACTTGCCAAACAAAAATTTAAGAATAAGATATTTTTTATAAAAAAAAATTGTCACGACTCGCAATCCAAGTGAATTCCACATTTTCAACCATGACCAACATGTCAATACCAAGCTTAATACTGATGTTAATATGAACCAAAGTAAACCTGTGAACAAAAAATTGTCTATTTGTTAGTTGATAAATAGCTTATCTAATATCTTTCTCCAAATAATAACAAACATCATCAATTTGGAATATACCACAAGTTCACACACTAAAATCCCCTATTACATCAAAAGTTCTAACGCTCAACTGTTGATTTATATATACAAACATCTCTACAAATTAAGTTGAGCGCAAAACTACTAAAATGGAAAGTAAAAACTAAATGAAAATAAAACTAGCTCTTATGAAGCTCAGCTAAGGCTCCAGCAACTACTCTATTGCATAAAACCTGCTCACCGATTTTCTGTTTTTATTTTTTTAAAGAAGGTAAGCTAACAGAGCTCAATAAAAGGGGTTAGGTGGTATGAGTTACAAAGAATGTATATATACATGAAAATTAGAAAAGTTTCTTAATACGTGAATACGCTTAGAGATAAACTTCTTTGAGCATGCACACACAATTTTTCATTTGCTTTATAATAAAAAACCTTTAGATAGCTTTAAAAAATAATTTGCATACATTCTCTAATGATATATCTCATTAGATTCAGAAATCATTTTCCTTAGATGATTTTTTTTGCTAGATAAAATAGAATTTCATCTTATGGAGTCCGCTTCATGATGATTACTTTTTATTATTAAGCCAAGATACCGATTGATTTTAAGTGTAGGTAGGGTTTGAACCTCAGATCTTTTATTTGATAATAACTGACTTTACTAATTGAGCTAGTTAGAAGCTTAGAACCCACAATTTTTCTCTTTAGAAGAGAATTTTTTTTATTAACATTATCTATTGAAATAACCTTAGTCTTGAAAACTTCTTAGCTGCATAAGAATCTCATCATAATCATTCTTCCATGATTTAACATCACAAAACACATTTCCTCATTTGTTAGTAATTGAATAATTAATAATTTCCTTTATCATAACATGAAACGTAATTACTCCTAGGAGGCATTTGGTTCACCATTATGTACCCTTGATATGATGCATACATTACAATAATGTGACATTAAGGTTTTTGGTTTATTTTATTTTTTCTAACATTACCATAATTTAAAATTGCAAAATATATCATATCATTTTAATCCCATCACCTTCATTAGTAATATTAATGTTGTATTCTTGTGTTGAGATTAAATTAATTTAAAATTATAATAACGTAATATTATGGCATAAATTGTAATATCACGGCGAATCAAACGCCCCCTTAATATTACTTTTGTTACTCACTTACTCTTTATATATATAACTTGTAATCTCATAGACCAATGGATTTACATTGTATACTCAAAATTAGCACATGTTAAAACTTCAAATTCGTCATACATAAGTAAATGTGCATTCATATCTAAATTAATATATAAAGGATATAAACTTCACGGTAAATGATTTCACCTCTCAATTTTATGTTCATGTACTGAGTAGGAAATAAACAAGAGATAACCCATAGGTCCAATCTAGATTGCCTCCTCTTTGCAAATTCCCTTTCCGTTTACATTTTGATATGGTTTTTGAAATACTGTCATACTGGGAAGGAGAGAAAATCTCATAATCGCATCCTTAATTGCTTACCAAGCAACAATTTGAGAATAAGACAATAAATAAATAGACATTATTATAGAGGAAAATGTTGAGAAAAAATTCTAGAAAAAAGGGAAAAGAGCGAAAAGTGGGAGGAAGCATTTCATAAGTTTGGTGCTTAATTTAATTGAGGAAAAGTTTACGAACACAACTTTTATTACAACTATAAAGGTTTGATTGTGGGTGTGGTAGAAAAGTGGTAGATTTATATGAAAGTGAGTGTCCACCACTTACAATTAGGAGATGACCAAAATTCATATGAATATATATATATATATATATATATAGTATAGTATAGATTTTCATATAGTCTAACACATCAAATGCTTCTTATGCTTTTGTGCTTTGCAGTTGCTTTGAATCCGAAACTCAGTTTATCAAAAAAATTATAAAAGAGATATCAAGTACCACATCAAATCGGACACAACTATTTGTCGCTAAATATCCAGTTGGAATAGATTCTCGTGTGGAGGAGATAGAATTTCTTTTGGATACAAAATCAAATGGTGTTCGCATGCTAGGGATTCATGGTCTTGGAGGAGTAGGTAAAACTACAATTGCAAAAGCTGTTTATAATAGAATTTTTTATCGTTTTGATAGGAGTTTCTTTCTAGAGAATATTAGAGAAAAGTCATCGACAACCAATGGCTTAATCCAACTACAAGAGACACTTCTTTCTATGATATTACAAGACACGTACTTAAAGGTGGACAATGTTCCCAAAGGAATTGAACTGATAATGGATAGGCTTTGTCATACAAAGCTTCTGTTAATTCTTGATGATGTGGATGAATGGAACCAGATAGAAAATTTGCTTGGAAGATGTGATTGGTTTAGTTCAGGAAGTAGAATTATTATAACAACAAGAGACAAACAAGTGGTAACCACTCTTGGAAAAGATCATCTAGTTTATGAGGTTAAGAAATTGAATCTATGTGAAGCTCATGAACTCTTCAGCTTGCACACCTTCCAAATGAATAAACTAGGGGAAGACTATTCAGAAGTTGCAAAGCAAATTATACACTATGCTGATGGTCTTCCCTTAGCACTAAAAATAATAGGTTCTGATTTGTGTGGAAAACGTATACATGAATGGGAAAATGCATTAGAAAAGTACAAAAACATTCCTCACAAAAAAATTCAAGAAAAGCTCAAAATAAGTTATGATGGATTGGAAAAAACTGAAAAGGATATTTTTCTCCATGTTGCTTGTTTTTTCAAGGGATTTGAGAAGGATTACGTTACAAATATACTAGAAACTTGCAATTTATATCCACGTGATGGTATTTGCAAACTTATCGATAAGTGTCTCATAACTGTTGATCAATGTGGCATATTGTCGATGCATGACTTGTTACAACAAATGGGTAGGGAAATCGTTCAACAAGAATCTGAACAACCTGAACATCGTAGTAGGATATGGTGTTATGAGGATGCTTATGAAGTGCTAACTGAAAATATGGTACAAGTTCTTTTGCTTCACTTTTCCTTTTTCCTAATATTTTTTTTGTTTAAAATTTCAAAATTTTTATACTTTTAAAAAAATTATATAATCAAACTTATTTGTTTTATTCTTTGTTCAATTAGGGGTCTGATAAAATTCAAGCAATGATGTTGTGCTCACCTGAATCGGTAACCATGAAATTGCAAGGTGAACCTTTTGAAAGGATGAAAAATCTTAAATTTCTTTTAGTTATAAATGTACACATTTGTGAAGAATTTCAATATCTCCCAAATGGGTTACGGTTACTTGAATGGCCTCAATTTCCTTTTTCCTGGCCATCTAAATATTGTCCTCAAAAGCTTGTTGCACTTAATATGGGAGGGAGTAATCGCATTAGAATGGAGACAATATTCAAGCAGGTATGATTATTAGTATTTATGAATTATAATTTCTTAAAAAAATTTTGAATGATGGCCAAAACTAAATTTTGATTTTTTTTTAATCTACAGGGTATCCAATTAAAAAATTTAAAGCATATCAATCTTCGGGGGTGTGACTCTATTACAGAATTACCTGAATTGTATACCCCAAACCTAGAGACATTAGACCTTACTTTTTGTCTTAATTTAGTTACGGTTCATGAATCTGTTGGATTTCTTGATAGGTTACAGAAATGGGACCTCAACTGCTGTGAGAGTCTTCAAAATCTTCCAAACAACCTCAGGTTGAAATCGCTTGAAGAGTTTGATCTTTCTGTATGCTCTAAGCTTGAGAAATTCCCCAATATTCATCAAGAAATGAAACGCTTAAAGAAATTAGATTTATCTGAGAGTGGCATCAGAGAGTTGCCTTCATCAATCGGGTATCTTACACAGCTTACTAAATTAAGGTTATATGGTTGCGACAACCTTAGGGATCTTCCAGACCGCATCTACAAATTGAGACCACCGTGTAATTCTTTTGATGGACTTTTTGAATGTGGGTTTCCAAGCTTAAGGGAACTGAATTTAAGTCAATGTGGAATCGAATCAGAATTTTTGATGAAGCCCGATTACTTTCCCGTATTGAAAGATCTAAATCTATCTGGGACTGATATTGTTAGCATCCCTGAAAGCCTAAGCAGATTTACTACGTTAGAAAGCCTTGATATACGAAATTGCAAGCAGCTACGACAAATATTGAGGCTTCCACAATTTATAAAACATGTGGATGCAAGTCAGTGTCGGTCATTAGATGCACAATCCAAAAGCAGATTATTGAATCAGGTCTCTCTTTTTGAAGTTATTTTTTTTTTTTTTTACTTTCTTTCTTTCTTAATTTAATTCGTTGAATTTACTAATTACATGCAGATTAGAGAAATTATATGTGAAGAAGAAAGAAGCGACATATTTGTGGATCCACCGTCATTATTAAGTAGATATTTGTTCCGTTATGATTATAGGGATAATCGTAGTTTTATATTACCAGGTATAGAGATTATTCCAAGGTGGTTGAATTGCAAGCATCAAAGTGTTGGAAATTCCATATCATTCCGTGTTGGTCGCAAATTTCCATATGTTTTTGCCGTCTATTTCGCTTTTGGACTGGGGAAGCATCCATTTGTGGTTTTAAGGGTTTACCTCTCCATTAATGGTTTTGAAAAAGTTTGGATTAATAGAATCCTGCTACGTGATGCTTCTGATATTCTGTGGATATTTTCTAGATCACATCTCAAATTGCAGAAGCTATTGAATGAATCAAATCCATCTGATTACAATCACGTTGAGGTTACATATGAATTGGTCAACGGCCAATTTGAGCTTAGAAGGTGGGGGGTCAATGTAGAATGTATCTGTTGTCCTCAAAAATCTAGAATTTCGTCTTAAATGGCCCTTACCCTTGTTGACAATGATTCTCACTCCAATCTGAATCTACCATTAAAGAAGAGGAGAAAATATTGATTGAATTCGAGATATATATATATATATATATATATGCCAAGGTTTATCTCCTTCTTTAGTTGCTGTGTAGCATTTACCCTTAATTATATCTTCTCTCCTTTATTTTTTTATTGATGATATCCTCTCCAGTACAGTTGGAATTGGGGGAAATACATCTTAATTAAAAGAGATTGTGGAAACTAGAAAGTAGGATTGTATTAAATTCTAGGTTGATCCATTTATGCATATTGCATTTCATGTATGAATTAGTAATTACTGAGATCTCTAATCTGGTGCAACAACAATTGATCTTCTTAGAATTCTTTGTTATATTGTTTTGGTTGGACCTTTTTATTTCTCACTTGGGCATGCTATTTTATAGCTTTTACTATGAAATGGAATGTTTACTTTTTATTGATTATTTGATTGCGAGATTGAAAAATTGAATGAGTCAAACCAAGCTGAGTGCTGTGTGAAATCCTTCAACTAACTAGGCTTTGTTGTATTACTTGGCCTCTATAACAGCCGATTTTTTTTTTGTAGATTCTTGAAGTGTACCCAAGTTCTTTTCCATGAATTTTATGCAATCCACTAAGTATATTTAATCATATCATTTATTTAAGTTTACAGCATCTCATAAAAATTGATTAAGTGCTTGAGGAAAAAAAAAAAAAAAAAGACCCAACTGATGAAGTATTGATTACTAACAGGATACACCAAGGCATATGACTATAAGTTTTTGTCTGTATGAAGAAGTAAAGAGTTTAATCAAGCATATAATGGAGATGGGGTTACTAAATTTGTTGACAATGATTCTGACTTCACCATCAATGAAGAGCAGAACATATTGATTGAATTTGAAAGAAATATGCCTCCATCTGAGCATAGCCTTCAAACTATTCTCTCCTTCGTTGTTTCCATTTGAGTGTTCGACTTCTTTTGCATTTTATGACAAGGTTTGTCTCCTTTACTTTCATTGTTTCATTTGCCGTTGTTTTTTTTCTCCTCTATTTTTATTGATGATAACTCTCTAGTACAGTTGGAATTAATGGATAATAAATCTTAGTCAAAAGATTTTGTGGAAAGTAGGATGATATCAATTTCAAGGTTGATCCATTTATGAATTTATCATTTCATGCATGATATGAATTACTGACATCTCTAATCTGGTGCAACAGCAATTTATCTTCTAAGAGTTCTTTGTTATATGGTTTCTGGACCTTCTTTTTTCACTTAAGCATGCTATTTTATACCTTTTCCTATGAATGAAATGTGTATTGCTATTGATGTTGGATTGAAAAACTGAATGAGCTAAACCCAAGCTTAGTGCTCTATGAAATCCTTCATTTAATCTGGCTTTGTTGTATTACTTAGATTTTGGTCCTTGTAATAGTGGAGTTATTGTAGTTTCAAAAGTGTACCAAGTTATTTTCTAGGAATTAATGCGACTTTTTGCAAGTGGATTTAATCATATTTTCTAAAAGGGTACACTAGAACGAATGAATAAAAGGTTTTTGACTGTACTAAGAAGTTTGATTTGATCATGCATATGATGGAGTTACCAGATTTGTTATGTCTGATTTGAGCATTAGCCTTTCAAATTGTAAAAGACAATTTGAACTGAGTAGGGAATATATATATATATATATATATATATATTGATAAGTAAAATGAGCCAAGAATATTATTGCATGAATTGGCCCGAGTTTATTTTCCTTTGTATGAGAGCTTTCTCATTCATAAGAGTAGGTCTCAGTTCAAGAGTGGCTTTGTTAATCAGACCGTAACTAATTTATGACAACAAGAGAGCTCCAATGTCTAACCAAGATTTTAAATTTGAGCTCAGAGAAACAAACTACAAACTTAGGATGTGTATAATCTTCCTTGCACTTCCTGGTTTTCAACCAATGTTTGAAATGGAGAGATATATATGTATAAACCATCCTTCTTATTGGTTAACCTTTCAAGTCTACAATGTTCTAGACTTCCTAAGTATTTATTGGTGTTTAAAGTAAATAATAGGGAAATGTTTAGCAAACCATTTGTGCTGTTACAATGAGTTGAGGGGTTTTGCTTTGAACCTTTCAAGTCTACAATACTTTACTAGGTTGGCAGGTCATTTAAGACAAGCTAGCCAAAAATTAAGTTACTGGGTTTCCTAAATGCCGTTGGGTGGGATCTATGGAAGAATATAATTCTACTTGATTGGTTGAAGAGTTTCTTTATATATAAACCAGAGGTATTTATATGTAATTTTTTTTTCTATTAATTGGTAATATTTGAATTAATAAGGATGGCAGCAACGCAACTTCATCACTATTGGGATAACAACTATGGCTGCAAATGAGACTCCTTTGTCCTCAAATTTTTTTGCCTAAAATGATCTTTTTGTCCTTTAGGACTGTTTTGAATTTATCTTATTATGTTGATGTACTTTGTACTTATGCAATCGGTACAACTGTAAGTCTTGGTTCTATGATATGTGATGTGCTTATTTTTGAGACATTAGAATGAATCTCAATACTTGAAAAGAAAATGTTTTTATTATTATTAGCAATTGTGAACATGTTTTTTATCCTTTGGAAGAATGTAGTTATGTATCTTGGATATCTTATGGATCCACCAACTCATTCAAATTCTTTGGAGGTAATTTAGATGTCATGGACACCCATTTCATCTCTTTCCTGCTTGCATATCTTTCGAAATAAATTAATTGGATTACTTCTGATTTCCCAAATAGTTTGGTTGAAGCTTTGTTTGATTATGGCTTATTCAATTACTGTGTTGAGTTTAATTATAGTAATTTTCTAAGAATTTGTGGCCTATCTTACTAATTTCACTTCGAGTATTTAATTTGTACAAAACATTGATGTGTGGTTTCTTAATTGTATTACCTTGAGAATTCAACTTCTTATTGGAATACATAGTACAGAGGTAGGTAAATAATGGTTATGAGTAAAATAGTAATGATTTTATATCTGGCATAAACAATGTGTGTGCCTTTTACCATCTTGTACATAAAAACAATGTGGAGAAGAGGTCACTTATGGAAATTCCATATTTTTTATGATTATTTCACCTTTTTTTTTTCTTCTACCCTTTTTGTTGATTTTGTTCATGTTGTAACGAATGATTGATTTAAAATATCAAGCATTTATAATGTTAATTTTCCATGTTAATATTGCCCTGTTGATAATTTTGTTCATGTTAGTTTCTGAGACTGTACTATTTTGTACGAATGTCTTTTTTTAATTTGTACTATTCATAAATGGTTGCTCACAAATGCTATTTAAAAATTTCTTATCACGTTTACCAGGCTATGGTAGCATAAGTTTAGCACTAGTTTCAACTTGGAAGAATTTCCATACAAGGAGTCAAGGATTCTAGTTTCCTGTCAAGTTTTACTATTGCAATTATGCAAGCATTGCCCACTGTGATACAGAAGTCTTCAAGCTTAAGCTAATATTTTTTTCTGGTTCCACAGTTCTTAACCTCTTACTGAGCCAGGTAAAACCTTATATCCAAGAAACTCATGTTTTTTGTTTAAATAAATAAATTTATCTCTAGATGGTTGTTCTCCTTAGTGGTTGAACTTTCTAACTTGCTTAACATTAATTATCTCTCTCTCATAAAATTTTGTTCATTTAGAAGAAATAAATTTTAGGAAAGATGCATCAAGTGTCATCACAATTACCTTTCTCATCCTTGTTTCTACTTTTAGATTTGAACAAAATACAAAACATCTCATGCAACTAATGTATTGACAAACGCTATATTTGTCCCTAACTTTTACAAGGGACAAATCAAATGTACCATCTCATCTAAAAATGGAAATGTTGACCATTAACACAATATGGAAGCTGTATATTAGTTCTTTTATTTCTTATCATTGCTTTTCCAAAATCTATGCTAAGTCATGACTTATGGTGGTAATGCATTGAGGTCATTGATTGGCAACAACAAAATGTGCAAGGAATGCATACATTGGCATATTAGAAATTTGTCTTTAGATGTTAGCATCAATGAGTTCATCCAAGATTATGCCTTTGATAGCCACTGAACTCCAAACAATAATTTAATTGATCTCACTCTCACATGCACACATGCCATATTTGTTTTTGACATAGGTACCTTGTTAGTATTATGGTGTGCACTCTTCTTATAAATTGATGGTCAATTACTTAATCCTAAGCCAAAACTTTGTAGAAAATCTTTTTTTTTTTTTTCCTACCATGAGAATAGAATTTTCTTTCTTGATAAATGCCACAAGGGTAGAATTGCCATGAAGCCAAAGTACCATTACCCTTGAGATGCATCACTTGTTTGTAATAAATAATTATAGTAGCAACTAGAATAAGCATATATTATTTGAGATGGAGAAACTCAAGATTTGGGGATAAGAAAAAATACCAATTGACATTTTTTGATTCATTAGTCATTATCATTATAGACGGTACTAAGAAAGATGGGCTGACATAGTGGATGTAGGAAGTAATTGATAACATTCTTGTTTGTTCCTTGCAGTCACACACACACACACATATATAGTACTTCCTGGACTTGCTTTACATACCACCAAAGCTTCTCCAAATCCTTGCCATGAGGACTAAACATGTTGTGAGGTAAGCTGCGGATAGTGCTTCTATGAAGTCCATACTTGTAGAGTTTGTGTTATTTCTTATTTCACCTTTTCATTTTTAGCAAAGGTCATCTGGGCTTTTAAAATGAGGCAGACTCAATTATCTTGAAATTAGCAGGATTTTTTCTGAAGGTAATGATTTAGAGGAGGAAATGAGTTATATAGTCCTTGAAACATTTTTTCTTTGAATTGCATGATTTGTTTTTTGGGGATCTTGTTTCTAAAAAAAATTTCTTTATTCTTGATTTTCCTTTTCTTTTTTTAAGTTTGTAATATTTTTCAGGGACAGTCCTAGATGACCTGTCAAATGTCAATATAGTTAAGCATACATATGAGGATTTTGGGGCATGAAAATTGCATCATTTATGACTAAAATTCCCTTTATGTTCACTCAGATATTACACACTTTTTTTCTTTTCTTTTTTGATTCGATTGCAATATAATTTTGCTACGAGTTAGTCCCTTTATGTGAAGATTTGCAATATAATTTTGTAGGTTTGTCTCTTTCTCTGCCCCCTGGGCTTTTGGACCCTGAATGTTTCTTGTTCTTGAATTTTCTATTTGAAGGTAATGCAATGGAAATTTGCTTAATTGTTACTTGCTAAAATTGTCTTTTTTTTTAGCGAAGTCATTCTAAATCATTGATGTCTTTGACTTAAGATGCTAATTGATTTCGATAAAGAAACAACCTTGGAAATTGGAATTAAAATCTGAAATGTCCATTTAGAATTGGAAGTAATACAATGAGAACTAAGTACCACTAGTGAAGATTGCTGTTGAAAGGAGGAACACAATTAAAATTGTTATGCCATAGTTGAGAACTTGATTTTCAATTTTGATAAGTTGTATTTCTTGATTATTCTTATTAGCTAAAATTTTCAATTACGAACAACGGAAAGGCTAAAACTGTTATGCCTACAATATGCAAAAGCTCATCAATGGTTAATGTAATCTTCCATTGAAATTCCTAAGTTAGATGAATTGTCTGATGGTTCAGTTGGGAATTCTACTACTGTAATACCCTGCATACTTTTATTTGAGGTTATTATTAGGTTTTCTTTTAAATATAATTGATGGGCCATAGGCATTCTTTTTATTAGTAACTGCAGCCCGCTACCCCACTAAGCCCACATCTCTAATACGAACTATAGGGTAGAGGAAGAGACAGTCAGGGTTTTCATAGAAAGGGTTTTATCAAAGAGGCTAAGAGGTTTTTCTTTGGAGTTTAAAGCACATACAAGTGAAAAGGCAATCAGATTGTTCAAGGTATGATTTCTCACCGTTAGAAACAAGAATTAAGGAGTTAGAATTTTATTATAAAAGAAACTTTAGTGATGTGTAGACTGTTGAATTGGTAATTTCTTAGATTATGGTTTTACACGGTTTCAATTATTCAGGAATCTTAGATTGCCACTGTTCGGACCCTTGAGCAAAAGCCGAAATTGTTAAATCCATGTATAAGGCTAGCGTCATGTTTGTAGGGCCGTAAGAACTTTTGGCTGCCGTAACTTTAATTCTAACTTGCTGGAGAATTTGCACCCGACCCCACCCTTGTGTCACTAGTTATCTCTCATTTTTTTCAAGGTCCTATTCTTCTTATTGTAGCTTTAATGGTCTATTGCCTAGGTGTTGAATAATTCCAAACAGAATGATACCTTAAGGTCCAACACGTCTACTACTCTTTAAAAGGTTAATGACAGATTTGTTTCTTTTATCCGAATTGTAATTTCATCCCAAAATATTGTGGTATTAAATCCATTAGGGTCAATGAAATTAAGTCCTTGAGCAAAGTCATAATAGATTTGGCCCACAGTTTTCTTTGGGGTTATATATTTAAATCCTATAGTATTAGCTGCTGCCTATGAGTTTTGATAAATTCAAGGAAACACATTTTTGGGTAGAGATGCTTTGCATTAGTGCTATCATTTAGTTCAGCAAAGTATTTTACTAGTGAGTCAGTTTGTATAGTTTAGTAAGATTTATATTTTATGGAGGATATTAAGTAATTTCCATGATTGATTCTAGGTCCTATCTAAGAGTATTTTGAGACTATTTGGAGGGTGTTTCAGCTGGACTTTCAGAGTGATTCAAGTGCTGTAAGTAATTATGCATAATATGCACAAGTTTTGTTCATTAGGTTCTTAGAAGTTAAAAGTTTTCAAAAGTTTTGTATTTCAAACTTATATTTTCTAAAGTTTGTCAAAAGTATTTTTGCATCATTGAAAGAGAAATTTCGACTATTAAATAATGTTTTAAAGAGAAACTTCGAATTTTAAATAACGTTTTGAATGTCCAAATCTCATTTAAAAGATGATTTCTAAACTAAACTACTCTCCGAAAATAATTGAGTTTCAATGTAAGTTTTCTAAAAAGATTCTTGTTCTTTAAGTTTGTTCAAAACCAAGTGATTTCAAAGTCATATTTTTATTTTTCAAATGGTATTTAAGACGTTTCTTTTAGAAAATTGGGTTTTCAAACTTACTCAAAAATTGTAAAAATATTTATATAAACTCTTCAGTTCTTATTCGTTTCCTAAGAGAGTCAAGCATCCTTTGATTTATGTTCAATTTGATATTGTGACCTTTGATATGCCTTTGTATTTGGAATAATTGTTAATATCAAGTAAATTATTATATTTTGTATAAAATTTACTTTTGTGATATGTGACTCAAAAATAAGTGTTTTTAGAATTGATCAGATATATCAGATATGTGTAAATCCGCTCACAGGATTGTATGTGAGAATATGTGTTGATCCCTCACCAGCAGGGGTTAGATGTTGGTATCTGCTCACAGGATTGTATGTGAGAATATGTGATGTGTATATGTGACACTATGCTCTGATCAATTATATGTATGTGTTTTCTGATAGTTTTTAGACCCCTTAAACAATTGATTTAACCTAGGGAATTA
Organism: Quercus tomentella; assembly: GCA_028535165.1. Taxonomy (NCBI): domain Eukaryota; kingdom Viridiplantae; phylum Streptophyta; class Magnoliopsida; order Fagales; family Fagaceae; genus Quercus; species Quercus tomentella. The sequence continues at coordinate 7,111,407 of JAPQVY010000001.1, forward strand.
GCCAAGTTGTTACTTAGTCCAATTAAACAAGTCTAGGTTATCACAATATCAAAGATCAAATCATGCAAAGCAACGAAAAATAAATGACACAATATATGATCACCCAGGAAACCAAATCGGTAAAAACCTGGGGAGGATTTGACCTAGCTATCCTCAAGGTAAACTTGAATCCACTATCTTGAAAGAATCGAAGTTCATACAATAAGACTTATAAGCCCCTACGCTCAACTTCTTATTACTACCCACCAGTAGAACTTACTGACACGACCATGTGCAAGTTCCGAATCCACGGACTCCTTCTTTCTTGGATTCACCACCAGATACAAGCACACCCGCTTGTGTTTTCTTTAAGCTTCAATGGCAGCAACTGAATTGATCATCAAGGCGTAGATAAATCTTCTCCTTGAAAACCCTAAGTTTGTGTAAAGGAAAGCTCCTCTAGAACTCACAAGAGATTTACACAAACCGCAATATGAGCAATACTAAAACGTGGCTAGGGTTTGCCTTTTATACTTAGGACAAATAAGAAACCCTAAAAATTTTTTAAAACAACTAGGGCTGAGTTGGAAAATTCTGCAGAAAAACATTCTGCCCGAGCTTCGATCGATCGAGCCTGTCTTTCGATCAATCGAGCCAAGCCGAAAGGCACAATGCTTTCCTGCTTTAACTCGATTCCAACTTTACATAAAAGCATACCTTTAAGCTAGACTAAAACACTTCTAAACTCATTGTTTTGATCATGGTTTGCCAACAATACAAATTAGAGTTCTAAATACATAAAATCCTAAGACTTTAGAACCTAACATTTTCTAATGATTTTAAGATGTGATTACAATTATACTAAGTGATACATTATACATTTTGGAATAATTATTTTTTGATATCATTGAATGAGTTTGTGAAAAATCAAAATACTCGTGCCTGGCTTGACTCTATTCCGTTGTGTATTCTATATAATTACTTACTAGATGTGTGGCTCACCCCATTAATTACTATTTTTCAAATTAAAGTGTAGTTGGGAATATAGAACCTTTGGATCGCTTTGTAAGGTGCAAGGTAGAGCATGGAAGTTGTAGGCGATTTCAGTATTACTTGAAGACTTGTAGAATTTTAGTTACCTTTATTTTGTAATTCATGTTTTATACAGTGGAGATTATTTCTAATTTGTGGAGTTAAGATTTTTGTAAGAGGTTTTTAAGAGTATTGTTTCTTTGGATTATTAATTTATTTTGGATTAATTATGTTTATGGAGTTATATAAGTTTAGCAAGTTAGTCATGCATCTGAATTCATGTTCCATGGATTTGGGTCATGACAACTGCTCCATCAAGGGCACCTAAATTTGCTACCAGAAAATTTATGGCCACTGATTCTTTTCTGTAAGTAAAGTGACACATGCATCTCTCTCTCTCTCTCTCTCTCTCTCTCTCTCTCTCTCTCTTTGTGTCTTTGTCTAACTGTCTTTTTCTTGTTCACAGTTATGGCAAATAACTCAAGAGGAATTTGTTGAGCTTCAAAGATTGGGACTAAAACCAAGCAGTAGTTCCCAAGTAAAGCCATGCTTGACTCATGTTTACGGTGGGTATTAGCATTGGAAAGGAGAAATAATTTTGAATTTATAGGAGTTGGAAAAAACAGAACGAGTCATCTTTAGTTTTTGTTGTCGTTAGAATTTGATTTTTGTCAATTGATAGCTAATTATGATTTTAGGCCAGTTGAATATAAAACTACCCTGATTTTAGTCAATTGATAACTAATTAGTTGTAGTCTATCATGACATAAGCTTCCACAAATTCAATGACACCATTAGTCTCTCTTTCATGATCTGATCTATCATTCTTTGTGTGAGAATTGTATTTCAAATGTATGCTATAATGTAATGTGACCTGTCATGTTCCTAGAGCTATAGGAGTTGAAGCAACTTCATAAACATGCTCCAAAATTTTTTACCATGCAACTTCTCATGAATGTTTGTTTGTAAAAATATTCTAAATTATTATGTGGATGTAGCATTACTCATTTACTTATAAGCGATGCAGAACTTATAATCCGAAGTCCCTCGATGCACAAATAATGAGCTAACATTGGATAAGCAGCTAACATTTGAAGCTCTGAACATGTTCTACCACTAGATAGGCAGCTACAAGATAACAAGAACCTCATAATAAGGACTTTTGAAATTTTCATTACTAGAAGCACAATTTGACTAACATATTGACTTGAAAACAAAGTTACAAATTAAGGACCCAATCCAAGCAGTGGTGACTCTAGGAATTTTTTTCAGGGTGTTCCTCAACAAGCATAAATTACACGATCTAATAAAAAGAAAATTTTATATATTGACAACAACAACAGTCTCACCTCCTCCTTGCTTACTAACATCTTGCCCAAATAGGTAGCAATAAAAACAAAATGTTGCATCCTTGTCTATACTATATTCCAACCAATTTCTATTTACATACCATTCGGATCTAAATCGACGGGACTTTCCAGAAAAATATGATACAAGGTAATCATAAGGAGGTTGACGAGGGCCTTTTGTTAAATATCTTCTTATTTCATCATGATTATTAGGATGATAAGATGATAATTGATATCTTTTCTCGTAGCCCAGGATCTGAAGGAAGATTTTCTAAGTTGAAGTCAACAAGAATTCGCTTAGAAGATGAAGATGAATCTTGCACAGGAGATGAATCTTGGGTACGTGGTTTTCTTATCAAGTATTTGTCCATAATTCTAGCAAAAGAATAAACAATAAACTATAAGTTTATTTAAAATATTAATAAAATTATTAATTATTGTTGTTTAGTTGTTTCATTAATTTGTTTGTCTTTTATAAACTATAATTTGTTATATTATTGTTTCATTAATTATAAAATTATTAATTGTTGTTTAGCCTAACATAATTTAATTTGTTTGTCTTTTATAATATATTGGTTAATTAAATTATTAATTATTGTTTATTAAATGTTTTTCCCAATTAATTATTGATTAATTAAATTATTGTTTATTAGTTGCACATTAAACTAAAAGAGCCAGTCATGTGCACATTACACATCCCATTTGCTGATGTGCACATTGCACTGCTTTACCCAATTACCCAGCCCCATGTGCCCATGAGCCCATCCACCCCCCACCCTACTTAATAGACAAGCCTACCTAATGCCCCCAATCACAAATGCCAGCTGCCAATTAGAAATTTCACAATCACAATTTCACAAATCACAATAATATTACACTAAAAGACAATTAATATCTCACCAACACCAACACCAACAAACACCAACCAACGGATAAGAATTATAAGATAAAGCCAAAATGCCAAATTCAAAAAGTCAAAAAATTAATAAAGTTAAAGCTTCACTGAGTGCTTCAGCCAATCACAGTTTAGATAAAGTTAATAAAGAGAGAGAGACTCATAACTCATTTATTTCATTTCAAATTTGAGATAAAGAGAGAGAGAGACTGAGAGAGAGTCAGTGAGAAAAAGAGAGAGAAATACATGTGCGACGAAGATGATGAGTGATTGCGACTGGAACTGGACTGATCTCTGATGTGATGAGGGGGGACTGATCTCCGATGCGATGAGGGGCGACAATGCAATGAGGACCGATCTCTAGAGTCTAGACTGCCGCCTGTGACTGGACCAATCTAACTTTTAAGGGGAGGCGTTGTTGCTCTGTTTTTACTTTTTACGTTTGCTTTAGCTTTAGTGATTTCTTTTCTTCTTTTTTTTTTCTTTTTTTGAGAAAAGCTTTAGTGATTTCTGATGTACTGAACTACTGATTTGAGGTTTCTGATCTCAGTGATCTGTATTGGGTTTTTTTTTTTTGAGAATCCGTGGGTTTGCTTCCTATGTAATCTGTTGGGCTTGCCGTGGGCTTGAAGTTAGGCTTGTCGTCCGTTGTTTTGCTCTGTTACAATTTTTTTTTTTTCCAGATTTTAGTTGAAATTTTTTTTTTGGGCTTTTTTTTTTTTTTTTTTTTGCTTGAAAGTAGAACAAATAAATTTTTTTTTTTTAAATTTGAGGGTGTTCCTAATTTTGATTGAGGGTGTTCCTTTTTTTTTTTAAGGGAAAAAAAATTTAGTTATTATATATAATTTTTTTTTTTCAAGTCAGGGTGTTCCTGGGAACACCCTAACTATAATGTGGCACCGCCATTGAATCCAAGGGTTTACACGACACAAACAAAGGCATAACTAACAAGTAACAAATGCCACATAGACGACAGATGTTTTATTTTTATTGTACACTGTAAGAAAACACATTGCCACAAAAGAATGTTCCAAGTTTTAGACAAATTGATCCAAGTATTCATCCACAATGGTGTATTTCACCTCTGGATAAAGTTCTAAAGCCTCCACTCCAAAAGAATCCTTAATCTCAAAGTTTGTAAGATTTCTGTTTACAAAGGCAGAGTGAACAACGGATAGGTTAAGGTTTAGAGGACTCGAAGACTCTGTAAAAGAGCAAAAATAATTATCAGATAGTCCAACCATCTATGAAACTCTCAACATTTTCTGGCTAGTACATAGAACTGCTCAAATCAATAGGAGAATTACGTCCTTTTTTATTATATTTATACCATCCATAATTTTCAATAAGAAATCAAACAATTTATACACTAATATATATTGATGAAGTTAAGTTAGTCATCCAAACAAATAGTCAAATACAGCTTCTTGGTTATAACTAATGTGTACATAGTCACTTCTAATTAAATTTTTTTAGCATTGTCTCTAGTATGTGAATCTTTGGTGTTACGGTTAACTGGTTTGACTAACAGTACAATGAAATGAAGTAGAGAATTCAACTCTCCTAATAATTATCCAAATTACAAATGAGGTAATAAGGTGTCTCCTAACAAATTAGATTAAAAAAAAAAAAACTCACTATAAGCAGACCAAATTAGATCTATAAGCAAACACTATAAATTGAGAGGAGAAATTGTTCTTACTAACCTTGGATTTTCTTCAGAAGTTGATCCTCTAAAAGATAAGTCTTCTCAAGGGTCTTGCCAATCTTCTTTTCCCATAGGGAGACAATCTCATTGAGGGACAAAATATTTTCAGGGGGTCTCAGATGGACAATCTTGTTTAAGGTTCTTAAGTCGTCCACTGCCTTTATGGTATAAGTTGCAATATCTTCTTCCTTGACAAAAATTGCTGTCAACATGGAAAATTACAATTACTTTGTCATCTTTAATAGAAGTAATTTGATCTAGTTGACTTACATCTAGTAAAGGGCACACATTCACGCACATACATAAGCAAATGAGAAAGTCTCGACAAGTTTAAAGAGAAAGATAATTGAATTTTATGCTAATACCTTTGGGGTTTCCATCTCCAATTATTTATACTTTGTCTCTAGGAGGAGCTGTGGCACTTGTAAGTACATTTCCCAAGTTAGGTTAAAAGTAGCCAACAAAGCCATTGGACACAAGGTAGGTATATGGAATTCCTTCAGCCTCGACGGATCTCCGCACACTGGCCCTGACCCCGAAAAAATGTGCAACTGGCTCGACCGCATGGACACGATTGTGATCAGTTCCAAATTCAGATGGGAAGAGCCTCTGAAACCCACCAATATTTCATTGTATATAATGCAAGTTTCTTAATTTCTAATTTAATTCAAGAATTACTAGCCAAATAGCAAACATAAGAAGTTAAATTGCATATTTGGTCATCAACTTTTGATTTTTTCTTTTAACATGCTTCCAGAAAAGTCATTACCATCATTTGGTAGAAGTAAATTACTGACATAATAAACGAAGTTAATGAAGTTGAGGTTAATTTGAGGGCGTGGGCCCTATGAAATGGCATGAATTTCTTTTTCCACTGTAGTAATCTATACTACTATTTAAGGGGTTTCTCCTGTTTAAACCGGATTTTTTTTTTTTTTTTTGGGGTTCTAAAATACCCCTACAACCTACTTTAATTAGGGGCAAAACTTGGTAAAAATGCTTCTTTAACTCTCACGTAAAACATTATCTACAAAATAGGACCATACTCCCATTAGATAGTAAAATTTCTAATTAAAAAAATTCTAAAATTTAGCTAGATTTAAAATAAATAAAAAACAGTTTACCAACAAACAGTTTTTCTTTTAAAAAAAAATAAAAAATTACACAATTATTTTTTTTTCCCTTTGTTTGTTTTTTTTAACCTATCTACTCCTATATTCACAACTACCTAATACACGTTCTCAAATTACTTGCCACTTTCCTTTCAGTTTTTTCCCCCTATCAGAAACATCTTCAGTTTGGGTCTTTTCACAAAAACTTTTCCTTCTTCTTTGTTCATCACTCCCCTATTCTGCAATCTTTATTCCTTCTTCTCCTCATTCGATGGCCACTGAGAGTCTTCACTATGTGCACTATTGGGTGAGGAAATTTGAAGATATGCTTAAATTTTAAGTTATTACCTGGCCTCTGTTAGTATTACCACATATTTTGTGATTGTTTTGATCAAACCAAATCAAAACAAAACCCAAAAAATGGAGCAAATATTGTTGATTGGAATGAAAGCCCTGTACTAAGTGTAGCAATAAAAACTAAAGGCTGAAATACCTGTATGTAACACCAATTTCTCTTGAAGGATTGATGACTTTTTTTCTTTTTTTTTTTTGATTGAGTGGATAGATATTGCTATAAAAATCAAATTGTTCATGTTTAGAACATTTGACTAGATTAATCACCGGTAGGCATCAATTAGTTCTTCTTCAATGGGTGAGCATCAATCTTTCTTTCTTCTTCTTTGTTTATTTATTTATATTTTATTTTAGTGGATGAGCATTAAACCAGACATAGAAAGTTGTACTTTGTTATTAGTAGTTAGTACCATTGCCAATTGAATGTAATTTTAGATTTGGAAGTATGTATTATAAAATGTTTTTTCTTTTTCTTTTTCTTTTTCAGAAACAAAATGAAAAAATGGTGTTGAAACCATCTTCATCTATGGATCTGACAGTAATCTATTTTGAAACTAAAGTCTAAGACATTAAACATTTTCATATATATTAAATTTTGATTGTGATTTGATGTAATTTTCATTTATATTATTTATATTTCCAATTATTTTGGGACTTCAATGGCCGAAGGCATATACTAAAATTGCATTGAATTGATACTTGGCACAAAGTTTGTGTCTTGAGAAAACATTTTAAATTTTTTTTATGTTATTACTAATTCACTGCAATCATATTAATTTGTGGTGTAAGGATCCTTCACTTAAGGCTACATATGATTTGTAGAAATTGACTTACCTATGATGGGCATCCACAAAAGAATTTACCAAGTGTGTATGTTTTAATGAATTTATTTATTTCAATAAATTCACCAGCCTAATCCTATATCTGATTTATTTTTCCACTTAAGTAATGTTTTATTATATATTTTCTGATTTGGTAATTCTACTATGATTCTTTTTCCCCAGTATTATGGTGGTGAGGGAGATTCAATGTAGATGGAGGTGGTAGTGCCAACAAATATAAAATTTGATGCAGGTTCAGCTATAAAGATTTTGAGGCATGGAATGCTAATGTTTTAATTTAGGTAGAGAGTGTGTTGCTCTAGAAGATAGATATGTCAAGTTTAAAATGAGAAAAAAAAAATCAAACACAAAGAACATTATGATTGGTAGATTATAAAGTAGTACTCAAGATATTGTACAAAAGATTTGTATTCATTCATGTGATTTGTATATTGTAGTTGTAGTTTTTTTCTTTTGTAGTGTTTGGCCCTTTTTAGATGGGTAAGCTTTACATAAGAAATTTATGCTTTCAATTGGGGTTGATGGGTCTTTTCATGGAATAATTTATGAAAATTTTTAGGTTGTTACTTTTATACTTTAAAATGTACAATACCCAATTTCAAATAAGCAAAATAGGATATAATAAGTGTAGGGTCATAGTTTGAGGCCCGAGCCCAAAATGTATGGAATCTTGGTCCAATGGGCCCAATACAATGAATTTGTAGAGAATGGGTCAAAGAACTAGGTCCTAATGAATTGGACAACGGCTAGTATTGAATTGCATGGCGTTCAAACATGAACCAAGGATGCTGATACCAATAAACTTCCAGTTCGAGGAGGTTAAATCTGGATATAATGTTCACTCAGAATGATTTAGATTGCTTTTCTCTTTTTTCTCTCCCTTTCTCAATCCCTTTCTCATGGAAGGTCTTTCACATTATATAGCTGCTCTTGGATCATCTTGATCCTACACTTGTTGATCATCTGAGTCCCTACTTGAGTACTTGTCCCATTAGACACCCCTTCAGCCTTCTGTGAGTTGTGGTACCCAAGGCAGCACTGTTCAGAGGTCTTCTCTACATAAATGCAGCCAGAAAAGTAGCTGCAATGCATTTAATGTGGTGGTAGCAGCTTTTCCTTACATATTTTGAGTTTCCTTCCTTCTCATACGTTCATAAGGTACATTTAGTACATACTTGGACTACATTTGTCGTATCCGAGGAGCTATTCCTCCTCGAATATCCTTCCATTCATCCCCCAGTTATGAGATTTTAACTGGGAATCCCTTAGTAGCTATTTGTTCCTCCCCGAACTTGTCTATGTCCTCGGACAAGGCCCAAGGCCCAATACACTATTTTGGGCCTTAGTCCCTACAATAGCCCCTCAAAATTTCGATTTTTCCCTCCCATCCGAGGAGAAAAGGTGGGATTTTGATTTTTAAGAGATAGAATCAACTGATTTTTTGATTTACACGTGTGAGAATGCGGCTTTACATGCCTTATAATTATTATTGATGCTTCACAGTCTACGAGGCGTTAGTAATTACTCTAGGTGGCTTTATGTCCCCCGCATCCAACGGTGAAATGCAAATCCAATGGCTGACATTTCTTCTAGTATTTTAAGCAGGAGTACTCCCACTCATCCTCTCCTTCTATATAAAGCCTTAAGGGAACCTCCTTTCTTCTCTTTTTTACAAATCTTCAAGAACTTCAGAGAACTCCAACGCCCAGTCTTCACAAAATGCACTAAACTCTTAAGTCTTCATAGCCATTTCCTATAAGAAGTTTTTCGATAAATCTCTGAAAGTTTCAAAGATTAACATACGAGTTTTCGTAAGTCTTCATTTCTTTATATTGCCCCTTTTTCCTCTCAGCCTTTCTCCTCGGCCTCTCAGTTTGTCTAGATGGGTAGGTTCAAGCACTTGGTAGACACACCGGCCAGTATGGAGGGCTTTAGGGCTAGGTACCGTATCCCACAGGGGGTGGGTTTAGAGTATTGTCCTCCGGACCAAGTACTGACTGATAGGGATGTGGGTCAAGTCGTCATTCCCATGATTGTTTTCATAGAGGGAGGAATGACGCTTCCCATGGATAGGATAACCAGAGACTACTTGATCAACCATAGATTGACCCCTTACCAGTGCGCTCCCAACCTATTTAGGGTCTTGGGCTGTGTAGATGTCCTGAACGAGCAGATGGGCTTAGGGCTCATGTGGCATGATGTGGTTCATATGTACTGTTAGGTTTTAAAGACTTAGGAGCTAATGTATTTAGAGCTCTAATGTGTAATGTTGGCAAACCATGATCAAAACAATTGTTAGTCGTGTTTAGACTTGCTCAAAGTGTGTGCATTGTATGTAAAGTTGGAATCTAGTGGCTGCAGAAGTATTAGTGACTTTCGGCCTAGCTCAATCGATCGAAGAACAAGCTTGCTCGAACAAATCTCGGGCATAATGTTTTTTCTGCAGATTTTTCCAACTCAGCCCTAGCCTATTAAAACGTGTAGGGTTTTATGTTTTGCCCTAAGTATAAAAGGCAAACCCTACCCACGTTTTAGAGGTTGATCTAGTTGCTGTATGTGTGAATCTCTTGTGAGATCTAAAGGTGGTTGTCATCACACATGCTTAGAATTATCAAGAAGGAGATTTCATTGAGAGCTTGATGATCATTCAGTTGCTGCAATAAAAGCTTAAAGAAACACAAGCGGGTGTGCTTATACTGGCTGGAGAATCCAAGAAAGAAGGAGTTCGTGGTCTCGGAGCTTGCACGTGGTCGTGTTAGTAAGTTTCTACTGGTGGGTAGAAATAGGATGTTAGTGGTCTAAGTCCTATTGTAAAACTTTGATTCTTTCATAGTGGATTCAGGTTTACCTTGAGGATAGCTAGGTTAAATCCTCCTCAGGTTTTTACCGATGTGGTTTCCTAGGTCATCATATCATTGTGTTATTTATATTTCCGCTGCTATGCATGATATGATTGTTTGATTGTGATAACCTAGATTTGGAATTTGGACTAAGTAAATAACTTGGCTAATTAACTAGGTTAATCCAATTGTTTTTTAAGGGGTCTAAAAACTCACATGTAATAGTACCACAAGCTCGTCGATGTGGGTTACTACCTCAAATCCCGGTCCGAGGACGTCAGGCTGATATCCTGTCTCCCCAAGTCCAATAAGGGTATGAAGGATGACTACCTGATTATCTCAGGGGAGTGGAACGACGGTCTTCATTGTCCAACTCGGGTAGGAGATCCAGGTGTGATACTTTTAGGATCAATCCCTTTGGAAGGGGACTTAGCCTTTTAGCTTTACTTTTTCTACTTGACACTTATTTTTCTTTTGGCGGAAGATATCCTTTTTTGGTGATCTAACATGACTTTCTTCTCGGATGTTTTTGCAGATAAAAACCATGTTGCTCCAAGGATTAGTTTTACTAACGTTTAGGCTCTCAATTATCTCTTGAGGTCTGAGATTTTTGTTAGCGAGGACAGACAACTGCGAGCCGCTCACCTAAACTTGGATTACGAGCCTTTATCCCGCATCTTCCAAGATGTGGGCCAAGCAATAAGGGCCAGCAGTTCAAGGTTAGCTCGGATCGACTTTTCCAAGCCAGGATTTTTGGCTAAAAGGGATCTTCCCCTGGTTCCTTTGCCAATTCTGCAAAACCTTCCACCAGTTGCACCACCACTTCCACAAAACCTCCCTGAAGCAGCAGCATTTCCTGAAGAGGAGATTGCCTCATCTCGTCTTACATTAGAGGAGGAGATAAACAAGTTCCATTTTGAAGAGGAAAACAATCTGAGGGCTCCTTTAATTGACCTCTCGGACACCGAGGGTGAGTCAGACAGGAATTCCGGCATTCGCACTCCCATTCTTGTGATTGCCTACCCAGATCACTCCTTCGACGAAGAGGAAGACAGCATGGCTTTGAACAAAGGAAATAAGAGCCTAAGGGAGCTTATGGCCACCAGAGGCAAGGGGTCAACCTCAAAGGCACCCACTAAGTCCCAAGCTCCCTCCAATCTCCCCCCTCCCCCTCCACAAGTCCCCGCTGACATTGGCCTAAAGCCTAGCCCCTACTTGAAGAAGAAAAGGCCAGCCGAGTCACTCGAGGAAGGCGAGGTGGGTCCTCGGCAAGGGACAAAGCATCAAAAAGTGATCCAGGAGCCTCGGGACAAGAGGCCCCAGTCTATGGACAGCCGAGAGGAGCAGGACAAAGCTGAAGTGCACATGACACAGCGTACATGGAGCCCTCGGCTTGAAGTGGATGGGGCACCAATTCCCTGGAACGCTTCTGTCTGAGAATATCAGAGGGGCCGAGCCGAATACATAGCTGAAGCCCTGGAGCAACCCATACTCCTTCCCAAGGACATGGACGCTTAAAGGCGTTTCTCACAAAATGATCTTTTCTTGTCCCTGAAAAGGGCCTTTGCGATGGTAAGGCAGCTTGTCCCTTTACAAACATAAATGCTAAATCGTATTTTGTTTTAACTTATACTGTTTTTGTGATTTTTGGGCAGATTACTCAGCAAATTTTTGTGGCTGAGGAGTGGTACCATGACGCTCGTAAGCTGGCCAATGCTGAGGCCCTCTCTCACGCCAAGACTGAGAAAACCCTAGGGGATATTAAGTAGGAACAATATGAATTGATTAAGAAGCTAAAGGAGGCGCATTTAGCCCATTTGAGTGCTAAGGCCGATTTGAAAACCGTAGAGAAGCAAGCTGAGGATCAACGCCAGAAGCTACACGTGACTAAGGTTAATCTAGCCACTGAGAGACAGTCGATCTTAGATCTCAAAGCCACGTTGCAAAAAGCCAAGGAGGAAGCCCAGCTGGCCAAGGAAACAGCCGAGGCTGAGAAGAGAGCTGCATACCAACTTGGCGTGGAAGAAACGCAAGTAAGGCTTACCGAGGAGCTATCAGAGGTATGCAGGGACTACTACAGTGTGACATGGGACAGGGCCCTTAGAGTTGCAGGTATCCCTGTAGATTCTGTTTGAAGGTTGCTTGGAAGCGTTTACTACCCCCCAGAGATTAGGGAAATCCCTGCTCCTATCGCTTCTCCTCCTGCTTATGCCCCAGAATCTTCTGAGCAACCTTTGGCTATCCCAATTGCCATTCCTTTAGCTGAAATTACGAAGGGATCTAGCCAAGCTGGCGACCAAGGCCAGGGGGCCGAAGGGGAGAAGGGCAAAGGGAAGAAACTCTTGGCCAAGTCAAAAGATGCTACCAAGGAGAAGGAAGTAGAGGCTGAGACTCAGGGAGCTGACCCCCAGGCCAAGGATGTTCCTTCTTCTCAGCCAAGCCAAAATGAAGATCCTCCTGCCGCTCTTGCTGAAGCTTAGCCCCTAGGGTTTCTTTTGTAATTCTATTTGTAGTAAAAGTATATTTTGTTTTAAAGACACTATATCCGTGCGTATAATGTATTATCCTTATTACCTAATAAGAATGCCCTTCACTTCATCTTTTGTTCTCTTGCCTTATGTGATTTAAATTTTATTGCATAGCTCTAAATTGATGTTACTGTGCCTTCAATTAAAGTTTACAATAATATGTTGTTTGATAATCTAACTAAGTGTCAAGAGTAAAGTTGTGAATTGAATCTTAGGTAATGAAGACTGACATGCATAGACTTATATCATGTGGAAGAGAACAAAAAGGAGCAGACAGTCTGTATATTGCACATAAATACAAGTTTAAATTTGCCATGGGTCTGTTTTGGCTTCAAGTCCTATTTAAACATTTACGTATATGCCTTTGAGTATTAGTTTCATCACCATATGTGGTTCGAAAGACCTGATACATTTTAAGATCTGTTTGTTATTTGAGTAGTCATCAGAAGTAGTTAATTTCCCCTAAGCCTATGGTCCGAGGAGCCATATAAGACTTAGGTTCTGTTTAACACTTGGATTGATGTCAAAAGTTGTTAATTTCCCCTAAGCCTGTGGTCTAAGGAGCTATGCAGGGCTTAGGTTCTGTTTAACACTTGGGTTAATGTCAAAGGCAGTTAGTTTCCCCTAAGCCTGTGGTCCGAGGAGCCATGTAGGACTTAGGTTCTGTTTAATACTTGAATAGATGTCAAAGCAATTAATTTCCCCTAAGTTTATGGTCCAAGGAGCCATGTAAGACTTAGGTTCTATTTAATACTTGAATAGATGTCAAAGCAATTAATTTCCCTTAAGCCTGTGGTCCGAGGAGCCATGCAGGACTTAGATTCTGTTTAATACTTGAATAGATGTCAAAAGCAATTAATTTCCCCTAAACCTGTGGTTCGAGGAGCCATGTAGGACTTAGGTTCTGTTTAATACTTGAATAGATGTCAAAGCAATTAATTTCCCTTAAACCTGTGGTCCAAGGAGCCATGCAGGACTTAGGTTCTGTTTAATACTTGAATAGATTGAAAGACAAGAAGCACGATGCCTTTATACAATAGAAGAACTTATTAAGAAAGGAAATTTTCATTAATAATAGTACCTTTTAAGGTTATTTACATTCCAAGGGCATGGTATTACATGCTCATCTAAATTTTCTAGAAAATATGCCCCTATACCAGCCACTGAGGTGATGCAATATGGTCCTTCCCAATTTAGTCCTAGCTTTCTCCATGCCGGTTTTTTGGTAGTGCCCATAACTTTTCTCAACACTAAGTCACTAGGCGCTAGTGGCCTTAGCTTTACTTTGACATCATAACCTTGCTTGAGTTTGTGTTGGTAGTAGGCCAATTGAACCCTCGCCTTTTCTCTTCTTTCTTCAATAAGATCTAGGCTTTTCTCTAGCAGCTTATTGTTGCTGTTTGGACAGAATGAGCTGGATTTTAGTGTTGGAAAGCCCGTTTCTAGAGGAATAACAGCCTCGGCCTCGTAAGTCATCGAAAAGGGGGTCTCTCCTGTTGATCTGCAAGGTGTGGTCCGATACACCTATAGGACTTGTGGCAGTTCTTCAACCCATCTTCCCTTCGTGTCGTCTAACCTCTTCTTAAGTCTGTTCACTATGACCTTGTTAATAGCTTCGGCTTGTCCATTCCCTTGGGGGTAGGCTGGGGTAGAATATCTATTAATGATTCCCAATTCGCAACAATACCTTCTAAAGGCCTTACTATCGAACTGAAGATCATTGTCTGAGATGAGGGAGTGAGGGACCTCGAATCGGGTAACAATGTTTTTCAAAATGAACTTTTTGACGTCCACAACTCTGATGTTCGCTAAAAGTTTAGCTTCAACCCATTTAGTAAAGTAGTCAGTGCTGACGAGCAGATACCTTTTGTTCCCTGTCACCTTGGGAAAGGGCCCGACGATATCTAAGCCCCATTGAGCAAATGGCCATAGGCTGGATAGTGGATTGAGGGTTCCTCCTGGTTGATGTATGTTTGGCGTAAATTTCTGACACTGGTCACACTTCTTCACGTATTCATAGGCTTCTTTCTGCATGTTTGGCCACCAGTAGCCGTGGGTGATGGCCCTATGAGATAAGGACCTGCCTCCTGTGTGGCTTCCACAAATTCCTTCGTGTAATTCTTCCAGGATTAGTTCTGAGGCCTCAGGGTGTATGTAGAGCAAGTATGGTCCGGAAAAGGAATGTTTATATAGCTTTTGGTCCTCGGATAGCCAGAACCAAGAAGCATTTCTTCGTATCTTGTCAGCCTCAGTCTTCTCTTTGGGCAAGATGTCTTCCTTCAGAAACAGTACTAGAGGGTCCATCCAGTTAGGTCCCACTCTGACATTATGGACATGGATTACTTCTCTCTTCGTCACTGAGGGTTTGTATAAATCTTCCACAAGGATGACCCAAGGCAAACTTTGAGCTGAGGTGGTGGCAAGCGTGGCCAAAGAGTCGGCATGTGTGTTCCCACTTCTAGGGATATGCAGTAAGTTAAAAGAATCGAAACGTGACTGTAGGCATTTAACTTAGGCTAAGTATCCCTACATTCTTTCGTCTCTTGCTTCTAATTCCCCATTCACTTGGCCAACAACCAGTATTGAGTCCAAGAACATGTTTACTGCTTTTCCACCAAATTTTTGAACCATGGACATCCCATCCAGTAGGGCCTCATATTCAGCCTCATTATTCATGGCCAAGAAACCCAATCTTAGCGATTTTTCGATGGTGATCCTTTTAGGGGAAATCAGAACTAGCCCCACTCCGAAGCCCTTTTGGTTCGCAGCGCCATCAACATATACTTTCCAGCATGTCAGCCCCTATAGGGAGATTGCGCCAACCAATTTTTCATCCATGTCTTGCATCCTTGCTTCCTCTTCTAACGAGGGTTAAGTGAATTCAACCACCAAATCTGCGAGGATTTGGCCCTTGACAGAAGTACGAGGCATGTACTTGATGTCAAAAGCCCCTAGAATCGTGCCCCACTTAGCAACTCTCCCTGTATAATCAGCACTCCGAAGTATGAACCTAAGCGGAAGCTGGGTTAGAATGAAAACTGTGTGTGCCTAGAAGTAGTGGGGAAGCTTTCATGTAGCCTGAACCACCACTAGGATGGCCTTTTCTAGTGGTAAGTATCAAATCTCAGCTTCCTGCAACGATTTGCTCACGTAATAAACTGGTCGTTGCACACCGTTGTCCACTCATATTAGTACTAGGCTTACTGCATGAGGGGCCACAGCGATGTAGGCGAACAAGATCTCATCGGCCTCGGGGCTGGATATGATTGGTGGCCGAGATAGATATTCTTTAAGCTGTTGGAAGGCCAAAGCACATTCCTTGGTCCATTCAAATCTCTTCCATTTGTTCAACAAGAGGAAGAAAGGTCTGCACCTATCTGCTGACCGGGAAATAAAACGATTTAAGACTGCAATCATGCCGGTAAGCTTTTGGACCTCCTTTGGATTCCAAGGAGGCTGTAAACTGTTGACAGCCTTGATTTGATCGGGACTGATCTCAATCCCCCCGTGGGTCACCATATAGCCCAAGAATTTTCCTGACCTACCCCAAATGAACATTTGGACGCATTGAGACGCAGCTTGTGTCTCCTCAGAATTTCAAAAATGTCCCTAAGGTCTTTCAAGTGCTCGAACACCATCTTACTCTTCACCACCATGTCATCTACATATACTTCAATACTCTTACGCAACTGTGGCTCAAACATTCTAGTCATCATTCTCTGGTAAGTGGATCTTGCATTTTTCAAACCAAAAGGCATCATCTTGTAATGGTAGTTTCCAATGGGAGTGACAAAAGCTGTCTTTTCTTGGTCATCTGCAGCCAATGGTATTTGATGATATCCTTGAAAGGCGTCCAAAAAGCTCATCCGGGGATGGCTCGTGGTCTTTTGGACAGGCTTTATTCAGATCCGTGAAGTCTACACAAACTCCCCATTTACCGCTCTTCTTCTTTACCACAATAGTATTGGCTAACCACTCAAGATAAAAAAACTTCCTTGATAGCCCCTACTTTTTTAAGCTTCATCACCTCATCCCTAACAGCATTGGCATGCTCCTTCGATGGGCGCCGAGGTGGTTACTTCTTGGGAGTGGCAGATAGGTCAACGTTTAGGTGGTGGTAGATGAAATTCGGATATACCCCTGGGGCCTCGTAGGTGTCCCACGCAAACACCTCCACGTTTTCTCTGAGAAACCCAATCAGTTCTTCTTTCTCTTGGGGAGGTAGCTCCGAGCAGACTTGAAAGAACTTTTCTGGATCAATACCAACAGTTACCTTTTCTAGATCCTCGCATTTTGCCTCCTTGGTTGATTCACTACCGAGCAATGCTGGGTGGCTGATTGCTATAAGCTCCTTCCAGTAGAGGCCAAGGGCTCAGCACAAGGTTGGCGTGAGATGGTAGCCACCATGCACTGTCTGGCCGTGGTCTGATTCCCCATAATCTCTTTAACCTGGCCCTCCGACGGGTACTTCACCTTCTAGTGCAAGGTAGAAAAGACAGCCCCTAGGGCTTGAAGCCAAGGTCTAGCCACAATAGCTGTGTAGGTTGAATAAGTATCGACTATAATGAAATCCACCTCCACCACGTCCGAACCGGTTTGTATGGGCAGTCTGATCTGGCCCCTTGGAGTAACGATCTTCCCCTCAAAGCTTACCAGAGGGGAATTGTACGCCGATAGGTCCTCAGGTTTTAAGTTCAGCTCCTTCTATAAGTCGGGGTACATTACTTCCATAGCACTGCCCTGATCTACCAGCACTCTCTTCACATCATATCCTCCAATCCTGAGTGTGACTATCAGAGCATCGTCATGGGGTTGGATGGTTCCGATCTTATCTTCATTTGAGAAGCCCAGCACTGGTGAAGCTTCCTTCTTGGCCTTTATGGACTCCTAATTGTCATCCTCGGTGGAAAGCCGAGCCACAAACATTACCCTGGAAGGGCAAGAATCGATCCTTCTCGGAGTAGTAAGAATGACATTTATCGTGCCTATAGGAGGTCTTAAGGAGGTGTCTCTCCGGGACTTAGGATTTGCCTGTCCTTGTTGACCACTGGAATGATGTAGGAGGTTTAATTTTCCTCCTCAGACCAGCTGGTCCAAGTGGTTCCTTAAGTTCCTGCAGTTCTCGGTGGTGTGCCCCGGTTCTTGATGGTATTGGCAATACAGGTTTTGGTTGCGCTTCATGAGGTCTTCTACCATCTTATTTGGCCATTTGAAGAATAGCTCGTTCTTGATCTTCTTCAGAACCCGATGTACTGGATCTCGGAACACAGCATTAACTGCCTGCGCGTCGGCAAATCCAGATTGCCCTGCAAAGTCTCTCCTTGGCCGATTGTTGTTGTTAAATCGGTCCGACCTGAAGTCCCTCATCTCTTGAGGGACGACCTTCGCTTTTCCTTTACCCAACTACTGGTCTTCTTCGACCTTTTTATATTTGTCGATTCGGTCCATGAGTTAGCGCAGTTTGGTGACAAGCTTTCTTGTTAGGGATTTCTTAAACCATGCTCAGTTGGGAGGCCACTCTTGAAAGTGTTGATGGCGACGTCGTCATAGTTACCCTTTATCTCATTGTACATCTCCCAATACCTGTCCGAGTAGGCTTTTAGGGTCTCCCTTTCTCGCATGGACAAAGATAGTAGAGAATCCAAAGGCCGAGGAACCCTGCTACTTGTGATGAAGCGAGAGCCAAAGGGTCGGGTCAGCTGCATAAAGGAACTTACGAAATTTGGTCTGAGGCCATCAAACCATCTCATCGCCATTAGTCCCAAGCTGGACGAAAATACTTTGCACATCAAAGCCTCGTCTTTGGAATGGACGGCCATCCTCTAGTTAAACTGGCTTATGTGCTCTACGGGGTCCGTTCGACCGTTGTACATAGTGAAAGTAGGTTGATGGAATCGTCAAGGAAGCTTAGCCCCTTCTATCTTACGTGTGAAGGGTGACTTAGAGATACGATCCAGGGCCTTGCTCATGGCGTCGTTTACTAGGCCTTTACGGGACGGACTTTTGTGGTTGTTTTTATGGTGTTGCTCTTCCTTATAAGAAAAGATCTCACTTGGTGGAGTTCTTGACCTTTGCCTATAATTGTCATCTCCTTCGTCACTAGTATCTGAACTGGAAGGGGAGCGCTTTCGTTGCGCGCGACGTAGTTTCTTTTTTAAGTAGTCAATCTCCTGCTGTAGGGCTTTGTTATCACCCTGCCTTTGGGATACAAGACTTCTCACCTTAGAATGACATCTACTTGTATGGGTAGTACGTACACTACCCTCTCGACGTTTGTCCTGATCTCTTTCCCGTTTAAGGTTGAGAAAGTTGTCCTGCCGTTGAGAACCTGCAGGCTTTGTTTCGTGTGGACCTGATCCCACCATGTTTAACCGTTGCCCTCACTAGGGCACAAGTTCTTCCCACAGACAGAGCCAATTGTAGGGTCACAGTTTGAGGCCCAAGCCCACAATGTATGGAATCTTGGTCCAATGAGCCCAATACAATGAATTTGTAGAGAATGGGTCAAAGAACTAGGTCCTAATGAATTGGACAATGGCTAGTATTGAATTGCATGGCGTTCAAACACGAACCGAGGATACTGATACCAATAAACTTCCAGTCCGAGGAGGTTAAATCTGGATATAATGTTCACTCAGAATTATTTAGATTGCTTTTCTCTTTTTTCTTTCCCTTTTTCAATCCCCTTCTCATGGAGGGTCTTTCACATTATATAGCTATTCTTGGATCATCTTGATCCTACACTTGTTGATCATCTGAGTTCCTACTTGAGTACCCGTCCCATCAGACACCCCTTTTAGCCTTCTGTGAGTTGTGGTAGCCAAGGCAGCACTATTCAGAGGTCTTCTCCACATAAATGCAGCCAGAAAAGTAGCTACAATGCATTTAATGCAGTGGTAGCAGTTTTTCCTTAGATATTTTGAGTTTCCTTCATTCTCATACGTTCACAAGGTACATTTAGTACATACTTGGACTACATTTGTCGTATCTGAGGAGGTATTCCTCCTCGGATATCCTTGCATTTATCCCCCACTTATGAGATTTTAACTGGGAACCCCTTAGTAGCTATTCGTTCCCCCTCAGACTTGTCTATGTCCTTGGACAAGGCCCAATGCCCAATACACTATTTTGGGCCTTAGTCCCTACAATAAGATTTATATACGAAAAATTTATTTAACTCACATAATTCTTATCACATATTTTTATGATTCGAAAAATGTAGTAACCCTGAATTATGATTAATGGAAAGTGTTGACCTTTAAAAAAGAGAAATGATATGTCCACAACATTATTACAACATTTTAAATTATTATTATCTTTATCTCATCATTAAAAAAAAAAAAATTTAAAAATTAAAAAAAAAAAAAAAAAAAAAAAAACTCTTTTGCAAGATCTTTTTTTTTTTTTTTCCCTCTCCTTCATGTTAAGTTGGAATTTTTTTTTTTTTTTTTTTTAAACCTTACATTTTTTTTAATGGGAAAAAACTCTTATCCATATCCTTTTTTTTTTTATAAATATAATTATTATCCTTATCCCATCATCTCATGTAATTTTTATTTTTTATTTTAATGAGATTATTCAATGTAGTTAAAATAATTTTCAATTATCCACCAACATATCTCACTTATCTAGGTATAAAAAAATAAAAATTTAAATCAAATCCCATGTTCACCCATTTTTCTAAAATTTAGCATAACTATTCAAAATTTAAATTTTAAAATACTCACAACTTTTAAGATCTTTTTTTTTTTTTTTACAATTTGTTTACCAGAGGATTCTAATAGCCCAACCACAACCTCTCCTAAACTCCAATTACAGTTTTTATTTGAGTTTGTACTTAGCTGTAAAGGTTGTAACTCATGTATATTTTCATCAAGTGTATATTTTGAATATAAATACAAAAATGTAGGATTAATAATTTGCATAAATTATAATTTGTAATTAATATATTTTTCAATCATAAAAAAAACCTAGAAGTTTGATGAAAAATTATTTCACCCATAAACGTTTAACACCCATCACACTCCTATGTTTTTTTTTTTTTTTGTGAATAGAAAATATATTAATCCCAAATTATGATTTATGCTAATTATTAACCTTTATCCAAAAAATAGAAGAGCCTCTAAGCACACACACATAGAAGAGCCTTAAGCACGCGTCGCGTGCTCAGAGGCTAGTTTTTATATAACTATTTTATGGTAATAAAAATATTTTTGAAACAATTTAAAAAAAAAAAAAAAATTGATGTTGCTAACTTGCTTTATGGCATTTTTGATTAATTAATTAATAAATAAAATAAAAAATAAAAAAACTTGCTTTATGGCTTTCGTGCTTTTACTTTTTAGCACTTTCTAAGTTCCCACTTTGGATTTGAAAAGTCAAAACGCGTGGGATCGTCAGTTACTTGTAGGCATAGTTGTCAGTATCGTACGATACGCAATACGTATCGTACGATACATATCGTATCGTTTGAAAAAAGTACTGTATCGTTGATACGTATCGTAGGTGCATATGAATCGAACGATACAGTTGTATGTATCGTACGTATCGTGCGTATCGTACGTATCGTGCGTATCGGTCGATACATAAACAATTGGCTTAAATAGGCTTTTTTAACCAAAATTTCAGCCCAAGTTTAGCCCAAAACGTTTTTCCATTTTTTTTAAAAGCAAGTTGGCCTATTTTGGTTGTTTGGCCCAATACAAAAAGCCTTCTTAATTTTTTTTTTTTAAATTTTTTTTAGCCCTAAAAACTTTGAACCACAATTAAATTGATTTACCCACACCACATAGCCGCACTAGTCACCCACACGTTTTTTATCTGATATTTTCCTTTGTATCTCAATTCTCAAGCTCTCAACTTTCCCAAAACCCCTTTGGCTTCCTCTCTTAGTTGTACGTGTCTTAAGCCTAACTTGTAGTGCAATGGGATGTGAAAGAAATTGGAGTACTTTTGATCATGTACACACTAAAAAAAGAAATCGTCTTGAGCAACAAAGAGTGAATGCTTTGGTGTTTGTAAACTATAATATTAATTTGGGGTTGAGACAAATAAAGAGAGAAGAGAATAGTGACTCATATGATCCAATTTGTCTATCGGATATGGAATCTGATGATGAATGGATTACCGAAAAGGAAGAACCTTGCTTGGCAGAAGATACTTCATGGATGGACATTCATGAATGCTTTGAAGTTAATGAGGAAGGATGTAGTAGAAAAAGAAAGAGAGGTATAAATTTATATTAAATTGAAATTTTCTTTTCTATATTATGAATAAAATGCTAATTTTGACAATATATATTTCTTGTTATTATTTTTATAGGTCCAAGAAATTTGAATGCCAAAAAGAAAAGTAAAGAAAAAGTTACTGAAGTTGAAGAACCAGAAGAGATAGTGGATGTTGGAGATGATGAAGAAGATGTACAAGAAGATACCAATGATGAAATGATTTTGCAAGATGATGAAGATGATAACTTCATTGACTTGGACTATGGAGATGATTTTGATGATTTTGATTAGGTAGTGATGAATATGATTAGGAAAAAAGTATTTTGACTAATATAATATATAGTGACTTTGAACTCTAATGAATTTGGATATGGATATTTTTATCTTTTGGATATGGATGTTAAAAATATATTTCCATTTAGTTTATTTGGTTAGCTTAGTCAAATACTATAACATAAGTGATAATTAAAGTAGTCATTATTTGCATATGTTTCAACTTTATAATAAATATATGTATATGTATAATATTTTATAAATTTTATATAGTGTTTGTGTATCTTACGATACACGATACGATACGATACACGATACATAAAAATGAAAAAACGATTCACGATACGATTCACGATTTGACAACTATGCTTGTAGGGACACTGCCAGTCAAGGAATGAAAGTTCGAGTAAATACTGAATAGGGGTTTTTACTTTTATGGACACTGCCAGTCGTATAAAAGAAAGGTTGTTTCCACAGTCCGTTATGCTTTCTTCACTCATGTCTCTTTTAATTTCCATTTAGTCACATCTTTCTTTCATTCTCTTCTTCTCCCTCCATATTTTCTCAATTCTTTTGCTCATATTTTCTGATGGCTCTGCAAATCAATGAAGGAGGCTCTTCTTCTTCTTCCACTACCCGATTCATCTATGACGTTTTCTTGAGCTTTAGAGGTGAAGACACTCGCTATAATTTTACCGGTCATTTATATCAGACTTTATGTGAGAAAGGTTTTAAAACCTTTATTGATGATAATCTTCAAAGAGGAGAAGAAATTTCAACAGAGCTTCTCAAAGCGATAGAATTGTCAATGATTTCGATTGTTGTATTTTCTGAAAATTATGCATATTCAACTTGGTGTTTGAATGAATTTGTCAAAATTATTGAGTGTAAGAATTTTGGCCAATTAATTCTGACTGTCTTTTATAAAGTAAATCCATCAGAAGTACATAAACAAGAGGGAAAGTTTGGGATTGCACTAACTAAACATGAAGAAAAAGAAAACAGAGATAAGGTTCTGAGTTGGAGGGAAGCTTTAACCAAAGCAACTGATTTGGCTGGATTCTCTTACAAGGATGGGTATGTATCTGTTACTACTTTTTTGCCTTTTTGTAATATATAAAACATTGATAGTTTTGTTATCACCATTTAATTCCAAATAATCAATGTATTTTTATTTAAAAAGTTAATATCTTCTACTTAAGCTACAACGGTCAACAGTGGAAATAGAGTAATTGAAGATCAAATAATGTAACCAAATAAGAGTTTCTCCCATTTAAGTTTTAGAAAAAAAAAATTATATTTGTTACTGTCAGGTCATTCAAATTCATCATGCGTAGGTAGAAGAATACTGATTTCTAAATTTACACAGAAAGATATATACTTCTAGAAGGGTAAATGATTTCACCTTACAATGTTATGTCCATATACTTAATAGGAAATAAACAAGAGAGACTAGAGAAACATTAGATCCACTTTAGATTGCCTCTTCTATGCTGCTTCCTTTCTCCATATAGATTTTGATTCGGTTTTTTGAGAATGGAGAAGTGGAAAAGGGAGGATAAAAAATATTTACTTTTCTCTCGTGTGTGTATGGTTGGAGGGATGGAAAAGTGGGAGGGTAGAAAACTCTTTTGTTTAGTTGAAAAGAACAGTGGGAGGATAGAAAAATGTAGTTTATATAAATTGACTATTATACCCTTGTTACATAATAGGTAAGAAATAGATTTATTTATACTCATTAAATAATATAAAATTATCCAACAATTATATTTTTTAATGAGAAGTGTTACGTCCACAATATTTTTCGCAATACTTTCACAACAAAATATATGTGAAAAGTTGTTACTAGTTTTAATTTGAACCTACCACTGAAATTATTTTTTTACTCACCAATATTAACTAATAACAATCTATCACTTAAAATTTATTGTGAAAATAGGATTTTTTATATTAATAATAACCAATAGGATTTTTTATTCTTTATATTATTTCTCTTTTCTCTCATTTCATTTCATCCATACGTTTTTCTTTTTTCTTTTTCTTTTTTCTTCTTGTTTTTCTCCTCCACACATGTTGTCCTTATCTCTATCCCTCCCTTCTTTTATTTTCTTTTTCTCCCTCATTCAAGAACATTCCAGCACTATACTAGCAACTCTCATTCTCTCTTCTTCTTCTTCTTCTTTTTTTCTCCAGCTCTCACTCTCTATTTTTTTTCTTTTTTTTTACTTGATTCCAGAACATTCGTCCCTAACACAGTCTAGATGGGTTAGATAGCTTCTGTCTTCTGTCTTTTGTCTTTATTATTATTTTTTTTTGTTATGATTTGATTAATTTTAAAATTGTGTTTTTGAGTTTGTATTCTGATAATCTAATTATACTTGAGTTTAGAGATGTTTGAGAGAAAGATTGTTGTGTTTGTAGCCATTGTGTTTGTAGCTGTGAGAGGAGAGAGAAACGGGGTATTTGTGTAAAAGTGCTGTGATAGCACTTTTCTCTCCAGCTTTTCCCCCTGATTTGGGAGGATCAAAAAAGTGGGCTCGAGAGAGAAAACTTTCTCTTGAGTTTTCTGTCTTCTCCATTTTCCTTCCCCAACCAAACAGTGGAAAACAATGTTTTCCACCCTATTTTCCTCCCTCTATTTTCCATCCTCCCTGTTTTCACCCCAACCAAACACAGCCTAAAAGAGAGGAAAAGTCACAATCACATCCATAATCACTTTTCAAACAAAAATTTCATAATAAGATATTTTTTATAATAAAAAAATTGTCACGACTCGCAATCCAAATGAATTCCACATTTGCAACCATGACCAACATGTCAATACTAAGCTTAAGCTTGATATGAACCAAAGTAAGCTTGTGAACAAAAAATTGTGTATTTGTTAGTTGATAAATAGGTTGCCTGATGTTTTTCTCCAAATTATAACAAACATCATCAATTTGGAATATACCACAATAGTTCACACACTAAAATCCCCTATTATATCAAAAGTTCCAACGCTCAACTATTGATTCATAAATACAAACATCTCTACAAAGTTAAGTGCAAAACTACTAAAAAGAGAGGAAAAAACTAAATGAAAATAAAACTAGCTCTTATGAAGCTCAACTAAGGCTCCAGCTACTACTCTATTGCATTAGACCTGCTCACTGATTTTTTATTTTTATTTTTTTAAAGAAGGTAAGCTAACAGAGATCAATAAAAGGGGTTAGGTGGTATGAGTTATAAAGAATGCATAAATACATGACGAAAATTTTCTTTATACGTGAATATGCTTTGAGATAAACTTCTTTGAGCATGCACACACAATTTTCATGAGCTTTATAAAAAAATAAAAATTAAAAATTAAAAAAAAAAAATCTTTAGATAGCTATGAAAAATAATTTGTATACTTTCTCTAAAGATATATCTCATTAGATTCAGAAAACATTTTGCTAGATAAGATAGTATTTCATCCTGTGGAGTTCGCTTCATGATGATTACTCTATATTATCAAGCCAAGAGGCCCAAGACACTGATTAATTTAAGTGTAGGTGGGGTTTAAATCTTGGATCTCTTATTTGACAATAAACGACTTTACTAATTGAGCTAGTTAGAAGCCTGAAACCCACAATTTTTTTCTTTAGAAGAGAATTTTTTTTTTTTTTTTTTAACATTATCTATTGAAAAAACCTTAGTCTTGAAAACTTCTTAACTTCAAAAGAATCTCATCATAATCATTCTTCCATAATTTAACATGACAAAACACGCTTCTTCAATTGTTAGTAATTAAATAATTAGTAATTTCCTTTACCATAACATGAAACACAATTGCTCTTAGGGGGCATTTGGTCCACTGTGATTTGTCTTTGATGTGATGCATGCATTGCAATGATGTGATATTAAGGTTTTTGGTTATTTTATTTTTTCTAACATTACCATAATTTAAAATTAGAAAATATATCACATTATCTTAATCTCATTACTTTCCTAAGCAATGTAATGTTGTATTCTTGTGTTGAGATTACATTAATGTAAGATTACAATAATGTAATATTATGACATAATATAATATCACGACAAACCTAACGCCTCCTTAATATTGCTTTTATTACTCACTTACTCTTTATATATACATAACTTGTAATCCCATAGACCAGTGGATTTGCATTGTATATTCACATGTTAAAACTTCAAATTTGTCATACATAAGTAAATGAGCATTCATATCTAAATTAATATATAAAGGATATACACTACAAGGTAAATGATTTCACCTCTCAATTTTATGTCCATGTACTCAGTAGGAAATAAACAAGAGATAACCCATAGGTCAACTCTAGATTGCCTTCTCTTTGTTGATTCCCTTTCTGTTTACCTTTTGATATGGTTTGTGAAATACTGTTGTAAGGACACGTTTTGATCCACAGCCCAAGTGATTTGGACAATGGCCCAATGAGCCCAAAACAATGAATTTGTTATAGAATGGGCCTGATACTGAACGTTCAATGAGTTAGAATATTGATCACAATAGGCTAGTTAGTACTACAATGAACAAGACAAACAGTTTGAAAAAGAAAAGTACTCCTCGGTTAGGTCCAAGGAAGGTATGTTCTTATATATTCTCTTAGACTTATACAAAAACTCCAATTCTTAGTTACACAGTGATTTTTCTTATGGTTTTTCTGGTCTTCTTCCCTGTAAGGGAGTTCTTCCCTTTTATATTCTCTTCCCCTCTTTCATCTTAGCCCTCCACGTGTAGATCAGATTGCTAATCTCCTTCATACTTGCCCCATCAACACCTTCCTAAAATCTTTGTGGGTAGCTGTAAGGCTAAAAGTGATTGTTTAGGTATCACTTCCACATAAATGCGGCCAGGGGGTTAGATGCAGAGCATTCAATGCGATGGTAGCAGCTTTCTTCCCAAATATTTCTTAATTCTCTGTTGACTCATCTTTTTCTAAAGCTTATCCTCCCAAGCACGTTTACCTACTACCTAGTATTTGATGGGTGATGGGACTTTAGGCCTCCACTTTGTTGGCGGAGGAGGTATTACTCCTCGGACAACATCACCTTCTCATTATGACTAGATCTCTTCCTCAGCCCTGCCTTTGCTAGTACTTATATGTCATCGAGCTATCTGACATCCTCGGGCGTGGCCCATGGCCCAATATCCTTATCTAGGCCCTTCATTCCTACAACAGTCATACTGGAAAGGAGAGAAAATCTAATAATTGCATCCTTAATTGCTTACCAAGGAACAATTTAAGAATAAGACAATAAATAACTAAATAAATGGACATTAGTATAGAGGAAAATGTTAAGAACAAATTCTAGAAAAAAGGGAAAAGAGCGAAAAGTGGGAGAAAGCATTTCATAAGTTGGGTGCTTAATTTAATTGAGGAAAAAGTTTAGGAACACAACTTTTACTACACCTATAAAGGGTTGAATGTGGGTGATGTAGAAAAGTGGTAGATTCATATGAAAGTGAGTGTCCACCACTTATAATTAAGAGATGACCAAAATTCATATGAATATAACTATATATATATATATATATATATATATATATATATATATATATTATAGTATAGATTTTCGTATAGTCTAACACATCAAATGCTTCTTATGCTTGGCAGTTGCTTTGAATCTGAAACTCAATTTATCAAAAGAATTACAACAGAGATATCAAGTACCACATCAAATCAGACATAACTATTTGTCGCTAAATATCCAGTTGGATTAGATTCTCGTGTGGAGAAGATAGAATTGCTTTTGGATACAAAGTCAAATGGTGTTCGCATGCTAGGGATACATGGTCTTGCGGGTGTAGGTAAAACTACAATTGCAAAAGTTGTTTATAATAGAATTTCTATCTGCTTTCTAGAAAATGTTAGAGAAAAGTCATGGACAACCAATGGCATAATCCAACTAAAAGAGACACTTCTTTCTATGATATTACAAGACACATATTTAAAGGTGGGCAATGTTCCCAAAGGAATTGAACTGATAATGGATAAGCTTTGTCATACAAGGCTTCTTTTAATTCTTGATGATGTTGATGAATCGAACCAAATAGAAAATTTGCTTGGAAGATGTGATTGGTTTAGTTCAGGGAGTATAATTATTATAACAAGAAGAGACAAACAAGTGGTAACCACTCTTGCAAAATATCATCTAATTTATGAGGTTAAGAAATTGAATCAATGTGAAGCTCATGAACTCTTTAGCCTGCACACCTTCCAAATGAATAAATTGGGGGAAGACTATTCAAAAGTTGCAAAGAAAATTATACATTATGCCAATGGTCTTCCATTAGCACTAAAAATAATAGGTTCTGATTTGTGTGGAAAAAGTATACATGGATGGGAAAATGCATTAGAAAAGTACAAAAACATTCCTCACAAAATAATTCAAGAAAAGCTCAAAATAAGTTATGATGGATTGGAAAAAACTAAAAAGGATATTTTTCTCCATGTTGCTTGTTTTTTCAAGGGATTTGTGAAGGATTACATTACAAATATACTAGAAACTTGCAATTTATATCCACCTGATGGTATTTGCAAACTAATCGATAAGTGTCTCATAACTGTTGATCAATATGGCATATTGTCAATGCATGACTTGTTACAACAAATGGGTAGGGAAATTGTTCAACAAGAATCTGAAAACCCTAAAAATTGAGCAGGATATGGTGCTATAAGGATGCTTATGAAGTGCTAACTAGAAATATGGTACAAGTTCTTTTACTTCACTTTTCCTTTTTCCAAATACTTTTTTGTTTAAAATTTCAAAATTTTTATGCTTTTTAAAAAATTATATAATCAAACTTATTTGTTTTATTCTTTGTTCAATTAGGGGACTGATAAAATTCAAGCAATGATATTGCGCTCACCTGAACTGGTAACCGTGAAATTGCAGGGTGAACCTTTTGAAATGATGAAAAATCTTAAATTTCTTTTAGTTGAAAATGTACACATTTGTGTAGAATTTCAATATCTCCCTAATGGGTTACGGTTACTTGAATGGCATAAATTTCCTTTTTCCTGGCCATCTAAATATTGTCCTCAAAAGCTTGTTGCACTCAATATGAGTAGTCGCATTATAATGGAGACAATATTCAAGCAAGTATGATTATTAGTATTTATAAATTATAATTTCTTAAAACTTTTTTGAATGTTGGCCAAAACTAAATTTTGAATTTTTTTTTAATCTACAGGGTATCCAATTTAAAATTTTAAACGTATCAAACTTTGAAGTGTGGCTCCATTGTAGAATTACCTAAATTGTGTGCCCCAAACCTAGTGACATTGGACCTTTCTTTTTGTCAAAAGTTAGTTATGGTTCATGAGTCCGTTGGATTTCTTGATAAGCTACGGAAATGGAACCTTGTATTCTGTGATAGTCTTCAAAGTCTTCCGAACAACCTCAAGTTGATATCCCTTGAAGAGTTTAGTCTTTTTGGATGCCCTATGCTTGAGAAATTCCCCAATATTCATCAAGAAATGAAACGTTTAAAGAAATTAGATTTATTTGGGAGTGGCATCAAAGAGTTGCCTTCATCAATTGGGTATCTTACTCGGCTTACTGGATTAAGGTTAAGTGGTTGCCACAACCCTAGGGTTCTTCCAGATGGCATCTACAAATTGCAAATGCTTGAGTTCTTTTCTAATTCTTTTGATGGACTTTCCAAAGATGGGTTTCTAAGCTTATGGAAACAGAATTTCAGTAGATGTGGAATCGAATCAGAAATTTTGATGAAGCCCAATTACTTTCCCGTATTAAAAGTTCTAAATCAATTTGGAAATGATATTGTTAGCATCCCTAAAAGCCTAAACAAATTTATCCCAATAGAAACCCTTGATTTACGAAATTGCAAGCAGCTATGAAAAAATTTGAGGCTTCCACAATTTATAAATTATGTGGATGCAAGGAAGTATCTCTCATTAGATGCACTATCCTTAACCAGATTATTGAATCAGGTCTCTCTTTTTCAAGTAATAAATAAATAAATAAATAAATAAACTTTTTTTTTTTTTTTTTTACTTTCTTTCTTAATTTAATTCATTGAATTTACTAATTACATGCAGATTGGGAAAAAATTTATGTGAAGGAGAAAGAAACGACATATTAGTGGATCCACCGTTATTATAAGTAGTGGTTTGTTTGACATAGTGGATACGGATAATCGTAATTTTATAGTACCAGGTACAGAGATTCCGTGGTGGTTGAATTCCAAGCATAAAAGTGTTGGAAATTCCATATCATTCCGTGTTGGTCGCAAATTTCCAAAATTTTTTGCCGCCTATTTCGCTTTTGGACTGGTGCCGCTACTTTTCTTGTGTCCATTTATTGAGGTTTACCTCTCCATTAATGGTTTTGAAAAAGTTCGGATTAATAGAATTCAGCTAAGGGATGATTCTGATACTCTCTGGATATTTTCTAGATCACATCTCAAATTGCAGAAGCTATTGAATGAATCAAATCCATCTGATTGCAATGTCGTTGAGGTTATATAAGCTGAGTGTAAATGTGGATTGTTGAAATGGAAAGAGTGCAACAACCGTTCTTTTGAACTTAGAAGGTTGGTTTGGGGGGGGGGGGGGGGGGGGGGGGGTGTCAATGTAGAATGTATCTGTTGTCCTCAAAAATCTAGTATTTCGTCTTCAATGGCCCTTACCTTGGTTGACAATGATTCTGACTCCGATCTGAATCTACCATTAAAGAAGAGGAGAAAATATTGACTGAATTCGGGAGATATATATATATATATATATGCCAAGGTTTGTCTCCTTTTTTAGTTGCAATGTAGCATTTACCCTTAATTATATAAAAGAAAATACATCTTAATTAAAAGAGATTGTGGAAACTAGAAATTAGAATGGTATTAAATACTAGGTCAGTCCATTTATGCATTTAGCATTTCATGTATGTATTAGTAATTACTGAGATCTGTAATCTGGTGCATCAACAATTGATCTTCTTAGAATTCTTTGTTATATTGTTTTGGTTGGACCTTTTATTTTTCACTTGGGCATGCTATTTTATAGCTTTTACTATGAAATATAAAGTTTACTTTTTTTATTGATTGTTTGACTGCGAGATTGAAATATTGAAAGAGTCAAACCAATCCAATTGCTGTGTGCAATCCTTCAACTAACTAGGCTTTGTTGCATTACTTGGCCTCTGTAACAGCCGAATTTTTTGTAGCTTGTTGAAGTGTACCCAAGTTCTTTTCCATGAATTTTATGCAATCCATTAAGTGTATTTAATCATATCATTTATTTAAGTTTACAGCATCTCATAAAAATTGATTAAGTGCTTGAGGAAAAAAAAAAAAGACCCAACTGATGAAGTATTGATTACTAACAGGACACACCAGAGCGTAAGACTATAAGTTTTTGTCTTTATTAAGAAGTAAAGAGTTTAATCAAGCATGTGATGGAGATGGAGTTACTATATTTGTTTTGTGGGGTTTGATATGGGTTCATCTTCAGTGGGACTTACTTTGTTGGCAATGATTCTGACTCCAATCTGACTTCACCATCGAAGAAGAGCAGAACATATTGATTGCAATTGAAAGAAATATGCCTCCATCTGAGCATAGCCTTGAAACTATTCTCTCCATTGTTGTTTCCATTTTGAGTGTTCGACTTCTTTTGCATATTATGACTAGGTTTGTCTCCTTCTTTAGTTCCGTTGTTTCATTTGCCCTTATTATTTTTCTCTCTCCTCTATTTTTATTGATGACACCTCTCTAGTATGGTTGTAATTGATGGATAATAAATCTTAATCAAAAGAGTTTGTGGAAAGTAGGATGATATCAATTTCAAGGTTGATCCATTTATGAATTTATCATTTCATGCATGATATGAATTACTGACATCTCTAATCTGGTGCAACAGCAATTTATCTTCTAAGAATTCTTTCTTATATGGTTTTTGGACCTTCTTTTTTCACTGAAGCATGCTATTTTATACCTTTTACTTTGAAAGAAATGTGTATTTTAATTGATTGTTGGATTGAAAAACTGAATGAGTTGAACCCTAGCTTAGTGCTCTATGAAATCCTTCAACTAATTAGGCTTTGTCGTATTACTTTGACTTTGGCATCTGTAACAGTGGAGTTCTTGTAGCTTTAGAAGTGTACCAAGTTCTTTTCCTGGAATTAATGCAACTCCTTGAAAGTGGATTTAATCATCTTTTCTAAAAGGGTACACTAGAGCCTACGAATAAAAGGTTTTTGACTGTACTAAGAAGTTTGAGTTGATCATGCATATAATGGAAACAGCTTAGAGAAACAAACTACAAACTCAAGATGTGTATAACCTTCATTGCACTTCCTGGTTTCTAACCAAGGTTTGAAGTGGTGAGAGGTGTATAAACCATCCTTCTTTTTGGTTAACCTTTGAAGTCTACAATGCTCTAGATTGCCCAAGTATTTATTAGTGTTTAAAGAAAATAATAGGGAAATGTCTAGCAAACCATTTGTGCTATTACACTGATTTGGGGGGTTTTGCTTTGAACCTTTCAAGTCTATGGTACTTTACTAGGTTGGTAGGTCATTTAAGACAGGCTAGCCAAAAATTAAGTTGCTGGGTTTCCTAAATGCCTTTGGGTGGTATCTATGGAAGAAAATAATTCTACTTGATTGGTTGAAGAGTTCCTTTATATATAAACTAGAGGTATATGTAATTTATTTCTATTAATTGGTAGTATTTGAATAAATAAGGATGTCTGTGCCGCAACTTCATCACTATTGGGATAACAACTATGGCTGCTAATGAGACTCCTTCATCCTCAAATTTTTGTGCCTAAATTTGACCTTTCTGTCCTTCAGGACCCTTTTGAATGTATTTTATGTTGTTGTACTTCATACTTATGCAATCGATACAACTATAAATCTTGTTCTATGATATGTGATGTGCTTATTTTTGAGACATTAGAATGAATCTCTATACCTGAAAAGAAAAGGTTTTTATTATTGTTAGCAACTATGAACATGTTTTCTATCCTTTGGAGGAATATAGTTATGTATCTTGGATATCTTATGGATCCACCAACTTATTCAAATTCTTTGGAGGTAATTTAGATGCCTTGGACACACATTTCATCTCTTTCTAGCTTGCATATCTTTCGAAATAAATTAATTGGATTACTTCTAATTTCCCAAATAGTTTGGTTGAAGCTTAGTTTGAATATGGTTGATTCAAGTACTGTGTTGAGTTTAATTATAGTAAATTTCTAAGAATCTGTCAGCCTATCTTACAAATTTCACTTCAAGTATTTGATTTGTACAAAACGTTGATGTGTGGTTTCTTAATTGTATTACCTTGAGAATTCACCTTGTTATTGGAATACCTAGTAAAGAAGTAGATAAACAATGGTTATGAGTAAAAAAAGTAATGATTTTATATCCAGCATTAACAATGTGTGTGCCTTTTACCATCTTGTACATAAAAACAGTGTGGAGAAGAGGTCACTTACGGAAATTCCAAATTTTTTATTATTTCTCCTTTTTTTTCCCTTTTTGTTGATTTTGTTCATGTTATAACCAATGGTTGGTTTAAAATTTCAATCATTTATAATGTTAATTTTGCATGTTAATATTGCTCTTTTGATAATATTCATATATATTATTTAATCATTTTAGACAATTTCATGTTAGTTTGTGAGACTATTCTATTTTGTATAAATGTGTTTTTTTTTTTTTTTTTTTTTGGTACTATTCATAAATGATTGCTCATTAAATGCCATTTAAAAATTTCTTATCATGTTTACCAGGCTATGGTAGCATAGGGTTAGCACTAGTTTCAACTTGGAGTCAAGGATTCCAGTTTCCTGTCAAGTTTTACTGTTGCAACTTGCAATTATGCAAGCATTGTCCACTGTGATACAGAAGTCTTCAATCTTCAGCTAGTAATTTTTCTGGTTCGACAGCTCGTAGACTCTTACTGAGCCAGGTAAAACCTTATATCCAAGTAACTAATATTTTTTGTTTAAATAAATAAGTTTATCTCTAGATGGCTGTTCTCCTTGGTGGTTAAACTTTCTAACTTGCGCTTAACATTAATTATCTCTCCCTTAAAATTTCGTTCACTTAGAAGAAACAAATTTTAGGAAAGATACATCAAGTGTCATCACAATTACCTTTCTCATCCTTGCTTCTACTTTTAGATTTGAACAAAATACAAAACATCTTATGCAACTAATGTATTGACAAACGCTATATTTGTCCCCAACTTTCACAAGGGACAAATCAAATGTACTATCTCATCTGAAAATGGAAATGTTGACCATTAACACAACATGGAAGCTGTATATTAGTTCCCTTATTTCTTATCATTGCTTTTCCTAAATCTATGCTAAGGTCGTGACTTATGGTGGTAATGTATTGAGGTCATTGATTGGAAACAACAAAATGTGCAAGGAATGCATACATTGGCATGTTAGAAATTTGGCTTTTGATGTTACCATCAATGAGTTCATCCAAGATTATGCCTTTGACAGCCACTCAACTCCAAACATTGCAGCCACTCAACTCCAAACATTAACTTAATTGATCTCACTCTCACCTACACACATGCCATATTTGTTTTTGATATAGGTACCTTGTTAGTACTATGATGGGCACTCTTCATATAAATTGATGGTCAATTACTTAATCCT
The DNA here is from genome assembly GCA_028535165.1 of Quercus tomentella. Lineage (NCBI taxonomy): Eukaryota > Viridiplantae > Streptophyta > Magnoliopsida > Fagales > Fagaceae > Quercus > Quercus tomentella. The sequence continues at coordinate 7,146,193 of JAPQVY010000001.1, forward strand.
AAGCCTAAACTTTGTAGAAAAGCTTTTTGTTTCCTACCATGAGAATAGAATTTTCTTTCATGATAAATGCCACAAGGGTGGAATTGCCATCAGACCAAACTACCATTGCCCTTGAGATGCATCACTTGTTTGTAATAAATAATTATAGTAGCAACTTGAATAACCATGTATTATTTGAGATGGAGAAAACTTAAGATTTAAGGATAAGAAAAAATACCAATTGACATTTTTTGATTCATTAGTCATTATCATTATAGACGGTACCAAGAAAGATGGAGTGACATAGTGGATGCAGGAAGCAATTGATGGTGTTCTTGTTTGTTCCATGTAGTCGGACACACACACACATGTATATATATAGTACTTCCTGGACTTGCTTTACATACCAGCAAAGCTACTCCAAATCCTCATCATGAGGACTAAACATGTTGTGAGGTAAGTTGCGGATAGTGCTTCTATGAAGTCCATACTTGTAGAGTTTGTGTTATTTCTTATTTCACCTTTTCATTTTCAGCAAAGGTCATCTGGGCTTTTAATATGAGGCAGACTCAGTTATCTTGAAATTAGCATGGTAATGATTTAGAGGAGGAAATGAGTTTTATAGTCCTTGAAACCTTTTGTCTTTGAACTACATGATTTGTTCTTTGGGGATTTTGTTTCCAAAAAAACTTCATTCTTGATTTTCCCTTTCTTTTTCTAAGTTTGTAATATTTTTCAAGGGCAGTCATGGATGGCTTGTCAAATGTCAATATAGTTAAGCATACATACAAGGATTTCATGTTGTTAATTGTCTTAGACCTTCTTGTCCAATATAATGTCTTAGATAGATGTTTGTAGCTTTTTGATCCACTGCATGTTTGGCTAACTTTTCTCCTTGGTTGTACTCTTCTCAATCAAAGTTTTAAATGTCAAGATGATGAACTCTTCTCAATCAGAGTTTCAAATGTCAAGATGATGATACTTTATACTATCCTATGGTGCACCATAAATTTCTAAGATATATCCGCTTCATTTTCAGGTATAACATTCATTTCCTGTAGTTAAATCAAGAAAAGCTCTACCACAATATTGGTTGATTTTTTGCTTTATATTTCACTATAAACATGTTGACCATTAGCTCTGTGGGGCATGAAAATTGCATCATTTATGACTAAAATTCATTTTACTTAGACTCAGATATTACATACTTTTTTTCTTTTTCTGCTTTTTTGATTCGATTGCAATATGATTTTGCTAGGAGTTGGTCCCTTTATGTGAAGAATTGCAATATAATTTTGCAGGTTTGTCTCTGTCTCTGCCCCCTAGGCTTTTGGATCCTGAGTGTTTCATGCTTTTGAATTTTCTATTTGCAGATAATGCAATGGAAATCTTCTTAATTATTACTTGCTAAAATTGTCTTATGTTGCTAGTGAAGTCATTTTAAAGCACTGATGTCTTTGACTTAAGATGCCAATTGATTTTGATAAAGAAACAACGTTGGAAGTTGGAATTAAAATCTAAAAGTAAAATGTGCCTTTAGAATTGGAAGTAATACAATGAGAACTGAGTACCACTCGTGAAGATTGCTGTTGAGAGGAGGAACACAAGTGAAATTGTTATCCAGTTGAAAACTTGATTTTCAATTTTGATAAGTTGTATTTCTTGATTATTCTTATTAACTAAAATTTTCAATTACGAAAAATGGAATGGCTAAAACTGTTATGCCTACAATATGCAGAAGCTCCTCAATGATTGATGTAATCTTCCATTGAAATTCCCAAGTTAGATGAATTGTCTGATGGTTCAGTTAGGAATTCTACTACTCCATCATGGGCACTTAAATCTACTAAGAGAAAATTTATGGCCACTGATTCCATTCTGTAAGTAAAGTGACACATCTCTCTCTCTCTCTCTCTCTCTCTCTCTCTCTCTCTCTCTCTCTCTCTCTCTATTTGTGTCTTTGTCTGACTGTATTTTTCTCGTTCACAGTTATGGCAGATAACTCAAGAAGAATTTGTTGAGCTTCAAAGCTTGGGACTGAAACCGAGTAGTAGTTCCCAAGTAGAGCCATGCTTGACTTATGTTTACAGTGGGTCTTAGCATTGGAAAGGAGAAATAATTTTGACTTTATAGGAGTTTGAAAAAACACAATGAGACATCTTTAGTTTTTGTTGTAGTTAGATTTTGATTTTTGTCAATTGATAGCTAATTATGATTTTAGGCAGTTGAATTTAAAACTACCCTGATTTTAGTCAATTGATAACTAATGTAGTTGTAGTCTATCATGACAAAAGCTTCCACAAATTCAATGACACCATTAGTGTCTCTTTCATGATCTGATCTATCATTCTTTGTGTGGGAATTATATTTCAAATGTATGCTATAATGTAATGTGACCTATCATGTTCCTAGAGCTATAGGAGTTGAAGCAACTTAATAAACATGCTCCAAAATTTTGTACCATGCAGCTTCTAATGAATGTCTGTTTGTAAAAATATTCTAAATCATTACTCATTTACTTATAATTGATGCACAACTTATAATCCAAAGTCCGTCGATGCACAAATAACGAGCTAACATTGGATAGGCAGCTAACATGTGAAGCTCTGAGCATGTTCTATCACTAGATAGGCAGCTACAAGATGACAAGAACCTCATAATAAGGATTTTTGAAATTTTCATTACTAGAAGCACAAACAAAGGCATAACTAACAAGTAACAAATGCCACATAGACGACAGATGTTTTATTTTTATTGTACACTTTAAGATAACACATTGCCACAAAAGAATGTTCCAAGTTTTAGACAAATTGATCCAAGTATTCATCCACAGTGGTGTATGTCACCTCTGGATAAAGTTCTGAAGCCTCCACGCCAAAAGAAGCCTTAATCTCAAAGTTTGTAAGATCTCCCTTTACAAAGGCAGAGTGAACAATGGATAGGCTGAGGTTTAAAGGACTAGAAGACTCTGTAAAAGAGCGAAAATAAGTATCAGATGGTCCAACCATCTATGGAACTCTCAACATTTTTTGGCTAGTACATAGAACTGCTCAAATCAATAGGAGAATTACTTCCTTTTTTATTATATTTATACCATCCAAAATTTTTAATAAGAAATCAAACAATTTATGCACTAATAAATATTGATGAAGTTAAGTCAGTCATCCAAACAAATAGTCAAATACAGCTTCTTGGTTACAACTAATGTGTACATAGTCACTTCTAATTAAATTTTTTTAGCATTGTCTCTAGTATGTGAATCTTTGGTGTTACGGTTAACTGGTTTGACTAACAGTACAAAGAAATGAAGTAGAGAATTCAACTCTCCTAGTAATTATCCAAATTACAAATGAGGTAATAAGGTGTATCCTAACAAATTAGATAAAAATAAAATAAAAATAAAACTCACTATAAGCAAACCAAATTAGATCTAGAAGCAAATGCTATAAATCGAGAGGTGAAATTGTTCTTACTAACCTTGGATTTTCTTCAGAAGTTGATCCTCTAAAAGATAAGTCTTCTCAAGGGTCTTGCCAATCTTCTTTTCCCATAGGGAGACAATCTCATTGAGGGACAAAATATTTTCAGGGGGTCTAAGATAGACAATCTTGTTTAAGGTTCTTGGGTCATCCACTGCTTTTATGGTATAAGTTGCAATATCTTCTTCCTTGACAAAAATTGCTGTCAACATGGAAAATAACAATTACCTTGTCATCTTTAACAAAAGTAGTTGACTTACATCTAGTAAATGGCACACACATGCACGCACATACATACATAAGCAAATGAGAAAGTCTCGACAAGTTTAAAGAGAAAGATAATTGAATTTTATGCTAATACCTTTGGGGTTTCCATCTCCAATTATTTTTACTTTGTCCCTAGGAGGAGCTGTGGCACTAGTAAGTATATTTCCAAAGTTGGGTAAAAAGTAGCCAGCAAAGCCATTGGACACAAGGTAGGTATATGGAATTCCTTCAGCCTCGATTGATCTCCTCAAACTGGCCTTGACCCCGTAAAGATGTGCAGCTGGCTCGACCGCATGGACACGATCGTCATCAGTTCCAAACTCAGATGGGAAGAACCTCTGAAACCCACCATTATTTCATTATATATAATGCAAGTTTCTTAATTTCTAGTTTAATTTCAAGAATTACTAGCCAAATAGTAAACATAAGAAATTAAATTACATATTTGGTCATCAACTTTTGATTTTTGCTTTAACATTCTTCCAAAAAAGTCATTACCATCATTTGGTAGAAGTAAATTTCTGACGTAATAAACAAAATTAATGAAGTTGAGGTCAATTTGAAGATGTGGACCCTATGACATGGCACGAATTCCATTTTTCACATAAGTAATTTTCATATAATTATTTTATGGTAATAAATATCTTTTTGAAACACTTTTAAAAATAATGGGATTGACGAAATCATTTTAAAGTAAAAGGACTTTTTGATACAAATGTCAAAAGTTGTTAGAACTAAATAAACTACTTCAACGTTTAGCAAAAAAAAAATAAACTACTTCAACAAAAACAAAAAAAAAAACAAAAAAAAACAAAACAAAACAAAAAAACAAAAAAATCAGGAAAAATATTAAAAAGTTTTTTGGAAGATATATGCCTTGCCTTGATATTTCCAGCTTCTTTGATGGCAGCAATAATCTTCACTTGATCAGCTATCTGTTCTGGTGATCCAAGTGCACAGATCACTACATCAACTTGCTTTATTGCCTTCACCAAGCTCTCATGATGATAGATGTCTCCCTGTGAAATAATCACATGACTTTCAAGATCGATATACTAAGCCAAAGTATTAAACACACACGCAAGTGGTGGAGAACTAGACTTTGTACTTACATAGAGAAGTGTCACTCCAGAGCTCTTGAAGCTCTCAATGAGCTTAAGACTTTTCAGGATTAGAAGCTGTGTTCTCTCTGACCAATGCAAAAGTGAGGTGCCCAGCTTTCGCACTTTCCTCTACTATGTATTTTCCAATGTATCCAGTCCCTCCAATTATCAAAATCTTGTTTTTGTGAGCCATTCAGAGATAATTTCAAAATGATTAGTGGGTTAATGGGTTAAAGAAAAGCAGAGAGTTAGACTATCTTAGTGTATTTCTAAGTGTCAAACAAAGGAAAACAGAGTTCCTTAAATACATAATCAGCAACTGTCTTGGTCTCATGGTCATGGATGCGTACGTACCACTGTACCAGCTCCCCAATATAATAAAGGTGAAATGAATGGCTCTATGTTTGAGTTTTTCATGAACTGTTTCTAGACATGCTCTCATTCATTTGTTTTTGAAGTTATATTTCCTTATTTAATTCTATATTGGTTATATACGTTTTGTATATGATATTTTGGGATCACACTATCGCAGTGACTTCTACTATAGAAAAAGAAAAAAAGTTCAAACGTAAGTGCTGACGTTCGTGCTAAACTCCAAACGGTGCGTGCTCTCCAACTGCTCTAATTTTTTTTTTTTTTTTGAATCTCAGAGACTTAAGGTCCGTTTGAATACAGCTTATTTTGCTAAAAACTGAAAACACTGTAGCAAAATAATTTTTAAATTGGTTAATAGTGCCGTAAAACCCATTTTTAATTTTTTTTTTTCTGAATAAAGTGGTGGTACAGTGCGTGAACAGTGCATGAACAGTAACTTTGTCTCCCGAAATGCGTGCAGCAGAAAAAGAAAAAAAGGAAAACGCTGAAAACACAAACGCAAAATAATCCGGATCCAAATGCTACCTTAGAGTAGAGTTTCGTTTCATTAAATGAATATATAATAGAGTAATTATAAGTTTAAATTGTACTGTAAATAAATCTTAGATTGTAAATTATAGTACCATTTCTTTTTTTTCAAGATTTTGATTTTGTTTGGAACTAATTTATGTGAATGCTCTAGTTTTTAACCAAAAAACCAAGTTTAATTTGAAAAATCTCATTAACTATAGAATTATATGAATTTGTTGTTTTTGAAGGCTGATTTATATTATATACTACTTGGAATAAATTTCGTGCAAAATGGATTTTTTTTCTTTTTTAATACATAGAACAAAACCAGTCAAGACAAGTGCGAATGCTGACATAGCTAGATCTGGACCCTATATGTGGGCTAGCTGTGAGGAAAGGAAGGAGAACATTGGTTGAGGGAGAGCATCTTTAGCTCGTGCCAACGATGAAAAAGTAGGAACCAAAATAGAAGTTTGGTTAAAATGTAAAAATTAAAAATGCATTACGCCTTAATTCTATTTTCCTTTATCTTTTTCCCACAAATCAATACGCATTCATATGGTTGTAGTATTTTTTTTTTTTTTTTAATTCTTTGTCTATAATACAACATTTTGTTTTAAAAATTGTTTCCACAAAATTTGCATTTCTTTGAAAAGAAGTACAATCTAATATTTTTTTCTTAGCACAAAAATATCATTTTGGTCTTTACATTTTGGTTTCATTGTCAATTTGGTTTCCACATTTTGATAGCAATCAATTCGGTCCCTTTCTTTTTCAACTTGCAATTAATTTGATTCCTATCGTCAACTCACTAACCAAAAATGTCTACGTGGTTAATGAAATTCATAATTGACACTCTTGAAGCTTATGTGAAAAATAAAATAATAATAAAATATTTTAATTTCTATTTAAAAATTTCACAATAACATCCAATTTGAAAAAACATTCATATTTAATTTCTCAATTTTAAAATAGAAAAAAAATGGTAGGAACATTCCCAAGATTTTCTCATCAATCAAACACAAAAACATAAAAATCAAATTTGGCATAGACACAAAAATCAACCCAACTTAAAAATTTAAAGTGAAATATACTTTTGGTCTCTATATTTTGAGTCAATTCCCATTTTAGTTCATACTTTTTTGAAGTACTTATTTTAGTTCTTGAAAATCAAAAACCATTACCATTTTGGCCCCTTTATGCAAACTTGGCACATGGGGTGCACTCTAAACTTTGATACAGCTAATAAGATAATAATAATTTTTTATTTAGTATTAATAAATGCCAGTTAGCATCCACATCAGTATCTAAATTTAACAATTTTAACTAAAAAAAGAGAGGAAAAATTGCATTTCATGAACACAAAAACAAAGAAGATAAACTCAGGAACACAGAAAATTCAAACACAAAAATCAAATGCAAACTAGAAAATTCACAATAACCAAATTTTGAAGTGGCAGCCTTTACCCACCCACCAAACCTATCACCTGATATGAAGACACATCTCCTAGACCCATACCCACCACGTGATCCCATGGATCTACCAAGTACAACAACCATTCCCATTAAAATCGGTTTTATGGGTTTGTGTTTTACAATTTAGTGATGACTGATGAATATTTCTCATCTTGGATTGGTGGTAGTCAATGACCTTCCTTGTCAGTCACCACCACCAAACACCATCGTCAAGGTGATCTCCTTGCTCTCTCTATCTATCTCTACTTTTCTTGGACTCACCCACTCAGTCTCTCCTTTGATCTGTGATGGTGTGAGGGTTTGGGTTGTTTAATGATTCAAAATATATCTGAGTTGTGGTTGAATTTTTTTTTTTTTTTTTTTTGATAAAAAGTTGTAGTTGAAATTTGATTGTAGGGTTTGGTGGTGAAGTTTGAAATGTGTACTGTAATTCATATAAACATCAAGGGGGGCAAGGGGAGTGCCATTTCTTTTTTTTCAAGGTTATGATTTTGTTGAAGTTTTTTATCAATGTACAAAACATTTAACAAAGAAATCAAGTTTATATGAAAAATTTCACTAACTATAGAAGTACACGAATGCATTGTTTTTGAAAGTTGATTTATGCCACCCAAAATAAAATTCAATATGAAACGGTTTTTTGACCGATAACCCCCAAAATTAGACTATAATGCTGACCTTAATGTTAAACACACTTTCACACACCAAGATTCAAGAACAACCTTCTATAAAGTCTTTCCATTCAAGATAAAAATAATCAAATGATGTGATTTTACTCAAGAGAGATGATCAATCTATGTGGGAGAGAAGGTATATAGAACTACTGGAGAGAGAGAGAAGAAGCTGATCAGAAAAAAGGTCTAATGATGTGCTAAGTAAGCCATTGACTTGGTTAAAAATAATAAGATATTGACCAGTCTTTAAATAACTAAACACTAGCAGTGCCAAAACACAATGGTCACAAATTGCTATAAGCAATGCGACAAGGCAAGTTGTAAGAGCCCAAAAATGACAAGCAACCAGACAGGATGGAACACGCATGTGTAACAGCAAGACCCACGCCTATATTGGAAAAAGTCGTGCTTAACATAATGTACAAAGCCATGGAACAATCATAAACAGAGGGTGCTTATATTGACTTCAGGGAGTTCAACAGACAAATAAAATTGTCAACATGGAATAAATTAGGAGATGGGAAATATATGTTCGCTTCTTAAGGTACAAACTTTATATATTTTGATAGCAATCAATTCGGTCTCTATCATTTTCAACTTGCAATTAATTTGGTCTTTACCATCAACTCACTAACAAAAGCCTACGTGACTAACGAATTTCATAATTTACACTCTTGAAGCTTACGTGGAAAATAAAATAATAATAAAATATTTTTGATGGTGTCACAAAAAACATCCAACTCCATAACTCGTCCATATGCCTCGTCCAACGAAAGACAAGCTACGACAAATCAAACAGGCGAAGTGAATGTTCCAAGCGTTCTGGCTAACCTCGTCCATCTATGGACGGACGAGACCTCATGGGAATCTTACCCATCATCATTCAAGCAAGGGCAAGCCGTCCAAGATGGTCTCGTCCGTCTTTAATAAAAGATGGACGAGTTCACCATGGAACGGCCCGTCCAACCTAGGTAACTTCCATAGCGGTTATGGAAGTTACCCCCAATTCTCCGGACTCCTCGACATTGGGAACGGTTACTAAACAGATAACCATTCCACACATACTATATAAGGATTCTTCGATGAAGGGTAAGAGATTCAGACAATTTTATTTTGAGAAAATACTCCTTCCTTACAGAGAGTTCAAAAGTAACTAACTTCATCATCGGAGGACTTTTGGTCGGTCCCCTCTGATTCAGTGTTCTTTGTGTTACAGGATATAGCCCAAAGATCATCGTTCGAGTCTCGTCAACCTACTGATATCCAAGGAATTATCAATTTTAATTTCTATTTTAAATTTTCACATCAACATTTAATTTGAAAAAAAAATTATTTTTAATTTCTCGATTTAAAAATAGAAAAAAAAATTGTAGGAACATTCCCAACATTTTCTCGTCAATCAAACACAAAAACATAAAAATCAAATTTGGCATAGACACAAAAATCAACTCATCTTAAAAATTTTTAAGGTGAAAATACTCTTTTGGTCCCTATATTTTGAACCAATTCCCATTTTAATTCATACTTTTTTGAAGCACCTATTTTAGTCCCTGAAAATCAAAAACCATTACCATTTTGGCCCTAATGCAAACTTGGCACATGGAATGCACGTGTCACTTTAAACTCTGATATGGCTAATAAAATAATAATAATTTTTATTATTTAGTATTAAAAAATACCAATTAGCATCCACATCAGCATCTAAATTTAACAATTTTAACTAAAAATAAAACAAAATTAAAAAGCAAAAAAAAAGACATTTCAGGAACACTAAAACACAGAAGATGAACTCAAGAACACAAAAAATTCAAACACAAAAATCAAATGCAAACTAGAAAATTCACAATAACCAAATTTTGAAGTGGCAGCCTTTACCCACCCACCAAACCCATCACTTGATACACAGACACATTGCCTAGACCCATACCCACCACGTGATCCCATGGATCTATTAAGTACAACAACCATGCCCATTAAAATCGGTTATATGGGTTTGTGTTTTACAATTTAGTGATGACTGATGAGTTTTTCTCATCCTGGATTGCTGGCAATCAATCTCCTTCCTTGTCGTTCACCACCACCAACCACCATCATCAAGGTGGTGTCCTTGCTCTCTCCCTCTATCTCTACATTTCTTGGACTCACCCACTCGGTCTCTCCTTCTTTGATTTGAGATGGTGTGAGGGTTTGGGTTGTTTAATGGTTCAAAATATGTTTGAGTTGTGGTTGAATTTTTTTTTTTTTTAATAAAAAGTTGTGGTTGAAATTTGATTGTAGGGTTTGGTGGTGATGGATTTAGTAGTGGTGGATGTGGTTTTGGTGGTGGTAATTCAGGTTCGATGATGGTGTATCTAGGTTAGTGTGGTGCTGAAGCTAATGCACGTGACACTATTTGGTTACCGAGAAATTTCAAGAAAGTAAAAAATAAAATTGAGAAAATAAAAATGAAGATCTATTTAGTTACTAAGAAATTGCAAGAAAGTAAAAAAGAAAATTGAGAAAATAAAAATGAAGATCTATCTAGTTACTAAGAAATTGCAAGAAAGTAAAAAAGAAAATTGAGAAAATAAAAATGAAGATCTATTTTGTTACCAAGAAATAGCAAGAAAGTGAAAAAAGAAAATTTTTTAAAAAAAAAAAATATATATATATATATATATATATATATAAAGATTGGTAAATTTGATTTTTGTAACGTGTTTGATTACCAAGAAAGTTCAATACAAGTTGATAAAGTTACTACAAGTTGGGCACAATTCCACACACTAAGATTCAAGAATAATTTTCTATAGAACTTTTTCATTCAAGATAAGTAGAATCAAAATGATTTGTTCCTACTCGAGAGATAATCAATTTGTGTAGGAGAGTCTAGGTCAAACCAAACTATTTGAGTGAGGAAAAGAAGTAGACAAGAAAAATGGACAATTTTACAAACTCCCACTAAAAAATTAACATGACTTCATATTTTGAAAATTTAACTATTAGATTTCATGTTATTTATGTTCTTAACATGCATGTCAAATTTTATTTAAATAGGATATTATTTACTATTAAATCTATAAATTTATTTTTTATACATAATTTAGTACTGCAAAAAATTAAAATTGAAATATTTGATTGATAACATAGTTATTGATCTTTAATTTTCGTGAAATTTTGTAAGCATGAATGATGTAATAAGAAAATATAATCTTATGGTGGATTTGTTAAAATTCACATCAAATAAAAAGAAATAGAAAATTTGTAACCATTACCTACAAACTAATTTGTAGGCAAACTTTGTTTTGTATAAATCAATAAAATAAACTTAAAAAGTTTGAATCTTTCTATTTCAAGAATTATTCGTACACGTTTAAAAAAAAATTAAGAGAAATTCATGTCTAATAGCAAAGTGTAATTTTAAAAAATTATAAAGGGTCCATTTGGATTGAGCTTATTTTTGTTGAAAATAAAAACTGAAACTGAAAACAATGTTACGAAATAATTTTTAAATGTGTAAATAGTACTGTGGGTCCCATTTTTAATGAAAAAGTTTTTGAAAAGTGTAATTTGTGAATCCGTGAATAGTGCTTCTGAAATTTGTGGATCCGTGAACAGTGCACAGAAGCACTGTTCACAGAAGACTTGGTCAACAACTGCAGCTTGGAAAAAAAAAAGAAGGAAAACGCAGAAAGAAAAAACGTGGACGCGCAAATGCGCAATCCAAACACTCACAAAAGAGATCAAGCGATCAAAATAAAAGAAGACAGCACAATTTTTCCTTTTGTTTTGTATAAATCAATAAAATAAACTTAAAAAGTTTGAATCTTTCTATTTCAAGAATTATTCGTACACGTTTAAAAAAAATTAAGAGAAATTCATGTCTAATAGCAAAGTGTAATTTTAAAAAATTATAAAGGGTCCATTTGGATTGAGCTTATTTTTGTTGAAAATGAAAACTGAAACTGAAAATAATGTAGCGAAATAATTTTTAAATATGTAAATAGTACTGTGGGGCCCATTTTTAATGAAAAAGTTGTTGAAAAGTGTAATTTGTGAATCCGTGAACAGTACTTCTGAAATTTGTGGATCCGTGAACAGTGCACAGAAACACTGTTCATGGAAGACGTGGAAAAAAAAAAAAAAAAAAAAAAACGCAGAAAGAAAAAACGTGGACGCGCAAATGCGCAATCCAAACACTCACAAAAGAGATCAAGCGATCAAAATAAAAGAAGACAGCATAATTTTTCCTTTTGTTTTGAAGGACCCCGCAGTGAGAATAAACCAACAACCTGCACAGCAAACTTGAGCCTATCACTTTACCATAGGATTCAAATCAAAATACCCTTACATGTGCAGATGAGCTGTTCGAGATCGAAAATTATATCTTTGTACCCGGCGTGTATGCCGGGTCTCACACACACAGGCGGGCCCACTGTGGGACTCGCCTGTGCGTGAGACATGCCGGGTATACCGTAAAACTTTTCGTTGGAGATGCCTTTTACTTTTTTAGCACTTTCTGTGGGACCCGCTGTGTGAGAGACCCGGCATTTATGCCGGGTACACCGCATACCTTCTCGTTGGAGATGCTATAGCACTTTATTATAGTTTCTTTGGATGTTGCTTAAAGCATATACGGATATACCTTCCCACTTGGATTTAAAAACGGAAAACGCGTGGGATCGTCGGTCACTTTTAGGGATATAAAGTAAGGTTATTTTCACAGTACGTATAAGCTTTCTTCACTCGTATCTCTTTTAATTTCCATTTTGAGTCACATCTTTCTTTCCTTCTCTTCTTCTCCTTCCATATTTTCTCAAATTTTTTGCTCATAGATTCCGATGGCTCTGCAAATCAACGAAGGAGGCTCTTCTTCTTCCACTGCCCAATACATTTATGACGTTTTCTTGAGCTTTAGAGGTGAAGATACTCGTTATAATTTTACTAGTCATTTATATAATGCTTTATGTGACAAAGGTATTAACACCTTTATTGATGATGACAATCTTCCAAGAGGAGAAGAAATTTCAACAGAGCTTCTTAAAGCGATAGAATTGTCAATGATTTCGATTGTTGTATTTTCTGAAAATTATGCTTCTTTAACTTGGTGTTTGAATGAGCTTGTCAAAATTCTTGAGTGTAAGAAGTCTGGCCAATTAATTCTACCTGTTTTTTACAAATTAAATCCATCAGAAGTACGTAAACAGAATGGAAAGTTTGGGATTGCCCTAATTGAACATGAAAAAAAACATAACAAAGATGAGGTCCAGAATTGGAGGGCAGCTTTAACCGAAGTAGCTGATTCGGCTGGATTCCCTTATGAGGATGGGTATGTATCTATTACTACTTTTTTGCCTTCTTGTAGTATAAAACATTAATAGTTTTGTTATCACCATTTAATTCCAAATAATCAAAGGATTTGCATTGCATACTCAAAGTTAGTACATGGTAAAATTTCAAATTCATCATGCGTAGGTAGAAGAATATTGATTTCTAAATTAACATAGAAAAATATATACTTCTAGAAGGGTAAATGATTTCACCTTACAATGTTATGTCCATGTACTAAATAGGAAATAAATAAGAGAGACTAGAGAAACATTGGATCCACTTTAGATTGCCTCTTCTATGCTGCTTCCTTTCTCCATATAGATTTTGATTCGGTTTTTTGAGAAGCTAAGAGATAGGAAAAGTCACAATCACATCCATAATCACTTGCCAAACAAAAATTTCAGAATAAGAAATTTTTCATAATAAAAAAATTGTCACGACTTGCAATCCAAATGAATTCCACATTTGCAACCATGACCAACATGTCAATACCAAGCTTAAGCTTGGTATTAATATGAACCAAAGTAAACCTGTGAACAAAAAATTGTGTATTTGTTAGTTGATAAATAGGTTATCTAATATTTTTCTCCAAATTATAACAAACATCATCAATTCGGAATATAGCACAAGTTCACACACTAAAATCCCCAATTATATCAAAACTTCCAACGCTCAACTATTAATTCATAAATACAAACATCTCTACAAAGTTAAGCGCAAAACTACTAAAATGGAAAGTAAAAACTAAATGAAAATAAAACTAGCTCTTATGAAGCTCATTTAAGGCTCCAGCTACTACTCTATTGCATAAAACCTGCTCACTGATTTTATATTTTGTTTTTTATTTTTCTAAAGAAGGTAAGCTAACAGAGCTCAATAAAAGGGGTTAGGTGGTATGAGTTATAAAGAATGCATAAATACATGAAAATTAGAAAATTTTCTTAATACGTGAATACACTTCGAGGTAAACTTCTTTGAGCATGCACACATAAATTTTCATGAGCTTTATAAAAAAAGATCTTTAGATAGCTTTGAAAAAAAATTTGTATACTTTCTCTAAAGATATATCTCATTAGATCCAGAAAATATTTTCCTTAGATTTTTTTTTTTTTTTTTTTTTTTTTTTTTTGTGGCTAGATAAGATAGAATTTCGAGGTAAACTTCTTTGAGCATGCACACATAATTTTTCATGAGCTTTATAAAAAAATATCTTTAGATAGCTTTGAAAAACAATTTGTATACTTTCTCTAAAGATATATCTCATTAGATCCAGAAAATATTTTCCTTAGATTGATTTTTGTGTGTGTGTGTGTGTGTGTGTGTGTGTGTGTGGCTAGATAAGATAGAATTTCATCCTATAGAGTTTGTTTCATGATGATTACTCTTTTTTTTTTTTTTTTTTTGTGGCTAAATTCATAATGATTACTCATTATCATCAAGTCAAGACACCAATTGATTTTTGATGTAGGCGAGGTTTGAACCTCAAATCTCTTATTTAAGAATAAAAGACTTTACTAATTGAGCTAGCTAGAAACTTGAAACCCGCAATTGTTTTCTTTAGAAGATAAATTTTTTTTAACATTATCTGTTGAAAAAACCTCAGTTTTGTAAACTTCTTAACTTCATAAGAATCTCATCGTAATCATACTTCCATAATTTAACATCATAAAACACATTTCCTCAATTGATAATAATTAAATAATTAGTAATTTCCTTTACCATAACATGAAACACAATTATTCTTAATATTACTTTTGTTACTCTTTATATATATATATATATATATATATATATATATATATATATATATATATATATATATATATAACATGTAATCCCATAGACCACTGGATAACATCATAAAACATGTTTCCTCAATTGTTAATAATTAAATAATTAGGGCATGTTTGGTAGACTGTAACGATAATTATATAGGAATAGGAATAGGTATTACAAAGTATACAAGATGTTGTAATGCAATGCTTATTATTATTCATGTGTATGGTGACAACACAAAAATTAAACCTTGAAGACAATGAAATGAAAGCATTTTAAATCAAACTTAAGATATATTTTAGGAAATATTTTACTCATATAATTATATTTCCTAAAAAATAATATTTTTTAAATTTGAAAGAGAGATTAGTTATTGTTTATGATTTTTTATTTTTATAATTGTTATATGCATACAGAAAGTTTGTTTAATTTCGAAATATATTAATTTTAGAAATTAATACACCTACTAAAAATTAGTTATTACAACCCTTTTGGAGATGAATAGTTATTCCTCATTTTAAAAAATAACTATTCATAAGGAATGTCTATTCCCTGTAATAAAAACATAACCAAACTACTGAATAGTTAAACCATAGGAATAACTATTACATTACAGTGCATATTACAATCTACCACACGTACCCTTAGTAACTTCCTTTACCATAACATGAAACACAATTACTCTTAATATTACTTTTGTTACTCTTTATATATATATAACTTGTAATCCCACTGGATTTGCATTGAATACTCAAAATTAGCACATGTTAAAACTTCAAATTCGTCATACATAAGTAAATGAGCATTCATGTCTAAATTAATATATAAAGGATACACACTTCTAAAAGGAAAATGATTTCACCTCTCAATTTTATGTCCATGAACTAAGTAGGAAATAAACAAGAGATAAACCATAGGTCCACTCTAGATTGCCTCCTCAATGCTGATTACCTTTCTGTTTACATTTTGATATGGTTTTTGAGATACTGTCATACTAGGAGGGAGAGAAGATCTCATTATCGCATCCTTTTTTTTTTTTTTGAGGAAATCATTATCGCATCCTTAATTGCTTACCAAGCAACAATTTGAGAATAAGACAATAAATAAATAAATAAACATTAGTATAGAGGAAAATGTTGAGAACAAATTCTAGAAAAGAGGGAAAAGAGTGAAAAGTGGGAGTAAGCATTTCGTAAGTTGGGTGCTTAATTTAATTGAGGCAAAAGTCTAGGAACACAATTTTTGCTACAACTATAAAGTGGTTGATTGTGGGTGATGTAGAAAAATGGTAAATTTATATGAAAGTGAGTGTCCACCACTTACAATTAGGATATGACCAAAATTCCTATGAACCACACACACACACATATATCTAGAAGGTCAATCAAAAATCAAACATTTCTGGTGCTATATATTATATAGTATAAATTATCATCTAGTCTAACATATCAAATGCTTCTTATGCTTTTGTGCTTGGCAGTCGCTTTGAATCCGAAGCTCAATTTATCAAAGAAATTATAAAAGATATAGCGAGTACCACATCAAATCGGACACAACTATTTGTCGCTAAATATCCAGTTGGAATAGATTCTCATGTGGAGGAGATAGAATTGCTTTTGGATACAAAGTCAAATGGTGTTCGCATGCTAGGGATTCATGGTCTTGGGGGAGTAGGTAAAACTACAATTGCAAAAGCTGTTTATAATAGAATTTTTGATCGTTTTGATAGGAGTTGCTTTCTAGAGAATGTTAGAGAAAGGTCACAAACAACCAATGACGTAGTTCGACTACAAGGGACACTTCTTAATTTAAAGGTGGACAATGTTCCCAAAGGAATTGAAGTGATAAAGGATAGGCTTTGTCATACAAGGCTTCTTTTAATTCTTGATGACGTGGATGAATCGAACCAGATAGAAAATTTGCTTGGAAGATGTGATTGGTTTAGTTCAGGAAGTAGAGTTATTATAACAACAAGAGACATGCAAGTGCTAACCACTCTTGGAAAAGCTCATCTAGCTTATGAGGTTAAGGAATTGAATCAACATGAAGCTCAAAAACTCTTCAGCCTGCACACCTTCCAAATGAATAAACCAAGGGAAGACTATTCAGAAGTTGCAAAGCAAATTATACATTATGCCAATGGTCTTCCATTAGCACTAACAATAATAGGTTCTAATTTGTGTGGAAAAAGTATACGTGAATGGGAAAATGCATTAGAAAAGTACAAAAACATTCCTCACAAAAAAATTCAAGAAAAGCTCAAAATAAGTTATGATGGATTGGAAAAAACTGAAAAGGATATTTTTCTCCATGTTGCTTGTTTTTTCAAGGGATTTGAGAAGGATTACGTTACAAATATACTAGAAACTTGCAAATTACATCCACGTGATGGTATTTGCAAACTTATCAATAAGTGTCTCATAACTGTTAATAAATGGGGCATATTGTCGATGCATGACTTGTTACAACAAATGGGCAGGGAAATCGTTCAACAAAAATCTGAAAACCCTGAAAATCGTAGCAGGATATGGTGTTATGAGGATGCTTATGAAGTGCTAACTGGAAATATGGTACAAGTTCTTTTACTTCATTTTTCCTTTTTCCAAATATTTTTTTGTTTAAAATTTCAAAATTTTTATGCTCTAAAAAAAATTATATAATCGAACTTATTTGTTTTATTCTTTGTTCAATTAGGGGACTGATAAAATTCAAGCAATGATATTGCGGTCACCTGAACCGGTAACCATGAAATTGCAGAGTGAACCTTTTAAAAGGATGAAAAATCTTAAATTTCTTTTAGTTGAAAATGTAGACATTTGTGAAGAATTTCAATATCTCCCTAATGGGTTACGGTTACTTGAATGGCATAAATTTCCTTTTTCCTCCTTGCCTTCTAAATATTGTCCTCAAAAGCTTGTTGCACTCAACATGAGTTGGAGTAGTCGCATTAGAATGGTGAAAATATTCAAGCAGGTATGATTATTACTATTTATGAATTATAATTTCTTAAAACTCTTTTAAATGTTGGCCAAAACTAAATTTTGATTATTATTTTTTTAATCTGCAGGGTTTCCAATTTAATATTTTAAAACATATGACACTTCAGAGTGACTCCATTACAGAATTACCCAAATTGTGTGTCGCAAACCTAGAGACATTGGACCTCTCGTTTTGTGGTGAATTAGTTACGGTTCATGAATTGTGTGCCCCAAACCTAGTGGAATTGATCCTTTTTGGTTGTTATAAATTAGTTACGGTTCATGAGTCCGTTGGATTTCTTGATAGGCTACAGCGCTGGAACCTCGGAGACTGTGTGAGTCTTCAAAATCTTCCAAACAACCTCAGGTTGAAATCGCTCGAAGACTTTGATCTTGAAGGATGCTCTAAGCTTGAGAAATTCCCCAATATTCTTCATCAAGAAATGAAACGTTTAGATAGTTTAAATTTATCTCGGAGTGGCATCAGAGAGTTGCCTTCATCAATCGGGTATCTTACTCAGCTTACTGGATTATGGTTATATGGTTGCCACAACCTGAGGGATCTTCCAGACAGCATCGGGTATCTTACTCAGCTTACTACATTATCTTTATCTAATTGTCACAACCTGAGCGATCTTCCAGACAGCATCTACAAATTGCAAATGCTTGAGGACTTCTATTTTGACAGTGCCAAATTGAGACCACCGTGTAATTCTTTTGATGGACTTTCCGAATATGGGTTTCTAAGGTTAAGGGAACTGAGATTCGGTGGATATCGTGGAATCGAATTAGAATTTTTGATGAAGCCCAATTACTTTCCCGTATTGAGACTTCTAGATCTATGGGACACTGATATTGTTAGCATCCCTGAAAGCCTAAACGGATTTACTACGTTAGAAACCCTTAGTATACGTAATTGCCAGCAGCTACGACAAATTTTGGGGCTTCCACAATTTATAAGAGATTTAGATGCAAGTCACTGTTGGTCATTAGATGCACAATCCTCAAGCAGATTATTGAATCAGGTCTCTCTTTTTCAAGTTATAATAAAAAATAAAAAATAAAGCAATTTTTTTTTTTTTTTTTTTAACTTTCTTTCTTAATTTAATTCGTTGAATTTGCTAATTATATGCAGATTAGAGAATTTGTATGTGAAGGAGAAAAAAGCGACATATATGTGTATCCAAGTTGGTTGAATCCCAAGCTTCAAAGTAGAGATTTGTTCCGTCAGGATTTTAACGATTGTCTTACTTATAAGCTACCGTATACAGAGATTCCAAGGTGGTTGAATTCCAAGCATCAAAGTGTTGGAAATTCCAAGGTGGTTGAATTCCGTGTTGGTCGCGAATTTCCAAATGTTTTTGCCGTCTATTTCGCTTTTGGACAGGGGCCGCAATTATCCATCTATAGTGTTTATTTAAATGTTTACCTCTCCATTAATGGTTTTGAAAAAGTTAAGATTATTCACTTTATCCTAAATCGTGATTCTGATGATACATTGGGGATATCTTCTAGATCACATCTCAAATTGCAGAAGCTGTTGGATGAATCAAATCCATCTGATTACAATCACGTTGAGGTTACATATGAATGGGACGATGAGGCAGATCGCAACAACCCTCCTTGTGAGATTAGAAGGTGGGGGGTCAAAGTAGAATGTATCTGTTGTCCTCAAATATCTAGTATTTTGTCTTCAATGATGGCCCCTACCCTGGATGTCAATGATTCTGACTCCGATCTGAATCTACCATTAAAGAAGAGGAGAAAATATTGATTGAATTCGGGAAATATATATATATATATGCCAAGGTTTGTCTCCTTCTTTAGTTGCAGTGTAGCATTTGCCCATAATTATATCTTCTCTCCTTTATTTTTTATTGATGTTATCCTCTCCAGTACGGTTGAAATTGAAGGAAAATACATCTTAATTAAAAGAGATTGTGGAAACTAGAAAGTAGGATGGTATTAAATTCTAGGTTGATCCATTTATGCATTTAGCATTTCATGTATGAATTAGTAATTACTGAGATCTCTAATCTGGTGCAACAACAATTGATCTTATTAGAATTCTTCGTTATATTGTTTTGGTTGGACCTTTTTATTTCTCACTTGGGCATGCTATTTTACAGCTTTTACTATGAAATGGAATGTTTACTTTTTAATTGATTATTTGATTGCAAGATTGAAAAATTGAATGAGACAAACCAAGCCGAGTGCTGTGTGATATCCTTCAACTAACTAGGCTTTGTTGCATTACTTGGCCTCTGTAACAGCCGAATTTTTGTTGCTTGTTGAAGTGTACCCAAGTTCTTTTCCATGAATTTTATGCAATCCTTTAAGTGTATTTAATCGTATCATTTATTTAAGTTTACAGCATCTCATAAAAATTGATTAAGTGCTTGAGGGAAAAAAAAAAGACCCAACTGATAAAGTATTGATTCCTAACAGGATACACCAGAGCATATGACTATTAAGTTTTTGTCTGTATGAAGAAGTAAAGAGTTTAATCAAGCATATAATGGAGATGGGGTTACTATATTTGTTATGAGGAGTTTGATATGGGTTCATCTTCAATGGGACTTACTTTGTTGACAATGATTCTGACTCCAATCTGACTTCACCATCAAAAAAGAGCAGAACATAATATATGGATTTGAAAGAAATATGCCTCCATCTGAGCATAGCCTTGAAACTATTCTCTCCTTTCGTTGTTTCCGTTTGAGTGTTCGACTTCTTTTGCATTTTATGACAAGGTTTGTCTCCTTCTTTACTTCCGTTGTTTCATTTGCCCTTGTTATTTTATTTTCACCTCTATTTTTATTGATGATACCTCTCTAGTACAGTTGGAATTGATGGATAATAAATCTTAATCAAAAGAGTTTGTGGAAAGTAGGATGATATCAATTTCAAGGTTGATCCATTTATGAATTTATCATTTCATGCGTGATATGAATTACTGACATCTCTAATCTGGTGCAACAGCAATTTATCTTCTAAGAATTCTTTGTTATATGGTTTTTAGACCTTTTTTCACTTAAGCATGATATTTTATGCCTCTTACTATGAATGAAATGTGTATTTTTATTAATTGTTGGATTGGAAAACTGAATGAGCTAAACCCATGCTTAGTGCTCTATGAAATCCTTCAACTAATTAGGCTTTGTTGTATTACTTAGACTTTGGCCTCTGTAACAGTGGAGTTTTTGTAGCTTCAGAAGTGTACCAAGTTCTTTTCCAGGAATTAATGCAACTCTTTGAAAGTGGATTTAATCATATTTTCTAAAAGGGTACACTAGAACCTATGAATAAAAGGTTTTTGACTGTACTTAGAAGTTTGAGTAGATCATGCATATGATGGAGTTACCAGATTTGTTATGTCTGATTTGGGCATTAGCCCTTCAAATTGTAAAAGACAATTTGAACTGAGCAAGGAATATATATATATATATATATATATATATTGATAAGTAAACTGAGCAAGGAATATTATTGCATGAATTGGCCTAAGTTTGTTTTCCTTTGTATGAGAGCTTTCTCATTAATAAGAGTAGTTCTCAGTTCAAGAGTGGCTTAGTTAATCAGACTTTTGCTGCTACGCTTGGGCACTCCAGCTAGTTTCTACGCATTGTAAGTCATGTGATTATTCAATGTTGCTTCACTTTTGATGCTTGTTTAATGTGTAATGGAAATGTGAACTCCTGGTTCCATTTATTTTGCTGTTGAATTATCGTGTTTAAACAACCAATTTTGGCCCTGATTTGAATGCAACTTCTTCTCTATTATATCTTCCTGTTGGCAATTAACAGCATGTAAAATACACCTTAAATTAAAAGGATACAATTTATTAAATAAAATTTTACTTGAAAAAAAATCAAATAAAAGTAAACATGAGAGGAAGAATAATATGAGTTACTTATCAAAGAAAGAATAATATGAGTCCCTTAACATACGTGAATGTAAAGACAAGGTTGTAAATTTGAGCTCAGAGAAACAAACTACAAACTCAAGATGTGTATAATCTTCATTGCACTTCCTGGTTTCTAACCAAGGTTTGAAATGGTGAGAAGTGTTTAAACCATCCTTGTTATTGATTAACCTTTCAAGTCTACAATGCTCTAGATTGCCCAAGTATTTATTGGTGTTTAAAGTAAATAATAGGGAAATGTCTAGCAAACCATTTGTGCTGTTACACTGAGTTGGGGGGTTTTGCTTTGAACCTTTCAAGTCTATGATACTTTACTAGGTTGGTAGGTCATTTAAGACAGGCTAGCCAAAAATTAAGTTACTGAATTTCCTAAATGCTTTTGGGTGGGATCTATGGAAGAATATAATTCTACTTGATTGTTTGAAGAGTTTCTTTATATATAAACCAGAGGTATTTATTTGTAATTTTTTTTCTGTTAATTGGTAGTATTTGAATTAATAAGGATGGCTGCGCCACAACTTCATCACTATTGGGATAGCAACTATGGCTGCTAATGAGACTCCTTTGTCCTCAAATTTGTGCGCCTAAAATTGATCTTTCTGTCCTTCAGGACCCTTTTGAATGTATTTTATGTTGATGTACTTCATACTTATGCAATCGGTACAACTGTAAGTCTTTGTTCTATGATATGTGATGTGCTTATTTTTGAAACATTAGAATGAATATCTATACCTGAAAAGAAAAGGTTTTTATTATTATTATTATCAACTGTGAACATGATTTTGATCCTTTGGAAAAATAAAGTTATGTATCTTGGATATCTTATGGATCCACCAACTTAATCAAATTCTTTGGAGGTAATCTAGATGCCATGGACACCCATTTCATCTCTTTCCTGCATACATATCTTTCAAAATAAATTAATTGGAATTCTTCCGATTTCCCAAATAGTTTGGTTGAAGCTTAGTTTGATTATGGTTGATTCAATTACTGTGTAGTTTAATTATAGTAAATTTCTAAGAATCTGTGGCCTATCTTACTAATTTCACTTCAAGTATTTGATTTGTACAAAACATTGATGTGTGGTTTCTTAATTGTATTACCTTGAGAATTCACCTTGTTATTGGAATAACTAGTACAGAAGTAGTTAAACAATGGTTATGAGTAAAATAGTAATGATTTTGTATCCAGCATAAACAATGTGTGTGCCTTTTACCATCTTGTACATAAAAACAATGTGGAGAAGATGTCACTTATGGAAATTCCATATTTTTTATTATTTCTCCTTTGTTTTTCTTTTTCCCTTTTTGTTGATTTTGTTCATGTTGTATCCAATGGTTGGTTTAAAATATCAAGCATTTATAATGTTAATTTTGCATGTTAATATTGCCTTGTTGATAATACTCATACATATTATTTAATCATTTTAGACAATTTCATGTTATTTTGTGAGACTATACTATTTTGTATGAATGTCTTTTTTTTATTTACACCATTCATAAATGATTGCTCATTAAATGCCATTTAAAATTTTCTTATCATGTATACCAGGCTATGGTAGCATAGGTTTAGCACTAGTTTCAACTTGGAAGAATTTCCATGCAAGGAGTCAAAGATTCTAGTTTCCTGTCAAGTTTTACTGTTGCAATTATGCAAGCATTGTCCACTGTGATACCGAAGTCTTCAAGCTTCAGCTAATAATTTTTCTGGTTCCACAGTTCTTAACCTCTTACTAAGCCAAGTAAAACCTTATATCCAAGTAACTCATGTTTTTTGTTTAAATAAATAAATTTATCTCTAGATGGCTGTTCTCCTTGGTGGTTAAACTTTCTAACTTGCTTAACATTAATTATCTCTCCCATAAAATTTTGTTCACTTAGAAGAAACAAATTTTAGGAAAGATGCATTAAGTGTCACCACAATTACCTTTCTCATCCTTGCTTCTACTTTTAGATTTGAACAAAATATGCAACATCTCATGCAGCTAATGTATTGACAAACACTATATTTGTCCCTAACTTTTACAAGGGACAAATCAAATGTACTACCTCATCTGAAAATGGAAATGTTGACCATTAACACAACATGGAAGCTGTATATTAGTTCTCTTATTTCTTATCATTGCTTTCCCTAAATCTATGTTAAGGTCATGACTTATGGTGGTAATGTATTTAGGTCATTGATTGGAAACATCAAAATGTGCAAGGAATGCATATATTGGCATATTAGAAATTTGTCTTTAGATTTTAGCATCAATGAGTTCATCCAAAATTATGCCTTTGACAGCCACTCAACTCCAAACATTAAATTAATTGATCTCACTCTCACATACACACATGCCCTATTTGTTTTTGACATAGGTACCTTGTTAGTATTATGGTGTGCACTCTTCTTATAAATTGATGGTCAATTACTTAATACTAAGCCAAAACTTTGTAGAAAAGCTTTTTGTTTCCTACCATGAGAATAGAATTTTCTTTCTTGATAAATGCCACAAGGGTGGAATTGCCATCAAGCCAAACTACCATTGCCCTTGAGATGCATCACTTGTTTGTAATAAATAATTATATTAGCAACTTGAATAACCATATATTATTTTAGATGGAGAAAACTTAAGATTTGAGGATAAGAAAAAATACCAATTGACATTTTTTGATTCATCAGTCATTATCATTATAGACGGTACTAAGAAAGATGGAGTGACATAGCGGATGCAGGAAGTAATTGATAGCGTTCTTGTTTGTTCCCTGTAGTCGAACACACACGCACACACATATATATATAGTACTTCCTGGACTTGCTTTACATACCACCAAAGCTGCTCCAAATCCTCGTCATGGACTAAACATGTTGTGAGGTAAGCTGTGGATGGTGCTTCTATGAAGTCCATACTTGTAGAGTTTGTGTTATTTCTTATTTTACCTTTTTATTTTCAACAAAGGTCATCTGGACTTTTAAAATGAGGCAGACTAAATTATCTTGAAATTAGCAGGATTTTTTTTCTGATGGTAATGATTTAGAGGAGGAAGTGAGTTTTATAGTCCTTGAAACTTTTTTTTCTTTGAACTACATGATTTGTTTTTTGGGGATTTTGTTTTCAAAAAAACTTCCTCCATT
This sequence comes from Quercus tomentella, assembly GCA_028535165.1. NCBI lineage: Eukaryota > Viridiplantae > Streptophyta > Magnoliopsida > Fagales > Fagaceae > Quercus > Quercus tomentella. The sequence goes on from JAPQVY010000001.1 coordinate 7,171,162, forward strand.
CTTGATTTTCCCTTTCTTTTTCTAAGTTTGTAATATTTTCCAGGGACAGTCCTAGAAGACCTGTCAAATTTCACTATAGTTAAGCATACATACGAGCATTTTGTGTTGTTAACTGTCTTAGACCTTCTTGTCCAATATAATTTCTTAGATAGATGTTTGTAGCTTTTTGATCCACTGCATGTTTGGCTAACTTTTCTCCCCTGTTGAACTCTTCTCAATCAGAGTTTCAAATGTCAAGATGATGATACTTTATACTATCCTATGGTGTACCATAAATTTCTAAGATATATCCTCTTCATTATCAGGTATAACATTTATTTCCTGTAGTTAAATAAAGAAAAGCTCCACCACAATATTGGTTGATTTTTTTGCTTTATATTTCACTATAAACATGCTGACCATTAGCTATGTGGGGCATGAAAATTGCATCATTTATGACTAAAATTCCTTTTATGCAGACTCAGATATTACATACTTCTTTATTTTTCTTTATTTTTATTCGATTGCAATATGATTTTGCAGGGAGTTGGTCCCTTTATGTTAAGAATTGCAATATAGTTTTGCAGGTTTGTCTCACTCTCTGCCCCCCAGGCTCTTGGACCCTGAGTGTTTCATGCTCTTGAGTTTTCTATTTGCAGGTAATGCAATGGAAATATGCTAAATTATTACTTGCTAAAACTTTCTGATTTTGCTAGTGAAGTCATTAAAAGCACTGATGTCTTTGACTTAAGATACCAATAGATTTCGATAAAGACACAACCTTGGAAGTTGGAATTAAAATCTAAAATGTCCATTTAGAATTAGAAGTAATACAATGAGAACTAAGTACCACTAGTGAAGATTGCTGTTGAAATGAGGAACACAATAGAAATTGTTATGCCACAGTTGAGAACCTGATTTTCAATTTTGATAAGTTGTATTTCTTGATTATTCTTATTAGCTAAAATTTTCAATTACGAAAAATGGAAAGGCTAAAACTGTTATGCCTACAATATGCAGAAGCTCCTCATTGCTTGATGTAATCTTCCATTGAAATTCCCAAGTTAGATGAATTGTCTGATGGTTCAGTTGAGAATTCTACTACTCCATCAAGGGCACCTAAATTTGCTACCAGAAAATTTATGGCCACTGATTCTATTCTGTAAGTAAAGTGACACATGCATCTCTCTCTCTCTCTCTCTCTCTCTATTTGTGTCTGTCTGACTGTCTTTTTCTCATTCACAGTTATGGCAGATAACTCGAGGAATTTGTTGAGTTTCAGAGCTTTGGACTGAAACCGAGCAGCAGTTCCCAAGTAGAGCCATGCTTGACTCATGTTTACAGTGGGTCTTAGCATTGGAAAGGAGAAATAATTTTGTAATTATAGGAGTTGGAAAAAACTGAATGAGTCATCTTTAGTTTTTGTTGTAGTTAGATTATGATTTTTGTCAATTGATAGCTAATTATGATTTTAGGCCAGTTGAATATAAAACTACCTTGATTTTAGTCAATTGATAACTAATGTAGTTGTAGTCTATCATAATATAAGCTTCCACAAATTCAATGACACCATTAGTCTCTCTTTCAAATGTATGCTGTAATGTAATGTGACCTATCATGTTCCTATAGAGCTATAGGAGTTGAAGCAACTTCATAAACATGCTGCAAAATTTTGTACATGCAGCTTCTAATGAATGTCTATTGAGAGCATCTGCTTCAATGTTGTTAAGGTCTGCAAATATGTAGTATCAGGAAGACTTGAGGTTGCCTCAAGATATGAAGGATGAAGCTCCAAAAGATTCACTAAAGAGACTATTTGCTGTTTCCAATAAGTTATTGAGGGCATCTAAGTTAAAGGCTATGATGAATATAAAACTACTCTAATATTTAGAGACCTAAAAATAGAATTTGTAGAGTAATTGTGGCAAGGGTGAGCTTTCTTTAGGTGTAGAACCTATTCCAGATGCTACTGGCTCAAAGAGCTTGTAGCATGTCCTTTCCATTCGTTGTCATCATCAAGCACTTTTTCTGTAGGAGGAACAAATGAGTGACTGGTAGCTTGATTAACTGGTAGTTTTAGGGCACATCTGGTACATCGAATGGAGATTACAATTGGAATGGAAATCTTTATTATTGGCAATAAAATGTGTTTTAATGGAATAACTGGTAGCTTTTTCTCTAATATGCATGCTCGATATTCAAGATTAGAAGCTTTTTCTCTTACCAATGCAAAACTCGGGTGCCCATTTTTCGCACTTTCCTCCGCTATGTATTTTCCAATGTATCCAGTCCCTCTAATTATCAAAATCTTACTTTTTAGAGCCATTGAGAGGGAATTTTGAATGAAATGGATTAATGGGTTAAAGCAAAACAGAGAGTTTGGACTATCTTAGGGTAATTCTCAGTTTCAAACAAACCAGAGTTCCTTAAATACATAAACATTAACTTCCTTGTCCTTATAAATGCCTACCAATTAAGTCCCCCAATATACTGGAGGCTACATGAATGGCTCTATGTTGGACTTTTTCAAGTCTTTTTTTAGACAACATCTCATCCTTCTGATTTCCTTTGCCCAAATGAACAACATCTCATCCCTTATTTTTTAGCACTGCTGACCTCCAACCGTTCTAATTTTTTTTTTTTAGAATCTCAGAGTTCCATTCCATTAAATTAAGATCTAGTATTATTTTGATCTTGTCTACAATACAATCTATATGATCTGTAAGAGTCATCACCAACTCTAGCATTAGGCCGGTGATAACTTCTTCATACATTTTGCATCTGTGACGAGATGCGAATGAGCACACTGCTAAAGATATGTGATTAAAAAAGGGGTTAAATGTTTGGAACACACACCAACGGATCTAACCAAATCTCCCAAGGTCAAGAATATAACTGAAATTTTTTATTTTTTGTAAATCACTAAAATAAACTTAAAATCTTGATTCTTACTATTTCAAGATAATTTGTTTATAATTTAAAAATAAATAAATGAATAAGAGAATTAGTTCATGTCGCAAAAAGTAATTTTACAAAATTTCAAGCCCCCCACTTTCCCTTTTTTCAAAAAGGGATGATATAAAAATAAAAAATAAAAAGATCAACATAATTATCACTTTTGTATTAAAGGACCCCGTAATGAAAATAACCCACCAACCTGCACAGCAAGCTTGAACCAAGCACTATAATGAATGCATTTACAATCATTTTACAAGCAAGACCTGGAGGGAAATATGAGTTGTAATTCTATTAGATTTGAACAAAGTTACAACGACTGGGGGGAGGCTTCAAGTGTTAGACCTGACAACCAATCCAACAAAGCCTTATTGGCAAGCTCTGGAGCTTCATCATGTGGACAGTGCCCGGCTTTTAAGTTTACAAGAGACGTTTTTGGATAAAACTCTTTGATTCGGTTAGCCTTTGCAGGACCGACCCACGGGTCTAAGTCACCCCACAGCAACAAGAGTGGGCAAGAGAGTTCACTCAAGACACCATCCAAAGTGTATTTGCTTTGGTTCAGCATGAACCTTGTCATTAACCTGTGGACACCAATGAGAATACAGAATAATATAAATGTGGGTAGAATTTTATAGGCCAATAAAATCGTTCTTGTAATCAGCATTGCTTTATAAGCAGACCTAAACTACAATTTCATATTCATTGTAAAGAAAGAAAATGGACATCATCTTAGATGCCGGGGAGGTTCTTATTAATCCAATACTACTATCTAAACAAACATGTAAGCCAGGTGGATGAGCATATTTCATAAGTACCTATAATAAACTTCTCCAGCATTAGGGTCAGCTGCTGGCCTTGTTATTGATTCCACAAGATAGTCATCCACATTGGAGGAATTTATATACACCTGTATTGGAAAAAGACGTGCTTAACATAATGTACAAAGCCATGGAACAATCATAAACAGAGGGTGCTTATCATGCCTTCAGGGAGTTCAACAGACAAATAAAATTGTCAACATGGAATACATTAGGAGATGGGAAATATATGTTCACTTCTTAAGGTACAAAATATGATGCTTGAAGCAAGAATAAGCATCTTTACTCATTCATAACAATATATGTTTAAGCATTCATGTTTCATATCAGAAAGAAATCAGCATTTAATCCCGAATATATAATTGACATCCTGCTAATGCTAACAGAACTATACTTAAGCTTCGCAAACACCCATGAAGCGTTAAGAAGAAAAACTGTAGTTAAATTAGGGAGCAAGTGACTTACACTCTTTAAGACAGATTCAATGCGAGCTGGTTGCTTTGCTTGCCAGAACAAAAATCCAAGAACTATACGCTGGAAAATCTCCTTTAGTGGCTTTACAATTGCCTTCTGCAAGAGTGTTTCTTCAGACTCATTAGATTTACTATTCGCATTTCCAAACTGTCCTGCAGAATTTAGTAGTGCAACTCCAACAACTTGCTCAGGCAACCCAGCTGCTGCAACCAAAGCAGTAAATCCTCCAAGGCTGAAAAATATTACCATGACTTACATAATTATTATTTGCCATGACATCTTAAAGAAAATCATCATTGTTCCACTCAAGACAAAGGGCAAATTAAACTTTTTCATCCTAAACTATCACCCTGATTACACTTAATCTCTTGAACTATTGAAACACATGATTAACCCCCCCAATTTAAAAAATACATTTCACTTAACCCCCTACCATCTGTTTTGATGTTAACTCTAATGGAATTTAGTATTGAAAGACCAACTTAACCCTCAACTATATGTTTTGGAGAGAGGGGTAAATCGGTCTTTCAATGTCAAATTTCGTTAGACTTAACACCAAACAAGACTTCGGGGGGACATTGAAGCAAATTTAACTTTGAGGGGTAATCATGTGTTTCAACAGTTCAAGAGGTTAAGTGTAATCGGGTGATAGTTTAGGATGGAAAAGTATAATTTGCCCCAAGACAAATAAGCAATATATAGATTGAAGGAGTTTTGTTTTCCCCAAAGTTTCTAAGGATGTGATTCATTCAATTATGTATGACATGTAAGTCATTCAGCTTAAAAAAAGAAGACAAAAAAAAAATCCATAAATGCATAATAAAGTAAAAAGAAGGTAGCTTTTGTTCAAAACAATCAACAAAAAAAGTTACTTTAAATTACATGTTAATGCAAAAATCCAAATATTATGGATCTCTAAAGTTGTATTCATGATATGATTTTTAAACATTTAGCTATTGTCCTGCTTTGCTGCACCATTTTCCTTCCCCCACCCGCCCCCCTTTTCCCAAAAAAAAGAAGAAGAAGAAGAAGAGAGAAGTCCTTTTCCATATGGTGTCTGCCTGTAGCAATTTTTCTACAGGCACATCAGGCAGAAATGTGGGCACAAATGAGGCAGCACTACAATGATATGCATAAAGTAGAGATTGCATTTTAGACATACAACAGACTTGAGCAAGGCATAAATACTATGCACTGAACTAGAAGGCTTACACTGAATTAGAACAATGGCAGTTATGCGCAAGCCTTATATACAAAGCCGTGCATAAAATGAGACAATGGCAGTTATGCAGTTATCATCTGGCCATAAGTTATCTGAAAACAAAGGAAAAATAACCCAGGCCTAAGAAGGGTTTTGGAAAGATTTTTCAACCAGCAGTAGATGCGCCTTGGTTAGACCCTCACTAGCTGAATCATTGCCCCAAGCGCAAAGAGTTTTTGTTTTCTTTTTCAAGAGGGAAAAAAATTGGCAGACACATTTCCTTGTGGAATTTACATGGCAGTCACAAGAGCCAGCAACCTACTAATCATTTACATTTCTCACCTTAACCCACACACCAAGCACATATAGGGTAAAAATGGCAAGTACAATCAAGTTGAAAAAATATCAAAGAAAAATTAGGGAAGTACAAAAGTATAATAAAAGAGAGATCAGACCAGATGATTCAATTAAAGTAACTCAGTTAACTTTATTTCCAGTTGTAAGTTGATACTCATGTTTACAGACCGAAAATCAAGCTAGAATACTGCACTAGACAAAAAAGTTCAAGAAGAATTAATAGACTGCAATTCATTCAACTACCAAAGGAAAAAAAATAATAATGAAAATAACTAGGATGTGCAGACACGGACGTGGGCAAGGGTACTGGTACGACACAGCAACATGAGCAAGTTTTGAAAAATTATAACATGAAACGGCAGGTACGACACCAGTATGACACGGGTACAACCCAGATACGATATGGGTACAACACCCTAAATGAAGCGTCCGTGCATCCTCAAAATAATAAGGAAACTCAGAATGTAGAGTAGCCTTTAGAATATTTGATATAAGAGGAAATCCTAGTTTGGAGAACTCTAGGGATCCTAAATTCACTCCTGAAGCTGAAAGTGAAACAGAGGCATTTCAAGTTGCAAAAAATTTTCATCCCTAAAACCCAAGATAGCAAGCTATGGTAAAACTTCATCACATATAAACGAAGTGTAGAGACAACAAATAGCCACTTATTTATGGTCCTTACCTGTTTCCAACTACAACTGCTGGCTCCTTCACAATTTCCTTCAAGAAGTCCACTATTTGATCCCTCCATACCATGGCATCGTATTCGATAAGTGCTTTGTCACTCCACCCGAACCCTAACAAGTCTATGGCATAAACCTTGTATTTTTTGGCCAACTCAGGTATGTTGTACCTGCACAAATGGATAAGGGAAATAACTAAATCATACATATAGGCTGATAAACTTTTTTTTTTTTTTGAGAAAGAAATCATACATAAAGGCTGATAAACTAGATATCACAACCAGACAACTAAACAAATCCAAAGCCATTTTCTCCAGAATGAAGGTCCAACCAAAATCATCTATCAAGTGACATAAGATAGTACCTAAGAATCCACCTCCCAATTAGTCGTATAAAAATTATTAGGTAAAATATAACATAAAAAGCCCAAATTTTATATCATATTTCAGATTAGGTCCTAGATTTTTAATTTTGTCAATGAAAGTCCCAAATTTATAAAATTGTTTCAATTTAACTGAAACAACTCTATCATACACTTTATTCTGGGCAGTAACAGAGCAAAAAAAAAAAAAACCATTAATTAAAACTTTGCATTTCACCTAGGGCTTACTCATAAATCAATTTGACAGCCATTGAACAGGGTAGAGGGAGAAACCTTCACTTAGGGTGAAAAAGTAATTGCCAGAAAATCGAAACTGATTACATAGGTGAAACATAAAGTGTTGTCAACAACCCTTTTTCTCAACTCCATTATTGCTATGAAATATGAATAACGGAGATGGACAGCAACTTCAAATTGAAAACAGTTTCATAATTTAGGACTTGATACTCACAGTAGTGGTGAATAAGATGAAATATGAAACTGACATTAAGGCACAAAATATCATCAGGATTAACATAAGATTAGATTAGACGGAATATGAGAACATGGGCATCCAAAGAAACAAACCTCCAGTGATATGCAGAGGCACCAAAGCCATGAATAAGAACAATTGGAAACCCTTCTCCTTGCACCACATAATGTATTCTATGACCCCGCCATGTCCAAAAATTGTACCCATCTGGCTTGAATTCCAATCTCTCAACCCCTATAAAAGAATTCGACTTAACCAAATTCAGAAAAAGAAAACCCATATATGATATAATAATAAAAAAAGCGAAAGAGAAAACAGACCTTGAGCAGGTTCGGTTATCAAAGAAGAACCCATAACCGAAACACCCGAAGCCACAATTCCTCCTTTCAAAGCGAAGCCCCTTCTGCTCATCTCACATTTGCTGCTTCCTTCAAGTACAGAGAAAGAGAGAGAGGTACTCAAATAAGTTTAATAGTGATTTTATACTAAAAAGAGAGAGAGAGAGAGAGAGAGAGAGAGAGAGTAGTGGGCTTACGGTGTTGATAAAAGCGTGCGGACGAGATAAATCTGTTGGGAAATGGGTTGACGAGTTGAGTTCTGAGTGAAGAGGAAAGAGGAGCAGCACATGAAGAAGGAGGAGGAGAAGACATTATTATGGAAGCTTAAAAGACAAAACCAGGGACTAGGTTTGACAAGACAAATGGTGGGAACTGTAGAGGAACTGTAACACAGATTTTTCTAGAAGAGTATAGGCAGCAGATTTTTGAAGTTGAAGTTTGAACCCGCGGTTTATGTGGTTGGCGAAGCTTTGGTGTTGTGGCGGACTCCAGGCCAGATGAGACTGTAGAGACCTCTGTTTGCTTTTCCAACAGAAACGGTCCTTTTTTGTTTATTTATTTATTTTTAAATTTACTGAAACTGTTGTGGTTACAATTAAAAATAAATAAATAAAGCCAAATGAGATCCTTTTCTATTGCTTCTTGGCTTTTCTGTAATTTCATTTAATATATATTGTAGGGTCACGTTTTGCAGCCCAAATCCAAAATGTATGGGGTCTTGGACCAGTGATCTCGATACAATGAATTTGTAGAGAGTGGTTCGAAGAGCTAGGCCTTGGCGAAGGGACAACAGTTAGTATGGTGGTCCTGGCAACCAAATAGAGATGAACTGTATTTTCAAAGAAGGTTCTCTTGTCCCCGACATGGCCTAAGGAGCTTATGTTATTGTACGTGCTGAGTGGTAGTGATCGCCATCCCCCCTTCTTCAGATTGTCTCTTTCCTTTTATACTCGCTTTCCTCCTCTTTCCAACGTCCACGTGTAGATTTAGATTCATAGTACTGATACTTGTCCCATCAGTCCCTCTCCAAAGTCGTTGGGGGTGGTTGTAAAGGCTGAAAAGCATGGTTCTGTAGGTACAGAGCACTTAATGCCATAATGGCAGCTTTCCCGTAGGTATCTTCATTCCTTCTGTTGTCCTTTTCTGTCTTAGTACTTATCATGTTCCATGGAATGACCCGGAGTGTCACTCTCAGAGGCGGGCCATTCCCTTTGTCCTCGGCTATACCTGGCCGAGGATGGGTTCTTCTCACTGCCGAGGAGGGGTTCCCCCTTGGACTGGACCTTTGGCCCAATACATATATTGGTACGGGCTCCCTGGTCTGTTACCCCCCCAATATATATATTAAGTCCATAATATTTTCATAACAAATTTTAAGTGGCAAATTATTACATGTTATTATTGACGGGGTAAAAATTCTCGTAGATATCTCCATTCCTTCCGTTGTCCTTTTCTGTCTTAGTACTTATCATGTTCCATGGAATGACCCGAAGTGTCACTCTCAGAGGCGGGTCATTCCCTTTGTCCTCGGCTATATCTGGCCGAGGAGGGGTTCTTCTCATTGCCGAGGAGGGGTTCCCCCTTTGACTGGACCTTTGGCCCAATACATATATTGGTACAGGCTCCCTGGTCTGTTACCCCCCCCCCCCACATATATATATATATATATATATATATATATATATATATATATATATATTAAGTCCATAATATTTTCATAACAAATTTTAAGTGGCAAATTATTACATGTTATTATTGACGAGGTAAAAAAGTAATTCCAGTGGCAGGTTCAAATTAGAACCAATAACAACTAATTATTTATGATTTGTTGTGACAGTGTTGTAAAAATATTGTGAACATAATATTTTTCTAAATTTTTTAAGGTGAATTTAATATTTTTAATTATGGAATTCAATGATATAGCCAACAAATTGCTACAACCGCATACTAAAAGTTGGTGGATAAGAGTCAAAAATCTTGTTACAACTGATTAGTGAGATACTAATTAAGCTAACTTTTCAATAAAAATTCTTGATCTTTCCCATTTAAAAAAAAATGTTTGATCTTCATTTAGAGAAAATGGTAATTATCCATTAAACTAACATCTAAAGACTCAAATTTAAAAATAAAAAAGTTTTCAGTTTTATTTGGTCCACTTTGGTCTTATTTGGTCCACCTCGATATATCGGTCCACTCATTTATATTTGGTCCACTTTGGTCGTATTTGGTTCTATTCGGTCCATTCTATCCACCTTGATCCACTTCAATCATATTCGGTCTACTTTGGTCATATTCTGTCCATTTTGTCCACTTTAGTCTTATTCGGTCCTATTCGATCGACTTTAGTTCTATTCGATCCTAATCGGTCCACTTTGGTCTTTTTCTTTTTCTTTTTTTTATAGGACGATCCACTTTGGTCTTATTCCGCCCTATTCAATCCACTTCAGTTCCATTCAATCCACTTTGGCCTCATTTGATCCCATTCAATCCACTTCGGTCTTATTCGGTCCATTTTAGTTCTATTCGTCCATTCATTTCTATAATGTCCACTTTGGTCTTATTTGATCTATTTAATTTAGTATTTTGTCCACTTTGGTCTTATTCAGTGCTATCAAATTTGATTCACTTCGGTCTGTTTGATCCATCCTATCCTATTTGGTCCTATTCGGTCCAATTCAGTCTTATTTAATCCATCCTGTCCACTTTGGTCTTATTCGGTTGTATCCAATGCACTTTGGTCCTATTCGGTCATGTTCGGTCCACTTCAATCTTATTTGGTCCATCCTATCCACTTTGGTCTTATTCGACTCTATTCAATCCACTTTGGTCCTATTAGGTCCACTTTGATCTAATTTGGTCCATTTTATTCACTTTGATCTTATTCGGTCCTATTCAATCCACATTGGTTCTATTTGGTCCATCTTGTTCACTTTGGTTCTATTCGGTAATTTCGGTCCATACTGTGTCCACTTTGGTCTTATTCGATCCTATTTAATCCACTTCGGTCTTATTCGGTCCACTTTGGTCTATTAGGTCTTATCTGGTCCACTTTAGTCTAATTTGGTCCAATTTGATCTTATTCTGTCCTAGTCAATCCATTTTGATTCTATTTGGTCCAATTCGGTCCATTCTATCCACTTTGGCCTTATTTTGTCCTATTCAATCCACTTTGGCCCTATTCGGTCCAATTTGATCTTATCCTGTCCTATTCAATCCACTTTGGTTTTATTCGGTCCATTCTGTCCACTCTGGTTCTATTCGGTCCAATCCGGTCTTATTCGGTCCATTCTTTCCACTTTGGCCTTATTTTGTCCTATTTAATCCACTTTGGTCCTATTTAGTCCATTTGGTTCTATGCGGTTCAATTTGGCCTTATTCAGTCTATTTTGTCTATTCGGCCTTATTTGATTCACTTTGGTTCATTTAGTATTATTTGGTCCACTTTAGTCTAATTCGGTCTACTTTGATCCTATGCTGTCCACTGCAGTCATTCGGTTCTATTTTGTCCACTTCCGTCCATTCAATGCCTTCAATCCATTTTTGTGCACTTATATAATGGGAAAATGTAGATTTGCGTTGAGAGCACCTATTCTAAATCCAAATTATATATATATGTTAAACTCGTAATATCTAAAATCTTAAACATAACATTTATTGTTACTTAGCTCCTACAGCTGCAGTAGGTAACCACACTACTAAACTATATTAAGCTATATTAACATAGCACATTGGTCTACTTTAGTTCTCCTAAATTTAAGTGAAAATTTTTCTAAACATGAAGAATATGAATATACAAATGTATTCTTCAAGGCAATTACTCATTTATTTTAACGTCATTACTTTTAAATAAATAGCATGAAGTTGATTATACCTTCAAGCGAAAATATATATAATTTTTATTTAACTATCCAATGCAATGCACGATATTACCACTAGTTGGTTCATAAAATTTTAAAAATGAGAGGAATTAGGGGGTGTTTGGTACGTCCACTCAAATACATATTTTCAATTTTTAATCAATATTATACATATTTATACATATTTTTTCACCTACATATATTTTTACACATATTTTTAAATAATAAAATATATATTTTGAAGTGCATGTACCAAAACCGCTGGTCTTTATGGTAACTGTGCGGTAACACGTATTTCGTCACTCATCACTTCACTCTCAGTCAACTCTTTTTTCTTCTTCTTCTTCGTCTTCGGATCTAAAACGCATTTCTCTCCCCCCGATACGACGGCGTTCTCAGCTACCGCCACCGGTTAGGTAGCTGAAGCTGGGAATGCCCCCCCTACCCCTACCGTTACCGTAGCACTGCGATAAGGATGCCACGTGGCACCATTCCAAACTGGTAATGCTCCTCTTCTTAGCTCCTACAGCTACAGTAGGTAACCACACTAATCCCTAGCACTTTTTAGGCTTTGGTTTTGGATTCGATTAATAAAAAAAAAAAATTTGCAATTTTCCGCTATGGAAGCTCCGGTTAAGTTCTTCTGTGGTAACTCCATTCTCAACCGCCAAGTCTTTGCCAAAACGGCACCGTATTACGCGTCTTCTCTTATTTCACGTCCCCGCCGAAACGACGCCGTAACAAGACCAAGACCAAGACCGAGACCGAGACCGAGACCCCAATGCGCGCTTTCTCTCACTGCCTCTTCCTTCTCAGCCAATCCTATAAACCCTAACCCAAACCCCTTCTCCTTTTCGTCTCTTCTGTTTTCCAACCCAATCTCTACCACCAACAATTACTACGACCAATTCCTCGCTCGCTCGTCAAACGACGGCGTTTTCGCGTGGAGTCGTGCTCCGGAGAGATCCACCACCAATGGTGGAGTACTTGTGGGTGACAAAGAGCCGGTAGTGGCGGTGGTGTTGTTGGGTTGGCTCGGTTCCAAGACCAAGCACCTCAAGAAATACGTGGAGTGGTACAATTCCAGGGGCTTTCATGCGTTGACTTTCGTGGTCGATGTCGGCGAGCTGCTGTGGTTTGATTTAGGCCACAGAATTGAGCAGCGAATCGCGGCGTTGGCCAACGAGCTTGTATCCTGGGTTTCAGACAAGGAAGAGGATGGTAGAGAACGCTGCTTGGTTTTCCACACATTCAGCAATACCGGTTGGTTTGTGTAGGTTGATTGCTCTCTTAAAACTTTGGAATTACGCTTTAATTGGTTTTAAAGGATTGCGTGTCGGTGTTTATTAATTGTTGTTTGCCTTGGTTTTTTTTTTTTGCAGCTATGGTTCCATTCTTGAGATTTTGAAGGGTAGAGAAGATCTGATGGAAAAGGTTAAAGGATGCATTGTTGATTCGGGAGCAGCGGAGCCATTTAATCCAAAGGTAGAAACTAAAAATTGAAAAAACATCTACTAGTCTAATATGTTTGATTTCATGAATGTACATTTTGCAATTCTTATTGTGTTTTGCGTTGCAGCGGTGCCTAATTGAGGGGTGATAGTAGCTTTTGATTGATAGACTATGCTTCTTTTATAATTGTTCTGTAGCATTGTTTATATAGCTTAAAGATGAAAGATGTGTGTGTGTGTGGGTGGTTGTGGATGTGTTTGTTTATTTTAGATAATGGTTTGCAACTAGATGAAATGAATTAATACTCACTCATTGCATGGGGCCAAACATCATACCATTTTTTAGTTCAGTGAAACTTTTGTGTCTCACAATTAGAATTGGAAGCACCTTTTAGTAAGTTTAATCATGATTGTAACTTGTCCGCAATCATTTCTACTCAAGGCTTTGATGAATTGCTATGCCATTTAGATGGGTTGTTAAAGCAGCTGATTGGCATAGCAATGCATGAGCTTATTTCCTCCCTCTTTCATTCCTTGATAATAATAACACTCTCTACGGCATGATATAAAATTTTCTTCATTCTAACCAAAGGAAAAAAAGAAACATCAATCTTCAAGCAAGCCAGTAACATAGAGTCATTTGCTTTGTGTTGAAGGTGCTCTTTTTTACATCTATTTAATTAGTTAGTTGTTTTTCTTGGCCACTTTTATGCCTTAGATGATCATTAATGATTCTTCTATTCTTGGACCACTATTCTCATCTTTGAAGCATTCTTTTTTCCCAAGTAAGGTCATATTAATGTAAGTAGAAAGCAGTTTCTGCAATATTTAAAAAGCAGAGCTGCAGTTCTGTACATTGACATTGGGCAGGGACAATTCTTAAATAGCAATAGAGTGACTTTTAAGTACATTCAACTGTGCTAATCACCCCAGTCAGTCCAAATAAACTATTATCGATCTGGCCTGGTTTGAAAGCAGCTTGAGATGAGCCAAGGTTCTCTTAAAAAGATGATGAAATTTACCAGTTTGAATTTCTCTTTCCCTCTCTCCTTGGGCCAAAACTTACTGATTTAAATTTTTTTTTTTTTTTTTTAAGATAATGAAATTTGTTTGGCTTAAATACACTATTGGTCCCTAATAAGCACAAGCGATTTTAGTCCCAAAGTTTAAAGTGATCTTTTTTTAGTCCCTTAAATGACATGGCCAAAAAAAAATTGACACATCGTCACTCCTTATGGACTAAAAGCGACCACTTTAAGTTTGTTGGGACTAAAATCTATCACTAAAACTTCAAGGACTAAAAAACTCATGAATTAAAGTTTAGGGTCCATCAGTGTATTTTGACCAATTTGTTTTTACATGGTAGCAGCTCTACTGTGTGATTTTATTAAAGTTGCAATTGTAATTGTGAATAATGCTAAATTTTACAACCCTTAAATTTTAATTGTGAATAATGTCTATCTTTATGACAACCCTTGAATTCTAAAAAACCATCACTAATTTTCAAAATTTTAAAATCTCATCTCATCAATACCAACTTTAATGCAAGTGGGCAATGTATGTATGAGAAGATCTTTGGAAGCTGAAAGTTCTTGAGTTCCTTGAAAACTTGTTTCAACCTTGTTCAAGGTTTCAATCATGTTTCAACATGATAGAATTGACATTTTTTCATACTAGCATCATGATTCAAGCAAGGTTTTGGATGGACATGGAATATTTAGGTCTATTCCAGGACTAGGAACTTGACTTTGCATACAAGATCAAAGAGTGGGGCCCCAAATGCACATGTATTAATGTATATCTCCCATGATGTCCAAATATTTGTTAGAATCTCCTCTCTTCTTAAACACTCATAAAAGATATAAACACTTGTTACTAGAATGTTTATATAGATTAACTTCTTTGATCACATTTTCCAACTTTAAGTAAAAGTAAGATTTCTGGCTTGTTTTAATTTATTCTGACTTCCAGCTTCAAATTACTTCTGATTAGTGTATTGCTCGAGGATGTTATTAGCACTCTCATTCTGATAAGCTGCAAATATTTTGGACAATAACATGTCATAACCCTGACAGGTGTGGGCAGCTGGATTTTCTACTGCTCTACTGAAGAAGCGAAACTCTGTAATGAATGAAACCAGAAGTGAAGTGAGCTTGTCAAAGATGCAAGGGAATGAACCTCCAATGGTTGAAACTGTGGTTCTATCAGTTTTAGAGAGGCTTTTCTCTGTCTTGTTAAAGTTGCCTGATGTTGAATCGTAAGTATCTACGTATTTTAACATTGCTATCATATTTTTCTACTAAATGGTCTGCAAGTATGTTGCTAATCGTATCGATTATTCCAAAGATGACAAGTAACTGGCTTTTGTAGAAAACTGTCATATTATGATAGCAGTTAATTCTTTCTGGTTTCACAGGAGGTTAACAAAGATTGTGTCCAACCTCTCACAAAACCAGCCTTATTGTCCTCAGCTTTACCTCTATAGTACAGCTGACAAAGTCATTCCGTTTCAGTCTGTAGAGTTGTTTGTTGAGGAACAGAGGCAGACGGGGAGAAAGGTAAGGACTTTCAACTTTGGGTCTTCCCCTCATGTTGACCATTACAGGACATTCCCCAGCCTATATTCATCAGAGCTTCATAAATTCCTAAACGAGTGTTTTGCTGTAGTTAAGCAGACATGACCGAGTATCCATGTACAATTGTCGTTTGTTTCAAGTATTGTTGTGGCATTTTTAATTCACCAGAGCAAATATAATCAGGGAATAATTGTCTACTCCTTACATTCTCCATGTGGTGATGGTTTATTACATTTTTGGACGGATGACCACTTGCAGTTGTTCTGAATGGAATGCTGCAATGCCATAGTTCATGATGATGTTTTCTAAATAATGCTCCCTTATTCATGCTTGTAGTATTAGAACTGGAACAGATTTGATCAGAATTTCAAGACTTTCCATTGCTAGTTTCTCTAATGCATGTTGTGGCTCACATATTGTAATAATAGAATCGTAATCAAACTTTGGATAAATTAATATTTTGAATGTAGGAAGCTTTCTTTCCAATTGTTCTCTCCTTTGCACCATAATTGTTTTGAAGTCATTTTTCTCATACAGTTTCTTCTCTTTTGGTATTCGAAATGTGCTAATTATCATCAGCAAATTTTGAGAAAATTTTTATTTATTTTCTCTACTTGGCCATGTGAGTGTGCTGTCTCCTCCTTGCGTGGTTATCGGTGGTGTTGATGTAGCTTGTGTTGTTGCTCCTCCGTTCTCCATTTGTCTGATTTTTTTGTTGGTGGACGCGGGTGATAAATGAAGACATGATTTCTAGGTGGGTGATTTTATTTTTTATTTTTTGAGGGTGCTATGTCAGTGTTAAAATGTTGTTTATAACATACTATTCAAAGTAGACCCATACTTTTTTTTTTTTTTGATAAACAGACCCATACTTTAAAATAGCTTCAAAGCAGCCCCAGTTTTTACCTTTTTATTTTAACAATTATTTTGCCAGAAACAACCATTTTAGGAATCATAGCTGAAATAATTTGATTTTATGGACTCGGCATTTTTAGGGAATATGCCAAAGTGGGGAGGTGGTTCTAAATTAAACAAAGAAAGATATAATTCGATAGACGAGGGTGGAAGAATTTGAACCTGACATCTCCGTTAGATACATTAGAAAGTGCCAATTAAGCAACAAAGCTTTTGACACCATTATTACCAACTAAACAAGTTAAATTCGAGTACAATAAAATATCAAAATTTAAGGCTATGTTTGGTAATTGTTTTTTTCCTCAATTTTCTGTTTTCAAAAACAATTTTCTATTTCCTAAGGCAAAAAACTTGTTTCATAACTTATTTTAGGCAAAAATAAAAAACTATTTTCAATTTCCATATTGTGAAGGAAACTGAAAATAGGTCTTAAGTTGTTTTTATTTTTCAGTTTTCACTCTCCTTAGAAAACACGCTAGTTACACAGCCTATTAATGAACTAGCACACTGGTTCGATCCACATGACTGACAAAACTTTACCCGCGCTTCCACTTTTTTTCACTCAATATTTAGTGCCTAAATCGTAGCTGATGAACACTTATATCTTCCTTTGCACCTCCACTTCCTCTATCTACCTCTGCGCCTCCATCTTCCCCACAGAGAAAACCTTGATTGAGAGAACCACTTGTAAGGTAAGTGATTGGTCTTCACCGGATTGTCCTTCAAGATTTTTTTTTTTTTTTTTTTTTTTTTTTCATCAGATTCTACTATTCCTTTTCTATTCATTATCTCACTCTCCTTTTCTTTTTCTTTTCTCTTTTTTTTTTTTTTTTTTTTGGTGTGTGTGATGTAGCGGGTTTGTGTGGGTCTGTCAGATTTTTTGAAGAGCTTTATAATTTTAGGGACCCAATCACTCGAAGGTATGGGTCTTTTCCTTTTTTTCTTTGTTTATGGATTATTACGAAATTGCTAGAGCATTGGTATGAAATTGATTCCCTCGCATTGATGCCACGTTGTAAACTTTAGTTATTGATTATCTTTTATAACACTTGATTAAAGTGTTTTAGTTTCAGTCTTACTTATATGATTAAAGTTTCAGGTTTGAATGTTATATACAAAATATTTGATTTTATAATTCCTCTAGGTGTAAGGATTTTAAATACTTTGGAGCAAATGTGTTTTTGAATTAGAATAAATATAATTTAAATAAAAATTAACCAAACAAAACAAAATTCAACTCTTTCAAAAACAACTACTAAACAAATTTCCCGAATTTTGTTTTTGAAAAATGTGTTTTTCCTTTCAACTAACCAAATGTGTTTTTCATTTTGAAATAGAAAACATTTGTTTTTTTCTTTTTCCCTTGAAAACAAGAAAACGAAAACAGTTACCAAATATGGCCTAATTCTTTCATGCTAATTGTTGTGCTAAAGTAACCAATTTAATTGTATATTGTTTTTTAAAGAAAAACAAATTACACTAAAATGTAAAATGTGAGGACAATTTAAATTGAACCCTAAAATGATGTCATAACTAATAAGTTTTATTGTTTTAACCTCAAAGTTTAAAAAAATAAAAATAAAAATTAAGTGGACTCTTAAATTAAGTCTAAATAGAAAATATTAAATTTATTTTGTGTTTAAAAGTTGAAACAAAAGTGTTGGATTAAGTGATAGCTCAGTGGTATCTTTTAAAGTGTACGGTCTCAACTTATGTAATAAAATTTGTAGTGTTCTTAGCGTTACTTTTTTTTAAAAAAAAAAAAAAAAAAAAAAGCCTCATTAAGAAAAATACAAAAAACAACTATTAATTTGAATAAGCTTTTAAATTCATGTGCCATAATTTGTGTTACAATAGTAGTAGTAGTAATTGACATTTGCTTAAAATATCTCATTAGTGCATCGTTCAATGCACAATAGCTTAAAGCTTAAATCTTGCACATTAATCTCAAAAATCACACACGTCAATTCATGTAAAATTGTGTAAATTTACATTCTAGTTACACTAATCGTGTAAATATATATAGCTACTATTTATGTATATCAATATTTTATTCATTTTTTTTACTCTCTTTCCATCTATTGAAATAGTAAAAAAATAAAAAAGAATTAATGCTATATTGAAATAAAATAGATAATATGATGTGAACATATTTTAAAAGTTGTTATATAAAATAAAAAAATAAATTTTTATACTAAAAAAAATATAAAATATATATATATGCGGGAGCAGATAAAAAGCTCATACATGCCACACTCCCAAAAAAAATAAAAATTATCACTCTTAAAAACGAATTGGACAAATTTTAGGGAAATGATATTTGGGCTAAATCAAATTTGTGAGGTTGTGGCTGTAAGTTGAGCCACATCTGGCCAGGCCTAGTTCATTTTGACTTATTTTATTAGCAGTGAAAACTGAAAAGTGAAAAGGTAGATAGATGGTCACATGAGCACAGCCTGCACAGGTACTATTGTACTTAAAACACTTTTTAATGCGAAGCTCGGGAGTTGGACTCAAATCAGGTGAAGCACTTTGCATCCCTATTCAATTTCAACACCTTTACTGTTACGTTAAGTCTTTGTTTTCGTTTGTTGAACGTTGACCCAAAAAAAGTCCAGGTTCATTGTACCTTACGGCAACCAGCCGCACCTAACAAAACCCCAAAAATCCCTTTTTTAATAGCCGAAATTCTCATGACATAAAAAAAAAAATTAAAAAAAAAAAAAAAGTAGTTGTTGCGCTTGCTTTGCTTCTTGTTGCGTAGTTGGTTTTGTGCTTTGGTTTCTCACTCACAGCTTCGGGCTTAGGCGACCTGAGATATCCAGACTAGATTTCGAGTTCGTAAAAACTAATAATGTCGGATCCGTTGGTAAAGTCCGAGATTTCTCCGCCAAATTCCTACGCAGCTGTTGTCCTCGGCGGTACCTTTGACCGTTTACACGACGGTCACCGCCTCTTTCTCAAGGTCTGTCTCTCTCTCTCACTCACTCATTCACGCAATAACACAAACACTCTCTGTGTGTTTTTTTATTTATTTATTTGTTGTAGCTGTTGTTATTTTTGGGAGTTGACGATGGAGAAAAATGGTAAATTTTTAGGCGGCGGTGGAGCTGGCAAAGGATCGGATAGTGGTTGGAGTTTGCGACGGTCCTATGTTGACTAAAAAACAGGTTTGTTTGTGATTTTTGCAATTGTGGCAGTTCTATATGATTTTCACAACTTCTTTCTTATTTTTACAAGTTATGCTTACTAATATTATATATTTATCTCCCTTTGAAATCTGGGTTCATGTTAAATTTTGTAATGGTAACCTTAAGCAGCTACAATGGCTTTTTTAGAAGTTAGTATAGAATTTCGTTAATCCCTTTGAAGGGTGCTTTTGCCATTCATAGTCATGGTTGTTTAGGTAGCTCCTGTGTTGTTGTATGGTCTTGGTGACATGTGCTTATCTTGTGATGTCCCCACAAAAGGAAAAGAGGGCTTTAGGTGGCATGGACCATGGAATTTTGCTGTTGGAAGCTATTGAATGACTCGGTTTTAGTTGGTAAAGAACATTTAATGTTCAACTAGATTCGGAAGAGTAACCGTCACAAACTTTCTTACGACATTTTTACAAGGTGTTGATGTGGCAAATTCTTAGTGGTTCTCGTCTAGGCCTATCACTTACATCATTTTTTTACTCACCAATAACCACTCACCACATAAGCCGTTTGTGAAAAAGTTTGTAGCTCTTGCATTTTCTAATTTGGAATATAACTTTTGTTTTCACCAGCCTTTTTTTTACTGTTATTATTACATTTTAAAAAAAAAAAATTATTTTTGATGGATGAATACCACTTGTGGTATTTTGTTTCTTTTGATTTGATTTGTGGTACAAACTTTCGGTTGTTAATCCTCTTTTTTTCGATGTTTGACAAAGTTTCTGTCTTATTGGGACCAGCAATCATGGGAACAAAAAAAATCTGTTAAGGTGGCATGTCAAGCTCTAACTGAAATTTTCAATTTCATTTCTTTGTTCTAACGCTCAAATTATAAACAGATGAAGTTGTTAGGCTGAACTTATCTTGTGGAGTGATACACCTAGAAGATAACATGGCCTATTCTGTGGCAAATTGTATTTATTTTCTCCAGAGCACACAACTAGTTTTTGTTTGTTTTAAAATGACTCTAGAATGATTTATGTAATAATTCTCAAGTCTTCTTTGTAGTTGGATGATTTATAATTGATGAAATAAAAACACTCTGCATCAATCATACCTTCAAAATTAGTATGTAGAATATGGTGTTGTGGTTCAGGTCTCATTGATGGCCTTCTTTGTCTCATTCGTGGACTCTGTTCCTGACAACCTTGTGCTCGTTATTCCATTTTGAATTTTACTTTATACAGTACAGATAGTATGATCTTATATATTTGTTCCATCTTTTGCAGTTCTCAGATTTGATACAGCCCATCGAGGAAAGGATACTTAATGTCAAAAATTACATCAAGGTATATGGTACAAGAAGAATTTTTTTAAGGGCTATATAGGCATATTTATGTACTGTAACTGAGAGTGCGGGATTGATTAGGTTCATGTTTCCCTCAATCCCTACCATCTTGTCATGTATCAATCTTAGCATGATGGCAACTGCCACATGTCTGAAAGTGGGATGTCCATATTAGCAAAACCTTAATGAGGTAAAAGGGAAAGAGAGAGGTAGTATTTTATTCTGGTGGAAGTTAATTGAACTGAAAGTTGCCATGTGAGTGGACTTTTGGTTGCAAAACATATGTACTGTGAAGCCTGCAACCTCAAATGCAATGCATCATAGAAATTTCTACAAGGTTTTTAACAGCATAACTGTGTACATGTTTTTCTCTTACAATGACAATTCAAGTATTAATTTCCTGTATTTATATATGCGTAGTCTATCAAGCCGGAGCTGGTTGTGCAAGCTGAGCCTATTACAGATCCCTATGGCCCTTCAATTGTCGATGAAAATTTGGAGGCTATTGTTGTGAGGTGTATTATTAATGAATTTGTTTTTCATCTTAGTAGTTCTAAGATAAGGCATCTTAGATGTCTCCAGTTCTTTGATAAATTTGTTTCTTTTTGACCTTTTAACATGTATGTGTTAGTTCAAAGTTGATCTAGATAATGGCCTGCAGGGATATCCACATAATGCCTGCCTCTGAACTAGGCTGGTTGAGTGGTTGCGTGAATTTCTTTTGGCCCATTGTTCTAGGGATCTTTGTGATTTTCATTTAATTGTGGGAAAGGAACAATGAAAGAACTGATTGAGTTACCTGAGTCTGCCTGGGTTGTAATAGTCTTATAGTCTTCTAAAAAAGTGCTAGCAGAAAATTTTTGATTTACTGGATTTGTTTTTTTTGCCAGCAAGGAGACATTGCCGGGTGGACTGTCCGTTAATAAGAAGAGAGCTGACAGAGGCCTTTCACAACTGAAGGTTTGAGTTTCTAGTTTCATTGTATGAGATCCATGTGGAAAATTATGAGATCCAAATAAAGTGCATTCTCTACTTTTTCTTAGTTCCTTGAAAATTTTGTCAAAAAAAAAAAGACCTTAACATCATGAGTCTGTCTGTTGCAGGTTGAAGTTGTAGATCTGGTTTCTGAAGAATCTAGTGGAGAGAAACTAAGTTCGACAACATTAAGGAAGCTTGAGGCTGAGAAGTCCAAGAAACAACAGGCGGAGCGAATCATTTCCTGAGAATCTGCTTGAGAGTTGCTGAGTTCATTATTATAGAGAAAGCTTGGGGCTGAGAAGGGCAGTAGACGATAGCAAAACAGTGTTTCTGTTTGGCAGTTTTCAAAGGATTTTAGTATCAGTAACAATGTTGCTATATGTTCTCCACACTTTCATTGATAAAAGTTGGTAAAATGCTGTAAACTGAAGGAGGGGACTCTTATCTCCCCATTTGCCAAATGTATAGGGATTTCACTTGTACAGTAACTTGTCCCACATCCTTATAATCAGAGCACAGTATTTTCCCAGCTTTCTATCCATTTTCACATAGCCTTTTGGTGGTGACAGTGTCTTACAATACATTGTTGGAATACCTTTAGTGCCAATGATCCAAGTGCATTGGAACCATACCAAACTACCAACTTATGCCCTTTTTTTGGTGGCCAGGAAAATGGAAAAACTTGTAGTGCTTGAAACTGGTCATTGGTCAATTGCTGGTTAAGAACTAAAACTATCTGGTATGGTTCTTAATGATGATGATAGCATATAGAAGAACCTAAACACAATTAGGGAATGTGTGATTCTAAACCTTTGGTCAACAAGCTAAACGACTCCTTTGAACGTTTATCAAGAGCATAGAAAATAGTAAAATGATAATACATACATACATATATATATATATATATATATATATATATTATCAAATCCTCAAGGTAAAAATGTAAATAACAAATTAATCATATAGTTTGAAAAGTAACAAATCAAGTCCTCAAGGTTGTTTAAAAATTAACGAAATGAATCCTAAATTTATATTAACTTCAAACATAATATGGTTCTAATTAAATAGACTAGATTTAGGGTCCGTTTGGATAGAACTTATTTTGCTGAAATTGAAAACTGAAAACACTGTAGTAAAATAATTTTTAAATGTGTAAATAGTGCCGTGAAACCTATTTTTAATGAAAAAATTGCTAAAAAATGAAGTTTATGGGTCTCATGAACAGTGCACGGATGCACTGTTCACGGGAAAATTGGTCAACAACTACGGCTGGAAAGGGAAAAAAAAAAGCTGAAAACGCACTGAAGAACAAAATGTGGACACGGACGTGTATCCAAACAGATACTTAATTTGTTACTTTGAAATAAAATGGTTTAGTTTGTACTTTTTAAAATCTTAGGATTTACTTTGTCTATGGAGTTTAATTTTTTATACTACCTCTAAATTATAAAAATTTAAAAAAAATGAAAAAAAAAATGAAAATAAAAAAAAGGTAGAAAACGCTGTCGTAAGGAGTGCAGAGCCTGACCGACTTAAGAAACGAAAATATGAATTTCCCTCGCTTATATAAAGAACTGTAACGAAACCCAAATGATCACAATTTCTCTCACTCTTTAAAGTTTAAAGCCCCCCTTCATTTGCAGATTTTTTTTCAATTTAGAAACCCAACATTCTACTCTTCATCACTCATACAAACACACACACACAATCGGAGGAGGGAGAGAGAGAGAGAGAGAGGGAAAATCTTCACAAGCTTTCAAAGAGCAGGGTCATCGATTTATCCAAGGTTTTACAAGAACCCACTTTGAGTTTCTTTCTTTATTCTTGGTTTTCATATGTTTAACTGGTAATATAGGGGGTTTTTCATTTTCATGTTGCAAAACCCATTCTTGGAGTCACAGATTTCCATTGGTTTATTTACGCTTTGATATTCTTTTGTTTCTTTTTTGGGAACACTATCGTTGATGGGGTTTCAAGGACTAATATCCACCATTCGTCACTTACTTCCATGGTTTTTTTCCTTAGAATTAGAACTTTGAAATTACCAAAGATTTGAGAATGGCATGTGATTAATAGTCTGTTTTTCAAACCCATTTTTGTATTAAAAAATTCCCATTTATGTGTGGTGTTCTTGATGGATTTTGTTTTCATTTCTTGAATACATGTCTCAAACTTCATGCTGGTTATGTGTGTTTGTTGTAGATCTCTTGGAGTAGAAATTTGAAGGGAATCAGTGAATCTTGAGAAGTCAATCCAAATTTTGAATCTTTCAAGGGTGCACTTCTTGAAATCCTCTTCTAAAATCAAACTTCTTGGTTTATTTCCAAATGGATGTGGAACCGAAGATACAGACCCAGAAGGACCTTGAAGCTGATCTTGAACCTGAAGCAAGCCAACTCAACCCCACTGTTATACAGAACCTCTCTCTGTTCTTTCAAGAAGTGGATGCAATCAAGGCTGAAATAAAGGAAATCACCAATCTGTTGTTTGATCTTGAACACCTGAATGAAGAGGCAATGTCCACCCATAGCACCCAGATTCTTTGCAGATTGAGAGACCGAATGGAATCAGACATGCTCACTGTACTTGGCAAAGACAAGATTGTCAAGGAAAGGCTAGAAGAACTCGATCAATCCAATGTGCTAAATTGCAGAGTCCCAGAAGCATGTAAAGAGGGAGGCTCTATTGATAGGACAAGGATGTTAGTCACAAGTGGTTTGAGAGTCAAGCTCAGGGACATGGTGAATGATTTTCAATCCTTGAGAGAAAAGATTCTATTAGATCACAAGGAAGATCTCAAGAGGAGTTACAACACTGAAACTGGTGAAGTGCGGGGTCAGGAGGCGATTGACATGATGATTTCAGGGTCTTCTCCATGTGGTGGTGAGAAAGACGAAGTTGGGGTAGAGATTCTAGAGAAGCCAGACCTCTCGAAGTGTCCAAGGGTTACTCCAAGTTATCGGGATTTGAACATGAACCAATATTTAGCTTCAGCAAGCAAGAGAACAGAAATTGATCGTCAAGTCTTGAATGACAGGTTCATTTGTGTCAATTTGGATACCAAGCGCAGTCTTAGAGAGACGACAAACAGTCTGGTTGAGAACAATGAGAAGTTTCTGAACAAGTTTGAAGATGAAAAACTAGAGGAGGATATGTTTGTGGCAACATTGAGTTCAGCGGCTGAGCGTGCGGAGGAGAGGCTTCGGCAAAAGCTAGAGGAGTGGAAGCTGGGGGCCCATTGAATATTGCATATGGATATGCAAAGCTTGATACCTGTTCAATGTGTTCATGACAACCTTGTGCCTGTCATTCTTTTTTTTTTTTTTTTTTTGAAATTTCCCTTATGCAGTACAGATGGAATGATTTTATTATCCTTGTTCCAGCTTTTGCAGTTCGCAAATTTAATACTGCCCATTGAATAAAGGATACCTATATGTCGAAAATTACATCAAGGAATATATATGGTTCATGAAGAATGTTTACTTCATCTTTTTATTGTAACAGCGGAAGTTTTGCTATTAGTTCGTTGTGGGAAAGTGCCTCTAGATAGCACTTTTATTACCTAATTGTGAAAATATTACCGCCTTAGAAAGATTTTCAAAATAAATAATAATAAAATAAAAAAAAGGCAACCATACACAAAAAAGAACACTAAAGATTACACATTTAGGCCTTCGGCCTACATTTGGGAGTGATAAAGAAAATTTACTAACAAATATTGAGAATACAAAAATGATCTAAAGGCAATCCCATAAAATCAAAACACCAGTACAACAAATAGTCCTCTCACAAATAGCAAAAAATAGAGAAATTCTTCTTTCCTGTCCTAGGATGCGGCACACTTGTCCTTAAACAAATAAGCAAGGTCACAGGAGATAACAAGAAAAAAAAATCTCTCTCTATATATACACACTCTACATGAACTCCTAACATATCTCAATTTGTGTTAATAACTTCTTCGCTGTGCACACAAAGATCACAAGACCTATATGGGACGTAAAACAAAACCAACTGACTTAATAGGTTTGAAAAATCAAGCTACAAATGTTAACAAATCTCCACCTTAAACTTGAACTTAATCAAACCTAATTAACAAAACTCCTGTTGTCTCCACCAAAGCTTTTTAAGGGCTATCCCAAACTGCAAATTCCAATAAGGTCCAAGTGGAGCTTGAATGTGTGCACAGGAATTGGATTAGTCATCATATTAGTTGGATTATCTGCTGTCTTAATCTTTTGAACAACTATTTCTAAATTAACAATTTTACCAACAAAGGGGAAGTGAAAGTTAATATGCTTAGTTCAAGAGCAATGAACTTGGTTCTTCATAAATGAATAGCTCATTGATTGTCACAAAATACACATATGTGCTCTTGATCTATGAATCCCCAAGTTTCTAATCAAGCCAAATAGCCTCTGCTTTAGTCAGCCTCACTGGTTGACAATGCAATAGTGGACTATAGTTTTGACCTCCATTTACGTTGCTTTCGCAAATGTAAAGAAATAGCCTGTAGTAGAATGATACTTTTCTAGCTTACATGAATGAGTTATCTTTAAAGGTTGATTTGTATTAACCTGGCCTCAAAAAAAAAAAAAAAAAAACCTTAATTAGAATCCATTTTTAGCCTAAACAACCTCCTAGGATTAGACGGCCAAAATGGCCATATACCACATTTTTTGGAAATTTTTAGCAAAAAAACACTGTTTCGGAAATAAATGGCAAAATACCACTTTTTCCAGAACTCGAGTTTCAAAAACTCGAGTTCCTCATTAGTTTTGCCACCGTGGCACTGCTGAGTTGGACTTGTGTGATTAAAAAAATTATGTGGTACTCGAGCTTGGTAAACTCGAGTACCATGCAACACAATACTCGAGTATACGAAGCTCGAGTACCTTTTATAAATAATATAAAATATAAAATATAAAAAAAATTACACAATACTCAAGTTGTACTGTGTAATTTTTTTTTTTTTTTTTGTTTTGTTTTTTTTTTGTTTAGGGATAAACAACAAATAAACATAAAGATAAAAATAAGTAGGCTATTTTTATGTTTTTATTTATTTAAATAGAAGCATTGTAAAATATAGAGATTTTAATTTCGAAATATGAATTTAATTTCTACATTAATTAAAATTGTTCATTGTTTTCTCATAAAAATTGTTCACTGTTTTCTGTATAAACAATTTCTACGATTTTGCACAAAATTATTTTCTGTTCAGCATTATTTAAGAAATTGTTCGCTCTCTTTTTTGCATAAATTATTTTCTGTTCACTATTTAAAAAATTGTTCACTGTTTTCTCATAAAACACCTAGTGAAATCGTGTTTTCTAGATTTAAACGCCAAATCTGAATGCTTTTTCATGTTTGAATTTCACAACAATCGAATATATTTTTCTGAATTGATAAAATATGTTTCTACATTAATAAAATTTTCTCTCTACACATCATATTTACTGTATATTCAAATCTGCTTACTGCATTCATAAAATCTGTTTTTTGCATTCATTAAAACTGTTCACTGTTTTCTGCATAAACTATTTCTAGCATTCTGCATAAAATTATTTTTTGTTCAGCATTATTTAAAAAATTGTTCACTCTCTTTTATGTGTATATTATTTTCTGTTCACTATTTAAAAAATTGTTCGCTGTTTTCTCATAAAACACCAAGTGAAATCATGTTTTCTAAATTTAAAAGCCAAATCTGAATGCTTTTTCATGTTTAAATTTCACAATAATCGAATTTGTTTTTCTGCATTGATAAAATTTGTTTCTACGTTAATAAAATTTGCTCTCTACACATCATGTTTACTGTATATTCGAATTTGCTTACTGCATTTATAAAATCTGTTTTTTGCATTAAGTAAAACTGTTCACTGTTTTCTCATAAAAATTGTTCACTGTTTTCTGCATAAACTGTTTTTAGCATTGGCGCAATTATTGCACTTAAATGGTTTTTGTGTTTTTAAAAATATGTAACCATATGAATAATGGACAAACTCCATGAAAGAAAAATGAATGATTCATATAAATCACCTAATGGTAAATGCCTCGAAAAATTTGAATTTGTAAAAAAGTTTGAATTAGTTGAATGTAGAACTGTTCACTAAGTAAAACTATTTTCTGCATAAACTATTTCTAGTATTCTGCATAAAATTATTTTCTGTTCAGCATTATTTAAAAAATTGTTCACTCTCTTTTCTGCGTAAATTATTCTCTGTTCACTGTTTAAAAAATTGTTCGCTGTTTTCTCATAAAACACTTAGTGAAATCATGTTTTCTAAATTTAAACGCCAAATCTAAATACTTTTTCATGTTTGAATTTCACAATGATCGAATCTATTTTTCTGCATTGATAAAATCTGTTTTTATATTAATAAAATTTGCTCTCTGCACATCATATTTACTGTATATTCAAATCTGCTTATTACATTCATAAAATCTGTTTTTTGCATTAATTAAAACTGTTCACTGTTTTCTCATAAAAATTGTTCACTGTTTTCTGCATAAACTATTTCTAGCATTCCACATAAAATTATTTTCTGTTCAACATTATTTAAAAAATTGTTCATTCTCTTTTATGCGTATATTATTTTATGTTCACTATTTAAAAAATTGTTCACTGTTTTCTCATAAAACACCAAGTGAAATCGTGTTTTCTAAATTTAAAAGCCAAATCTGAATGCTTTTTCATGTTTAAATTTCACAATAATCGAATTTGTTTTTTTGCATTGATAAAATCTGTTTCTACGTTAATAAAATTTGCTCTCTACACATCATGTTTACTGTATATTCGAATTTGCTTACTGCATTCATAAAATCTATTTTTTGCATTAAGTAAAACTGTTCACTGTTTTCTCATAAAAATTGTTCACTGTTTTCTGCATAAACTGTTTTTAGCATTGGCGCAATTATTGCACTTAAATGGTTTTGTGTTTTTTAAAATATGTAACCATATGAATAATGGACAAACTCCATGAAAGAAAAATGAATTATTCGTATAAATCACCTAATGGTAAATGCCTCGAAAAATTTGAATTTGTAAAAAAGTTTGAATTAGTTGAATGTAGAACTGTTCACTAAGTAAAATTATTTTCTGCATTAAGTAAAACTGTTCACTGTTTTCTCATGAAAATTGTTCACTATTTTCTGCATAAACTATTTCTAATATTCTACATAAAATTATTTTCTATGCAGCATTATTTAAAAAATTGTTCACTCTCTTTTCTGCGCAAATTATTCTCTGTTCACTGTTTAAAAAATTGTTTGCTGTTTTCTCATAAAACACTTAGTGAAATCATGTTTTCTAAATTTAAACACCAAATCTAAATGCTTTTTCATGTTTGAATTTCACAATGATCGAATCTATTTTTCTGCATTGATAAAATCTATTTCTACTTTAATAAAATTTGCTCTCTACATATCATGTTTACTGTATATTCGAATCTGCTTACTGCATTCATAAAATTTGTTTTTTGCATTAAGTAAAACTGTTTACTGTTTTTTCATAAAAATTGTTCACTGTTTTCTGCATAAACTGTTTTTAGCATTGGCGCAATGATACAACTACAGACATACACAGACCACTATGGAGGGAAATGGGTTGGAAAGAAGTTACTGCATTAGATGATGAAAGAGATGTTTCAGACTTCTCAGATTCAAGTAATGATGATTTCCAAAAATTTCTACCTACGAACATTAGACGTTGTTGTTAATGTCTACACGTTCTGTGCAATACAAAATGTTGTTGTTAATGTCTGACAACTGATGATTATATACATTCAACTTTTGCAAATCTAAAGATTAACTGTTCATTAACTGTTGAGTTCACACGATTTTGTTCATTCAACGATTTTGAATTTTTCAACAAATTCGGATGATCAATACATTAGTACACAGTTTTCCATTTAATTTTCACGATTTTGTACGTTTAACAAATTCAAACTTTTCAACAAATTCAGACTATCTATAAATCTAATTTACACAATTTTATTTTTTACTTTCAAGATTTTATACAATCAACAAATTCGAACGATCTGCACATCTAAATTTTGTTTTTTACAAATTCGAACAATCTATACATCTAATGTACACAATTTTCTATTGAATTTTCACGATTTTGTATTTTCAACGAAATCAAATTTCTCAACAAGTTCAGAATATTTGTACATCTAATGAACACAATTTTCCATTGAATTTTCACGATTTGGTACGTTCAACAATTTCGATTTTCCATTAAGATTTCACGATTTTGTACATTCAACAATTTTGAAATTTTCATCAAATCAGGATGATTAGTACATTAGTACATAGTTTTAAATTGAATTTTCATGATTTTGTACATTTGACGACTTTAAATTCGAATATACAGTAAACATGATGTGTAGAGAGCAAATTTTATTAACGTAGAAACAGATTTTATCGATGCAGAAAAACAAATTCGATTATTGTGAAATTTAAACATGAAAAAGCATTCAGATTTGGCTTTTAAATTTAGAAAACACGATTTCACTTGGTGTTTTATGAGAAAACAGTGAACAATTTTTTAAATAGTGAACAGAAAATAATATACGCATAAAAGAGAGTGAACAATTTTTTAAATAATGCTGAACAGAAAATAATTTTATGTAGAATGCTAGAAATAGTTTATGCAGAAAACAGTGAACAGTTTTAATGAATGCAAAAAACAGATTTTATGAATGCAGTAAGCAGATTTGAATATACAGTAAATATGATGTGCAGAGAGAAAATTTTATTAATGTAGAAACAGATTTTATCAATTCAGAAAAATATATTCGATTATTGTGAAATTCAAACATGAAAAAGCATTCAAATTTGGCGTTTAAATTTAGAAAACACGATTTCATTAGGTGTTTTATGAGAAAACAGTGAACAATTTTTTAAATAGTGAACAGAAAATAATTTATGCAAAAAAGAGAGCAAACAATTTCTTAAATAATGCTGAACAGAAAATAATTTTATGCAAAATCGTAGAAATTGTTTATACAGAAAATAGTGAACAATTTTTATGAGAAAACAATGAACAATTTTAATTAATGTAGAAATTAAATTCATATTTCGAAATTAAAATCTCTATATTTTACAATGCTTCTATTTAAATAAATAAAAACATAAAAAAAGCTACTTATTTTTATCTTTATGTTTATTTGTTGTTTATCCCCAAAAAAAAAAAAAAAAAAAAAAAAAAAAAAAAAAAAAAACAAAACAAAAACAAAAAAAAATTTACACAGTACTCGAGTACTGTGTAATTTTTTTTTTTTTTTATTTATAAAAGGTACTCTAGCTTCGTATACTCGAGTATTGTGTTGCATGGTACTCGAGTTTACCAAGCTCGAGTACCACATAATTTTTTTTAATCACACAAATCCAACTCAACAGTGCCACGGTGGCAGAACTGATGAGGAACTCGAGTTTCTGAAACTCGAGTTCTGGAAAAAGTGGTACTTTGCCATTTATTTCCGAAATAGTGTTTTTTTGCTAAAAATTTCCAAAAAACGTGGTATATGGCCATTTTGGCCAGGATTAGACTATAACATTGAATTTTGTGTTAGACACACTTCCACACATTTTATTGTCAATGATTCACTTCATTAATCAAGGACATTTCAGTACATTTGAAGTTTGAACCATAATAGATCCTTTACTACAGAACTCTTAATATATAATTTTAGAAACAAGAAATAAAATATCTTGTAATCATTAACTTGTACTGCTTTTCTTTTCTTTTCTATTTTTGACAGTAAAATGAAAAGGCTTGTAGTGCTTGAAAAGTGGCCAATAGTGGTTTTTTTTTAGCCAATGGTGGTTAAGAAATAACAATACCGGCATGATTATTAATGATGATGATAGCATATAAAAGAGTCTAAATAGTTTTCAAAAAAAATAAAATAAAGAGAGTCTAAATAGAACTATGGAATGCGTGATTTTATGATCTCCATTGTAATGCGGGATTTTATGATCTTCTTATCAACAAGCAAAATGATTCCTTTGAAATATTACGAGTGTAACAGATTAAATTTTGAAATTTCTAAAAGTAATAAATTAAAATTTTAAATTTTCAAAAAAAAAAAAAAAAAAAAAAAGAGACACTCAACCGCATTAAATGCCAAACACACTATTGTTTCATTTCAATAGGCCCGTGATAAACCCTAAACACAATATCATTCCACTTAATTGGTTTAAGTTTTAATTTGTACTTTTTAAAATGAGAAAATCTATGAACACAACTTTTGTCACAACTCTGATCATATCAAAATTGCAGTAAAGTTGTGGTTGTATAATAATTATTTTGAAATTTCAACGTTTAATTTATTACTTTTTACTTTTGTATGCTTTATTTAGTTTATTTTTAAAATATCATATTAATTTGTTATTTTTGTAATTATAGGATTTTTATAACTTTAATTTGTAACACCGACACCCATAAATTATAAGATTTAAAATGTATTTTTCCCAATAAGAATAAGTGCTAAAAGAAAAACTAAAACGCTGTCGTAAGGAGTGCAAAGCGTGACCGACTTAAGAAAGTGAACGGCTATTTCCAAGTTATTAAAACGAAAATTTTGAAAATTTCAATTTTCAAACACACCTGTATAAAAAGAACTGTAACGAAACCGAATGATCACAATTGCTCCCACTCTTTAAAACCCATCATTTTGCTCTCGTCACTCATACCCCTAAGCACACACACACACACACAGGGACACACAGAGAGAGAGAGAGAGAGAGAGAGAGAGCAATCATCTTTGGCATTTCACAAACTTTCAAAGCGCAGGGTCTTCGATTTCTCCAAGGTTTTACAACAAACCCACTTTGTGTTTCTTTCTTTTGTTCTTGGTTTTCGTAGGTTTTAGACACTTCAAACTGCAAAAGATTCAGTAAGATTTAAGACCCATATGTTTGTTTAATCGGTAATATAGAAGAAGATGGGGGGTTTCATTTTCATGTTGCAAAACCATTCTTGGACTCGCTGATTTCCACGGTTTATTTAGTTCTTGATATTCATTTTTTTTCCTGTTTGGGTATCATCTTTGATGGGTTTTCTTGGACTTTTATTTCCATGATTTTTATTAGGAATTAGAACTATGAAATTACCAAAGATTTGAGAATTTCATGGGGCTAATAGTTTGGTTTTCATTGATTTCCAAACCCATTTTCAAAACAACGGATTCCCATGGTTTCTATTGGTTTTTGATATTTCTAGTTTACTTTATGTGTAGTGTTCTTGATGGGTTTGTTGTTTCCATTTCTTGAATACATGTCTTAAACTTCGTGCTCGTTATGTGTTTGATTTAGATCTCTTGGAGTAGTAATCTGAAGGGAATCGGTGAATCTTGGGAAGTCAAATTCATATTTCGAATCATTAAAGGGTACGTTTCTTGAACTTCTCTTCTCAAATGAAAATTCTTGGTTTATTTCCAAATGGATTTCAATTTCGTAAATAATTTTCTTGACATTTTGGCAGGTGGGTTTTGCAATTTGATTGCAAAGATGAATGATCTGATGACAAAATCTTTCTTAAGTTATGTGGATCTGAAGAAACAGGCAAAGAAGGACATTGAAGCCGAAATTGACCTTGAAGCAAGCCAACTCAACCCCTCTGATGAACAGAACCTCTCTCAGTTCTTTCAAGAAGTGGATGCAACCAAGGCTGAAATGGAAGAGATCACCAATCTCTTGTTTGATCTCCAGCACCTTAATGAAGAGTCTAAGTCCACCCATAGCGCCAAAATTCTTCGAGGGCTGAGAGACCGAATGGACTCAGACATGGTTGCTGTACTTCGCAAAGCCAAGATTGTCAAGGCAAGGCTAGAAGCGGTTGATCAATCCAATGTGACTAATCGCAGAGTCTCAGAAGCATATAAAGAGGGAAGTCATGTTGATAGGACAAGGATATTAGTCACAAGTGGTTTGAGAGTGAAGCTTAGGGACATGATGAATGATTTCCAATCTTTGAGAGAACAGATTCTATCAGATCATAAGGAAGATCTCAAGAGGAGGTACTACACGGCAACCGGTGAAGTGCCGAGTCAGGAGGTGATTGACAAGATGATTTCAGGGTCTGTGAAAGTTCAATTGTTTGAAGGGAATACTGAGTTAGATTTGAGGAGTAAAGAGAGGCATGAGGCTTTGATGGATATTCAGAGGAGCTTGACTAAGCTTCATCAGATTTTCCTTGACATGGCTGTTCTGGTTGAGACACAAGGGGAAAAGATGGATGATATTGAAGAGAATGTGGCCAATGCTGGTCACTTTATCAGTGGTGGAACTAACAGTCTTTACTATGCCAATCAGATGAAGAAGAACAAGGCATGGGTTTACTGGGTTTGGGCTGTCATGGTGATTATACTGTTGGTGTGCGTTATTTCTATGTTAGCTTCCTGAAGGAGCAAGGTCCGAAAACCATCTGGAGATTGTAAAGAGGCTTGTTGTTGGTGAGGCCAGAGGGAGGGATTTTGCTCTGTAAATTCATCTCTAATTGAGCTTTTCTGAGCTCTGGGAGGGGTTCTCTTTCTTTTGCTGTTCTTATGGCTTTTAGTTTAGATATGATTCTGTCATTTTCTTTTGGTATAGTGATTCTTGTCTGATACACTTTGAGGTTTTCTCAAATCATGGTAAATGTTCATGAGAGTTGGATTTTGATTGAGTAGATTACTTGGAGAATTTTCTAAGTGGGAAGCTTTCCTATTCTTGTTTGATTTTATGTCCTGCTTCTCTCTTTTTATATGGGGGCTTTTTTTAGCAAACCCTTATCATTGTAGTAAGGGGCCAAAAAATTTCAACTTGAGTTGCTAAAAAATTGCTGCATCCACCATTTATGATATACTCATTTCTGTTTGCAGAAAAGAAAATTAAAAGAAACAAGAAAATAATTTTTTTTAAAAAGGAAAAATCAATCAATCTGATAAAGTCTCATCCATGTGATTCATTTTCTTTTTACTGTGGGAGCGAGGATGATTCTGTGGCTGTGGGTACTTCCAGAACTCATTTGATTAATTTTTTTTTTTTTTTTTTTTTTTAATAGGCTCCCATGGTAAAAGCATATTGTACCTGATAGGTAAACCTTGCCAGTCAGCACTTCCCTATTGAGCTCTACTTAAGCTTGTATGGCTATGTATTGGTAAACATTATTGCTAGAGCAGTGTGCTACACAATGCATAACTATGCTGTATCATTCATTTTATTTTCATTCTCAATAAGTGTTCATTTTAGTAAATCTCTGCATCACTATGTTTCTGCAAGCATCTCTTGTAGTTCTCTAATTCAGTACCAACAAACTTTGATCAATTAAAAATTTGGAGTCATAACTTGTCGAGGGGGCTTCTCATTGTAGTCAAAGCTGTTTAATAAATGAGTGTCTAGAATCATAGCCCTCTTAAAAATGGTCATCATCAAAAGCTTCTGTTTCAAATGTTGTTAAGCCTAGGCAATCGAGTTGAATGAGAGAATACCCGTAATATCACTGGCCATCTTCTCTACCCTTGTATGGCCCAAATTTATTGTTTCACTCTTGTACGCAGGCAGCTAGCCAGCAACAATTTGTTCATGTTGCAATGTGATGTCAAGGATGAAGCAGATTTACTTTCAAGAGAAAAGAAAAAGATGATGAAGCAGAATTATCTGACCATGTTTAGGTTCTCAAAGTGAATGGACGTGAATTTGAGATGCATTTAATGATGAGGAAAATTACAATTCCAATCAGCGGAGAAGGGCTTTTGTCCAAACAAGAGCACCACAATTTATGAAATATGTAAAAAAGCTTCATCTGCAATAGTTGATGACGATGACAATGGGACCAGCAAAAAGTGACCCTACAAATAAAGAAAAGAATATTCCTGTCAAATATCAGGAACCTTATCCAAATTCCTGAAGAAGTTAAAGCCACAAGAAACGATTCCACATTTTCTCATTATCTTCTCACTATGAGTCTGTAACAAGTTTTTCACTAATAAAAAATTCAATGGCACCTATTTTGTTGAATCTGCCAAATCAGCTCACCTTCGAATCAAATGTAGCACAGACGCTGTCTCTGCTTGAAAGATGTACAAATATGATGGAACTAAAGCAGATTCATGCACACATTTACAAAACAGGTCTCATTATAGACCCTTTTCCAGTGAGCAGACTTCTAACTTTCAGTACCTCACTGGATTTTGGAAACTTAATATATGCTCGGAAGGTTTTTGACAGAATCAGCAGACGCAATACTTTCATGTGGAACACCATGATAAGAGGATACTCAAACAGCAATGAACCAAAAGAAGCCCTGTTTCTGTACCATCAAATGCTATGTCATTCAGCTCCACACAATGCTTACACCTTCCCTTTCCTGCTCAAAGCATGTTCCCGTATGTCAGCCTTGGAAGAAACCCAACAAATCCATGCTCAAATCATAAAAACAGGGTTTGGCTTGGACGTTTATGCCACAAATTCCTTGCTTCATGTTTATGCCATCTCTGGCAGCATTAGATCTGCACATCTCCTCTTTGACAGGCTCCCCCACCGAGACATTGTTTCTTGGAACTCAATGATTGATGGGTATACAAAATCTGGTGACATAGATACGGCTAGTAAATTTTTCAAAGATATGCCTGTAAAGAATGTGATCTCATGGACAGCAATGATCTCTGGCTTTGTTGGGGCAAACCTGAACAAGGAAGCTCTTAAGCTTTTTCATGAAATGCAAGTTGCAAGCATCAAACCCGACAATGTAGCACTGGTAAGCTCACTTTCAGCATGTGCACATCTTGGATCATTGGATGAAGGCAGATGGATTCACACCTATATAGACAAGAATGGAATCGAAATTGATCCAATCCTGGGTTGTGTTCTTATAGACATGTATGTCAAGTGTGGTGACATGGATGAAGCACTAAAAGTTTTCAGAAAACTAGAGAAGCAAAGTATCTCTGCATGGACGGCAATAATTAATGGTTTTGCAATACATGGGCAGGGACAAGAAGCTCTTGATTGGTTTATGAAGATGCAGAAAGCAGGAATCAAGCCAAACTCGATAACCTTCACAGCAATTTTGACTGCATGTAGTCATGCAGGGCTGGTTGATGAGGGTAAATTGTTGTTCAAGACCATGATGACAGATTATAAATTAAACCCAACAATAGAGCATTATGGGTGCATGGTAGACCTTCTAGGCAGAGCCGGTTTGCTTCTGGAAGCAAAAGAGCTAATTGAGAAAATGCCCTTAAACCCAAATCCTGCAATTTGGGGGGCACTGCTCAATGCATGCCGGATTCATGGACATCTTGAGTTAGGGAAGCAGATAGGGAAAATCCTGATTGAAGTTGACCCTGCACATGGTGGCCGGTATATTCACTTGGCAAGTATTCATGCTGCAGATGGGGAATGGGACCAGGCAGTCCAAGTACGAAGCCGGATGAAAAGCCAGGGAGTTTCAAAAATTCCAGGGTGCAGTGCAATCAGCCTTAATGGGATAATCCACGAATTTTTAGCTGGAGATGCATCCCATCCACAGATGGATGAGATTTATAAGATGTGGAACCAGATTGCAGAGAAACTTAAACAAGATGGGTATAAACCTGCAACAGGGGATTTATTACTTGACCTAGATGATGAGGAGAAAGAAAGAGCAATCCAGCAGCATAGCGAGAAGCTGGCTATTGCATTTGGGCTAATCAAAACTAAACCAGAGACAACTATCCGGATTTTTAAGAACCTTCGGGTGTGTGAGGACTGTCATACCGTTTTAAAGCTTATATCCAAGATTTATGCCAGGGAGATTATTGTGCGGGACAGGACTCGCTTCCACCTTTTCAAGGAAGGGAAATGCTCTTGTAGAGATTACTGGTAGAGAGAGAGAGAGAGAGAGATTGTCAACTGCATCATGCTCATGGAATTTGTAGTGTATAGAATGGAAATTCCAATATAGATACATAATTTGATATGAAATTATTAAGATCCTTGGACAAGCCAAATTGTTTTCTTTTAAAGCTGGAAAGATTTGCAAAACTCAAATCAAAACTCGAAGACATTATTTTTTGGATTAGTTCTACGAAATTTAACAACAGTGCTCAGGTACACTTCAACCAACGCTAAGATGCTGTGTGGCTGTCCAAGATTGTTCAGGCTCTAGCTGGACATTTTCAATCTGAAGGGACCATGAAAAAAGGAAAAACAAATCAGGACAGATATTCAATAAGACCTCATGCATCAGGAACAGCCTTTAAAGATTGTTCAATCAGCAGAACAGTTTGTTGCTGGATGATAAAGACAAAGTTGATAAAGTCATTGTAGATACTATCTTCCAATCACCAGTCTGCTGATTGAACTGGCTAGTTTGATTCATCATCAAGCCCAGGAGTCATTATCAACAAGAAAGATTACAGGTTTTTTTTTTCTCTTATCAGGTCTAGGTAGTTAACTTCAGAAAGGAATATGGTTGTTTATTACCTGTGCATTTTCAACACAAACAAAATCTTTGTAGCAAGCTTCCATCTGCAGATATGGGTTCCACAAAACAGCATCCTTCCAACTGCATGGGAAGGAACCAGAATGCCAAAAATATGAAAAAAAGAAATAATGATGGCAGATCTCAGTGAAACCACTGTTAAAGCATCAAATAAGGTTTTCAACTCACTTTGTGTTCCTGATAGATATTATATCACCCAAGCCATTATCAAGTTGCAATTCATTAGGTGCATCCAGGTAGACACAATCTACAAATCCAGGAAAAGTGACCACATCCCTGTGTCATTAAGAATGTCAGAAGAAGAGCCTTTTAAAAGAGTTTAGCAAAAAAAAAAAGAGCCTTTTAAAAGATTCAATAAGAAATTGCAGCATAATGTAAGGATGAACAATCATACTTCCCTCAGCAGTTTCAAATGATGTTCACAATAATTTTTTGATAGGTAATAATCTCACTAAACATTCCACTTCATAGGCAAGGGTATGCACCATTCTGCATGTTTGTGTACATTTTATTTAAACAATAATTTGAAAACCATAGTAAAATATATGAAACATTTTTTTTTTCATGAAATATCAAAAGACAAGATTTTATTGACTAATATCCAAAATGAAGCTCAAATTTTAGACTAGATAAACATATATATGTTAGAATTATGTTTTAATGATTGAATTCACCATTTCCTAACAGATTAAACTTTCAGGCTAATCAACAATTTATCATAGTATTAGAGCAGTTGGTCTTTAGTTCTTATCCTATCTTCACTTTACCTCCTATTTAAAAATTTAAAATTTCCACATGTTGGGGCCCATTTATTAAGGGGGAGTATGGACCCACACGCGAGAGAGAGTGTTAGAATTATGTTTAAATGATTAAATTTACTATTTCCTAATTGTTTAATCTTTTGGGACAATTTTTAGTGTGGACAAAATTACAAAATTTCATAAGTTATGAATATTGTTGTGGTATCACGTATGACAATGGAACTCGTTTAGGCAAAAGATGTTTTCAACCAGATGCCTCTGCAGAAACTTCATTTTATCCTAAGGTAAAAAAAAAAAAAAAAAAAGGGAAAAGATGATACGCTGATAATTGATTACCTCTTCTAGAAATTTTAGATTTGCAAGAGAAACACATTTAGAATCAACCCGAATATCTGAGTACATGTAACATGGTACAATATCATACTGCCTAACTGCCTGTCTACCTTCTTTAACCCAGCCAATTACTAAAGAAAAGCAAGGCACCTTTATTTCATTCCTCTTCTTAATGGACTATAAAAAGTTCATTAAATGAAAATGATACAGACCTTTCTTCCTTGCCCTCCAGGGGATTCTTTGGATCTGGATCTTTATTCAGAGTTTTGCACCCTTTCAAACCTTTCACTGATGCCCCTGTTACAGAAGCCTGCACAACAGTGGTGAAAATTATTCTTATTTATTTGAATTTTATTTTGCTAAGTAGCAATTAATTTCACAATTACCATGTATGTTAAAGACAACATTTCCTAGTCATTTTAATAATCTCAAAGTGAAATCATCTAGCAAACTCTCTTATCTTCTTACTTGCAATTTTTACCTTTACTCTTCACTATTTATCAGCAACAGTTTCCAATTAGTTTCAGATACCTTACTTAATTTTCCTCAGTAAATAATTCCTAAAATCATGACTCCATCATTAAAAGTAAATTAAGTATACATATTAACCATGTGTCAAAATGAAATCTTGTTTTGGTTACACCAGAATGATAAATGGATCTCTTGAGCACGAAAGATGATACTTACATGGAAGTATGAATGCAAGGCAGTAGAAAATGAAAATGGCTTATTGTCTGTATTTGTAATTGATAGTTCGGTGGAAAGGCTTTTTGTATTTAGAATGACCTGAAAAGAATTAAGCATTTATAAGTTATATTCACAAAAATACATTACACAAAATGAATTATTACCAAAGCAATAAAAAACTTACTAATACCATGATGAAACCAAAGATATTAGTTAGCCACATTACATTAAGGCGTTAAATTACATCTTTTGTTTAGGCAGTTAACAACAAAACCAACTGACCTTGTATATGACTTATCGGTGTCACCTAGCTGAACAATATTTTCATAAGAGGGAAGTGACCAACTGACCTTGTATAAAGCTTGAAAGCTAAAATCCCACATGGAACGACTGTAAGGACCATCCTTTAGTTCTAGAGTTATAACAGGATTTCCTTCCACATTTCCAGAATCAACAATGGACCAATCCGAATTCCTTGCAAATCCATGCTGTTAATTACATAAGCATCTCCAGGGGTTAAAAAAAATATTAGAAGACTGGAATTAAGAATATGATTGGAAAATACTAGAAAGGTTTCAAAGAGACACTCTTCTATTTTATTTTTTTACTAGAGCGAAGAGACACCTCTTTGTGCTTTCACAGGAATGAATAGAAAGGGAAGAGTTCAATCATCCATCACTTTTGGCTAGACTATAACTTCTATCATTGCTAAGATATACTTTTGGCAAATTATCCATACAGCAATCAATTTTATGGAAAGATTTACTGATGGCCCTGGCCCATGTGAAGTGTTGGCAGTAGTAAAACCAAAGGTCTTCATTTCTTGCCTCAAAATCATGTACTCAATAGCTCATTAGAAATCGAATGAACTCGTACAACATACTTTCTTATT
The DNA here is from genome assembly GCA_028535165.1 of Quercus tomentella. Taxonomy (NCBI): domain Eukaryota; kingdom Viridiplantae; phylum Streptophyta; class Magnoliopsida; order Fagales; family Fagaceae; genus Quercus; species Quercus tomentella. The sequence goes on from JAPQVY010000001.1 coordinate 7,212,227, forward strand.
TCAGATATGAACCAATATAATATGGGATACAGGCAAATAATATGGATGATAGGTAATAGGGACAGGAACAATAATAGAAGGCCATACCTGCTGTATTGGGCCAGGTCCAAACTGAGGGAAACAATGTGGAAGGCCACCACTGTCCCAAGAGAGACATAATCAGTTTCTGTAAATCCTAAAAATCCTAAGTTTTTAGGCAATAATAAGATTCAACACATGCTTCATAATAAGTAAATAACAGAAATTTCTTATATCTTAAACTTTGAATGACATAGGACTCAAATCCTCTTCTGTCTTAAGAATTCCCGTTATATGCCAAAAGATATAGGATTTAAATGGAGGTTTTTTTTTTTATAAATAAAATCAAATAAATTTGTAATGCCCTGCCCTCCAAATGATGCTTGTCTATGAACTCCTATTTTGGTTATTCTTTCCAATTCAGTATACCTCACAAATTCATTAGATTAAGTCAACTGCCTTCAACATGTGCCTCCTAACCTGAGGTCACAACTAAAGCCCAACAGACAAAGCCTAACAAAGGAAACTTTAGTTATTGGAAGGTAGTAAAAAATCAAATATAACAAATACTTGAATCATTAACTGATATACTGACTAACTACAAAATGGAGCAAAGAAGTGTGAAACATGCAGGCAAAGTAACCGGAGTGCAACATATGAGAGGGGCAAGAAGGCATACCTGATTGGTTTTTTCTTATTAAATACAGCATCTGGCCGAACAAAAAGGAGGTCCTTGCCATTTGCAACTTTCCAGGATGTGACACAACCTCCATATAAGTATATATCAGCCTCGCTGCAAGCAATTTCAATCAACTGTCACAGTGCATATATGCATCTGCTATTGTAAAAGACTCAGCGTAACACTAATTACAAAATCCTTATTATTATTATTTTTTTTGCAATATGAAAAATTCATATCTTAATTTCCCAATGCCAGTTACTCAATGGGAAAACTTCTGTAAATGGTGAAACTACCAACAACCAGGAGACCCAGAAGTGTCAGCAGATCTAAAATAAAGTTGACTCTACTCCATATGAAGGTGGCATAATATTGCATAACACATAACATCCTTAAGAAGAACAACTTAATTTATAGTCTCCAATTATAATTTGGCTTCGCCAATCTTGTGAGTGAAAAACATCAGTTTCCACACCCACACCCCCACCCCAAGAACCCATATCTTACTTTCAATTCCAAGATCCTTAGTAAATAGCAAAACATCCACATCTTCTTCCTTTTTGACTCCACAAAATAATAAATCCTGCTAATTAAACGATCTTATGAAACTCTGATCAACTACAAGGTTCCTGGGTTACCTCCACAGCTACCTATTGCACTTGTAATTAACAAAACAATCTATACTCTGTTTAATTGATTAAAGAAAAACCAATAGAATGAGCAACAACAGATTAAAGTGTGTGTGAATGTCAACCACATGGTGAGATTTTGTTTTTTTTGTTTTTTTCATGCACTGGATAGGTCTTGAACCCAATACCTCCCAGGCTCCCACCTTACTATCACAAATGAAAAGACTTGACATTTGAGTTAGAACTTAGAACCCAATAACTAGATTATCTTGTATTGTAGCACATTCATCTAAAACATCAAAATTTAAAACGAGGCAGTATCACTTCCTAGTAGTAATAGATGAAAAGTAGATAAAGGATAGTAGAAGAACACGCACCTACCCCCAGCAGAAGTGAGCACAACCTTAGGCAAGTTGCCTTCCCCTTCTGTCACACGCACTCCTAACGCTTCTTTACTCACACTTGCATATGCCATACCTCTCGAATACCTGTTCGTTCCAAATTTCCAATTACAATTTATTTTCAATATATATAATATGGGATTCCTCAAAAGGATACATGCGAATTGAACAGGAAATAAATAGAGGAACTATTACTATCTAACCTGTTGACTCGGCGAAATTTAGGAGGAGTTAAGGAAGGGAGCGAGAATGCCATTGAAACCATTGCCATCTTGTATAATACTATGTGTCAGTGGCTGTGCCACACAAAACTAATTTATTTGATACAAACAATAAAACAACTAACTCAGACAGACAGTCAGTCAGAGAGTGCCTCTTCAACTGTCCTTCCTGTCACTAAAATGGTTATGGTCGTTTGGGCCGTTGAGGTTGTATACTCTTATTATGCTTCTCAAAATTCGGATATTCTTTTTCTTTTTCATATTTATAAGACACTTTTTCCAGCCATTGTTGGTTGTTATTCTTATTTCCCGATTTTTTTTTTTCATAAAAAAAACCCTTTTGGGTTGTTATCATTTTATTTTATTTTATTTTTTTTAACGAAAGAGGGTTGTTATCAATTTAGGTATTAAAAAATTTATAATTAACATCTTAAATAGTTGTTTAGTTTGACCCTTCTTCTAAATATAAATAACAATAACAAAATAGGGAAGTGTAGTAGATAACTAGATATTATTGTTATTATTATTTAAGTAATGATACCGTCTCAAACTATTTTATAATATTTTAACAAACTATTGGTGTACCAAATTTTTATTAGTTCTAATATGGGTTCACCACTGACATCACATTTATGTTTACCAATAATTATTTGAAAATTACTAAAGCCATATCAGCAGTTTGTAAAAATGTTGTAAATTAATTTGTGTCTGTAGCATTATTCTTATTATTTTCTTTTGCCAAGAGGCAAAAGAGCTTTATAATTGAATTGATATCTCTAAATACTTTCAATAAAGACGTTTAAAATTTAAATCTCACACTCCCAATTATTAAATTATCAAATATCCCCTAGAAAAAGAGACTTAAACCTAAATTTTTGAAAAATATGCATGCAAAATAATTGATTTCTTTATATGTATGTTATACTTGCACAATCTACGTTAGTAACTGTATGCAATCATTCATGCTATAAGTATACAAAAAGAGCTAGTTGTTTCAAATAACCAATGTTTGTGCTACGAAGAAAAATTTCATACACCAAATATATATATCATCATTCTCATAGTAAGTGTCATGTATAGCTATAGAATCCACACAATGTGAGAGGATATATATATAACAAGATAATAATTACTGACTTAATGGTTTTTAGTTAACAAATTTTAACAAAAGCGTCACATTGAGAGTGATTTTAAAGCTGATTGTGTTAAATGCAAAATGTTATACTCAATAGACCAAAATAACAATGACACAAAAGTTAGAGACACCAAAAATAATAATAATAATAACTTTTTTCTAATATCTTTTTCATTTTAAAAAGTGTGGGCCATTAAGGATTTTATTTATTTATCAGGCAATACAAGGCCCAAGCCCGTATTTATCCACGGTAACCTCAGCCCATAAAGAAGCGAAGCAAGGCTGAATTGAGCCTTCGAAATTGCTCCTCCATTGAAATTGTGTAACAGAAGAAAGGAAGTAAAAATCTGTAAATGTTAAAATTGGTCGGACAATCGATTACAAGGGTTGAGCTGAAACTCCAAGGTCTCAGGAGATGGATGAGCAGTGCTGTAGTGATGAGTTTTGGAGATGGGAGCCAAGGTGCGGTGGGACTGCCCACCTCAACGACGGGTCACGGTGGCGACGCCTACGAGCCCACACGAGTCCCTGGGCTCCCCTCCGATGTAACAAGTGTTGCTGCGGGACACTACCACTCCTTGGCTCTCACTTCTCGTGCCCAACTTTGGGCTTGGGGCCGAAACAACGAAGCTCAGCTCGGCCGTGGCTCTCTTGATCCCAGGTTGTTATCAATCCTTCTCTCTCTCAGAGTGTGTCATGAATATATGATTTTGATGAAAGTTCGAGTTGATTTGAGTTATTATTAGCAGGGATTCATGGAATGAGCCAAAGAGAGTAGAAGGGTTGGATAAAGTGAATGTTTGTGCTGCTTTTGCATCTGGGGTCGTTTCTGCTGCCATTGGAGATGATGGGTCTTTGTGGGTGTGGGGAAAGTCTAAGCGTGGACAGCTTGGTCTTGGAAAAGGTATCATCGAGGCTGTTGTGCCTTCCAGAGTTGAAGCACTTTCAGGAGAAAAGATTGCCAAGGTGGCCTCTTTTCTTGTTTATACTTGCCTACAAATTAAATATGCAACTTTTTTTTTCTTTCAAACATACTCTATTGTGATCGATGCATGATAAAAGTGGAAGTGGTGTTAGTAAGGGACTAAAGGGTCTATGTATTAAAGTAATGTTACTACAATCACAACTTGTCACCTTAATCAGCATTCCGATGTTGCAAATGACCCACAAATCGAAATAGGCATAAGTTAATTTTTGAATTTTTTTTATTGAAGTCTTTGAGTGGTTCTTGCTTTGGTAGGTGTCATTTGGTTGGGGGCATGCGCTTGCACTGACTGAGGATGGGAAATTGTTTGGCTGGGGTTATTCAGCTGATGCTAGGTTGGGAAAGGTTGGGGAATCTATCGAGAAGTCTCCTTTGGAGTCGAATGCTGGTATATCTGAAAACAATGGACAACTCTCAAGGTCAGCATTTGAAGTTGCCGAGAAGTTGGTTTTAGAAGGAATTGAGAAGGAGAAAGACATGCCAATAGTCTGGGACCCTTGTTTAGTGGAAGAACTACATGGTGTTGAAGTTGTTGACATTTCGTGCGGGCTTGATCATTCCTTAGTTCTTTGCCGTAAGTAATACTAGTTGTATTGCATTTATGTGCATGTTGGGGATGTATCTATATGCATGCATATATGTTCTAATTCACTAATTTCAGGTAATGGCACCCTGTTGAGCTGTGGGAGCAATGTGTATGGTCAGTTGGGCAGAGTAAAGCAAGATTTGGGAATGTTGCCAGTTGACATAAGCTCTGTTCCTTTGTCTATAGCGTCAGGGCTTGGACATTCTTTGGCAATTTGCCGGGTTGCATCATTAGAAACTGTAGGAGATGGCACAAGTATAGTTTCGTGGGGATGGAATCAGAGTTCTCAGCTTGGAAGGACAGGGCCAACAAATGTGCCATTGGTGGTTGAAGGATTGTATGAGGAAATTCCTGTCTCAGTGGCAGGAGGGCGTGTACATTCCATTGTTCTCACATCTAAGGGAGAAGTGTGGGTTTGGGGCTGTGGTAAGAATGGCAGGCTTGGATTAGGAAGCTCCTGTGATGAAGCTGAGCCAATTTTACTGGACTCTTTAGAAGGTTGTGAGGTTTTACAAGTTGTTTCAGGCTTTGATCATAATCTAGTCTTGATTGCAGAATGATGTAGTCTCTGTAGTTGAATTATTTCTGCTGTTTTGCTCTTTCAATATCTGCGATTTGGTTTTCAACTTTGGCAAACCACGTCATCATCATGACGCTAGTTCTGCTTTTGAAGAGGAGACACCAACTTGAGATGATTTACTGGCTTCTACCGCGAACTAATTCAATCACATTAAATTACTCATTCAAGCGTGGTTTTCTACAGCTACATATTGAAACTGACTTGTAATAATATCATGCTTCTCTTCTCAAATGTTGAAGGACACAAAAAGAGTTGGGGGTGACCAATTTCAGATAAGAGCAGACATATTTTTAGAGCAAAGATCCACGACAATAAAATAAAATAAGTATTTATAATACATTAATTGGAATATATTACATTTTGAGTTTCCAAACAAATTTTTAAACCATTTTTTTTTTTTATCTTTCCTCATGTTATGCTCAACAAAGAAACCTGCGACTTTTGCAGGACAAACACAGAATGTAGTTCTCACATAAAATGTATTTTACATGAAGAGCACCCCTGATTTTTTGCGGATCTTTACAGCAGCTAGCATGGTGGAAGATCCCTGGGCGGAGGCAGAACGGATTGATCTTGTCCCGGGCCATCTTCTACCACAAATGCCGTTTTCAAGCCCCAACCAGTGTGGAGCTCCAAATGACAATGCATAAACCAAACCCCTAAACAGTCGCATAAGGAACATTAGTACAAGGTTTCTAAGTTTAGTTTGAACTTTTTTGAACAAAAACAAAAATGTTCCCCCTTAAGTTAATCAAGTAGGATGAAAATATGAAAGAATATGCATTTTAGATAGAACTTTTTACCAAGTAATGGTAGGGAAAAAACATTTCACAATCTTTTTCATAACGATTGACATAACAAGTTGTGATTGAATTATATCACTTTCATATGGCTGATCACTAACACCACTTTTGTTAACACCAATCACAGTATGTTAATTTAGCAGTTGTGAAGAAAATTGTTAGAAAAAAAAATGGTATCTCTAAATTATTAGTACCTGGATTATCGGCTTTGAACCGAATAGCAGTCCAACCACCAGTGGGAACTCCAACTGTATTTCTCTCCATAGGATCAACCAAGTTATACTTAGCTGGATCTTTGGCAGGATCAAAATTCCCAATTCCCGTCCCAACAACAAAGAAGTTATAGCCATGGAGATGGAATGGATGTGACTCAACTGTTAGAAGATTAGTGTCTTGTAGTACCAGTTCAACTGTAGAATTAAATGCAATCTTACTAACCCTCGTGCCTGTGGCAGTGCCAAGATTAGCTGTAAGTGGTGCACCGGTATAGTTGAAAGGGGTTGGAGGCTTGTCAGGAAAATCAGCTCGATATACTCCTTTAATGTTGAAGAAGTGAGCTTGGAGAAGTGCAGTTCGAGGCATTGCAAAAGAGATATTATTCAAGGAAGCAAGAAGTTTGGTTCCATTGAGGCATGTTGGGCAAGAATTCTTGCCAAAACCAATGGTGTAAAAGAGGTTTCTATCAACTTTGAGAGGAACATTGGCAGGATATTTTGGAGAGTTTAAGCTCCTCAGCTTCTTGTTGTAGCTTAGAGCAAATTCTGTGTCATTGGATAAAGGCAACTGAGGAAGGGTAGGGAGGACAGTGTTTGGAATGCCTTTGTATTGAAGTATTGCAGTGGCGGTTCTGTTATCTATGGAAAGCGGAGCATCCATGAAAGGCCTAGTGGCCATGAAGTATCTGCCAGGGATTTGGTTAGCTTGGACCAGCACATTTGTGGTCTGGCCAGGTGCAATGAGTATTGCACTAGTGGTGAATGGTTTTGTGTAAACTGCATCAACCTCCACGACTGTCATGTTGTGACCAGCAATAGCAAAGAAAAGCTCATCATTGAGGGCAGAGTTGATGATCCTCAGCAAGTACGTTTTGCCCAATTCAACCTCCATTACAAAAGTATCTAAATCAAGTAAAACCAAAGGATAATTAATTAGGCCCATATATCAATGGTAACAACTTCATTTTGTGACAAGGCTCAAGAGTATTTTTACGTTTTTCAGAGCATGGAAAGAGCGGCCCCGGCTTTCCATTGATTGTGTGCGCATCTGACATATTTGGTGGCAAGCCCATGTTTGTGCCTTCCTTGACAACCTCTTCCACATCAGAATGCCACCATTCTCCTACGGAACAAACAAAAATTATAGAAAATAATCTAATTAATTATTGATTGTTTTAAAAGCTTAAACTGCACGTGAGATTTTTAAGACAAGATTCAAAATTAAGACCATATGCACTGATACCATAATAAATTATAGATTATTCAAAAAACTTAAGCTATTCAAAAATGAGAAATTTAATCATTTAATTATATTATTCTAACACAATCTCATAATTTTTTATGAAGATTTTTGTTGTTTTATACATGAAAGTATCTTTACTTGAAACTCACCTAGCAGAATTTCAACCTCCCTGTTTGGCTGTGGGAAAGGAAACGGAGTTCCTTGGTTTGGCATGATCACAATTGCACCATAGACTGTAGCCCTTAGCCAAAGAATATGTGCATGCCACCATAATGTTCCCCTTTGTCCTGTTACATTGAAGTTATAAGTGTAGCTACTCCCAGTCTGAATTGGGCACTGTGTAATGTAAGCAGGCCCATCAGCCCAACCATTTCGATATTGTTTTAATCCATGCCTGTAACAATCACCAAATGAAACATTTAGAGAAAAGATAAATAGGAAAAAAACAAATCCTAAACTTTATATTGTTTTGTCCTGTTGTTATTAGGAAATTATCCTACCAGTGAATTGACATGTTATATTGTGCATGGTTTGTCACATTGACAAGAACTCTGTCTCCCTCTCTAACATAAATAGTAGGCCCTGGGAACCTCCCATTAACAGTTACTATGGGTTTTGCATGGCACAACCTGCTCACATTCTTCACTTGAATCTGATAAAATGCAATAACCAAAAAAAAAAAAAAAAGGTTACTTTGTCATCAATAGAAAAGCTGGCTAAATGTTACTTTGTCCATGTAAATGAATGCTCCAACTCACATCAAATTGGTACTTCTTTATGGCAGCTTCAGCCGGAAAAGAAATAAAGCCAAGAAATCCAAGGAAAAGAAAAGTGAACAGAGACAAGACTCTAGCCATTTTCCCAGTCAAAAAAAGCTTCTAGTGTAGTGTTTGTATGGATGAGACACTGAGGTGTAATGATTTGAGGTGTATATATGTATGTATAGAGGTAATGGTTGGATATCAGTTTGTTAGAGGAGAAGCGGTTGTGGATGATTAGGTAGGAATTGTGAAGGTGTTGTACATCAAAGCTTGTAAGCAAGATACTGATAGAGACTGCACAGGCCATTGACTGACGTAGAGGCTGAGATTTCTAAACCAAGAAGAAGATTTCAGGACCATGAAGGTTAGTTTATTTACATTTTTTTAACTTAAATATTTGAAGATTGTGGGCATGAGAGGTACATAAGGCCAACCAAATATTATAGAGGATAAGCTTTAACTTCAAGGAAAAGAAATAGGCAATTTAGGATAAAGATACTGCACAGGATTAGCATCCAAGGGAAAGATTCTTCTCAAAGTGCCTTATTGCTATTGGTGACAAGTGAAAACTAGTTTCTATATTGAGTTTTACCCATGGAATCCTTGGCAATATCAGAATCACGCTTTCCACTATTGTGTTATACAAAAATAATTCAGAAGAGAACTTACTTCTAAGCGTTTCTGTCCTTTCTTTTACACCTGAATTTTTGGCTGTTTTTGCTTGGCAAAGAGCTCTATATTCTTATTCATTAAGCCGCTTGGTAGAGTAATTTTATATTTTGCGTCCTACCATTCCATTACGAAATGCCAAAGGTGAAGGAATAGCATTCTTAAAGCAAAGAAATAAGAGAACCATTCAATGCTGTGTATATATAAAATAACTGTGTTCATTGATAAATGATCATAAGCGTCATCTCCTTAATTTCTCAAAGAAAACATATGCATGCATTGACAGATTGCCTAGTGGGGAAAATGCATGGCAAACTGAAATGCAGCCCACATCGCTTTTCTGATAATAAAAGTGTAAAAGGAGAATTGATATTTGTATTCAATTGTACTGAACATATTAAGCTATACAAACGAAGTCTATATAGACATGGAAATCTAGGATAGCTAGAACTAATTAATATTGCCAACCCTATGAACACAAGTAATGGTTCTGGTCCTACTGGATCTAAGCCCAAACATTGATTTGGACTGATAAACTCTGAAGCCGACTTGAGTTTGGATATAATAGCATGAAAGCGGCTTGGTGGATAAGTTTTGGTGAAGATACTGTCAAACAAGGACGGATCCACAGCTAGATTAGGGGGGCCTTGGCCCCCTGGATTTTAAAATTTTTAAAAATATTTTATATATACATGTAAGATTATACAAAATAAGTATACTTGGCCTTCTTCAAAAATTCAAATTGATTAAAAAAAAAAAACTCAATAAAAAAATCTTTGGCATCACATTTCTGTGGTTGTGCATTGTGAGACCAAGTGTACCTATGTGGTGTGTATTGTTTTTTACTTTGTTTGAAATTCAAAACATGTTTGTTTATTATTTTGATTTTCCCCCCTGTATTTAACAGACTTTTGTTGTTAAGTTGTTTGACTTTTATTGTTTTTTTTTTACTCAAAGTTTAAAAGTGTTTTTTTTTTTCTTGATAGTATTAATTTTTTTTTAAAAAATATTTGACATATAATTAGATGATATATAGAGAGAATTTTATTTGATTTTTAAATTATGGGAAAATTATTTAGCTACACTATTCAATTTTTTGGAAAGAAAAACAAATAATTCAAAAAAATTATTTCATGTTTTTTTTTTAATTTATTGGTCAAAGGAAATTATTTAAAATGATTCTACAACTTCTATAAATTTTATTACATAAGACTTACAAACTAATGTATTAATTTGTAAAACACAACAAAAAAGTAATGTTGTTGATGTGACACTAATTGTATTCATAATCATTGCTATGCCAATTTGTAAACATTTTGTAGTCAAATTGATGAAATCTAGTCCTATATACATCAGAGCCAATTGGAACAATGCAATCTTGTAGGACATATGAGAAAAATTCAAGTAATTTATAACCTCTAATAATGCAATAATGTTAAAGGCATAACATTTTCAGTACAAATCTCAGTCCTATCATTCCAAATTGATGAAGTCCATTCCTACATCAGTGCCAATTGGAACAATGCAGTTTTGTAGGACATATGAGAAAAATTCGAGTAATCTATAACCTCTAATAATAGAGTAGTGCTATAGTATATGCCTAACATTTTCACAACAAAGTCTAAGTAATAAGTTATTACTGATTTTTACATGAGTTTACCACTTACATTACTTTTTTACTTATCATTAACAACTTGTTACCTAGGTTGATGTTAGGCTTTACTTCTATAATGCATAGGCTAATGGTAAATGTTTAGGCCAACATTTTCTCATTTGGAAGGGTAGTTGGATCAAATGATTTACCATTAGCCTAGGCATCACCTCTAATAATACAATAAATAGAACTTTGGGCAATAAGACACAGACTTATATTCATCAAAAAAAAAAAAAAAAAAGACACAGACTTATTTATCATGAAATCTGGAGGATAAATATATTAACTTAGAAGGGGGTTCTACATTGGTTATTAATTGGCTAACAACCTGTGACATTTTGACCTCAGATATATTTGATTTGGTTTTGGATTGCAGGTTCCTAATGGAACGAGACTAGGCCATGCATCCTCATCACAAATACCGTGAGGCGAATGAATGTGCATCTTTAATGGTTAAAATGGGTTGATACCAGAGCATCCGAGTGCAAGGTTATGATCAATACCATCCTTTTGTGTATTAAAAACTTAAGTGTTATGTTTGGAATCCCTTGGTAATGCCGATGGACTAGTGTCTTTTCGCCTCTTTTTTTTTTTTTTTTTTTTTTTTTAACAAATAATCTAATTTTTATCCTTTTAGAAAATAAACTAACTTTTAGTTTTTGTCATAAATTTAATATAAAATATAAAAGTTACCAAAAACTATATCTGTTGATAACCAAAAAAAAAAAAAAAAATGATATAATGTTTTTCATTAAAAAAAAGTCTGAAAAAGTTTGTTAACAGACATGTTTAGACTCTAGAGTTGTCTTACTTCACCATGGTGATTAAAGAGATAATTATATGTAATTTTAGTGTATGACTTTTTTAATAAATTAAATTATGTAAATTGTTTAAATAATACACATAATGTCACATGTTTACTTGTGTGAATAGAAAATGTCCTACCACACATTTCTTAAAAAAGATAGCTCCAAATAAGTTTGATGTCAAACTTTTCTGTGTATGTTAGAAATTTGGGAAAGAATTTCGAGAAAATTAAGATCACGAATTTTTTTTTTATTTTTTTTATTTACAACTATGATAAGGGGCGTAGCTATGTGTAAGGGTGGGGGGCCATGGCCCCCCCCCCATTTTGAAATTTTTTTAAATATATATATAATTAATTTAATGTTTTCAAAATTTAGTCTAAAAAATAAGAGTTGGCCCCCCCAAATATTTGATTTAATCCAATAATGCTCTTAAAAAAAAATGGTCTAATAATTATAGAGACATAACATTATTTTTCACAATTCTATTTTTTATTGTAAAAAATGCTCTTATATCTGTTAAATATTTGATAAAGTTTGGCACAAAACATATTTGAATCTATATATTTTTCAACCAGTTATGTGGCAATTAACAAGTCATTAAATCATTAAAAAAATAATGTCACTAAAACTATACATGAAATGTCTCTTTAGTTACTACATAATCGGTTAGAGCAAGATAACTTCAAATATATTTGAAGCCTAACTTATTCTTCTAAGTTTTGAATTATTCATGTTTTTGAAAATTTCATTAGTTCAATTGAAAGATTTTTTACTTTCTTTAGTATAAAATTTCATAATTTGTATCGAAAATGAAATTTTTTAAGAATTTCACTATAAAAATAATAAAAATGAATTTTATTTTATGTAATATCACCACCAAACATAATTTTGATTGAAATTACTAAGTTTTTTTTGTTGTTTTTTGGTGTGTGTATATATAACTTATCAAATAAAAAAGTGTGCATATAATAAAAAAGCCTATATATATATATATATATATATATATATATATATATATATATATATATCTATGTATGTGAAGTTATCTTAATAAATATATTACAGTTACAACTTGACCTCCAAACAAAAATTCCGAACTTCACCCTTTATTGTGATATAAGAAATGATAGATTATAATTTTTTTAATGGAAAACAAATGATTAGCGTAAGTGATAGACAACAACCGGCATTATGCTAAGCATAGTCGAAGCCATGACCAAAAAAAAAAGGTTACCACCGTTCTAGATCTGACTTTCAAGACTAACAATGTACTGACAAAATAGGCCTCATCGCTGCTGCCATGTCCACAACCACAATATATCACACTCTAACTCTGTGCAGAGCCGCAGAGGTCCATGGTCAGCTGAGGAAGCATTATTTAGTTGCAATTCAGGTGAGGAAGCATTATTTAGTCGCTTTCTTTTTTTTGACAAGCTCTGAGAGATTGATTGAACCATTACGTTATAACTACCCAAGTTTGATCTTTTTTTAGTTGAGAATTAGCATGCGAATGACAATTTTTTGCTTTTTAGTTGGCATATATTGAATATTGAATGAATTCTTCAATACATAAAGATAGGGAGAGAGAGTGTTAACCCAAGCAAACAACCAAACTCACCCATCTCATGATCTCGTTTCAGGTGGCTATGAATTGAAAATTCAGGTACACTAATGAGTGCATATAAGTTGTTTGTGAAATTGCCTGAACGGGTTTGTCTTGTGTTTTTGTTCTTTGTTAATGATTTTCTTGTAAATATTTCAAACCGCAATTATTTTTTTATTCATTTTCCAAAAAAATTCTCATTATGTAATTGTTTGATCCTTTGGTCATTATCATTGTGCAAAAGTGAAATTACATATTTTAGGGCTTTGATCTTGTTGATTAGTTCAGTAGTGGCTAGGAATATCTGTCTTCCTAGCAACATTATGAATTAGATTTATGACACCAAGCAAGAGAGAGGAATTGAAAAACAAAGGTTTTCTATTCAAGATTTTTTCTATTGATTTTTTTTTTTTAAGATTTGTATTTGTATTTTTTTTCCTTATGGATCTTCCTCCTATATTACTGTTTGCTAATTATGGTCCTTTGGTTTTATGGTATTTATCCTGAGACTTCTACAGTTTAGCTTCTTTTTTTTTTCTTTTTTGAGATTTTGTGGATTTAGTTAATTTGAATTTATGGTTCTTAGGATTTTAGATTGAAGAATTTGATCGAACCACAGATGTGGTGTTAGGACATAAAATATTTATTGTGTAATTCAAATTTTGGAGAATTTGATGATATTCTATTGATTACAAGCGTGAAAGAATATCTTGACATTACAATGGTAATGATTGAAAGTAATCAAACATGTTATTAATGACAGGGCACTGTTGACAGGCCTACCGTTCTGTTGCTATACATTATAATTGCTATTTGTTCGGGAGGCATCACCCTACCTTTCTGCTGATCTTGATTTCTATACTGGCCGGTATTGGAGTTTTGATAAGGTATGCAGCAGATGTCTTTTTTTTTTTCTTTTTCTTTTTTTTTAAATGGTTTCTGTCTGTTTTTTGTTAGAGAGGTTCTGAAGGTCTCATCTCATGGTCCAGATTTTTTACCATTATGTGGAAATATGATATTCTTTTCTTTACAAGGTTCCAGAAATTATCTTATAGCTTTCTCTGCTATTGTTGGTATCCGTTTGGGAATTGCTTATTTACAGTAGCTTATTTGCATTGTGTTTATCAAAATATATAGCTTTTGGTAACTTTTATGTTAAATTTGTTACAAAAAACTAAAAGTTAGTTTATTTTAAATAAATAAAAAAACTAAAAGCTAGATTATTTGCAAAAAAATGGCTTAGACAAAAAGTAGTATGCAAAATTTTTTTAAACAATTCCCAAATGCACACTTGATGTGATTAACCAATGTTTATCTTTGGAACCCTGATGAGTGTTGTTGCATTGCTATCCTTCATCTCTATATTTTTTATATATATGAATTTATAGTAAAATTCATTATTTAGTTTTTTTTTTGTTGGTAATAATTTCAACACTCAATCTGCTATTACATACAGCTATCCGGTCAATTAAATCTTTCTGTTTCCTTACATGTTCTGTGTTGATTTCTTGTTTTATGTAGTTACTTCTTTTCAGTTGTTACATGACTTAATAATGCAGTCACAAGAGCAAGCCCGTTCAGGTCCTTATTCATGTGATCAATGCTGCTTTGTTGTTGCTTTCCTATTTTTTAATGTTGCATACTGAAAACGAATTTGGGAATGTTGAGTGACATACTTGTTGTGAGGGAGTGTTTTTAAATTATAGACTAAAGTACACTTGTTTGGGGTTGTTTTCATCTTGGTACTTTTCATTTCAACATTTTCATTTTGCCCATTCAAGTTTGATTCATTTTCATGCTTGGCCCTTTATGTTTTAAAAATGAAGGGTTAAAATGAAAATTTTGAAACATTAAGGGCCAAATGAAAAAATGAATCAAACATGAAGGGCCAAAGTGTAATTTTCAAAAGTTGACTTTAGTCTAAATTAAAACAACCCCAAAGTTTAAGGGCCAAAAGTTGACTTTAGTCTAAATTATATGATAAGAGAATATGGTGACCTAAAGTCACATTCTGACTAAATTGGGCATTGATTTAAGCGAGGTAGGATTTTAATTTTTAAGTTATGAACTACAAAGAAAGAAGTTCATGCAAGCCCACCCCTTTAAAAAAAGGGTGGGACGGCTAGGAGGAAGTTGCTGATTAGTACCTGAGTGTGAAAGCAAGAAGCAATTCAGAACTTTTGAAAACAAATAGAAGAACCAAAAAGTAGAACCATAAATTTATTCTTTGAAGTTTGCTTATGCTTGATACTTCCCTAACTAATGAGTTAGCTTGATGCTACTTTCAAAGCTGTTTGTTTGTTGCACTATGAATGACACTGTTTATGATGTTAAGTCAGTATGCATCTTTGAGCCCTAGGTGAAATCTTCTTCTTCTTATTTCTTTTTTTTAATTATTATTATTGTTCAAGAATGACAGGTATTGAAATGATTTGACTGGCTTTCCCATAGAGGATTGATGTCTATACTTAAGCAAACATTCCTTTTCAGATGAAATCAATTGCTGGCGTTATAATGGAGAGAGGTTTGTGATATTCAAAAGATTCTTTTAGCATATGATATGAAAGGTATTTCTTTGGAAATTGTACTCTTATCTCATACACTAGGATTATCATATCATCTGCTAGCACTTGAATTGAGTGAATTTTACTACGATCTTTTTTTCTTTTCTTTTTTTACAGCTACTAGGATCTAATTATATTAGATAAAGAGTCATATATTCTGGCTTCTATGACAATATTATTTCCTCATTTTTTTTTTAAATTAGAATCATGATAATCCAACAAGATCTCATTGATATGATTCTCCAATGCGGCGCCTAATTCATTTCACTATCTGAAAGCTTTCTTATGCTTCTTTTGTCAATTGGATAGTATTATTGGAAAGACAACAATACACTTCTTTTTTCTTCACAAAAGATTCTATTTTTTAATTATTTGAATCTATAGAATTTAGAATAGTGATTGGTACTTCAACATGTACGATCATATTCTTGATTCAAAGAAGATTTAATGACATTTTTTAAGAAGTTTACATGGATTAATGAAAATCAAGATTTGAGGTAGTTGACATTTAATGAGTATTTTGATAATTATATTAAATAATTGTCTATGAACATCTTCCTTAGCCTTATTTATATATTTATTTACTTATACAAGTCCACTTTCTCTATATTTTTGTTTGACTAGGACAGTTAAGTCATTTCTGTGTTGTCTTCAGAAGTTGAATTTTAATTTTGATGCATAAAAAGGCTATTAATGCAAAAACCAAGCAAAGAATCAAATACATTATTACACTTTTTGACCATTTATTTATAAGAATTGCAAAAAAAGACTTATTCATATATTTGCCTCAGTATGAGTAATACATAGAGCAGTAGTGGAATGCTGAAGAAAAACTAAGGTTAGACTTGTGTTCTAAATTGACAGTGAACAATGTTAAAAGAGTGATGTTGAAAGAATAAACTAAGGTCTACATTAATAATGTTATACTTGTAATTTTCTATTTTAAATTTCATTACTCCTCATCATGGCAACCTATTGTCTCGATTGTGTATTTGGTGTTTTTTTTTTGTTATATAAGTTTTTGTTGTTCTATGACACTCTCCAAGAGAATTTATGTTTATTTTTGGTTTTGGTGGTTGAATTACAAATTCTGAACAAAGATTGAGAAATTGGTTTGAAAAACTTTTTTTTTGACAAGTTTACCAATTTTTTTTTTTTGAGAAGCCTACCAATTAAATTTTTAGTGCTAATGATTAGTTTGTTTACTTGTTTTGTTTTGATATCTTCCTGAAACTTAATTTTATATATATATTAATGCTTTTTGAATTGTAATGACCATTCAATTTGTGTTGGTAGAGATATGATGACATGCTCATGTTTCAAATTACAGATTATTTGTGATGATTTTTAAATCTTTTATGCTAGGTAATCCAGTATCTTTATGCGTGAATAGGCTAGCATCCACTTGACAGCCTATTTAAAGTAATTTTGTTGTTAACAAATTATTGTTCCTTATTCTAAATGATATTGAGAGCATCCACATCAGTCCGTGAAAATTTTTTTCCATTTTGCACATCTAAAACCTACTTTTTCTATTTTACACTCCTACTTTTACAAAACACCCACATCAGTTCGTCTATTATACACATTTATTCAAATAAAATATTCATTTTTTCCCCCTCTCATCTCTCTCATAGACCCAACACAATTCACACAACCACCATCATCCAACCACCAGCCACCGTCATCAAGCCACACAACAACCTAGCCACCATCCCATTCAACCAAGCTACCATCAATGAAATTCACATACCCATTCAACTGAGCCACCATCAACCAGCCTCCAGAAACCCAAATCCAAAGATCCATCATCACCCTACCCAATCACCATCATCAAGCCACACAACAAAAATCCAAAGATCCAATCACCATCATCAACCTACCCAAATCCAAAGATCCAAAAACCCATCTATCAAAATCCCAAAACCAACTAGAAACAAAGAAAAACCATCGGCGATGACTGTCCAACAAGATCAACGCCTCCCACTGTCCGGCCGTGGAAGCTGCGTCAAAGCCCAGGTGCGTCTAAACCAGATACCCATTCAACCCAGCTCTAATCGACGCCTTCAACCCAACTTTGATCAACGCCTTCAACCCAGCTCTGATCAACACTCATGATGCATAACCCTGCTGATCTGTGGGTCCGGCCATGGAAGAGGAAGCTTATGAGATGAGAGAAACAGAGAGCTGAAAGGGTTGATGCGGAGAGAGAAAAAAAATGAGAAAAGAGAGAGTTCAGAGGACCGGTGAGAAGAAAACAGACGAGGGAGAGAGAAAAAAAGAAAAAAAATCATTTATTCATTGAACGGTAACCGTGCATATATATGCACGGTTACTATTCATTTACACAGCTGGGTGTATATTTTGCACAATTTTACACCCACTGATGTGGGTGTCTTTTTGCTCAAAATGTGTAAAACTTGTACCTTTTTCTCTTTTAGAAGACTTTACCTGAGCTGATGGGGATGCTCAAGATAATTAACTTTAAATTAAAGGAGAATGTGAATATGTGATAGAATCAATATTTTATTTGTTATAAATTTTCTCTAACAGTAGTACGTATAAAAAAATATTCTCTAATAGTAATTTATACGTGCAAGGTACGTGGCTCAAAACTAGATTCTTATAATTTTTAAAAGCACCAGTTGAATCTAGTAGAAACGTTTTTAAAAGCACCATGAACCTAGTAGGTTTCTCAAAACAAAAACAAAAAGTTGAACCTACTAGAAATGGTTTCTAGACAACCTTTTTTTCTCTCTAATGTTCATAGGAGTAATGGACTTGTTTTCAAGCACTCATTGGACTTTTAAGGCATACATTAGCAATTTGAAAACTAAACTCAGACTCGTTGCAGCATACTCTGCTGTTCTTGAAAATTTTATATAAAAGGCTTTGACACTATACTATAATCTTGAGGGTTGAAATTGTTTTCACGGACAACAGTTTACCTAGCTTCAGCTATATCAAACCTGATAAGTTTTATATCTGAATGATTTTCATTTTTAATATAGGAAATTCTATTTGAATATACCATTTGTTCTGGATTATTTGGTACCCGCTCATCCAGAACAAAACTTACAAGATACATGAGAATATTGAATAGTACCTGAATTAGGGTGCGCCATGCACACACATTTCTTCGTGATTTGCTTTTAGCCTTCTTGAACAGGAGTAAGTTCCATTGCCATTCTAGTTTGCTGCAAATTACTCTTATTTGAATTTAAAAACAACCTTCAACTAAGTAGAATACATAACAATGCAAGCTGTGGAAGCATCTTCCTAGACAGTACCACTCATTTAACATTTTTAATACTTAAAAATAAAGAAGTTACAACACATAAGGTGAATTTGAAATGAAATTATTGCGGTCGCTTTAGTTGGGAGGAGTTTGTTGGCATTGAAACTTCCTCTGCAATTTGGCGGCACCAACTACTACCGTCACATAAATTTTGTCAGTCATGTTGCCCAGGAAGCGGAAATAAGCATGTCTCCAAGATCTGTTCAGTATTAAAGAGCCCCATAATCCCCAAAATCCTGTAATAAATCCGAGTCCGCTGCTTAAATAAAATGAAGGTATTTTGAAGCCATCATGCCCTTCTTTTTGAATGCCTTGATTTTCTTCATCTCCCATTTCATTGCTACAATGTGAATCTTCGAATAATTCATCCCTCGAGCATATCTTTGACAACGGAGGCCCACAAAGTAGAGGATTTTCCATGTAGGATGAGTAACTCATTTCTTGGAGTTGGGTACAATGTGGAATTTCTCCTGACAAGTTGTTATGTGACACGTCCAAGTGAGAGAGGAAGGTTAGACTTGACATGCTAGCTGGCATTGTGCATGAAAGGTGATTCCTTGATAAATCAAGAGACTCTAAATGTGTCAATTCACCAGTGTTTGGTGGGATAGGTCCGACCAGATGATTTCTTGACAAATTCAAAACCTGCAATCCCACAAGGGTCATAACTGCCTTAGGAATTTCTCCGGATAAGTTATTGGAAGAAAGGTCAAGTAATTTGATCAGACGAAGAGTGCTTTGGTAATCATACTCCCTAGATTTGAGTGAGAGTCTGACACCTTCGGAATAGGTTGTGTAAGGATAATAGGTTAAGGAAAGAGTGTCCTCAAACCAGTCGGAATTCATCCCGGAAAAGACGCATCTTGGAATAGCTCCAGATAAATTATTTAGAGCAAGATCCAAAATTTTCAAATTTTGCAGGTGGCACATCTGCGAGGGAATACGTCCACTGAATGTATTAGACCGCAATTTAAGAATCATCAAGTCTTGTAAATTATCAGCAATCCATGCTAGTATGTTACCCCACAACCTGTTGTTGGCAAGGGTCAAAACTCTCAAGTCAATGCAATTCTTCAACGATGAAGTCACTTCTCCAGAAAGATTATTGTAGTCCAATCGCAGGGTCTTCAAATTTATTAATCGGCCAATTGAGTTGGGAATTTGTCCAGAAAGACTGTTATTAGCTAAGTTTAGAATGACCAAATTTTGCCCATATTTCCAACAGTCTGGAATCTCTCCCGATAAAATATTTGAAGATAGATCCAAATAGCTCATACAGTTATTTATAGACAATATTTCACATAAGTGCGAAATTGGTCCAAAAAATGAATTTTTTGCTAGAGTCAATATTCTCAAATTGGCAGAGAAACGAGGCAGGGGACTCCAAAAGCAATTGTAACTCAAATCCAGTACTGAAAGTTGGAGTTGCGAAGAAAAATCTGGCACAGATCCTTTGAGCTCATTGAAAGACAGATTCACATACCTGATCCTAGAAGAAAGGTTCCAGAACCAATTTGGCACGACATCTGTAATGCTGGAATTAGAGATATCAATGGAAGAAAAATTATTTTGTGAACGAAGCCACTGTGGAAATTTTGGGCCAAGTAGGCAAGACCTCAACCCTATGGTTTCAAGTTGAAATGGTGGAATCCAGCTTGAACTCACATTCAACACCAACTGGTTTGAAGAAAGATCTAACACCCGCAGTTTACTAAAATTTTTTAAGTGAGCTTCCGTGATGTTACCCTCCAAGTTATTCCCAGCCACATTCAAGGCAACCAGTTGAGAGAGTTGTACAAGACTGTGCTCTAAGGACCCGTTCAATTGATTGTTGGAAAGATACAATTCCCCCAGTGATGAAGATTTGTTAAGCTGGATTTCTTTTTGAAACAGGCCTAAAGTTAATGGTATTGGACCTTTGAGATTATTCTTTGAGAGATCAAGGTAGGTGAGAGAAGTCATGTTCCCAAAAGCGTCTGGGATCAAACCTTGTAACTGACATATTGAAAGATTAAGGTAAACCACACTATGGCCAATTTCAAACAACCAATCTGGTATTGGAGAATTGAAATTATTATCCGAGAGATCAAGGATTTTAAGAGAGGTAAAATTCACGTGATGCAAATATTGAGGAAGCTTGTGAAGTTTGCAATAAAATAAATGTAATTCTACCAGAGAACTTAGCATATTTATTGCATCAAGCCAATCCCCTGCCTTGCTAAGATCAACACCACTCAGATCAAGAACTTTCAAAAAAGAGAGACCATAAACCCAATTGAGATTTTTGGCTCTTAAAGAAAAGCCATTTCCACTCAAATCCAGATACTCCAAGTGTGAGAGGTTTCCAAGACTACTAGGAATGGGTCCTCGAAAATTGGCATTAGATAGGTTGAGATATTCAATATACTGAAGAGAGCCAATAAATTCTGGAATTGGAATATTGTTGAAATTATTTTGACTCAAGTCTAGGTATCTCACATATGGTAGATGAAGCAAAGATTGACTAATCTCACCTTGCAATTTGTCGGATGGGTCTGGACTGTGGAGATCAAGTTTGGTCACATGACCTGTTACGTTGTCACATCCAACTCCTCTCCATTTGCAACAATCTTCTTCGGCCTTCCATGAAGAGAAGCGGTCTAAACCACTCCTAAAGCCTCCTTTAAACGTGAGAAGAGCATCACGCTCACTGTCCATGCACCGAATCGCGCCACTCAAACTGAACTCCGTGCATTGAAGCCCAATGATGAGATAAACTAGTAGTTGAATAAACTTACTTCCATGAATCATCATGATCAGGATTGCACTTGAGATCGATTTCCAGGTTTCAGCACTAAATGAAAGACAGTATTGTTTACTAGAGGTAGTCTTTTTTTTTTAGTCAACTAAAGGTAGTCTTAAGCGTGTTAAAAGAACGTAAACAACTCTATTTTGCACTTTGCATTTTGTTCAATGAAGACTTCATATAAAACATGCTTCGTTCTCTTCTTTTTGTCTTTTTTCCTTTATTTTTCTTATTTTTTTCATTATAAGTTATCTCATGTCTAGTGCGCCGAAACTTCCTGTGCGATGGAAACTTTCCACCTACCAGAATGCGCCCAGGGACAACGGGCCAAAGGAGACCAGACCACTAGGTTTAACCGAGAAGATTTTTTTTATTTTTTTATTTATTTTTTGAGAATAAACCGAGAAGATCAACTGCACATTCATTATCCGGAGATTCATGAGCCACATGTAGCCCCAACCGACCAACATCTCCTTGGGCAAGCCATTCTGTTGATCCATGGCAGAGTCAGGATTTTAGGTTAGAAGGACAAATATTAATTAAAAGACAAAATTTAGTAAAAAAATTAATTTGAAAAATTTTAATAACAAAATAAATAAATAAAAATTATATGCTAATATAATCATCACACACAATATAATATAAATGTAAATTTTAATTTATTTTTTATAGCTAGAAAGGCTAGAATTCAATTCAGACTCATTATTATGAATAAATTTCTTCATAATCTCAATTGATTACAAGTATATATTTCACATCATAAAAATAAAGAAATAAAAAATAATCAACTTATAGTTAATAACAGTCAAATAAAGATATTAATCTAAATCCATCAAGTTTAAACATGTAATTTGATTACTTAAATTAAAGTGAGAAAATAAATTAATATAAAAGTTTTAAGAATACAACAATATATCTTCAAACATATATAAGTTTCTCAATGCCTTGAATGCTTTTCAAAATTATGTAGAGTTCAAATTTTTGTAGTCATTAAAATTTGGGTTTATAATAAAACTTTAAAATTGAAACTTTGAAAAATAAAGAGATGGAGGAGTAAAATTTTAGTTGAGGCTCTCCAGTATAAGTCCATGGCATAAAGGTTTTTTTATTTTGTGTGCGGGTGTGTTTAGCAAAAAGTAGGGTTTATTATTAGAATAATGTTAAAAATACTACAAATTTTACTATATAAATTTTACAAATTGACAAAATAATGAATATGATTGATAAATTCCAAAAACATAATAAATTAATATTCAATGACTCTAGTCACTTTTTGTGATTGGTAACACGTCAATTTGTAAATATTATACTTAAAATTTGTATAATATTTACAAATTCTTCTTCTTCTTCTTCTTCTTCTTCTTTTATTATTACTAGTAAGTTGCTTGTGCGATGCATGGATAATTTTGTGATATTTTATGTAAAACAGTTTTGAATAATGTTGTACATAAATTATAAAGAAAAAGTAAACTAAATTGGCCGGAGTAAATAAACATATACATTTTAAGATATTAAAAATTGGTTTAGTAGTTTCATTGCATATTTGTAGCCTTCTTAAGGTGAGTTTATTATTTTTTAATATCATGAAACCAAAAATAAATGCAAAAGAGTAACGTGACCATGAAAATAAACTAATTTGTGTTGTGTTCACATATTTCATACTATGAAATAAAAGTACACCCAACTCTCTGACTGTTTTCCACTCATTGATAATACAACATTATGACATGGTGTGGGCAAGTGTGTATGCATATGTCTTATAGATGATGAAGAGGAAAAATTATGCATAACGAAGCTATCTGGACGGAGATGGCACGGACAGACGTGGCATGTACAGGCCGAACGGCCACGTGGCATCCAGCCCATTATTATGTGGTCTCCAAGGAACCTTAAATGGAAAATACTTGCAACACACGAATAGCCCTGGTTTATAGAATCCCAACATGAATAGAATTCTAGAATATACACGCATTAATGAGTATCTTTCCCATAAGGAAAAGACTTGTTCCGCAAGCAAAAGAGCCTGGCCCTACACGACTATAAAAACCCAAAGACCCTCAAGAAAAAGGTATGCACAATTTCTCTAAAACTCATACTTTCTAACATTGTTAAAGCTCTCTTCTGACTTAACCTTCAGAGAGTCTTTGGCCGGTACCACACTGGTACTCTCTGTGAGGTCTTTTTCTGTGTTGGGTAGGTCTGGTATCGAGCGTGTTGGAACCGTATGGCTCACTGGTGATTTTTTCGGCATCATCAGATGATTTAAAATTAAACCATGATAGAATATGACTTTACATTGCGCACCAAATATTCTCCCTACTTATATACCCAAAACAAAAACTAACTAACCAAATTACCTATACCTAAATCATGTTTAAGCCCCTAATTTAAAAGGAAAAAAAGATTACCCGTGGGGGTTTCAGTGTCTTGATGGTGGTGGGAGGCCAGTATAACGAAGGTGGTGACTTCTCAGATTCCTCTTTCTCTCTCTTTCAAATGTTTGTTAGTCTTTGATCTTTTATTTTGGTAATATATAGTGAAATAGTGCATTTTATTTAACAATCCACAACATTTTTGTATCTCTCTATCTCTCTCTAGAGTCATATCTTGTTAGTTATTACTATTAGTCCTTACTATTTTAAAAAAAAAAAAATACTAAAATTGTGATTATGCTAAAAGACATGAAGAATAGTGAAAGGTGTGGTGTAAGCTTAGGCAATTAATGAGATATTAATGAGATAATAGTAAAATAAAATAATGTGAACTTTTGGGTAACAATAAAAAAAAAAAAAAAAAAAAAATTAATGAAAGAGGTAAAAAAGGCTAAATGCAAAATTAAAATGCCACTTGGCAAAACCTCATGCACTCTCGCATAAGGTCTCTAAGAGAAAGACATTTTGTAACAATTTTTATTCTACAATATCCAACAATTTTTTTTTTTTTTTTTACTCATTCCTTGAATTGAATAATTATAATGGTTATGTGTGTATAATTTATAATTGTTGTTTCACTACATATTTATAGCCTTCTCAAGGTAAGATTTTTTTTTTTTTTTTTGGAATCATGAAACCAAAAATAAATGCAAAAGAGTAAAGGGACAATAAAAATCAAATAATTTGTGTTGTGTTCTCACATATTTAATACTATGAAATAAAAGTATGTCCAACTCTCTCACTGTCTTCCACTCATTGATAGTGCAACATTAAAACATGGTGTGGGCAAGTGTGTATGCACGTGTCTTATAGATGATTTAAAACCATGGTAGAATATGGCTTTACATTGCGTACCAAATATTTCTTCTACTTATATACCCAAAACAAAAACTATCCAACCAAATTACCCAAACCTAAATCATATTTAATCCCCCAATAAAAAGAAAAAAAAAATACCCGTAGGTAACTTTGTTAAACCTAATGATTTCTATGCTAAGAAGAAAAATGTTTCTAAAAAATATGTTAAACAAAGATCAGATAAAGGTAAATGTTTTAACTGTGGTAAACCTGGACACTTCAGTAAAGACTATAAAGAAAAACCTAGTAAGTTAAAAAATAAGTTCAACATGTTAAATATTAATGATAATGTGCAAGAAGAATTATTCAGAATTCTTGAATCAAACAACTCGTCTGATTCTTTGGAAGATGATTTTTCTTCTTCATCTGATTCTTGCTATCAATCTGCTGATGATTCTTCTGATTCCCCTAATATTAAAATTGGTTGTAAAGATTCTTGTTGCAATGTTATTAAAACTATTAATGCTCTCACCAAGAGTGAAGAAGATGAAAAATTAATAATTCAACTGATAAATCAAATTCAAAACCCTGAACTACAAAAAAAATATTTGGATAGGTTTAATAAAAATTTGATAAGAGATGAAACTAGGAAAAAACCAAAATCTACTATAAGCTTTGAAGAAACTTTGGAAATATTCAATAAAAAGAAATCTAAAAAATTAATTGTTAATGATCTCCAACATGAAATTAACATTGTTAAACAAGAGATAAATGCATTAAAACATGAATTTAAAAGCATGAAAAGTGATTATAATAATCTCAAACAATAATTGATAATGTTAAAAATTGATAAAGACCTTAATAAATCCGATAATGAACAAGATGAGCACAGTGATGGAGTTGAATCCAGTCAACAGGCTCTTCTTTCTGATAAAGGTATTCCTGATACTTTCACTGATCCTCAACTTGCTTTTGTTAATAAAATACTTCCTCCAAAATGGTTTACAAAAGTTAAAATTGTTGTTTCTCCTGATTATCATTTCACTGTTATTGCTATGATTGATTCTGGTGCGGATATGAACTGTATCCAAGAAGGATTTGATTCCTTCAAAATATTTTGAAAAATCCACTGAAAGATTGGTTTCTGCTAATGGTTCCCAAATGAAGATCAAATATGAATTGAATAATGCTCATGTTTGCCATAATAATGTCTGTTTCAAGATTCCTTCTGTTCTTATTAAAAATATGACTGATAAAGTGATTCTTGGTCTGCCATTTATAAATGCTTTATACCCTTTTCTTGTTGAACATGATGGAATTACTACAGATCCTTTTGGACAGAAAGTAAAATTCAAATTTGCTTCAAAGTTTGAAATTAATATTGATAATCTGTCTTATAAGAAAATTTCTCCCATGAATGAACTTATTCAAGAACTAGTGATGAATTCTTGCCAATATTTCACTGATGATTTTAAAGGTAATTTTCATAATACCAAAATATTAAATACTATCAATTATTCTAACATTATCAATAATTCTTTGCAGGAATCGGACAATGATGCGTGGATAAATACCATTAATAAGTGAGATAATAATAATAATATTCATATTTATACCACTAATAAGTGGATTATTACGGAAAAGAAAAACAAGGGAAAAGATCCTACACAGGACTATTCTCAAAACAAAAGACTCCCAACAGGACCTTTTGCAATGCATGAAGGCGCATCTTCTGGGGTAAAACCCAGTGGATCAACATCCCTTCAGGGATATGTCCCAGCCAAAATGACATATTCCAGTGGTGACATGATAAGTGCTTTACAGAAAGTCTTATCTAGATCCTTACAATTTCATAATGGAGTCTATAGTGAATTACTAGATTCCACAAAATATATTCTTGATAATCTCTATGCTGCTTTTACTGGAAATAATCATTCCCTATTTGAAAAAACCCTCCAAGCTCTCGAAACCCATCTTGTTAATCTTACTGCTCAAAATGAAGCTTATATAAGCCACTATGCTAACCTTATTTCAAAAAAAAATCCTTGCTTCGGAAAATGACCTTGTTTCAAACCTTGTTCCAGGAAATATTTTTATTTCAGAAAATGAGGCTTTTAGAAGCCATCTTGTTGACCATCCAAATATTACAATTGATTCTTACATTAGTAAACTCTTTGGCAAAGAGGATATCCATTCAAAGGATAAAATGACTATAATAGGCACTGATAATGCTAGATTGAGTCTTAAGACCCAATCTATGATAAGAAGCGCTTTTGCCAACTTGCCATCAGATATACAATCCCGTATTCTGAGAAGCAAGGCTATGTTTAGGTCTTTCGACCTATGGTTCAAATGTTTTAAGAAACTTGTTACAACCACTATTCCTGATCCTGATGAATTAGATGAAGGTGATAATGTCTTTGTTCAGCTTGATTGGGAAGAACACTTTGGGAGTACTCTCAGAGTATATGAAAAGAAACACCCATTTCCTAGCCTCTTGATAAATTATGATGATGGTGCAATTGTTGCTAATGATTTAGATGATGATGATGACAAGGACCCTAACTGGCTTTCACAAATGTTTGAATATGACTTTATCAGATCTATAAAATTAACGAGCCATTATCAAGCTAGCCAACTCCCACAAATTATTCAGGATGCCATTAAAGAATTTAATAGTCCTTTTGTGTCCATCAGATGTTGGAGTACATTGCCAAAATGGGAAAGAGATAACTAGATGAACGTCCAGCCTTCAAAGCTTCTCATTCTCCTTAATGGTCACACTCACCAAGGGCCATGGTTTGAAGGAAATTCTCAATTATCCTTTGAAAATCCTTTTGCCCTTGTAGAATGTTGGAGAAATTGTTTCAATAACCAAATTATTAATGTTGCTCAGAATTTATGGAAAAATTATCATTGCATGGGAAGCACAGATAGGATTTCTGTCTTTGGTCCCAGACCATATTCTGATGCCATTGCTCATTTGCGGATTGCTGATCATTGTAATCCAAGGAGTCTTGTCATCTCGGGGAAAACTCCAACGTTTGAGCCAATTCTATATTGTGGATTCTGTAATCAGTATGCTATTTACCATGAGCATGAATGTGATTCCCCACAAGGCCCTTTTGATCCTTTTGATGGTTATCCATCTGATGCTCCCTCTACTGATTGATGAGTTTATTCCTGAGGTTACTACT
Organism: Quercus tomentella; assembly: GCA_028535165.1. NCBI lineage: Eukaryota > Viridiplantae > Streptophyta > Magnoliopsida > Fagales > Fagaceae > Quercus > Quercus tomentella. Next base: position 7,240,292 of record JAPQVY010000001.1, read on the forward strand.
ATTACAAAACTGATGCTACTTTATTTGTCTGGCTTGCACAAAAGCCAAAATATTTTATTGTCCTTCACAAATATGTTGCGGAAAATCCAGAACTAGTTCATGATACTCCGGATTCTGTGGAAGATTTTGATTCCCCTATTTGTCTAGCCTGCACAACAGCCAAAATTATTACAATATTCAAAATGCGTCTGAAAAGCCACAAGCCATGAAATGATGATATAAGAAGAGAAGAGATGATATGAAGTGATGCGTTTGACAAAGGTTTCAATAAAGCCAACAAAAGAGGTCATATTGAAGTCTTATATATATATATATATATTGATGATTATTCCTTTATAACTCCTAATCACTAATCAACATGAGTTTTAAAAAATTTTGTAATAGGACTTTATCATATGTACAAAATAAGCATAGATTTTTTTTATGTTTATTTTTTTTTTTAAATAAAGGATATTGCTGCTGTGTTCATCCTTATAAGAATTTAAGCATAGATTAAATTTTCATTATTTTTGACAATTTTTCTTTGATTCCTTTATAATTTATATATTGTGTTGGTTTAAATGAATTTTTTCTTAAGCTTTCAGAGGATTGACTTTAGATAAAATGTTCAACTTTTATACGCCAAGTATTGATTGTAAGTCTTATATGTGGAAAAAATAGAGATAAGAAATTAAGAATATGATCCATTTTGGTCGGCCTTAACTTGATTTGTCTAGACATCAATTTTCTCTCTTGCCAAAAGTCCGACTTATTTTAGGCGGAAGTTTCCTTGATTATTACTTGTATACAAAATCCCAAGATCATTAAATTGGAATAGGTCCTTTACTAACCTAACCAATTGGAATAGGATGAAATTTCTTCCCATTCACACTAAACGTTGTGTACACTCCAAATTTTTTCTGCATCTCATAATGATACGTTGTTGATAGGTATGATCCAAGACCAACATGATTGAGAGTTGTAATTGAGACTATGGCCCAGAAGCTTTACTATTCAATACTTTGTGAGAAAAATTAAACATTCATTTGATGTAATAGGAGACTATGGAATTTGACACTATATACACTGGGGTTTGTTTTTGATGTCGTGAAATTGCTGCAGGTACTAAAAACTTTAGTTTGATTAGTTGGCAAGTCATGTTCTTTAATCGTGAAAAGTCTATAATAGAAAACTTTTATTTTCCTACAATAAATGTTTTGGAGAGAAAATTGTTAGCTCCCTCATCCCTTTGGGACCTTCCTATTTATACAAAGGAAAAATGGTCCAATATTCCTAAGTGTGACTCAGTTACATGGAATTTTTGTGCAATTGTGCCTAGATTTCTTTTAAAAAATTAATTATAATTTTAAACTCTAATTTGGTGATTTTTTATGATTTTTGTGATTTGATTTTGATTCAATAAAGAAATATTAGCCAAAAAAAAACAAAGCTAGAGCTATTAAAGAAATGTGTACCTTTAGATTAGCAATTATAGATCGCTAATGCTGCATTGTCATTTGTGGTTATGGTATGAATAAGCGGTATGTTGTTTGGGCGACTGATTGAGGCAAAGCAATTAACCATATTAAAAGGAATTAGCAACTTTTTCTTTCTCCTTTACCATTTGTGGTACGTAAATGCCTTTTTCACATATGCTCAAGTGAAGTACCCATCAGGATTTCCCTTAATTATGATAAACATATTAATTTTTTTTTTTTAAAAGAAGTTCTATATTTATTAAATGATATATATATATATATATATATATATATATATATATATATATATATATATATGCCAAGGGCCATGTAGCTGAATTGGCGCATCCCCATACATAAAGTGTCTGGGGTTTAAGGGAGAAAAAATTCAAATTACCGGGTTAGCAACATATTATAATTATTTCTTAATAAATAATATAGAGATATATATTGTTTTCCTTGAGCTAAAGCAGTTGCGATGGAACTGTGGAGTGGATGGTTTTTTTTTTTTTTTTTTTGTCCTTGGATATTTTTGATTGTTTCAAATGAGTAATGGCTCCTCTTAGGCTCCTAAAATTTTTGGTTTATTGATTTTGCTATCAACAACTTTGATTCTTCTTTACCTAATAAAGTTTGGAATTTTTTGTAAGTACATTTTTTCTTCAAAAAAATGAATATAAATCTCCCTTCATGTTCATGCTCATGTTAATGTTCATATTTGTATCTTTTGCAATACTCAATAGATTGTTTACTCATTTTGTGAATTATCAATTGTAGTTAAAAAAAAAAAAAGTATAGACATAATACTATTCAATTAAACTAACGTGAAAAATTAAATCTATTAGATTAAAAAAATGGACAAGAAAATGAAAATTTCACAAAAAAATTCTTAAATAGAATTAAAATAATTTTTACTCAATATTGTTTATCAAGTGATCATGTACTAACTAACAACATTCCAATCATTACGTGCATAACAGTGTGATGAAATGGTTGTTCAGTTTATTTAAGAAATGTGATCTAGCTAATAGAAATTAAAAAAATACAATAAATTTCATGTGTAGTCATGAATTATACCTTTAGGAATATCTTATGCATTTTATGTGTTTTATTTTATATAAATGTATTTCATAAAATTAACAAAATTTATCATAAAACCCTTCATTTTATTTTTTTAAAATCACTACATAAAAATGAAAGAAGTTTCTTTCCCCAAAAAAATGTTCTCCAGTCATAATATTTACCAAAAAAAATCTTGCAATGCATAAGCCAATAACCAGTATATATATATATATATAAAATTAAAGTCAAAACTGAGAGAAAATCTAATTAAATTATAAACTGGATTCCAATTGTTGTCTAATTTGCACCATGTGTCCAATTTAAGGTCTAAAAAAAAAAAAATTTGATTCCAAATACCGATGGACTCACCATTCCAAATACATTGCTATATACTAACTTCTTTTTTTTTGTTATGAGATAGTTTTTTTGATGAGATAGTGGCTCCTAAAAAAGGGCCATATATGAGACTATGATTTCATGAACAACATGTAATTTTAAATAGAGTGATGGTAGGTTGCAATACATATACATATATATATATATAGCCAAAACTGAGAGAAAATTTAATTAAATTCTAAATTGGAGTCTAATTTTGCGCCACGTGTCTCATCTAATTTTTAAATTTGTGTGTCAAGTGAATTATTAGATGCAAAAATCAAAAAGTCTAAATCCAATTAGATTCTAAATTGAATTTTAATTGAAGTTCAATTTTGCGCTATATATCCCATCTAATATTTTAATTTTTGTAGCAAGTGAATTATTTCGTACAAAAATCGAAGAGTCTAGATCTAATCAGATTCTAAATTATATATATATATATATATATATATATATATAATTGTGATTGTTTTTAAATAGACATGTGCATATGCACGATGTTACACACTACTTTTATTAAATGAATGTATCACCTTTAAACACAAAATAGAAAAATAATTAGGAAATTGATTTATTACCTTGTTTACATGACACGAATTATATTCATTAACATGTTAGTTTACAAGATTTTTATAATATAATTGGTAATAACTTTAACTTCTTAAAAAAATGATAATGTAAAAAATTGACATTTGGCTTTTTTTTTTTACAATTTTCATTTTAAAATTAGGTAAATAGTATGTTTCTTAGATGATATTCATGAGCACTTTAACTAAAAAGTCAAGACTTAAACCCCATTTGGTTGCCGAGAAAGTAGAGGAAAAGAAAAGAAAAGAAATTTTCAATTTTTGCTAATAAAATGACATCTCATTTACTTATGGAGATGCAATTAATATATTTTCAAATATTTTATTTTATTTTATTTTATTTTCTAATTAAGGGCACGTAATAATTCAAAGGATATCTTAGATGACATAAAAATATTATTTTGATATTAATGTTAGATACATCAATTCTTTTCATGTACCGCTTAATAATAAGGATTATTTTGACACAATACCAAAAGTTTAGAAACAAAATTGACACATTTAAGATGTTAAAAACCATTTTGATACATAGTACAAGTGTTAAAGACTAAAACGGTAATTAAACATGTTTTTACATATTTTTATTAAAGATTAAATTCTATAAGGATGTGATTTAAAACCCAAGTTTTACACCCTGCAATTCCAACATGCCACATCATCTTATCACGTATTAAAGAATAAAAACAACTACACTCAATCAATTATAATACTCATCTGAAAATTCAACCAAATTGGAAGTTTATTAAGATGTAATTAATTGTGGTATGATATACTGAATTTTTAAGTAAAAAGCTGATGCGGCATCTCTTATTGGATGATGTAAAACATTAATTTTATACCCCATTCTTACCAAATTCAAACTCTTTTTATTAATATCCTAAAAACCCTTTTTTTTTATTAGCTAAATTTGGAAACTAATATCCTGTTTGGTTGTAAGGGAGATGAAAAAGAAAGAAGGGAGGAAAAGTAAGGGAAGAAGAGAGAGTTGTACATAGAAGAGAGAGTTGTACATAGAAGGACTGCATTAAACAATTTCTTCAAAAGATAGGTCTTCTTTGAAAAAATAATGGGACCGCATGAAGAATTGTGCTAAGAAAATTTTTAGAACACAAACTTTTCTCAAAATTATGGGTTGTGAGAAAAGTATGAAACTTCATCAAAAAAGAAAAAAAAAGTATGAAATATTGGCGAATCGATCAAATTGTGTATTCTCACTTTTTAATAGAAAACTGAAAAGCGAAAACGCTTGGGACCATCACAGCATATATTAATATAGAAAAACTTAATGAAATAGGTAAAAAAAGGCCAAATGCAATAGAGCGCCACTTGACAAGACCTCATACACTCCGTATGAAGTCTCTGCTTTTATATATATATATATATATATATATATATATATTGATTAATTGATTGATTGAGTATTATTATTATTATTATTATTATTATTTCATGGGACCCATTATTTTAATTATTGACTTGCCATGAATTAGAGAAATGAACATGACAAGGAAAGAACTTTGGGATGGTGTGGGGGACAAACTGTGCTTTTTCTTTTCCTTTTTGGTGAAAGAAAATCTAATTAAACAGAACTACGAAATATAAAGTTTTGGGTGTGAAATACCCATAGCATCTGAAAATAAGAGATACATAATAAAGAGAGGGGGTGCAAATACAAAATAAAACTACCACTACTACAAGGTCCTCCCTTTGCCAAAAGGTTTGCGTACTGATTTCCTTTGCGGTAAATGTGGTTGATGTGAGTTTCCTCAAAAGACTGGAGTACGGACCTACAATCAGAGATCAAGGCACTACAAGGGTGATATGAATCATATAAAGCATCATGCGCAATGTAAGGATTGTGACTATAACTTTTGCATCTAGCTCATCAATGAATCATATAAACTGTGATTTTTTCTTATGATATTATATATGGACAAACTACTTTCAAATAGAGAGTTACCATTAAAATCAAATTTTTTGGGGAGCTCTGGGAGGGCAATTGCCACCTCTCGCTCTCTGGCTCCGACATTGGCCATGGCCCTTGTGAAACAACGACTAAGAGCACTCACAGCAGTGGTGCTATATAGGTATAATGCTATTTTTTTAGCTCTCAACCACAAAAATTCATCATGCAACAGTGGAGCTAAATCTAAAAAGATTTAGCTCCTCAGCTACAGTGCACATCTAAAAATAGATGTGCACTGTAGCTCACAGGTAAAAAAAAAAAAGAATTTTTTATTATACTCTCTCTCTCTTCTCACGTTAAATAATCATTTCCCATTTTCTCTCTCCGGATTCACCTCTTTCTTCTTTCTTCCTCCACTTTCCTCATCTTCTCTCTTCTTCCTCCACCGCCAGCCCAGCTTCGACCCATAACCGGCGCCGACCCATCTCGTCGATCTCCCCACCCATTCCGCCAACAAACCCATCTCGCCGATCAGACCCAGCCCAGCTTCGACCCATCACCGGCGCCGACCCATCTCGTCGATCTCCCCACCCATTCCGCCAACAAACCCATCTCGCCGATCAGACCCAGCCCAGCTTCGACCCATCACCGGCACCGACCCATCTCGTCGATCTCCCCACCCATTCCGCCAACAAACCCATCTCGCCGATCAAACCCAGCCCAGCTTTGGTATTTTTTTTTTTTTTTTTTTGCATTGGGTGAATTTGATTGCCGTGGTGTGGGTGTTGCCTGGTGGGTCGGGTGGGTGTGGGCTTGGTTGATTTTTTTTTTTCTTTGTTATGGGCTGTGGTGGTGGTGGTGGTGGTGGTGGTGGTTGTGGGTGTGGCTGATGGTAGAGTGGGTTTGTTTTGTGGTGCTGTGTTGGCGGTGGTTGTGCCGCGTTTTGTGGTGCTGTGAGTTTTTTTTTTTTTTTCCTTCCTGTAGACTGGTGGTGGTGGTGGTGGCTGTGGATGTGGCTGATGATAGAGTGGTTGTGGTTGGTGCTGTGATTGTTTTTTTTGGAGTAAGATATATTATTTTATTGTAGTGGTTATATTATTTTATTGTGATGTGTATATTATTTTATTGTGTTGAAAGCTAAAATAGATTCACTGCTACAGTATGTGTGTAGGTAAAATAGATAAAGTGACTTTTTGTGTAGCTAAATAGCTAAAATTTTGCCTCCACTGCTTTGAATGCTCTAAGTAAGACAAAGTACGACTGAGAGGAAAGGACATCAAATAAGAAGAAAAGTAGCTCTCACTTCCGCATTAATTGATGCTACCTACTCAGTATTGACAACAACCAACATTGAATGCAAATGACATCTCTAGACAGGGATCGAGTCAGGAATTTTTGTTTGGAAGGACCAAGTTGTAACACTAATATATTTATCAAGACAAGCCCATACATTCACATAAATACACATGCTTTTTTTTATTATATACACAAACTTTTTTATTTGATAAGTTATATATATACACACACCCAACAAAAAAAGAGCTTAATATTTTCAATCAAAATTATGTTTGATGGCTATCTTTCATAAAATTAATAAAATACATTTTCACAATTTTCATAGGGAAATTATTAAAAAGTTTCATTTTCTATAAAAATTATCAAATTTTATACTAATGTAAGTAAAATTATTCAATTGAACTAATGTAATTTTCAAAAACAAGAATGATCCAAAACTTGGAGGAACAAATTAGGCTCCAAACATATTTAAAACTATTTTTCTTTGACCCATTATGTGGCAACTAAAGAGACATTTCATGTGTAGTTGTAGTGATAATAATTTTTTAATGAGTCAATGACTTGTTAATTGTCACATAACAGGTTGAAAAAGATAAATTCAAACATGTTTGGTGCCAAACTTTTTCAAATATTTAACAGATATAAAAGCACATTTTACAATAAAAAATAGAATTGCGAAAAATAAAGTTATCTCTATAACTATTAGACCAGTTATTTTTTTTAAAGTATCATTGGACTAATTCAAATATTTGGGGGGGCCAACTCTTATTTTTGTAGACTAAATTTTGAAAACATTAAAATAATTATATATATATATATATATATATTTTAAAAAATTTCAAAATTTTGGGGGGGCCAACATGGCTCCGCCCATGTCTCTAGAAACAAAGAAGTAGAGAGTCAAGCCCACCCATTGTTTGCTGACCTAACAACAATGAGGGTAATTTGATGGTAATTCGAACTTGAGAAATACTAAATGGAGAGAAAAGAACAAGTTTAGAGAGAGACATACAGGAAAAGAAAAGTGATAGAATATTAATGAGAGCAGAAACACGAGCAAAAGAGGGAAAAACTCTCCTTAGTATTGTAAGCCTTGGGCTTTTCTTGAATGAAACTTTCTAAAAAAAACCATTAAATTCATTGTGCTAAGTTAGATTAGGTTAGACAAAGACCAAGTAGTTAAGTTTTAATTTACATATAATGCGGATATATCTTTGTATAAGCAGGAACCTTACCATCAAGTTACATATTCTTTATGATTCTCAAAAAAAAAAAAAAGTTATATATTCTTTATGTTGTTAACACTTGTGTCGAATTCATATTAATAGGATATCATTAAATATTCCATATATAGATTAATGATGTTATTAAATATTCCATCTGTAGATTAATCTTTTATGCCTATTTTTAAAAAAACAATAAACTTGAAATCTAAACTTTTATAGTTGAGATATCTATCAATTTCTCATTGTCTTGAAACTTTGAATAATATAATTTAATGGTGGATTTGCCAAAATATAGATCCAATAAAAACTTATTAAGTGTTTTACATTGCTAAAAAATTAACCGCACGTGTAATTTGAACCAAGATTGTAATAGCTTAAATTGGTGCTATGTCAATCATTAAGAAAAAATAATGTGGTAAATGCATTTATTTCATATATTGATTATACATAGGTGGTGCGCTAATAATTATTTATGTAAAAATGAATTTTCAGTGTTGTTTTTTTAAAAATTTATATAAGAAACAATTGATTATTATTATGATATTCTTGCTTGAATTTAATTACTTTAACAATGATGAGGGTTTGCCAAATCTCTGCTTTAGCCTTTAGCTCAGTGATCATCGGGTTCTCTGGAGGGTTAGTTTTAGTACTCTCATATGCATGAAACTAGGAGTTCAATTCAAGCCCACCAATATAGGATTGGGCTTATTAGTGTTCAATGCTCCATACTTCCATTCAAGGCTTAATATCATTTTTAGCCTAGCAGCTTAATCATACTTCTTATTCTTCTTTAGTAAGAGGCCTCAGATACAACGTATGGTACAAAATTTGTGGGATTTGGTCCATTAGGATTTTAAAAAGCGACAATAAATAAAGAGAAAACATTAGGTCCGGAGCTGGCGTAAAACCAGTGTTTTACGCCAGCCAATGAGACCATGCCACATCAGCTCCACTTAAGTCAACAGTATAACCTCCAAAAAAAAAAAACATTTCACGCTCACAGCTTCCTCTCTTCTCATCTCTTCCTCCACGCCATTCCTCTCTTCTCATCTACTCAATCAAAATCCAACTCTCATGAACATTTACCATGATTTAAGAAAACCTCAAAGTGTATCAGACAAGAATCACTATACCAAAAGACAATGACAGAATCATATCTAAACTAAAAGCCATAAGAACAGCAAAAGAAAGAGAACCCCTCCCAGAGCTCAGAAAAGCTCAATTAGAGATGAATTTACAGAGCAAAATCCCTCCCTCTGGCCTCACCAACAACAAGCCTCAGTACAATCACCAGATGGTTTTCGGACCTTGCTCCTTCTGGAAGCTAACATAGAAATGACGCACACCAACAGTATAATCACCATGACAGCCCAAACCCAGTAAACCCATGCCTTGTTCTTCTTCATCTGATTGGCATGGTAAAGACTGTTAGTTCCACCACTGATAAAGTGACCAGCATTGGCCACATTCTCTTTAATATCATCCATCTTTTCTCCTTGTGTCTCAACCAGAACAGCCATGTCAAGGAAAATCTGATGAAGCTTAGTCAAGCTTCTCTAAATATCCATCAAAGCCTCATGCCTCTCTTTACTCCTCAAATCTAACTCAGTATTCCCTTCAAACAATTGAACTTTCACAGACCCTGAAATCATCTTGTCAATCACCTCCTGACTCGGTACTTCACCGGTTGCCGTGTAGTACCTCCTTTTGAGATCTTCCTTATGAACATACACTCACCCTCCGTTCTCATCAAAAAGGAAATGCTCAAAATTTGAAACTTTCCGATGAAGCAAACAAAAAATCCGAACACCCAATTCGAAATCCAAATTGGGGAAAAGGGAAAATCATGAAAAACAAACCTTTGGATCGTGGCTCACGGCGGCTCCGGTTTGTTTCCAAGCTCCACGCACAGCTCCGGCAAAATCTGTGGAGGTGAGCTCCGGTGGGCGATCTGTGTGGCGGTGGTGGAGGTCGACGTGAAGGAAGAGATAAGAACTGCGATCTGTGTGGCGGTGTGTGTGGCGGTGGTGGAGGTTCGAAGTGAAGGAAGAGATGAGAAGAGAGGAATGGCGTGAAGGAAGAGATGAGAGGAGAGGAAGCTGTGAGCGTGAAATGTTTTTTTTTTTTTTTTTTAAAGTTATACTGTTGACTTAAGTGAAGCTGACGTGGCGTGGTCTCATTGGCTGGCGTAAAACATTGGTTTTACGCCAGCTCCGGACCTAATGTTTTCTCATAAATAAATAAAGCAATTATAATCATATTCGATCATTTCTTTATATTTTAGGTAAGTTTATAACTATATTATTGGGTAGTTTGTGTAATAACTCTGCTCACTTTATCCTCATTTAGGATTGCAGGCAATTGATGAAACAAATCCCAAGCGTAAAGATTATGCACTGTTACTGAGAGGCGAACCAGTCTGCAGACAAACTAGCTAAGAATAGAGCAGATTAACAACAGGATTTTATGGTTTTCACCAATCCGCCTACGATATCATTTCATTGATGTATTATGATTCAGTGAGTTTGTTCTATAAGAGACTTTGTCTTATCTCTTCTATTTAATTTAATGCAATGCAATCCTTTTTCTACACCCAAAAAAAAAAAAAAAAAAACTATATTATATATGTGTTGTTCATCTCTACGTACTTACCAGGATCGGCACTAGACATTTTTGGGCCTAAGGCAAGAATTAAAATGAGGTCTTCTTTATATTTATGTATTAATTAAATTAATATTTATTTAATATTTTTATATTATAATATATTTAATTTAAAATCTATTTTTCTTACCTTTTTAGATGCAAATTAACTAATTAAATTTTTGTATTCAAGTTCTTCTAACATCTCATTTTTAATTGATAATATAGTTAATCCACTTAATCTTTCTTGGGACATTGTCGATCTTAGATATGATTTTATTAATTTTAATTTTGAAAAACTTTTTTCTACAGAAACAACTATAACAAGTATTGTTAATAAAATTCTATAAGCAATGCATGTATTTGGAAATGAATCTAACTTTTTCATATAATTTAGTATGTCGATTGGAGTATATTCTTTTATTTGTAAAATTTCTCTTAAAACTTTTAACTCTGAAAATAAATCTAAATCATCAATATCATAATAAACATTATGTTTGAGAAAAGATTCAAGATTAAGACAATATTTTTGCAAACTATCATCATCTAGTGATTTCAATTTCATGAAGTTAAATAGAAAACCTAAAATATCTTCATATATGTGAAATTGTTCAAACCTATTCTCAATTGAACTAACTGCCTTATCTACTATATATAAGAAACAGTAATATGAGTAAATTTTAGGGATTTGAGATTTTTGATTTGTTTTTGTGGGGTCCGAAATCTGAGGTCCCAGCCCACTTTGTATTAAGGGCCCAAAGCCCAAGCCAAGGAGCCCAATTGTCAAGGACGCGGAATGGAAACTCCTAGAAGGCACAAGGATGTGGCCGAGGAGCCCTGCTGCTGAGGACGTATGATGAAAGCCCCTTAGTGGCCCAAGAATGTGGCCGAGGACGATCTCACGCTCAATGCCTCACAAAGCGCCTGAAGAAAAGGACAAACTTAGTACAAGAACAGTACAACGAGAAAGCTGCCAACGCCATAATGTGGAGCCCAGTGCCTGACAAGCCCATACTCCATACCATGCTATCCAGCTTTTCCCAACCACTCTGATGTGAGGATTGACAAGACGCGTAACCACCCCAACCAAGGAGAAACGGACACGTAGGTGAAGAATGGGAAGGAAATACTAGTATAAAAGGGAAGCTCGTAGCATTGACAAAGGGGAGGCCCAGGAACCATGAAAAGGGGGAGGAAGGAACTCATAAGGAGGAGGGATGACAAGGACGAGACACTCCTCGGACTAATTCCGAGGAGATAGATCCTCACACCATTTTCGTGTAAGGCTTAGCCATACAGGCCGAACCCACCTTCATATGGGCTTCCATGAAAATCCCGACCGAACCGTCGCCCAACGACCAAAGTCCAGCCTTTCCAAACCCACTCTCTACAAATTGTATTGTTCGGGCCCTTTCACATACGAGCCCATTCCTGGGTCGTTAAAAATTGTGACCTTACAATTGGCGCCGTCTGTGGGAAGGCTTGCGCGTTGGCGCAGGTGGCGGTGGAGTCAACTCTCTAGCAAGCAGAGGTTCGCGGAGTTTCCTCCGTCTCCGGCGACATGCAGTTGTTGCTTTGACATAAACTTCTGCTAGGGGCTGCGCCTCGCAGTGACAACGGCGCGGACAACTCTAGGGGCTTCTGGCCTCAAGCCGGCTTTCCCCGCCCTGGTCTAGGGGCTTACGTTCGAAAATAAAAAAAAAAGAAATCTCATAAGTTTTGGACAGAACCAAGGCCTTGCATGGTCCTCGGACTCAAGCCTATGGGGAAACCAAGTACAAAAGAAAAATCTTATAAGTTTTGGACAGAACCAAGGCCTTGCATGGTCCTCGGACTCAAGCCTATGGGGAAACCAAGTACAAAAGAGAAATCTCATAAGTTTTGGACAGAACCAAGGCCTTGCATGGTCCTCGGACTCAAGCCTATGGGGAAACCAAGTACAAAAGAGAAATCTCATAAGTTTTGGACAGAACCAAGGCCTTGCATGGTCCTCGGACTCAAGCCTATGGGGAAACCAAGTACAAAAGAGAAATCTTATAAGTTTTGGACAGAACCAAGGTCCTGCATGGTCCTCGGACTCAAGCCTATGGGGAAACCAAGTACAAAAGAGAAATCTCATAAGTTTTGGACAGAACCAAGGCCTTGCATGGTCCTCGGACTCAAGCCTATGGGGAAACCAAGTACAAAAGAGAAATCTCATAAGTTTTGGACAGAACCAAGGCCTTGCATGGTCCTCGGACTCAAGCCTATGGGGAAACCAAGTACAAAAGAGAAATCTTATAAGTTTTGGACAGAACCAAGGCCTTGCATGGTCCTCGGACTCAAGCCTATGGGGAAACCAAGTACAAAAGAGAAATCTCATAAGTTTTGGACAGAACCAAGGCCTTGCATGGTCCTCGGACTCAAGCCTATGGGGAAACCAAGTACAAGAAGGAAATCTCACAAGTTTTGGACAGAACCAAGGCCTTGCATGGTCCTCGGACTCAAGCCTATGGGGAAACCAAGTACAAAAGAGAAATCTCATAAGTTTTGGACAGAACCAAGGCCTTGCATGGTCCTCGGACTCAAGCCTATGGGGAAACCAAGTACAAAAGAGAAATCTTATAAGTTTTGGACAGAACCAAGGCCTTGCATGGTCCTCGGACTCAAGCCTATGGGGAAACCAAGTACAAGAAAGAAATCTCACAAGTTTTGGACAGAACCAAGGCCTTGCATGGTCCTCGGACTCAAGCCTATGGGAAGACCAACTACTTAAAAGAAAAACTGTTACATGAACCTTAAAATCCATCCGAGGAGAACCCCCCGTTAACAGTTGGGTTAATCCCTAAACTGCACGGATTCCCCAGTCTACCCTCGGATCCCCGATACCAAAGGGATTGATGCAATATAGTGCAATATATTACCCAAAAACACAATCGAAGTTCCTCGCTACTCGGCTACCCTCTCGGACGAATTATTCAGAGTTCATCGTTCTCGGACATTTGTTTTGCATGTATCGCTCAGTGCTCAGCCATTACTCCGGCTAGTTTCAAGAGTTTAATTTGTTGAGAATTACCATTGTGATACTTGATAACATCGATAAGTTTAAACTAGTAGGAATTGATTTTGAGGCATTTTTCTGCTCCAAGTATTATTAAAGACGAGCGTATATTTAATGTTCATGCACTAAGTAGTTGTTGCAGAAAAGAAAAGTATTTAGAAAGAAACAAACTCATCTTTTATTAAGACAAAGAAATAGTACAGTGTACAATGAAAAGTTGAAATAAGCTTATACTAAAACTAACTACATAAGCGAAAAAAAAAGACACAAGGGAGCGAAGGAAAAGCCGAAGAAGAGGTGCAGACGAGAGACATGCTGCCATTCCAAAATTTTGTCTAAGGAGACCATTCCTCAATACTTTTACATGTCTATAACTCAGGCAGCAAAAGAGCCCAACTTCGGGCTAGCACCGTTGAAGAAAAGGTGCAGGGAGCCGGAGGTTGATGAGCCTCCACATAACCGCACCTGCGATAGAGCAGGAGGCGCTGATGGCGGAAATTCCTTCTTCTGACATACCAAAAATCTGGCATGACCAGAACCTGCTTCGGATTTTGGCTGAAAGAGAGAATAGAACCATCTTCCCCCCGTCAAAACGGGGGACTGGCTTGAATCTGTGCCTCCCCTGTCCAGGCCACACCACCTTTAGTCTCGGGAGGACCCGGTGCCTCTGTGGCGGGTGTAAATCCTTTACCCCTATCCGTGTCCCAAACATATTGCACAAAGGGTGGATAACACTGAATGTGAAAGAAGAAGTATGATTCTGAAGGGGACAGGAGAGTTCATGTGCAGGTGGAGTGACTCCCTACCCTATTTATACACAGAAGTAAACCGATGGCATTTAATTCATGCAAATTTCCAAGGAAGGTTACGGACAAAGCAGACTCGGCTCAATTTCCAACCTCATCCTCAGCCGTAGGATCTGAAGATCCTCGTGAAGGCGCGCCTCGAGTACCGAAATGTCAGAGGACTCCGCGTGAGCGAAAAATAAAGGAGTGGCCCTTATCTTGACACGCCTCCCATGTAAATGAAAAAATACAAATAATAGTGGAGTACTGGATTTGAGCGAGCCATAATGTGGGCCTAACGTCACCAAAACCCCCCTCCCCAACTAAAAAGTCGGGCAGCAGGATTTTGAGGGGCTATTGTGGGGCCCGAAATCTGAGGTCCCAGCCCACTTTGTATTAAGGGCCCAAAGCCCAAGCCAAGGAGCCCAATTGTCAAGGACGCGGAATGGAAACTCCTAGAAGGCACAAGGATGTGGCCGAGGAGCCCTGCTGCCGAGGACGTATGATGAAAGCCCCTTAGTGGCCCAAGAATGTGGCCGAGGACGATCTCACGCTCAATGCCTCACAAAGCGCCTAAAGAAAATGACAAACTCATTACAAGAACAGTACAATGAGAAAGCTGCCAACGCCATAATGTGGAGCCCAGTGCCTGACAAGCCCATACTCCATACCATGCTATCCAGCTTTTCCCAACCACTCTGATGTGAGGATTGACAAGACGCGTAACCACCCCAACCAAGGAGAAACGGACACGTAGGTGAAGAATGGGAAGGAAATACTAGTATAAAAGGGAAGCTCGTAGCATTGACAAAGGGGAGGCCCAGGAACCATGAAAAGGGGGAGGAAGGAACTCATAAGGAGGAGGGATGACAAGGACGAGACACTCCTCGGACTAATTCCGAGGAGATATATCCTCACACCATTTTCGTGTAAGGCTTAGCCATACAGGCCGAACCCACCTTCATATGGGCTTCCATGAAAATCCCGACCGAACCGTCGCCCAACGACCAAAGTCCAGCCTTTCCAAACCCACTCTCTACAAATTGTATTGTTCGGGCCCTTTCACATACGAGCCCATACCTGAGTCGTTAAAAATTGTGTCCTTACAGTTTTAATTTGTTATTGTTTTGTGGTTAATTTTTTAGATTGAATTTGTATTTTATCTTATTGAATTTTGGTTTTGATCACATGGATGTACCAAATTTTTTGAGTTTCATTTTAAACTAATTTTTTACCTTTTTTCTACTGCTCCTTTTACAAATTTTGGAAACTCCTTTTCACTTGGGGCTTAGGTAATGGCCTAAGGACAAGGCTGGTACTTACTATAGTTATGACATTATATATATATATATGCATGCATATCCCAAGCCGGCCGTGTGCAGCTTCAAGATGAATCCTCTGGCAAAATACGATGATTTGACAAATATCCATAGCCTATCATGGGGCACATCAATTGTCAGCTGGCATTGGCAAAGGTGCAGAAGCTAAGGTAAACACTTTTATTCCTAATCATCAACACCCAACCTTATCGAAGATGCCATAGCCAGCACAGTCAATTTTTTTTCACACAACAAAGAATGATTGATCGAGGTGCTCTCAACTCTCTCAAGTGCTGTCTACATCTTCCAACTAATGCCAGGTCGGTCCATCCCCATATAAATATTTGAGAGACAATAATAAGAGCAGCGCACGATTGATTGCATACAAAGTGGGATATGCGTAATATATGCATATATATGTATATTTATGTGGCTCCACAACATCATCGATCAACCAACTTGGCAACTAATTTAAGATGGTACAATAATTCTTAATTATTATTCCTTTACCTTTTGACGTGCACCAACTAAGTTGTTATCTCATTGGGTCTCCAATTTTTTTTCGTAATGGAAGGGCATGCTAGCTAGCCGCTAGTGCTCATTGTTCTTTGATAACTGTAAACAATAAAAGCCATTGATTATTGAAGCCAAGAATGCCAATCCAAGTTTTCTCCTACCAATGTACTTCGAATCTATAAAAGTTGGAATATGCCCCCTATATTTTGTATGCATTGCATTGCATCAAAATTGGAGCTCGCTAATATTCAGGTTTGATAAAGGTAGATTTCTCTTTGTTACCGCTACTGCACATGGAATCCATTTAAACGATGTAGTACCCAAAAAAAAATATTTTGAGAAATATCTATTCTTTTAGACTAATGTAATTCAATTATTTTATACTTACCAAGTTATTATAGGGAGGGATTTCATGTGAGTAATCTCAAGACACTGACAAGAGGTTACAAATTTAGAATCTCATGAATATCATGAGACTTTAAAAAACCACCAAGTCAATCTCTTGGAGTTTTTCTAAAATTATTAATACAATGAAAGTATTTAATGTTTTTTCTCTCACAAGATTGATGAATTTTTAATAATTTTTTGTGTTATGTATTGTCTATGAATTATCCACTAATTAGAAATCACCCTGCAATTTTTCATCATAAATGGAGATATATATATATATATATATATAAGCACAACAAAATACTAATTGAGTTACAGGACTTTTAAAATTAAAATAAACATCTTTAATTCTTAGAAGCCTTGGCAAATAGTTGAGTTACAATACTTTTACAAATAATTTATTTGACCTCTATATATCCTTAGTTTTACAAGCCTTCCAATTTACCAAACTTTCTTAGAAGCCTTGACACTTGACAGTGCCTTTTCTAACAGTGTAAAAAAAATGTTGGAAACTGAGGGTTTGGTACACCATTCAAATATATATTTTCAGTTTTTAAACAATATTACATGTATTTTTATACATTTTTTCATCCACACGTATTTTCATACATATTTTTAAACAACAAAACACATATTTTCAAACACATATACCAAACACCCTCTAAAAAGTTCATGGGAATTTTAAATGAACAATAAACTTGCAGTTACCCTTATTGTTATGACACGCCGTTATAATTGACTCTATATTTAGTATAACTCTTCTAGAATTTTTAAGATAATTCTTAAAATGCTATAATTATTTTATGATTAAATTAATGTGGTAACATTAGTATTTAAAATGGATATCAAAATAATATCAAGCAAATTAATATTTATGGTTGGTCTTATAATAAAGTTATAGGTGAGATTTAAAATCTAAATTTCTTATTCGATGATAACAAATTTTATTAATTGAACTAACTTGAACCCTATAATATTTATTTTAATATTAATGATATAATAAAACTTCAACTATTTATTTAATAATGATAAATTATCATAGAAGAGTTAAAAAAGATCTCAATCAAGCTCATAGGATATTTGAAATTGTGAACACATGAATGGTCATGCATAGGGTGATGAGTACTGCAGCTGTGGTCCACTTATTGGAACAGTGTACTTCAACTTCAACAAATTAGTGCATCCTTCTATGCCACTCGGAAAGTAGAGAGCACATTCATACACTGATTATAGTGTAGCACGAATCATATAGACCCATGCTGGCTCCAATCTGACACTGCTAAGTACACCAATAAATGTGGCTCCCCATTTTCACGTGCCTTACTTTGACCTGCCCTTCTTGAGTAGAGGACTTGTGTTCTCTAGATCTTTTCATTTTTATGGCTTAATTTATTTTATTTTTTTAATAGTGATATTATGTTTGATTAGATATTTTAAGTATCATTATTTAAGTATTATGAAAATATGTGTGGATTAAAAAATATTGTGAAAATATATATTTCATTGTTTAAACATATGTATTAAACACCTCCTAATTTATTGAACAGCAAAAAAAAAAAGCAAAAATCTCGACATTCTTGCGATCTTCGAATAATTCTTAAATGCTTTCAAGAAAAAATAAATATCATTTCACTTAAGAATTTTCCGCAATCTACATCATCCTTAAAACCCATGTAATTCCTAAACTCACTCTGCCCTGCCAAAATCTATAATTATAGTAGGTCCCACTAGCTCATCACACTCATTAATCTTAATTTAGTTCCTAAAGTTGGCAGAGTTTGTAATTAAAAATTGCATTCCACTTGAACGTTATAACTGAAAAGGCATAAAAATTGTCTTTTTCTTCGTGTGATTTGATAACATCATATGACAAAACTGTTTAAAAAAAGAAAAACCAAGGTTATAAAACAAGAATGCCGTGTCAAGTCACAGAATAAAATTTATAAATTTTTATATAACCGTTGATTTAGTAGATTACATTGGTGTATGATAAAAGTGAAATCTACAGTAAAAATATATGTAAAAGTGATTTCATATAAATCATAATTTGTTAACTTATTGATGAAAGAAAAAATATTTTCTAACATCACTCATTAGACGATAACAGAAGGATAAAGTTATCATGAATAGGTTAAATTTCATACAAGAAAATGAAAAGGACAAAGTTACAGTGAATTATTCTTCATAATAATAATAATAAATATTATTATTATTATTATCATTATAGATGATTGCAAGATGGAAAATTGCTAAAAGTATTATAAATTTTGCAACAAAATGCTTACATACTGTGTGACAATGACTGCAATTAATTCTACTTTAACAATATATTAAAAATCTTCATTACTTTTTAGAAAAAATGTTAAATTGATCATAAATTTTTATGACAAAAGGCTTACAAAGTTAATACATCAATGGATGGGATTAGTGCCAGTTAAACAACATAATAAATGAATATTTGAAATATTCTTTTATTATTAACGATTCATCAATTTGTAAGACTTTTGTGATGAAATTCGTTGCATTTTTAGTATGACGTTTACTTTTTGTATTGACCAACTTGTAAGGTTTATTTAACAAAATTTTGTAATATTTATCTTTCAAGATTAAGATTATATATATATATATATAATATTATTATAATGCTATATTATTTAAAGTTTTAAATGACACGTAACTAAATTTATTTTTAAATTTAACAATATATATTCTAAATCATTAAATGGATGCATATAAAATGCTACTTAAAGGCCAAGGGCATTGTAGTTCAACTTACACTTTTTTGTAGGGTTCAAATTTATTCCCCCATCTATCCAATTTATATATATATATATATATATTAAGCTTTAACTAGCTGGTACCAATGCAATGCACAATAAATTTTAACACAATATGTCTTTTTAATCTTTATTATTTTTATCTAAATATGAAATTTGATTATTGTGAAAATTGTCAATAGTTATTTGTGGGGCCCAATAATTTATGGGCCAGGCCCACTTGCTCATGGGGTGTCCAAAGGCCCAAGCCGAAAAAGGTGATGGCCCGAGCTCAAAAATATAAGGCAAAAATGGCCCGGAGACGCAGCCGAGGACAGTCTAGTCCTCGGCAGACCCAAAGCTCCCTTGAGAAGAGGGGTAAAGAAGAGATATAGGAACAAATTTGTAAGGAGATCTGAAATATCTTGGGGGAAGTTATCCTTACTACCCTTCCCAGATAAGACTGTGCACCTGACAGAGCCGTATTCTTCAGCTTTATCAACCATCCCCAACAATTCTGGGATTGGACTGATGGGACAAATGTCAGTCTTGTAAAGGTTGACCCTACACGTGGACGAAGGACAGCGAACGCAGGATGGTATAAAAGAAGAAGTAAGTGAATCTGTTAGGGGGGTCTCCATCCCACCTCAGGAAGAGACTCCATGGGGGAAAACACCGAAACAACTCATGCAGATTAGAGAAAAAAGGGGCCACCGTTGGGGAACCGGAGTAGGACCTTACTGCTCCTCGGATCAAGTCCGAGGAGTTCAACCCCATGGGATGCGACACTATAAAGCTTAAATGTTCAAAGCCCAACTCCTCTTTCTATATGAATTCCTCTAAAACCCAGACCGGAATATCGCCCCGTGCTCAACGGCTAGCTTTTCAAGCCCACTCTCTACAAATCATATTGTGAGGGATCTTTCATGTGCGAGCCCAACATCCTTATTGGGCCTCAACAGAATCGTGTCCTTACATTATTTATTATGATTGTGATTGTATGAGACTATATATTGTATCATTTAAAGAAAATACAATTTGCCAAGATTCTAATGGAGGTTTCATATATAGAATTATATATAAATATATATATATATATATATATTATTTCTTGTTGTAATATATAAAATCAAAGACGTTTGACTTTATGATATCGTATTACATAAGTTGTTGAGGTATAGATTTGTGCAATGCATGGAAAATTTTCATCAAAATGTGATTTTTTTTCTCTTTTATTTTTTTTGTCTAAATATTAAATTTAATAATCTTAATAGTTGTTAATAGTCTTTATTTAGTGTCTAAATATGAAATTTAACCATTATGGTAGTTATTAATAGGAAATTATAGTACTTATTAATAATCTTTTATTTTAATTATGATAATATTTTAATAGATAGTTTACCCTTGGAATATAATTTAAACCAATTGAAAAATATATACTGTGGGGCCCAATAATTTATGGGCCAGGCCCATTTGCTTGTGGAGAGTCCGAAGGCCCAAGCCGAGGAGAGCTATGGACCAAGCCCGATAGTAGAGAGCACCAAACAGTTTTGGGATACAGCCGAGGACAGTTCAGTCCTCGGCAAATCCAAAATCCCACCAAAGAAAAGAAAGGGTAAAACTGGTATAGGACTAAAACTCGAAAGAAGATCTAAAATATCTTGGGAAAGTTATCCTTACTAGCCTTCCCAGCTAAGGCTTTGCACCTACCAGAGCCGTATTCTTCAGCTTTATCAACCATCCCCAACAATGCTGGGATTAGACTGATGGGACAAATATCAGTCTTGTAAAGGTTGACCCTACACGTGGACGAAGGACAGCGAACGCAGGCTAGTATAAAAGAAAAAGTAAGTGAGCCAAGGAAAGGGGCTCTCTCCATCCCACCAGAGGAAGAGACTCCATGGGGGAAACACCGGAACGACTCATGCTGATCAGAAAGAAAGCCACCATTGGGGAAACGGAGTAGGACCTTAATGCTCCTCGGATCAAGTCCGAGGAGTCCAACCCCATGGGATGCGACACTATAATGCTTCAATGTTCAAACTCAACTCCCTTTTCTATATGAATTCCTCTAAAATCAAGACCGGAATATCGCCCCGCGCCCAACGGCTAGCTTTTCAAGCCCACTCTCTACAAATCATATTGTGAGGGATCTTTCATGTACGAGCCCAACATCCTTATTGGGCCTCAACAGAATCGTGTCCTTACAATTGGCGCCGTCTGTGGGAAAGCTTGCGCGTTGGCGCAGGTGGCGTTGGAGTCAACTCTCTAGCAAGCAGAAATTCCTGGGGTTTCCTCCGTCTCCGGCGACATACAGTTGCTGCTCCAGCATAAACTTCTACTAGGGGCTACACCTTGCGGTGCCAAGGGCGTGGGCATCTCTAGGGGCTTCCGGCCTCAAGTCAACTTTCCCCGCTCTGGTATAGGGGATTATGGTCGAAAAATAAACCAAATAAAAAAAAATCCTACAAGTTTTGGACAGAACCAAGGCCTTGTATGGTCCTCGGACTCAAGCCTATGGGGAAACCAAGTACAAAAGGGAAATCCTACAAGTTTTGGACAGAACCAAGGCCTTGTATGGTCCTCGGACTCAAGCCTATGGGGAAACCAAGTACAAAAGGGAAATCCTACAAGTTTTGGACAGAACCAAGGCCTTGTATGGTCCTCGGACTCAAGCCTATGGGGAAACCAAGTACAAAAGGGAAATCCTACAAGTTTTGGACAGAACCAAGGCCTTGTATGGTCCTCGGACTCAAGCCTATGGGGAAACCAAGTACAAAAGGGAAATCCTACGAGTTTTGGACAGAACCAAGGCCTTGTATGGTCCTCGGACTCAAGCCTATGGGGAAACCAAGTACAAAAGGGAAATCCTACAAGTTTTGGACAGAACCAAGGCCTTGTATGGTCCTCGGACTCAAGCCTATGGGGAAACCAAGTACAAAAGGGAAATCCTACAAGTTTTGGACAGAACCAAGGCCTTGTATGGTCCTCGGACTCAAGCCTATGGGGAAACCAAGTACAAAAGGGAAATCCTACAAGTTTTGGACAGAACCAAGGCCTTGTATGGTCCTCGGACTCAAGCCTATGGGGAAACCAAGTACAAAAGGGAAATCCTACGAGTTTTGGACAGAACCAAGGCCTTGTATGGTCCTCGGACTCAAGCCTATGGGGAAACCAAGTACAAAAAGGAAATCCTACAAGTTTTGGACAGAACCAAGGCCTTGTATGGTCCTCGGACTCAAGCCTATGGGGAAACCAAGTACAAAAGGGAAATCCTACGAGTTTTGGACAGAACCAAGGCCTTGTATGGTCCTCGGACTCAAGCCTATGGGGAAACCAAGTACAAAAGGGAAATCCTACGAGTTTTGGACAGAACCAAGGCCTTGTATGGTCCTCGGACTCAAGCCTATGGGGAAACCAACTACCTAGAAGAGCCAACAGGGGGTTTGGGCACAGCCTGGACGTTACCTGGACCATAGAATCTATCCGAGAAGAATTCCCCGTTGATAATCGGGCTAACCCGTAAACTACATGGGTTCCCCGATCTATCCTCAGATCCTCAACACCTAGAGGATTGATGCCGTATAAGACAATGTGTTGCCAAAAACACACAGTCGAAGTCCCTCACTGCTCGGCTACACTCTCGGGCGAATTATTTAGAGCTCATCGTTCTCGGACGATCGCCTTGCATGCATTATGAAGCACTCGGCCATTATCCCGGTTAGTTTTATGAGTTTTAATTCGCTGGGAGTTATCATTATTATGCTTGTTAATGTCGGTAAATTAGAATTAGTAGGTTTCTGTTTCAAGGTTTCCTGCTCTGAATATCAACAAAGGAAAGCACACATGTAGCATCCCATGCACAAAATAATTGTTACAGAAAGGAAAAATATTTAAAAAGAAGTAAATTCATTTTTTATTAAGACAAAGAAACAGTACAGCGTACATTGAAAGAGCATAAATAAGCTTATGCTAAAGCTAACTAGATGAGTGAAAAGAAAAATATAAGAAAATGAAGGTAAAGCCGAAGAAGAAGCACAGATGAGAGGTTGGCTACTACTTCAAGACCTTGTTCTTCCTCAATGCTTTTGCATGCCCATAACTCAGGCAGCAAAAGAACCCAGCTGGGGGCCTGTATCGCTGAAGGAAAGGTGCAGGGAGCCGGAAGTTGAGGAGCCTTCACCAAAAATTTGCCTGCAACAAGGCAGAAGCGCTGATGGCGGAGAATCTTTCTTCTGACACACCAAAATTCTGGCGTGAACAGAACCTGCTTCGGATTTTGACTAAAAGAGGGAGAAACACCCTTTCCCCTCTGTCGAACTGGAATATTCTCTTGAATTTATGCCTCCTTTGCCCGTACCTCACTATCTGGAGTCTCAGGAGGACACGGCGCCTTTGTGGCGGAGAGAGTTCCTTTGCCCCAACCCTCGCCTCAAACATGATGTACTAGGAGAGGAGACTGAAGGATTTGTGCGAAGGTAAAGCAACTTTCTCTCCTATTTATTTAAAAGATAAGGTGGTGGCATTTAATTCACGCAGCGTCCCAAGGAACGCTACAGACAAAATGTCTCCGGCTCGATTTCCAATGCCGTCTGCAACCCTGAGATTAAAGGAGCCTCGTGAAGGCGCACCTCGAACACTGGGACGCCAAAAAGTACCGCGTGACCTAAGACTACGGAAATACCCCCTAATTTATGGGCCCAGTAAATTCGCGGCCCAGGCCCGTTCAGCATAGGGGCCCAGGGACAGAACCAAGGCCTTGCATGGTCCTCGGACTCAAGCCTATGGGGAAACCAAGTACAAAAAAGAAACATTGCAAGTTTTGGACAGAACCAAGGCCTTGCATGGTCCTCGGACTCAAGCCTATGGGGAAACCAAGTACAAAAAAGGAAAACTACAAGTTTTGGACAGAACCAAGGCCTTGCATGGTCCTCGGACTCAAGCCTATGGGGAAACCAAGTAAAAAAAAAAAGGGGAAAATTACAAGTTTTGGACAGAACCAAGGCCTTGCATGGTCCTCGGACTCAAGCCTATGGGGAAACCAAGTACAAAAAAGGAAAACTACAAGTTTTATACAGAACCAAGGCCTTGCATGGTCCTCGGACTCAAGCCTATGGGGAAACCAAGTAAGAAAAAAAAAAAAAAAAAAAAAAAAAAAAAAAGAGGAAAGTTACAAGTTTTATAACTGCTCGGACGGGAAAAGTCCCCGGCCCAAATACTGTAAAATGTTAAGGCCAACAAAAGTGTTGGGATGATGGTGGGGCACTCCACTATTCGGTAGCATAAGGGGGCTGTTCATTTTTGCGGGTGATATGTCTTCGAATGATTATTTCCTACACCGAATAGAGCATCCAGTTCTAATCTCGGCATTGTTTTGGGCAAGTATCGTTATTCACAGATACACACTGCTATGTCAAACAATGCTGTTAAAGTTGACATCTTTTTATTAGCAAGTATTTTGGCCTTAGTTGTCATCGATTCAAATGCTATATTATTGTGCCGAGTAGCGTTTGCAAATTTGTAAAAACATAGAAACTGAACATGGGAAGTAAAATAACAACAATTTTTATTAATATGAAAAATTATTACAACGTACAAAGTGGGGCTCAAACAAGCCTATACAAAAGGTGAGCTGCCGAAGCAACACTAACATTCACAGTACAGATAAGTAAACAGCCAGGTGTCTTTTAAACTCGTCTTCAAAGTCTCTCCAATCTCTGCCTCAGTATTGCTCATATCGAAAGAAGAACCTTCTTTGGAAAAAGATGAAGGAGAAAGAAGAAGAATTTGAAGGAGAAGGAAGAAGAAGATGGAGGAGATGAATGAAGAAGATGGAGGACATGAGTAAGAGAAAGAGGAGAAGAAGAGGGGAAGAGATGAAAAGAAAGAGAGAGGAGCAAAAGAGGGAGAAGGACAGCATCAGGACGGAGCTGGTGCTGGGAAGACTAAGAGAGGAAGGCGGAGGAGGGCACCAGTGAACAAAGAGAGGAAGAAGCAGAGGCACTTGGCCCCTGCCTCAGTCCTGACTCCTAACACACTGGTGCCATGTTAGGTATGCTCGTAAGGAGCCGGGTGGTGCTGATAGTGGGTGTTCTCGACTCAGTCACGACGAAAGTTTGACGTGACGAGCCCCTGCTTCGGATTTTGGCTGAAAGGGAGGTGGGGCAAATCTTAAGTCTCCGCCATCCTTGCCCTGACCGAGCCATTTCGAGCTTTATTAGAACATGATGTTTTGAGGAGGGGTATGGTTCCTTCATCACTCGTTATGGTAAACGTATTCTGATATGGGGAATAACAATCGGGTTAAGTGAACGCTAAGGGAGGTTGAGGGTTTCAGATCTCAGAAAGATGGAAGGGTGTCTGCACGAAAGTGATGGCTTCCTACTTGCTTTCTTATAGGAAGGGCAAAACGGAAGGTGTTAAATTCATTCAGGTTTCCAAAAGAATCTGAAGAATAAAGATGTGTCCGTTCCACTTCCCCACCTCATCAGATGGGCCGCCGGACGTAAATGAGCCTCGTAAAGGGAAATCATTGAAGGCGCGTCTTGGACAGCCAAACGGCAGGAGCGGGTCACGAGCAAATTAAAGGGAATACCTTGTAAACCGGTGAGTTTCCTGGACAGGTGGAAAATCGCCCACATTAATGCAGGGCTAAATTAAATAAGCCATACTAAAGGCCCGGGTTTACCAAAACCCTCCCTTCCAACCAAGAGGTCGGATAGCAGGGTTTTGAGGGGCTATTGTGGGGCCCAATAATTTATGGGCCAGGCCCATTTGCTCGTGGAGAGTCCGAAGGCCCAAGCCGAGGAGAGCTATGGACCAAGCCCGATAGTAGAGAGTACCAAACAGTTTTGGGATACAGCCGAGGACAGTTCAGTCCTCGGCAAATCCAAAATCCCACCAAAGAAAAGAAAGGGTAAAACTGGTATAGGACTAAAACTCGAAAGAAGATCTAAAATATCTTGGGAAAGTTATCCTTACTAGCCTTCCCAGCTAAGGCTCTGCACCTACCAGAGCCGTATTCTTCAGCTTTATCAACCATCCCCAACAATGCTGGGATTAGACTGATGGGACAAATATCAGTCTTGTAAAGGTTGACCCTACACGTGGACGAAGGACAGCGAACGCAGGCTAGTATAAAAGAAAAAGTAAGTGAGCCAAGGAAAGGGGCTCTCTCCATCCCACCTGAGGAAGAGACTCCATGGGGGAAACACCAGAACGACTCATGCTGATCAGAAAGAAAGCCACCATTGGGGAAACGGAGTAGGACCTTAATGCTCCTCGGATCAAGTCCGAGGAGTCCAACCCCATGGGATGCGACACTATAATGCTTCAATGTTCAAACTCAACTCCCTTTTCTATATGAATTCCTCTAAAATCAAGACCGGAATATCGCCCCGCGCCCAACGGCTAGCTTTTCAAGCCCACTCTCTACAAATCATATTGTGAGGGATCTTTCATGTACGAGCCCAACATCCTTATTGGGCCTCAACAGAATCGTGTCCTTACATATACTAATATAATAATTTTATTATTTAGTCACCAACCATGAAATGCAGCAGAAGTTTTAATAAAATTTGGTTTTATCTTAAACATGATTTTCTCTCTCTTTCATTTTATATAAACATAAAATTTGATAATTATGATAATTAAATTAGACATTTATTACGATTTTTTTTGTATATGAAAAAAATTAAATATAAAATTTGATAATTATGACAATTATTAATGGATATTTATTATGAATGTCTTTATATATAAAATTAATTATTCCACAATTTAAAGAAAATTTAACCTGTCAAAATTTCAATATATGACATCCACTCTATGATCTATAAAATAAGAGAAATGATATGTCCACAACATTTTTAGTTTTTTACAACAAATACTAAGTGGCAAATTGTTATTGGTTGTTATTGTTAAGGCAAAAAAGTAATCTTAGTGTTAAGTTCAAATTTGAACCAATAATAATTAACCACCTATAATTTATTGTAAAAATATTATAAATGTAGCACTTCTCATAAAATAAAAGCACAAATATCGTATTAAACAATAAGAGAATTTATCAGATAACTTACTAAAATTAAAATAAATTTAACTAAATTATAAAGTTAACAAAAAGTCAAATACGGTTTTACTTTTACATGAATAATCCAATCTAAGACAGAAAAAAGGTTGATTGCCTACGTGGACTAACTAACTGGGTTGAAGCAGTATGAGTAAAGCAGACCCTAGATTCCCTCCAATTAGTTTACTGTTATTATATTATAAAAAGATTAAAATAATAATAAAGCAAAAAAGAGGGCCTTGGATCCGGTTTTAAGGCAGAGAAACTGAGAAAAAGAGAGAGATTTTTGGGGTCCTCTAATCCAAAGTAAAAAGAAAAAAAAGAAGAAAAACACATCTCTTAGTCTTGGTGGTGGTGGTGGTGGTGGAAGAAAACTCAGCTCATGGTGCCGTAGCGATCGAGGGCTTCGCACTACCGGAGCCCCGATTTTTATCTCTCCCTCTGTTTGTGGATCCGGATATTCTACGGGTTTTCTCGGTGACCCGTGGAAATGATATTCGCGAAAGGCATGTTCTGGATTTTGAGCTGATTCGGTCCGATCTGTTTTGTTTGTTCTCTTTTTTGTATCTGGACAGGTTGGTTGCCTAGTTATTCTGCGATTTTTGAGTCTACATTTTCATTATTCGCTCAAGTCCACCTGTCTTTTGTTTTAAAATTGGTTCTGAATTTTTTTTTTCTTTTTTCTTTTTACCGTGCGAAGCCATGGCTGGTTTCGCATGTAGTTTTCGACCACATGTACTATATGTATGAAAATTTGCATTTTGTATCAATTCATTTGAGATATGATTTCGTTGCTGTCTTATAATTTTGTTTTGTATGGGTTTGCAGCTGAATGTGATACATAGTAAGATTAGAATGTCGCTTAAAAGCATTGTTCGCGAGATTAAGGATGGCATGGGTGGGAGCATGTCAAGACGAGGAGGAAGTGGAGAAGGGAAACATTGGCATAGAAGGACTAGGTCGCAAATTGTCGTTGCACCTGCGGATCAAAAAGAGCCCATAGTACATTCCTTGTCCGAATCGATCAGGCAAGGTCGGTGGGCGAATTTGCCGCCTGAATTGCTCTTGGACATAATCAGGAGGGTGGAAGAGAGCGAGACCTCGTGGCCCGGTCGCGCCGTGGTTGTGTCTTGTGGCTCTGTTTGCAGGTCGTGGAGAGCAATTACTAGTGAGATTGTCAAAACTCCCGAGCAATGTGGAAGGATCACATTTCCTATCTCGTTAAAGCAGGTAAAAAAAAAAAAAAAGAATGATCTATTCTTTGTTTTTGTTTTTGTGAAAGTTTGTTGTTTTGGCTGTTTTTTAAAATGGTTTATGAATTATAGCCTGGGCCTCGTGAGTCTCCGATACAGTGTTTTATCAAGAGGGACAGAGCCACTTCTACGTATTTTCTGTACGTCGGTCTGGTGCCCGGTGAGTAATTCTCTTTTCGACTTATTCCTCAAATCAATTTGAGCTTGTGAACTTCAATTTTCCTGTTCTTGATATCTGGATTAGATTTTTTGATGTTTGGGGAGTGGACATAAAGTGATTATCATCAATTTTTCATATACTAGTTTCCTTGTATGATTCAAAGAGAGGAGCTGAATATGGCATTGCTTGTACGTCATCCAAAATATAGGTAGAAATAATTTGTATGGGAGGGAAATTAGTGACAATGTTTTTTGAGTTGTTTTTTTTGGTGTTTCATCTCCTTTGAGGATTCTATTGTCTACGAGTATTGGCTTAATGAAGAATTAATTGAATGAATCAGTTGGTGAAATAAAATTATATCAGTTCTTACAAGGTTTCTCACTTATGATATTATTAATTTGACAGCTGAAGTTGGGGGTGATAAATTGCTATTAGCAGCCAAAAAGATCAGAAGGGCAGCAAGCACAGACTTTGTTATATCATTGGTTGCTGATGATTTTTCTCGGGCCAGCAATAAATATGTTGGTAAATTGAGGCAAGTCTAAGCCTTTGCTCTTTGTATCTACCTCTTGCCTTTTCTTCTTCATTCATTACCCCTATAATTTAGGTGACAAAATTTTGCCAGGTCTAATTTTTTGGGTACAAAGTTCACCATATATGACAGCCAACCTCCTAGTGAAGCTGCAGTTCAACTAAATAGTCGGTCCAGTAGAAGATTTCATTCTAAGCAGGTGTCTCCAAGAGTACCAGCGTGTAACTACAGTGTAGGGACCATCTCCTACGAGCTCAATGTCCTTCGCACCAGAGGGCCAAGGAGAATGAATTGCATCATGCACTCCATACCTCTCTCATCTATTCAGGAGGACGGAAAAGCTCCAACACCAGCATCATTCATACACTCCTTTGATGAGCAATTTTCTCCCTTACCAGGTCCAAAAGGAAAGGATATAATCACATATTTCAGCTCCACAAGCCTCTCAGAGCCACCAGTTTCAGCCCAGGGCTCTGAAGAGCCACTGGTTCTTAAAAACAAGGCTCCTAGATGGCATGAGCAGCTGCAGTGCTGGTGCTTAAATTTCAGAGGGCGTGTTACAGTGGCTTCTGTTAAGAATTTCCAGCTTGTGGCTGCTGTTGATCCATCGCACAATATTTCAGCTGCAGAGCAAGAAAGGGTAATTTTACAGTTTGGAAAGATTGGGAAAGACATCTTCACTATGGATTATCGCTACCCACTCTCTGCCTTCCAAGCCTTTGCTGTCTGCTTGAGCAGCTTTGACACTAAACCTGCCTGTGAATGAAACTCATGTTGGTTGGAGATCATGATCTACATTTGCTAAATTTCTTCTCAAATTTTGGGAATATACATCTTTGCTCTTCCTTGAAGTTAATCATGCATGGCCGTTCACAGCTGAGAATCTTGTGCAGCCAGTAGCTCTCCACCACCCCCACCCCAACCCACCCAACCATTCTCTTTCCCCCTCCCCTCTAATTTCTGTTTATTCCGGAATTTGACTTGTATGTTGTTCCATGCCTTGGCTCTACTGAAATTAAGATAAAAATAAGTTTAGTAAATTATATCTATATAGTTGAGATGTGGTTTCATGAATTGCTTTGCTTGGCTAAAATATAGATAGTAATCTAATCTGGTTTGTTGCTCACTTCTGGTTCTAACCTCGCTGTATCCGTAGTTTTGAAATCAGTTGGAAGTTAATTCATGGTCCTGCTTCTGGTTTCGCCTCAAGGTTAAGTAATGTATATCTTATTTGTATCGCTCTTGCCTGGACTGTATTTTCAATATGATATTTTCCCATTAAATATGTTTAATTGTCATATTTTCCTAAATTGTGGTTACTCTTGTTTTGCCTTTGCTTCTCTAACACTATCATAGATTTCCTTATTTGGCTTGTTAGTTGCTTTAAAATCAGGTCTTTATTTTGTCTTTCGTTCCTACAAACCATTGTATCTTTGGACAAATCTTCCATGCTTCATCCTTGTCCCTGTAAATGAGAATTGAAAAAAGAATAGTTGAAAAGTATGTATTTTTGTATATTGAGTATCTAAATTGTACAGAGAGACCAATATTATTGGGTATATAGAGAGGGACCGAGATTCTGGCTAAAATTTTCAAACCTAGGACTTTATGGATTTCATGAGTACTTTAGTGTAATACCAGGCTAATCCCCTATGTTTGTAATAGGAGAGGCTATTCACCTCTTTAAAGTCGTGGCTGTAGAATAAAATATAAAATAAAAATGTGTTAAGCTATCTTAATTTGCGTTAATTAGTGATGTATGGCACCTCTTTGGGTGACACAATCTTGCTTTAGAAAACAACTTGGATTCTTGACTTATTTGCTGGTTTAGGAATTAGCATCACTCTCTATCTAAATATGGTACTCTATTATTTTGTCTGGGAACGATGGTTCCATAATGGCAAACAAGTCATACGCATCTAAAAGCTCGTTACATTGGGATCTGATCTTAATTATTTGATTATTTTTGAGCTCCTCTCTAAACTGAAATCAATGTTTAATAGGGACACGTTAAGCCCCTTGAAAACCCAGTAGAAAGAAAAGGACAGGAAATGTAAATCCTATAACCCTTTTTAGTTTCAAAAGCCCATCTTCTTGAGGCTTACGGCTCACCACATTTCTTGTTTGTGCTGATTAATCAGATCCTGACAAATTGTGGTGCATCCTTTACAGATGAACTGGGGTTCGTAGATTTCATAAGCATGAAAAATATTTCTGGCCTGTAATTTTAAGTTGGTTAGATTTTAAGCTACACAAATGCTTGAAAAGTGACTCATAACTTGTCAATTAGACTGATGGCCACTAAATATACAATCTCTAGTAGTGTGTTTTGTAATTGAGCAATTTATGCACAAATTAAACATAAAGTAATTGTGCTTATTATTTAGATTTTTGCTAAAAGTTCCCTAAAGTATATTTATATTTTGAAAAAATAAAAAGATGTAATGTTTTAAAAAATTGTACATAAAAGCTAAAAGCAAAAAAATGACCAATACCAAACGAACATGACCATTTCTCTTCTTAACATACAATCTCAAGTGCATGACCAAATAAAATTGTATCATGACTTCATGTTTCTTAGGCAGTAAGCCTACATAGGCTTTGCAGCATAGCTCTTACATTAATGTGACTTTAAAATTTGACAAATTTGTGCTCACTCTCCAACCCTTTCATTTTGCCATCAATGTCTTCAATTTGAAAGCTGTTGTCCCTCTTCTTTGTTTTTGAATGTCTCCACTCTATGGATGTTTCCCGCTTCTCTTTTTTAAACATCTCTGTTTGAGCTTCTGATTTTGATGATTATGCTTGGTATTAAGAAGTCTCTATAGAATAGGCATGATGAGAGCCTAAACTAGGTACCAATTTGCTACTACAATTGGCTTTTACGTAAGAGAGAAGGGCAAGGTAAGAAAAAGAAAATGGAAAAGAGATTCTCAAGTTTTGGTTTTCCATGATTTATGCTGATCGGTGGCCCCTAGAGTTTATCGATGTAACACCCAAAGTCAAGGACTTGTGTATTTTACAATGTTAAAAAGTCTTGATAGCCGTTTATCAGTATCTTTTAGTAATGATGGACAACGGATTTTGTTGTTTAGGCATGTATCAAGCAACCGTGTTACCGTGATGTAAAACAGCTTCGCCTCTTAAAAGTCACAAAATTAGAATTAAAAATAATGGTGGAATTGTGAAAGCATCCATAATATAAGTGTTAGGTATATGAGTAATGTTACAAATAAACATTTTACAAACGACTAATGTGGCATGCTCCATATTAGCTTTTTAAAAATAAAAGGCCACATAAGATATTAACATAACTCAAATTAAAAAATCACTTTTATCACTTTTTTTTTTTTTTTTTACAAGATAGAAATTCTACTTTAACATAATCTAAATGTATATGTGAGTGAAGCTCCCTCCTGGAGACTTGAACCCCGGCCCTTGCTCCCCACACTCCACAAGCATTTATACCTGTGGAGTGACGGTGGTCACTTTTATCACTCTTAAACACAAATATATCAATTTATTTCCTTCTTCATAAATACTGTATTAAATACCAGTTTCATCACTTTAAATGTTACAAAATTTAATATCAAATGTATTGTTCTTAATTGGCATAATACTCAATTTGTTTGTTACGAAAATTTAATTCTTTGAAATGAGTAGCGGAAAGATATCAAGGTTGTAGTCATTTTGATTCTCCAAAAAAAAAAAAAATTGTAGATATTTTCCTTCCATTGCTAAGATGATATTGTATTCGTGATAGAATGTTGTATGTAATATCGATAAAACTATGCAAGAATTTTGTGTTTGTAAGGGGTTTTTAATTTTTTTTTTTTTTTGGATTAATAAAGGTGTTCAGGCTTTAGACCTCCTTGAGAACTTAATTATTTCATTGGATATATGTAGTCTCCTAGTCGGCTAGTCTCACACATACCAAATAATTAATAATTACAAGAAAGGTGGCCTAAGATGAAAGTTATACGTTTTGAACTTAAGATCTCATGAATAATTGATCTCATAAGATCTTAGGAACCATTAGGCTAGCCATTTGAGGTATGTGAGTCAATTATATATCATGCATGTCAAATCATATATCGTACGCCTATGTTAAGGCTCTCCCATTTGTCTTGTTTGGAGTTTTCGCTTTTAATTGCTTCATATGTGACCGATTCCTTAATTTACTTTGAATCGTGTGAATTGAAAATGCAATATTCCAAACAAGCAAATGTAACATGCCAAATTTCAACCACATTTATTTATTTTACTTATGTATATATTTGTGGGAGGGCCAAGGATCGAGGAACCTAATTCGAGGATAAATTTGTCCAACCCAAGCAAAGAAAGGCAGGTAGACTCCAAGGACTATGCCCACTTGAGAGGAGAATTAAAGAGCCAAAGAGCAACTGGCATCATTGAAAAACCCAAGGATAAGGGAATGGATGGCAAAGGAAAGGTACAAGATGTGCAACGGTGGAGGAAGAAAGTTTCCTGAAGAAAACACCTCCTACCTCTGCATTTAATACTCTGCACCAACCTAACTAGTTGCATTAATAAGGAAATGACCTCTGAACAATAACTTCACAACTCACAGCTCTTTCTACCACCTCTAGAAGTATCCTAATGGAACAAGCATCCAAAGAGTTCTCCTAAAATGTACATATGGAGGGCTGAGATGCAAGGAAATGGGCTATATAAGGAAAGGAACCCCCCAAAAAGAGAGGATGAACGTTTTCCAAGAAAAAAGAAACAAGTATGAGAATAGAGAATTACCTTGTAAAGAAATATCAACCTTACTTATCAATCTGAAATCTATCCGCAGACCCGCCCAAGGAAGAGTTTACACTAAATTGTTGTTCTATTCACTCCTATTTGTTACTTTGGTTCCATTAGTCTTAGACTTGTGATTATCTTAGCATTGCACCTGACCTAGAAGCCCACTCTCTTAAAAATTCATTGTTTGGGCTTGGTTTGAAGATCTAGGCATCACTATTCTAAGTGAGCCTGAGTTTTTCTTTTTGAGTCATTACAATATTTATTTATTTAAAATTTTGAATCGATTTTAATGGTTCATACCTTTTCAATGTATATATATTTTTTGAAATGGACAATGGGTAAGTTAATTTATTTATTTTTATTTATTTTATATACAAGATAGAAATTCGATAGAAATTCTACTATAGTTTAATTTAAGTGTATATGTGTGTGAAACTCCCTCCTGAAGACTTGAACTCCGACCTTTACCCCCCACACCCTACAAACATTTATACTTATGGAGTGACTACTGCACCAAGAATGTGCAGTGGTGGAAGTCGATTTCTTTAATTGTTTTGCATTCTCCTTGTTTTTTAATGCATTTTCCCATTTAATTTTGCATAAGAGACAAACAGTCAAAAAGTTTTCAATTTATTTATTTATTTATTTTAAACGTGTTCAAAAAAGTATTATTTTACTAAACCCCCTATTATTGTGTTTTACTTTTATTAGATCCAATTGGTTCTCCCAACTTTGTAAGGTCAATTATAGAGAACAAATAGAACTTATATAAATTTGTGTTAATAAGTAATTTTCCCAAAACTTTACTGCTTATTATACAGATTTTTATGAAGAAGAATATAATATTAAATAAAGAATTTGAGGTCACGAGTTTTTTTATTATTATTTAATATCACTTTTGAAATAGAACTTTTTTTTTCTCCTTTTGTTAAAATTTTAGTCTATATAAAATTCAAATATCACTTTTGAAATATAATATTTTCTTCTTTCTTTTGTTAAAATTTTAGTTTATATTCAAATACGAGGTAAAGTGAAACTGCCAGAGTCTAATATGTATGATATAAAAGAATTCCTTGACCAACGGTGTCTTGGTCTAGTGGTGCCAGGGGCTAGACTTGGTAGGGCGAACTAAGGTTCGATCCCCCGCAAGCCCGTTGGGAGGAGTTTAAAACCTTAACCCCGGGACCCGCTCCGAAACCGGATTAGTCGGCCCAGTGGGTTCGGATACCGGTTGGGAAACCAAAAAAAAAAAAAAAAAAAAAGAATTCCTTGAGAACATAAAAGAATTCCTTGAGAACATCTATATTGCAAAGCCCTAGTATCTATTACCGATCAGAATAAATTTTGTTTAGAGAAGCACCATAATATCAGATTGGGGGAATATCAGAATTAGAAAAGCTAGGATATAGTGTGTAGAAAAGAAATATATATATATATATATATATATTTTTTTTTAGTTTTATCATTAGCTATGGGTCCGAACCTAAGAAAACGGATCCAACAAGTACAACTGACTAACCTCTCTCGTGTTAGTCATCTTTTAATTTTTAATGCTTGTATGTATTGAAAATTTGAAAGAGTAGAAAGAGAAAAGGGATAGTAATGATCTTTAGCTATAACTCTGACTTCTGAATTCAATCCATGAAACAGACACTACCAATGGAATGATCACCAACTTTGTCAAATACCTTGAGGGGGAAGTACAAACATAGTAGAAGAATCACTATTGACCAAAGAGTTTTGCACTTTGGTGTAAAACTTGAATGCAAAGTAACGACACGAAAATTCCATTGAATTTTCCCAAGATGTCAGGAATGTGAGGAAAAATGGCCCCCCCAATTCATGCTAAAAACAATCAATTGAAAACCCACCCAACTTTGGTATTGAGAAAATCAAATGTAACTATACATCACTAGAGATATATCCTCATGGTTATTAATATGATCGGGCTATCAACTGCATGCTGCTTCTCTCATCTCACAAAAGAGTAGGTAATGAACTCCCTTGAAGTAAAGTGAAATGGTTGATGCGGTATAGGGTTCCTGCAATGACAAATGGTAATTTATTAACGATTAATAAAACATTATGATTAGTTAATTTATTAGCAATTAGTAATTGATGAAGAAAAAATATAAGGACACGCACGGTCGAGGGCCGTAAACTTTGATCTGCCGCACATGAGTATCCCTACCATTCAGGTGGTTTGACAACACAGCAATTTGCAACATAAAAGTGTTGACAAAAGTTTCCCTGCCAAAAAAAAATGGTGTAAAGAAGTTCACAATTCAATACAAAAATTAATGCAGACAAAAACTAACCACACAAGGATCAACACATCCCAATCAATTTCCTTGATCTCAAGGACACGAGAAATATACGGAATCACATGGTTAAGTCACATTGTAATCAACTTTCACTCAGCAATGAAACTACAAATTAAGCATAAATGCATAATATACCAATGTCATTCCAAAATATAAAACAGGAATTGTCTCACAAATTCTGTTTTGCTTTGGCACTGTACCATGCATGTCTGGTCCAGAACATTTACGAATTACAGGTGCTTGGATAGTAGAGAGGTAATCTTCTTTTAGAGACTATATTAATCATAGATGATAGCTGTTCTTGATAAGTTACGTGAACAATAAGTGATATTTCACAGGTTCTTTATCTGTCAACAGATTGTAAAAAGATAGCTAATGGGCCTTGAAAACATCCACAAGACGTTTGAAATGAATCTCTTATACATTCCTATATGTAAGTCCTTCTACTAATAATTTTGTGAAAGCACTCAAAATAAGATCCACTATTCACTGGTAACTCAAAACTGTCAAAACAAGAAAAGAAATTGAAGATCAATTTGCGAGTAGTTGAAAAGCAAAAAAAGTACATGTAAAAGTAGCCTCAACCGCTTACCTAGGATCATTTCCAGACAAGGACAGATATACCCAACCACTTGGCTTGACAAGTTCCACAGTTTTTATCTCCTAAAGATATTTGCAGGGAGAAGAACCAGATTAACCAAATTGACTCTTGGTGAGCAAATTAAACACAAAACAAAAGAAAAAAGATGTAGATTACTGCTTGTGTTAAACATGTTCCAATTTAACACAGGTTTGCTTGCGCGTGAGTTGGGTGGTTTGGGAGTTCGGAAGTTGGTGTCTTTTAATCAAGCCTTATTAGGGAAATGACTTTGGAGGTATGGCCATGAAACCTCGCGTTTGTGGCGTAGGGTCATTGCCATGAAATATGGGGAAGGAAAAGGGGGTTGGTGCACTAGAGTTTGTAGTAGGGCTCATGGTTGTGGGTTATGGCGGAGTATTAGTGAAGGGTGGGAAACTTTCGCTAAGCATTTCTCTTTTGTGGTGGGGGACGGTTCTCGTATTCTTTTTTGGCATGATAAGTGGATTGGGGATGTTCCTCTCAAAATTCTGTATCCACAGTTATTTTTGTGTTCAGCTAATAAGGAGGCTTGCATTTCAGAGGTGTTAAGCCCTCCAGTGGGTGACAATGACAGAGTGTGGAGTTAAGGTTTCATAGGGAATTCAATGATTGGGAGTTGGCGGCTTCTTACTCCATTCTTCAGTTCATCCAAACCCGAATTCCAAGGGGTGGAGGGTGTGACAGACTTTGTTGGGATCTTAATGGCAATGGGAATTTTGATACTCCGTCCTTTTATCATAAGATTCGAAATGCAACTCCTTCCACTTTCCCTTGGAAGGGAATTTGGAAAGTTAAGGTTCCTAAAAGGGTGGCTTTTTTATGTGAACAGCAGCCCATGGTCAGATTCTAACTTTGGATAACCTTATACTTCGTGGTCGCCCTTTGGTGAATCGTTGTTGTTTGTGCTGAAACAATGCGGAATTTGTGGATCACCTGTTACTCTTTTGTCCGATAGCTCATTCTTTATGGATGTATATGATTCGGTTGTTTGGGATCGAATGGGTCATGCCAGGTTCTATTGTGGACTTATTATTTTGCTGGTATCATTGGCTTGGGAAGCATAGCTCGGATATTTGGGATTTGGTGCCAGGTTGTTTAATGTGGACTATTTGGACTGAACGGAATAGGAGGTCTTTCAAGGACGAGGAAAAAACTGTGGTTCAGTTATTAAAGTTTTGTCAGCGGACCCTCTTTGATTGGTCTCGATGTTGGGGTTATTCGGATAGTTTTACCCTTTTGGATTTTCTTTCATCTATTAGAATAGATTAGGGGTTGTTTCTGTCTTTTTGTTTCTTCTTTTCCTTTGTTCACTACTGTGAACTCTTTGTTGTTTCTCTTGCTATTCTGTTATCAATAATATTTCTTCTTACTTATCAAAAAAAAAAAAATGTTCCAATTTAAATACTAGTAAAATAAATGCTTGAAGGGTATTCTTAAAAACCCAAATCTTAGAAATTACCTTCAAATTGTGGAAACCATCGCCAGCACGAATGGAGATCTTACTGGGTGTGTAGCTCTCATCAAGCTTGAAATCCACATAAAGAACAACTAACTTCATAAACAAACAACCCCATTAATTGCTATTGACCCACATACACAAACAAAGGAACTAAACAAAAAAAATTTAAGATTTAAAAAAGGATTATAAAAAAAAATCTACATATGACATACTTGAAGCTTAACTTTCTTTTGAAATTGAATATTAACCAAATGAGGTTGTGCACCATCTGATCTGAGACAAAACAGGAAAAAAAAAAGAAAAAAAAGTCAGAATTTCAAAGACAGAGAGAGAGAGGTTTGGTTACAGAGATTTTTGTAACTAATTACTGCCAATAGGTCTCGAGGTTCTCATCACGGAGGGCAGAGACGCCATTTCCGGGCTTGCAAGAGCTTACACTCCAGGCAGCCTTTTTCCCCATTTCTCTAAGGTCATCTTCCACTATCAGCACCTGATTCCCACCAGTAACTTTCCCTTCTTCTTCTCCCTCTGACAATTCCGTCGCCATAAGCCTAACTTTTTACTCTGTTGCTATTAGTCTTTTAATAATCTCTGAAGAAACCTGCAATCTATTGAGAGATCAAACATAAACCCTAAAAAATGGACCTGACCTTTGTAACAAAGAAGCTATTTGAATAAAAACCATAATAGTCAAACTTAAGAATCTAAAATTATCTATATATGTAATAAGCTTGTAAAATAAAATTGAAATAGACTACTGGGATTAATTAGGTATTCTGCTGAGTGCTGGCTCCACTTGAAAAGGAAAGGCCTTGCAGGGTGTAAATATTGAATTTCATGTTTCGTTCAAAATCATGTTAGAAATCACAGTTTTGTAATGTTATTTTCATCCCATGAGAACTACTAACTTAACTCCATTTCTTAATTTGCAGTTTTAAATTCCAAAACAGAATAGTTATCTAAAACAGTGTATCTAGGGCTAACTAGTTCTAGCATGGTTGTTCCTTAAAACAGTCTTTTTCATGAGGAGGAGATGGGGAGGGGGGGGATATGCTAATCAAATTATCCATGTCAGATGTTCTCTTTTCTTTTCTTTACTAAACATTCAGTAAGTTCTACATATAACTACTAGAGATGATAAAAGCCCAATGGTCATTCTCATCATTACAATATTCATTTATGCTAAAAAAGTAGCACCAATACTTATACCAGTAGAACTGAAGATAACCATCAACACATTCCAAACCAACAAGGAGATTAACACATGATTATTATAGTTAGACATTAATACCCTTATCAGAAATATTTTCTTTTACTTTTTATTTCCTTCAAAATTTCACATCTCCAAAGTCATTTCAAGAAATGAACAAAGTCACACACAAACTAACTAACTATTTGATGAAAGACATATTTCGTGGGTTAAAAACTTCTAAAACACACTTTGTCAACTACTTTTTCATGAACCAGTAATCTAGTTTCTATTCTACAACAGTAAAAATTCTAAACAAACAAAACAGCAACCAAAAAAAATAATAATAATAATTTGAATGATTCCAGGCCCCAGGGTCATAAATTACAAGTAGCCAAATGAAAACAAATGAACCAATCGAAATTGGCATTCACATACCAACATCTTAATATGCACAAAGTAGATTATGTATCAACAACCCAACAACAACAACAATTAGACTCAAGCATTTACATAGTGGATGACCCAACTTATATCAATACTAGATCACTTCATAATAAAAGGACTAAATTTTACACTAGCTGTCAACTTATCGCAAGACTCGTAAGTTTTTGGGACTGGTTTTGAACAAAACATATGACACTAAACACAGACACAATCATTAAACTAATTGTACAAAGGAAGCATATGGGTGTTTTAATAAAGATTTTAAAAACATAAATTACTCAAACACAAGCATTAAACAAAGCCTTTTCAGGCCAAAATAAAAATCTCAATTACTCAAACTTAGGTTCCGGATCTTACAGGAATTCCACAATCCTAACCAAATGAACCCACAAATCACTATAATCTCTCATGCATTGAACTCCCCAAAGTTCCAATTACAAGATATGTAAACCCCAAACAAGCCCTCAATCAAAATAGAAAAGCCCCAATATTAAATTTAGGGATTTTGGGGTTTTAGTAAAAACCCAGATGCAATCAGAAAATTTCACCAGCTCTATAGTTCCCTTATCAACATCAACATGAAAATCCTCAGACTTGAAATTAGATTCAATAAAAACACGGTTTTTAAGTTTAATGAAAACCCCAGTAATGGACATTGAAGAAACAAAGAGAAACGATATTAAAGTTTTTTTTTTACCTTCAACGTCTCTGATACTTTTCCCAAATACTCAAAACAAAGAGAGGGGAGTTGGTGAAGTTTGAGGAACTGAAATGTGGCAGAGAGAAGGAGAGATGAATCGGTAAAGTGAAGGGAGAAGAAGGAGGGAAAAGAAGAGGTCTGTCACTTTCAAAAATATAAGTAAAATTTGAAGGAAAATTGATTAAATAGTGCAATTTTTTTTTTTTTTTTAATGTCCACGAGTGGAATAGAAATTAATTTCAGCAGTAAGTTCAAATAAGAATCAATAATAAGGGTCTGTTTAGGATCCACTTATTTTCCTGAAACTGAAAATTTTTCTCTGAAAATACTGTAAATAGTACAGTGGGGCTTATGAATTGTACAAAAAGTTACATTGGGGCCATGAATAGTAACAAAAATAAGTTGAATAGAAAAATAAGCTGGCTTTTTAATTTAAAGTCAAACGCACACTAAATAACCACCTATGATTTATTATGAAAATGTTGTAGACATAACATTTTTCAGTTTTCAATGGTGTTATTAGTGGGTTAGTTATTTTTGCAAATTTATCTCTCTTTTATTAGATTTTGATACAAATGGCGTGGTATCATTTAATATAAAATATTTTTTCTCGCATCAGATAATTGTTTTTTATCATCATACTAAGACACATTTTGGTATAGATAACAGACATTACTGGTTGAGCTATCTGAAAATCATAAATAATGCAAAAACTTTTTTTTTTTTTTTTTTTTGATACAAGATAGAATTCTACTCTAGCCTAATCTAAGTGTATATATGTGTGAAGCTCCCTCCTGGAGACTTGAACCCCGGCCCTTGCCCCCCACACTCCACAAGCACTTATACTTGTGGAATGACCATCGCACCAAGGGTGTGCGGTGGTAATGCAAAAACTTAAATACATCTCTATTCATATACATTAAATTCTCCCATTAAATAAAATTAATAATAAACATCAATTTATCTACATCTGACATCACACAAACAATGTCAAACAAAATTTTGCCCCAAAGACAAACATTTTGCCCCTCCTTTTCCCACAAAACAACATATTTCAAACAAAATTTTTATCATGCAAGGAGACGGCGAGGCATGGCGACTGCAGAGCAGTTTTCACTCTTTCACTTCCATAAGAATACTAGTTTGCCATTAGTTAGAGTTTGACACCGTTTGTGCAATGCAGATAAATTGGCCATGTGTATTGTGGGGGGTCAAAACATATCGAATATTTAGTAATAAAGTACTTCAAATGTGGGATTAACTCACTGTTTTTTTTTTTTTTTTTTTATAGAATACTATGTATTTTAACACATACAGAGAGAGGGAAAAATGTTTTAAAGAAACTAACAGAAATATATATCCAAGACATTCTCCCATTTTTCCATGTGTATTAAAATACTTAGTATTTTTTAAAAAAATATATAAATTTTTTTTATTTTTTAAGAAACTAGTATTCCAAATTTTTAAAAAATTCTCTTTACCAAAATTTAACCATGATTAATAAAAAGAACATATTATAAACTCAATTATATTTGGTGTGTAAAAAAGTTGGCTTTTTTCTTTTTTCTTTTTTTGATAAACAACAAGTCGAGTTGAATTAAAGACTAGGCTACATATTCAATTAATATTATTCAAGTTTGAATTGCCAAACATAGATACTTACCATCTTGATATGTTAAGGTTTGGTTGCTTATTAACCTTAGTAAAAAAAAAAGTTCTTTTCATATATATATATCTCAGGAAATATATCTTAACAACCCCTCCTCCCCCAAAAGTCAAAACACATACACGAATTACAATTTAAAAAGGAACAAAAAAAGAAAAGAAAAAAGATAACGAATCTTGATTTTTTAGTCACACCTCATCAAATGGTAAGTTTGTTTTGGACATTTTAACTCTTAAGGAGGGGGGGTGTAATTTTGAAAATCTATCCTTAATCAATGTAATGAGTAGGTAGTACATAACATTTATAAGTTCTAATATAAATTAATTTAACAAAGTTTGGTCAAATAGATGCCATGGGGGAAAAAGTTTAGGATGGAGTATCATTCTTCTCAAACCTAAAGAGATGAGAGTGTAATTATCGTTTTTTTTTTTTTTTTAAATGACATGGAACCTCACCGAAGTAAGGTCCTTAGGACCTATCCTTATCCTTGAGGAGTAAATCTCGAATACACAATCCTAACTAACAAAACTGTAAGATAATCCAAAAGAACTCCAAGTAAATATTCAAACTCAGAATGTTTAGATTTATAGCTCATCCCAAGCCAGTCACCAACCCACTCATTCCAAGCCCGTCACCAACCCCAACGTAACGTGTATGTCATGTATTTCTTCACCCTTTTTGCCAAAGTAATGTCGAAATTGTTTTAAGACTACTTGGCCTGACAGGTAAAGAGTTTAGACTTTGCTGCTCATCAAAGAATCTAAGTCCAACCACTGTTTAACAAATAGCACAGGAGAGAGAGAGACCAAGCCAGAATGTCCGCTATTTGGGACATAGTGCAAATGAACAAGCTTCTTGATTAAAATAGATCAATATCATATCCATTTCCTTTAAATAAATAAGGAAAGTATTAATAGATGTCCTTAGGGTAATAGTTAATAATCCATTTAAATAAATTTTTTATAGGAAAAAAAAAAGTAATTAATGTTGAATAATTCTACAATTACAAACTATTTTACAATATTTTTACAAACTATTGATGTGACAAATTTTTATTAGTTCTAATATGAGTCTACTACTAACATCACATTTATGTTTACCAATAATTATTTGAAAATTACTAAAACCACATCAGCAGTTTGTAAAAATGTTGTAAAATAATTTGTGCTTATAGCATTACTCATTAATGTTTTGACAGATTTTTTTTATTTCCCATAAAAGTTGTATCAAAACTTTCTTAGAATAGATGGTTAACCATTACTCTAAGGATATTCGTTAGCATGATCCAATAAATAAAAAATTTATAGAGCAATTGAAAATAATTTATTTCATAATAAAAATTTATTTATTTTTATGTATAGTAATATATATGTGTCACATCATTCAAAATCATGTTTCATCCATATTTTCACAATGATAACAAAGGAAATATT
This sequence comes from Quercus tomentella, assembly GCA_028535165.1. Classification (NCBI taxonomy): domain Eukaryota; kingdom Viridiplantae; phylum Streptophyta; class Magnoliopsida; order Fagales; family Fagaceae; genus Quercus; species Quercus tomentella. The sequence continues at coordinate 7,284,273 of JAPQVY010000001.1, forward strand.
TTTTTCTTCTCCCCTCCCCCACCCCCACCCCAGTTGGTAGGGGTAAACAATTGTGTGCTAATTTGACATAGGCAGAGTTTGGATAGCGCGTCTAGAGCGTTTCTCGGTGCGGTTGTATTTTTGTAGGACCCGTGCACTGTTCACGGAACCCACAAGTACTTTTTTCCACAAAAAACAACTTTAAAACTGGGTTCTACGGTACTATTCACACATTTAAAAATTATTTTGTTACAGTGTTTTCAGCAATAAGCGATATCCAAACAGACCCATAATGGGTTAAGAATTTTCTTACGGTGAATCATGTTTTTCAAATGAATTATTTTTAATTAATTAAATAATCAATCACTTTCTTGCCAACTTGACATTATTTTTCATAAAACTGACTATATGACGTGTATGCCATTTACATCATGTGGCGGCTAAAACAAAGTCCTCACGCAGGAAAACAAACGAAAAACATTAGCAACAAGCTTTTTTAGGATATCGCTTTCTTCTCACTTTTTCTTTTCCCATCTTTTTTTTTTCCCTCCTTTATAAAGTTAGTAATGGTGATCACTTGTTTTCTTATCTTCTAAGATCACGTCACTTATAGGACAAGATCATTAGGCTTGGTGGGGACAGTTTCAACTTTCAAGACACAACGGTAAAAGGGCACATGCTGATGCTGTGGTCAAATAATTGCACTGTGACGAGAAATAGACTGTTAAGCAATAGGTAGGAGATAATGGGTGTGGAAGTGTTGTGCCGATTCCCACCCACTTCATGAGAGTGCTTGTCTCTTTCGCATTTGCTTCCGGGAAATTACATACCAATCCTCGTACCGATCCAATAATGAGTTCTGGTTCAAATAATAAGAGTAAAGAAAATAGCTGGTGGGCTCATAACTTGTTAGTATCGAGTTGAATAATTAAATTCTTCTTTTTTTTTTTTTAATCGCGTAAACTTTTGAGACAACTACTAAATTATTATAATATCTACAAGTGATCCTTACCATGGGATCTACACATTTATTGTGAGAGAAAATATTTTTACAGCAAGGTAAATGTTAGAATTATTGTTAAATAATTAAATTTCATCACCTCCGGTTTCTTTCCTTATGCAGTAGTATCAAAGGGGCAATTTTTAGATAATCCCTGAGCACAGTTCTAGACTCTTGGGTAGGCGTGAGACCCACCATGAGACCTACCCCTATGTGAGAGCGCGAAGCACTGCTTTGTGACTATCTAAGTTTTTCCGGTATCAAAGTCAAGTCTTGCTGTAAATTTTTTATCAACCGCGTGCCCTGGCCCCGGGCTACTATTAAACAGAGTCAACTACTGACGTTTCCTTGTGTAAACAATGATAGGAAGCTTCAGTCAATCAGAGCTCGAAGCAGGAAAACAATAATAACAGGGGAGTTTCAGCTTTTCAGGGCTGTTTTTGCTTAGAAAGGTAGCGGTTCAAACATAATAGTTTTAGTTTTACACCAACTTATTACTCTTCTGTATATCTCCAGGTGAAGAGAACAGATAAGGGAGGGAAAGGAGCTACAATGTTTGAGAACTTATAGTGCAGTTTGGGAGGATTAAGCAAAAAATTAGAAGCTAAGTCATATTATTACTTTCCTTGAGAAAGAGAATGATCAATACAAGTTTCACATTGAAGTTGCTTTGCATACAACTTCCATCAGAGATTTCTGCAAATTTTCAAGTTTGAAAGGCTGCAATCATGGAAGAGGATTGATTTTGCTTATTCCTCAATATTGGAATACAACCCTGCTTAATGGTTGAACTAATATAAAAATAAAAGCATGACAGTCTGCAGGAAAAACAACAAAGATATGTTTTAGCCAGTGCAGTTTAAATTCCACAAGAGAATCATTTCAGCATGTAAGATAAGTAGACAACCCATCAAACAACACAAAACTGTACATTCTTGTCAAGCTATTATCTAGAAAGTGGCAGCAAATACATCATGAATTAAGAATTAAAGCTAACAAAAGCTACAGGTTGAGAATTAGTATTAGATCTCAAAAAACCAATCACCCACTAACTATACATGATGAAATCATGGCTCCATTCCATATAAACAGAAAATCCCTAAAGGCTAAGAGAAAAGAGAATTTTACAAAGCAGACTCCATTTCATTTGACATAATATGAGGCACCACTGGGTTAAAATAATCTGAAGACACAAATTTCACTTCTTCTTTTTCGAAAACATTGGTATCTTTGCAAAAAATCCAGATGTCTTAGATGATTTCTTTTCTTTAGAGAGATCTGTAGTGTCTTTAGAGGCATCAATATCAGATCCAGAGCAACCCCGATCTTCAGCATACTCGATATCTCTTAAGAGCCGTAGCAATTCCAAGGCACTCACCCTGCCTTTTTCATTACCATTGATAGACATATCAACAAGAGCAGGAATGACACCCTCCTCCATGACCCACTGACAATACTGAACACGTTGAGAGCATAGTGAAAGGAGAACAGTCACTGCATTTTCTTGATCCTCATGACTGCCAGTCTCAAGTAGTGCAGTAACAGAAGCAATGCATCCACTAGTTTCAGCAATAGAAACCCTAGCCTCTTCTACATCACACAGATTTTTCAAAATAAATGCACATTTTCCTGCAAGAGTGCTGTCACCAAAGAAAGGAATCAATTTTGGGATGCATTCCAAAGATACAATGCGTGGACAAATGTCACTGCTTGAGGACATATTGGACAGAATCTTGATAATCCGTTCCTGGAAACTGCTATGGGAGTCGAGCATTTTTATGATGGAAGTCAACGCACCAGATGCTAATATTTTAGCTCTACAATACTTGTGGCCAGACAACACTTCCAATATGACTAGGGCCTCTTCTGTGTCTTCTGAATTAAGAAAAGTTTCCAAGAGATTATATGCTTCTTCGCGTAAGTATGAGATCCCACTTCTGCATAAAGCAATAGGTGTCATACATGAGCCCATGCGTAAGAGAACCATGATATCATAGTCAAAGAGAAATCAAGGACAAGGACTTACAAAAGAAAACAACAATTACATGGCTCACTGTTCAAATGTTGTGCAATTCCATTATGTGAAAAAAAAATCTAGCTAGGAATAAGCTAAGGACCTAAATCAACTCAAGGTCTCACTACATCACACTGTGTCAACTGGCTAAAAATTTAACAGCGACCTTCCTACTTAAGTCAAAACCTCATAATTCTCAATTTACAAGTCAGATGACATATTGAACTAGCCACACCAATTAAATACATTTTAAAATGATAGGAATCACCTAAATTAAAAGATAGCAGCAACAAAGAATAAATTACCTGTTTTTACTGACAAATGCCAATAACAACTGAGATCCAGTTTTTTGTGCTTTTATATCACGCCGGTCACATGCATCCTTCAAAAATTTAACAAGTGGTTCAACAAAATTCTCAGATGACAGAGAATAATAATCTTCTTCACTGTAATTCAGATGTCTTTTGACTTCTTCAACTTCTTCACATTGGGATTCCCATTCAAGTTCAGCAAGGTTAGATAGAAATTTCAAATCTGTCTCATTTATGGTAGCATGAGATTGAAATTTGTGCTCCTCTTTTGTCTGCATAGACATCAAACTTAAGCCATCTAATATCTTAGGGTGTGATGAATCTGAGGTGTAACTTGTGTCTAAAGATCCAAGTGACATATTGCTGAAATCCAACTGAAGCTGTATATCATTCATAGAACTGCCAAAGCTAGCAATAGAATTGGAAGACATTTCCCAAGGGTGAAAGACTTCTGGTTTCATTGTTGGGTCAGGAATAGTGACTCCATACCTTGTACACCACTTTGATATTAAATCCTTCATGCTCGTGTTTGGAGTCAATGACAGATGGGCCAGTTTGATTTTAGTCTTCGGACATGTATCATTACCTTCATCAAACCACTTCTGTATCCACATTCTCTCAAATGTTTGTCCAGATGCAATGACAACTGGATCATACATCAATCTTGAAGATATTGGACATCTAAATTCCTCAGGGGGTATAGCTCTACTTAAGACGTCAAATTGAGCCTCGCGATGCCCATATCCTATATGTGATTCCACTTCAACAGACTGGCTGTGCACAGAACTCTTTCTTCTGTTCTCAGATGCAACTGCTCCTTCATGCTGAACACGGGTATTCCCCGATTGATCTCCCAAAACTAAATTTCCATACTTCTTTAATAGGTACAAAAGATATTTTAAAATCTTCTTTTTTGTTGCCTCACTATCACCAACTTTATCAAGTAGCTTCTTGATAGATCGTTTCTCTATCAAGATAGCCTTTTGGGATGTGATTTGAAGTGTTGAAACTGCATATTGAATAGCTTTAACTTCAGAGGTTTCAAATGAATCTGATGTAGAAGCACCGTGCTGGAGCAATCCTCGCAAAGCCTTACCAGCCTCTTCCTCAGATGAGTCCATAGAAAATGTTGCACTCCTAAGATCATCCACGATTTGAGAGATCTGCAAAAGACATTTCATCATAAGCTGCACCAAATAACTGAGGCTCAGACTTTTTTTATATACTCACATAGATTTTGAATCATGAAAAATCTCATTTTATAGTTGCTCTGCCAGATGTTTTTGAATGTTTAGTATATGTGAAGGGGAAGAAGGGAAAATAATAATTAAAAGCTACACTGAAAGCAGATAAATTGGAAAATGGGACTACCTATCCTCTTTGAACTATTCCAATTCGGGATACAAGCATCAGATACCAGAATCACTTTCTGGTACCAGTTGCACTATATAAATAGCACTTACAAAAGACAGTGAAGTGGCTGGCTTACTATACCATGATATTATAAACGTGTTAACAAGAATATCATTTATTTTGAAACAAAATATAACTGAGGAACTGCTCTAATAACACCATAATATATATATATATATATATATATATATCCATTGCTCATATTATTTTTTTCTATCTTGGTTGGAAGGGGGATTGAAAAGGAAAAAATGAAAAGAAAGAACGAAGAAAAAAAAATTAAAGTTCAAAAGGGCATGTGACAGACCTCTACAGCCAGCATTACTGGAACCATAGTTTGAATTTGGCCTAAACTTTGCTCCAATAAACTCCTTGATCTTTGAAATCTTGAGACTATTACATCACCCGTTACTGCCTGAAAGTCATTTGCATGCCTTATCAGATATGGATTGAGATTTCAGTATATAAATAGTATCAGAACAACAATAGAGATTATAAACAAAGTGAATGGAGTTATTCATTCCATCAGATTTGACACAACTACTAGATGTTCCATCAGGGGAGCAAGCTGTCTAACACACACACATTTTTAAAAAATAAAAAAGGAAGTATAAAAATAAAATAAATGAAAAGAGGATACAGAGGAGCAAGCTTATTGAAGGACTAATCACAACAACAATCCACAACATGTTCTAGTGCAGGTAAATTTCCAGTCAGAAACAATGCCATAAATGATTAAAAAATGCAAAAACAATTTCACCAAGGATTGCTGATTGTGGGGTTTGAATCAAACCACTTCTGAAACAATCAGTTAGCATAAGCAGATTAACCTAATCTACTTACCCTACTCCTTTAGTAATCACATAGAATGAGTTTTTTTATCAGAAGCAAGTTTTTCAGTTTTCCATCTCTTCTGGAGTCCACCAGCATAGACCAACTTCCTTCATTTATTTATACTTGTATACAATAATTACAATTATTTACTTTTACCATGAACATGGACCAGTCATAATTTGCTATCCTCCAGATCAAATTGCCAGATCTTGTTTCTATCATTTTCCTGTTAGTTTGTTTATGATGGTTATCACTTTGATGAAATAAAGCAAAAATTGTACACATTAATCTACTTTCTTTGTCCTTGGTCATTGAAAAGATTACATACCAAGTAAAGTTTACTAGATTCGCTGCAGTACTGAAGAAGTAGCTTGGCTTTCTCAATTGCACGGTTCAACACGCATAGTGATTGTATTCCTGCTGAGCATCGAGGGCGAGCCGCTTCTATTTCTGGAAATATTCTTGATATTCTATCAACCAATTTCAGGAGTTCTGTACACATTAAAAAGTGCACCTGTAATCATGAATAAATACACAGAATGAGATAATTCCCCCTGATATTAAAGAACAGTTGTGTCAAAGAAAAGGAGATAGTCAGACACAAAGTGAGCGTATATTTAAATTTCATTCCATAAGATTCAAAAGGGAAACTAAAGTGCTTGTCATGTCCTTAAGAAAAAACATCCTCTCCAGAAACATATGTCCATGCTCAATTTGATAAAAACCTAGGACTTTAAAGAAACTGCATTTTAGGCCATAGTTTACCATCTTCATCAAAGAATAGTAAAATCTGGTTTCCAGCTGCTATTTTCACATCAACCAGGATCTCCATAACACCATAAAGGAAACAAAATAATCTTCTTTCATAAGAATTGCAAATTAAGTGTAACTGACACTAATTTACCAACAAACTAACCAAGGCATAAACTACTAAAAGAATAAAGGTAACTGACACAATTATTTAAGACATATACTTAAAACTCTTGTAAACATGGGTGAAGAGAATTAAATACAATTAATAGGACTGCACATTCAAACCAGCAAATTCCCACTGAAGAGAAATCAAAGACCAAAGCAGTGGTACCTTAAAGGAACAAGGATCTGGCAGTTTTTCCACTACTTCAGCAACATCAGTCCCCATTCAAAAGGAGATTATCTTGTATCTGGGTTCAATAAAAATAAAAAGCATTACTTATATCTGTTTCTTACAAAAAATCTATCTATCGTATCTTACATACTCTATGAAATCAAGATACATAAATCTTCCACATGAAAAGCAACAATTTGAGTATATGCAATACACAGCGTTTCCACATACAGGAGAATATATGCATGGTCCACTAGACTTGTTCGTCAAACTCATATATGAGAATATAATAAATGCTTGTCTCTTTTTCTTTGGAAGCTATAACTATTGTCAACCAAATGTCAAAAGGATGTTACAAGGCTACCAAAACAGGAAGACCAACTTCTTAAGTTTTCCCACGCTCTACAAGTATAAGAATTATACTTGTGAAGTGACTATCACGCCAAGGGTGCACAGTGGTGACTAACTTCTTAAGTTAACACATCATAACCATGGACCAGTTCAACTTGATATATGTTTTAAGAAATTTTCACTTCTAGAGACCGTGTACAAGTTTCCATATTTCCGAACTATACTATCAATTTCCAAAATTTGAATTTAAGGGTCATAGATTACTTCTTCTTCTTTTTGAAGTGGTCATAGATTACTTTATCTTTAGGTGGAGCTGAAGATCGATTGGCTAAGTTTGGAGTCTATGAAACATAATAAAGGGTCCCCTTCAGTAACAATCTTCAAAATTGAAACTTAAGCTATCCTTAAAATTTAAAATTATTATAATAAATAAATATTAAAAAATTCTTAAGTTGAGAAGGAATCTAAATATTAACAACAACAGTAAAAAAGACTTACCTAGTGGATATCAGAACAATGATCAGAAAAGCTCAATCCCTTGTATACTATGAAGCAATTGAACTACCAGGAGACCCTATACAATCAAAAAGATCGTACCCCGATTCTTAAACCACAGAATTCCCCAAACTGAAACACTTTATAGAGAAGAAATTAAATTCAAAACGCTCCTAGTATCTTTCAGTTTCAGACCACTACGACAAAAAGACTCCAACTTTGCCAACAGCCACTACTCAGCCCTTAAACCACTACAATTCCCTCAAATTCATGCACATCCCTAACAAAATTTGAACTTTTCAGAGTATCTTCCACGCGGCTCTCCCATACACAACCAGGAACAGCTCCGTAGGGCAACAGTACAACGATATAACAATCTTCTTGCTCATGAAAAACACAAAACAAAAAAAACCCCCAAAATTCTTTAACAATTGTTGTTCCTTTCGGGATAAGATCACAGCCAGAAAAAGCTTTATCACCCACCAACCAAAACCAAAAGGCAAGAGAAACCCAGGACTTGATTATCCAAAAGAACCAATACAGATTTTTAACTTCCAAGCAGAAAATAACCCAAAGAGAAACGCAACAAAAAAAGAAATATCAGTGAGAAAGCAAAGGATGTTAATAAACCAAAGATGCGAAAAAGATTTATAAGAATCTCGTGAAAACAAAAAAGTCTTTGCAATAATAAATCCAAGAGAGTGAAAGAGAAAGAGACCGAGTGAGAAAGTGAACAAGAGCGTGAAAGTTAATCAAATTGCTTATTTAAAATATATACCACATAATATATAAGAAAAAAACAGAGAATACCAGTCAACTATCTGAATTTGCTGTGAAATTTACCACACAATCAAGTCTTAGTACTCGTCCACGATCGGATGAGAAATGATGGATTCGCTAAGACAGAACAGTCAATAACAAAAGAAAGAGTAAAGCGGAAAAGCTAGCTACTACGTAGAGTACGTGTATCTAGTTGGCCAACTTGGCCTTTCACAGCTTCAGACAACAGCAAACCAAAACAGTTACGAAAACATCGTGACACGTCTGTGATGGCTGTGACCATTTTACACCGTTGATAAAGAATAATCAACAAGTACTGTGTATAAGCCCCACTGCACAGTCTGATAATTATTTTGGTGGGATTGAGATAATGATTGAAATTGATAGTTATAAAAAATAATTTTTAATTTTAACTATTAATTTAAAAAAGTAAAAAAAAAATTTAAAAAGTAAAAATTAAAAAGGTAAAAAGAAAAAAAAATTTATGGTAGGGCTGCGTTGCCAGTGGCAGAGAGTTTTTAAATAAAAATGCTGTCAATTCATACGCAGACTCTATTGAACACTCAACGGAAATAAATACAAGATTTTGTACAATTTTGTTTACGAAAGAGCCAAATGGAACTGTCTTTCATTGGCCAAAAAACAAAAAGTCAAGTCAATAGCAAATGAGTTTTCTTATCTTATAAAAGTCTAAGCCCCCGCAGTAGCATTAGCCTAGCCCAAGTTACCTCTTCAACTCCCATTAAAAAAAAAAAAAAATTTACCTCTTCAACAAAATAATGTGACTTTTTCTTTTCTTTTCTTTTTTTTGATAGATAGAAGACTTTTTTTTTTTTTGTGTGGTTTTTATTTTTTATTTTTTTATGAGTGTTGTATTACAATTTTATTAATGTCATTGTCAGTTAATTGCATGTTTTCAAGTATGTGATGTATAGGTTTTTTTTTTAAAAAAAAAAAATTAAGAGAAATTCAACCTATGACGTCCTCTCAGATAATAACTCTTTATCATCAGACTAAGACACTAATCAATTTTTAGTGTAGGCAGAGATTGAATCTCAGATCTTTTATTCAACCATTAGAGACTTTATCAATTAAGTTAATTGGAATCCACAAAAAAAATGTAATGTATAGTAGTCTTATTCTTTATTCTTTTTCTTTTTTTGGAGTGAATATTCTTTAATTATACTTTTTGTTTGTTTTTTATATAGATTTATGTAAGACCTAAATGATAGTAACTTTGCTATCATAATAAAATTTGTACTCACTCTATCCTAATTTATATATCATAGTATGAAGTGATACAATTATTAATTGGGCTGTTTTTGTTAATTGGGTAGGGCTAGTTCCCTTCTCTAGTGTCTCTCTATTGGTTACTCAAGCTATGGAGAGAAATGATTAGGCAAACCCTTCTTAACTTCTTTTGTACTATGCTATTAATAAATAATGTTTTTATTCAACCTATATATATTAGTGATCATTTTAAAATATTTTTTATTTTAAATAAGAGGTTACACAATTATTAATAAAATTAACTTTAAAAAATGTAAGAATAATATAGAAATTAAAGAAGTAATAATAATTTCAATTAAAAAAATTGTGTTTGGTGACACTTCCACTTCAAAAATGAAAAAAAAAAATTCAAATTAATATGAATAGAATAACTTTCCTAACACGTGCGTCAAGGTCTTTTTTTATTAACAAAAAAAAGAAACAAGTGTTCATTAGAATTTAAATTAAGTGTAGTAGTTTAAGAACTTATATTTTTTTTATTAAAAGTAATATATTAAATAATGCTCGCCATATAAAAAGGGAACAATTTGCAGATTTTTAAACATAATCAATGTAAACATATGTGTCTGGACTCTGCAGCGTGGAGGCAGGAGACGCCATTGACTTTATTTGGTTTCACTTTACTCCCTTGTTAAGAGAACCCGAATAAAATGGAGAGAATCTGATGTGACTTGTGGGGTCTGCTTGAAAGCCTGCCAATAAAAAAAATGTGCTGGTTCATTTTCAAACCTAAAAATATATCTAAACCCACTAAGTTCTTAAATATATGTAACGCAGACCACGATGTTGGAGGATAAAGATAATGGAAAATATATAATGGAGAAGGACTAATTATTCAAGACAAGAAAAAGAAAAAGGGTAGGGGGGAGGAGGACACATCGATAACTTTGTTGGAGAGATATTTATGATAATATTTAGAGAGCTTTTAAGTGAGTTTTTTTTTTTTATAATCTTATTTTATTTTTTGAAAATGAGACTATTTAGATTTTTTTGAATATTTAACTATTTCTTTTAATGTATGCAGTCCCCTCATCTCACATATACTAAGTTATTACAGAGAATAATTTCATAAAGGTGACCTCAAAATAAAGACAAAAAATTTCAAACTCAATATTCAAAAGATCTTACAAACCATTAGTCAAATATAACATCTTCTTTTTTTTAGAAAGATGTTGATATTGATTAAAATTGCATTATGTAAATTTAATTAAAATTCATTTTATGTCTTTAAGTTTACCTTCATTTTTTTTTTTTTTTTTTGAGAAAGAAGTTTACCTTCATTTAATTTAGTCCTTTAAATTTAAAATTTATTTAATTAAAGTATCTTCATTAATTTCGGTTAAACGTTGTCATTAAGTGTCCTTTTTTTTCTCTCTTTTTTGAAAATTTTAATTAAAAAATAAATTAATTATTAAAAAAAATTTTGAAGTGAGCAATATCAAAGTTTTTCTTGGAGAGCTCTACAAAACGCAATCCTAACAAATGAAAATCTTGGTCGTAGAGGAGTACCCATGGAGCCTTGGTGTGTTTTACGCAAATTGCAAACAAAGTCTACAAATAAAACACATTCTTTGGGAGTGCAACATGGTTCAAGCTCAAGCCTGATGGTTTGAGTTGCAGTCCATTGATGGATGGAACCAAAACCTTCAGAAAATTTTTGGCAGTGTCTTGGAGTATATGGAGAAGATGGAAATTCGGTGCATCATGAGGATAAAGCATATCGAAATGTAGAGACGGAACTAGGATTCAAAGTTAAGGGGGGCAAATATAATTTTCTTAAAAGGGACAAATATAATCTTTTATGGACTTATTTTCTAAAATTTTAAATATATACCTATTATTTAATATTTTAAAAAAAAATTGAGGGGGCCACAGCCCCCTCTGCTTGTACATGGTTCCGTCTCTGTCGAAATGGAATGTAAAGAAAATCTTGCATTCTTCTATGACTTTACTGGAGTATTTTGTTAGACAAATGGCCACTGAGAGAAATAAAGAGCAATGGAAACATGTATAAGTTGAACGTGGATGGAGCCACTTTTCATCAGATTTATTGGGTGTAGGGGCAATCATTCGCAATTCTATGGGCTTACCATTTACCAATGGCGACGTTAAGTTGACAAATATGTTTAATCATTAATTGGATTTTTTTAATTTAAAAAAAATTCAAAAAATTTACAGGTACAAAATTTTGAAGTAAAATATTTTCAAATGTAAAATATTTTACATGTAAAACATTTTCAATCAAATATTTTCAAGTGTTTGGTATAACAAATAAAATTTTTTAAGCAAACCACCAAAATTGGTGGCTTCAACCACCAGAGCCGCTAGTGCTGGAGGTTCGGTGACTGAATCACTGGAACCGACAACCAAAATGGTGGCTCCAGCAACCATATTATCGGCGATTGACGTCAAAACAATGCTTCAATTACTGGGCCACTAACATTAGAGGGCGGAACAGTGTCTCTAGCTATCGGAACAATGATATCTATTATCACATCTTTGGTATCGATGCCGAAACGATGTCTTCGATACCAGTTGCTCAACCCACTAAAACCGTGATCTAGCTACCAAATAGGGTGAGGGAAGCATTTGTCTGGTTTTATAAAATGTTTTACCAAATTTTTGAAGGTTAAACATTTTACATATTTTTATAAAAGATTTTACAGTTAACGACCTAAAAGTCATTCCCAATTTTGTGGCCTTACCAATAGTGTTAAGGAAAAGGACTCACAAAGTTTTTTTTTTTTTACAAGATAAAAATTCTACTTTAGCCTAATCTAAGTGTATATGTGTACGAAACTCCTTCCTAAAAACTTGAATCCCGATTCTTACTTCCCATACCCTACAAGCATTTATACTTGTAGAGTGACCATTGCATGTCAAGAGTGGGTGGTGGTAGGACTCACAAAATTTCAATTTCATTTGAAGTGGAGAATATATTTAAATAATTAATTGAATTTTTTTAATTTAAAAAAGGAAGAAGAATTTAGACACTTAGGATCCGTTTAGATACCGCTTATTTTGCTGAAAACTGAAAATATTATAGTAAAATAATTTTTAAATGTGTGAATAGTACCGTGAGACCCATTTTTTTTTTTTTTTTCTGAATTAAGTACTTGTAGGTCCCGTGAACAGTGTACGGAATCCACTGAACAGTACATAGTGTCTCCTGAAACGCGTGCATCAAAAAAAAAAAGGAAATGCCAAAACGCCAAACGCCCAGACACAAGCGCAATCCAAACGCACAATTAATGGCAAAATTTAATAGAAGTTGATTAAAAGGGATGAAGAATTTAGACACTTAATGGCAACATTTAATAGAAGTTGACAAAAATACATTAACAAAATAATTTTAAAGTAAAAAAAAAATCAATTAAATGAAAATAAAGTTAAATACTTTAAATAAATTTTGGTCAAACTGCATTTGAAGCACAATAATATGTACTCCTCCCCATGCTAATATGAAGAAAGGGATGGACTTTTCCAACCAAACTCTCTTCCACCAAATTTCTAGCAAACTTGGCCGGTGAACAGTTGGCCGTATTTTCAGTGCATTGAATACGAAAGACAAAACCGTATTTAAGTGCAGCTATAACTCTCTGTACTTTAAACACAATATATGTCCGGTCCAGGTCGTGAATTATTCGATCCCAGGAGAGCCAAGCTCTGCATGAAAGCCACCTTCAATAATTAGCTATTAAAAGTGTTCACTTCAGTTGGTTCAAAAATTCTTACTAATTTTAGCATCGTAACCTATTTTTTTATTTTACATATTTATTTTTTAAAATATTATATATCAAATTATTTATTTTATACTTTTTCAAAAAAAAATATTTATTTTATACTATATTTCATAATAATATCAAATTTTCTTAATTTTCAAATTTTTTTCTTTCTTCACACACAATAATTACTATTCTCTCTCTTTCTTCATTCACATAATACGTAAAAAAATAATAAAAAACTAAATGCAAAATGACTAATACCAGTGTAAATTTACAAATTAAAATTACTGTAGTAACTATATATTTTTACACAATTTTACATGACTTAATGCGGGTGAATATTGAGCTCAGATGGCAAAATGTTCGCACTTTTTCTATTATACAAGCACTAATACTTGTGCTCTAAAGCCAGTTTTAACAGCAGATTCACCTACTCTTCTACCTGCCAAAATATATCATATTTAGATTTATATATGTATGTGTGACATTTTAGATATTATTTTAATTAAAAAATTTTAACTTATGAATTTTGGCCTAATTATATTATAATGATTAAAAAAAAAATTATAATTCATTATATGAAACTTAACTACTCATACTCACACACATATACACAACAATTTTCCTTTAATATAATCATACATGAGTATTGAGTGCCACAAGTCACTAGCAAGGAGAGCTCAGCATTATTTATAGCATATAAATTGATATTGGTGTTGGGTATACACATGTGGGTGAAGTCTCACATTGAATAATGATGAGAAGAATAAGTAGTTAATATAACATAATTGAATACATACCATTGGGCTTAGACCTTTTGAGTTAAAGTGTGTCTCTATAGAGTGTGTTTATTTGGAGGTAAAATAAGGTGGATGGAAAACTTTGGAGAGAAAATAGGAATTAAAACTTTTTTGGAGTGTGTTTGGTTGGATGGGGAGGAAAGAAAATAAATAATGGAACCCAAGTTTTTTCTCCCCGGACCTACCAAAAAGTTTTCTCCCCAAAATGGGGAGAAAATTGAGAGGGGAAAGCTCATAAAAATACCCCTCATGTTGGATTTCACCTCCAACGTGTTGGTTTTTTTTTTTTTTCCTCTCTATTAACGTGTTGGCTTCTTTTTTCTTTGATTTTTTCTTTCTCTGTTATCATGTTGGCTTCTTTTTTATTTTATTTTATTTTTGTGTTGGCTTCTTTTCTTTTCTTTTCTTTTTAGAAAACACTTTTGGGTTAATTTCTTATGCTTCTTTTTTTTTTTTTACTTTAATGAAGTATCCATTTATACACAATTTTTATTTTAAGTATAATGTGTTACCTTTTGTTTTATTTAATAGGGACATGATGATAAATTTATACAAACTTTATTTTCAACCAAACAAAAAAGTTTTCCACCCCTCCACTTTTCCACCCTTCTTTTTTGAGAAAAAAAAAAGGGGACTCGCGTGTGGCAGTCATTGTCCCACGCCCCATGGTACATTTGGGTAAGCCCATGGGTACCACCAGCTCGAACCGGAGCTCGAAGACCCCGAACTCACACACACCCCAAGCTCTATTGGTTTCTGCACTTTTCCACCCTCCTAACCAAACACAAATGAGGGAAACTAAAAACTTTTCTATCTTCTCACTTTTCCATCCTCCCAACCAAACGAACCCTATATGTTATATTAATTACTTAAGGAGGCTCATCGAGATGTTTATCTCCCCAACAAGTGATATTAGAGCTCATGGTGGTGTGAGGCAAAGGTGGCAAGGTTATCGATGTACCTTTCACAGTTGGAGCAAGAACAGAGTGTGTGTACTTGGAGCCCTTTCGTAAATGAAGCAAATATGGGTCCCTTTCGCAGAGGACGGTATATTGCATCAAACAAGCCCATAAAACCCACACAAATGATCTTGAAAAATGCCCAACAAAGGATATTTTTCAATGGTGCTATACAACGATGACGGTGAGGTGCGAGGTTCCCATGGAAAAAGGCTTGTTGGGTTGACACGTGGGGGCTTATGGATGATGCATTAGTGAAGGAAAAAACCATTAGGTAAGGGAGAGTGAGTAGGACTTGTTCATGGCCTACAGAGAGGTTTTGAAGACCACAGAGAAGTCTTGAAGCCCACAAAGAGGCAGAGACTCACACGTGAATAATAATGAGAAGAATGAGTAGTTAATATAACATAATTGAGCACATACCCATTAGGTTATACATTTTGGGTTAAAATGTGTCTCTATATGTTATATTGGTTACTCAAAGAGGCTCCTCAAGGTGTTTATTTCCCCAACAATTAGTTGATCATAAAAATGTAACTCTTTAATATAAGACATGCGTCATCGATATATAATGTTTGAATGAAGAAAATGTAACCTAGTGTCAATCACTTACCTCAATAGTTAAATAGTTAAAAGTTAACAAGGATGGCACCATGTTGAAACTTCTAAAAAAGTTGCTTCTCATAATATATGTTGAAAGAAGAGAATAAAATAATTTAGAAAACTGTAAACAAGAAAGAGAGAAAACATAATGGTTACATGGTTCGATTCGATGGGTTATGTTCACAAGACAAAATCCTTGAGGCTATATCTTTACAGTATTCTTGATTGCATTGAACCTAGTAGGGTATATATAAAAGCTAGGGTTAGCCCTTCATGGGCTTACAATATATTGGTTTTGTTTGTCCATTACCTTAACATAAACCCAATATCTTTCTTAAGCTTGAACATCATAGTCATTATTTTAACAATTACAATTGCATTTACTTCAATTATCTAAATGTATAATGTTTCGTTATCTTCCCAACCTTAGTGGGTGATATATATATATATATATATATATATATATATATATATATATTTTTTTTTTTTTAATTTTTTGAGAATCAACTGGTGGACAGGAAACAATTGAAATCGAAGCAATTGATCTCCTCAGCACTTCAGCCAGTTGAAATTGAAGCAATTGCAGCAGCTCGGGCACTGGAGTTTGAACAGGAAACAGGTATAAGTGAAGTTGTTCTTGAAGGCGATTCCGAGTTGATCATTGAGCCTTTGAAGGCAGGTGGCAATACTATCGCTTCAGTGGAGCCACAAATTCAGGATGCCATTGCATTTTCCAGTTTATATTCAAAATTGCTATACTCTCATTGTAGAAGAGATGGCAATAATTTAGCACATAGTTTAGCTAGATATTCCATAAATGTCTCCGACTATGTAGTTTGGATGGAGGAAGTTCCCAATCCAATGATCTTTATTGTTCAGCATGACTTAGCCAATTTGGAAACCCAATTTTAATAAAATTTCAAGTTCATTCTCAAAAAAAAAAAAAAAAAAAAAAAAAAAAAAAAAAACTGGTGGGTGATGTTTAGTTTCATTATTTCATATAATTTCTGTCTAATTGTGATTCAAATCTTTATTCCTATTTGCATGATTGTGAAATTTAGGGTGTATATGAAAGTTTTTAAGAATTATGTCAAAATTTTTGTATCTCAGTTTTTTTGTTGGTATTTTTTATGTTTCTCCACAAATTCTATACGATCCTCCCTCCTTTCTTTTTTTTTTTTTTTTTGAGAAGAACCCTTCCTATTATTGAACAAAAGTTTTAGTTCCATTTTAGGCAAGTGCAACTTCCTAAATAATGATTACATATTGTTTTATATATTATTGTTGAAATCCACCGACTAACATACGTGGTAAAAAAATTGTTTTATATATTTAAAGAATTTTTTTTTAAGATGCTTCATTTTTTTCCATAATTTGTATCTCATTATTATTAAAGAAATTTTTTTGTCATGTCTCTTTCTTTCCTTCACATTAAAAATGATATACATATTGTTCTTCTAGAATTTTATATATTGTAGTATTTTTTTAGATAATTTCTATCGTAGTTGAAAGAATTTTAATAAAGCAAAAGTATTGTCCCAAATTTTATTTATTGTTTCACTAATAATGCCTATTTATTAATTTGCAACGATTGGAAGCAAAAGCAATAATTTTATTTTCCTTGATTATAATTATGATTTTGTTATTTACAACTATTATTTCTACTTAATATTTTTGAAATAAAAATACTTATAAATTCCCATGCTAACATGCATGGATCACAATAATAACAATATTAATTTACAAACATATATATATATATATATATATATTTAAAAGGCAACTAATGGGCCTATAACTAGTAATTAATATGAAAAATACTACATCACAAGATTTTTACAACAAATTCTAAGTGAAAAGTTGTTATTGGTTCTAATTTGTGCTCATACTAAAATTATTTTTTTTCTCCATCAATAAAAACTAATCACTTAGACAAAAAATTTCTTCTGTGAAATTATTGTGTTTGAATTTTTTTTCAATTAATAATTATACTGCATACATATTTTAAGTTTGGACCTCTAAGAGTCTTGTATTTTAATTGGTATATTTTTCTGCATAAAGTACGTAGGTGTTTAGGAAAAGAAAAGGTTGGAACAATATAGTGTAACTATGTATAAAAATAAAAAATAAAAATAAAAAAGTGTAAGCAAGCAAGTTCGTTTGGACCAATGGGCTCCCTGGCGTGTGCGCAGCACATCTATGAGGAATCACGTTTAAATTGCTGGGAAACAGTGGTTTTACGGTGAAACAACGCGGGTTACGCGGCCTTACGCGGCCTTATCTATCGGAATGGTTGACTAGAAATGTCTTTGTCAGTTAAGTATTTCCTTGTACTCTTTATAATAAACTAGAGATGGTGATTGACATGATAAATAAAACAATGAAGAGTTTGGCTTTTGCATGAGAAAGGGAAGTTCATGAACAAATTGGAATAGGATTACTCACAGCATGTAATAGGGAAGTCCAAGGACTATTTTTTTTTTTAAATAGTTTCAACTTATAGCGTTCGATCTTGATAATAGTTCTTTATCATCAGATCAAGATACCAATCGGTTTTTGGTATAGGTAAGGATTGAATCTTAGATCTCTTATTCAACTATCAGTGCCTTTACCAGTTGAGCTAACTGGAACCCACTCCAAGAACTAAATTTGAGTAGGATTAATTACACAATGTTCACCGACTAAATTCATGATGAGGATTGTAATCAAGTCGAGAAAAGTTTAAGATTATTCATTTAATTTTATTTCGGCCACTACTTATGCCTAAACTTAATTTTCATGAGTTAAACTCTAATTGGAGAGTTCTTGGACCCAAGTTCGTGAGAAGAAGTTGAGTATGAAATTCCTTCATTATTGGGTTCTTTGAGAAGGTTACTATTTTGTCCTCTAAGTAAAATACAATTTTTAGTAGTAAACAATAGTCATGGCTAAGCAGTGTATTGGGGAGATAAACACCTTGGGGAGTCTCCTTGAGTAATTAATATAACATATAGAGACACATTTTAACCCAAATGGCCTAAACCCAATGAGTATATGTTCAATTATGTTATATTAATCACTCATTCTTCTCATCATTATTTAATGTGGGACTTCATTCACACGTGTATACCCAACAATCTCTCCCTCACGTGTGAGTCTCTGCCTCTCTGGTTTCAAGACTTCTTTGTGGGCCACAAACAAGTCTTACTCACTCCCCTTTGCTTAGAGGGTTTTTTCCTTCACTAGTGCATCATCCATGCATATGCCTCCACGTGTCATCCCGCACGTCTTTTTCCATGAGAACCTTACACCTCAACGTCATCGTTGTCTAACACCATTGACAAATATTATTAACAAATATCCTTTGTTGGGCCTTTCCCAAGATTGTTTGTGTGTAGGTTTTATGAGTTTTCTTGGTGCAATATATTGTCCCTGCTCCAACTACGAAAGGGACCTATCTCTACTCCATTTTCGAAAGGGCTCCAAGTACATACACCCTACTCCTGCTCTAACTATGAAAGGAACTTCGATAATCTTACCACCTTTGCCTCTGATACCACTTGTTGGGGAGATAAACATCTTAGGGAGTCTCCTTGAATAATTAATATAATATATAGTGACACACTTTAACTCAAAAGGCCTAAACCGTAATGGATATGTGCTCAATTATGTTATATTGACTACTCATTTTTCTCATCATTATTCAATGTGAGACTTTATTCACACGTGTATGCCTAACATAGTGTAGGGAAAATAATATGAAAGATTTATAACAAAATGTTGGACAAATTTAGAGGACTAAAATAGTTGAAATAGTATAAAGAATGTAATAGTATAAGAAAAATAATTTGCATGAAGTGAGAAAAGGTTGTTTAAGAGTCTATGCTTAGGTGCACTTTGGCGCTAGTTAGTGGCGGCTCCAAGGATTGTTTTTAGAGGGGTTAGTAAGAAGATGAATTTTGAGTAAAAGATGAATCTTACGGTCAACGTGATTTACTTATTACAAATTTGTCCGTAGTATGTACTAGCAAAAGAATAAAAGATGAGAAGTACTACGTCCACAACATTTTTCACAACAAATCTTAGGTGATAAGTTATTATTGGTTTTAATTTAAATTCATTACTGAAATTACTTTTTTGCTAATTGATAACAACCAGTAACAATATACCACTTAGGATTTGTTGAAAATGTTGTGGATATAGCATTCTCATGAAAGAAAAATTATAAGTTCATTTGGCATATTGTTTCTTAATACAATGAACATACTAATTATTGTTGCTAAGATTAAATCTTGAAAACTATTTATTGTTTCTAAATACAATAAACATATTAATTATTCTTGTTAAGTGAATTGTAAACGATATTTATATAAAATAAAATTTTATCTATTGTTTATTTCAAATTTGTTAATATTTATGAGGTTTACGATGAACAAATTTTTCCTTTGTTCTTGAACCTTTTTTTTTGTTTAAAAAGACTAAAATATTGTTAGGAGGATCATATTCGAACTTATTACACTTTAGCTTAAAAAAAATTTAGGTCCACTTTAGCTTAAAAAAAATTTAGGTCCAAAGTGTTCAAATTTTTATTTTAAGAGTGTCAATTAAAAAAAAAATTATATATAATTTTTTTTTTTGGTTACAAAGCCGCCAGCAGCCGCCAGCCACTGGTGCTAATAGTGCATTGCTTGGGAGACTTCAACATTTTTGTGTACAGCATCTACAGCAGCGGCTCACCCTTTAGTTATTGCATTTAATCATTCAACGATAGCTGCTATCACGTGGAGTTCATGGGTTGAAGTGGATGTTTAGAGTTTCACTCTATTGAGTATTGCATTGGTCATATCTAACATTCCTTTTATTGTTGGATTTGATGCTCAACATGATTACAGTCATAACTAAATCAATCTCAATTTGATTACAGCCATAACTAAATTAAAATGTATAATTAAAATTTCAGTTCGTAAATTTTATATAATATTTAGATTAGATGATAAATTTTAATCTAGTGCAGTATCCATTTTATAATGGAGATTTTTTACAATTACGTGGCAATGCATGCAGTCTTAATTTTCTTATTGTTGAGAAATATGAAAAATTGATATAAAAAGATCAGTGGTGGAACTAGGAATTTATCATTAGGGAGTCAAACATAAAATTAGATAACTAATTTGTTTTTTTCTTTTCCTATATATTAATTATATCCATACTATGTATAAAATATAAAATAGTAATGTACATACAATTTAATAATCAATATACAAGTTAAGTACTTTACAACTCAATATGTGCTACAAAAAAGTGTATTTAATCAAAATTAAGCAATTATGAGACAAGATTGACAAAATGATTTAATATCATTAATAAACTATGAAATAGACAAAGTCTCAAAACAAACAATAATATAAAAGTTAAACATTTCTTTTTATTTTTATTTATTTATTTATTACTGTAACCTACACTCTTTAAAAGATCTAAAGTAATCAAGTATTGAGTTAGACCTTCTCAAAAAAAAAAAAAAAGTATTGAGTTTTTTTTTTTTTTTTTTTTTTGAAGAAGTGAAGTTCTCGGCAATTTCTTTTTCAATGTAAAGAGTTAAACTTGCTCACGAACTTAGATTTTTCAAATTAAATTACACCCATTAAGTATGATAAGTTAATAACTAAGATTAAAAAACTAAAAGTCACTATACTCCTTTTCGGTAGTTTCTCGCGCCGCTTAGGGTTTTCTCTAAACTGCGTGTAGAATATCGTCCCTAACCTAGTTTAGGGTTGCTGTTCCCTTCACGTCTCCGGACTGATAGGACGGACTGTTTGACTGTGTGGTTCTCTGTGTTAGTTATCGTTGCTGGTTTATACCCTCATGGCTGGGCTGGACGACTTGTGGGCACGTTTTTCTCTTACAGAGGATGAGGAAGGGGGCGCTGATGTTCCACACCAAGAAGAAGTCGTGGTCCATCGTTTGGCTGGCAAGTTCTTCACAAAAAGAGTTCTTAATGTCGATGCAGTGGCGCGCACCTTCAAGCCACTGTGGAAACTGGCTGGTGAACTGAAGATACGGGATTCTGGTGATAACGTGTTGGTGTTTGAGTTTGACGATATCATAGAGCTTGAACGAGTGCTTGAATATGAACCATGGTCGTATGATAAAAGTTTGATAGCTTTCCAACGGGTTAATGATGTTGAACTGCTACCACAGATGGATTATAACCTCGTAACGTTCTGGGTGCAGCTTCACAACTTGCCGTTGAAGAATCTAACCTATGAAACCGGTGAAGCTATAGGCAATGCTATTGGGAGGGTTGTTCAGGTGGCTGATCCGGAGGACGACGGCGCGGGTGGGGAGTTCTTGAGAGTTCGGGTGACCATGGATATATCCAAGCCCCTTCCGCGATGTTCGAAACTGAGATCAAATGGGAAACAGGTAGGGATGGTGGCTCTCAAATACGAACGCCTTCCCAATTTCTGTTATTGGTGCGGTCGGGTTAACCATGGTGAGCGAGACTGTGAGGTATGGTTGAGGGGGAGAGGGAAGCTGCGAAGGGAAGAGCAACAATATGGTGAATGGTTGAGGGCTGAACCGGTCCGTCAAGGCAGGAAAACAGTGGCTGTTATTTCTGGTAGAGTGCGTAATCAACCGCCATGGTGGAAGAAAAACCAACCATCTCGCAGTAAGGAAAAGCCAGTTCAAGATCGGGGTGGTGACAATAATGAAGCCCATTCTGCGATGGAGGCAGAAAACTACATGGACAATTCTGAGGTGAATAAGCGAGGTGGGTCTCGGGTTGTTTGTGAACAAGATGAAGGGCAGAGCAGTGGTTTTTCTGGCGAACTTGGTTTGAACCTCACCAAAGCGGGCCATGAAGATGGATTGGATGAAGAGGTAGTGGGTTTATCTATTCAAGAAAATTGCTCTCCCCCATGCAGACGTAGGTCCGAAAGTCCCCCTCATGAAAGCACAGTCCCTGTCAGTCCAAGAATTAGTCCAAATTCTAATACTCAAGTGTCCATCCGTACTTGGAAGAGGCTGGCTCGCGAATCAGGTAAACCAATCCCAAACTATTCTCCTATGATTGTTGACAGGAGACCTAGCATTGAAACAATAGATTTGAGGGAAGGGAAGAAAGTGTGTTTGACAGATTGTGGCTCTTTAGACAGAGAACATTTGAAGGTGGTGGCTGGTTCCCAGCACCACCGTACTCAATGAGTTGCCTTAGCTGGAACTGTCGTGGGCTTGGGAACCCACAGACAGAAGATGAACTAGTTGCGTTGATACGCAACAAAGATCCCAAGCTGATCTTCTTAATGGAAACTAAGGTTGAGAAATCAGTTTTAGATAGAATTGGTAGAAAGATTCAATATTCTAATTTATTTGTGGTTCCTCGGCATAATTCAGGGGGTGGTTTAGCTTTGTATTGGGCTGCTGACTTTAATGTGGATGTTCAATCTTTTTCTGAGAACCATATTGATGCTATTATTGACCATGGAGTTGATGACGCCTGGCGGTTCACAGGTTTCTATGGAGACCCTGAGACCGCCAACCAGGAAAACTCCTGGTCCATGCTCAGAACGTTGAGTAATCGTTTCACCCTTCCTTGGGTTTGTATTGGTGATTTTAATGAAATTTTATTTGCTGATGAGAAACAGGGATGGCTTAATAGACCGGAGAGACAAATGCAGGGTTTTCGAGATGCTCTTGATTTTTGTAGGTTGAAGGACCTAGGGTATAATGGCTTCCCATTCACCTGGTGCAACAGGAGACCAGGAAATCAGAATGTGTGGATTCGCCTGGATAGAGGGGTAGCCACAATTGACTGGATATTGAAATTTCCTTCCTCCAGAATTCACCATCTGGATGCCTTCCACTCTGACCACAAACCCATTCTTCTTAGTCCAGACTCAGAATTGAACCGGTTCTACAAAAAAGGGCGCCCTTTCCGGTTTGAAGCCATGTGGTTGAGGGACAGGTCCTGTGAAGAGGTGGTTCGTGATTCTTGGGGAAAGGGACTGGCCCAAGCCACAGCATGGGGGTTCAATAGCAAAATATTGGCTTGCCAGTCTAACCTCAGAGTATGGAATAAGAAGATATTTGGCCATGTTAGAAATTCTTTGAAACAGAAAGTAGAAGATTTGAAGTTTGAAGAGGAAAATGGGGGATACAGAAACAATCCTGTTAGAATCCAAGCCTTACGAGATGAAATTCAGAAGTTACAGCAAAAGAGGAATGTATGTGGAAGCAAAGATCCAGAAATAGGTGGCTTAAGGAAGGGGACAGGAACACAAAGTATTTCCATTGCAGAGCCAATCAAAGAAATCGGCGGAACCTAATTACAGGATTAGAAGATGAGACTGGAGCATGGGTTGAAGATGAGGATGGTATGGGCAAAGTGGTGGAGGGTTATTTTGAACAAATCTTCACCAGTTCAAATCCGAGTGATTTTAGTAATATCCTCAGTAGTATTCAAAGGGTGGCAGGAGAGGATGATAGAGACCACGTAGAGGGGGACTTCCAAGCATGTGAGGTCAAAGAAGCTCTCAATTCAATGGCCCCTCTAACGGCTCCTGGTCCTGATGGTATGTCTCCTATTTTCTATAAGTCTTTCTGGCATATTGTAGGTGAAGATGTGACTGCAGTGGTTCTTCGAGCCTTAAACACAGGTATTGTCCCAGAATCCTTAAATACTACTTTCATCACTCTCATCCCCAAAATTAAAAACCCTAAGAAAGTTTCTGATTTCAGGCCCATTAGTCTATGTAATGTTATTTACAAACTTATTGCGAAAGTAGTGGCTAATCGTTTGAAAAAGTTTCTAGCTAATGCTGTGCCAGATTCTCAGAGTGCTTTCCTATCGGGTCGATTAATTTCTGATAACATTCTTGTGGCTTTTGAGACCCTCCATTATTTGAAGAGAAAGACAAAAGGAAAGATGGGATTCATGGCTCTTAAGCTGGATATGAGTAAAGCTTATGACCGAGTGGAGTGGGGATTCTTGGAGGCCATTATGCAATATTTGGGGCTTGAAGAGAGGATGAGAAGAATTATTATGTCATGCCTGAAGTCTGTGTCTTACTCTATTTTGCTTAATGGGCAACCGGTTGGTAGCATCAAACCTTCGAGGGGCCTTCGCCAAGGTGATCCGTTATCACCGTATTTGTTTCTCTTGTGTGCCATGGGGTTACAAGGTTTATTGCAAAAAGCTGAGGTAGAGGGGAGTATTAAGGGAGTGGCTATTAGTAGATTTGGTCCTCGGGTTTCTCACTTATTTTTTGCAGATGATAGTGTCCTCTTTTGCCGTGCTACTGAGGCCGAATGTCAGAGAGTCCTGGATATCCTGTCTACTTATGAGAGGGGAACGGGTCAAAAAATCAATAGAGAAAAGACTAACATTTTCTTCAGTTCTAATACCCATCATCAAACCCAATCTCGTATCCAACAACTCTTGGGAGTTCCGGCAATTAGACAATATGAAAAATATTTAGGGTTGCCCGCATTAGTGGGGCGGGGGAAAAAGAGGAGTTTTATTTACCTTAAGGAGAGAGTGTGGAAGAAAATACAAGGGTGGAAGGAAAAGTTACTATCTATAGCTGGAAGGGAAGTCCTCATTAAAGCTGTCATTCAAGCCATTCCTACTTACACAATGAGTTGTTTCAAGCTCCCTAAATGTTTGATTAAAGAGTTAGAAGTCCTCATTCGGAAATTTTGGTGGGGCTATAATGATGCCGCAAAGAAGGTGCACTGGGTTAGCTGGGAGAGGTTATGTGAAGCTAAAGAAGTTGGTGGTATGGGCTTCAAAGAAATTGAGAAGTTTAATGAAGCCCTCCTTGCTAAACAAGTCTGGCGCATGATGCAAAATCCGGAGTCCCTTTGCTTCAGAGTTTTTAAGGCTCGATTTTTTCCTACTTGCTCTATTCTTGATGCCAAGGAATCCAACTCCGGCTCCTATGCTTGGAAAAGCATCCTTAGTGCTAGGGATGTCATTAGAAAGGGTATGGTTTGGCGTATTGGGGATGGCCAGTCTGTCCGGATCAAAGAAGATAAGTGGTTGCCGGTGAAACCCAGTAGATTAATCCTCTCCCCCCTCCCTCTTGTCATGGCAGAAGCAAGGGTTAGCTCCCTCATCAATCCAGATTTGAGTATGTGGAAATCTGAGGAGGTAAACCAATTTTTTTTGCCCCATGAAGCTTCGTTAGTTCTGGGCATTCCACTTAGCCACAGGAAGCCTGCTGACCGTGTCTCTTGGTCTTGTACCCCATCCGGGGAGTTCAGCACTAGCAGTGCTTACAAGTTGTTGGCTGCCCCGTCCTCAACGGATCGTGCCAGCTCTTCCAATCAAGATTATCAGCGAAGTTTCTGGAAAGGGATTTTGAAGTTGCAGGTTCCCAATAAGATTAAACATTTTATTTGGAGAGTTTGTAATAATGCTCTGCCCACCAAGAGCAATCTGAAGCGAAGGCATATTATAGATTCGGACCTCTGTGATCTATGCAAGGATGCTACGGAAGACTCTCTCCATGCACTCTGTTTTTGCTGCCACATTGCCCCTGTTTGGCAGCCCTTCCAATGGTTTCAGACCATGATAACCCCCCCTCCCCTGAATTTTTGTGATTTAGTTAACAAATTTTTGCAGGTACGCGATGAGCTGAGAACGGAGATGTTCGCAACTATGACATGGTGCTTATGGAATAGACGGAATGCTCTCCATTTTGGTCGTCCAGCTCAGCCCCTCTCAAATATCAGTACCGTTGCAGGTGCTCTGCTCCAGGATTTCATGGCTAGTCAAATTTCAGAGACTCCCCGCCTTCGACCTTCTGCTCAGCATCAATGGCGCCCTCCAGAACAGGGCTTTGTGAAAGTAAACTTTGATGCTGCCATGTTTAATCACTCGAACTCGGCTGGACTTGGTGTTATTGTACGTGACTGGCGTGGCGTCTCCCTTGGTGCTATGTCAACGCACACGTCGCTAGCTTCATCTGTAGCTGATATGGAGGCTCTGGCATGTCTTAGAGCAGTCCAATTTGCTGCTGAACGTGAGTTTCAACAAGTGATAATTGAAGGTGATTCGGTCATAATCATTGCTGCGATCACACAGGGACGTTCCTTACTGTCCTCCTTTGGTAATACTGTGGATGATGTTCTGTGCTTGCTGCCTAAATTTTCTTCAATTCAATTTAATCATGTAAACCGCTCTGGTAACTTAGTGGCGGATGCTCTCGCAAAGAAGGCTGCATCCATTGTAGGCTGTCATGTTTGGCCGGATGCTTTGCCTTTGGACATTGCTGCTTTGATCGACTTTGATGTTCATTAAGTTATTGTTTTTATTTCTTCAATAAAGTCCCAGACGTGAAGTACTAATAATTTAATGATTACTAAATAAAGAAGAAACAATCATTCAAATTTCAATGCATAAAAAAATCTTAAAAAATCTACAACCAATTTTTTTTATATATATATAAATTAAATAATAAAAAGTAGTATATATTAATTAACTACATTTATATCACTTATTGCTGAAAACTAAAAACACTGTAGCAAAATAATTTTTAAATATGTGAATAGTATCGTGGGACCCAGTTTTAAAGTTGTTTTTACTGAAAAAAGTATTTACGGGTCCCGTGAACAGTGCAATGGGACACACAAAAAAGCAGATGCGCGTTTGCTTTCCTTTTCAGTGCATGGATACCGCTTATTGCTGGAAACTAAAAACACTGTAATGAAACAAATTTTAAATATATAAATAATACCGTGGGATCCAATTTTAAAATTAAATTTATATTTTTTAATACTTAAAGATTTTGTAAACAGTGCACAGATTCAACCAAATAAAGGCAGACGCGCGGTCTGCCGCTATTCAAGAAAAGTCAAATGAAAAATGGAAGAAAAGAAAAGAAAAAGATAAGAGGCTGTTTGGATTGAGTTTTTTGATAACTCAATTCTCTGTTTCCATAACTCATAACTCAAAAATGGTGGGACCCATAGTAAAAAGGTTGTTTGGCCAAACGATAACTCTGTTTCCATAACTCTGTTTCCATCACTCAATTCTCTGATTTTTGAGTTATGAGTTATGGAAACTGAAAAGAATAAAAGGCTGTTTTCAGTTTCCATAACTCATAACTCAATGGCATTTCCGTAAATAAACACACATGAGGGACCCACAGCCACAACTTTTGACTACCTTTTGACTTTTTTTTTTTTTTTTTTTTTTTGGGTTGGCGTTGTTCTTTTTTCTTTTTCTTTTCCTGGGTTGGCTGTTCGGTTTGGTTTTTTTTTTTTTTTTTTTATATATATATATATATATATATATTAGCTTCGGTGAGTTGGGTACTAAAAAAAAAAAAAAAAAAAAAAAAAAACTGTACTGGCTGACAGGTGTGGGATCCATGAATAGTGTGAAAAAATTGAGTGATGAAAATAAAAATGATGTTGCCAAATGAGTGTGAAAAAATGAATGATGAGTGATGAGTGATGAAAATTGAGTGACGAAAATTGAGTGATGAAAAATCCTTACCCAAACATGCTCTAAGTATCTTGGAAAGTGGGAATGAAGTCTGCACACAGCACACTGCACTGCTTTACTTAACACGGCTACGTAATACTTTTGTAAAAAGAATTCCACACGTCAGGCAGGAAAATTCTTACCATTTTATTTTTCATAAATTGCAAGTGAGGTTGGCAACCCTAATTTTTGGTGACTTATTTATTGAATTGTGAAAATAAGTTAGCTTATATATATATAAACAAATTATTTGGTAAAAAGTAAGACCCAAAGTGAATTTAAGAAAAAAGAAGTAAACTTAGATTAAGAGAAGCTGGCAAAATCATCCTTAAGTACAAAAAAATAAATAAATAAAACAGTTAGAAAACCAAACAGACACGGGAAGGACTTTGTTGGTCCTAAAAATCAAAATTTCAACTAGAAATTGCCTCCCAAAAAAACGAGGTTGTATGTGTATTCGAGAGGAGCAAAGCATTAAGAAAAAGAAGAGCAAGTTCAAAATCCCTTAATTTTCGGTAACTTTAGTTGCTAAAGGTGATACAAATATATAAAACTTATCTTTAAAAAATAAAAATAAAAACTAGTTTTATTGCAAAAGGTGAGAGGGGAAAAAAACTAGTTTTATTGCAAAAGGAGAAAGCAATTGGTTGGGTGTTTTTAAACTCCCAACCAATTGAAGAGTTTTTTTTTTTTTGTTTGGTTGTGTTTTTTTTTTTTTTTAAGCTAATTTTTGTGGGGCCAACTTATCAATAAAACTTATCAATAAAAATGAAAAATGAAAAAAAGAGCCTACATCTAAGCTAAAAAAATAAACAAATGATTTTTTTTTTACACTTTCTTCTTCTTCAGCTTAGGTCCAATGCATTGGACCAAACCCGATACCAACATATGACCACTTTTAAACATGTGTTCCCATTGTGTTGAATCCAATACATTGAAACATTGGACCTAAATACAAACCCATTTTAACAAATAAAAAATGCAACAAATAAGCCCATTAGATATGCATCTTTGGTTCAATATGTCAAATAAAAATGATAAGATGAGGCACTGGCACCCAATGACCCAACCCAATCACACCAAATCAGTTTTTTTTGTTACAACAAATCATTGGATAATATATAGTTCTGCAAAGGCACTAAAGAAAGTTTACAACAAATCAACAATTCTAGCTACCATGAACTCTGTAGTTTAAGATCTGATAAACCACACAGGGACCAGGGCGAGTACCACGATATTTATAGATTGCTAATAAAAGTGTTGAACTCATGAATTATAAATTTATAATTTGTTATTTTGTTTGTCTATCATTTATTGGAGGGCTATTCCAGCCTCCAGGCCCATGCAAGGTATCACTGCAATGTAATGGGCCAATGGTGAAATTTGAGGGCCCAAAAGTCATTGCAAAAAAAGATGCTATAGTACTACTAATTTTATTAACAAAAAAAAAGTGATTTAATGTGACAGTAAATATAATTGGTATTACATCAATATTAACATATAATAAATCACTTTCTTAATTTTTTTTGGTATTTAAAAGTTGTTGTATTAATTTGTAAGGCTTATATGGTAAAATTTGTAGTACCTTTAGTGTCACTTCATTATACTAGGCTGACAATGGATTAAATTTTTTTTTTTTTATATATTTATTGTAAAGTATATACTAGGGACACTTTTCCAAAAAAGAAAAAGTATATACTAGGGACACAAATTTGTAAAACAAGAGCAATAATTTATAAACTTACCCATGTGCTTACAATTTTCAACTGAAATATAGTGGAATAATTTGTTCTAATTACTGCATTGATAAATTCTCTTGTCATCGAATAAAGATTTATGATCGAATCTCACTTAAAGTAAAAAGAAACCTATTAGTGTATGTTAGATGTATTATACAAAATAATTTACTCTTGTGATTTTGTGAACAAAAATAACAAACAAAACAAAATTGTTTGAAGTATAAATAATTAAGAACAATTAAATATACTCATAAACTAAATGATTATAGAATTATAAATACAAACTTGATTAAGGTTAGTGTTTGACATTGTCTTCCTAAAACAAATTTTGCCCCTCACACTATTTATGATCTCTCCTCCACCTCTTCATTCTATTGAGCTAGGCTCATGTGCATACATGTGCGTTAACCACATGTCATCTTGGGTGGCATCCATGTATCTCTAGTAAAAATTAGACTTTTCCATCTGTTACTTATTAGCAAGGCCATTTACACAATAACAGAAGAGTAAGTACTAAAATGACACATTTAAAAGGTTAAAAACCATGTTAAAATATAGGCCATAGGTTAGGAATCAATATGATAATCAAACTTAAAAAAAAAAAAAATCAAAAACCTTTAGATCTACATAATAATAATAATAATAAATAACTAAACAAATAATAAATTATTTTACTCAATTTGTTGACATCTTATCAAAAAACATATTAATCTATATCTATATATATTTAAAGTTGAAGCGTAGCATTTATTGTTGCTACGCTCTTGTTGAGTCACATCAACTCCAATATCATCCACCCATTTTCAACATTCTGTCTATTATTTTTAATTCCTTTTTTCCTTATTAATTTCCCAATAATTGTTATACTTTTTCTAACTTTTTCACTGCCTTTTACCTTTTCACCTCCTTACTACTATCTACCTTAATATCACTTTTCTTCTATCCATTTATCTTTCTTTATTTTTTACTTTTCTTATTCTCCTCCTCTTACTATAAATTTACAATTCTCTTTTCCATTCTATTCATAATTTTTTCACACACAAAATGTTAATTCTCTCTCTTTCTCTCTTTCATTTTCCACACAAAAAATGTTATTTCTGTCTCTTTCTCTCTCTCATTTTTTTTTCTTCATTTTTGGTTGATTTTTAAAAATATTTTTCTTGCATCTCTACTTTAGGTTGATGAATTTTTGTATTATTTGGAACCTTATTTTGGATTGATGTGATTAAGTTTTGTGTTTTTAAGTTATTGTCTTTTTTATAATTTTTTATTTTATAGATGTTATCATATTGCATTATAAAGATAGTATATAAGAATATAATGTTATTTTATTACATAACATGACTTGGATAATTTGGTGTTTATTGCTATATTTTTTATTTTTACTTTTTTTCTTCTTGTATTATTTTCTATAAATTTCTTATTATTCTCTCTTGAAAAAGTGGGTATTCTCTTTCTCTTGATTTTTTTTTTTATTCTTTCTTGCAACTCTACTTTATATTGATGAATCATTGTGATTTTTAAAACTCTATTTTGGGTTCATACGTTTTGGTGTTGTATTTTTAGTTCCCTATCACAAGTAGTCTCGGTCTTTCTACAATAAAATTTAGAGAATAAATTATACATATTCACTATAAGTTTGATATGAGTTTTGATTATTATGATAATCTCTTTTAAAAGAATGAATAATTTATTTAAATAAAAATATACAAACATACATATGTATATATTTATTTATTTTGTTTAAATGTACAATCAATCTCATGTAATTTATTTAAAAGTAATGACGTTAAAACAAATAAATAATTGCCCTAAAGATTACATGTGTATATTCATAGTCTTTATGTTTAGAAATATTTTCACTTAAATTTAGCCATACTGAAGTGGAATAAAATGATACATTAATGTGGCTCAACAAAAGCGTAGCAACAATATATGCTATGTTTAAGATTTTAGATAGGCGAAAAGCACATTTTAGTCCCTACATTTTTAGGGTATTCCTATTTTAGTCTCTACATTTTTAGGGTATTCCTATTTTAGTCTCTACATTTTATTTTTACCGCTTTTAGTCCCTATCCTAAAAAACGCTTCCCGTTTTGGTCCCTGCCGTTACATCAGAAACGAAGAAAGTTGACGTGGCAAACGGCATGAATAAATGATACAAAATTAATGTCCACGTGGCCTAAATTAATAATAAAAAATATTTTTTGGCATTAAAAAATGCCACATCAGCATCTAAATTAAAAAAAAAATTATTAATTTTAACTAAATGAAAAAAATTAAAAACAGGATTAAAAACTAAAAATCATATGAATTGAGATCTAAGTGTGTCTTGAACAAGAACAATAAGAACACAAACCTAGATCTAAGAACACAAACCCAGAGAGAAAAAAAAAAAAAAAAAAAAAAACAATATTGCTTAACGACCCTTACCCACAGTGTCTTCTATGTACGACCCTCTAAGCCCAAGGCTCTCAGAGATCAAACCCATGAGCTTCTGAGCCAAACCCTTCATTTCATCGTTGTAGCTCGCCACGGTTTCTCTGTAGTTTTCAGGGAAGTGGGGCCAACGAGATGGGTCTCGATGAGAGAGAGGGAGAGTGTGGTGGTCGAAGTAGTCTCGCCAGTCCAAAACGACGGTGTCGTTTTCATCGCTGAGGAGCATTCGGGAGCTGTAGCCTTGGGAAGTGAAGGAGTGAGGGTCGCAGGAGTAGGTGAGCTTGTCGTCGAAGGAGGATTGGTTGAAGAAGGTGAGGCTTGTGGTTTTGATTTGGTGGAGGAGCTTGGTGGGGACGCCGTGGTTGGTGACGTGGAAGGCTTCGTAGTTTGTGCAGGCTTGAGCGATTGTGGAGCGGATTGAGGGGAGGTGGGTCGGGTTGAATTCGAATAGGTCGTTGGTGGCGACGGCGGTGGCGGTGGCGGTGGCGGTGGCGGTGGAAGAGTGGTGGTGAGGGCGGTTGTGTGGAGCTTGGATGTATGTTCCAGATCTAAAAGAGAGAAGCATAGAGGATTCGGGTTTTTTTTGGGGTTTGTTGAGGATCTGTGGCCAATCTGTGGTTTTTTTTATTATTTTATTTTATTTTAATTTCTGGGTTTGTGTTCTTGGATCTGGGTTTGTATTTTTGTTGTTCTTGTTCAAAACACATTTAGATCTCAATTCATATGATTTTTAGTTTTTAATTTTTTTTATTTAGTTAAAATTAATAAAATAATTTTTTTAATTTAGATGTCGACGTGGCATTTTTTTATGCCAAAAAACATTTTTTATTATTAATTTAGGTCACGTGGACATTAATTTAGTATTATTTATTCCTGCCGTTTGTCATGTCAGTTTTCTCCATTTCTGATGTAACGGCAGGGACCAAAACAAGAAGCGTTTTTCAGGATAAGGACTAAAAGCGGTAAAAATAAAATGTAAGGACTAAAATGGGAATAGCCTGAAAATGAAGGGACTAAAATGTGCTTTTTGCCTTTTAGATATTATGAGTTTGAGATTTTTTTTTATTATAATAAATTTGGATTTAGATTAAGTACTTTCAACCCAAACATGTCTTTTTCCCATTATATAAGTGCACAAAAATAGATCGAAGTGGCCCAAAATGAACTAAAGTTATCTAAATGGACCAAATTGGACCAAACGGAGAGAATTGGACCGAATAGGAACAAGGTGGACCGAATGAGACCAAATAGATCAAATAAGAACGAATGGACCGATTAGGACCAAAGTGGATAGAATGGACCGAACAGGACTAAATTGGGTCGAATAGAACTAAAGTGGACAAATTGAACTGAAATTGACCGAAGTGTACATATTATATAAGTGCACAAAAATAGATCGAAGTGGCCCAAAATGAACTAAAGTTATCTAAATGGACCAAATTGGACCAAACGGAGAGAATTGGACCGAATAGGAACAAGGTGGACCGAATGAGACCAAATAGATCAAATAAGAACGAATGGACCGATTAGGACCAAAGTGGATAGAATGGACCGAACAGGACTAAATTGGGTCGAATAGAACTAAAGTGGACAAATTGAACTGAAATTGACCGAAGTGTACATACTGGACTGAAGTGGATAGAATGGACCGAATAGAACCAAAGTGAAAAATGGACCAAATAGGACCAAAGTGGACCGAATGGATCAAATAAGATTGAAGTGGATCAAAGTGAACAGAATAGACCAAATAGGACTAATGTAGACTGAATGGAAAATTAGACCGAAGTGGACAGAATAGGATCAATGTGGACTGAATGGAGCCAATGTGAACTGAATGGACCAATTTAGAGTGAAGTGGACTGAATAGAACTGAATGGACCTAATTAGACCAAATAGAACTTTAGTGGACAGAATGGACTAGATAGGACCGAATTGGACCGAAGAGGACAGAATGGACCAAATAGAACCAATGTGGACCAAATAAAACTTTTAGATAATTATCATTTTTATTGCATCTTTAGACTCATATTTCTAAGGACAAAGTTTAGCTACAAAACTAGTGGTAGTCTAAGGCTACAAACTGCTCTAATAAACTGACATGTGTAAATAATGGCATGTGCATTGCACATGATTTCCTAAGTAAACTTAACCCAACTAACCTTACTTAACTACACTACCTATTAAGAAAATAAAAAATAAAAACTAAAAACCTAAAAAACCAAAACGTACAATCTCTTTCTCTCTCTCTCATCGAAGAAACCCATCTCCCACCAGTCCCAAACCCTCCTGTCTCCACCACCGGCCAACCTCAATAGAGAGTACCAATAATATCATCGGTTGTCATCTCTACCCTTGTATGGCCTAAATTTATTGTTTCACTCTTGTACACAGGCAACTAGCCAGCAACAATTTGTTCATGTTGCAATGTGATGTCAAGGATGAAGCAGATTTACTTGCAAAAGAAAAGAAAAAGATGATGAAGAAGAATTTGAGATGCATTTAATGACAAGGAAAATTACAATTCCAATCATAGAAGGGCTTTTGTCCAAACAAGAGCGCCACAATTTATGAAATATGTAAAAAGCTTCATTTGCAATAGTTGTTGACGACGACAATGGGACCAGCAAAAAGTAACCTTACAAATAAAGAAAAGCATATTCCTGTCAAATATCAGAAACCTTATCCAAATTCCTGAAGAAGTTAAAGCCACAAGAAACGATTACACATATTCTCATTATCTTCTCACTACAAGCCTAAAGTTTTTCATTTATCAAAAATTCAATGGCACCTATTTTGTTGAATCCACCAAATCAGCTCTCCTTCGAATCAAATGTAGCACAGACAATCTCTGCTTGAAAGATGTACACCAAAACAACTAAATATAGCATCACAAAAACAACACTAAAACCACAATACAGGATGGCAAAACCACAGTATAGCAGTACTGGGAGGATTTGAGGTGGGCCGGCGATGGGTGGGCAGGCGGTGGAGACAGAGGAGGATTTGAGGTAGTGAGCTGACGGTGGAGACAGTACAGGATTTGAGGTGGTGGGCCTTCGGTGGAAACAGTACTGGATTTGAGGTTGGCCGGCGGTGGAGATAGAGGGTTTGAGTTGGCCGGCCGATGGTGGAGACAGGAGGGTTTGGGACTAGTGGGAGATGGGTTTCTTCGATGAGAGAGAGCGAGAGAGGTTACACATTTTGGTTTTTTAGGTTTTTAGGTTTTATTTTTTATTTTTTTAATAGGTGGTGTAGTTAACTAGGGTTGGTTGGGTTAGGTTTACTTTAGAAATCATGTGCAATGCACATGCCATTTTTTACACATGTCAGTTTATTAGAGCGGTTTGTAGCTTTAGGCTACAACTGATTTTAATGTCTAATGTCTAATGTCTATTTTGTATTTTTTTTTAAACTCAAAACTAAAGAGTTTAGCCCAAATATAATAAAATCTCACACTTTTCAACCCAAAAATGAAGTAAAAAAGAATTTTTGAGCTAAACTTGAAAATAAAACCTACAAAAGAATCAATTTAAGGCCCAATTAGTCTAAAATTGGCTGAATGAGGGACTGAAATTGACTGAGTGGACTGAATTGGACCGAAGTAGACCCAAGTGGACCGAATAGAAATTATTTAATTTTTAGGGAGAACAAATTATCTTCAAAAAAATTTAGATAAAAAATTATACATTATATTACAATACAAAATAATTATTTATTTTCACACATCGAGTGAGTGGGTTTGCGATTAGTTTATATAATAAGAAAACATCCTCATACAGTCAAATGTAAAATATTATGTAAAATAAAGACTAACTGTTTAGGTTCAAACCAACTAACCCAAAATACGTAAACATTGGTTGAAAATACATTGCCTTCATTTGTTTTATCACTTTATGTTTTACCTTGTTATCATGTTAATATGAGCCAAGCCCCTTAACAACAAGGGACGTCGTTAGGTTCCTCAATTGAATACCTTAATGTACTATACAGAAATAACTTTGAGCATTTAATAATAAAGTCTCATTGCATCAAATCCAGAACCTCTTACTTTGATATTGTGATAAATTATCGATAGTCCTAAAAACTCAAACTGTTAAAAAATAGTAAATTTAATTATTTAACCATAATTCTAGCATGCTTTATGTATATTTTCATTTGCTCATTTCCAGGAAACCAGTCACTTTAGAGATGCCTGATTTTGGTCCTGTAAGAAAATTTTGAAGTCAATTGTGTTTTCAAAGGTGCCCACAAAAAGTGATTCTCATGCTTATGCCGACAGAAGTGGACCTGATTAAAGTAGTGGGCCTCTTGCAAATCTTGAATACGTTGAAGTTCCCTGGTCTGCTTAGTGCTTACCCTTAAACAAATAAAAGATACATGAAAAAAAATATATTTGGAGTTTGGAATTCGAAAATAGGACATACCTAGGCATCTTCCATTGGCAAACACCAATACCATCTCCGTAAAATTATATGAAGTAAAAAAAGATAGAAGTTAGATCGTTTCTATTGTTGAGTATACATGTGCAATTATAAGTATTATGTTTCACTATGTGTGCGATTATAAGTATTATGTCTCACTATGGGTGAAAGTGAAGAAATCAAGTGAGTGATTAATATGATATAAGGGCTAATTACAACTTACCTATTTGTGGTTTGACCGAAATCTAAGTTGCCTAACTATGGTTTGAAATTTGACATTTTATCTACTTGAGGTTTGACTGAAATTTAAGTTACCTACCTATGGTTTGAAATCCCATGATGCAAGTATTCCACTGGATTCTTTTTTATCTTATTTGAACTTGTATTTTTATGTATTTTTGTGTTTTTGGAGGAGAGAGACATAAAAGTGAAGCAAAATTACATATTTAATCCTGTTATTAACAGATTTGGGTTATGAAATTCTAACTAAGCTAACATCAAGTGAGTAAAGTGTAAAATTTCAAACCACTGGTAGGCAGCTTAAATTTCAGTCAAATCACATGTTGGTAAGTTATAATTTGCTCTATGATATAATATTATTATTAATTAGACCTAAACCAGTACGGTTAAGTTTATGAGTTAATTGATGTTATAGTAAGGCCTCACTTAGAAACTTCTGGTGTTTATTTGGGTGATACCTCCAAGAGGAGGAAAGAATTGGAATCCTTTCAAAAAGGGTGGATATGATCATATGAGGTGATAAGGATTCCAAAGATCAGCAAGATTATGTACAGCAAGGACCACTACTACAGATTCCAGCTCTCCGAATGTCCCTCTCAACCAATAATATGAGCCTTCCCCACCCGACTGTCCTATGCAGATATTCACGACTAGGAAGTATTGGATTCTCTTTCTGATAGGTCCCCAAAAAAAGAAGTTTGGAATGCCAATAGGCATCTCTTATATATATATATATAATTTTTTTTTTTTCTCATTCAGTGAGTATTCTCAATATTATACCTTTGTCCCTCAGCCAGATTAAACAACTCATTTCACAATTAATAGAGAGTCAACTATAATTTTCTGAACTCCTCAAAGTATGAAAGTGGGAAGATTTGGAAAAATGTTATAATTGTTCAATGATGCTGTTTTAGAAGAAAGAATATATTGACTAGGAAGCACGGACACGACACGAGTATGACACAGTGACACAAGGAAATTTTGAAAAATTAAACAGTCAGTACGACATTGGTATAATATGGTACAATACAAATATAACACGGGTAAAACACCTTAACTAAAGTATCCGTGCATCATAGTAGATTAACTTAGCATCCAGCTCTGTGCAATATGATAAAAAGATTTTTAACTTTGTAAGTTGGATTAGACTAGACTTAAATTGTGTCAAGCCAAAACCAACCGAATAATTCAAAGCTAATGCAGCATTCAGCAACTAGGCTTAAAGGGATTTTCCTTTTCCCGTACCTGCATTCTTCCTTTACTCCAGAAAGCAATTTCTTGATTCTAGCAATCTAACATTACTGAAGGTCAGCCCCAGCAACCAATTGATTGCTTTGTCGGCAAATGAAGTTTTTGGTATCTACCGAGATATTATCTAATTTATCTCTGGTTGAGAATATACCTCACGGCAGCTATACTTCAGCAAGAAATTTGGTCCATATCTTGGTTGGAATAATAGCAAGTGGAAGAATCAAAAGCCACAATGTAAGTAACAAAGAAAATTCATATTAAAAATTAGAGCCAAGATTTAGTAGTGAAAAGTTGGATGCTGAGTTTTACCTTGAACGTTATTGCCATTTAACTTGTACATGAAATGTACCAGATCAATTATATAGTCATTGTCATTTGATCACCAGCCAAAGAAGGGGAGTATTATTCTTGATACCAATGCATTGAAATAAAATGACGTTATCATGATAAACTACTTATTATTCCAAAATTTTAAACTGTTAAAAAATGGTGAATTTAATTAAAACTCATTCTTAATAAGGGGGCTTAACATGTGGGATATTTAACTTTTTCAAATGGGAGGTGGAGTAGAGATATGATTCAAACTAAGGAATTTATGCTCTGATATCATATAATTTATCGCTTATCTTGGGCGCTTAAGTTGTTAGGAAAGAGTGAATTTAATCATCATTTAACCTTTATTCTAACAAGCAATACTCTTATATAGGGGAGAACCAGACCAAGACTTCTGCTGGTTTTTAACTTTAAGCTGGTACTCTGCTATATGGACTTTGAGAGTACAAGAAAAAGTACAAATTAAAATGGCTTTTCTGGATTTATCTGCCAGGTAAGGTTACCAGTTCTCAAGTTGTAGGTACCCTCAGGTGGCCCAGGAATAACTCTGAGCTAGCAAAGATCATTGATTGAATCGCCCAACACAATGTCATTCATCTTCCGCCCCTCTCTCAGAAGATCCATACAGTATTCCAGGTTTCTAATTTTAACTATAATGGAGAGCCACTATGTTATCCTACTGTCTGATTGCCTGTCAGACTGTCATGATCTTGCCAATTATTGTGATGGTTCAAAGAACATGAAGTTAAGAAAAGTGGATGTAAGTTGTACGAGGATGATCATTAATGACATTCACCATGCATCAAATAAGTCACTTCTTAACCTACTACTCATAGACTAGAGGGAGCCCTCACCAACCTTGCCTAGGTTTTCAATGATTAGTAGAATTGTTGGAATTTTGACAAGTAACAATGTATGGTCGGCTAAGAGATTGGTCTCGCATTGAATTGTAGTGGCAAGAGTGAGCGGACTGGTTGATAACATAGTTTTATGGGCAAATTACGACTTACCCCTATGTGATTTGGCTGAAATTTAAGTTGTCTACATGTAGTTTAAAATTCCATGATGCAAGTGTTCCGATGGATAGTTTTTGATTTTATTTGATCTTGTATTTTTATGTTTTTTGTGTTTTTGGTGGAGAGGGATATAAATATAGAGCAAAATTACATATTTAGCTATGTTTTTAATAGAGGTGGGTTATAAAAATCTAACTGAGCTAACTTTAGGTGAGTAAAGTATCAAATTTCAAACCACAGGTAGGCAATTTAAATTTCAGCCAAATCACAAGTGGGTAAATTGTAATTTGCCCTAATTTTATTTGGTTTGGTGTGGATAATTCTATAGTTGGGGGAGGGGGATTTGAATCCGAGATGTTTCCATTAAAAACATCAGTAGGTGGCAATTGAATTACAGGGTTCTTGGCTTTGTAGGTTAAAGTGATGTCCACAAGATGGTACTATATTTATTTCATTGACATGCACATGCTAGTCTGATTAAGCCATGTAAAAATTATTGTCTTTCCAAATCGCTAATCAATTATAGCTTGTTCTTGTACCAAAATTTGAACTTTTGATCAATAAGACATGATATTTAACAAAGGAGAGCCTATTTTAACTGCAGAACATGTTCTTCAACTACACTCCTCATAAAAAAGGAGTTGAAACTTGAAATATTATTTCCCTTTAATAGAATGATGTCAAATTCAAGACTAGAAGATGACAAGGAGAGTTATCCCTCCCCCTCAATGTGTGACTGAGAGAGAGAGAGAGAGAGAGAGAGAGAGAGGAGAATCAATGATAAGGAGGTAAGACCACTAGGCCTTTTATCCAAGAAAGCTATCACTTATCATCATACGTAAACAATTTTAGCACCACAAAATAACAGAGGAAACGCCACAAGAGGCCTTGGTGCCATGTAACTCGAGGAAGTAAAGTCTTCCCCACACCCGCATATGCATGCAGTGCCCTACAAAAAGAGCAACATTTGTTTGTTTGCAAATGCTGATTATGCAATCAAACGATGTTACAAAGGCACAATATTCCATTGAGCTAGCTAAAATCATGGAGGTATCAAACAAGGCCTACAACTACTTTACAATTTCAGAAATTGAATGCAAGGGTAAAATATAAAGCTAAGATAGCCAAGGCATATCTGTCCAATTGACATGTGAGAGATAATAAGGACAAATTCTGTCACAACTCACAAGCTAGAAATATCTTTTGATTTAAGTTGCCTTAGATGGGTAACTCATTGAACACTAGAAAAGGAAGATGGTTAGGTTATGAGTTGCTTTCAATTAACTAAGAAGTGCAATAAACAGTAATTATCATGGTACATTTGATCCTGGTTAGTCTTTGATTACACAGACTACTCCAGCCATTAGCATGATACATCTGATCCTTTGTCCACTGACAAGTTACTAATAAAGGACTCCAACTTGCTTGTGATACTGTGATATATAATCAAGGAATATTGCTGGTAAAATTTATAGGGCCCATCCTTTATTACTGATTCTCCTCTTACACTTGCTGTTCCTTCCTTGTCCTTCTGGTGCTCCATCTTGTGGTTCCTAAGGGGACGAGTCACTTTAATTTCCACCCTTCCCTAGGATATATTCGCCCAACTGGCTTAGCCCCACCATTGCTTTTCCTCCTGCTTATAAGGAGCTCCTTGGTCATCTCTTTTCCATACCATCCCTTGACTTTGAGTCATCTTCCTTGACTGCAACAACCATTCCTTTTTGTTCTCCCTCCCCTTTTGTGGGATTCACTTTTGTCACACTCTTTCATTCACATTTAGATTCCAACCTACTTCCTGAAATTATCATCCTCCAAAGCCTGTCAAAGTACCTCTTGTCAGTTGTTCTCGTAGTGCATTTAAATAAATATCCACCAATGGCATCCAACTCTCTCAGTTCCTCACGTAGCTCTAGCTCCTCTTGGACTACTAAGGAGAACAAAAAATTTGAAAAGGCCCTGGCTGTGTATGATAAGGACACCCCTGACCGCTGGCAGAAGGTTGCCAAAGCTGTAGGAGGAAAATCTGCTGAGGAGGTGAAGAGGCACTATGAGATCCTTATAGAGGATGTCCGGCACATTGAGGATGGCAGAGTCCCATTCCCTAATTACAGGTCAAGTGGTAACAATGGCTAAGACATTGTGTATGATCAGTAGAGGTAATAACTAGTTACTTTCTACTAAGAGCAGTGTTTGTTTTCTTTTTTTTCTTTTTTTTTGACAAACAGCAGTGTTTGTTATACACACACTGTTTTACATATTCGTACACACGCACACAAAATGCACTGAAATAGTGATTTCATTTTGTGCGCGTGTAGGGATGTGTAAAATAGTGTGTGTAACAGCATTTAGCCATTGACTAAGTAGTAGAGCCAAATGATTACTTTGCACACAGCTTTCCACATGCATCCATTTTTCCATTCAGTCATTACCTCCACAATTAATACATATACACTGCATATTGGTGGCTGAAATGAAAGGATAATGCTATTTCACCTAATTCCTCACTTTGAATTATGATGCAATGACACATCTAAATCAATGACAGAATGCTAGTTAGTTGTTCAATATATAAACAAAAAGTGATGGGCAACACTGTTCCAAATGGTATATCTGCAATGCACTTTTAGTTCCTTCCAGGTCCTTATACGTTACAAACCATAGGAAATCCCAGTTAATTTCTGCACCATCATCACCTTAGAAGTAATTCCTGCTGTAGGGCCAGGCAATTATTCTTGAAAGTGAAGGTTGTGAACTCTGATGTGATAGTTCTACGTGGTCCATCAATTTCTCCAATTCATCATAAGGCCAACATCTTGTTTACCTGACTGCTTATTATCACTTTTATTTAATGAAAAAAGCCAATGCCTGACCACACTCATGCAATTTCTTATCCTGTCCCTAAGCCAAACAAAGCCCACATGAGATCTAATCCTGCCACTTCTGGATAACTCTCGTCAATGGTCCTATGCTTACTAGTTCAAACAATTGCCATGTGAGATACACTACTTTGGCTTCTGTTTTCTGATTTCTAAGATGATTCTCTTTGAAACCCTACTCAATATTTTATTCTATCTTCACTCCTAAGTCCTAAGCAACCTTTTCATAATATTATTATTTTAAAATTTTCCCCTTTGTCTTCATTCAGAACCAGTTCTTTCTCAACCCATCTGAAACTTTTGGCTACAATAATGATTTAAATGATAGCTTTTCTATAATTTGGATCTTTTCAACCTTGTCATGTTGATCCATAACCTTTTCAAATAATATATTTTTTTCTTCGGACTAAAACTACTTTCATTACTTTTTTCCTGGCAGGTCTTGAAGTAACTAAGGTTCCAGAGTTCCAATGAAGTTCAAGACGATCTCAGTGGTTATCATACTATCATAAGCAGAATGTAAACAATAGCATATTGCAAAAAGTATTGAACTAGATCAAGTTCTTCTTTTGTTGTGTTCCTTTCCATAAATACACGCACCTGTGCGCGTGCGCTTGTCTTGGTTTTTTTTTTTTTTTTTTTTTTGGAGAAAGAGTGCTCTTGTCTTGTTTAATTGTGTTAGTAGTCTGGTATTTAAGAATTCTCTGTATGAAGCAAGTATTATTAAGCATGTGAATAAGTTTCCACTCCTCGGTGTAAAATGTTAATTGTTTCTTTTGAAACTAATTATTATAACTGTTCATGTGCAAATATATCCTGGAAATAAAATTGTTGAAGATTTCAAATATGAGCAACGCAAGATAAAAAAGAGAGTACATAGAGAACAACAAAATTGATTTACGTGGTTCGATAATATGTCAAAATAACGACCATCAATGAATTTATACTACCCAAGAAACTCCAATCCAATTTGAATATATCCTTACAATATGC
This sequence comes from Quercus tomentella, assembly GCA_028535165.1. Lineage (NCBI taxonomy): Eukaryota > Viridiplantae > Streptophyta > Magnoliopsida > Fagales > Fagaceae > Quercus > Quercus tomentella. The sequence goes on from JAPQVY010000001.1 coordinate 7,327,694, forward strand.
ATGATGCCTCTTAACAAGAGACTAGTGTTACTTTTCCATTCAGAATATGAGCCATTATCTTCAACAAAAGTGGAAAATTTATACACCTTAGAGCATCTACATCAGTTGGTGGATACTCTTCTATAATACAAAAACTCTTTCATTTTACACATTTTGGCCAAAAAAACACCCATATCAATGGGTGTAAAGTTGTGCATAAATATACAAATGCTAAAGTGACTGTGCATATATGCACGGTCACTGTAGCTCGTGTATTTACTATTTTAATAATTTCTTCTCTCTCCTACGTCTGACTCTCATCGAAACTCTCTCTTTCTCATTTCATCACAGCTCTCTCTTTCTCTCATCTTAACTCTGCAAAGCCGATCAGCTTCTCCTTCTTCTTCAAAATCTCAGGCTTCGAAGACGAAGACGACGATAGCTCAACGGAGATATCGCATGCCACGGACTGAGTTTGATTGGCGAGTGAGTTGGGAACGCCGATGTAGGTAATGGAGAATTGATTGGACGGAGACGGTGATGGAGAATTGATCGGATGGGAGTAATCCGCGGCTGGGTATGGGTGGTTTTGTTCTGCATCGATCCGCGTCAAGATCCACGGTTGGCTAGGAGTGGGTATCCAAAGGCTCAATCCGCGTCAAGAATCTATGGTTAAGCTTCGAGTTCCATGTCGATAAGACAATGACTGGCTGGGTGATTTTGTTCTATTTGATCGTTGATGGTGGCTAGGTGTGGGTGATTTTGGGTTTGTGTTGGGTCTATAGCTCCACGGAGAAGACGGTGGTTGGCGGCTAGGTGTGAGTGATTTTGGGTTTGTGTTGGGTCTGTAGCTCATCGGAGAAGGCGGTGGCTGGGTGTGGGTGATTTTGGGTTTGTGTTGGGTCTGTGAGAGGGTTCCAGAAAGGAGAAGGAAGGAAATAATAAAAAATGTAAAAAAAATGAATATTTTATTAAATAAATGTGTAGAATAGATAAACTGATGTGAGTATATTATAAAAGTGGATGTGTAAAATAGAAAAAGTAGGTTTTTTTCTTGCAAAATAGACAGAAAATTTGCACGAACTGATGTGGTTGCTCTTATGCTGGTAATATGACTTTTATAAGTGAGCATGAAAATAGGAATTACTATTGATGGTCTCACTAGTATAAAAAGAAAAAAAAAACTTATTGAGTAGGGGCAGAGCCAGGGGGGGTTGAGAGGGGGCAACTGCCCCCCTGACTCCTCTAAAACTTTCTTAGCTATAGGCATATGAGAAAAACTTGCCCCCTTTGATTCATTAACATAGGAAAGAAAACAAAACAACACTCAGTAAAAGGAACTAAAAATTGACACAGCCAACAAGGGTTTGGCTCAGCTGGTAAGGTTCGTTCACTCCGCCTAACCAGCCTAGGTTCGATTCCCGCTGCCAGTGGGCTCTTGTTGGTAAGCTGCTGTGTGAGGGATTTAAGGGGAACATAGGTTCGAGCCTTGGCAGGTACTTCGGTGGTCCTTGTGGGTCCTGTCCCTCATATGGTCTATACTAACCCGAGTGGCATAATACAACCATAAAGGCCCTCATTTTTGGTTATCAAAAAAAAAAAAAAAAAAACTAAAAATTGACACAGTCTTCCTCAAAAAAAGCAAAAGAACATGGCACTGTAACAAAGAGAGCAAGGAGTTACCTGAAATGACAAAGTCTTTTTATATTTATATTTTTGATTTAGACACAACAAAGTTAATAAGTTAAAAAGAACTTTTAGCTTTGGCTTGTTCCACATTTTCACTTTCTCACTAATATACTGTCACAAACTCATAACACTTTTGCCTTTTATTTTTTATTTAACTTATTTAAATGGTAAGAAACACAATACTTTTCCCAATAGTTGAGTTAGTAAACTTTTACTTATTTACAATTGTATATTTATTTTGTTATAAATTGTAAGGACACGATTTGTAACGACCTAAAATGATACTGGGTTCGCACGTAAAACGGCCCAGACAATATCATTTGTAGAGCGTGGGTTTGAAAGGCTAGGCCTTGGTCACAGGTCGGTGGTATTTCGTGGTGTTTATACACAAACAAGTCGTATACGCTCTAGGAGTCTTTCTCCTGGAGGTGGGCTGGGTGGCTCTGGTTTTTTGCCATTTTTCCCAGTCCCTTCTATGGATTGATTACTTTTCCTTTTATACTAGCCTACGTTCCTTATCCCTCGTCCACGTGTAGGGTCGACTTTTTCCGAGACTGATACTTGTTCCATCAGCCCGTATACAAAGTCGTTGGGAGTGGTTGTAAAAGCTGGGGAGTATGGCCCTGTCAGGTGCAGAGTATTGAATGGCAGTAAGGGCAGCCTTCCCTGGTCGCTATACTTTCCAGCGTACTCTCCTTTATTGACTTAGATATTTTAGATCTTTTCCAAGCTGTTCCTATGCCGTTTTTACCCTTCCTTTCGGTGAGATCTTGGACATGCCGAGGACTGAATCGTCCTCGGCTGAGTCCCAAGACTATTTCGTACTTGTATTACCGAGCCTGGGTTATAACCTTCCTCGGCTCGGGCCTTGGGCCCCAATGAATAAATGGGCTAGGGCCACAAGTTACTGGGCCCCACAATAGCCCCTCAAAATCCTGCTGTCCGACCTTTTGGTAGGAGAGGAGGGTTTTGGTAATGTCAAGCCTTTATTACGGCTCGTTTGATTCCGGCTTTCATTAATGTTGGCGTCCCTTTATCTACCCAGGAAACATATCGGGTTACGGGACATTCCTTTGAATTTATTCCCAAAGCGTTCCTGCCGTTTGATTATCCAAAACGCGCCTTTAATGATTTCCCTTTACGAGACCATTTAAATTCGACGGTTTATTGACGGTGTGGGGAAGTGGAGCGGGTATATTCTTGTTTACCGCTTTCCTTGGAGATTTGGGCAGATTAAATGCCTCCCGTTTTGCCCTTCATATAAGAATGAAGGCAGGAGGTTACCTCTCTTACACAGAGACCTTTCAACATTTTTAAAGTTTAAAAACTCTTAGCCTCCCCCAGAATTTCCCATATTTGCCCGTTTACCCTTTGAATTATGATTCGTCCATAATAGGAGGGGGAATGAAGAGACCATAACTTTCTCAGAAATACTACGTTCTTGTGAAGCTCAAACTGGCTCGGTCAGGGCAGGGATGGCAGAGACTCAAGATACTTCTTACCCTCCTTTCAGCCAAAATCCGAAGCAGGGGCTCGTCGCGTCAATCTCTTAGCGCGGCTGAGCTGGGGACACCCATTATCAGTACCAGCTGCTTTCTTATGAGCATAGCTAATATGGCACCAGCGTGTTAGGAATCGGGACTGACGCAGGGACAAAATATCCCTGTTTCTTCCTCTTTTCCTCCACTGGTGTCTCCTTTTGCTTCCCCTTCCTCTTCTTCTTCATCACCAGATCCATCCTGGTGCTTTTTCCTCTTCTTCTCCTTCTTCTTCTTATCCATCAAAGAAGGTCCTCCTCTCAATATGGGTGCTACTGGGGCAGAATTTGGAGAGACTTCGGAGCAGAGTTTAAAAAGATTTCTGGTCATTTGTCCGTTTGTTGTTTTTTTTTTTTTTTTTTTTTTTTTTTGCAATTCATTTTCCGTATAGGCTTGTTTAAGCCATTCATTGTACGCTGTAATACCTTTTTATATTAATAAAAGTCAATAGTGCTTTATTTGGTATATTCTAACTCTTCTTTCTGAAATGATTACCCCGTGGATAGACGTATCAACCCATGACTTCCTCTTTTACTTTTATATTCTAACCAATGCTTGGGGCCGAAATCTTTGTTAATAAAAGTATCTTACTTCGTGCTTGTTGAAACTGTCTAACACATTAATGCCGATCTAAACAAATGGTAATTAGGAAACTATCTAGCATAATAGTGCCGATTTGAACAAACGATACGTAGGGACGAAACCCTTACTAAAAGAAAGGATGACATTACGAATTTATTGAAACTATTTTGCATAATAAGACCGACCTGCAAAAGGGGTTGTGTGCCCCAAACTGGATGAGGTGATGGTTGAATGCTCGGTGCTATGTAAAAAGTAATCATCCAAGGATGTGTAGCCCAAAAATGAACAGCCCCTGCGGGTCGCTGAATAATAAGGCACTTCGCTGTTTTTTTTCTAATAACCTTCACAACCTTAACCTTTTCTGGTATTTGGTCCGAGGACTGAGCGACTTAGAACTTTCTTAAGTAGTTGGTTTTCCCATAGGTTTGAGTTCGAGGACCATGCAATACCTTGGTTCTATCCAAAACTTGATTTTGAGAAGTAGTTGGTTTCCCCATAGGTTTGAGTCCGAGGATCATGCAATACCTTGGTTCTGTCCAAAACTTGATTTTGAGAAGTAGTTGGTTTCCCCATAGGTTTGAGTCCGAGGACCATACAATACCTTGGTTCTGTCCAAAACCCAATTTTGATTAGTAGTTGGTTTCCCCATAGGTTTGAGTTCGAGGACCATGCAATACCTTGGTTCTGTCCAAAACCCAATTTTGATAAGTAGTTGGTTTCCCCATAGGTTTGAGTCCGAGGACCATGCAATACCTTGGTTCTGTCCAAAACTTGATTTTGAGAAGTAGTTGGTTTCCCCATAGGTTTAAGTCCGAAGACCATGCAATACCTTGGTTCTGTCCAAAATCCAATTTTGATAAGTAGTTGGTTTCCCCATAGGTTTGAGTCCGAGGACCATGCAATACCTTGGTTCTGTCAAAAACCCAATTTTAATAAGTAGTTGGTTTCCCCATAGGTTTGAGTCCGAGGACCATGCAATACCTTGGTTCTGTCCAAAACCCAATTTTGATAAGTAGTTGGTTTCCCCATAGGTTTGAGTCCGAAGACCATGCAATACCTTGGTTCTGTCCAAAACCCAATTTTGATAAGTAGTTGGTTTCCCCATAGGTTTAAGTCTGAGGACCATGCAATACCTTGGTTCTGTCCAAAACTTGATTTTGAGAAGTAGTTGGTTTCCCCATAGGTTTGAGTCCGAGGACCATGCAATACCTTGGTTTTGTCCAAAACCTAATTTTGATAAGTAGTTGGTTTCCCCATAGGTTTGAGTCTGAGGACCATGCAATACCTTGGTTCTGTCCAAAACTTGATTTTGAGAAGTAGTTGGTTTCCCCATAGGTTTGAGTCCGAGGACCATGCAATACCTTGGTTCTGTCCAAAACTTGATTTTGAGAAGTAGTTGGTTTCCCCATAGGTTTGAGTCCGAGGACCATGCAATACCTTGGTTCCGTCCAAAACCCAATTTTGATAAGTAGTTGGTTTCCCCATAGGTTTGAGTCCGAGGACCATGCAATACCTTGGTTCTGTCCAAAACTTGATTTTGAGAAGTAGTTGGTTTCCCCATAGGTTTGAGTCCGAGGACCATGCAATACCTTGGTTCTGTCCAAAACTTGATTTTGAGAAGTAGTTATGGCACGGGATCTTAGTTTACGGGGAATTAGCTCCTCGGCCAAGCCCCTAGAACCATCCGTGCTGCTGACGCTACGCAGCGCAGCCCCTAATAAAGAAACATAGCTCCTGGTGGAACTTTACGCTAAAACAATACAACCGACTGTTTAGAAGTGACAAGGGGATTGTCTCGACCTACCGCCTGTGCCAACACACAAGCCTTTCCCACAGATGGCGCCAATTGTAAGGACACGATTTGTAACGACCCAAAACGATACTGGGTTCGCACGTAAAACGGCCCAGACAATATCATTTGTAGAGCGTGGGTTTGAAAGGCTAGGCTTTGGTCACAGGTCGGTGGTATTTCGTGGTGTTTATACACAAACAAGTTGTATACGCTCTAGGAGTCTTTCTCCTGGAGGTGGGCTGGGTGGCTCTGGTTTTTTGCCATTTTTCCCAGTCCCTTCTATGGATTGCTTACTTTTCCTTTTATACTAGCCTACGTTCCTTATCCCTCGTCCACGTGTAGGGTCGACTTTTTCTCAGACTGATACTTGTCCCATCAGCCCATATACAAAGTCGTTGGGAGTGGTTGTAAATCTGGGGAGTATGGCCCTGTCAGGTGCAGAGTATTGAATGGCAGTAATAGCAGCCTTCCCTGGTCGCTATACTTTCCAGCGTACTCTCCTTTATTGACTTAGATATTTTAGATCTTTTCCAAACTGTTCCTATACCGTTTTTACCCTTCCTTTCGGTGAGATCTTGGACATGCCGAGGACTAAATCGTCCTCGGCTGAGTCCCAAGACTATTTCGTACTTGTATTACCGAGCCTGGGTTATAACCTTCCTCGACTCGGGCCTTGGGCCCCAACGAATAAATGGGCCAGGGCCACAAGTTACTGGGCCCCACATAAATATTTATTAATATTTTCAAATTAATTTTGCCCCCTGAACAATTTTTTTTGGCTCCACCACTGTTAGTGAGTGAGGGTAATGTAAAAAAGGTGGCGTTGGGATCTAAATGGCTAACCTCATAGCCTCTAGATTCCCTCAAAGCATTTGAGATAGATAGGTTGGGAATCTGAATTTGGTAATAATAATTTTGCAGTAGAGCAAGTTGAGCAGATGAGGAACGAATATAAGTATCTAAAAAAGGAGGCAAACCAAAAAAAGGTTGAATTGGATGTCTAGTGAGGAGAGAATATGAACCAAAAAAGATTTGGAAGCATAATACTAATTTAGGGAGATTGAAAATGAAGAATAAGGGAATGTCTGCACCCAAACAACGGCCCTCATTTTTGTTGGATTATTCCAATTCTGTTTTGTGTACAAGAAAGGCATGCTAGCTCACACATGTTGTCTCAAATGAATATCACTATTACCTATACACAGAAAAATGCCTTCAAACCTTGTTCATACTAATCGCATTTGACTAATTTATTTGTTCATACTCATATTCCGTCATGTTATAACACTTTGGTTTTGGATCATCAGATGCTATTCTTTAAAGATTGGCATATTGATATTGAAAATTAGCCATTGCTCTTGTGAAAGTCGGGTGTTGATCCATGTAATGACGTGCACTTTTGCACATTCTAGAGCTCTTAGCATCCATTTGACTAATTTATTTGGCACTAGCTTATTTTACCAAAAGTGAAATAAAAAGTAATTTTAAGTTTTTAACAAATAAGTTGGTCAAAAGTACATTTAAAATAATAATATAATACCACTCTTTTATTATTATTATTATTTAATTCACTCTAAATAAAATTATTAAAATCTTAAAACTTCGAATTTTTGATTTATCACAGAGGTGGCTTTAAAAAAAAAAAATCTTAAAAATCCATTTTAAAAAATAAGTGGATTTTAAGACATTTCAAGAATTCTGTAATAAAATTATCCTACAAAAATCTAGAGAGTTGTATCATGGTCCAAGCCTTGGGGCCCAGTTAGATTGCTCTCCACGCAAGCCCTTTCCAGCGAAGCGCAACACAAACAAAACCCCCCCAAATTTTCAATATTTTTTTCTTTAGTTCCGTTTAAACCCTAAAACTAAAGCAGAAAGAGGGTTTATGGGGTTATGCTTGAGCCAGAGTACACTAAACCCTTTTCCCCAATGGGCAATGGCCTAAAATTCCATTCATTTTATTTTAATAATTAACAAAAATAAAAAATCAGATCAGAGACAGAGCTCGAAAATCTCAGAGAGAGAGAGAAAAAGCTATGGCTGCTTCAAGAGTATCGTCATGTATAGCAATGGCTGCGGCGGCGGCGTCCTTGTCCACCCTCTCCAACCGCGCCTACGCCGACGGTCCCTTTAATTTCTATCCTTTCTCTTCTTCTTCTTCGTCTCCGTCTCCCGAGGGAGACCAAACCTCGAAATCCAAGTCAGATAAGAAAGCCCAGGCCGAAGACTCCTCCAGAAGCTCCGGTTTCGATCCCGAATCACTGGAACGAGGCGCCAAAGCTCTCCGCGAAATCAACAACTCTCCCTACTCTAAACAGGTTTTTTTTTTTTTTTCTTTCTTTTTATATAATGAATTTGATTTTTCTTTATGCTTTGTTTGGTTGCCGAGAAAACATGGGGGAAAATGAAACGAAATTTGATCAATTGAGAGACCATGTGTATATGCCCAACGAAATGTAGCAATAAGATATTAATCATTTCTCTTTTCGCTTCGAAATTTTTTTTCACAATTCGATCTATCAAATGGCTTATTTAAAGTTAATATGGACTAAGAGAATTTTCTTATTAATATGGCGTTGGGCAGGTTTTTCAACTGATGAGAAAGCAAGAAGATGTTCGCCTTGAGGAGTTGGCCGCAGAGAAGCTTCATCACGAAGCAATTGAAGCTCAACGTGCTATCGTGAGCGATTCTCCATTTCGTTCACACTATCCACTAGCTTTAGTTATATTATAGGATGTTGTTCTCACTGAATTGTATAATGCATGCAGGGAAAATTTGTTTGAGCATATATATGTTTGAAGTAGGCCAAATGGTAGTGTTTGTTTATGTTTTCCTTAAACTGAATGCAATAATACTTCTTGTTTTAAAGTGCTAACATGAGCCTCCAAAATTTGCTCGGAATCTATGTTAAAATTTCTCTTCTAACTTTATAGTTTCCATGTTTGACAATAGCCAAAAGCCTTGTAGCTGAATTGGCACCTCCTCATGTACAAAGTGCTTGGGGGTCTAGGGAGGAAAGGATTCGAGCTGCAGGGTTAGCAGCATGTTGTAATTATTTCTAAAAAAAAAAGGATTCTGTGTTTGACAATCAATTCATAGCCCGTTTCTGCTTATTCGGGTTCTTTTGTGTATATACTCTCTCCTTGAACCATTGTGCTTTAGTGCTTCCGGGTGGTAATAGGCACAGTTGTTTTTCATTATACGGGCTCGTACACATTACACTTTGTGTCTAAGCTAAGTTTTTTGTACATGCAGAAGTAGATGTCATCGAACTTGTACCTAAAGCTTTGAATCTTTCAGTTGTAATGTTTAGTTGAATAGTAAAAAGCAGTCTGATCAATTTTGTTAGGGAATCATTGTGGTATTCTTCCAATTCACTGTATACACTATATTTGTTTGCACTGGCAGGATAAGCAGAGGAAAATGCATGAAGAGCAAAGAGAGCTAATACAGCAACAAGGGCAGGCAAAGGCACAAATGGTGCGATATGAAAATGACCTGGCTAGAAAAAGATTGCAGGTACAAACAGCGAAATAAATTTTTCTTTTAAGTATCTTTTTTAATCTATAGGACATAAACCGGGCAAACTATAACATTTTTACCAGTTAATTCGTATTTGAAAAAAGTTTCCTCTCACTAAAAGGAATCATTAATAGCTATGGCAGTGGTGAAACTTCTTTCTATTTATATATGTGCATGTTGAGTCTGTCATTGGCCATTATACCTTGTGCCTTCCTTTTTGTCCTTCCCCTTTTGGGACCAGAATGTTCTTTTCTGCTTGAAACTTTGTTCACAATCCTCATGTATTGCAAGTGAGGAGAAAGGAATGTTCTTTGCTGCTCTCTCTGTGGACCTATTTATGTTTAAAAAATCAAATGAAAAGACTTTTACTTTAAAACAGTCAGTTACATTTTTTTTCCCTCATTTTTTGCAGACAGATCATGAAGTTCAGAGGAAAAATAATGTTGAGTTGGTTAGGATGCAAGAGGAGTCCTCTATACGGAAAGAACAAGCAAGACGAGCTACTGAGGAACAGGTTCAAGCTCAGCGGCGCCAAACTGAGAAAGAGAGAGCTGAAATAGAAAGGGAAACCATAAGAGTTAAGGCCATGGCGGAGGCTGAGGGTCGAGCCCATGAAGCAAAACTGACCGAGGAACATAACAGGAGAATGCTTATAGAACGGATTAACGGTGAAAGAGAGAAATGGCTTGCTGCAATCAATACAACTTTTAGTCACATTGAAGGTATACACAATTGACAAGCTTGTATATGTATTCATGTTGTTAAGTTGCAAGGGTGACAATTTGATCCACAAATAAGTGGTTTCTTGGATCTTTGTTCAGCCATGTGCTCTGGCTGGTTTGCATCTTTTTCCTTTGTCCTTTACTTCTCAATGGATTGGCTCTCCTGGCCATTTTGTGTCATGCTTTTTAAGTTAACTGTGTAACTGTACCATATACAGCTTGAGTATTTATTTCCTTACAAAGTTACACACATGATGCAATAAGATGAAGATAAAGAACATCTTTAAGCTTTTCCAATATGGTGTTATTTGTCTTCTTGTAGATAATTTTCTATTTAAAGGAAAGTTTCATAAATTTGGAATTCATTTTTGCTTCCTAACATATCGGGGTTTATAGTTATGAGCTTTCTACTCAGATAATTTTCTATTTAAAAGGGAAGTTTCATAAACTTGGAATGTGCAATTTTAGGGTTAGAACCTTATTGCTGTCTTATGTCTTATATATAGTTTAACTTGTGCAGCTATATTTTTCTCCTACCAATACAACAAAGCTTTGTAACTTTATGAGATTACAGAATCAATGCACTGAAATGCCAAATTTGAAGATGTTTTTTAACCTGAACTTAATAAATTAAGTTTTTACACAGAACACTTAATTTGTCTTGGAAATGCAATTCTTTGTGATTATTTTATATTTATTAGCTATTGGAACCTTTTCTCCATATAGTTTTCTATTTCTCTCGTTATTCTTAAAAATTTATTATGTTTAGGACATGAGATGCATTGTAGAACGTGATAGCAAAATTACAGAAATTGATACTCACATTATGGTGCATGAATTGAAACATTGGAAGCTGTTTATTCCATTTTATAAAAGATTTTGATCTAAGCTTCTATACTCTTGTATATCGGGTGTATCTAATTATTGATTGGACTTCAAATTGTTATTGATATTAATAATTGCCATAAAGGTGGAATGCAGTACCTAATGACTTGACCATTGCTGAACTCTAATCTGCAGGGGGTTTTAGGGTCTTACTGACTGATAGGAATAAGTTGATTATGACTGTTGGAGGAGCCACTGCATTAGCTGCAGGAGTTTATACAACTAGGTTTGTTTTATGGTCTTCTCATTGTGTTCTTTTTCGGTCACTTCAGTAAAAAACATACTTTTTTGGTTGCAGTTTTTTTTATGCAGGTCATATTTCCGTCATTTTTATCTTTTTCTCAGCAAATATCAACTTAACAAGTATGAAAAATGGGATTTGTGGCTGTTGCTTGGTCCATCCATGATTATAGACCTGGTTAGAAATCATGCAAGAAACCTCCTTATCAAATTAAATAAATAAATAGATCTTGCAATAATTCCAATCATGATGCATGGACAAGTGGCATAATTTGACTTGAAGAGATGTTGGATGGGGATGAAATTTGGACTTACCACAACAACATATGTTTATGAGAACATTGAGAAGGCATGTGCCAAAAAAAAGAAAAAGAAAGTGGAGTGTATGGGACCAAGGCAGTTGCTGCAACGTCCACCATCTTTGACATCATTACCTCTGCCTTCCCCTCCCTCAACCTACTATCAACACTAACCTCCAACATGACTCCACCACCTCTACTACATTGCAGTCTTTCATTACATTTGTTGCACCACTACCATTGTGTCATGGTTCTCATCAAGTGTACCCTATCAACCTATTTGAGAATAAGTGAAGTAGAAATGTGTTCACTTTTGGTCTTCGATGACTATGATTAAAGCCTTGTTATACTTTTATCTGTCAAGAATCCCTGCCCATTGAATAACTTAATTGTTTTTTTTTTTTTTTTGATAAGTAAGTAATGCTTTATTGAAAGAAAGCTGAACTTTACAAGAAACCAAAGCACACAAGCAGTGTACTAAGGAGACAGTAGAACAACAGATTACAGTGCATAAAAATTACAACTATCCAGCAAATCAAACCGAATAACTTAATTGTTTTCAAGTACTTGTAGATGATATGATCATGATGTTTGTACTTGAAATTGGATAAGTCGTTTAATTTTCTCTGATGGTCTTCCCCCATGTTTACAGAGAAGGAGCAAGGGTTATGTGGAGTTATGTTAATCGGATTCTGGGGCAGCCATCACTTATTCGGGAATCATCCATTGCAAGATTTCCAGGTTCAGAACTAATTTCTCAAGCAAAAAATAAAATTTTGAAATCTAGTACATCAGCTGGAGCAGCAGGGCCTGTGGGAAGTAAAAATGGTCTTGGAAATATTGTTCTTCATCCTTCGTTGCAAAGGAGAATAGACCAACTTTCTCGTGCTACAGCAAACACTAAAACTCATCAGGCACCGTTTCGTAATATGATGTTTTATGGACCTCCTGGCACTGGCAAAACTATGGTTGCCAGGGAGATAGCTCGGAAATCGGTATGCTGTTAACTTACGACTTCATTGTACTAATATTTGATACCTGCTGCCAAACTTGTATGTTCCTTGTTGGCTTTTATTGGTCTTTTACGTAATAGAAGTATATCTCAAAGTGTAATATGTATAAAGAGGATATGAACAGAAGAACCTGGATTAACAAATAGGAACCTTAAAAAAAAGTTACCATTGTATAAATGAAGATGTTAATTTCATTGATTATTATTCTTTTTTCTTTTTTTTTTTTCTTTTGTACTGATTTAGAAATTGAAATACTTGTGATAAAAAAAAAAAGAAAAAAAGAAAAGGAAATACTTGTTTCAAAACAATCAGTGATTTACTAACGAATTCCAGATATATTTGTGATATAGATATGTTATAGTTCACAATGACATTAAACTTAAGTAGAGTTGGTGACATCTTCTCAGATAAGAGGCATTGATATGGTAAATATTTTATACAATTTAACTTTCAGGACCTATCCAATATATTTGTGGTGTTTACAGTCCTCTTACTTTTTATGAGGGGAATGGCTTCAATGGCTGAGAATATTTTTTATTATTTTCTTTTTGCTATCGTTGACCCTTGAGTCTTCTCATACAGGGTTTGGATTATGCCATGATGACAGGAGGAGATGTTGTGCCACTGGGTGCACAGGCCGTTACTAAAATTCACCAGATATTTGATTGGGCTAAAAAATCAAATAAAGGTTTACTGCTTTTTATTGATGAGGCAGATGCTTTCTTATGCGAGTAAGATTTTTCTTTCTTTGTCATTTTTTGAAGGTTAAGCTTCTCTCTGCCTGTTATTATTTTATCAAGTTTCTTTGTCCATTATTTTTTCATTTATATGATGCTGATAAGGTTTTGAAATCTTAATTACTTCTCGTGAAGTTACCATTGCTTATAATGCACTCTGGATAAGTTGGTGGTATCCCAAGAGTCTCACTGTTGTAAACTTTGCATATATAGCAGCACCTAAATATATCCTCATGGACTTGTATGTGACTTCATATGTAACAAAGCTCAGTACGTCGATTAAACATTCTCTCATTCATGCATTTAATTAAAAATTCCAGTTTACTCTAATTTTTTCTTCATAAAGATCTTTTGTTGGCTTCTATTTTCATGATATTTGTTTCAAGAAGTTCTCCAGTAAGAATAGTGTGAAATGTACTCTGATTAAGACTTTACTCTCATTCCTCAATATAAAACTGAAAACCAAAACTGTTCCTGCTTTTTTTTTGTCCCTCCCCCTCCCCCCCCCCCCTAATGTTTAGTGGCAATAAGTGAAATAGTTTAGAACAAATTATGTGCTCATGTCATGTATATATTGTCAGAGTTCTTCTTTGGTGAATCATGATTATGAGTTTCTTCTGGCAATCAATTTTGTAATTGTACTATTGATCCAATGCAGGCGCAACAGTACACATATGAGTGAAGCACAACGAAGTGCTCTAAATGCACTGCTTTTCCGAACTGGAGATCAGTCTCGAGACATAGTGCTTGTTCTTGCCACAAACAGGCCTGGTGATCTTGACAGTGCTGTTACTGACCGCATTGATGAAGTGATTGAGTTTCCAATTCCAGGGGAGGAGGAACGTTTTAAACTGCTGAAACTCTACTTGCACAAGTACCTTTCTGATGAGGGTGACAGCACAGCTAAGTGGGGTGTTTTGTTCAAGAAAAAGACACAAAATATAACTATCAAAGATGTATCTGATGATGTGATCCGAGAGGCTGCGCGACAGACTGAAGGGTTCTCCGGCCGTGAGATAGCAAAACTAGTTGCCAGTGTCCAAGCAGCTGTTTATGCACGCCCAGATTGTGTGTTGGATACCCAGCTGTTTAAGGAAGTTGTAGATTGCAAGGTTGTGGAGCATCACCAACGAATAAAACTAGCTACTGAGGGTGGTCTACCAGCTTTTAGCTAGGGAACATGCATCTGAGACTTCACTTGCAGAGTAGAAAAGCAGGCTTCTTTTTTACAAAGCCCAAATATTGGAAAATTTTGCTGTGTTTTAATCATGTTTTACCTTTTATATATAATGGAGTGATTGTCATTCTTTTTTTAGGGGGGGGGGGGGGGGTGTTTGATAAATTGATCTTCCTCTCCTTCCTCTCTCTCTCTCTCTCTCTCTCTCTCTGCTCAGTGTATTGGAATGAGAAGATATCAATTTGGATCATACACTGTGAGACACCCGCTGGCTGCTGCACTTGAGATAATTCTTGCTTTGAAATCAGATTAGATTCTTTGAGTGTGTGAGGGAATGGGCTGCAATAGCTAAGGCCCAAACTGTGCCCTCACCTGGTAACTGTGGTCCAGTCTACCTAGGATTTTTAGAGCTTTACAATCAAGAACATCAGACAGTGGTGGAAGCTTTTAGCAAATAATCCGGAAGCAGACTCTGTCCTTTTCTTTTCTTGGACCCTGTAATTTTTTGTCGGTTTTCTTTTACTTTTTTATGAATAGTGTTCAAACACGCCTTGTCCAAAAAATAGAAGAAAGAATGTATCATTTACTATGCAACCAGTCAAATAGTTAAGACTTGATTTTATCAAAAAAAGACAAGAAAAAAAAGACTTGATTTTAAATTTGTGGCGATTTTTCATTTCTTGGAAACTCAAAATTTTACTCCTATTTTTACAGGCCCCAGCTTCTGTGGGCCTCGTGTCTCCGTCTGGACCAGGAGACTTTTTCTTTTTGAAATGGCAAATGAAATGAGCGCTTTCAGCCCTGCTTTTTCGGTGGAGCCAGACTCGCTGATGCGAGAGAGACAAAAGTAGATGGGACACGGGCAAACTAGGCTTGGATAAGCGACAAGTGGCGCAAACATAGCATATTAGCATTGTTCATTCTCATAACCATCCTAAGTAACCGCCACGTAATCCCCTAGTGTTGCCACTTGGGGACCGACCTGAACGCCAACCATCTCTCACTGATTTTTATAAACAAAAAGGCAATACCGCTAATAAGACCATCTTGAAAACTCACTTGAATCAATCTCTAACTTTGGTTACCACTTTATATTTGAACAAACTTTTCATTGAGACTGAGAGGGACATATGGCAAAGAGAGAGACTTTGATATTGGTGTTATGGGTAGTGATCATGTGGGTGGGTATGTGTTGGTGTTTGGACATGGACACTGCGAAGGAAACGATGAATGAAGCAGCAGGGAATGCCAAGGAGAAAGCAGAGGAGACCAAACAAAGTGCTGCCGAATCAACGCAAGATGCCGAGGACACAACTGATTCCTGGGCCGATTGGGCTTACGAAAAGTTTGCTGAGTATTCACCCATTACTCTCTTCGCATTTTTTTTTTTTTTTTTTTTTTTTTAATGTGAATTTTTTTTTAGCATTGATCATGATATCTAACATATTTTTGATCTCTCCTGCGGCTAATTTCTAACTCTGATAAGATCAATATTTAAATCTTTTATGTGACCCAATATGTCATGTTTTCAGTTCTTATTTTAGGGTATTGAAATTACATATACAGTGTGATATAAAACAAAATGACATCCGTTCTAAAAAAAAAAAAACAAAATGACATGATTAGCAAACTTTCATAACTGTTCTCCTAGGAGAGAGAGATAAAGGTTGAGTGAGTCCCACAAGAGACATTAAGTGGGGATAGGAACATATTGGTGCCCTAATTGCATACTATAATGAGTCAATGAACTGTTTAGGATGAGAATGAATCACCTTTTATCTCAAGCTTGATCCAAGGCAACCCATTGCTCTAGCCCTTGATTTTATGACTTAATGGTCTAAATTCATATCTTTCTTGCATTACGACAAACTTTGATATATTTAGGTTTCCTTGATAAGGTGGAATTTTATGTGACGAATATATGTATCACTTTCTCATGTAGGTGAGAATAAATATATATCATTTTTACATGTAGGTGAGATTTTTATGCGTGGGTCGTGGGTCCCATACACATGCGAAAGAAGCGTTACATGTACTAGTTGCATAAGAAACTTTTTTGTCAGCAAAGGGTGATATTTAAGTGACGTATATATGTAACATCACTTTGATATGTATGTGAGACCATCTAGGTAAAATGGCCTATCAAAAAAAAAAAAAAAAAAAGACATCTAGGTAAAATGAGTATCGCATATACCCGTTATATATGTAACATCACTTTGATATGTATGTGAGACATCTAGGTAAAATGAATATTGCTTATATCCGTTACATAAGACACTTTTTTTCCGTAAGAAAGATATAAGCCGAACATCTTTTTGGCAACTATGATTATCTTTTATGCTTTGAAAGGTAATTGATCATTATGCTGCAATGTTTTATTAGGGGAATTGGATTTAGACAAGAAAATGCAAGAGAAGGAGCCCAAGACATGATGGATAAAGCTGGGGATGCTGCGTGGAAGGCCACAGATACAATGAATTCTGCCGCATCTGGTATTCGTTTGTGCTAACAATGACTTTTTTGCATTAACAAGTAATTTTTAAAAAAAAAATCTTTTACTTTATATTTTTTTTCTTTGGGTTTTCCAGATACATCAAATTATGCTTCCCAGAAGGTTGGGGATGCAGCTAACACCGCTTATGAAAAGGCGGGTGGTATGAAGGACTTTGCATCTGAGAAAGTGGGTCAAACTATAAGAATGGTTTCAGATAAGGCTGGTGATGCCAAGGACACAATGGCAGAAGCAGTGTCATATGGAAAAGACAAAGGAGGTGATGCTTACAATGATGCTAGTGAGACAGTAAACATGGCTACAGAAACTGCCTATGATAAGGCTGGTGATGCTGAAGAGATGATGGAAGGAGCAATGAGGTATGGAAAACATAAAGCAGGCAATATGTATGATGGAGCTAAAGAGAAAATTAACACGGTCTCAAACATGGCTACAGATGTGGCCTATGATAAAGCCAATGATGCTAAAGAGATGATGTCTGGGGCAGTTGAGTATGGAAAAGAGAAAGCAAGTGATGCCAAAGATACAATGAACATGGCTTCAGAGAAGGCTTATGATGCCAAAGATACAATGGCAGATAAAGTAGGCAATGCATATGATGAAGCTAAGGAGAAAATAAATGTGGCTTCAAATGTGGCCTCAGATAAGGCCTGTGATACCAAAGAGGAGGACTCTTACATGTCAGCCAAGGATACCGTGACTGAACAAGCCAAGGCTAAATATGAGGCTGCTAAGGAGAAGGCTTCGGAAGCCACAGTCAATCTTGGGGATAAGATGAGGAAGAATAAAGCAGAGCTATGAAGTGGACAAACTACTTTTAGCAATGTTATCTTGCTGAAGCCATCTGTGACTGTGAGTTTACGTTTATTGCTATGTTTCCTTCTTTTCTGATAATATGTTCTTTGAAACATATTTAGGATAATGAAATTTGTATCCAAGGAATTAATTGTTTTTTCTTCTTTTTATTTTTGGTATGACTTACGAATTCAAATGCAAAAGCTGTTCGGAGTTACTTTGTTGTTCTCATTTTGGGTATGCTCTTGGATGTTCTCAATTTGGGCGTGGAATTAACGGAATCCGCTATTATGTACATGTCCAAAGTACTAAATAACTCGGGTTAGGTTACATTTCAGGAATATAAATTTAAGTTATGAGTAGATTCTACATTAATGTGAAATTGTTACAAATCCAGCATAGAAATTTTATTGCTTTGCGACTTTTATGATGTAATTTTAGGAATAAAAGGCAAAACTGGAATCTAACTAGAGAATTTAAACATAATTTTTGAAGGGTTTGTACAAGCTAGAATCCTTATTTTGTTGTCCATGGTGCTATTAAGTGTAGTTAAAATCGATAGAAATTAATGTTGTAGGCGTTACCATAATTAATCATTTAGTTCTGCATGGACAGTAATGAAGATTTAATAGTTGTAGGAGATGCCCTAATTAATCATTTATTTCTGCTTAGACGTTGATGAAGTGATAGATCATCGTACCAACTCAGGGGTTTTGAATGTATTCAAGGAGAAAATAACTGAGAAGGACAATAGCCTGTAAATTCTAATAAATTTAGGTGGACATTGGGTACCTCATTAAAGATATACATCAAATCAAAGACATCAAGCTAGGTTTTCAACAAGGTTTGACATATCACTTGTCTCAATTTTCTTTAGAAATTAAAATGCTATTAATATATAGATTGGTGAACTGGTTCCTTCTCAATCATAAAATTCATTTGTCTTTTATGTCCATGTTTCTCCACCGTTTGTCGTTGACTCTTCCTTCTCAATTTGTTCTTGTCCTTTGGTTCTTTGCATTTTCGCTATAAAACTGTAATGTGTATGATACGTACATGTATTTGGAATTATGGGTGCATTAGAGTAATTGTAGGGGTGTGGTTTTCTTTGAAGGGGATGTGTGTTTGTGTACTTGGTGTCCATACGGGTAACACTGGAAGAGTTGGGATGTTGAGAAATAGTAGAAGCCAACAACTAAGTGATGTGAGAAATAATAGGTGCCATTAGTAATTTAGTTTATTTACTATTGTTTTATTAACGTTAGAATTTGGTATTTGCTATCAGTGACGGACCTACATGTGGGCTCCCCCCTCTGGATTTGAAAAATCACATACTAGCATGTATATTACATAAAAGTTCATAATTTTGTCCCTGAAATGTAAATTTTGGCCCCCCTCCCCCAAAATACTTTTCAAATTGACCCATGAAATCAAAACAAAAAGCTTACTTGACCATTACTGCATTCCATTTGCCCAAGAAAAACAAAAACCTTGAGACAATCCTTTGTACAATTCACAAAACCGGATAACAAAAGAACCTTTAGACAAGGTTAGGCTTAGGTCCAGTGCATCAGTGCACTGGACTCGGTTAGATGGTGACATGTCATCATTTCAACGGGTCCAGTACTATTGGACATTGGACTTAAACCAAGTCCCTTTAGACAAACCAACAAAACCATTCACAAATTCAAATAACAAGAAAAACCTTTAGACAAATCAAAAATACCAACAAACAAATCACAAATCCAGTCTAAACATAAAAAAATAAATACTAACAACACAACAAATCTCAAATCTTGACAAAACAAATCTTTGATCTGATCTTTTCTTCTCTTTGATATCCCTCCTCCCTTTGTCTCTTTACTTTGTGGTGTGACTTGTGAGGCTAGGTAGTTGCTCTGCCTTTCTTAATTTTTAAGTGATAAAGGTGGAAGCTTTTACTTCAAAAACAATTAAGGTGTGTTTGTTTGGAGGGGAAATAGGGTAGATAGAAAATTTTAGAGAGAAAATGAAAAGGAAAACTTTTTTGAGTGTGTTTGGTTGGGTAGGGAGGAAGGAAAATAAATGGTGGGGCTCAAGTATTTTCTCCCCGAGCCACCAAAAAGTTCTCTCTCCAAAATGAAGAGAAAACTGAAAGGAGAAAATGAAGTTGCTTAATAGACAAAAATGCCCATGTCCAGTCCTTATCTTTTTTTTTTTTTTTTTTTTGGGCTGTGGATGTGATAGTTGTTTTGTTTTTTTCGTTTAACTAGACATGATTTTTTTTTGGGACATGATTTTTATTTTTTAATAAATTGGGTGATTGCTTTTTTTTTTTTTTTTTTGGTTGCTTGTCACTTTTTTGTTTTAATTGGACATCATTTTTAAACAAGGGTGTATGAGTAAATTTATATAAACTCACTTTTTCCATCTTTCTACTTTTCTACTCCCAACCAAACAAAAAAGAGAGAAATTAAAATCTTTTTTATCCTTCCACTTTTTCATCCTCCCACCATTTTCTATCTTCCCGCTTTTCCACTCCTCCAACCAAATGAACCCTTAGTGAGAATGATCATAAGTAGCCACGATATCATCAAGTTATTGAGAATCCAATAAAAAGGGTACACCATACCTATAGTCCTTTTTAGTTAGAATAAAGTTATTAGTAATATAAATTAATGTGTTGTGAGCCTGTGGCTACTTCAGGACACACCTAAATTATTAAAATATCTTCTCTCAATTTTTTTATTATTATTTAAATATCATTTATGGCTCTTCCTAAATTAATGAAAAACGTTGCTATTATTAGTATTAAAAAAAGGCAAACTATAACCTTTAGTTGTCAATATATCATTATAATGATATTATAATCAGGTATCTAATAATGTGAAAATAATAGCTAAATTGATTTTCTTTAAAATTTAATGTGAAAAGATTAAAGAATAAGTCCAACCCCAATCCAACCAAAGAACCTTGAAGTTTAGAACCACTCATTTTTGAAGATAGTTACAGCAAAAATGAGTGGGGATTTGAACTTTTATTGGATACACTAGGAAGTTTTAGTTGAACTACAAAACTATTGATTATAAATCCGTATAATTAATATGATTTTTATTTGATTCATAGATTATGAGAAAGTCAACTACAATGTTTAATATTTTTTAGAGAAAAAATGAAAATAATATTAATGATGCAACATTGCCAACCTTTAGTGTTAACATACCAATTTTTAAAAATTTTCAAACAAAGAATTTTGGTCCCTCCTAGATTCGAATCCTGGTTCCGTCCCTGTTTACTATTGTTATAATCTTTTATTTATTGTAATGTTGGAGTTTGTTTTCAGTTGTTAGTCCTAATAGGCTGGGTAGTTGAGTCATTGTAGCTCACGTTATGGTCCTTGTTTTTCAATTGTAAATGTAGTGGAGTCCTTATTTTTCGATTGTTAAGTTGTAGCAACTGGTATAAAACCTGCCAAGTATGATTGAATAAAGATATCAGATAAGTTTAATCAAATTGGATCCTAATTGGTTTCCAGAGGTCAAGATATCCTCAATCAAATCCAAAAGGTTCACAGAGGTAAGGATTTCCTCAGTCAAATCCAAACTTTATCCCTTTGTTATCTTTTGTTTTTATCACGTATCAAGTTTTTCATTAGAAACAACCAAAATTCTATTTCCCTGCCCTCTAAATATTTATATTTTCTCTCTCCAAAAATTGTGTACATATCAGTGTAATTACGCCCTATGATCCATATGCAAGTGAAGTCCTCTATCCTTGGTTATGAGTTATGTGTAAAGTACATGATTCTTCTGTTTGTTGCAGCTAAGATCGTCTTCTTAATTTACATAAAGGGTGAACCCTTCCATCTTCTAAGGAACTTCATCTAGCATGAACTTATTTGACATTGCCTTTCATACAAGATTACCTTTCTAAAAGATATTTTTTCAAATCTCTTTGTATTGTTTCAAGCATAGTTCCTCACCTCATTGATGTTTCACAAAAGGTTCTGCTGCTATATATTTATTGTACAGTGCACATTTTGGACCCTTTCCAATTTCATCTAATACGCTCTCTCCCTTTGTGTTTAAAGCAGGAGAACACGATAGTGGTGCATTGCTCAAGTTTTGTAATTGTATGCATAAATAACTCAATTCCATAACTCTATATGTGGGTGAGAAACATTGTCCTAGTGGCTAGTATCTCACAAGCATGCTATCTATTTTTTACACTAAATGGGAAAGATAAATGATGAGCTTAACTCAGAAAAATTTTCTTGGTTTCTTGTATCTTTCTCAAGGGGCATCTAGCCTATGCACATGTTTATATAGAAATTAAACTCTACTCTTTTTATTATTGAGAGAGTTTATTATATCTGGAGTCTATATTATAAATGATGTAACGTTGAATTAAAAATTCAAATATGTAATATTTAATCTAAACTTTGGAATAAATCTATTACAAATTACAAAGACCAAATTACTTGGTGTGATCAACCAATTTAAATGTGTGTGGGTTTCAATTAACTCAATTAATAAAGTTTCTGATGGTTGAATAAGAAATTTGAGGTTCAATTCCTGCTTACACTAAAAACCGATTGGTGTTTTGATCTGATGATTGAAAACTATTATAAAGAGTGGACTCCATAAGTTGAAACTCTCTTAAAAAATAAAAAATATATGTATAAATGTGGATTAGTAATTTTACCTAGAATCTACTTTGGACTATGTTCTAGCAAAATTCCTCATATGACTCCATTAATGTATTCTCCGGCCTGGCCAGCGCGCAAAATTATTTGCCGTATATATGGATCTTCGTATTTATGGCAGACGCTATCTCTTTGTCTCCATGTGCTAAACTGCTACAGTAGGAACATTGACAAAAGAAAATCTGTCGGGTTTCATTCTGAATTATAACCCACAAGAGTTGGATGATAGATGTAAATTCTCATACAATGTAAAGAGAGGAAAATGCCGTAATTTATGAATGTCCGAATAGCTTTTACAAGAATGAGACTTCTTCAGACCCGTTTGATTCATGAGAAAATAGCAAAACACCACTATAGGGTTTCATGGAACCATAGTTTTCGTAATTAACTAAAGGGTTAGATAAGGAAGTGAAATTGAAAGAGATTGTATATAAAAAGTAAGGAAAAAAAATTTGTATTTTACAAGAAGAGACACAAACACTGAAACAAAACCATTTCTTTGAATGAAACAGAAAATTTGGACCATAAACTCACCTTTCATGTTTATTAACTTCACCAAAGCTGGATCATCTTTCGTTTTCTTTTCTCTATTTGCCTCATTTTCCCTTGAAAAAATGAGCTAGTTTTGAAAAATCAGAAAAGGTGAGACTGAGAATCCAATATGTTTTCAGTAGAATGACCATACATAGTTTTCTGAGAGATTAATTATGGTTACTCAGAACCACCAAAGAAGAAGATTACAGATTTAGGTATATAACTTAAAAATTACCCAAAAAGAAAAGACTAAAGTGAGTGACAAGTCTATGATCTTCTCCATTCTATATCACTGTGCACATCTAATCTAAAATCATTCATTGAATATAGGCATTTCTTTTTCACAATTAATAGTAATCTCAAGGGTTTGAAGAATTTGATTTGCCTTACATTTGCTTCTTCTTCATAGCTTGTTTATTGTTGTGCATCCATACCTTGAAAACCTGCCTCTTTATACCCACTTCTAAACAGAAGTTCTGGACATCTTGCTCATCATGCTTCTGGATCTTCCACCCCAACTTCTCAGCAAATTCCATCATCTTATCTTTCTGCTCTTGACTAAATTTGGTCCGAAACCTCTTCTTGGATTGCCGTGCTTGTGACAAACCTTGCACTCCGACATGATGATCAGACCTAAACATACCAAGATCTTCACTTGAGGACTCAGCTGGCGCTCCACCACCAGTTCCAAAGGCCATCATCATCGGAGCAACAGGCACCGGATAAGGCCGATGGTGATGATGAAGATGATGAGGCGGTGGAGTAAGTGGAGGAGGACGATGATGTTGAGGTAGTACTATTTCTCTTCTATCATTGTTTGTATTGGGATTGTAGTTGTAGTAAGAGTTGGAGACATATTGTGACTCACCCTCAGTTTCTTTTCTATGAAAATTGCGGTGGCACTCACAAGCTGCACACTTTAAGGCCTCCAGGGTGCCTTCATCTCCACTTGGCATGAATTCTCCGCAGCCATCTACAACATGGCCGCCCATACTGGCAGCGTGATTCTTCAAACATTCTCTATATCTAATAACCTTTGGTGGTGCAGCCCTAATAGTAGAACTGTTTTGTTGCCGTTGTGGTTGTGGTTGTGGTCGTGGGGTCGGCGATTTTTTTGATGCACTAGTGATTGGTGTGGTTGTTGCTCCTGATGGGGTTGCAATTGGAGCTGGGATTTGATCTGGGTTTGCGTCTGGATCTCTTCCGGGTTTGTGTGTGTTGTTGTGTGAATTTGGATTTGGTTGCTGTGGAATAGGATGGTGGTGGTGTTGGTAATCTAGGGTTTGAGCTGGGTTGAAGATTGTGTTACCATGAACAGTTTGATCTCTTCTTCTTTCTCCCACAGTTGAAGCTACAGTTGGAGAAGACAGCTTGGTTGAAGAGTCTTTATGGGTAGGATTATAGCCCAAGGTGCTTGGCAGTGGCATCCTTATTTCCTTATCTTGGCCTCTCAGTTCCATCAAATCTGATTTCTGATGTAAAGCCTTGATCTATGTTTTGCCTTGATCTCAGCTTCCCTTTTTATTTTTAAAAAAATAAATAATATAAATAAATGACTTCTTAAACCATGTTGATTTTCTGTTAGTTTATGGGATCTTCTTGTATTCTTCTCTAACCCTAAATCATCCCATTTAATCCAAGAACAAAACTTAATCAGAGAGATAATCACTAGCAAACCCAAAATTATTCCTTTTCTTTCTTGTTCTGATCTTGACGTTTTGGGTGCCAAACCCACCAACCCATTTCACTAATTTCAATTCTATTTCCAAAGACGTAAGCAAAGTGATTGAGCAGTAAATTGACTGATGGAATAGATGATTCAAAAAAGAAAGAGAATCTCAGATTAACCAAGAGAAATAAAAGAAGGAAGTAAAAAAAAAATAAAAGAGAGGGAAAAAAAATTTATCCAGATGAAACTCAGATGGGGCCCCTACAACAAGAGCTAAAAAAAAAAAAGTAACACTACACTTACCCTTAAAATCAAATGTTGAAGAATCGTAGAAAGAAAGCTGTAATTGCACCATCAGTGTACCCTGAAAGCAAATATATGAAAGCTGGTTTTAAAGATTTTAACATTTGATGAAAGAATATAAATCTCCAAACCTTTTTAATCATAAAAAAGTTTAGAAGGAGGGATGTATATAATGTTAAAAGCGAGAAGAAGATTGTGCTTCCTACCACCCATCCGACCCAATAAAATCAAAATGAACAGGTAGGTTGGTTTGTACTCAAAACGAGTGATGACTACACTTGGAGCCTAGTGTGTCTTGGCAGAACAACCGACAAGGTCATGTTAGTCCTCTCCCACAGCCTGCACACTGGTCCAGTTTCTAATAATTGCTCTTGCCCTTCAGTCCCGTGCACTCTCTCTTGAAAGTTGAAACCCTAAAACCAAACCCCAAATGAATGTTGTTTTATGTGTAGTATAGGACAGCAAGAGAGAGTGTTTTATGTTGTGTGTGTGTGTGTATTTGTGTCTCTGAGTTGACGTAGCCTTGCTTGTCTGGAATCTTCCTGCAACCTCTCTAGTTCCTAGATTAAGCCAATTAGAGAGTCTCTTAGAAGGGTTTAGGAAAAATAATCAGAGAGAGAGAGTTTGTTCATGCCTGTGTCAGACAATGAGAGGAAGACCCTCTTCTTCTTCTTCTTTTTGGGTTTCTTTTTTGTTTGTTTTTTTTTTTAGCTTGGAAGGTTGAGGCAACTAAAGTTAAAAGAATGCTGGTCCACAGCACAGCACTTGTCTTCTTAGTGTGTGTCACATTCTCTTTCTCTCTCACCTCGAGGCTATTTGTTGTTTGTTTATGCGCCTCTGCAATTTCTGCAATTCCACTCTTTCCTTAGCGAATGACTTTACCAAGAATTGCATCTTCTTTTCTCTCAACCTTTTATCTCTTGCTGTGCTACAATGACATTGTTACTTTAGACACTAAGGAAAGAGAGAGAGCCTCATATTGACACTCTTTATCTTTTTCATCTTTTCACTAATTTCTCCATGGAGCAATTCTATGTTCCATATATGGTCCACAGGCCATTCCAGGCCAATCTTATTAGCTATTACCTTTGTCAAAATTGATTGAACCTCGGAGAGTATAGAAAATTATAATAATAATAATAATTCTCCTTGCACCAAGTGGTCAACGAAGTCATTGGAAACAATAAAAGAGAATATTCAACTTTTGTCTCCAATTTTAATTGCTCTATCATTTTCTTCCTCCATCTTGTGGAACAAAACCTAATCTGATCATGAATCAATGAGACTAACAAGTGAAATTTGTTTTATATGTGATCTATTCACACTATGTCTTGTTCCAATAAAAAGATAGCTCACGCCTGTTGGAGAGAACAATTTGGAAAGATTCCAAAGTGAGAAAATATCACACATATAGAGCCCACTTTACCCAAATGTTTAAGTTTATAGTTTGGACTCAATTATATTAACCCTACTCTTGAAAATATTATCTAATGTGCGATTTCAATACATAACTAATCATTTCATTCACACGGGAATATTTCAATGAATTTTTCTATTAGGGGAATAATAATCCAATCTAGGCCTATATAAAGGTACCATAAACTTGATTACCAAGTAAATTTTTTTAGAAAATATCTTAATTGATAAATCGCCATCTTTGGATTCTAATTTGATTAGGAAAATTTTTAAAATTAAGAAAAGAACAACCTAAAATTTTTAATTTAAAATTACATAAAATATATAAAATTAGCCCCCCGCTCAATCAACAAATCCACATCATTTTCCTTGGGTTAGAGAAACCTCGTCCTCGAAATTTGGTGGCAATTTTCCACAATCAATTGGAATCCTGAATAATCCTATTCATAATTTCTTTAGATATTCTTTTACATGCATTAAAAAAATAGCTCCTTAGCTATCATACACCAATAAAAACTTATGCATGGCGAATTTGAAAATTCTTCTTCAATTCACAATATAATATAAATAGCGTGTCATGTAGAATAAATTGCTGTCGCCCGTACAACTTTGTTAAAAAAAAAAGGTTTAATCTCATCCTTTCATCACTTTAATGAATTGAGTCTTGCTCCATAATCATAAACGCATTCAAATCTTGACTCCCATTCTCACAAAAATATAAACCAGCATGATTCAATGTTATGTCGATTGATGAACTATTAAAAATCACATCTTTCCAAGTGAAATCATCCACCTTCACCACAATTGTTCTCTTTGGAACTTCAACGAATAATATGAGGTTATTTAAGTCAATATATGTTTGTGAATTGTTCATGTCTAAATGAACATTGTTAGGACTTTCATTGAACACTTGGTGTACATATCCCCATTGTATGGTTCCTAGATTACACAAAGAAATTACCTCCAACATATCTTCATCATCATCATCTGAGTACTTATCATAGATAAATGGCAATTCAGAATCAATGGATGACTCTGTTTATGTGTTCATCCTTCTCTTCAACCTTGAAATCCTTCTTCCCCTCCATGTAATCCAAATCCCAATGGCTAAGGCAATGAGATGCTTTGATAATGCACCTCTAGTTGCACATCACACTCATACACGTCATCTACAGCAGCATGTCTTCCCCCCATGTTTTCCACTTTGCGTCATGTTGGAACCTAGTCTCGCTCTAATACCAATTGTTGTAGCGTAGGCATGTAGGAACTCAAAATTCTTTTACAAACCCAGTTATAAAAGAACTTAACAGGGAAGTGAACAAGGAAAAAGAGAGTGTCCCCTCAAAATTTTTAAAATCCAACAAAGTATTTCATTTTTGTTTTACAGATTTTAGGCCTAAATAAAGGGAGGCACCAGAAACGTGATTGCCTAGTAAAAAGTATTGTAGAAGAGATCCTAATGGACACTTACTACATTTGGACCTTAATTTGATGAGGAAAGGATTAAAACACCTTAAATTAAGGAAATAATAACCTAAAATTAATATAAAATTATTAAAATTGCATAAAATATTAAAGAAATTATTGTATGCTAGATCAACCAACTTGGATTAAAAAAAAAATCATGAATTTGAGGAACCACTAGATCGGGCTAGACCATTGAAGTTGAGGCTTTGGCAACGAGACGAGCTCTGAAGTTTGCAAAAGAAATATGGGTGGACCTAGGAATGGCAACGGGTCGGGTTCGGGCCGGGTTTTTCCGTATCTGGACCCAACCCGCGGGCCAAGACCCACGGCCCGGACCCTGCCCGTTTACTAAACGGGTTTTTTTTCTGGGGCCCGAACTCGCCCTCGCCGGGCCCCGCGGGCCCCACGGGCCCCGTTAAGCCCTGCCTGATCAGGGCCCATTCCGTTGCCCAATCAAAAAAAAAAAAAAAAGTTTGCCTGATACTGATTTTCTTAGCAACCAAAGTTTGGTTGCTGAGAAAATCAATTAAAAAAAAATTGTTTTCCTGAGAAAAAAGAATCACAGTAGTGCAGCATAAACAACAAATCCAAATGAATCTCAAATCAAATCCACCATAACCATTCAAATTTCCTATTCACAGAAACCAAATACATTTGAAATCAAAATCTAAAATAAGTACATGCAAGGAACATCAAATCTTAACAACAAAATCTGAATCCCCAAACCCACAGGTTAAACAAAGAGAATCTAAATCCCCAAACCCACTAATCAAATAAAGAAAAAATGGAAGAAGAACATCAAAAACCATTGCCGTAAATCACCGTGGTTGTTCATCTTCATCTTCGTGGGTGAGATCGCAGAGGCTTTACGGTGAGAATCTAAGATTTTCGTCTTCGTCTTCTTCAGCAAAGAAAGTGAGACCGAAAGGTTGAGAGCATGAGAGAGGCGTGGCCGACAGTTGGTGGCTGACGGCGTGAGACATGAGAGGAGAGTGAGTGAGAGTGGGTGAGGAGAGTGAGTCAGAGTGGTGAGTTGAAGAGAAAGAGATGAGAAGCGGCTGAAGTCTGAAGAGATTGTGAGGGTTAGGTATTTTAGGGTTTTATCAATATATATATATAGGGGGGTATTTTAGTAACTATACATGTATATTTAACCGGGTCGGGTCGGGTCTGGGTTCGGGCCGAGTTTTTGTAAAAATCGGGACCTGACCCGGACCCGCTTTGGATTTTTTAAAAAAAATCCAAACCCGACCCTATTTTTAATCGGACCGGGTAAAACCCGACCCATTAGGGTCGGACCGGGCTGGGTACCCGCGGGTCAGGTAGAAATTGCCATTCCTAGTTGGACCAAGTCATTCTAGAAGGTGATTCTGAAATTCTTATCAAAGTTCTCAAGTCAAGCAATAGCTCTCTGTCTTCTTATGGCCACATTGCACAGGACATGCAGTATCTTGCCTCCTGTTTTTCAAAAATGTGTTTCTCTCATGTTCGTAGGTATTATAATTCTGTAACTCACCTATGAGAAGAGTAGTTTTTAGTCTACATTTCTTAGTCTGGATGGAGAATATACCACCAGATGTTAAACATGTACTTTAGGCTGATTTAAATAGTCTTCCTTAATAATACACGCTGCATTTCTTCTATTAAAATTAAAAAAAAAAAAAAAAAAAAAAAAAAAAAAAAAAAAACTAGATCGGGCTAGACAATCTTGAAACATATTTGAGTATGGAGATAAGAGGTTGAAACATATTTGAGTATGGAGATAAGAGGTTTTATAATTAAGTAAAGATTTTGTAATATTTGAAAAAAATGAAAGATTTATGCAATTTAATATGTATCATTATCAAGATAAGAGAAATATTATGTCAATAACATTTTTACAACACTACTACTGCACACCCTTGGTGCAATAATCACTCCACAAGTATAAGTGCTTGTGGGGTGTAGAGGGTAAGGACTGGGGTTCAAGTCTCTAAGAGGGAGCTTCACACATATATACACTTAGATTATGTTAGAGTAAAATTTCTTTCTTGTATTAAAAAAAAAAAAAATCACAACACTTTCACAACAAATCTTAAATGACAGGTTTTTATTGATTGTTACGAGTGGACAAAAAAGTAGTTTAAGTTGTGCACGTAAAATTTCTCATTAAGATAATATTAGCAAGATAATGTATCAAGTTTAGTTGGAGTAATGCTACAATTTGTATTTTTTTTTTTTTTAGTAATGTTACAGTTACAAATTATTTTACAATATTTTTGCAGACTGTTGTTGTGATAAATTTTTATTGGTTATCATCTGGACCCACTATCGCCATCATTTTTTCACTTATTGATTACCAATTACTATATCAGTAGTTTGTAAAAAAAAAAAAAAAATTGTAACTCTAGCATTTTTCATTTTTTTTAATAACTAAAGAATTTGAAATTGCCAATTTTTTACCAAGAGCCTTTATCCACTAGCATGTCCTAGTATTTCTAAGAGAGATATCTAGAATTCAATTCTCCCTCATTTATTGTTGTAAATATAAAAAAAAAAAAAATGCCAATTTTTTTAATCCACCCATATCTTCTTGGATCAAGTCCGGCCGGTTGCGCACTTGCTTGGGTTTACTAACAACAATATATAAAAATTAATATTTGATAAAATTTTAATTTTTTTTATACTAGTGGTGGGGTTTGTTGCTTTAGGTACACAATCTTTAATTCTTTATACAATATCTCACAATTATACAACCATTTCGTTAATTTATTTAAAGCTTGACTATTATCAAAACTAGCTGATATCCCGCGCGATGCACGGTGCAATTTGATAAATTTTATAAGAAATTATTTTTGACCCATTGATTTCATGAATACTATTATTGTTAGTCATACTTAATTTATGAGGTTTTCTACTAAAACTAAATACATTGGGGGGAAAATTCCTCTAATTTATGCAACCAAGAAATGTCACTAGATCATAGTGAAATTGTCACCTACAAACCTGTTGGTTCCTAGGTATCTTTCTTGTATTATTTATGTTTTATATATCAATTGGCTATAAAAATTTTTGGAATTTCATGATATAACAATAGAAAATATTAATGCCATAGTGATGCAATAATATCACAATTTAAGTTCCAAATTTTAATTGAACTAAAAGTAGCCAAAAATAGATACTTACCAAGTATATGCATCATACAGAAAACCAAAAATATAAATTGGCACATAATATGAAAAAATAAGCCTAAAAAATTATAATACTACATAAGTAAAACCGTATACATAAAATCTAACCAAAACATTTAAGACGAACGTAATATTTTTGAAAATTAACACACCACTCAGAAAAAAAAAAAAAAAAAAAAAAAAAAAAAAAAAAAAAAAAAAAAAAAAAAAAAAAAAACAACAACAACAACAACAACAACAACAACAAAGATATTGTGAGAAAATTATAGAAGTTTAATTTTTAAGTCCAATGGAAATGGGGCTTTATATTGGACAAATGTGGAGACAGATAATATTTGTCCAATTCATTGAATTTGTCTCTTGCAATTCTGCATTGA
Organism: Quercus tomentella; assembly: GCA_028535165.1. Classification (NCBI taxonomy): domain Eukaryota; kingdom Viridiplantae; phylum Streptophyta; class Magnoliopsida; order Fagales; family Fagaceae; genus Quercus; species Quercus tomentella. Next base: position 7,358,797 of record JAPQVY010000001.1, read on the forward strand.
AGTTAGTCTTATGCAGAAAATTGAAAGTTTTTTTGATTCCTACATTTCATATGACTTTTTAGATTCATCTGTATCAATTCAAAGCATGTAAAGTTATAAATGTATACAATTTTTTTTTTTTTATTCCTACATTTTCCATGACTTTTTAAATCTATCTGTATCAATTCAAAGTATGTAAATTTATAAATGTATACAAATTCTCTGAATTTTATTAATACATTGAAATAAATGCATTTGCCATTATTTAATAGTTTGACATAAATGCTAAATTTAGATGAGGTGGAAGTCTAAATGAAAAGAATATCATACAATATGCGACTTGGCAGAACCTCAAACTCTACCACATGCGGTCTTGCATCAATATATATATATATATATTGAGTGGAGACAAATAATATTTGTCCAATTCATTGAATTTGACTCTTGCAATTATGCATTGAAATTAGTCTTATGTAGAAAATTGAAAAGTTTTTTTGATTCCTACCTTTCCCATGATTTTTTAGATCCACTCGTTTTAGTTCAAAACATGTAAATGCATTTGCCATTACATAATAGTTTGACATAAATGCTAAATTTAGATGAAGTGGAAGCCTAAATGAGAAGGATGTCATACAATGTGCCACTTGGCAAAATCTCATGCTTTCCCACACGAGGTCTCTACTTTTATATATATATTAAATATTTTGATGTGGAACAAATAATATTTGTCTAATTCATTGAATTTGACTCTTGCAATTCTACATTGAAGTTAGGCTTATGCAGAAAATTGAAAAAAAAAAAAAAATTTGATTCCTACCTTTCCCATGACTTTTTAGATCCATCCGTTTCAATTCAAAGCATGTAAAGTTATAAATGTATACAAATTCTTTAAATTTTATTCTTATATTTCCCATGACTTTTTAAATCATTCCTTATCAATTCAAAGCATGTAAACTTACAAATGTATATAGATTTTTTGAATTTTATTAATACATTTGAATAATTTCATTTGCCATTACATAATAGTTTGACATAAATGCTAAATTTAGATGATGTGGAACCCTAAATGAGAAGGACATCATATAATGTGTTACTTGACAGAACCTCATGCTTTCCCACATGAGGTATCTACTTTTATATATATATTGATTGATTGTTAATCTTTAGTCAAATTAGGTTTTTTTTTTTTTTTTTGTTAATATACTAATTAGATTTTTTTTTAGGGATTATTTTGAATACATTACAGTCATCTTGTTAGTTTATTTAAATATTAAAAGTAATAAATGAATTAATAAAATATTTATCATAATTTTAATTTGGTTAATTGAATGGGCAAAAATGAGAGTTTCATAGATTAATGAGTTCTTTGTTAAAATAAATATTAAAAAAAAAAAAAGGCTCCAACATCAATAGAGTTTTTATTAATTTATAATTAATAATAATAATATTGATCTATCAAAAAAAAATATTGAATTTAAATGTTTGTATAAGATATGAGTCCAATCCTAATGCAGAAGATTAATTTGTTATTACTTTGCAAATTCATCTATTCAAGAATTATTTTATGGGGTCCTCATATGAAGTCCAATTGAAGTAAAAGTCATGTGTTTTTACTGTCTATATATGGGTCCTTCAAGATCAAAACAATTTTTTATTTGAAATTTTATTTTAGTAGTTATCCTCAATTTTATATTCAGGGAAAATCTATAATTTCTATAATTCATGAATTAAGGGTATTTTGGTACTTTGCTTGAGTCTTGGATCTCCTAGTAGATCCCAAGTATCTTAGGATTTATTTTCTTTGCGTCCAAGTTAGTATTTATTATATTTTAGTTTACTAATCAAATTAGGAGTTTCAATACTAGTAGGAGTCCTATATATACTACTAGTAAGAAAATGTCTTTATATAAATTATGCTAATGTATTCAAGGAAGATGAGAGTTGATTAATAAAGTTATTGAATGTTTTGAGCACGGATGCACTTTGGCCTTTATGGGTTCTTTCTTCGTCATTTTCTATTCTTTCTTTCTCCTCTTCTTATTCTTCCATTCTTTTTCTTAGTTATTGTTCATGAGTACTGTTCATATAGCCCCTAAACACTCTAAATTTATCAGTTATTCTTCTTCTTTACAACCCAAAATCAAGCAATTTCTTTTACCTATCAAAACCCTAAATTTTTCCATACTTTCTTTTACCAAATAGTTATAAATAAAATAAAATAAAATAAAACTCATCCAATCATCTTTTAATTCTTATCACAATCCCATAACTCTTCTTAAACAATTATAAACCTTGATTTACAATTTTTCCTAACCCTAAGCCCACCACAAACACATATAGATAAATTCCCCAATTTGTCCTACATCAAATTCACACCTATGTGCATATTCAACCTATATATATTAGTTAAGAATATCATTAAAAAGAATAGATTTCCAAGCGATAATATGATATATAGTATAGTGTTGATCATTAGAATAATACGTGGTGCAATAGCTATCACTTAAGTGCACCTATAAATAAACATCTAATTTAAAGAAATTATTCTTCAAGTATCTAAATTATACTTAAAAAAATTCAACCATGTCTTTTTTAAGTATGCATGTGTAGCCAGTTGCATGCACCTTTGCCTCTTTCTCCTGAGTTCTGACACGACTTTGTATTTGTATGACATCAGGAAACAATTTGTCTACAAAAGGCATGCATTATTTTGTTTAATTACTATATTTGAGACTAGAAGAATATCTCGCGAGCTACTTATAATCTTTCCCTAGGAATTTTTAATGTTATCCAAGCCACAACCGTACCGTCTTTTCTGTGTTTTGACTGAACAATTTCCAAGTAATTAAATCATTAAATTATTTATAGGAGTTAGGAACAAAGATTAATGATTAAATTATTTGGACACTGGCACACTGCCTCATATCCTAATAAATGCATGCACAAGTAATTGCTGGGATTCTAGAGACGAGGCGAGGCGAAAACCCAACCTAGTGCCGTTGCGGATTTTAAAAAATAAAATAAATATAGCCATTGGGGCGTTCTTCACTTTTTATTTTTTTGGATTGGACCCGATACAATGGTTATACGTGTTCATATCTTATTGGGTCTAACGTACAAAAGCACAAGATTTAAGTTATGTCATCTTTTAATATGAGAAAATTATTGTGTATTCCTGGAGTATCATAAATGTGTAGTCCCTCCTCTCACATAAATGGTGGGTCCCACTAATTAAATTCATGGTAAGACCCACCATTCATGTGAGAGGAGGGACTACGCATTTATGATACTCCGGGAGTACCTAATAATTTTCCTTTAATATGATGGTTTACAAGCATATATAACTTATTGGGTCTAATGTAAAAAAACACTAGGGGTTCGTTTGGATATAGTTGAAAATTACTGTAGCAAAATGTGAGTACTGTAGCGTAGCTGAAAATATATAAAGGTCGCGTTTTACTGTAGCTCAGCTGAAAACACCCTTTTTTTTTTTTTTTTTTTTCTCTCTCTCTCTGCTATTCACTCCTCACCCACCAGAGAAGAGAGTTCCGTGCCCACCAGAGAAATTGACGAGGTCCGACGCCGGCGAAGAGCTCAGAAGAGAAATCCACAAGGAACGTCACCCAGTCCGACACCGACAAAGACAACCCAGTCCTTTCATAAACCCACTTCACCCTCTTCCCCAATTTCACTCCTCTCCCACCCATGACAGTGCTCCTTGAAACTTGAAGCTGAATTAGCCTGAGCTCAAAAACCAGAAGCAAAACACAAACGAATCCCACTTCCCTAAGGTGAGTGTTCTCAAATTTTTTTTACTATTTTCTATCCTGTCTTGTTTGAATTTCAGTTCTTGTTAATGGGTTTCTTTTCATTTGCTGGAATTTACTTCATTTGATTTGATAGAGTGCAAGTTCAGTCCTCTCTATTCATTTGCTGGAATTTCAGTTCTTGTTAATGGGTTCATTTGATTTCTTTTTACAAAGTTTTGATCTTGTTAATGGGTTAATGGGTTTCTTTTAAATCAGATTCTTGCTCCTATATATACTGAAGCCATTACAGAGTTTGTGGTCATAACTAAAAAAAGATTTTATTATGGGTTCATGTTTATGATCACAATGTCTTGAAGGCATCATTGGCCATACAGGCTAGTTTTTAACTTTTTGAATGAGTGGTAGTATGGTTTTGACAATAAAGAGTAATATCATGGTGTCAACCATGTGTAATTTCTAAAATATATTAGTAGATTTGCTAAATATATTGGGAGCTGTGTTTAGAAAAATCTGACAGCATTGATCAAGGTTTAGTTGAGCTGGTTAGAAAAACCTATTGGCATTTGATTTACTTTTCATTGGAAGTGTTACATGAATGAAGATGATGAAGCAGAGTGGAATTTTATGTTCAGTAAACCCTTTGGTACCTCCCACAGGCAGAAAATTTGGAGTTTTATTTTATTTTTATTTTTTTTGCAGCAAAAATTGATAATCACGAAGAGAGGATTGATAGTTCCATGGATATTTTAAGGACGATTGTAAATGTAAATGTATATAATTTTGAGTGTATATATCTTCTTTTCTCTTTGAGCAAGAAAGTTCACTAATATGCTCATTTTCAATTATATTTATTTAGTATAAACACTAACCATTGCTCTGTGGGAATCAGATTTGCAAATTGAATTTTGATGCTAAACAGTTTGGTGAAGTAATGAATCTTCATTCCTATTCAGATTCCATTCTACCATTCAATTACCTATCTTATGCTGAACAATTGCAGGTACTTATCTAAACTCAGCATTAGTTATTTTAGGAATTTTTCTCTGCTTGTGTATCTCTAGTGTGTGTGGTTTGGGAAATGTGGAGATTACTGAATCTTGTAGTTGGAATTGCTTGTGAACAAAAAAGAAAAAAAAAAGAAAAAAAAGAATCATGTTTTGTTTAGGATTAAGTGTTGTTAAGCCAACTTATAAAGTTATCTGCCATTTATTTCAATAAGAAATGTTTCTTGGCAAGGGAAACATATAGAAGTAAAAGTTGAGTTTTACACTTTTTGAACTGAATATAGTATTTTGCCCAATCCCCCAATTGTGCACATATAATGTCAAATCATTAATTTTAGTTGGGGTCTGCAATTCTACTATGGCAATTTGAATCTGAAGGGAAATCCTGATATAATGATAAAATATTTGAATCAGATTTGTAATATTTCCAAATTCAGTTATGAGTCATGACTATAACATTGTGCATGGTAGAGCTAACATGTAACCATGGTTCAGCTTCAAATGAAGTGTGTTCATAATTGAGCTAATTAGAACCGACCTCTTTCTTGTTACATACATTCGAAGGCCACAGTTTTGTTAGATGCATAATATTTTAGACCACATACTGCTGGGACCAGAGAGTACTAAGAAGTAAGAAGTAAGAAGTAAGAATTACCTTTATGAGAGCAGTGTAAGTTAATGTTTGTGGATAAAACCCATCACGCGCCATCATAGAAACCAGTGCACATGCAGATTTGAAGCATCTTGAAATAGTACAACAATCAATCATTATGTTATAAGTTGCAGCATTTGAGGGGATACCACATGACTTCATATTTTTGAATATTTCTACTGCCATCTGACTCTGCATGTCAACCATAAATAATACAGATAAACATTTGATAAATTACACCAATGCGGTATGGAATAGCAACTAAAATGATTAATAAATGTATATTTGGCACTACAAGAGTACAAGTACCATAATGTTTTGTGTATGTCAATGCATTCTCAATGATACAAGTACCATAATATTTGGCAGTAGCTCGTGCATGTCTGGGCAACTCTGATGCACGAGCTACTGCACTGAGTGGCATGCTGTGCTGCACCAGTGTGGCAGCTGATGCTGCATCACCTGGTGCACTAGCTACTGCACTATGAGGCAAGCTGAGCTGCACTGGTGTAGCAGCTGGTAATGCACCCTCTGGCTTTTTACATCATTTGCATTTTGTTTTTATAAATCTAGTTACACCAACATGTCTACATAAAAACTCTTGAGTTACATGTGGGGAGATAGTTTTTATAGTTTCAAGTCTTAAATATATGTGCCTCTTGCACTATAGTTTAAAGAAGATTTTTGTTTTCAAATGTGTAGAGATCAGTAACTTTATTGGTGTTTCATAGGTCATTACTATGTAAACGTGCTCAACTTATGATAATTATCTAATGTGTAATTCTTGGCGGTCTTGTAGACCTGTTTACGTGATGGTGTAGAGTGAGTTTGGTGTACTGTTCACTATTCCAAGCCAACGTAATATCTACTGCCAAGAACTACGAATGTCGGAAACAAGTAACTATCTCTCCAGTTCTGATGGCCATTTTTGTGACGTTGAGAACTGCAGAATTAAGACGTCCCTAAAGCTTCATACATTTGGTAGGAGGTTTTATAGTTGTCACTATTGGTCACCAGTAAGTACCATATCTAAGTATTGGCAAAATATATGTGTTGTGCGTTAAAGAACCAATTCGTTGTATTCCTGTTTATATGTTGTATTGTATTGTGCAGGATGATGACTGTGCATGCAAGTTCTTCAAGTGGTTAGACACCAGCATTTGTTGTACGCGTGGCGCAGCAATAGCACCTATAGTTATTGCCAAATTCAATCGATTGGAGTATGCGGTGGAAGTTGCCAGTGAAGAGTCGAAGCAAGCACACGCCCTGATAGCCGTAGCATTGGAAAGGGAGCGAGTTGCAAAACGAAAGTTTGAAAGAGTCAAGGTTGCACGCATGATCTCTGAAGAGAAAGCAAAAAAGTTGACAATAGCTCTAGTAGTCTTGGGGGTCATGTTTTTAGTATTGCTTATCTTGTCTACTAGGTTTGGGGAAGTCAAAATCAGGCAGATGTGTCTGCCATAATGGGATATGTATGTATATAATAACTGCAAGTTGTATTATTACATTTGTTTTGTATGTTAATCGTACTATTGCAAGTCAGTTTATGATATGTATGTAATTGTACTTTTTAAAACAATGTGGAGACGTTTGATGGAGATAATGTTATTGCTAAGTTTAAAGAAGATTGTAAATTCTGTTGTTGTATATGTGTGTTTATATATATATATATATATATACAATTTGCCAGCCATTGATAGATTGGGTTCTTGGTGTCTTAAAAAAAATTGAGAGCAGATTTTGTGTTTTTTTTTTTTTTTTTTGTATAAATTCCTCGTAGTTTACTGTTGCAATCTTAAAATCCATTGAGTTTACTGTAATATTCAGATTAGATTGGACTCTATTCAGAAGTCCCTTGTAACCAAGAAATCTACTGTTGCAATATTGATGAGTTTCACATGTAATGATATATACAACTTCATAAATCGAAGGCTTTACAATCAAGTTTTGTGAGCTATTAGTTTTGCTTGACAACAAAAAAAGAACCATAATACAAAATGGTATTGCATTGAAGTTTGTGAACCATCAGTTATGGTCCATACATATCGATGCTGTGATATAGTTCTGAACCTCTTTCATCTCATCTGAATCCAAGTAAGAGACCACATCTGCCACTCCATCGTAATAACCTCCCTCACTACCTCCATATGTGCCCCGTGCAAAACGCGAATGTGGAACGTCATTGTGGTCATGTGCTCTAATAAAGTTGTGAAGAACCATTGTAGCAATAATGATGTAATTTTGAGTGCGTATATGGAAGCTTGGCATACATCTCAAAATTTTTCATCTATTCTTCCAAACTCCAAAAGTTTGTTCTATGACTGAACGAAGTGAGGAATGGAGATAATTAAATCTCTCCTCTGGACGATGCAGTTGTGAACCTCTTTGAAAATTGAGGATGTGGTACCACTCCCCCTTATATGGTGCAAGGAACCCTGTCTTCATCAGGTACCTTGAATCAACAAGATAATATTTTCCTGCAAACGAACATGTTTATTATATTATCATTTTCACTACGTAATACATACTTTAATACTGTAATTAAACTGCATATTTACAAACCAGGTGGAGGTTTTGGGAAGTTGTCGCTCTCATTATTGAGGCAATTTAAAAAGATCCTGGTGTCGTGCGCTAACCTTTCCCATCCCACACATGCGAATGTGAATTTCATGTCAAAATCACATGCACACATGCAGTTTACTGTTGTGGCCCCTTTCCTTCCTCTATATGGGTGTTGCTCTTCTTCTGGTAAGACCACGGGGACGTGAACCCCATCAATCACACCAATGCAACCCTAACAATTGCCACAAAAATGCCATGTGAAAATGAAATACGTGGTATGACCATAAAGATAATAGGAATACAATCAAGTCAAGATACAAAATTCACAAAGTACCTTGAAATGTGGCCAATATCGATCTAACCCCTGAATATGTGATGGTACGGTACGAAATGTAGGATCAGCAGGCTTGATAATGTCTGGTGCCATAACCGTGGCTAACAAGGTAATTACCGTGGCCACATGCCGATGCACTATCTCACCGAAATGTTGAAATCTATCCTGCATCATTCTGTTACCCATGGCATTACCAAGTACCACCAATGCCATTGCCACTGACTCCTCCAAGCAAACTCTTTTGGTACCGTCATATCCATACTGAGTGCGCAATGTATTACACAATTGTCGAAACACATGGCTTGACATTCTAAATACATTGTGACATTTCTTCTCATTTCCATTTAATGTATACTGTACCCATTCATACCCTGTTTGTATATTCGTATGCATTGGTACTTTGGTCATATAGGTCTCTATGTAAGCTGCGACACTTGCACATCCAGCTATATATGCTGCAAGTACAATGTCCTCGTTAATCTCAAAGTCTGCATCCCTGCATATGTTACCAACTTTAATTGCATGTACAAAATCTGGAGTGATACTATAATATGTAGGCTAAAAACAAGTTATTAGTATAGAAACTTACTGGTGCTGGGAATCAGATGAGTCGTTTAGCAAATCCATCCTTTTGAATACCTTGAGACTTCTTTCTTTTTATGTCTGTAGAAAGCCAATACACACATATTCAGCAGTCACCTAGAGAATATAGTCCATACCACAGCAATATCTAATAACCCGTCCAAAACTTCTACAATGATCATAGTAATGATATTGATCTCTAGTGCTATAATAATCTCAAAGAAACCTCAAAACCATGCAAATTCTTCATGAAATGTTAATACATAGAAAACACTGAAGGAACTAAATACTACATAAAACCACTAGACAAACTTTGCTGGGCCAACATTCATCATCTAGTGGCAACATTCACTGTTCACGGGCTGTGTGAACAGTACCTATGAACAGTACCCGAGAAGGCAATGTGCACAACAGCTGTGAGCTTGTAAGTATTTTTACTAAAACTGACAAAAAAATGTGGAGATTACTGTCAAATCTTCATTCATATTTGCCAACTACACAGTACTGCACATGCTCAATGCCTCTTGACTAATGTGGAGAGGAAAAACTTTAATGGGAGAAAGAGAAAACAGCTTGCTGCCTTATATCTGATTGGTTCTTGTAACAAATTTATACAAACATTGTAAATTATATTAATTGATTTGGTTTTCAATCTTTACTGCTTCCACAGGAGTTAGGGAATACTTTCTTTAACCATTGCTTACTGTTGGCAACTCTATACACTGTGGATTCTAGTTCAGCTACATGAGGCAGTTTCAGGAAAGAGGTATAATAGATATGTGGAGCTTGCAGAAGCAGCATTTGGTGAGACTAAATTTTTCCAACATAACTTTTGGCTTTTTTAAATTTTTCTGAGCACCAAAAATTATGTCTACTTCCTCTCCTGCCTCAAAGCTGGTTATCATATCCTACTTCTGAGTTGACAAACACACAAATAAATATAATTGCTGTGAGTACTTATTCTCTTCTACTTTCATAAATGCCTATTGTTATTTTTTGTTTCCTAGTCTGAATTCTGAAGAGCCCCAATTTAAGTCTTCCATGCTACATGTCAAATGACAAGGTGGGATTGTAAGTGTTATACATATATCAGTAGAAAATTGGGTTGGCTAATCCTTTTCTGCATATGTTTAGAAGAAAGAAGCACCAACTTGACATGATTTCATACAGACACTGACACTACACAGGTACAGCTACTTCATTTCGGTAACAAATAAAAGAAGAAAATATTACCAATAGAATAAATCAATGGCTACATGTGATCCTAATTAATTATCAGCATACCCCTATAATTAATCAACTATAAGACTCGTTATCATTAATCAATGGCTACATGTGATCTTAAAACACACGTACCATTGTATACCATAAAAAAAAAAAAAATTAAAAAAAAAAAAGCAACTAATGACAACCCTTGTTCACCTCCACAACATTTAAAACTACTGCTATAAAAGATCTACATGCAATTCCTTAAAAAAAAAACGACGAAAACAATTAAAAGAAAGGCATGAAAATGAAACCCATCATTTAGTGGCATCTGGTACTGTTCATAGGCTGTGTGAACAGTACCTGTGAACAGTACCAGAGAAGATCTAGGGTGCTTTTGTACCCAAAAAGAAAAAGAAAAAAAAAAAGAGGAAAAATATACGTAAATTTTTTTTTTGTACCCATTGCTAAAGATGTCATGTAGTTGTTGGAATTAGATTAGTTTCTTTGTACCCATTGTTATGATGGCCAACAGACTATGCATTCCTTTTCCAAGAACAGTACTTCTAAAAGAAAAAAATTGTGAACCTGTCAGCAAAGAGAGGGAAATATTACCCCATTTCTCCTGCACATGCTCAATTTATGAGAAAAGGGATGCCTTTAAAACAGTCTAGTTTGTTTGCGGTTTTAGTTTGAAAATTGTCATTCTTATTAGTAAGTTACCACACACGCAATGGGTTTTACATTCATGACCTCACCCTCCATACAATATTGTGGGAGGAAATCCTATTTGAGCTAGAGCTCATTAGCAGTTTATTCACATTTTTCATGAATAAACTGCTGCACATACCTCGATAGTTAACAAAACACAAACACACACACACACACACACACACATAGGACTAACAATCCTCAGGCAGCAGAAAGCAGTTTTCAGCAAGGAGGGAAAGCATGATATATAATTATAAACACACACACACACACACACAGGACTAACAATCCGCAGGCATCACTATGTATTTGAGTTAATCATCTAATAGGTAGAGGTAAAATTAAGTATGATATATAATTAATTTATTATGATATGACCAATTAGAAGTCCTTCATTTTTACCCAGACATCACATCTTTGGCTTGGGTTTCTCTCAGTCTAGCAGTTAGGATATTGTTTTTTTGGCTATTTGTTTATGGCAGCACAGCAACACTTGCACTTGTTTACTACCCCAATTTCCCCTCTCTATAAACCCTTCCAAAAATATATTTTAAAAACACAAATATCACACAAAGCCAGTAGCAAAGTTTGGATAATTCTTAACACAATATTTTCTAAACAAAGAATTTCATACTTTTGTTCAGATATTCAAACAATCAAGCAGCTCACAATAAATCTATGTGGTTCTTCTAATCCACCTTTTTAGGATTACATAATTGAATTACAAATTTTCTAATGAAACCTGATAGCATCAACTGATCTTGATATTAGAGTAAGAATTAACAATTTTCTGATACTCCTTCCAAAAAACACACAGCACCAGAAAGACACTTTGAAAAGTAAATAAATTTGAAATGATTTCCATCATTAAACAATGGAAATCAAAAACAATTGAAAAAATAAATGAATTCTCACCACCAAGTCTAGGTTTGACGTGAGCTTGGAAAGTGCTCACCAAAAATGAATTCTCACCAAAAAATAAAAACAATCATGTCAACGTAAATAGTAAATATTTCAAAAAATAATGTTAGGTAGTTTTATATTCAAACTATGGGGTAGAAATTGATGCAATTAGAACTATGGTTTAATTAGTGACAATTCTCTTACTTACATATGACAATTATAAACACTAGCATAAGAAAAAGGAACAAGTAAGCATACAGAAGATGACAATTAGTAACCATTGTTTTACGTACACACCCATGGCAAGCATATAGTTTGTGCCAATACAAAAAAAAGAAAAAAAATTCCTGCAAGAGGTACATAAAGATAAGCAACCCGGGCTATAGACAAGCCCCTTTCCTTTAGAGAACATGAAACTGAGGGTTCATTTCGTACTGCTTCTCTAGCCACCTTAGCTGGACCTCCTTCCTCTGAACATTAGCTGCAAATATGTTCCTACAGTCTACGTTATTCACGAAGAAGAAGGTGCTAAACATATGAAGGCGATCACCCGCTTGCACCCCAGGAAGACTCAACACCATGTCCATAATTACTTGCATCTCATTAGTTGCTGTGGTGCGAAATGGTGTATTATGAGTACTTACACTTCTACTTTCAACAATAACATCTGACATGCTCTTCAAAGAGTCGGACATCTCTTGAATGGTTGAACGCTTCTTTCTTGGTTTCTTGCAAATTCCCCTGAAAAGTTGGACACCGCTTGCCAAGCCTTTCCCCTTATTCACTGCCGGTCTTGCTCTGGACGATGCTGGGCCTTCAACCTCCATTGGGTCAACTGAGTTCGCAGAGGGTTCACATTGGGGGTCAACAAATTCTTTGATATCAGTGGAGTCCCCAAACCCTTCGGTGCATTCATTTGTTATTTCACCACTCATGCAGAATGCATTTTTTCCCGTTGTAACCGTGCCTTCAAACATGATTTCCATGGACTTAACATTCGGCAAAGGTTTGTTTTTAAAGGTTAACGCCTTAGGACATGCCTACATGTGGACAACCGGTAGTTAGAACACAATATTAGTTGTAGACAGCTGAGTTTTTCACAATTATGTAAAGTGAACTAACCTGAATCTTTCGGGTCCACCACTCATCAGTGGCCTGAATAACCCCAGTTACAGGATCATAACCTAACACAGTCTCACCAAAACCCTCCTTCCAAGCCTTCCACTGTTTTCTCAGATGATCCCATTTGTTTTTAAACTGTGTGTGAGTCATCACTTTTCCCATTTCACCCAACTGCTCAATCACTGCATCAACCCCTTCCTTTCTCAAAAATCCTTGATGCTTCTTGCCGTCTAGGACTTGAGCAGCAAACAAATCACAATAAGCTTTTAGTTCCTTAGGATCTTTCCACCCAGTTCTCACTTCATTACCATCGGCCTTCGATTTCCCCTTATCCATTTTTGCTACAACTTCCATCTATACTCATTGAGGCATTTCAACGAACAGTTTGTATGCATATCATAATCAGTTTCGCATGCCCACATGAAAAATGCAAAGTAAACCCACATATATAGTCCAAATACAACATAGGCAGGAAGAGAAACACCCAAAATTACACGATGGAGAGAGAAACCCACATACTAATGTCATGGAAAACACAAAAACCACACACAAACGTTGAGCACAAAACCACAGATTGAAGTGTGTTCATGGAAAACAATATAACCAGACAGCAATAGATCAGAGAGTATGAAAAGTTAGACAGAACAATACCCGTGAATGCAGAGACCCACAGTGGCAGCAACGACGTCCCAAGCGGAGAGAAGGTGAGCTCGAGCGAAGCACGAAGGGATGGGTTTGTTTGTTCTGTGTGGGATTGCAATTACCGTGTTTCAGCTCTTGTTTTGATGGTTTATTGCAGGATGGTGGGTAGGTGCATTTCATTGAAGACGAAGAGGACAAGGCATTGATGAAAATTGAAGACATCTCTGCACGGTAGTTGAGAGGAAAAAAGGGAATGCAAAAATTTAGCTGTTGGAGAGAACGCAGCATTTTTTCCTTCTGCTTCATGGGTCAGAGAGTGTTGTGGACAGTATAGATTGGGTTCAACGCATTTTGTGTTTATGCTCACCAAAAAAGTGGAGTACCTACACGCACAGACGTTTTTAATGAAATGGTGCGTATTGGAGTTTCATTTTGCGTTTCAGCGTGGAGGTTTTGCGCGTTTACTTGTTGCCATTGTAGCCGGGTCCCACGCCCATCAAAAACGCAAACGTGAAACGCTCACAGTAAACGCCCAATCCAAACGTAACCTAGATCTAAGTTATGCCCTCTTCTTATATGGTGGTTCATAACCATAACTTATTAGGACAGATAATCATTTACATGCCCACAATAAGGGCTTCAAGAAACTATCTTGGATCCCAGTGCAAAGCATGGCGACCAATTGACTTTAAGATTAGACAGGTCTCATTCTCTTTTGATTATAAATTTATATATATATATATATATATATATATATATATATATATATATATATCTATATATTTTTTTGGTTAACAATTGTTTTAGTCACGTTAACAAACAAGTTAAGAAGTAATAAATGATTTATTATGAGTTGTGATGCACATTTTTTCTTTCAAATCCAAACTATGGTTGTGTTCTTCTTTATGCGTGTACATAATTTAACTTATTTTGTTAGAGAAATGTACAAAAATATTATTTGATATATAGTATTAAATGCTCAAAATAAATTAAGATGTATTTAATTATTACTTTATTAAATTATGTATTATCGTTGATACGGCTAAGTGGATTATAAAATTATGATACGCTTTGGCCAATGGCCAATCTGGACTTTGTACTTTGCACTTAAGAGAGTTGTTGAATTTTGACCAATTTTTTTCTTTTGATATTGACCAAGAATTTAACCTTTAGCTAGACAAGTGTGAACATGTGAAGGTCTTAAAGTTATATACACAATCATTTTTTTTCTGAATATTTTTCCTCTGAACAAATCGACAAGGAAGTAACAAAAATCCGAATTGGTGCTCTCAGCTCATGTGACTGTAGGGAGTGTAGGACCGCACATATAAATCTTTATATAGAAGCATTTTTCCCACTTTAACCACCTCAAGTTAAAAGAGAGATGCCCCGTTGGGTATTTTCACTATTATTATCAGCAAAAAGAGCTAATCTTTTTAGATTTTGCGACTTCTCTTTTCTATGACAAGGGATCTTTTAAAATTCACACTACTCGATGAACTGCAAGGAATGCATAAAATCAAACAAAGTTATGGATCAAAATCAATATATGGGTACCACGTCGGGGTGTCACATCTTAGAAAACCAAAGATAGAGAAAGCTCTAATATTTGAAGGGTATTGCTTAAAACCTATATATCCTTAAGCCTATCATGCGGCTTACTAAATATCTACGCAATAGCTTGCCAATGGTATAAATGGAATGGAATCAGAAAATAAATAAATAAAAGCTTATCATGGTAGCTCCAAAGTTAGACTTTTTATGTTTAGAAATTTGAACACCAATGACAAGTTTGAGGGTTATTGTTTTCATTCACCAAACAATTGCCCAAAATTTTTACATAAAATTTATATAAAATTTCACAAAACTTTTTTTTTGTGTTTGTGTCGCGGTGGGTCCAAATGAAGAGACACTACAAGTTTAGATAAGAGAGTTCGTACAAAAATCTTTTAACCCAGTGGCATTACATGGTTTATTTTGTAAAGAGAATTAGAGTTAAAATCTTTCATCCCCACTTAGCATAACTGATTCAACCCGCATCAAACCTAGTGTAACAAAATGGATCTTTGGTCTTAAGAGACTCAACTAGGATCGTTGGCATGCATATATATGTAAATAAATATATATGAATTGAGTAAAATAAAAAGAGTCATATTAATAGGTGCCCTTAAGGTAATTGATAATAAACCCGCATCAAACCTAGTGTAGCAAAATGGATCTTTGGTCTTAAGAGACTCAACTAGGATTGTTGGCATGCATATATATATATATATATATATATATATATGTAAATAAATATATATGAATTGAGTAAAATAAAAAAAAAGTCATATTAATAGGTGCCCTTAAGGTAATTGATAATAAACAATTTTAGGAAATTTTTACCACTTTTATGATAAATTGAAAAAACTATCAAAAAACATTAACTGTTTTTTTTTTTTCTTTTCTCATAAAAATGTTTCTAAAATAGTTTACTAACAAATGCCCTTAGGGAACTCGTTAACTTTTCCCGAACAAAAAAAGAGTGACCAAATCTCATTAGTGAAGAGGATGAACCAAGAAATATCAAGAAGGAGAGCACAAAAAAAGAAAATTGCATAGGTATACTCAAGGTTCTGACTACTATTCTTTAAGACTATAATGGGTTCGCCAGCATACAAAGGGTCTTGAGAGAGTTGTTTGGGGTCGTCACCACATGAATTTATTTCTGTGTGGTGGTTGGAGGTGGTTTGTGGTGAGAGATTGGTGGTTGGATAGCTGATGGCTAGAAATTAACATTATGTGAGAGAGAGATTCAAATAATAAAAATTAATTCCATAGCATTTGTTAATGAACAATACCTCAATAGAGGTATTAAAATAATATTCATTTGTTATTTGTGAATGCCAAAGTGTTGAAGCAAATGAAAGATCTTTTATTGGTGTTTAGTTTTTTTATTAAAAATTTTAATTTAACTTGCATAGATTTTTTTTTGATGAAGAACTTGCATAGATTTAGAAAAACAAAAGAAAAAAATAAAATAAAATTAGAGTGCTTGATGCGGGTCCCCTACAAAGTTACAAATTTGTTTTTAGGGTGTGATACAAAGTTACAATTAAAACATAGAAAGCATGCCACAATTAAAATGCGATAGTTGTACGGATTACCGAGGAGAGATGGGCTTTTTCATTATAATCAAGACAAGCAAATCTTATTTCGATTATGGGCCCGTCAGTCGTCAGTCACATCACAAACTGCACGCGGTACGTGTGATGGAATGGATGGGTGGAGTCCCCATTATCAATGCAACTGGGAATCTAAGACAAAGCTAATGCACTCGTCGCAGCTACACCTACACCTACACCACCTTTTATGATTTAGCTCAAAGTTTATTTTAAAAAGTTTTGGAATTTTTAAATTTTTAGCTCCAAAATTTCAGAATTTATATTTATATTTTTTAAAGTTTCTGTCATGTTCTATGTAAATTTTTTACATGTATTTAATTTTTTTAATAAAATGATGTTACGTTATTTTTGGATTTAGATTATAAAAATGACATGACATAATGAGAATAATATAGTATTGTTTTATTGGACAAACTAAATAAGCTGAGTAAGTTTGTATGACACCTAATGAAAAATATAAATTTAATAAATGCTAATGCTAACGAAATATAACTTCAAAATATTAAAATTTAAATTCTGAAATTTTAGGACGTAAAAAATAAAAACTCCTAAATTTTAGAGATATAGTTTACACTTTACCCATATGATTTATGAGATACATACATTATACATAACATCTAAATTTTTTAGTTTTCGGTTGTGTGATTGTGTTGTGTGGCTTTTATTAGAACATAGAGGATCTCTTTTTTATTTCAAACGCGCTCCATTGTTCTCTATTTTTAACATCAAATTTGTCAATTTTCTTCTTTCTCTCAGTCCATATACTAAAACTGAGCAATCTCTCCGTGTGATCAGTTTAGAAACACACCAAATATCACACTTAAGTTTATACCAAATTGATACGTAAAGTAATAATTAATGTATAATAAATATTTTCATTTTTAGTGTCCATAATAAATCAATATAAAACTAACATTAATTTCATTATAAAAATGACAGCTCAATAAGGTGTGAAATTAAAAATGTCTATAAAGTATTATCCCCCATTGATAATAGTGCTTAAACGTGGATAAGACTCGTTTTTAAGCTTTTGACTGGACACTATTGGAGGAAAAAAAAATGCCGGAGAAGAGATGGGCCCCACTGTCCCTAACGTAAGACCTTCTATTCATGAACTTTCACATCTAAAAAATGTAGTTGCCACAGTGCTACTTGCCCCATTTTTTTAACGGCTTCGTACAATTATTGTTATTTCTTTTTACCCCTGTTGGGTGTTGGCAACACATTTGAAAGAATTAAGGTCGAACTTGTTGAACAAGACAGCAACATGGAAAAAGAAATGGCTAGCTCTTCCTCTCTCTCCCTTTCGCGTGAGGAACAGGAGGAACTGGCCCGCAGCAACAAGAAAGTTAAGAATGTGAATCATGCAGGCTTCAGCGATAGCAGCGACTCAAGACCATCATCTCCAAACCATATCCAAGGCATGTGGAGTCGAACCATTTCTTTTAAGGACAAGGTTGTGGGTGACATTCCTGGGGCATACACTCAAGCCTTTAATTTTGGAGACCTCATGGAGGACGATGAGGAATCGGATAACGAAGTAGAGGCTCTTAGGGAAGGGCTGGTTGCTGTTAAATTTCCGAGGGAGCTTAAACAGAAAATCAGACACCCGTGGGCAAGGGCGTTGATTGTTAAGGTTTACGGAAGGTCGATTGGCTTTAACTATATTCAGACAAGACTTCTGGCTTTGTGGAAACCAGCGGGCAGACTTGATTGTGTGGATTTAGGCTACGGGTTCTTCCTTACTCGGCTATCTCTCAAAGAAGATTTTGAGAATGTGTTGCAAAAGGGCCCTTGGTTTATTGGCGAGCATTTCTTGTCCATACGACCTTGGGAGCCAGATTTCAAACCGGAGTTGGCAAATGTGTCATCGATTGCTGTTTGGATTAGACTCAATGGGTTGCCGATTGAGTACTATAATGCTGAAGCTCTCTTTCTGATTGGGAAAGCCATTGGGAATGTGTTAAGGGTGGATACTCACACTGCGTCGGAAGCTAGAGGCAGGTTCGCTAGACTGTGTGTTCAAGTTGACGTAACTAAGCCGTTAGTCACAGCTATTAAGATTGGAAAGCTTGAACAATCTGTGTGCTATGAAGGCATTCAGAAATTGTGTTTTGACTGTGGAAGAATGGGCCATAAGAGGGAAAGCTGCCCGTACTCAATCCGCCAAGATGTACCGCCGAAGGAGACGGTGGAGATGGAATCGGAGAAGTACAGTACACGGTCATGCAATTCTCGTGGGGCTAATGCTGACAAGGCAGTTGAGGGCCCCAGCGAGATCGTGCCTGATATCGTACAGGGTAAAGGTGAGAACAACGTACATGATAGTACGTATGGTCCGTGGATCGTGGTGAAGCGCAAGGTGAATGGAGGAAAAAACAAAAGTTCCAATATGGGACCACAAGCTCGCCGTAACATTGGAGATTTTCAGTGGACTAGAGAAGGGAATTCTAGGAGTGATCCGGCTGGGCCTCCTAGAGATATTAAAAGGAAAATGTCACCTCCTAAGGTGAGGAATAGGGCCCAAGGTGAGTGTAGTGTCACGGAAGTGGAAGGCTTTAAGGAGTTGAAGGGGCTCACTTTTTCAAGTCTAAGCCCAAAACCGGTTGAGCAGGGAAATAAGGGTATCAAGTTGGAGAAGCCCAAAATGGCCTTTAAGCCCAGCCCACAAGCTTCAGTTAAAGGCAAGAAAGGTCTAGCTCGATCAAGGATAACTACAAACGTTGTTGACAGTAGGGACAGTCCATCTGATCTCCAAGCCGCCAACTATGTTCTGCTCTCCACATCTGCGCCAAGAAGTTTTTCTCCCAATGACAAGTCAGGGCAAGGAGCAGCTACGAACGTCCAGTCCACTAGCACTGAAGATTCGATGCACGATGGCGGTGGCTCCGAGGATCGCGCCTGTCGAATTCCGTGCGCGCCTGAGCTGGGTTTGGAGCTGGGTTTGCTGACGGAGGAGGAAAGCATGGTTGACGATGCTCCCATTGACCGTAGTAGGTACGGTGAAGGGCTTTTGCGCGCTGGTGGTTTCCGTGTGGAAGGGCAAGTGCAAATCGGGGTGGGTATGTCCATTGAAGGTGCCGGGGATGAGTGCAGCGCTGAAGAATGCTCTGAAGCTTCTGGGTTGGGTCTTGAGGGTGATGGTAAAGCCCCTATGTCCTATTGATGAGTGTTTCTCGTTCTGCTCTAAATTCCCTTATGAATATTATTGCTTGGAATTGTCGAGGCGCGCGGAAGCCCACCTTTAAAAGTCATGTTAGAGAGTTGGTTCGCAATCATGACCCAGCTATTTTGATAGTGATGGAGACTCGGGGTGGGGGAGATAGGGCGAAGGAGATTACAGACGATTTGCCGTTTGATGGAGTTATTCACACCGATTCAATTGGTTATGCGGGTGGTTTATGGATGTTGTGGAATGAAGATAGAGTGGAGATTTCCCAGTTAGCAAACACGGAGCAGGAAATTCACGTGATTGTTAAGGTACGCTCTTCTAATCTTAACTGGTTATTATCTGCGATTTATGCTAGTCCAAGATGTGCTGAAAGGCAGGTTTTATGGGGTAATCTTAAGATGATGGCCGAAGTTCATGATTTGCCGTGGGTTATGGCTAGCGACTTTAATGAGCCGCTAATGGAAGGAGATAAATTTGGTGGAAGGGGGTTGAGTGTAAATAGAGCTCTTCAGTTTAAGGAGTGTTTAGATGCCTGTAGCATGATCGACTTAGGCTTTTCGGGGCCTCGGTTTACTTGGACAAA
Source organism: Quercus tomentella (assembly GCA_028535165.1). Lineage (NCBI taxonomy): Eukaryota > Viridiplantae > Streptophyta > Magnoliopsida > Fagales > Fagaceae > Quercus > Quercus tomentella. The sequence continues at coordinate 7,379,183 of JAPQVY010000001.1, forward strand.
TAGAAGGGAGATTCAGGCTCTTATTCAGGAGAGGATTGACAGATTTTTTGTAAACTCTCAATTGTGCTTGATGTACCCTGAGGCTCGTGTGGTCCATCTTACGAGGTGTCATTCCGACCACTCTCCGGTTTTGATGGAATTGCAGCCTAGAGTTCATGAGCACAGGAGGAAGCTTTTTAATTTTCAAACTTGTTGGCTGTCTAATTGCACTTTCCCTACCATTGTTAATCAAGCTTGGAGACAGGGCACGGAGTTGGCTCAGGCCATTGAGTCTTTCACTAGAGAGGCAACCAGGTGGAATAAGGAGCATTTTGGTAACGTTTTTGCTAGGAAAAAAAACATCATGTCTAGGTTAAATGGCATCCAAAAAGCTATGGCTGTGCATCCCTCGGCTTCTCTTCTTAATCTAGAGAATGATCTCCTTAGGGACCTCGATACTGTTCTGAATCAGGAAGAGGAAATTTGGGCGTTAAAATCTAGAGTAAATTGGATGATTCAAGGGGATAGGAATACGGCCTTTTATCATGTATCTACTTTGGTGAGAAGGAAGAGGAACAAGATTTTGGCTATCAAAAATGGTGTGGGGGAATGGATTCACCAGGAGGAGGCTGTCAAAGTTTTTGTGAAGAATGGGTACAGTGATATTTATACCACCTCCTTCTCTAGTGTTGTTGCACTTCCTCCTACGGTTTCTTCTTGGCAGTGCAGATTATCGGAGGAGGAAAAATGTAGTATTAGTGGAGAGGTGTCAGAGGAGGAAATAAAGGCCGCGTTATGGTCTTTAAAAGCTTTTAAGGCTCCTGGGCCGGATGGGTTGCATGCGGGGTTTTTTCAAAGGTTCTGGCCTACTGTAGGTAGCTCAGTTATCTGTGAAGTTAAAAAAGTCTTTGCTGATAGGAGAGTGCTGGATTACCTTAATGCTACTCATATTGCCCTTATTCCTAAGATTCAAGGTCCGGAGACTCTCAGTAATTATAGACCCATTAGCCTGTGTAATACGGTGTATAAAATTGTGTCTAAGATCATTGTTGCCAGATTGAGACCGTATTTGGACAAACTCATCTCCCCGTGCCAGTCAGCTTTTATTCCGGGTAGGAAGGGTATTGATAATGCTATAATAGCGCAAGAAGTCATCCATTCTCTCAGTAAAAAAAAGGGGAAAGTTGGGTGCATGGCTTTGAAGATTGACCTTGAGAAGGCGTATGATAAATTGGAGTGGAGCTTCATTCGAGACATGCTTATTAGAGTTAATTTGCCTACTGATCTGATCGATACTATCATGAGTTGTGTCACGACGGTGTCCACTTCAGTTGTTTTCAATGGGGAAGCCTTGGAGCCGATATACCCTTCAAGAGGGATAAGGCAAGGGGATCCGCTCTCGCCCTATCTTTTTATTCTTTGTATGGACTTTCTCGGGCAGCTTATTGAGGAAAAATGTAGTGCTAAGCTTTGGAGTCCGGTCAAAGCTTCTCAAAGAGGCCCTTCAATCTCCCATTTGATGTTTGCGGATGACTTGGTTCTCTTTGCTAAAGCAGATAACGTTAACTGTTGTGCCGTTAGGGATGTGCTTGATGAGTTTTGCAAGATGTCAGGGCAAACAATCAGTGAAGCTAAGTCGAGGGTTTTCTTCTCTCCCAATGTTGATATGGATGATAGGGAGGCTTTTTGTGACATCCTTGGTTTCGCCTCCACCCCTTTCTTAGGAAAGTACTTGGGTTTCCCAATTAGACAGCCGGGCACCTCCTCTAGAGAGTATAATTTTATTCTTGACAGAGTAAAACAAAAATTAGCAGGCTGGAAAGCAAATTTGCTTTCTTTGGCGGGGCGTGCGGTGCTTATCCAAGCTTCCTCTTCGGCGATTCCTTCCTATGTAATGCAGTGTGCTGCTCTTCCTGGAAGAGTTTTAGATGGTATAGACCGGGTGAACCGAAATTTTTTGTGGGGTACTACGGAGAGCCAAAGAAAGGTTCATTGGGTTGGATGGCAAAAAGTTACTAGAGCTAAGGAGGAAGGTGGTCTTGGTCTTCAAACGGCAAGAGGAAGGAACACTGCTCTTTTGGCAAAACTGAATTGGCGATTGCACACAGAGCAAGATATGCTTTGGGCAAGGGTATTAAAACAGAAATATTGTTCTGGGAGGAGAGCAAGGGCCATAAATGCAGATCGCTTGCCTTGCTCTCAAGTTTGGACAGCTATTAAGAGAGGTAGGGAGGTTTTCAACAAAGGGAGTATGTGGCTGGTGGGGAGAGACAGTAAGCAGAGTTTTTGGTTTGGAAATTGGATCAAAGGGGGTCCCATTCGCCATAGGATCCAAGGCCCGCTAACCCGTGAAGCTGAGTCACTTGAGGTTAAAGATGTGTTGACTGATTCAGGTTGGGATTGGGGTCGTATTCCTTTTGCTCTGCCTGTGGATATTAAGAATTTGATTCTAGCTACTCCGGTGTCTATCACAAGCAGAGGTTTTGACAGATTAGTTTGGGCTGGCAGTACCAGAGGTGGTTTTGAGGTTAAAAGTGCTTATAATTTAGCTGAACATTCCAACTATACGCATGATTTATCTATGGGGTGGATCTGGAAAACGAATACCTTACCTAGAATTAAAACTTTTATCTGGAGGTGTGTGCATGATAGTATTGGGGTCAAAGGCTGCCTTGTTAGGAGGGGGATGGGGGCTGATGACTTATGTCCAATCTGCCAAGTAGATAAAGAATCAATCTTGCATGCCCTTCGAGATTGTGCTCGGGTTAAGGCTATATGGTTGAAATTAGGAGTTAGTTTCACGAATCAAGGCTTTTGGAGTAGTGACCTTCAAGAGTGGCTAACAATGAATGGGAGTAAGGGCAGCAGGGTGATGTATGGAAGAAATCATTGGAGTATTCTTTTCTCTTTTGCTATTTGGATGATTTGGAAAGATAGAAATCAAATGGTGTTCTCTGGTAAAGCTCAAAATCCGAAGCTCTCAGTTGTTATTGAGAATATGTACACTGAGTTCTTGTATTGTGCTAACTCTCCAAGGTGCCCCGTGTCAAGGGTGGTTGTTGCTTGTTGTTGGGAAAAGCCTCCTGAGGGATGGATCAAGTTAAATACGGATGGGTGTGCGACAGGAAGTATGGGTTTGGCTGGTTGTGGAGGAGTTGTGCGTGATAGTCATGGGGAGTGGATTTCTGGGTTCTCTAGACATATAGGGATCACTAGCAGTTTTGTGGCTGAATTATGGGGATTAAGGGATGGTCTCTTGCTGTGTAGTAACTTGAATATATCCTTGCTTATTGTCGAGCTGGATGCTAAATCCATTGTGGAGATTTTCTGCAATACCAATTATGTTAATGATGTGATCTCTCCCATCTTGGATGATTGTAGGATACTCATCTCCAAGTTTCAGCAGGTGCAATTCAAACATTGCTTCCGCTAGTTGAATCAGTGTGCAGATGCTCTTACCAGGTTAGGTGCTGATCAAGACTTAGATTTTAGAATTTTTGAAAGTCCGCCTGTGGACGTTTTTATTTTCTTCGAACAAGACTTTGTTGGTCTGTGCTTTAACAGACTGTGTGCTGCTTCTTCTTAGTTTATGTTATTATCGTTTTCACCAAAAAAAAAAGAAAAAAAGAAAAAAGAATTAAGGTCAATATATGAAAACTGCCTACAAAATTTAGGGACTATTAAAATATGTGTAGATGAAAAAATATGAAAATAAAATATATTCTAAGCTTCTTATAAATAAAACGTATATTTTTTTTTTTTTGGAGAAACAAATAAAACGTATTTCACCTCACCACAAGAATAGCATTAATATAGTATCATACTCATGATTTCAATTGCAAAATATTCTTGTCACAAAGAAGTAACTTTATGGACTGCATATTAGAATGAAGACAAGGGAGTAAAGCATCATTGCGTTTATATACTGTTTACCAAAAGAATGAACTTTAATTCAAACCAAATAAATGATTGATTACTGTCTACTTGCATTGTCATATTCTTCATTCGTTTGTCCTATATCCCCATGTGGAACTAAAATCATAGCACGTTTTCTCTGTGGCTAACATTTCGTGAGTGTGCAGCCAATTCTTTGTAAACATTTTCGTTAGATGAGAAAAGATCTCAAGAGAATGGAAAATCGAGTAGAAGAAGAAGAATGGAAAATAGTTGAAACGACAACTCGAATTAAGGTCATAAATTTTACATATAGCAGTTACTTTTCTTTCTTGGCTAGGTTTGGATATATATATATGGACATTATTTATCATGACTAATAAGGGTAGCATCAACATTTTCAAAGGAATCTATATTTTAACCTTGTCTACAATAAAAAAAAAAAAATTTATTGATGTATTGATTAGATGATAAAAAAATTATTATTATAATATAGACGCTATATGTTAAAATATTATTGTATTTATTAAAAGAATATAAATTATATGATCTAAGGGGTGGAAAGAGGAATTATATAAATAACACCTTAATAGGTTTCTACAAAGTAAGCTTCTTGTGTATACACGTGTTCTTAGTGATAATGAGATGGGAGAAGCTCAAAGTTGTAGCTGATCTTATTACCTTATAAGTTATAACCCTCCTCTAACAAATCAATCTAGGTTTTTTGAATGATTATATCACAGGGTATTGTTGAGCTGATTTAATCAAGCTCAAGTAAATAATGTTTTCCATGAAGTTAAATGTGTTGAGATGCTTGCTAAACGAGGAACCTATCATGGAAGTCCTAATTTTACACCCCCCCCCCCCCCCTCCCACATAGAGAGAGAGAGAGAACCTATAGCTTCAATTAAGGATGACGATGAGGTGGTGTTAGGTGTGGGTTCAAAATTCAAATTATGGGTGCCTTATTTTCATCTTGTCCCTGTTCAAGGAGGGGAAACTTGCATGGAACGGAATTAGTGCAAGTTAAGGGCAAGGCAAGTTAAAAATATTTTCGCTGCTCTAGCACTAATATGTATGAGAGAGAGAGGTGTTTCAGGGGATGATAATAAAAAATGTATAAAAATATAACTTATAGGCTAAAGTACAAATTGCTCATTTTAACCTTTGTCTAAAATTCAATTCATCCTCTAAGTTTCGAGTTCAACTTTACTAAATTTAGCTTTCTTATTAGTCTATATCAAAATTGTGTTGTTAGTAACCCCAAAACGACGAAATTCACTTTCGTTCACTATTTACTCCTGCAACTTTTTTCTAAAATTCAATTTACTTATGCAACTTCACTTTCGTGTAATTTAGTCATGTAAGCTTCAACTTTAGTTTGTTTAGTCCTCATATTAGGCTTTGTCCAAATTTTTTTTTTTTTTTTTTAGAAGGCCAAAATTGTATTGTTAGTTATCCCAAAATGACGTAGTTTTTATTTTAATAGTTTTTTTAATTAAAAAACATTAATAAAAATATTTTCTCTAAAAAATAAATAAATAAAAAATAAGTTTATTCAAATTACCAAAAAAAGAAAAAAAGAAAGAAAAATCTCAGCAGGGACAGAGAAAACTCATGCGGGGCAAATGCATCAATTGGGACGTACGAGACATTTCCCTAGCTTCAGTCTTTAATTTTTCATTTACCACCACAGGGGTTCCAAGCCTACATGTTTAGGGTTCTTTACTTTTGATGACAAATCATAAAATGGGCACAAAGTCCCTGTATTCGATGCAGGCATTAATTACTGAATTAGCATGTGCATGTTACAAATGAAATGCAGAAAACATGAATTTGAATGCACACATTCACACAAGCTATATATTTATTCTCATTATCACTTACATAGCTGAACAGTGAATTAGGCTAGCTAGCTTTACCTTACAATACAGATAGGGCTAGCTGCCTTCCATAATTGTAATTCACTAGTGCACTTCCTTATTTCCTTCTTTGTTGGTTGACCCGTGTATTAAGGCTTTCCAAACTGGTAAATTACTTCGCCACATGTCCAACACAATTCCTGTCCTGGTAATTGTTTGACCTGTATATCATTCCTAACCCCCAGTAATCATGAGACTTCGATTACCACCTCCTGGTATATATATGTTCAAATCACATGATTAATGAAAAATATACCAAAAGCTTCACAATTCTTCACACATGGGTAATGATTATCAGGTGAAAATCTTCCAAGAAATTTTTTTTTTTTTAAGGAGGAGGAGAAAAAGAATGCGCAGGATAAACAGGCCGCCACTATTTTCTTTACGAACATTGCAGACTGTGTGACTTGGGCCGAGGCAATAGGCAGTGTACTGGGCTTGAATGACCTACATGTGGAATGGGCTGGGACCAAATTAACTCCGGCTGGGTCCAGCCTTCCTGAGGTTTTAATATTGATCATATGAACCGAAGGAAAAAAAAGGGGATACTTTACCTTTTTAAATAAAATAATTTTCCCATTTAAAAAAAGTTTTTAACATTGATCAAATGAATCTAATGGAATTTTTTTTTTGGGTAAACCAACGCTGATATAAATTAACTACTGATAAGTCTATTACAAAAAACGCTTGGCCTTGTCAAAAGCTAGCAAGTCCTCTACCACAGGTGGTGGGTTAACAAAATTAATATAGTCAAAAGATAGGGTGGCTCCAAACTTAATCCATACACTAGCACATTAGTTCGCCTCCTTGAAAATGTGTTGGACAGTTGATCTATGGAATTTCTTCAATAAGGTCCTGCAATAATCAGGCAGAGGCTCCAACATAAGATTATTTATCGAGTAATTAGTAAGAAGTAAAACAATAAGCTTGACATCAAGCGCTACACATGGAGGAAATCCTAAGTTGAGAATAAGGTCCTCTATGGTTGAATAGAGGACCGACAAAAATAAGAAATGGAGGAAGTAAGCCAACAATTGCATGTTTCAGTTTCTTCGATTAGCTCAAAAAGAGAGAGAGGGGGGATCAAGGTAAGGAAAAAGATTACACCCAAGTGATATCAAGCATCATTCACTTTCTAAATAGAAAACAGACATTAATTTGTTGTTTGAACCTTTGGTTTATTTTCCCCCTCGGTGAGTAATAGCAGAACACATTACAGTGGTGAAATTGTTTAGTATAATTGTGAGTGCACTTCTTTCAATGAGATACAATGCTAATCTATTTTCTCTTGCATTATAGAACGCACTACTGGGATCACTTTGATGTCAATCGTATGCTTGCTCTGCCCACTGAACTGAATGCATGTCAGTTACTTTCTCTTGCTTATGCAACATTTACAGGATATGGCTTCTGATTGATGCACAATTAGATATTCAAAAATTAGTTGTCATGATTTGGTATAATTTTAGGACCTTTATATGATTATATTGAACAATTTTTATAAATATATACAACATTTGCCACTTTTTGTGTATACCGTTACAATGTAAAAGAATAATTTTCCATAATTTTATGTTTGATGGTTTTCACAAAGGGCTCAAAATCAACTCCAAACAGAGCTCAATGTACCGGAACAAGAACACCACCTCCCCCAACCCCTCCAATCACTAAATTGAACAATACCTATAGGTGAAGGTTTATGATGCCCTCCATCTATATATATTGGATCATCAGTGTAATAATGCAGTAGAAGTGTAGAACTATAGAAGGATAAAGCCCAAATACTGCAAACAGAGACTGACTTAGTTAACTACCTTGTTTCAGCTTGGAATCTTTCCTTCGATTGAGAAGGTATCTCATCATGCAGATATGGCTATCCCCCCTTTCACAGTAACATTGGTTCTAGACCACCGCAGCTATGGGACTCATACTATGAAATGGAGGATGCATATTTCTGTTGCATAAGATAATTATTGCTACTGTAGAGGCTCTAGATTCATGCTTTGGCCGAAGATTGACCAAGTACAAACAATCAATTTGTTAAAATACGGAACTAAATGTTCAAACCCAAATTTTACCACTCCTAGTAGCCATATTATAGGAGATAGAGATACCAATCATGTGAATCCATTAGGCACTCCACAATCCACATGGCACCAACCCTTCTAGCACGTATTTGGTAAAAGCAAGACATAGTTTCTAACTACACGATTGAAACCCAACAACAATACTACTAACTACCAAGCCTTATCTATGTTATTAGCAAGCAAAATTTCGAGTATGAACTGCATAAACATGTGAAGCACGCAAAATGTACAACCATATAAACAACCTTTTTTTTTTTTTTTTTGGTTTTTTCATAAACAAGCAAGAGTAAAAGAAACTGATAAGATAGTACAACAATACAAGAAACTAAGATAGTACAAGAAGACAGGTACATTACGCAGAATCAACATCCCCTTTGGCTTCCATAAGCCTCCACATATACCAAGACCCTACAGACCTATAAGGCTTCCACTTCTCACAAATCTCCTCCATCTGCAAAGGCAATGGCAACTCTTTTAGCCCATACAAACGCTGCACGCCTTTCCTCACTCCAAGATCTCCAACCGGTAAAACATCCGGTTTATGCAACGAGAATATCATAAACATGTGCACCGACCAAACCCCAATTCCCTTCACCAACGTTAGCTTTGTAACCAGCGACTCATCGTTCATTTCGAGAATCGAAGAGTCCGACAAAACCCCATCTTTGTACTTGTTCGCTAAGTCATGAAGGTAAGTCGCTTTCCGACCGGAGATTCCGATCTTTCGGAGCTCGGCGGCGTCGAGTGCCAGCACATTGTCGGGGACGACCTCGGACTCGCTGCCACAGAGAGAGACGAAGCGTTTGTAGATTGCTTTAGCAGCATTGGGAGCGAGTTGCTGGTAGAGAATGCTTTTGGTGAGGGATAAGAATGGTGGTGAGGGTTCAGATTCGAAAGAAGGACGACGATGCGAATCGATTAGGGAGGTGAGGAGTGGATCGGAGCTGCGCAAATGGTTAAGGGCAAGATCGATTTCGCCTTCGATTGTTAAAGGGTTTACAGATATTATGGGCAAAAGGGCATTGGGGGCCTCAGATGGGGTTGGGTCGCTGGGTATGGTAATGGAAGAGTCTTCTGAATTAGGGACCTGTGGTTGTGGCTCTGGCTCTGGCTCTGGCTCTGGCTGTTGAGACTTGTTGTTTTTGGAGGATAGTTTTCTGATTTTTTGGGGTGGAAGGGGGATTTTGGAGGAGGAAGATGGGTTTTCAGGTTGAGAAGTGGGTTCTTCAGGAGGAAGCTTTGGGTTTGACTGAGAGTGGATTGCACTTCGCTTACCCATTGTTGTGAGTTGTGACAATGGGAGAGACAGAGAGTGGTTATTAGGGTATTTATTAGACCAAGGAAGCAAGGGTGATTTGAAAATGAGAGGAGAGGAAGACCAATGGATGGATTGGCGTGCAAGTCTCAGACTCATGTTACAGATTAAGTAATGAGGGGGGACGAAGACCAAGGCTTAAGTGAGCCATTATTAATTTTTTAATACATAAAGTTAGGCTTAAGTGGGCTAATACATTCTAAGAGCTTCTAAGAACATGATTAGCTTGCTCGGCACGCACAGGGTATAGATTTATTTTTTTTTTTAGGGGGACGCACATGGTATTGATAATTAAACTAATACAACTAGGTAAAATAGCAATAAGACTAGCGGCATATCATTAAATAGTTATTAAAATGACCTATTATGAATCTATGATTAGTACATAAAAAATGATGTCAATGATAAACTTAAATGGAAGTGAAGTTATTCTAATCATACCATATTATATCAAAGATGTGAAAAATATAGTGACATAATAATGAGTCCAAAATCCAAACATCATTGTCTAAAGATGGTTTCTAAAATTGAAGAGCATGATATTCGCTCCACCAACTAACAATTTCTTATTGTAGGCATAGATGCCAAGATTTTTGCCTTCCTTCAATGCCACTACACCCATCATACCACTACTATGGACAATGGACTAAATCAAATGTATAACAGTTAGACACCTCTCTTATATAGACAGGGAACCACAACCGCTCTAAGATATGATAGTAAAACCCTAAATATTTTATGCTTTTTGGTTATTGAGTTTAAGGGTACAAGTGCAAAACCCATATATGGAAAGACATGGCTTCTAAAATTGAAGTGCATGACATTCGCTCCACCAAACAATAATCTCTTATTATGGGCACAAATCCTGAGATTTTCGCCTTCCTTCAATACCATTGCACTCATCATGTCACTACCATGGAAAGTGGAGTAAATAAAGGGGATAACGATTAGAAACACGAGCCATAGCCACTTTTTTTTTTTTTTGAGAAAAAGCCATAGCCACTTTAAGGTATAAATATAATAGAAGAACCCTAAAATATTTTATTGCTTTTTGGTTCTTAGGTTTTAAGGGTATAAATGCAAAACCTATATATTGAAAGACATGGTTTCTAAAATTGAAGTGCATGATATTCACTCCACCAACTAACAATCTTTTATTTTGGGCATTGATCCTGAGATTCTACTCTTCCTTCAATGTGCCACTGTACCCATCATGCCATTACCATGGAAAATGGAGTAAACCAAGGGATAATGATCACCTCCTAAATAAACAAGGAACCACAACTACTTTAAGGTATAATGATAGAAAACCCCTAAAATATTGATCATTTTTTGGTTATTAGGTTTAGTAATTCTAATTTAAGTATTGGAGAAGTTTATGCTGGACCCATACTAGCGTCACTTGTATAGCATGTGCTACTATCGTGAGTCTCCCAAAGTTCTGTTTGGACGAGTGGATATTTAGATAGGAAGGAAGGCATTTGAGGCTCTCCTTTTAACAAAATATGGTTGAAGCCAAGCTCACTCTCCTATGAGCTCACAAGAAAAATTGTGCTGATTTTTGCCATGACGAAATTATCTATCCACACTAGATCATTGCATATGGATATGATTTCAGTCTGTTAATCTCAACTAAACACTGCCAGATCGACTATTGTTTTTAGAGATGTATCAAAGTTAATTTCGTCAAAAGAAGGGACTAGTGGAAACCAAACCGAAATTAGGCTGTGCGCTAAAACCTTTGCTTCCCATGCCTTTGGATCCCAATAGTTATATGTGGATTTGAATACCTTTCCATGTGGAGAGCTAGTTGGTTTAGTTGTTTCTCGATTGAGAGAGCTCGATTGAAACGAGCCCCTTATGTCTCTACCAAGCTACCACGTCATTGGTGGTGAGCTGCCATGTGAGCATGACCAAGCTTGCTTTCCTAAAGTGACATGTCATGATTATTGTGCCCATCATAGCCCATTCCATTTGAGCCTCTTATGAATCTTAAGCCTCCATAACTTTCCTCACTCTGCCTTGGTCAAAACCCCATTCTCATCGAATCTATTTTTCTGATTTGCCCTGTATACATACTTGCAACAAAATTTTCCATCCAAGTTTAGAGTTCACACGAGTTTACCTTCTGGCACAGTTTAAGATAATTGGATTTTAAGAATATACCTCAATGTTTCAATTTTAATTATGATTAAGCATTAACAATGTCAGTTATAGTCAGGACAGACCCAGGAGAGGGCCCGGCCCCCCTAGCCCAAAAAAAATTAACTATATTTTGTCTTTTTCCTTTGTTGGGCCACCTCTCTTCCAAAACTTAGCCCTCATTAGCCCGCCCAATCCAACCCAAGCCATTTTAATTATATATGAATATTTATTTGAAATTTTTTAACTTATACTCCAGCCCCCTAACTTGAAATCATGGGCTTGTCCCAACTATAGTAATTGGTACAAACCTTGAGGTTTGAATTTCTCCCATCTAGGTTTGATCCCGGCAATGGAAATATTTTTGGTCAAAAATATATTGTTGGTCCCTAATTTAACCGTTAAACAATATTAGTCCCTAAAATTTTAAAGTGATTATCTTTAGTTCCTAACAAACTTAAAGTAATTGCTTTTTAGTCCCCAAAAAAAATTAAAGTGATTGATTTTAGTCCTCAACAAACTTAAAATAATCTCTTTTAGTATCTATGGAGTGATGACGTATCGGTTTTTAGTTTGGTCATGTTATCTAAGGAACTTAAAACAATCACTTTAAATTTAAGGGACTAAAATTACTCTTGACTTAACTTTAGGTTCCAACAATGTATTTATGCCAATATTTTTCAACTCCTACACTCATAGTTTAATAATGTATATTATCACCTCCAAATGTCTGAAAGACCTTTACAAACCTTGGAGATTTGGATTTTGTGATCTAACTAAGTTTAAATCTCAGACATGAATTTTTTTTTTCAAGATTTGAACGCATGTTGTTTTGAAGCTTTTGTCCATCCCATCATTTATTTGTTATCTTGGGCAATAATGGAGCGGAGAGAGGCATTAAAATGTTGATAAAACTCTATGAATCACCTATGGCTTATTCATAAATTAAGTTAGCATCCATTGAATAAAGAGGGTAGAAAGAGGGAAAATTATTAGGTACTCCCGGAGTACCATAAATGCGTACTCCCAGAGTACCATAAATGCGTACTCCCCTCTCTCACATGAATAGTGGATTCCACCATAAATTTAATTAGTGGGACCCACCATTCATGTGAGAGGAGGGAGTACACATTTATGGTACTCCGGGAGTATACAATAATTTCCCTAGAAAGAGAATGTCACATTTAGAGAGAGAAGATTTTGCTTAGAATGATAAACAGATAAAGTGCAAATGAATTTTCAATACTCGAAAATTAAAGTTGGTTACGTGAAATGCAAAGTTTTGTCCAAATAAAATTCTAAGTGCAAATGATATTTTTGTTTAACAGAAAGCTTCTTGTTTTTAAGGTCAGTTTTTTTTTTTTTTTTTTTTTTTTTTTTTTTTTTTTTTTATAAAACCAAAAAAACAAGATATTCAAACCATACAATGGTTGGCATATCAGTTGCCAACTTAGCTAGGAAACTAACATCACCTATTACAAGCTTGGAACAAAAACAGAATGGCAGACCACATCAGACTGAGCTAAACTATACAAATCATCCACCAAAAATCCTTTCCTGCCAATTGGGTCTGCACATCCTATTGGAGACCAAAACCGGTCTCAAACTATCATTGAGAAACAAAAGAAACTTGAATCCCAAACTCCTAGCTTTTACAGTAGCTTCAACCATTGCATCAAGGATAATGAGAGCACCCATATTCTCTGTACAGCTGGACACTCTCTGCAAAATTACCTCCCCTTGCATATTTCTGGCTTCATAGGCAAAGGCAGCTCGATGAAGCTTCTTGGCTCTTGATCTAGCCACCTTGATGATAAGTTGCCAAGGCTTTTGAGGGTACTAAAACCTTCCTTGCTGATCTAAGGGTCGATGTGTTACTGCACTACAGCTAAAGAAAGCTTCCTTGAACCTACAAACAAGAGACTGAGCTGTTAGAACAACTTCTAGAGGATTTGGATGTTTCCCTTCATGAACAACTAAATTCCTATGAGTCCAAATGCTCCAAAGAGTGGTGAATATTCCCTACAAGTACCTCATGTTATTTGGATCAAGGTCTTTATGACTCTGAAGCAATCTATCAATCCATTGTTGGATGGAAACATTCCTTAAATCAGATGTATGCACTACCAGTGAGGTGTCATGCCAAGTAGCTCTGCTAAAAGAACAAAACAGAAATAGATGGGAAGTTGTTTCTTCAGCCTCATCACAGAGAGGGCATGTGCTTAACACAGGAATCCCCCTACTTCTAAGGGTAGAAAAGGTAGCCAAACTGTTATGTAATAGTCTCCAGACCAAGTTACAAATTTTTGAAGGTACTTGCACCTTCCATATCAGATGCCACAAAGATTGATTATAACCACCCAAGTCCTTAGCAATGAGTTCATAGGCTTTCTTAACTTGGTAGTCCCCCAATGAGGAATGTCTCCAAACTAATCTATCAGAGATTGATCTAGTCTTGGAAATAGGCAGTCTCAGAACCTCTTGACTTATAGGACCAGGATAAAGAGCTCTCACTAAATTAGGTTTCCAAACATGAGAAACACTATCAATAAGGTCTGCCACTATTCCTTCACTTAGATTGTGTTGTTCCATAACATGTGTTTGGCAAGGAAACCAATCCTTATGACTGAGAGGAACATTAGAACTCGAGCCTATAATCCACCTTCCTTCCTGAAGTTTTTTGTTCTTAGGTGTGATGATGCCTCTCCAAAACCAAGAGTGATAAGGTTTAGGGATGCATTCATGGATTGTGGAGTGGGAAATATTTGGCCTTAAAAATTTTAGAGATTAAGGATTGAGGGTTTTGGCTAATTCTCCAATACTGTTTTGCCAACATGGCCTGATTCATAATGCTAAATTTCTTCAAACCCAACCCCCCTTCCCTTCTTAGCCTACAAATCTTATCCCAATTTAGAAGGAACATTTTCCTAGTATGAACATCATGTCCACACCAAAGTGCCCTCGAGATGGCATCCATTTTATTATAGATGGATTCAGGAACTCTAAAACAAGAAAAGGTGTAAAGAGGCAAGGATTGAAGGTTAGAGGTAATTAGTGTAGTGTTGGTAGCCTGAGACAAGAGTTTAGTCTTCCATCCCTACAACTTGGAATGCATTTTATCCACAAGAAACTGAAAATCTGCCACTCTCTTACCTCTCAACATAAAATTAATGCCTAAGTATGTACAAGGAGTTTGAACCAGGTTAACTTGAAGCCTTTGAGCTAAATCCATCTTGACTTCCTTTGCCATATTTGGTGAGCAATAAAGGTTTGATTTTGAAAGATTTATGCTCTGTCTTTAAACAGAACAATACTAATTGAGAATATGCTAAATATTGAAGAGGGACACGACATCATGCTTGAAAAACAATAGTGCATCATCAGCAAAAAATAGGTGAGTAAGGGGAATGCCATTTCTGCCCAATTTGACTCCTCTAATTTTCTTTTGGTTTTCTGCTTGCATGAGCGCCAAAGATAATATGTTTGCACACATAATGAAAAGGTAAAGGGATAGGAGATCACCTTGTCTAAGCCCTTTCTTGGGGGTAAAGGAATGGGATAGGTTACCATTTATGAGCAAAGTGTATCTGACTGTGGTAACACACTCCATAATCCAATTTACCCAAGATGCATTAAAATTCATAGCAGTGAGAACAGCTTTCAAAAACTTCCAATCAACCCTATAATAAGCTTTACTCATATCCACTTTCAGAGTAAAGCTTATTATAGGGTTGATTTCATGGGCAATCAAAATATTATCAGAGATGTTCCTGCCTCTCATAAAAGCATTCTAGAAAGGGGTGATGAGGATGTCCATAAAGGGCTTAAGCATATTAACCATGAGCTTGGAAATCACTTTATTCAGATTGCTTTCTCCATTCTTTTTAGGCTAGGCCCTTGTTGCCCGAAGACTAGGCCCAACACTCGACCCACCTAATTCAAATATAAAACGTCCCTTGTCCACACATTGCACTAATGTTTCAGCAGATGGTTTAGGAGAATCTGGGATCAACCTCTTTCCCAAGTAGATACATTTCTGACTTCAGGTCTAGCTTCATTTAGGCGATCCAGATTAAACATCGTTACAGTCACAGAATCACTTTCACTATCTAAGGCCCCAGTTTGGGAGTTTTGGAGTTCCCCATTAGTTCAATAAGGACCACGATTATTTACCCACACTTATTTCAACTCAGAATCATTTGGAAGCAGCCAAGAAGGCCTAGTGGAGAACGTGCCAGGATGATGGTTGTGCTCTGTTTCAGAAGCAGGGGAGTTTAGGGGATCTGTAGGAATCTGAGAATTCAGGTGGAGGGAATTTATGGCTGAATGGAGTGATGCATGTTCAGTTTTAGCGTGATTAGGTGCAAGATTGTTTGTATCATTATAGGCTCTCGGTAAAGGGGGTGTATCCGGGTTTGGGTAATAAGGGTGGTGCGATGCATGTGAGGTGGAATCTGAGGATAAGTGTGCATGTGGATTTGGGGCATTATGGTGGTGATGGTGAGAAAGGTGATTGGGCCCAAAGCGTATTTGGGATGTCCACCCCCTTCTAGGATTATAAAACTCTCTCAGATCATTAGAAAACAGAGGTTCAAGCGTATCAAAGCGAAAGTGTACCTGCTCAAGCCTCTGGATTCTCATACGTTGCCTATACAGACTTGTCTCCACCTCTTCCAAATTCTAAGAGCACTATCCTCTAATATGTCCAATTAAGCCACAACGTTTACAAATTTTATGGACCCTTTCATACCTGCACTGAACCCAAACATAAGCTCCATCATCTAATCTCAACATAGAACTAGTCAAGAGTGGAGCCCAAAGGTCTATCTTGACCTTTATGCGCATAAACCGGATATTACGAGGCACTCTATACTGATACTCCAAAGGAAGGCCATGCAACTATACCCAAAGAGAAACATAGTTGAGTTGCAGTTTCCCTAGAACAAGGTTTGGCCTCCATTTTTCCTTAATAAGCAAGCACCATCCACTGACCAAGGGCCTTTGTTACACACATGGTCAAGGTCCTTTATGTGAGCAAAATGCAAGATGTAGAAATAAGATTCCCTTCTAACCACAATATACTTCTATCTTCACTGTAAAAAAAAGAAAAAAAGAAGAAGATGAACCCCTATTTTAAAAAGATGAAATCCAAACACATTCTTATTTTCTTATATGATATTTTATTGCTTATTTGTTTGATTTATTTTGCTTTCCTAGCTTAAAAATTTGAAATCCTAATTTTATACAGGAGTTGAAAGTTGTTCAAGTAGGCTTTTTGCTATCTTTTCAAGGTTGAATCCCCAATAGCTAAGAGTTCTCTGAGGTATCATTTCTTTCTCTTTTAACTTCTTGTTATTGTTTGTGTGTTACTTTTATGGTTGTTTGCTAATGTATAAATTTGATGTCTTTAGGTTATGGAACTCTCAAGTGATGCACCCCCTTCCTAAACAACACCTATTGCCACAACTGAACCTGTTGCCCAAGCTGTACCTACTGCAACTCCAACTAATGCTGAGGTTCCCCCACTTCCACCTAAAGGTGAAGGCAATGTGTGTAATAATAGGAAAAAGTCTATTACTTGGGACCATTTTGTAAAAGTAGATATTAGTGAGGGTCATTTTAAGACTGTTTGCAATTACTGTCAAAAAACTTATCTAGCTGATAGTAATGGGCATGGTACTGCTAATTTATTGAATCATACGCCAATTTGTGTTAAAAACCCTAATAGAAAGACACTTAAAGGACAACAAACCTTAGCGTTTGAACCCAAAATGGATGGAGATGAAGGGTTTCAGCTTGTACCAACAGCCTTTACTGTTGAGGTTTCTAAAAAGGCACTCGCTGAAATGGTTATAATAGATGAGTTGTCTTTTAGGTTTGTTGAAGGGTATGGGTTTCAAAGATATGCAACAACCTTACAACCTAAGTTGCGAATTAGAGATATCCCATCTCGTCAAATTGTGGCTAGGGATGTGATTGACATTTATGGTGTTGAGAAAGAGAAACTAAGGGGAGCCTTGAAGGGTCGTAGGGTGTGTCTTCCTATGGGCACATGAACTTGTATTCAAAATCTGTGTTATATGTCCTTTACAGGTCATTTTATTGATGATGATTGGAAGTTGCATAAGAGAATTTTGAATTTTTGTCAAGTTGAAGACCATAAGGGGGAGACTATAGGTAGAAAGATTGAGATGCCTTTGCATGAGTGGGGTATTAATGGCATATTTACTTTAACAGTGGACAATGCTAGCTCAAATGGTGCCACCATTAAGTTTTTGGAAAATGTAACTAAAGATTGGGAGGGGACTGTTTTAGAACATGAGTTCTTACACATGAGGTCTTACACATGAGGTGTTGTGCACATATCCTAAATCTGATTGTGGGGGATGGTATGAGAGAAATTGATGCATCCATTGCTAAGGTGCGTGAAGCTGTGAGGTATGTGAAGTCCTTACCAAATAGGAATCAAACTTTTGTGGGTTTTGTGGAGAAATAGGTATTGAGTCCAAGTCTCTTCTTTGTCTAGATGTACCAACTAGGTGGAACTCTACCTACCTCATGTTAGAAACTGCACAAAAATTTGAGAAAGTGTTCATACGAATGGACTTTGAGGATGATAGTTATTCTTCATACTTTATGAATAAGGAGAATAGTGGTGGTATGTGATTTCTTAGTAGTACTGATTTCCAAAATTGTAGGACATTTGTGGGTTTTTTGAAACTTTTTTACAATGTCACGAAAAAGTTTTCAGGTTCTTGGTATGTTACTGCAAACACCTTTTTTGATGAGATGTTAGTCATTCAAGAGAGTATTTCCCATTTAAGTAAATCTCAAAACCACCTCTTGAAAAACATGGCAACTAAAAGGAATCTAAGTTTGATAAATATTGGGGGAAAGGGGATAAAATGAATCATCTCTTGTATGCGGTTGTGGTTCTTGATCCAAGAAAGAAGTTGAGGTTTTTGAAGTTTTGTTTTTCTGAAATTTATGGGAATGAAGTCGCTAATGTGATGGTTGAATTGGTGAGAGGTTCTTTGGTCAAGCTGTATGATTTTTACTCTCGTGTTGATTCACCAAATGTACAAGTACCAAGTGGGAGTGAGAGGACACACATAGAAGGTGAGTCAATTGGTTGTAGCGATCCATATGTGATGGTTAATTCTAGATTTGACCATTTCTTGGAGGCTGAGCAGTCCATAGGGTGTAGCAATGAGATTGACAAATATTTGGCTGAAAAATTGTGAAAGTAGAAGGGGGGATGTGAAATTTGAGATATTGGGGTGGTGGAAGGCCAATTCAGATAGGTATCAAGTGCTATCCAAATTGGCTAGGGATGTGCTGGCTGTACTTGTTTCTATTGTTGCTTCTGAGTCAGCGTTTAGTACCGGAGGATGCATACTTGATCCATTTTAGAGTTCACTCTCTCCACTCATGGTTCAAAATCTTGTTTGTGCACAAGACTGGCTTCAAGCCTTGGTTCCAATTTCTTTTCACAAATCAAAGGATGAGGTAGAGACTTTGGAAGATGAATTTCATGATTTAGGTAATATGTTTACTTCCAAACTTTTTGTCTATTAAGTGCTATTAAATGTGTCTTATGCAAATGAAATTTAATATAATAGCCTTCATTTCTTTCTCTTTTCTAGTTATACGTCAAGCAGCAGCAGGTGGTGGAAGTTCAAGCTCAAGCAAAAGTATCTCAATTATTGTTGATGACTAATCACGAACTGGGTAAGTTTTTGCCCTTACTGTTATTTCTATTGAGTTTGGTTCTGCTCTCTCTATTGTTTTTGGTTATTACTATTCTGTATTTTTTGGTATTTTCCTTATATTTTTTATTGATAAATACCCATTTTCTTTGTAGGAGGGACACATTTTGTATAAGAGGCAGATTTTTGGATACATTTTGGAAGTTCTTTTGGACATAATGCTTTTCTAATTGATAATTTATAAATCAACTCTTGCTTATAGGAAAGAAAACTTATTAGGTTTATAGGATTTCTTTTCTATAAGTCATAGACTAAACTATAGAGTAGTTGCTCTTTAATGCTTTAGAAAAGCTATTTTTTGGAAATACTTAAGTATTTCATAATTATAACTAATTATAACTAGCTACTGTCTTGGTAGTTTACTGCCTTACACACTTGCAGTAACTACCTTTCTGCCTTCTTTGACTCTATGGAAATATTGCAAGATGCTCTTATTATATTTTGTTGCCATACTTGTGGTGTGGCTGTAATTGAATTATTTGTTAGAATTTGTTTGCTGGCTTGTGTAAGTTGTGTTACATGTATGAAATGGTTGGCACAACTTGGCAGGTTTAACAAGTTGAGATGTGCTTCCTATGCTTTTGTTGCCCAAGTCTTAATGCTAAGGCATTTTGAAAAAAATTTCTTTCTTGTATTGTGTGGTTTGAACAGGTGGTTAAAAAGTGATAGTGTGTTTTTATGTACTGCCTAGTGCCCAGGTCATAAGGCAATGGCATTTTGAAAAATATTTCTTTCTTGTATTGTGTGGTTTTAACAGATGGTTAGAAAGTGATATTATGTGTGTTTTTTATGTGCTTGCTAATTACCCAAGTTGTTATGTGTTATTTACTGTATTTGTTGTCATTAGATGTGAGCTAGAAAATTAAATTTGGACTGATAAGGCCTGGAGGCCCAAAGGATTCAAAGTTGTGTAATGGGCTAATGGCATACAAGCTGAGCTTGAAGGCCCAATTTGAAATAAAGGATGTCAAAAGAGGCTCATATGATATATATACATGGTTCAATGATATATAAATCTTTGTTAAAAGTAAACCCATTAATTTGGGCCCAAAAGGCCTGTCAAAAATTAAGTTAAAAAAAAAATGTAAATTCACAAATTTAGCCCAATTTCAGCCCAAACCCGCCTAACCGACGAATCCGACCCGTTCAACCGTTGACCTAAACCGTCGGGTCTAACCCATATATTGGGTCCATTGCGGGTCACATTTTTGATAACCCGATCTAGTTAGGTCGAGTCCGGGTCAAGCCCAAATCCGACCTGACCCTACTTGACTCATGGACAGTCCTATCACTATCATCAGCTAAAGGGTTAGAGTTGATATCTGAATCGCTACTCTCAGTCCACACATATTCCTTAGTGTTGAAAAAGTCATCCATAAGAGACAAACACAGGGATATCATGCAAATAGAAAACACAGAAGAGAAAGGATGAGGGACCATTAGGCAAGACAAAAGAAAAGGTGAAAGAGTGAAAGTGAAGCTAAAGTGTGCATTTGATGATTGATAAGGACAACAAGTGGACACGCTTCACACATGCAACAAGTACAGGGAGTAAAGAAATTAACACCAAAGCAGGTAGCTAGCTATAGGACAAGACAGGTAAAGACACAAGTAGAGGAAAATGCAAAGTAACCAAAACAGGTCAGCTAGTTAGGAAGGGTTAAGGGAAAGGAACTAGTGAGACAAGACCCACTAGAAAGACCGTCGGCGAGGAAACACTCACGGGGAAAATCTCTCACTAGAGAGAAAAAAGGCTTTTTTTTTTTAACTAATAAAACGAGCTCTCTTTACTTTTTAAATAAATTAACTTTTAATTTTTTATCATATAAAAATTGCAAAAAATTATATATTTTTTTATTATATTTTTGTGCGTTTGGATAGCAAATGCCTATAACGATTGCATCCAAACCTGGGTCCCGTGCACTGTTCACGGGTCCCACAAACCTCTTTTTTAAGCAAAATTTTTATTAAAAATGAATCTCACGACACTATTTACACATTTAAAAATTATTTTGTTATAGTGTTTTCAGTTTTCAATAATAAATGTTATTCAAACAGACTCTTACAAGAAGAAGAAAAAAATTGTTGCATTGCCAAACTGTATTTTAAAATAGTGATTAAATTCTATAAAAATGTTGTGTAATATCCAAGTTTTTCTCCTTCAATGTCAACATCCTACATAGGGATGGCAATTTAAATCTGACCCGCGGATACCTGGCCCTAATGGGTCGGATTTTACCCGGTCCGATAAAGAATAGGATCAGGTATGGTTTTAAAAAAAAAAAAACCCGAAACGGGTCCGGGTCGGGTTCGGGTTTTTATATAAAAAAAACCCGAAACCCGACCCGTTTATGACCCGGCTACCTTGAAATTACAAAAAACCCCTCCTTATATATATAGTTGTAATGTAAACCCTATTTCCCTAACCCAGCCGCCTCTCATAATCTGATCTTATTTCCATTTCACGCCCTCAGCCCCTCATGCCCTCAGCCTCACGCCTCAGCCTCACATCTCCAGCTCACAATCTCACTCACTCTGTCTTAGCTCTCTCACTCACTGTCTCACACGACCACAAGCCCACAAACAGTCAAGCACAGGCAGTCCGTTGCCGATCTCACACTGTCACAAGCCTACAGCTCTCTACTCTCTCAACTCCGTTCAGCCTCACTGTCGCCGATCTCATTGTCGCACAGCCCTCTGCCCCTCTCATCTTCCTCGCCCATGGCCTCATGGCCTCGCTCCACCTTGATCTCCATTTTTTTCTTTTTTATTTTCTGGGTTCAGTTCATCTCAAATTCTCAATGTGAGTTTGTGTTTGTGATTTGAAAGGGAAAATCATAGATCTAAAATTTGTGTTTAGGGTTTGTGTGTTTATGTTTGTGATCGTGTTTGGATTTGTGTTTGTGTTTGTGATTTTGGGCCGGAAAATCATAAATCGAAGTTTGTGTTTCTGATTTTGGGCTTGGCTGGGCATGAGGGGACGGGGCCCGCGGAGGCCCGACGGGGCGGGTTTGGGGTTAAGAAAAAAACCCGTTTAATAAACAAGCCGGGTTCGGGTTTCTGGAGCAGACCCGCTGGTCGGGTCTGGATATGGAAAAACCCGGCCCAAACCCGATCCGTTGCCATTCCTAATCCTACATCATCATATTACATATTAAAGAATAAGCACAATTACATTCAATTATTTTTTTTTTGGGAAGATCAATTAATTCTAATATACATTTGAAAATTCAAATTTTTATTGATGTTATTATGTGTTGTATAATGTATTGAATTTTAAGTAAAACTAGCATGTAACCCATGCAAACGCATAGATGCATTTAAAATTAAACATAATTTTTATTATAAAAATATAGATAATTAGTCAAATTATTTATAAAAAATAGTATGTAACACATGCATACGTATAAATAAATTTAAAATTAAACAAAAAGTTTATCATAAAAATATAAACTGTAATGACCAAATTTGAGTCCCTAGCCCAAAGGATGAATGAACTTAAGCCTAAAAAGCCCAATACAATGAATTTGTAGAAAGTGGGTTGGAAAACTGGGTTTTAGTGAGTTGGACAACAAGTAAAGTGGATCCAGATGACAAGAAAATATAAGTAAGCTGGTTTAAATTAAAGAAAATCGTCATTGGTATTGTCCGAGGAGATCAGTTCTTATATTTTGATTCTCAAATTTGATTACAAGTTCAATTCTTGATTGCTAAAGTGTTTTTCTCTTCATTTTCCGATCCCTTCCCTTTAGGGTCTCCTTTCTCCTTTATACTATCTTTTTCCTTCATCTTTACCCTCCATATGTAGACTAGATTGTTAGTGTTAATTCTTGTCCCATCAGCACCTTCTTGAAGTCTTTGAAGAGTAGCTGTAAGGCTGAAAAATACTGTTCAGTATCACTTCTTCATTAATGCGGCTAGAGAATTAGTTGCAAAGTATTTAATGAGGTGGTAGCAGCTTTCCCTTTAGATATTTCATAGCCTCCCTTTGTCTTGTTCCTTCTAGATACTTATCCTCATTAGTGGAATCGTCCAGAATGTTGCTCCTGGTGTCAGACCACACCTTCTGACCTTGACTTTGCTCAGCCGAGGAAATATTCCTCCTCGGAATGCCTTTTCAGATGGTCATGATCAGACCTCATTTTTTTACTTGCCAACACAGATTCTTAGGAAGGTGCTTACCCATTCTCGGACTACTTAATGTCCTCGGATTGGACCCCTGGCCCAATATATATATATATAGCCTATCACCCCTACACAAACAATTAGTCAAATTATTATTTTTTTAAAAAAAAAATTAAACATAATTAATCACATATTAAAATTCTTACCTAAATTTAATACTAATTATGATAATTTTTTCTATTTTTTAATAAGATAAAACATGTGATGATCTTTATCGGGTGATAATTTTTATTAAGTATATATAATTGGTTTTTTTTATTTATGTTTTATAGTAATTAATATTAATTTTTAGTATTTTACACTCATTAATTCACTTTCTATAAAAATTAAAAACTTAAATGAACATATAACACAAACTTAAGTAGATCATTATGGTGTGATCACTACATAATAGACTGAACTTTCTCTAAATTTTACCAATTAATATATATATATATATATACACATATAGAAGTTGATAATTAAAATAAATAAAAAAAAGTTCTAGAAGTGTGCGAGATTATAGAGAATGCCAATATAGCTTGAAGTCTTGAACAGAAAAGAAGGTACGTGTATAATGAGAATCCATTTTGAAAAACTGTTAAAGAGTGAATGAATGAATTCCAGTGTCGTTGATATGGTCACATCCCTCTCACACAGCTGTAGCGCCCAAAAACAAAAAAAGAACAGAAAAATGTGGATAAGCCCTAAAATCAAATCCGTCATTACCATTTTTATTATCTGTCTGTTTTCACTTTCCAGAAGTCACACACCAACAACCTCACACTTTTGTCTTTGTCCCCTCAACAATAACTTCTTTTGTTTTTTTAATAATTACTATTACTCTTCTTCCCGTCTCTTCTCTCTCTCTCTCTCTGAGGCATTTCAACAAACAGGTACAGCTCGAAAATAAATATTTCTGATCTTTGACAGCAACGGGACTCTGAAAAAAGACAGAAGCGACCGCCATGAGTTTCAGGGACGAATCTGAGGAGCTGAAGAAGCCGTTCCTCCACACGGGGAGCTGGTACCGAATGGGGTCCAGGCAGTCCAGCATCATGGGCTCCTCCGCCCAAATAATTCGCGACGGCTCCATCTCCGTCGTCCTCTGCGTCCTCATCGTCGCCCTCGGCCCCATCCAATTCGGATTCACCGTACGTATTAACCCATTTCCCTCAACCAATATTACATCCAATCTCATGATTTGCGATTGCGAGTAGAAAAGTGGTGGGTCCCATATGGGAAAAAGTTTCCATATCACTTATCCTTCGCACAAATCAGCATGTTATGAAATTGTGCGTGCGATTTGGACGTGGTGCGTGCGATTTGGACGTGTCTATAGAATTATTCTTTCTCTTTTCATTTTTTTTTTTTTTTTTTTTAAATTTTACAGTGTGGGTATTCTTCTCCTACGCAAGCAGAAATAGTCAAGGACTTGCAACTCTCAGTCTCAGAGGTGTGCCACTTTTTTGCTTCTCCTTATGTTTCTTTTCCTTTTCTTTTTGTGCTATTGATTGACACTGTTTTATTTGAAAAAAAAAAAAATCAGTTCTCTGTATTTGGTTCATTGTCAAATGTGGGTGCCATGATTGGGGCAATTGCAAGCGGTCAAATTTCAGAGTACATTGGGCGTAAAGGGGTATTATAGATCTCATTGAATTTCATTTTCTTTTGCATTCACATTGTTATAAGTTTAAAAGCTTTTCAATATTTGCAATATTAGTTTTGCTGATTGCCGCTTTGTGTTGCCAAATCGCAGTCACTTATGATTGCCGCAATTCCTAATATAATCGGATGGCTAGCAATATCCTTTGCCAAAGTGAGTGATCACTGATTACTTGATCACCTTCTTGGTATTACATTGTTTACAAGCTTTTTATGTTGCATTTAGTTTATGCTGCGTTTTGTAGGATGTGTCGTTTTTATACATGGGAAGGTTGTTGGAAGGATTTGGCGTCGGTATTATATCTTACACGGTAACATTGAAGCCCCTCATTTCTTATTATATAGATGTAATCCTTCAATGGAATTAATTAGTGTGATTATTATGTTTAGGTACCAGTATATATAGCTGAGATATCACCACAAAACATGAGGGGATCCCTTGGGTCTGTTAACCAGGTTGGTTTGGTTGTATTTACTTGTCTCTCAACTCGGTTATTGTTGCTGCTTTTGTTATTAAAGATATCGAACTAAATCAATTGCTTGCTTGTATAGCTCGCGGTGACTATTGGACTAATGCTGGCTTATCTATTGGGTCTGTTTGTCAACTGGAGGATGCTTGCAGTTTTAGGTAAGAGCTTAGGACACCATACTGTGGGCTTTTCCTCCAAAGTAGTGAATGTTGTTTGGCCAACAAAATCATTTATAACCCTTTGAAGTACTTAAAAAGGCTTTTCCTCTGTTAAAGTATTTTATAGCCTTGGTTGTACATAACGTTAATAATCTATGGAATGCATTGATACATGCGCGGATTGAATTAAGGAAACTTGTACAAATCATTGCAGGAATTTTGCCATGTACAATATTGATTCCTGGCTTGTTTTTCATACCAGAATCTCCTCGGTGGCTGGTAAGAATCATATAATAAATATTGTATTGATTGGATTCTGATATCTTTTTATCTTTGCTGATTTTCTCCTGCTGTCTTTTCTTTTACTCTTTTTTTATGGTGGGGGGGAATTAGGCCAAAATGGGGATGACCGAAGAATTTGAAGCCTCATTGCAAGTTTTACGGGGGTTTGATACAGACATTTCTATTGAAGTGAATGAAATCAAGGTATTGAATGTTCTACCAGTTAATTCTCAAATCCAACATGACTATAAACTTAGTGAAATACGTTCAGCACCATAAAGTTCTGGATGACATTAATAATCTTATTGCACAAGTGCAACTTCAACTCTCTTTCTAACATTACCATCATCTATTATTGATGTAATTTTTACAGAGATCTGTAGCATCAACAAGCAAAAGAACCACAATCCGGTTTTCAGATCTCAAGAGAAAGAGATACTGGTTTCCTTTAACGGTAGACTGGTTTGTTTTAAAAGAATTATTTAATTTTTGTAAGGTTGTTTTCTGTTCTTTTAAACTGGAATCCCCTTCTGATGGATTACTACCATATGCTGCAGATAGGAATTGGATTACTTGTGCTACAGCAACTCAGTGGTATCAATGGCGTTTTTTTCTATTCAAGTAACATCTTTGAAAGTGCTGGTTAGACCAACATCTCTTTGGGCTTTGAACTGTTATTATATTATTCATTATAGCTTTAAATTAAGAATCTGACAGATTCTTATCTTGCATGGAGACTTAAAATGTCTGAAGCATGCATTTTTTACATGATAGTATGCATTTGGGTATGATATATTTGTAGGACAAATCTGATGTTGGACATCTATCCAATAAGCATTTTCCACAAAAGGGGAAAGAAACACGTGTTGTTTGTTTGTAATTGCCTAAAATGTTATTCCTGCTTCCCTGTGTTAAAAGGACGATTTAATGTGAGTGAATTACCTATGTTAAGGTCACTAACTTCCGTACCCAATTTACCTTTTCACACTGGAACTCTCACCCTACCTAATACATCCTTAGTGGATCAGTGGTACAAATTGACCAAGGTTTTTCTTACTATAGTCATGCTACGATGTTGAAGGTGGTTTGCATTCCATTATTTTACCTTGATGTTTAATCAGCTGCTATGAATATAAACAGGGCTATCATCAAGTAATGTTGCAACTCTTGGACTTGGGGTTATTCAGGTAAGATTTGACCCAATACATACAATTGTGTGCTTCTTCATGTAGATATTCAAACATTACAAAATGAGTTCTTATTTGAGTTGCTTAAAATAGGCCTTCATTTCTGTAGGTTCTTGCTACTGGGATCACAACTTGGTTGGTGGACAAAGCTGGCCGCAAGCTGCTTCTTATTGTGCGTCGGAACTCTTTTTTTTTTTTTTTTTTCTTCCTTAAAATGGTTATTTGTGTACATGGCCTGGAGAAAAATTACAAAATCTGAAATGACATGCACAGATATCATCCACTGGAATGACTCTGAGCCTTCTCCTTGTTGCAATTGCATTTTATCTAGAGGTAGGTCTTTTTTCCCCCAATATTTTATATGTGTAAGTCTTTTCATTTACCTAGGGCTTATAAAGCAGGCATGACATATACCTATCATGTTTAAATTGCATTTTAATTCTTTCTTTTCCCTTCTTCACCAATACCAGGACATTGTATCAGAAGATTCTAGCATTTTTGGGATACTGTCACTCGTAGGACTTGTGGTAGGGTTTCTCATATGCAGTGTTATGTATAGTTTGTACTCTTCAAGGATTTTTCAGTCTATTTGACCAACTTTGACGACAGGCTTTGGTGATTTCATTCTCTCTGGGGGTTGGAGCTATTCCTTGGCTTATAATGTCTGAGGTATGCAATCATCACTAATTTAATCATAATAAGCTTTCAGTTGCTTAAGTTTTCACTTGTGCTGATGATTAATACTAGTCATTCTCTGGATAGCTGAAATTAGCCCAATAGTTTATGTTAGTTATTCATTGGTTACTAAATTACGGTTATGAGCTTTGGCATGAGTGAGTTTAGTTGAGTTGAGTTGAATATCTTTGTTCATTAATGAGATAAAGAAAACATTACACTGACCCTCGGTTAGTTGATGATACAAGGATCTCCCTTGTATTTGCAGAAAATTATTTACCTTTCTTATCATTTTTAAGTACGAGGAATGGTTGTTGTGCTGGATTTAGGGTCTATAATTCTGTAATTAGAGGTAAAGGTTTCAGTTTTGTAGAAAGTGCCAGAAATGGTGAATGTGATTTTCTTGATGATGTTGGTTATTGGATGAACTTTTGAGTTCAGTGATAGAGATGAGTAAATGATTGAGGATGAAGACAAGAACAATGGTATCTCTTGAGCTGACAACACTACTAGGGATATATACTTGTAATTTCAGAAGTATAAGGGAGGTCTTTGTATATTTATCTAGGCCCTGGGGCCAGGGGAGATTCTCCCTAATTTAAACTACAAAATATAGATTCATAGAACCTCAATATTTTAATTTTTCTGCATCATCAGAAGGGTAAAAAAAGTTTTAAATGTTTGTGTCCAAAAGTTAAGGGAGTGTTTGGTACATGTGTTTGAAAACATGTGTTTTGTTGTTTGAAAACATGTGTGAAAATATGTGTGGGTGAAAAAGTGTATGGAAATGCATATGATGTTGTTTAAAAACTGAAAATATGTGTTTGAATGAGTGTACCAAACACCCCCTAAATGTTTTAAATGTGCATTGAGGTTGATGAACTTAGAATTTTCCTGTAGATAAGATGTCTATTTGTATATCTTTTAGAATAGAAAAAAAATTGAAATGAATCACTTTGCTTTGGAGTGCTTATTATTATTTTTTTTGGGCACCCAACTTGCACATTTCAGATACTTCCCGTGAACATTAAGGGCCTTGCTGGCAGTATAGCAACATTGGCAAATTGGCTAACATCTTGGGCGATCACAATGACTGCAAACTTACTCTTGACTTGGAGTAGTGGAGGTATACATTTTTGTGTGTGCATGTGCATGTTTGTGTCATGTTTTTACTGATATGATTCATTCATTACAACAGGTACCTTCACGATTTACACATTGGTTTCTGCTTTTACTGTTGTCTTTGTGTCACTTTGGGTTCCTGAAACTAAAGGAAGAACTCTGGAAGAGATTCAGTCGTCATTTAGATGAACTTTGTTGCTCAAGCATGTATTTATCTTAAACTGGTTTTGAAGCCAATATCATGCAGAAAGCGTCACATGCAAGTGCAGAGATCATCTACATAATTTCTCTCCAACCATTTTGTATGTTATTTATAGGGTATCATGTATAGACAATAGTCTCTCAGCAGTTGCTCTATGGAGTCGGATATAATAAAAGTAAATGAAAGCAAAATTTATTCAAATCTTGAAACAATCTTAGCTTCACCTATTGAAATGTTAAACACTTAAAACTATATTGTTCTTCATTGAACTTTAACACTGAGCTTGGCACAGAGTACAGATAATGTGTACTTACTATTGGTATTATCATTTTTGGGCTTTATTTGCGTGCAAGGAGGCAAGGAATTGCTTCAGACATCTATTGTAAACACAAGGTCGTTCAAGGTGAACCAAGTGACCGGCCTTCAATATGCCTTGAAATGATGCATTTTCTCGAAGTTGCCTGTAATCACATTATTTAAAATCATTTTAGTTTGTGCAACTTTAAGGCTTTAAATTAATACTTCTCTTGCTTACAGTGGCCACAATAGGGTCCATAGCTTATATAAATTGACCTTTTAATTAGGTAATTAGATGCATCAATAAAAGACCAAGAATTTATCTACTCATATAGAAGTCCTCCGTCCTCACTCCTCCCATAGTAAGATCCACACCCCTTGTGAGAGGAGGAAAGACTCATGTCATAGGAGTGAATAATTTCTCAAATAGGCCTGCTATCTAAATGGCCCAAATTTAGTGTCGTGATCTCAATAGGGAGTTATTAGACCTACCTTTTCATGTCTTGGGCAAGCTCCAGGTTGAAAACCTGATCATTCTCACCCCATAAGAGATGTATTTTCTGCAAAAATATGCAAGTGCTACAAGGCTATAATTTCTGAAAAAAAAAAGAAAAAAAATGCAAGTACATATAAACATTAGATCTTAAATACCTGTGGAAAATTGGGAACCTTGGTATCCTTGTTGCTAATGACTAAGCCTTCTAGGAGTTCACCTCTCTCCTTCCTGTTGGTGAACATCACCTGTAATGCTTATATCAATGTTAATGTTTATTTCATCTAGTATTCCAATTTGATGTCAAGGGTTAGTATTTCCACCAAAAGTTATGTTATCAGTCTCGAGTCTTCATCTAATTGGATGCTTACTCTAATTTCTTTCATGATTTTATTATTATGTCATACATACTTTATAGTTTATACGCGACATTTATTCATTAGCCTTGGATAAAATACACTAATCAAATGTCGTTGCCAAATTGCCAATATAATACGCAACGCGTCTTTTTTTTTTAAATTAAAATTTTGCTCCACATTAATTTGAAGGAACTTCCTTCAAAGTTCAAACTGCTAAGTGATGATAGAGAAGATTAACAATGGCACCACGTGGAAACCAGGGAGCTCCAAAGTCTATATTTTTATTCTATACCCTTTGGCAATTCATAAGAAGTCCCTTTTATTAAAATGCACTCCCCAACCCCTGCCCAAAAGTTTTCAAATAAATTTCACATACCTCTTTAAAATTCAATAATATTCATTTGAATAAAGAGTCCCTTTAATAAAAATAAAATGTGACCTCCTTGTCAAAAAATAAAATGAGCCTCCTGTTTCCAACTAGAATTGATTAAATGAAGAAAGGAAGTCAACACAGCATGCATTTAAATTCCTAGTCAATTATAGCAATAGCTTTTACCTCCTATCAGTTATCAACATTTATCCATTAACAAACTAAGATTAGAACTCATAATATCATATTTTTAGTAAGTGTGGGGGCCATTTTTGTTCTATTGGGCGGAGCCCATTCTGCTGGGCTAGGACTTGTTATGCTGTGGGTTGGAGAGTTGTGCCTGGCCCACTATTCTAGCAGAACCTTGCTAGGGCCAGTCTTTGCACAAACCCAGCATCCAAAAACAAAGACAACAACTATTAATAAATGCATGTAAATTAGTTCACAAATATTGGCACGCGTTTATAGGTTCAAAAGCAAATATCTTATGGCAGGAGGATAAGTTATGTCGGGGAAAATTAATCAGGGACATAATTAACATAACCAGTATAGCAAAAGTTTACATGATATAGCAGATTACAGAAAATAATACAGCAGAATGTAAGAATGACATAATAGAATGTAAAATGGTAAGTCTTTTTGTAAAAAGCGAACCAAAAGGAACCCAAATCCTAACTTGGAAAACCTTGTTATTGGGCTAAGCTATTAAAGTTGTGCATTCTGGAGAATTGGCCTAGATGGTTACTTGTTGCTGCATTTGGGATTTCAAAGAGTGAGTTTGCTGTAAGAAGAAGGGAAAAGATAGCCTATTGATGCATTAAATAGAGAAAATTTATTTTACTGTTAAGATTTTATTTCTTAAATCTAATGGTGTACAAAATACTACTTTATTAAAAAAAAAAAAATTAAATGGCCTAACATTTGACACATCTTGAAATTTTTAATTTTTAACTTGAACCATCAAAAGAATCCATTTCATATGGTGAGCATCCTCATACATCCAACTTAAGTTTTTTTTTTTTTTTTTTCATTCATATTCTTCTAAAATAATATTTTATTTCTTAAATAAATTTATTTAATTATCTAAAAGAATCAAAATGATTTGGTGCACTTGTTCAAAACAGTAAAATAAACTCTCCTACATATTTGACTATTATGGATCTTTTATTAATTGAGTTCTAGATAATTATACAAAATAATGAAATAAATGTTATTTTATTTTATAAAAGAACGACATTCTTGAAACTATTATGAAGATTCTATACATGATTATTCTAAATAGTAAATATATCTAGTCTTCTAGTTAAATTGATTACGAACTTATAGTTTAGAAAATGATTTCGTGTCTAATTATTGAAGTGGTTAATAGACTGCTGTGCAAGGATGCTAGTTGAACCAAATTCTCATTGTAGTTCCTTCACAAAAAG
Organism: Quercus tomentella; assembly: GCA_028535165.1. Taxonomy (NCBI): domain Eukaryota; kingdom Viridiplantae; phylum Streptophyta; class Magnoliopsida; order Fagales; family Fagaceae; genus Quercus; species Quercus tomentella. Next base: position 7,411,162 of record JAPQVY010000001.1, read on the forward strand.
TATGTGAACTGATTACCACAAAAAACGTAGATAACATAACGGAACTGCATGCTATATATGCTGCATAATATAATTGTTGGGTCATATTTTATGTAATTAACTAATCCTTTGACAAAATGTATTTTACCTGTAATTGAGTGGATCTAAGTTAGATTTAATACATCAAGAAATATGTTGTTCAAGTATATCAAGTGTTCGTATTAAAGACATGAAGATTAGTTCAAGAAACAAGTGAAGAAAAATTATTTAATTAAGTCTTGACAAATAGCTCAACAGATGCTATCAGACTCAATGAGAAGTTTGATAGATGACTCGACAGAAGCTCGATCTATCGAGAATTACGATTTTCAAATTTCCAGATCTAAAATTCGGCCCAAACTTATGTATTTGTTTAGGGTTTCTTTTTTCACAACCTTAGATATATATAAGGCTTATTTTAAGAGCCGTCACATACGAATACAGAGACCAAGAGTTTATTTTTCTCTGTGAAAAGCTACTACGTTTATACGCCATAGAGTTTTACAACCAAGTGAAGAATTTTGCAGCTAACAATATCCATTTAAGTTGCTAGAGTTAGTCACGTACTGGATCTGTGCAAAAGAGTTAATCACAGTTCGGAGATTTGTGCATTAAAGGAAAAAAGACTATTACAAGATTAAGTCCAATTGGATATTAGAGTAAAGGTTTAATTGTAAGTTGGTATTTCGGGATAGACCAGGGTAGTGATAAGATTCTTTATACTTGTAACTGCTTGATTATTGATTAGTGAATTCTTAGGAGTAGTAATCTTAAATTCCCCCGGTGGAGTTTTTGCCTTGCGGAAGGTTTTCTCCATTTGTCAATAAATCACTATGTCAATCTAATTTCCGTTACATTTAGTTTAATTGGTGATTTATTAATGCCTTCACGATTTGTAAACAATTTAACCTAATTAGTGAACTTGGATAATTGAATTAATTAATCAGAGTCAAACTATCTTAATCCAACAATAATTAACATTAACTGTGAAAGCAAGCAAGCAAACCTCAAGGAAGTCTTTGTGAAGGCGATCTGGGAACCACAGCTTTTTCTGAGCACCAACAGAGAGAAGAGCTTTCAAACCCTTAACGGAAGTAGGCAACAACATCTCCGAAAACGAAGAGTACCCAAGGTTTTGCAGCATTGTATCACTGATGGAGTCAGTCATCTCTATGACTGAACCAGACACCACCACGGCCTCAACCAAGTCTGCATGCAGCTCAGCCATTTTAAACGCTACCGGCCCACCATAGCTAAACCCAACCACAGTGCACCTCTCCACCCCAAGCTTCCTTAATCCCGCAACCAAACACTCCGCTTGGAAACTCGTTGACCGGTCGGTTTTGTCGGTGATAGAGCCACCGAAGAAGAGAAGGTCCGGTATATAAACTGAGTATTTTTTGGTTAGAGCAACAACCTGGAATAGCCAAGTCATTATGCCGTCAGAGAAGAAGCCGTGGACTAGGACCACCACGGGCTTGTAACCCTTTTTAGTGGGTTTCTTCTTCAGGGTCTCTAGGGGGACCCAGAAGTTCATGACCGTGCCTGGTTCGATCTCCACTGTGCAGGGTTTCACACCTGCCATCTTCATTAGCCCATGCAACATGGGCCTCAGTGCAGCCACATAGTTCACCATGCCAAGTTCTCTTTCTTTCACAGTTTTAAGTTCCTTTGTTTTCTCGTCTCTCTTAACTGATCGAGGAAAAAGCTTGAGATTTATAGTTAGAGTGAATAAAAAAAATAATTTAAAAGTTGTCAAGGTACTGTTTGGTTAAAAAAAATTCATTCATCAATCGGTTTTTATCAATCATCTCTCGTCATTCAATTTTCATCCCCATTCACTTATTACCTTATCTATTCCCCAATAATGAGAAAATATCTCAGTCCGTGTGGCACCAATTACTCAATTATGAGGGCGTTTGGGCTCTGCGTCTGTGCGTCTGTGCGTCCGCGTTTTCTCCGGTTTACCTTTTTTTTTTTTTTTTGCCCGCATTTGTTGACTTTGGGAGACAAATTTTACTGTTATGAACAGTAAATATACTGTTCACATACTGTACTGATACTGTTTATATATTAAAAAATATTAAAAATAAATCCCACGGAACTATATACACATTTAAAAATTATTTTATTACAGTGTTTTCAGTTTTCAATTTCAGCAACAATAAGCTCAATCCAAACGGACTATTTTCAACCAAAATAGCTAAAAAAAACTGAGACCCTCACACTCTGACCTCTGACCTCACCTGTGTACCTGACCCCCCTACCCGGCCCTATTAACTGCACTCACCAGTTGAAACCTCACTTTACCATCACATTTCTTCTCCATTTCTTCCCCATTCACGCTCAACGCCCATCAATGGTTATAACAAGTCTAATTTGAGGAGGGTCATTTCTTGAAAAATGGTTATAACAAGTCTAATTTCGCCATTCCTTAGAGATGTCAATGCAATTTACCCTTAATAAAATTTCTAATATTCATTAAAAGAAGCTCCACATGTACATGTGACCCAACAAAGATAAAAACCAGAGTCATAAATAAGATGGCTTCTAGCATTTATTATCTTTGCTACAGAGTGTTGATGGGTGGGTTAAGGGTGAACGCGATAGGATTTTAAAAAGATTACAAGCACTTACACCCCTACTGTAGGAACTGGCATAAGGGGAGTGACTAAACTAAAATAACAGTCAGGAAAAAATTCTCATTCACAAGGCTAGAAACAAAAGGCTATAGATATTAACACCACAGCAAGCAAGTGCTACAAACACAAACACATTCTTTACAAAGGACAAAGGACAAAAAACCAGGCTTTAATACATGATCTCCACATTCTCACATAAACCCCAAGGTACAGATCAACTCAAAGAAAATCACAAAACCGAGAGCCAGACAATTTTTGAGTTCACAAGCTGACAGGGAACAATCAGCAATTTCCTTGGATCCAATCAAAGCAATACCCAAAAAATCTAAAACCCTAAACCAAACTCAGAACACAAAAAATCAAGAAAACCCATTTGAGGGAACAAGGTATATTTGCTAAAATCGACAACCCATCTTTCCAACATTCACACCAACCAAGACTTAAAATTAAACCAAAAAAAAAAAGAACGGCAGGCAGATCGGAGAAGAGAGGCCATGGAAGTCTGGGTTTTGCTGGAACTTCTTGTGTTTCGTGTGAAGGGGACTCAGCACGTGAGAAGTGTAGCCGTTGGTTGAGTGTTGAAGTGAGCAAAAGTCTGAGCTTGAATTTGACTACTCTCTGCCGTGGGCCCATGTGTTCCTCAAAAACACCAAAAATTTGTTTCTAATTTTCACTGCTCAAGAGGAAGAATTGAGTTACGAAAACAAAATCTCAAAACAAATCCAAACACACCTTTTTCAATTTTGAGTTATGAATGATGAGGATAAAGTGATGAGTTATAAAAATTTGCAAATCCAAACAATTCCTAAATATCTCTTTTTATTACAAAAAAATAATTTTTTTTGAATACAACAAAAAAATAATCAAAAACATATTAAAAATCTCAATCTACTACACACAGGCAGCCTGCAAGGCACATCCTAAATCTCTTGGGTAAGTAAGAGTTACTCTAGAGGTGGGTTAATGTATATAGGGGTTTAACACGAAAATTGAAATTGAAGTTATATATATATATATATATATTTAAATATGGTTTAAAAAAATTAAATATTACTTAAAATTTATTATCTTGCTTTAGATGGAAAATTTTTATAAATTAAGAATTATGCAGATATTTTTTTTATAGAAAGTTTATAAATACAAAGAAATTGACAAAACTTTTTACACCTATTGGTGTTGTAGATTGAGAGTGGTAAGTTTGTCAACTTAATTATTATAAAAAACGTTGTGAATTTTTATTGTGTATTGCTTTTTTTTTTTTTTAAAAAGTGTTACTTTCACAATATATTTCACAACAAATCCTAGATATTAAGTTGTTACTAGTTATAATTTAAAACCACTACTGAAATTATTTTTTGCCATCCATAAAAGCATACTTAGCATTTGTTGTAAAAGTGTTGTGAAAAATATTGTAAATATAATATTTCTTTCTCTCTTTTTTCTTGTTTTTCATTTGATGAAATAATATTATTTTATTTATTGACTAATATTTAGACTTAATTAAATTAACATTTGCGGCTTTTTTTCTAGTTGGGGCCTTAGGCAGCGACATCAATTACTTCTATAGTAGAGCTGGCACTGGGCTACTCTTTGGGAGCAGATATTTACTCCTTCAATTAAAGCTTCTCCATACAATTTTTTTTTTCTATAAATAGTAGTACAAGAGGCATTGTAAGGTTGTGATTGAAATGATAAAATACTAGAGACTCATAACAACGAGAGAGATATATATGTAGGGTCCGGTTAATGTGTGTCCTTAGGGCACACATTAACAAAATCCATAGGTATTTAGTGTTAGAAATACTATGACGAGGTGGACATCTATCCAATAAACATTTTCCACAAAAGGGGAAAGAAACAAGTGTTGTTTGTTTGTAATTGCCTAAAATTTTCTTCCTGCTTCCCTGTGTGAAAAGGAAGATTTAATGTGAGTGAATTACCTATGTTAAGGTCACTAATTTCCTTACCCAATTTACCTTTTCACACTGGAACTCTCACCCTACCTAATACATCCTTAGTGGATCAGTGGTACAAATTGACCAAGGTTTTTCTTACTATAGTCATGCTACGATGTTGAAGGTGGCTTGCATTCTATTATTTTACCTTGTTGTTTAATCAGCTGCTATGAATATAAACAGGGCTATCATCAAGTAATGTTGCAACTCTTGGACTTGGGGTTATTCAGGTAAGATTTGACCCAATACATACAATTGTGTGCTTCTTCATGTAGATATCTAAACATTGCAAAATAAGTTCTTATTTGAGTTGCTTAAAATAGGCCTTCATTTCTGTAGGTTCTTGCTACTGGGATCACAACTTGGTTGGTGGACAAAGCTGGCCGCAAGCTGCTTCTTATTGTGCGTCGGAACTTTTTTTTTTTTTTTCCCTTCCTTAAAATGGTTATTTGTGTACATGGCCTGGAGAAAAATTACAAAATCTGAAATGACATGCACAGATATCATCCACTGGAATGACTCTGAGCCTTCTCCTTGTTGCAATTGCATTTTATCTAGAGGTAGGTCTTTTTTCCCCCAGTATTTTATATGAATAAGTCTTTACATTTACCTAGGGCTTATAAAGCAGGCATGACATATACCTATCATGTTTAAATTGCATTTTAATTCTTTCTTTTCCCTTCTTCACCAATACCAGGACATTGTATTTGGTTCACTGTCAAATGTGGGTGCCATGATTGGGGCAATTGCAAGCGGTCAAATTTCAGAGTACATTGGGCGTAAAGGGGTATTATACATCTCATTGAATTTCATTTTCTTTTGCATTCACATTGTTATAAGTTTAAAAGCTTTTCAATATTTGCAATATTAGTTTTGCTGATTGCCACTTTGTGTTGCCAAATCGCAGTCACTTATGATTGCCGCAATTCCTAATATAATCGGATGGCTAGCAATATCCTTTGCCAAAGTAAGTGATCACTGATTACTTGATCCAGTGCCGGCTCAAGGCCTAGGCCTAAGGCCCCACAACAAATAAAAAATTTCCCTACTAAAAAAAGGCCTCATTTCCCTTAATAAAAGGCCCAAAATGTTATAAAAATATAACATTTTTTAAATAATTGGTACTTTTTTTTTAAGAGTGATGCTAAAAATACCACAAATTTTATTATTGATTTAACTGACATATCACCAATCACATAAAAAAGTAATTCAAATACAAATAAATTAAGTTGTTGAAATTCATCAATTACAGTTATAATCACATTTATTGTGAACATTTTGTAGTATTTTTAGTATTTTTCTTTTTCATTTCTAACAAGACTTTTAAAATAGGAGACCAATAAAAATTTAACCCAACTGAAACCCTAAGATGTTTCAAATAAAATGCTGCAAATGTGATAAATCACCAATGATGACTAATCTCCTACTAAGCCACACACCAAATAATATCGATTTATCTCTTTCTCTTAAAAAGAATATATAAAATTAAAATTTAGATTACAACTGTACTTAACTATACATAGTCATATATCCAAGTTAAACTAAGTTCCTTTTTATTCAACTATAATATTCAATCTTCTATTTGAAATTAACCTTAGTTTAGCTAGTATTATTCATCAATTTCTGTATTTACATCAAATTAGTCTTAATTTAATTAGTATTGTAAGGACTCAATTTGTAACGATCACAAAATGATATTGGGTTCGCACGCAAAAAAGGCCCAAACAATATAATTTGTAGAGCGTGGGTTTGAAAGGCTAGGCCTTGGTCACTGGACGGTGGTTAGTCGTAGTGTTCATACAAGAGTAAGTCGTGTTCGCTCGAGGAATCATTTTCCTTGATGCGGTCTGGGAGGCTCTGGTTTTTGGCCTTTTTTCCCAGCCACTTCCCCGGATTGCTTACTTCTCCTTTTATACTAGCTTGTATCTCTTATCCAACGTCCACGTGTAGGTTCGACTTTCCAGGACTGATACTTGTCCTATCAGCCCATACCCAGAGTGGTTGGGGGTGGTTGTAAAAAAGGCCCAAACAATATAATTTGTAGAGCGTGGGTTTGAAAGGCTAGGCCTTGGTCACTGGACGGTGGTTAGTCGTAGTGTTCATACAAGAGTAAGTCGTGTTCGCTCGAGGAATCATTTTCCTTGATGCGGTCTGGGAGGCTCTGGTTTTTGGCCTTTTTTCCCAGCCACTTCCCCGGATTGCTTACTTCTCCTTTTATACTAGATTGTATCTCTTATCCAACGTCCACGTGTAGGTTCGACTTTCCAGGACTGATACTTGTCCTATCAGCCCATACCCAGAGTGGTTGGGGGTGGTTGTAAAAGCTGAAGAGCATGGTTCTGTCAAGTGCAGAGTATTCAATGGCAATAATGGCAGCTTTCCCTTTGTCCTTGGTCGCCATACTGTCCAGCGGTCCTTTCTCTATCAACATGGATATTTTAGGTTTCTTTCTCAAAACTATGCCTATACCGTTCTTACCCTTTCTTTCAGGAGGACCTCGGGAATGCCGAGGACAGAATCATCCTCGGTTACGTTTCAATATTACTTGGACTTTCATTACATATCCTTGGCTATATCCCTCCTCGGCTCGGACCTTGGACCCCAATGTAAAAATGGGCCAGGGCCACAAAATATTGGGCCCCACAAGTATTATATAATTTTATTTAATTAATGTTTACATATAAAAAAACCCCATATTGTTTCTAAAAAAAAAAAAAGGCTCTATATAAAATTTTACCTTAGGCCCCAAATTTTGTTGGGCCGGCCTGACTTGATCATCTTCTTGGTAGTACATTGTTTACAAGCTTTTCTTTTTTTATGTTGCATTTAGTTTATGCTGCGTTTTGTAGGATGTGTCGTTTTTATACATGGGAAGGTTGTTGGAAGGATTTGGCGTCGGTATTATATCTTACACGGTAACATTGAAGCACCTCATTTCTTATTATATAGATGTAATCCTTCAATGGAATTAATTAGTGTGATTTTTATGTTTAGGTACCAGTATATATAGCTGAGATATCACCACAAAACATGAGGGGATCCCTTGGGTCTGTTAACCAGGTTGGTTTGGTTGTATTTACTTGTCTCTCAACTCGGTTATTGTTGCTGCTTTTGTTATTAAAGATATCCAAGTAAGTCGATTTCTTTCTTGTATAGCTCGCGGTGACTACTGGGATAATGCTGGCTTATCTGTTGGGTCTGTTTGTCAACTGGAGGATGCTTGCAGTTTTAGGTAAGAGCTTAGGATGCCATACTGTGGGCTTTTCCTCCAAAGTAGTGAATGTTGTTTGGCCAACAAAATCATTTATAACCATTTGAAGTACTTAAAAAAGGCTTTTCCTCTGTTAAAGTATTTTATAGCCTCGGTTGTACATAACGTTAATAATCTATGGAATGCATTGATACATGTGCGGATTGAATTAAGGAAACTTGTACAAATCATTGCAGGAATTTTGCCATGTACAATATTGATTCCTGGCTTGTTTTTCATACCAGAATCTCCTCGGTGGCTGGTAAGAATCATATAATAAATATTGTATTGATTGGATTCTGATATCTTTTTATCTTTGCTGATTTTCTCCTGCTGTCTTTTCTTTTACCCTTTTTTTATGGTGGGGGGGAATTAGGCCAAAATGGGGATGACCGAAGAATTTGAAGCCTCATTGCAAGTTTTACGGGGTTTTGATACAGACATTTCTACTGAAGTGAATGAAATCAAGGTATTGAATGTTCTACCAGTTAATTTCTCAAATCCAACATGACTATAGACTTAGTGAAATACGTTCAGGACCATAAAGTTCTGGATGACATTAATAATCTTATTGCACAAGTGCAACTTCAACTCTCTTTCTAACGTTACCATCATTTATTATTGATGTAATTTTTACAGAGATCTGTAGCATCAACAAGCAAAAGAACCACAATCCGGTTTTCAGATCTCAAGAGAAAGAGATACTGGTTTCCTTTAACGGTAGACTGGTTTGTTTTAAAAGAATTATTTAATTTTTGTAAGGTTGTTTTCTGTTCTTTTGAACTAGAATCCCCTTCTGATGGATTACCATATGCTGCAGATAGGAATTGGATTACTTGTGCTACAGCAACTCAGTGGTATCAATGGCGTTTTTTTCTATTCAAGTAACATCTTTGAAAGTGCTGGTTAGACCAACATCTCTTTGGGCTTTGAACTGTTATTATATTATTCATTATAGCTTTAAATTAAGAATCTGACAGATTCTTATCTTGCATAGAGACTTAAAATGTCTGAAGCATGCATTTTTTACATGATAGTATGCATTTGGGTATGATATATTTGTAGGACAAATCTGATGTTGGACATCTATCCAATAAGCATTCTCCACAAAAGGGGAAAGAAACATGTGTTGTTTGTTTGTAATTGCCCAAAATGTTGTTCCTGCTTCCCTGTGTTAAAAGGACGATTTAATGTGAGTGAATTACCTATGTTAAGGTCACTAATTTCCGTACCCAATTTACCTTTTCACACTGGAATCTCACCCTACCTAATACATCCTTAGTGGATCAGTGGTACAAATTGACCAAGGTTTTTCTTACTATAGTCATGCTACGATGTTGAAGGTGGCCTGCATTCCATTATTTTATATTGATGTTTAATCAGCTGCTATGAATATAAACAGGGCTATCATCAAGTAATGTTGCAACTCTTGGACTTGGGGTTATTCAGGTAAGATTTGACCCAATACATACAATTGTGTGCTTCTTCATTTAGATATCCAAACATTGCAAAATAAGTTCTTATTTGAGTTGCTTAAAATAGGCCTTCATTTCTGTAGGTTCTTGCTACTGGGATCACAACTTGGTTGGTGGACAAAGCTGGCCGCAAGCTGCTTCTTATTGTGCGTCGGAACTTTTTTTTTTTTTTTTTTTTTTTTTCCTTCCTTAAAATGGTTATTTGTGTACATGGCCTGGAGAAAAATTACAAAATCTGAAATGACATGCACAGATATCATCCACTGGAATGACTCTGAGCCTTCTCCTTGTTGCAATTGCATTTTATCTAGAGGTAGGTCTTTTTTCCCCCAATATTTTATATGTGTAAGTCTTTTCATTTACCTAGGGCTTATAAAGCAGGCATGACATATACCTATCATGTTTAAATTGCATTTTAATTCTTTCTTTTCCCTTCTTCACCAATACCAGGACATTGTATCAGAAGATTCTAGCATTTTTGGGATACTGTCACTCATAGGGCTTGTGGTAGGGTTTCTTATATGCAGTGTTATGTATAGTTTGTACTCTTCAAGGATTTTTCAGTCTATTTGACCAACTTTGACCACAGGCTTTGGTGATTTCATTCTCTCTGGGGGTTGGAGCTATTCCTTGGCTTATAATGTCTGAGGTATGCAATCATCACTAATTTAATCATAATAAGCTTTCAGTTGCTTAAGTTTTCACTTGCGCTGATGATTAATACTAGTCATTCTCTGGATAGCTGAAATTAGCCCAATAGTTTATGTTAGTTATTCATTGGTTACCAAATTACGGTTATGAGCTTTGGCATGAGTGAGGTTAGTTGAGTTGAGTTGAATATCTTTGTTCATTAATGAGATAAAGAAAACATTACACTGACCCTCGGTTAGTTGATGATACAAGGATGAAGGATCTCCCTTGTATTTGCAGAAATTTTATTTACCTTTCTTATCATTGTTAAGTACGAGGAATGGTTGTTGTGCTGGGTTTAGGGTCTATAATTCTGTAATTAGAGGTAAAGGTTTCAGTTTTGTAGAAAGTGCCAGAAATGGTGAATGTGATTTTCTTGATGATGTTGGTTATTGGATGAACTTTTGAGTTCAGTGATAGAGATGAGTAAAGGATTGAGGATGAAGACAAGAACAATGGTATCTCTTGAGCTGACAACTCTACTAGGGATATATACTTGTAATTTCAGAAGTATAAGGGAGGTCTTTGTATATTTATCTAGGCCCTGGGGCCAGGGGAGGTTCTCCCTAATTTAAACTACAAAATATAGATTCATAGAACCTCAATATTTTAATTTTTCTGCATCATCAGAAGGGTAAAAAAAGTTTTAAATATTTGTGTCCAAAAGTTAAGGGAGTGTTTGGTACATGTGTTTGAAAACATGTGTTTTGTTGTTTGAAAACATGTGTGAAAATACGTGTGGATGAAAAAGTGTATGGAAATGCATATGATGTTGTTTAAAAACTGAAAATATGTGTTTGAGTGAGTGTACCAAACACCCCCTAAATGTTTGAAATGTGCATTGAGGTTGATGAATTCAGAATTTTCCTGTAGATAAGATGTCTATTTGTATATCTTTTAGAATAGAAAAAAAATTGAAATGAATCACTTTGCTTTGAAGTGCTTATTATTATTTTTTTTGGGCACCCAACTTGCACATTTCAGATACTTCCCGTGAACATTAAGGGCCTTGCTGGCAGTATAGCAACATTGGCAAATTGGCTAACATCTTGGGCGATCACAATGACTGCAAACTTACTCTTGACTTGGAGTAGTGGAGGTATACATTTTTGTGTGTGCATGTGCATGTGTGTGTCATGTTTTTACTGATATGATTCATTCATTACAACAGGTACCTTCACGATTTACACATTGGTTTCTGCTTTTACTGTTGTCTGTGTCACTTTGGGTTCCTGAAACTAAAGGAAGAACTCTGGAAGAGATTCAGTCGTCGTTTAGATGAACTTTGTTTCTCAAGCATGTATTTATCTTAAACTGGTTTTGAAGCCAATATCATGCAGAAAGCGTCACATGCAGGTGCAGAGATCATCTACATAATTTCTCTCCAACCATTTTGTATGTTATTTATAGGGTATCATGTATAGACAATAGTCTCTCAACAGTTGCTCTATGGAGTCGGATATAATAAAAGTAAATGAAAGAAAAATTTATTCAAATCTTGAAACAATCTTAGCTTCACCTATTGAAATGTTAAACACTTAAAACTATATTGTTCTTCGTTGAACTTTAACACTGAGCTTGGCACAGAGTACAGATAATGTGTACTTACTATTGGTATTATCATTTTTGGGCTTTATTTGCATGCAAGGAGGCAAGGAATTGCTTCAAACACCTATTGTAAACGCAAGGTCATTCAAGGTGAACCAAGTGACCGGCCTTCAATATGCCTTGAAATGATACATTTTCTCGAAGTTGCCTGTAATCACATTATTTAAAATCATTTTAGTTTGTGCAACTTTAAGGCTTTAAATTAATACTTCTCTTGCTTACAGTGGCCACAATAGGGTCCATAGCTTATGTAAATTGACCTTTTAATTAGGTAATTAGATGCATCAATAAAAGACCAAGAATTTATCTACTCATATAGAAGTCCTCCGTCCTCACTCCTCGCATAGTAAGATCCACACCCCTTGTGAGTGGAGGAAGGACTCATGTCATAGGAGTGAATAATTTCTCAAATAGGCCTGCTATCTAAATGGCCCAAATTTAGTGTCGTGATCTCAATAGGGAGTTATTAGACCTACCCTTTCATGTTTTGGGCAAGCTCCAGGTTGAAAATCTGATCATTCTCACCCCATAAGAGATGTATTTTCTGCAAAAATATGCAAGTGCTACAAGGCTATAATTTCTGAAGCAAAAAAAACAAAAAAAAACAAAACAAAATGCATGTACATATAAACATTAGATCTTAAATACCTGTGGAAAATTGGGAACCTTGGTATCCTTGTTGCTAATGACTAAGCCTTCTAGGAGTTCACCTCTCTCCTTCCTGTTGGTGAACATCACCTATAATGCTTATATCAATGTTAATGTTTATTTCATCTAGTATTCCAATTTGATGTCAAGGGTTAGTATTTCCACCAAAAGTTATGTTATCAGTCTCGAGTCTTCAGCTAATTGGATGCTTACTCTAATTTCTTTCATGATTTTATTATTATGTCATACATACTTTATAGTTTATACGCGACATTTATTCATTAGCCTTGGATAAAATACACTATTCAAATGCCGTTGCCAATATAATACGTAACACATCTTTTTTTTTTTTTATAATTTAAATTTTTGCTCCACATTAATTTGAAGGAACTTCCTTCAAAGTTCAAACTGCTAAGTGATGATAGAGAAGATTAACAATGGCACCACGTGGAAACCAGGGAGCTCCAAAGTCTCTATATTTTAATCTATACCCTTTGGCAATTCATAAGAAGTCCCTTTTATTAAAATGCACTCCCCAACCCCAGCCCAAAAGTTTTCAAATAAATTTCACATACCTCTTTAAAATTCAATAATATTCATTTGAATAAAGAGTCCCATTAATAAAAATAATATGTGACCTCCTTGTCAAAAAATAAAATGAGCCTCCTATTTCCAACTAGAATTGATTAAATGAAGAAAGGAAGTCAACACAGCATGCATTTAAATTCCTAGTCAATTATAGCAATAGCTTTTACCTCCTATCAGTTATCAACATTTATCCATTAACAAACTAAGATTAGAACTCATAATATCATATTTTTAGTAAGTGTGGGGGCCATTTTTGTTCTATTGGGCGGAGCCCATTCTGCTGGGCTAGGACTTGTTATGCTGTGGGTTGGAGAGTTGTGCCTGGCCCACTATTCTAGCAGAACCTTGCTAGGGCCAGTCTTTGCACAAACCCAGCATCCAAAAACAAAGACAACAACTATTAATAAATGCATGTAAATTAGTTCACAAATATTGGCACGCGTTTATAGGTTCAAAAGCAAATATCTTATGGCAGGAGGATAAGTTATGTCGGGGAAAATTAATCAGGGACATAATTAACGTAACCAGTATAGCAAAGGTTTACATGATACAACAGATTGCAGAAAATAATACTGCAGAATGTAAGAATGACATAACAGAATGTAAAATGGTAAGTCTTTTTGTAAGAAGCGAACCAAAATGAACCCAAATCCCAACTTGGAAAATCTTGTTATTGGGCTAAGCTATTAAAGTTGTGCATTCTGGAGAATAGGCCTAGATGGCTACTTGTTGCTGCATTTGGGATCTCAAAGAGTGGGTTTGCTGTAAGAGGAAGTGAAAAGATAGTCTATTGATGCATTAAATAGAGAAAATTTATTTTACTGTTAAGATTTTATTTCTTAAATCTAATGGTGTACAAAATACTACTTTATTAAAAAAAAATAATAAATAAATGGCCTAACATTTGATACATCTTGAAATTTTTAATTTTTAACTTGAATCATCAAATGAATCCATTTCATATGGAGAGCATCCTCATACATCCAACTTAAATTTTTTTTTTTTTCATTCATATTCTTCTAAAATAATATTTTATTACTTAAATAAATTTATTTAATTATCTAAAAGAATCAAAATGATTTGGTGCACTTGTTCAAAACAGTAAAATAAACTCTCCTACATATTTGACTATTATGGATCTTTTATTAATTGAGTTCTAGATAATTATACAAAATAATGAAATAAATGTTATTTTATTTTATAAAAGAACGACATTCTTGAAACTATTAGTTCCAAATTATGAAGATTATTCTATACATTAATATAGAATTGAAAATTATTCTAAATAGTAAATATATCTAGTCTTCTAGTTAAATTGATTACGAACTTATAGTTTAGAAAATGATATCGTGTCTAATTATTGAAGTGATTAATAGACTGCTGTGCAAGGATGCTAGTTGAACCAAATTCTCATTGTAGTTCCTTCACAAAAAGTATGTGAACTGATTACCACAAAAAACGTAGATAACATAACGGAACTGCATGCTATATATGCTGCATAATATAATTGTTAGGGTCATATTTTATGTAATTGACTAATCCTTTAACAAAATACATTTTACCTATAATTGGGTAGATTTAAGTTGGGCTTAATACATCAAGAAATATGTTGTTCAAGTATATCAAGTGTTCGTATTAAAGACATGAAGAATAGTCCAAAAAATAAGTAAAGAAAAGCTAATTCATTAAGTCTTGACAGATAGCTCGACAGATATTGCTATCGGACTAAATGAGAAGTTCGATAGATGGCTCGACAGAAACTTGATCTATCGAGAATTACGATTTTTAGATTTTCAGATCTAAAATTCGGCCCAAACTTATGTATCCGTTTAGGGTTTCTTTTTTCATAACCTTGGACATATATAAGACTTATTTTAAGAGCCGTCACATACGGATACAAAGACCAAGAGTTTATCTATGTGAGAAGTTACTGCATTTGTATAATATATGGTTTTACAACCAAGTGCTTCTTGATCTTCATTGTTGATGAAGTGAAGAACTTTGCAGTCAACAACATCCATTCAAGTTGCTAGAGTTAGTCATGTAATGAATTTATGCAAAAGGGTTAATCACAGATTGGAGATTTGTGCATCAAAGGAAAAAAGACTGCAAAAAGATTAAGTCCAATTGGGTAATGGAGTAAAGGTTCAACTGTAAGTTAGTATTTCGGGATAGGCCAAGATAGTGGTAAGATTTCTTATACTTGTAACCGCTTGATTATTGATTAGTAGATTCTTGAGAGTGGTGATCTTAAATTCACTCGGTGGAGTTTTTGCCTTGCAAGAGGTTTTCTCCATTTATCAACAAATCACCATGTCAATCTAATTTCCGCTATATTTAGTTTAATTGGTGATTTATTGGTGTCTTTACGATTTGCAAGCAATTTAATCTAATTAGTGAACTTGAGTAATTGAATTAATTAATTAGGATTAAACTATCTTAACCCAACAATAATCAACGTTAACGGTGAAAGCAAGCAAGCAAACCTCAAGGAAGTCTTTGTGAAGGCGATCTGGGAACCACAACTTCTTCTGAGCACCAACAGAGAGAAGAGCTTTCAAACCCTTAACGGAAGTAGGCAACAACATCTCCGAAAACGAAGAGTAGCCAAGGTTTTGCAGCATTGTATCACTGATGGAGTCAGTCATCTCTATGACTGAACCAGACACCACCACGGCCTCAACCAAGTCTGCATGCAGCTCAGCCATTTTAAACGCTACCGGCCCACCATAGCTAAACCCAACCACAGTGCACCTCTCCACCCCTAGCTTCCTTAACCCCGCAACCAAACACTCCGCTTGGAAACTCGGTGACCTGTCGGTTTTGTCGGTGATAGAGCCACCGAAGAAGAGGAGGTCCGGTATATAAACTGAGTATTTTTTGGTTAGAGCAACAACCTGGAATAGCCAAGTCATTATGCCGTCAGAGAAGAAGCCGTGGACTAGGACCACCACGGGCTTGTAACCCTTTTTAGTGGGTTTCTTCTTCAGGGTCTCTAGGGGGACCCAGAAGTTCATGACCGTGCCTGGTTCGATCTCCAACATGTAGGGTTGCACACCTGCCATCTTCATTAGCCCATGCAACGTGGGCCTCAGTGCAGCCACAAGGTTCACCATGTCAAGTTCTTTTTCTCTCACAGTTTTAAGTGTCTTTGTTTCTTTTCTCTCTGTTGATAACTGATCAAGGAAAAAGCTTGAGATTTATAGTTAGAGCGAATAAAAATAACAATTTAAAGGTTGTTAAATATCTCTTTCAATCACAAAATATATTTATATATATATATATATATATATATATATATATATATATATATATATATATATATAATTTAAACATGTTAAAAATCTCAATCTATTACACGCAGGCAGCTTGTAAGACACATCCTAAATCTCTAGGGTAAGAGCTACTTTAGAGGCAGTTTAGTGTCCGTTTGTCAAAAATTATTTTTGTCAACTTATTTCACTATTCAGTTTATTTTTATTACTATTTATGGGTTTTACTGCACTTTTTGATACTATTTATAGATCTCACTGTACTATTTCAGCTAACTTTTACATTTATCTATAATACATTCAGCAAAAAATTTTCAGTTTTAGCAAAATAAGCAGATCCCAAATGGACCTTTAATGTATTTAGAGATTTAAGACGAAAACTGAAATTGAGGCTTTTTATATATTTAAATATGGTTTTAAAAAATTAAATATTAATTAAAATTTATTATCTTATTGTAGATGCAAAATTTTTACAAATTAACATGAATCATGTAGATTTTTTTAAAAAAGAGTCTATAGACACAAAAAATTTGATAAATCTTTTCATACCTATTGATGTGGTAGATTGATAGGTTTGTCAACTTAACTATTGTGAAAAATGTTGTGAATTTTTTTAATTGTGTATTGTTTTTTTTTTTTGAAAAGTGCTACTTTCATAATATTTTTTTTACAACAAATCCTATATGTTAAATTGTTACTGGTTATAATTTGAAACCACCATTGAAATTTTTTTTTTGCCATCCATAATAGCCTACTTAACATTTGTTATAAAAGTGTTGTGAAAAATGCTGTGAACATAGCATTTCTCTCTCTCTCTCTCTCTCTCTCTCTCTTTTCTTATTTTTCATTTGATTAAAAAATATTATTTTATTTATTGGCTAATATTTAGGCTTAATTAAATTAACATTTGAGGCTTTTTTTATACTTGGGACCTTAGGCGACAGTATCAATTGCTTCTATAGTGGAGCTGGCACTGAGCTACTCTTTAGGAGTAGATATTTACTCCTTCAATTAAGGCTTGTCCATACATTTTTTTTTTCTATAAATAGGTAGTACAAGAGGGATTGTAAGGTTGTGATTGAAATGATAAAATACTAGAGACATATAATGAAGAGAGATATAAATGTATTTGAGCAAGACTTAGGTGCAGTACTTAGGTGTTGTTCCTTAGATTCCCCTTTTAAGATTTTGCCATGTGGATTTTTTCTCATGGGATGGAAGTGTATTTTTTAGTTAAGTAGCCACATGGCTGAATCTTAAAATGAGAATCTAAGAAACAACATCTAAGAAATTGTACCTAAGTTTTGTCCTATGTATTTAGTGTTAGAAATACTATGACGAGGTGGATTTCTATTGGAGAAGAAATAATTCAGGTATAATCTTACTCTCATATTTCCTATTTTTGTCTTTATATTTTATATAATTTACAACAAACATTCATTTATTTGGTGATTCAAAGTTATCAAATTATTCATTGCAACATTAGTTAGTTTGTAAATTTTATATAATAAAATTTGTAGTAGTGTTAGCATTTGAGTAAATGTGAGGCTATAATTTTTTTGACAAAACTCTTATGTGACAATCTGCAAGCGTGAAAAAAAAATTTATTGATTTATATAAAAATGATAAAGAATTTATATTATCTAACTTATGATTGCCTTGAAGTTGTGAACAAAAATAAATTTGGTGCTAAAATAAATGTTGGCATATACCTTAAAGACAAGAGGCTAAAGAGGGGTGGGTGTTGTTGTTGACCGTTGGAGGATAGTGGTGTATACATTAAATACAAGATATAATATTAATTAGAGAGAGCACTTTGTTTGATTTTTTTTTTTTTTTTTGATAGATTGATTTTTTTTTTCTTTTTTCTTTTTTTTGAGAATCGATTGATTTTTTTTCTTCATAGAACTTTCAAATCAAGAATTAATACTACCTATATATGTAGGGGAAAATTATTATGTAGGTATAACGGAGGGAAGGGATGTGGTATATGGTGTTTCTGGTACATGCATCTTCCCTTTCACATGAGGGTGGATCCCATGGAAAAAACACCCGGCCCACCAATTTTCCTTCCACAAACCCACCCAACCAAACACCCCAATAAATTTCATTCTCCTCCCCTTTTCTCTCCTTTTTTTTTTTTTTCCATCCTCTCAAAAATCCACCCAACCAAATGGACCCTACAGCACTCTTAAATCAAACCAAATACAATCTTCACGTCCACCTTCATTTCTAACGTCTCACCTTTTGCCTCCAAAGAGACCTTAATGCTTTTGATTTACTTGAGTCCAATACTATCATCAGTTAGTTTACCATTTGAGGATGGAATTTTTGAGATCTAGAAGAGGGGAGGTGAAGAAAGGTTAGGTGAAGATGGGACTCTTAAGAGATATGGAGTTCATCCAATTAATTGGTGTTACATGAGTTTGAGTTTAGGGGGTTGATTGTGCACTTTCATAATATATAGGGTAAGTGCAAAAATGCGGTATTATTTTAGGGTGGAAAAATGTAATCTCCCCTCATAACATATATATATTAAAGGTGAAGCACAATTAGAACCCAAATCCAATTCAAATTAGCCTCTAATTACACTTCAATTTTGTGCAAGTGTCTTTTTGATTGAACTATAATTTGATGTCAAATATATTTAGACTTTCAATGCATTGCAATTTCATGTTCCACTTATATTGTAATTTTGTGTCAATTATATTTACAAGTAAATTCATGCATCTAAAATTAGAAAATATAAAAAATACTCAATTAGAGTCTCTAAACCACATCCTGCGAGAGAGCTCTCATGTGAATTCTTTTTGGAAGAAACTAGGTGTGCCCTCTGAATGTCAGAGGTCTTTTGATGAACTTCTTATGGATTGGTTGCAATATAATTATACCTCTAAAAGCATGTCCAGTCAGCATGGATAATCTTGGAATATTGTGGTTCAAATAGGTATATGGCACTTGTGGTTACATAGGAATTCATTAATCTTTCACATCAAGGTTATTGATGAAAGCATCCTTAAGCAATGCATAAAGAAAGCTGCAAAATATTTTTCTATTAATGTATTGGCTTGTAAGGCTAACTCGACAAAACAATGGATGGCCGTTACTTGGCAAACCTCCTACCTTCTAAGAGGATGGGTGAAACTAAACATAGATGGCTCTTCATTAGGTAATCAAGGGGGTTGTACACAAGTTGGTTTGGGTTGGATTTGTGCCCAACCTACAATCGACCCGATCAGATTGGATGGGGAACTACCAAACCCACAACTGACCCTTGAGGGTATTGGGTTGGTCGGTTCGAGTAAGGATTCTGCTGGCAGTCGGTTTCAGGTGAAGCCGAAAATCATCGAAAAAGATGGAGCGACGAGATCTTGTCAAATCCGGTGAGATCTCGCCAAATCTTGCGGAGAACTTGCTTAATTTGATGAATAACTGTCAGATCTGGTATATCTTGGTTGCTAAAATTTGCCGAATCAAACTTGAAAAGCCATTGAAATTGGAGAAAATCGCTGGATTTGCTTTGCTTTCTGGTCAGGCCAATTTGCTCGGGTTTTGGAGGAGGAGACTCGTAATCGACCCATCAGAGTCAGGTTTTTGAAGGTCGAGACCTACAGCTGACCAATGGAGCAGTCAAATCAGTTGGAGATGGGTTGGGTACGATAATGTTTGGCGGGTTAGGCAAGTCTACAGGTGGCATGGACACCCCTATTTCAGGCAATTTGGTGGAGGAGGTCTCTTGAGGGACATAAAGTGAGATTGGATAAAAGATTTTGCCAAAATTTGTGGGAATCTTTATAGTGTTTTGACTGAAATGTGGGCTTTTAGAGATGGGCTACTATTGGTGAAG
This sequence comes from Quercus tomentella, assembly GCA_028535165.1. Lineage (NCBI taxonomy): Eukaryota > Viridiplantae > Streptophyta > Magnoliopsida > Fagales > Fagaceae > Quercus > Quercus tomentella. Next base: position 7,431,155 of record JAPQVY010000001.1, read on the forward strand.
GAACTAAAAATTACAAGTTTGATAGTGGAACTTTATGCGTTAGTTGATGAACAACTCCATTGTCAAATTTTTATTGGAGCCTTTACTCACCGAAACTTTTTGAAGACTTCCCTAACTTGCAGATTGTGCGCACATACTGGAAAGCCAACTGGTGCTGATGATTAATAATAGTCATACTCTGGATAGCTAAAATTAGCTCAATATTTTATCTTAGTTGTTAGAACCCCTTTCCCTCTCCCTTGTGTGTGTGTATGTTTGTTTCTAAAAAAAAAAAAGTTATTCATTCATTGGTTACTAAATTACGGTTATGAGCTTTAGCATGAGTGAGGTTAGTTGAGTTGAGTTGAATATCTTTGTTCATTGATGAGATAAAGAAAACATTACACTATCCTTCCCTTGGTTAGTTGATGATACAAGGATCTCCCTTGTATTTGTAGAAATTTTATTTACCTTTCTTGCCATTATTAAGAACAAGGAATGGTTGTTGTGCTGGATGTAGGGTTTATAATTCTACAATTAGAGGTAAAGGTTTCTGTTTTGTAGAAGGTGATTTTCTTGATGATGTTGGTTATTGCAGGGCCGGCCCTAGACATTTTAGGGCCTAAGGCGAGAACTAAAATGGGGTCTTTTTTATATTTATGTATTAATTAAATTAATATTTATTTAATATTTTTATATTATAATATATTTAATTTACAATCTATTTTTCTTGCCTTTTGAGGTGCAAATTGACTAATTAAATTGACTATTTTTCTTGTTCATTTGTGACATTTTCATCATTATTTTCATTTTCTTCTAAATTCTTTTGTTGAAGTTTATTATCAAGATTTGTTGTATTGCAAAATTGAACATCATTGTTATCTTGCAATTGTATCATTTCATTATCTTCTAACTCTTTTTGGTGAATTTTTTGTTCATTTGTGATATTTTCATCTAAATTTTGTGTTATATTTTGTTTATTATTAATAACAAATTTATCCATTGATCCTTTTTGGGACTCAATTAATTTTTTTTTTTTTTTTTTTTTTAAGTTTTTCATATCCAAATGCATATTTTCTAGTAGACATTTCTAATCAAACAATATATTTATAAAGACTAAAATAAAAAATAACTTTCAAGTGTAGAGCAAATGAGAAATAGAACCTGATTTATATAAAAAGTAATGTTGTAATTTCACCGAATAATAACAAGTTTTTAGCAATTTCAACTTGCATAAATAAAGATTTATTCATTATATTACCAATAACTAAAATATATATATAAAAACACAAGATTAATATTAAAAAAAAAAAAATTAAGCACAGTCATAACAAAAACAAGCCTAGCCTAGCCAAGAAGATGCTTGCCAAGACCCACCTACAAAAAACATAAAACAAATTCTATTACACCTATAACCAAAAAAAAAAAAAAAAAAAAAAAACCTACCAAGACCCACCCACAAAAAACATAAAACAAATCCTACTACACCACCTATAACAGAAAAAAAAATTAAATAAATAAATAATTGAAGGCCCAAACGTGAAACGTCCCGCCACAGCCCAGTCCTCTTAACAAATCTAAAGTAGAAAGCAACAATGGCGACGCCACGTACAGGTCAGGGTGTTCCCAAGAACACTCTGGCCTGAAAAAAATTAAAAAAAAAAATTTATATTTAATCTGTATTAGGAACACCCTCAATCACAAAATCAGGAACACCCTTAAATTAAAAAAAAAAAAAAAATTATCTGTTTTACTTTCAAGCAAAAAAAAAAAAAAAAAGCCCAAAAAAAAAATTGAACTAAAATCTGAAAAAAATAATAATAATAATAATAAAAAAATTAAAAAAAAAAATAACAGAGCCAAGCCCACAGTGAGCCCAACAGATTACAGAGGTAGCATTGTAGCAAACCCACGGATTCTCAAAAAAAAAAAAAAAAAAAAAAAAAAAAAGCCAATACAGAGAATCAAAAATCAAACCCATGGTCACGTCGCTGGTAGAGAAAACCAAACCCCAATACAGTCAATCTATACAGAGCAAAAGCAAAACAAACTCCAATACAAAGGTGTTTATAAAAAAAAAAACCTCAATATAGAGCAAACCCAAACCAAAACCAAACCCAATATAGAGCAAACCAAACCCACGGTCACGTCGCTCGCAGCTCGCTCGTCGTCGCCGTAGCTCACTCATTGTCGTCGTTGCTTGCTTGTTCGCGCCTCGTCGTCATCACTCGTCACTAGTCGCTCGCCCCTCATCGCAGATCGCTCTGCTTCGGTGCTCGGTGCTCCCTCCCTCAAGGTATTTCTCTCTTTTTCTCTCTAACTCTCTCTCTCTCTCTCTCTCTCTCAGTCTCTCAGTCTCTCTCTCTTTATCTGAATTTGAAATGAAAAATGCCACTGAAAGTGTCTTTATTCTTTAACTCTCTCTCTTTTGAACTAGTCTGTGATTGGCTGGCCTTTACTCTTTAGCTTTATTAATATTTGGTTGTTTGCCTGTTTTTTGACTTTTTAAATTTGGCTTTATGTTATTCTTATCCATTGGTGTTGGTCAGTCATCAGTGTGTGTTGGTGTTGGTGTTGGTATTGGTGAGATATTGATTATCTTTTAGTGTAATGTGTATAAGTGTATTGCGATTTGTGATTGTGAAATTTTCTGATAGGCAGCTGGCTCTTGTGATTGGGACATCAGGCATGAGGTTTGTGCTTGTCTGTTGAGTGGGGAGGGGGTAGATGGGCTCATGGGGCCGGGTAAACAATAATTAAAGCAGTGTAATGTGCTACACATTACACTGCTTTAATTATTGTGCTGCACATGGGATGTGTAATGCCTGGCTCTTTTAGTGTTAGGCTAAATAAATTAACAATTATAAAAGACAATTAATAATTAACCAATACATTAAATTAACCAATACATTATAATTAACCAATACATTATAAAAGACAAATAAATTAAATTATGTTAGGCTAAATAACAATTAATAATTTTATAATTAATGAAACAACAATATAACAAATTATAGTTTATAAAAGACAAACAAATTAATATAACAATTAATAATTTGCGTGTTTTTTTATTGTTGTTGTTGTAAATATATAAAATTTTCTTTTTATTAGATTGTGTAATTTATTCTTGTTGAGGAACATCCTGATAAAATTTCCTAGAGTTGCCACTGGAAAGCAAGCCTTAGAACACTAGTAATAGTGGTGCACACTCACAGCAGTGTAGCTAAATAGCTATTTTAGCTACACCAAAACACAAAAATCCACACTACAACAGTGGAGTTAAAGGTAAAATTTTTACCTTCATTGCTACAGTGCACATCTATATATGGTTGTGCACTGTAGTTGAAAGCTAAAAAAAAAAAAAAAAATTATTTTGCGTTCACACTATTTTTTTTTTTTTTTTAATTCTTTCTTACTTTCATTCTCCTTTCTCCATGTCTCTCTCCTCACTGCCTATCCATCTCTTCTTTCTTCCTCCATAGATCCATCGCCAATCTGCACAAACCCAGTCGCCACAGACCCATCGCCGCCAACCTGACCCATTTCGGCCTCTCTTCTCTATTTTCGACGTTTCGGTTTTGTGTTTCGGGCTATGCTTGTATTTCGGGTTTATGTTTCGGGCTGGTTTTTGTTTCAAGCATGGGTTTCGGTTTGGCTATGTTGATTTTTTTGCTTTCTTTTTTTGTTCTTCTTCACTGGTTTTGACGAGCACAGCGAGGTTGTGGTTGTGTAGTGATTTTTATGGTTTGATGGTGGTTGTGGTTGTGTGTTGGTAGTTGAATGAAATATTATTTTATTATAGTGTTTATATTATTTTATTGTATTAAAAACTAAAATAACTCTACTATTGTAAGATGTGAAAAGGTAAAATAAATAAAACGACTTTTTATATAGTTAAAAAGCCAAAAATTTAGGTCTACTACAATGGATATTTTAAAAAACTATTTTTAACACCACTATATACTAAAAAGAGTGATACAGCAGTGAAGCAAAAAAATACTTTTTAATTCTCTACCCAATTAAAATACTATTTGTTTGTCGATTTTTTTTTTTTTTTCTTTCAAACCGTGTCTATCACTCTCCAATCTCCTCACTCTCAACTCCCTCTGAACTCTCCAACCCCTCTGTCTCACTGCCGCCGGCCTCAACGTCACCGGCCCACCGCTGACCCACTCCGTCGAAGTCCCAAGCCGACCCAAGCCCCAAGCGGCCGATCCACGCCTCCGCCCAGTCCTCCATCTCACCGCTCACCCAACGCCAACAAGCCTGGGTTTCTCTGGATTTCGTGGGTTTCATCGTCGAAGCTGCTGCTGCCTTCCTCAGCCTATTGCTTTGGTTTTCTGCCGATCTCAGGTATCACTCTATTCTTTCTCTCTCTCTCTCTCTCTTTTTTTTTAATTTCTTTTATAATGATTTTTGCGATATGATTTGTGGTTAAGACTTACGAGTTAAGATATGTGGTTTGTGGTACCTGAGATTTTGAGTAGTGATTTGGGTATTTTTAAATTCGTGATTAAAATGGTCTGGTTTGTTTGTTCACTCTGTTCTGGTATCACTCTGTTCTGTGATGGGATCCTTGTGATTTGGTTGTGTTCTCTTCGTTTATGCAGTTTGTGAGGCTTTAAGTCACTTAATTGCATGTGAATCAAATGGGTATGTTGGGGGAAATTCGGTGTTTGAACTTTTTTGGCTGGGGTTTTATCAAAATGTTTAGTTAGTTTAAACATTTTGGTTGGCTGCTGAGAAAATGCTAGTAAAGGGGAAATTTAGGCACTCAGTTTAAAGTTTTATGGTTATATACTCAATTTTAAGGAATGTCTTTTGATTGCAAGGGGTCAGGGTAGTTGAGAAGGGTCAGGATTAATGCAAGCAAGTGTATGACTTAAAGTAATGTTTTAAAGTAAACAAATCTCAATGAAACTCTTCCCCTAACATTATCATATGTTGCTGTAATTAAGTTAGCCCCTCTTTGGATCAAACTTTCTCTTATTCAATATCATGAAATTCCATAGTTCGTGCATATAAATAGGAAAACTGAGAGTGTAGGGGCTTTACAACTATCAGGAGTTTTGAGTTGTTTTAAAATTTTCATTTATTTGTTGATTTAATGGTGGCTGATTTCAGATTTCACATTTCGTATTTCCGTGCACGTGATACATTGAAAGTCAAAACTCATTCTGCAGTGCAGAATGCCAGAATCAAAACGCAGCACGGCAGCAGTGAAAAAAAAAAAAGGCAGTCGGCTCGGCTCGGCAGTCCTCACTCCTCAGAGTTTTCAGATCAGATGCGATCGGATGATTTAGATCGGAGGAAAGGAAGCTTGAGCCAGGCAGCCAGGCCCAGCAACAGTGGAGAGAAAGATTGAGAGAGGCGGAGAGCAAGAGTTGAGAGAAAAAAGTAGAGCAAGAATGAGAAAGAGACAGTAAAAATTTTAGAGATTTGAGGTTTTTTATTTGTTTTGATTATTGATTGTTTTGTGGTTAATTTCTTAGACCGGATTTGTAGTTTATCTTGTTGAATTTTGGTTTGTCTAGAGGATAATGGTGTTATTTTTGGGACAATTGATTTTATTTAGACCAAAAAATTTTTTTGTGCTACCAATGTTTAACCGGGTATAACAGGAATTTTGTTTTTTAGTTAAAAGGATGTGTCGGATTTTTTTAGATTCAACTGAGACCAATTTTTTTTTCCCCTACTACCCCATCTTTTCTAAAATTTTGGGCCTCCCTTCCACTTGAGGGCCTTAGGCAATTGCCTAATTGGCCTAGTGGAAGGGCCGGCCCTGATTATTGGATAAACTTTTGAGTTCAATGATGGAGATGAGTAAAGGATTGAGGGTGAAGACAGAATAATATTGGTATCTCTTGAGCTGACAACTCTACTAGGGATATATACTTGTAATTTCAGAAGTATAAGGGAGGTCTTTGTATATTTATCTAGGCCCTGGGGCCAGGGGAGATTCTCCCTAATTTAAACCACAAAATATAGGTTCATAGAACCTCAATATTTTAATTTTTCTTCATCATCAGAAGGGTAAAAAAGTTTTAAATATTTATGTCCAAAAGTTAAATGTTTGAAATGTTCATTGAGGTTGATGAACTCAGAATTTTCCTGTAGATAACATGTCTATTTGTATATCTTTTAGAATAGAAAAATAAAATTTGAAATGAATCACTTTGCTTTGAAGTGCTTTTTTTTTGGGGCACCCAACTTGCACATTTCAGATACTTCCCTTGAACATTAAGGGCCTTGCTGGCAGCATAGCAACATTGGCAAATTGGCTATGACTGCAAACTTACTCTTGACTTGGAATAGTGGAGGTATACATTTGTGTGGTGTGCGCATGTGCATGTGTGTGTCATGTTTTTACTGATATGATTCATTCATTACAACAGGCACCTTCACGATTTACACCTTGGTTTCTGCTTTTACTGTTGTCTTTGTGTCACTTTGGGTTCTTGAAATTAGGGGCCTGTTTGGATGTAGAGGGGAAGGTGGGGGAGTAGAGTAGAGTTGGCTTAAAATAGGTTAATTTTAGGCCAAATCTACTCTACTCTACTCTACTCTACTATACTCCTCTCCCTCTCCTTCAATTTAAACGGATCATAAAGAAAAAACTCAGAAAGAGATTCAGTCGTCATTTAGATGAACTTTGTTGCTCAAGCATGTATTCATCTTAAACTGGTTTTGAAGCCAATACCATACAGAAAGCGTCACATGCAGGTGCAGGGATCATCTACATAATTTCTCTCCAACCATTTTGTATGTTATTTATAGGGTATCATGTGTAGACAATAGTCTCTCAGCAGTTGCTCTATGGAGTCGGATATAATAAAAGTAAATGAAAGCAAAATTTTATTCAAATCTTGAAACAATCTTAGCTTCACCTATTGAAATGTTAAACACTTAAAACTATATCGTTCTTCATTGAACTTTAACACTGAGCTTGGCACAGAGTACAAATAATGTCTACTTACTATTGGTATTATCATTTTTGGGCTTTATTTGCGTGCAAGGAGGCAAGGAATTGCTTCAAACACCTATTGTAAACGCAAGGTCGTTCGAGGTGAACCAAGTGACCAGCCTTAGGTATGCCTTGAAATGATGCATTTTCTCCAAGTTGCCTATAATCACATTATTTAAAATCATTTTAGTTCGTGCAACTTTTAAGTCTTTAAATAAATACTTCTCTTGCTTATGGTGGCCACAATAGGGTCCATAGCTTATGTAAATTGACCTATTAATTGGGTAATTAGATACATCAACAAAATGCCAAGAATTTATCCACTCATACAGGAGTTCTCCGTTCCCACTCATACAGGAGGAATGACTCATGTCATGGGAGTGAATAATTTCTCAAATAAGTTTGCTATCTAAATAGCCCAAATTAGTGTTGTGATCTCAATAAGGAGTTATTAGACCTACCCTTTCATGTTTTGGGCAAGCTCCAGGTTGAAAATCTGATCATTCTCACCCCATAAGAGATGTATCTTCTGCAAAAATATGCAAGTGCTACAAGGCTATAATTTCTGGAAAAAAAAAATGCAAGTACATATAAACATTAGATCTAAAATACCTGTGGAAAATTGGGAACCTTGGTATCCTTGTTGCTGATGACTAAGCCTTCTAGGAGTTCACCTCTCTCCTTCCTGTTGGTGAACATCACCTACAATTGCTCTAGGACTCCAGTTAGTACCGGCCAAAAGAATTGTGAATGATGCTAATTTCCATTGAAAATGTGGTATTGAAAGAGCCACTAGTAGTGCCTATAATGCTTATATCAATGTTAATGTATTTATTTCATCTAGTATTCCAATTTGATGTCAAGGATTAGTATGTCCGCCAAAAGTTATGTTATCATTCTAGAGTCTTCATCTAATTGGATGCTTACTCTAATTTCGTTCTTTTTTTTTTTCTTTTTTTTTTTGAGGAAAACTCTAATTTCGTTCATGATTTTATTATTATGTCATACATACTTAATAGTTTTTTATACGCGACGTTTATTCATTAACCTTGGATAAAATACACTATTCAAATGCCGTTGCCAATATAATAAGTAACATATCTTTCTTTTTTTAAGAAAATTTTTTGCTCCACGTACATTAATTTGAAGGAACTTCCTTCAAAGTTCCAACTGCTCAGTGGTGATTGAGAAGATTAACAATGGTACCACGTGGAAACCAGGGAGCTCCAAAGTCTCTATATTTTATTCTATACCCTTTGGCAATTCATAAGAAGTCCCTTTAATTGAAATGCACTCCCCAACCCCAGCCCAAAAGTTTTCAAATAAATTTCATACCTCTTTAAAATTCGATAATATTCATTTTAATAAAGAGTCCCTTTAATAAAAATACTATGTGACCTCCTTTTTTGTCAAAAAATAAAATGAGCCTCCTATTTCGAACTAGAATTACTTAAATGAAGAAAGGAAGTCAACACAGCATGCATTTAAATTCCTAGTCTATTATAGCAATAGCTTTTACCTCCAATCAGTTATCAACATTTATCCATTAAAAAAGATTAGAATTCATAGATAATTATCATATTAGTAAGTAACAAGATACTTTTCATTTCATTTCAAATAGAGAAAATTTATTTTATGGTTAAGATTTTATTTCTTAAATTTAATAATGTACAAAATACTATATTATTAAAAATTTTAAATGATCTAACATTAGATATACCTTTAAATTTTTAACTCGAATGGTTGAACCATCAAATGAATCCATTTTATATGGAGAGCATCCTCATACAAAAAATGATATCGGGTCTAATTGAAGTGGTTAATAGATTGCTGTGCAAGGATGCTAGTTGAACCTAATTATCATTGCAGTTCATTCACAAAAAGTATGTGAATTGATTACCACTAAAAATGCAGATAACACAATGCCAGAACGTAATGGAACTGCATGCCATATTTGCCATACATATAACAGTAACGGTGAAAGCAACCAAACCTCAAGGAAGTCTTTGTGAAGGCGATCTGGGAACCACAGCTTTTTGTGAGCAGCAACAGAGAGAAGAGCTTTCAAACCCTTAACAGAAGTAGGCAACAACAGCTCCGAAGAAGAAGAGAACCCAAGGCTTCGCAGCGCGGTTTGACTGATTGAGTCAGTCATGGCTATGATGGACCCAGACACCACCATGGACTCAACCAAGTCTGCGTGCTGCTCAGCCATTTTGAACGCTACCATCCCACCATAGCTAAACCCAACCACAGTGCACCTCTCCACCCCAAGCTTCCTTAACCCCGTAACCAAACACTCCGCTTGGAAACTCGGCGACCTGTCGGTTTTGTCAGTGATAGAGCCACCGAAGAAGAGGAGGTCCGGTATGTAAACCGAGTATTTTTTGGACAAAGCACCAACTTGGAACTGCCATGTCACAATTCCCTCAGAAGCGAACCCGTGGACTAGAACCACCACAGGTTTGTTTGGTTTAGCTGGGGGTTCAGGCTTTTCACCCTTTTTTTTGGGTTTCTTGAGTGTCTCTACTGGGACCCAGAAGCTCATGACTGTGCCTGGCTCGATCTCCACAGTGTAGGGTTGCACACCAGCCATCTTCATTAGCCCATGCAACATGGGTCTCTGTGCAGCCACAAGGTTCACCATGTCTACCTAGCTAGCTTGCTCTCTCGATCTGTCTTTCACAGTTTTTGGTAGTGTCTTATTGTTTTCTTTTCTCTCTTGCGTAATTGAGTGACATATAAAGGCAAGGAGTTGGGAGAGGGTTTGGTGCAGGGTTGTTATCAGTAATTAAAATTGAGCTATTCATGGAATGGAAATTTGAATACAACGACATTACCCAATGTTGTGGCAGCTTGGAAAAAATAGTCTATGATAGTATAATTCTCAATTCTTTATATAGTAATTTTTCTAGTTTTTGTTTTTGTTTTTTAATTGTTGTCTTTATCAGTTTGGTTGGTAAAGTTATTTTATATGTTCTGTACTTCAGTTTTTAATCCATAGCTTTATTCATGTCTATACGAAAAAAATGGATATTAGAATTGAAGGGATGGCCAAGGCTTCAATTATGGTAAAGGCATTATTGGAGTGAGAGGATATTGGTTTGTTCATTAACATGGCAACATACCACAAAATATGATTTTTATGTTTTCTTGAATGTGTTAATTATGATAAGTATACATTATGAATGTGTTTGTTTATGATCTTCTCTTTCTATTTCATTTTATTCATTATATAAAATTTGATAATTACAATAATTATCTATATACTTTTCAGAAGCTTTATTTATATTATATGTAACTCTAAATAGCATATAAAAAATATAATTATAATTACTGTGTGTAAGTGTCAACCAAAATTGAAAAGCGAAAACAAAATTTTATATAACAATAATGATTATATGAGGTCTTCAAAATTTATGTGTTATAACTTATAATATGAAGAGCTCAACTAAAAGTTAATATGTTTTGTTTATATATAAATTATAGATAAGAGAGAGAATACTAATTAGAGAGAGTGATTAATTTGTTTTATTCCTTCTCAAACTTACAGATTAAGAATTAATACTGCCTCTATTAAGGTACAAGCTTTCATTTTCGATAATAAATAAATAATTAAAAAATAGGTGACTGAGAGCCAGCACATATGTTATTGTTTAGGAGTTAGGACTACACTCTGTAATTTGCTGAATTTACAATTTCTTGCACGAAAAACTCAGTTACTTGTGGGTTTTGATTTGTTTACTCAAAGTGGGTGTTCTTTTTATTTTATTATTATTATGATGATTATTCGTTTTTTTTTTTTTTTCTATTCGTACAAGGTCGTTTGGTTTTGATCAACTACACTGCCTACTAAATTCAACATCGTCTTTTAGGTGGAAAGTGGATGAAAATTTGTGAAACATGGAAGCTTCTCTTCTAAAATGACATCAGCATTATTATATACTAGTTGGTTTGGAGGTATAGGATAACATTTGGAATCGGTCAATTAAGCTGATTATATTGTATATTAGACCTGAGTAATTTTAATTAGTAACATATAAAAAGTTTTAATTAGTATCACATAAAAAGTCATAATTTTTGTCACAATTATCTTACATGATAGATTGTGAATAACTATCTATTACTTTTACATAAATCCACTAATCACAGTTTAGCACGTGAACAGTTATGTAATTTTTTGTGTTAATAGATTTTTTGGTTAGGCATTAGTATCTTTTTGGGATCAAATCAAATTAAGGCATTTCTAAAAAGGAAAAAAAAAATCAAATTCAAATTCAAATCTTTTTTTTTTTTTTTGAAAGCAAATTCAAATCAAATTAAGGCGACGGATGAAAAGGTTGCCCGACTAATCACTTGCTACCGTGGGCTCTCTCCTGTGTTGCTCGAAAAATGATTGGTGGGCTTGGCCTGTTAGGTTGCTTCTCTTGTTTAGGTTCCTAAATTTAAAATTTTGCTGAGGGCCTATGTGGTCCGCTGCCGACAATAAGGGAGTCAGCTCAAATCAAATCATCATTTTATATACAAGACTCATCACACACTCTCCGCACGTGTAATGAGATTTTTTTTTTTATAGTTTAATATAATTTTTCAATTTGAATTTATCTATTGCTAGTGAGGTTACTCAAGAAATGATTTTTATAAAATTAAAATTTAGGATTTGAAATTGAAATTGAGTAAACTGGGTTTAGTGCGTGGTAGTTTTTAAGAAAAAAAATGTACTCCCTCTGTTTCAGGGGAAATTATTGTGTACTCCTGGAGTACCATAAATGCGTACTCCCTCCTCTCACATGAATGGTGGGTCCCACTAATTAAATTCATAGTAGGACTCACCATTTATGTAAAAGGGGGGAGTACGCATTTATGGTACTCCGGAAGTACCTAATAATTTTCCCCGTTTCAGTTTGTTTCTCTTCTATTCCATTTTGGGATGTCCCAAAATATTGTCCTATTTCTAAAAATAAAAGTCATTAATTCACTAATATTCCTATTATACCTCTACTTTATTTTCAAAATTAGTTCAAAAGAAAACTAACAAATATTTAAAAAATCAATCTAATTGGAATACTTTTTTAGTTGCCACATTAAAAATAACTCATTAAAAAAAAAGCTGATAAATTTATTTAAGAACAGTTTTGTAAACTTATACATTTTTATAAGGCAAATAAGACAATAAATGATATTCCCTTAAAAAGTTTGACTTTTCAAACAGGACAAACAAATTGGGATGGAGAGAGTATCAAACGTACCTGAGATATGTTTAGATAAAAAGTGTGCTAATTTTTAGAATTAGATAGTGTGGGGCCCAGTAAGCTGTGGTCCTGGCCCATCCATTCGTTGGGGCCCAAGGCCCGAACCGAGGAAGATTATAGCCCAGGCTCGGTAGTGTAGGTGTGAAATGGCCTTGGGACACAGCCGAGGACGATTCAGTCCTCGGCGCGTCCAAAGTCTTACCAAAAGGAAAGGGTAAAAACTGTACAATAACAGCTGAAACAGAATCTAAAATATCTAAGTCAATAGAAAAGGGTACACTGGAAAGTGTAACAATCAGGGAAAGCTGCCCTTACTGCCATTCAATACTATGCACCTGACAGAGCCATACTCCCCAGCTTTTACAACTACCTCCAACGACTTTAAGTATCGGCTGATGGGACAAGTATCAATCCTGAAAAGCCAACCCTACACGTGGACGAAGGATAAGGAACACGGGCTAGTATAAAAGGAGAAGTAAGCAACCCTTAGAAGAGGCTGGGAAAAATGGCCAAACACCAGAGCCTCCCAGCCCATCTCCAGGAGAAAGACTCCAGGGGTGAAGAAAACTTAACCATGTATGAACACCACACCACGAAAAACCCACCGCCTGGTGACCAAAGCCTAGCCTTTCAAACCCACGCTCTATGAATGATATTGTGAGGGTTTATTTACGTGCGAACCCAGTATCGTTCTTGGGTCGCTCCAAATCGTGTCCTTACAATTGGCGCCGTCTGTGGGGAAGGCTTGTGTGTTGGCTCAGGCGTTTGGTCGGAACAATCCCCTTGTCACTTCTAAACAGCCGTTTATGTTGTATGGTGTTAGCTTAAAGTTCCACCAGGAGCTATGTTTCTTTAGTAGGGGCTGCGCTGGGTAGCATCAATAGCACGGATGGTTCTAGGAGCTGATTCCCCGTGATCCAAGGACTCACGCCATAACCAAGAAGTTAACGCCCCTACTTCTCAAAAATTGGGTTTTGGATAGAACCAAGGTATTGCATGGTCCTCGGACTCAAACCTTTGGGAAAACCAACTACTTCTCAAAAATTGGATTTTGGACAGAACCAAGGTATTGCATGGTCCTCGGACTCAAACCTATGGGGAAACCAACTACTTCTCAAAAATTGGGTTTTGGACAGAACCAAGGTATTGCATGGTCCTCGGACTCAAACCTATGGGGAAACCAACTACTTCTCAAAAAAAATTGGGTTTTGGACAGAACCAAGGTATTGCATGGTCCTCGGACTTAAACCTATGGGAAAATCAACTACTTCTTAAAAATTGGGTTTTGGACAGAACCAAGGTATTGCATGGTCCTCGGACTCAAACCTATGGGGAAACCAACTACTTCTCAAAAAAAATTGGGTTTTGGACAGAACCAAGGTATTGCATGGTCCTCGGACTCAAACCTATGGGAAAATCAACTACTTCTCAAAAATTGGGTTTTGGACAGAACCAAGGTATTGCATGGTCCTCGGACTCAAACCTATGGGGAAACCAACTACTTCTAAAAAATTGGGTTTTGGACAGAACCAAGGTATTGCATGGTCCTCGGACTCAAACCTATGGGGAAACCAACTACTTCTCAAAAAAAATTGGGTTTTGGACAGAACCAAGGTATTGCATGGTCCTCGGACTCAAACCTATGGGAAAATCAACTACTTCTCAAAAATTGGGTTTTGGACAGAACCAAGGTATTGCATGGTCCTCGGACTCAAACCTATGGGGAAACCAACTACTTCTAAAAAATTGGGTTTTGGACAGAACCAAGGTATTGCATGGTCCTCGGACTCAAACCTATGGGGAAACCAACTACTTCTAAAAAATTGGGTTTTGGACAGAACCAAGGTATTGCATGGTCCTCGGACTCAAACCTATGGGGAAACCAACTACTTCTCAAAAAAAAAATTGGGTTTTGGACAGAACCAAGGTATTGCATGGTCCTCGGACTTAAACCTATGGGGAAACCAACTACTTCTCAAAAAAAATTGGGTTTTGGACAGAACCAAGGTATTGCATAGTCCTCGGACTCAAACCTATGGGGAAACCAACTACTTCTCAAAAAAAAAATTGGGTTTTGGACAGAACCAAGGTATTGCATGGTCCTCGGACTCGAACCTATGGGGAAACCAACTACTTAAGAAGAATTCTAAGATGCTCAGTCCTCAGACCAAATACCGGAAAAGGTCAATGCTATGAAAGTTACTAAGGGGATGGTGAATTGCCTTGTTACTCAGCAACCAACAGGGGTTGCACATTTTTGGGTTACATATCCTCGGATAATTGCTTCCTACACGGCATCAAACATTCGGCCACCACCTCATTCAAATTTGGGGGGTATACAACCCGATTTCAGGTTAGTCTTACTGTGCACGATAGCTCCAACAAAGTTTATATTGGTATCTTTTATCTTAGTAAGACACTTTTGGCCCTAAGTATCGCTTTCTCAGGTCGGCATTATTGTGTCGAACAATTTCATTAAGTTTGTTATAGACGTCTTTTTCTCAGTAAAAATTTCTGCGCTAAATGTCGCTCATTGAAGTCGGCATTATTATGCCAGATAGTTCCAATAAGCATAGAGCAAGATCTTTTTATTAATTGGGATTTCAGTCATCAAGCATCGTTTATAGCATAAAAAAGGTCTTATTTACAGGATAGTACGTCTATTCACAGCATAGCTATTTCAAAAGAAGAAACAGAGTATACGAAATCAAGAAATAACGACCTTTATTAATGTAAAGAGGTGTTACAGCGTACAATAAAGGGCTTAAATAAAGCCTATGTAGAAAATGAGTTAAAAAAAAAAAAAAAAAAAAAACAACAACAACAACAACAACAACAATACGACAAATAGATGGTCAAACGTCTTCTTAAACTTGTCTCTGAAGTCCTTCCAAACTCCGCCCCAGTAGCGCCCATATTGAGAGGAGGACCTTCTTCAGAAGAAGAAGGAGGAGATGAGGAGAAAGAAGGAGGAGAAGAAGAGGAAGAAGGAAAAGCGCCAGGATGGATCTGGCGGTGGAAAGAAGAAGAAAGAGAGGCAAAAGGAGGCACCAGTGAAGGAAGAGAGGAAGAAGCAGAGATACTTTGTCCCTGCGTCAGTCCTGACTCCTAACACGCTGGTGCCATGTTAGCTATGCTCATGAGAGAGCGGCTGGTACCGATGATGGGTGACCCCAGCTCAGCCGCGCCGAAAGTTTGACGTGACGAGCCCCTGCTTTGGATTTTGGCGGAAAGGAAGGTAAGAAGGATTTTGAGTCTCCGCCATCCCTGTCCTGACCGAGCCATTTTGAGCTTCATAAGAATATGGTGTTTCTGGGAGGGGTATGGTTCCTTCATTACTTATTCCTATCCCGAACGTATCACAATTTAAGGTGTAATTGGCGAGTAAAGTAAACTCTGAAGGAGGCTAAGGGTTTCAGATTTCAGAAGGATGGAAAGGGTCTCTGTATAAGAGAAATAGCCTCCTGCCTTTCTTTTTATATGAAGAACGAAACGGAGGGTCTTTAATCTGCCCGAATCTCCAAGGAAAGCGGTAAACGAGAATATACCCGTTCCACTTCCCCACACCATCGGTAACCGTCGAAATTAAATGGTCTCGTAAAGGGAAGCCATTAAAGGCGCGTTTCGGGTAACCCAATGACAGGAACACATTGTAAATTAATTCAAAGGAAGGTCCCATAACCTGGTATGTTTCCTGGGTAAATGAAGGGACGCCAACATTAATGAAAGGCAGAGTTAAACGAGCCGTGATGAAGGCTTGGCATTTCCAAAACCCTCCTCTCCAACCAAAAGGTTGGACAGCAGGATTTTGAGGGGCTATTGTGGGGCCCAGTAAGCTGTGGTCCTGGCCCATCCATTCGTTGGGGCCCAAGGCCCGAGCCGAGGAAGATTATAGCCCAGGCTTGGTAGTGTAGGTGTGAAATGGCCTTGGGACACAGCCGAGGACGATTCAGTCCTCGGCGCATCCAAAGTCTTACCAAAAGGAAAGGGTAAAAACGGTACAATAACAGCTGGAACAGAATCTAAAATATCTAAGTCAATAGAAAATGGTACGCTGGAAAGTGCAACAACCAGGGAAAGCTACCCTTACTGCCATTCAATACTGTGCACCTGACAGAGCCATACTCCCCAGCTTTTACAACTACCTCCAACGACTTTAAGTATCGGCTGATGGGACAAGTATCAATCCTGAAAAGCCAACCCTACACGTGGACGAAGGATAAGGAACACGGGCTAGTATAAAAGGAAAAGTAAGCAACCCTTAGAAGAGGCTGGGAAAAATGGCCAAACACCAGAGCCTCCCAGCCCACCTCCAAGAGAAAGACTCCAGGGGTGAAGAAAACTTAACCATGTATGAACACCACACCATGAAAAACCCACCGCCTGGTGACCAAGGCCTAACCTTTTAAACCCACGCTCTATAAATGATATTGTGAGGGCCTATTTACGTGCGAACCCAGTATCGTTCTTAGGTTGCTCCAAATCGTGTCCTTACAGATAGAAAATGCTAACTTTTAGAAAAAGAAAAAGTTTCTCTGGTAGTTTTTTTTTTTTTTTTTTTTAATTTTGTTGAATTACAATTTTAACCTTTTTATTT
This sequence comes from Quercus tomentella, assembly GCA_028535165.1. NCBI lineage: Eukaryota > Viridiplantae > Streptophyta > Magnoliopsida > Fagales > Fagaceae > Quercus > Quercus tomentella. Next base: position 7,447,947 of record JAPQVY010000001.1, read on the forward strand.
TTATTTTTTAAGGATAAGGGTTATCTAATTAGATTAGAGATATTTTTGACATTTTTTGAAGTCATAACTAATTTTCTAAATCCTCTTAATATATACTAGCTTTATCACACATGCTCTGCACGTGCAATGAGGCTCTTTTTTATTATTATTTTGAGTTTAATGTAATCTTTCAAATTGAATTTATTTATTGTTAGTGAGATTACATATGAATGAATTTTTAAGAAATTAAAATTTAGGATTTGAAAATAAATAAATTGCTAGGTTTAGTGTGTGCTATTTTTTAGAAAAAAAATGTATTAACGTGCGTTAAATATATTCAAATAATAAGTGTGCTAATTTTTAGGGAAAAAAAACTTATCTATTAGGTTTTTTTTTGTTTTTAAATTTTTTTGAATTACAATTTTAACCTTTTTATTTTTATTTTTTAAGGATAAGGATTATCTAATTAGATTAAGGGTATTTTTGACATTTTCTTAAAGCCATAACTAACTTTCTGAAAAAAATGTCAAAAATACCCTTAATCTAATTAGATAACGAATGTCCTAAGGGCATTGGTTTAGAAACTATTTTTAGAAACATATTATTGGAAAATGACAAAACAATCAATTTTTCGAAGATTTATAAAGTTAGTTATGACTTTAAAAAATGTCAAAAATACCCTTAATTTAATTAGATAACGAATGTTCTAAGGGCATTGGTTTAGAAACTATTTTTAGAAACATTTTATGGGGAAATGACAAAACAATTAATTTTTCTGACAACTTTTTATATTTCTCATGAAAGTAATATTAAAACTTTCCTAATATGGTTTATTAACAATTTTCCTAAGAGCATCCATTAACATGACCCATATATATATTAGAGAAAGTTCAATTAGATACTAAATTGGAGTCTAATTTTGCGCCACGTGTCTGATCTAATTTTTAAATTTTTGTGTCAAGTGAATTATTAAATACAAAAATCAAAGAGTCTAAATCCAATTAGTTTCTAAATTGGAGTTCAATTTTACGTCATGTGTTCTATCTAATTTTTTAAGTGCAAAAATCGAAAAGTCCAAATCAAATTAGATTCTAAATTATATATATATATATATATATATATATATAATATGAGAAACTATTGCATATTTTAGGCATTCATGACTTAAAAAATGTGTAAGTTCTAACTCTAACACCAGGATTAATTTGAACTTATATAAGTGTGTAATTGTGATTGTTTTAAAATGCATCTGTACATATACACAGATTACACACTAGTTAGTAATATGTTACAAGGATACCTTATGTCCATTTGAATGTCTAGTAATGTTCTTAGCTTATTTATATAGTGTTTATAAAAAAATATATATATAGCATTCAATAACTTTTATGTTAAATATGTAACATAAAAGTTAAAAGTTAGCTTATTTAAAAAAAAGTTAAAGGTTAGATTATTTACATGCAACAACCAAATAAAACACTGAGACAAAAGACAAATAATTCTTTGCCTTCACCCAAATGATAATAATCACTTCATTCTCTTCAGGCATACCATAAATTTTTTTTTTTTTTTAAATGATAACAAAGATCAAATATAACTAAGAAAATGAGCAACATCAAAGACCTGAAATTATCACATCACAAGACAAAGGTTAGATCATATGAATCCAATGAAGGTTTATGACCCAAATTACATTCAAATTTGTTAAGGAAATTGCCAATACTAAAAATCCTAACGAGACCATTTCAGCTTCACATATTTAGATGTTAAATTATATTGTTCTCCATTGAACTTAACACTAAGCAGGGCACAGATCTAGAGTGCAAATGATGTGAATATGGTTTAAGTAATATTACACCACCTAATATTTTTTAATTAGATGTAAATTTTGATAAATACACTGCTGGATTATATTATTTTCGTATACTTTCCATGCTTACAAAATTTCAAGATGATCAAAAATCAATAGCCATATCATCAATCAATTATTTAATTACAAGTTTTTGTAGTTTAAAATAATGCATAAAAAATGAGTTTATGGATCGAAAATTATATTTAATTGACATGAAGATTGGCATGCATGTTAAGAAAATATAGAATATGTAATCCAACCCAACCCTCTATAAACTCAACCAACTCTCATCGTTAAATTACGTGTTCTATATGTTTTTAACATTCATGACAATTTTCATGTCAATTGGATGTTATTTACCATTTGATCCATAAACTCATTTTTTATGCATTATTTTAAACCACAAAAACTTAAATTTAAACAATTGATTGATAACATGATTATTAATCTTTGATTACCTTGAAATTTTGCAAGCATGGACAATATACGAAGATAATAATCTAAAGGTGGATTTGTCAAAATTCGCATTCAATCAAAAAATATTGAATGGTATAACATCACATAAAGTTTTACCAAGTGTAACTTGAACCCAACTCTATATATATATATATATGTGTGTGTGTGTGTGTGTGTGTGTGTAATTATGATTGTTTTAAAATATACCCGTGCATATGCATAGGTTATGCACTAGTTAATAATAAGTTACAAGGAAATCTTATGTCCATTTGAGTATCCAGTCATTTTCGTTAGCTTATTTATATAGCGTTTATCAAAATATATAGTATTCAATAATTTTTAAGTTAAATACGTAACATAAAAATTAAAAATTAGCTTATTTTCAAAAAAAAAAAAAAAAAAAAAAAAAAAACTGAGACAAAAGGCAAATAATTTTTTGCCTACACCCAAATGATAATAATCACTCCACTCTTTTAATTTTTTTTTTAAATGATAACAAAAATAAAATATAACTAAGAAAATGAACAACGTCAAAGACCTGAAATTATCACATCACAAGACAAAGGTTAGATCATATGAATTCAATGAAGGTTTATGACCCAAATTACATTCAAATTTGTCAAGGAATTTGCCAATACTAAAGATCCTAACGAAACAATCTCAGCCTCGCATATTTAGATGTTAAATTATATTATTCTTCATTGAACTTAACACTTAGCAGGGCATAGATCTAGAGTACAAATAATGTAAGTATGTCATTTCTGAGCTTTATCTTCGTGCAAGGAGGCAAGGAACTGCTTCAGACACCTGCTGTAAACACAGGGATGTTCAAGATGAACTAAGTGACCAGCCTTTTTTATCCCTTGGAATGAGGCATTTTCTCCTAGTTGCCTGTAATCACAACATTTAAAATCATTTTAGTATGCTCAACTTTAAGGCTATAAATTAGTACTTCAATTATATATGGTGGTCACAATAGGGTCCGGTCCATAGCTTATTTAAATTGACCTATTATTTGGGGTAATTAAAAGATTCACCAAAAGGCCTGCTATTTAAAAGGTCCAAGTTGGTTCCTCTTGGCCCATTGGACAGGAGTTATCAGACCCACCCTTTCAAGTTTTGGGCAATTTCTAGCTTCAAAAGCCGATCATTCTCACCCCATAAGAGGTGTATCATCTGCAAAAATATGAAAAAAAAAGAAAAGAAAAAAAGAAGCCACAAGGCTATCATTTTTCTGAGAAAGAAATTGACAGAATCTCAGTACATAAATAAACTCTGCAAGATACAACGGAATGCGGATTACCTGTGGGAAATTGGGAACCGTGAAATCCTTGTTGCTGATGACAAAAGCTTCTAGGAGTTCACCTCTTTCCTTCCTGTTGGTGTACATCACCTATAATTTGCTCTAAGAAACCAGTTAGTACCGGCCACAGGGGTTATTATGAATAATGCTAATGTCAATTAAAATGTGTTATTGAAAGATCAGCTTTCAGCGCATATAATGCATAGATTATTAGAGCATTCTTATCAAGAATGCTAAATATTTTAGCATTTACCATTTCAAAATCCTACTTTATCATTTTTAACATACCACTTTATAATTCACCAAATATCAAAACTTTTATTATTTTACCACTTCATTTAAATATTCTTTTTTTATTCTTTCTTTATGTTTTCTTTATTCTTTCTTTTTATGTTTTCAAATAACTACCATTAAACAATTTTTTTTTTTTTTACAATCTTGCTACAGTGGGCTGCTAGACATAGCAGTCCACTGTAGCTGAATTGTAAAATAAATAATATTTGAGAGTATTGATGGAGTATGCTTTTTAGTATTTATAACATTTTGTATGTTAAATTTTAGCATTTATAGCATTTGCCCTTCTTGATAAGAATGCTCTTATATTGCATTAGAAGTGACTAGATATTTTACATTTTTACTAACTGAATTACATACGACTGTTTAATTTAATTAGATGCAAATTAAGTTTGGGCACCAAGGCACTTTTGAGAGCCATTGTGTGCAATTACTAGACGTGGTAATAGGTCTGGTCTGACAAGTTCGAGTTTTACCCAATCAAACTTAAAATCTTTCATTAAGTTACCATCTAACAAAAGCACAAGCATTAAACAGTGACAAAAACCAAGATTAAGATTAACACCATGTCCTCACTTGCCCAAAACCATCTAAAAAGTAAACGAGATTTTGACTCACAAAATACGTAATTAAAGTGGTTTAAATTAGAAAAATCTGTTAGTTCCACATAGTATCAAATTGAACTTTTATAAATATATAAATATAGAAAGGTGTTACGTTTACAATATTTTCACAACAAATCATAAGTAGTTAGTTGTTATTGGTTCTAATTTGAATTTATCACTGAAATTACTTTTCTACCCTATCATAACAACTTGTTACATTGAATTTGTTGTAAAAAATAAAAATGTTTAGAAAATGTTGTGAGCATAGCAATTCTCTTAAAGAGATGCGCTACATCTACAACATTTTTACAACAAATTATAGGTGGTTAATTGTTATTAGTTTTAATTTGAACCTATCACTAAAATTACTTTTCTACTCCCACTAACAACAACCTGCAACTTGCCAAGCGAACTATTATTTTTCGAACTTTGGAAGTAAATTCCTCTACAAAAATTCTATACTTTAATTTTTTTTTCCTCTCTACCAAAGATTATAGCCTAGCTCGATCTTAGCTTTAATTAAACAGATATTTTACTAAGAGTAAGGGTGCAAGCAAACCTCAAGGAAGTCTTTGTAAAAGCGATCCGGCAACCACAGCTTTTTGTGTGAAGCAAGAGAGATAATCCTCTTCAAAGGCTTAGCAGAAGTAGGCAACAACATCTCCGAAACAGAAGAATACCCAAGGTTTTGCAGCATTGTTTCATTGGTGGAGTCAGTCAGCTCTATGACCGAACCGGACACCACCACGGCCTCAACCAAGTCTGCATGCAGCTCAGCCATTTTGAACGCTACCGTCCCACCATAGCTAAACCCAACCACAGTGCACCTCTCCACCCCGAGCTTCCTTAACCCCGCAACCAAACACTCCGCTTGGAAACTCGGTGACCTGTCGGTTTTGTCGGTGATAGAGCCACCGAAGAAGAGGAGGTCCGGTATATAAACTGAGTATTGTTTGGTTAGAGCAAAGGCCTGGAACAGCCAAGTCATTATGCCGTCAGAGAAGAAGCCTTGGACCAGGACCACCGCGGGCTTGTCACCCTTTTTACTGGGTTTCTTCTTCAGGGTCTCTAGGGGGGCCCAGAAGTTCATGACCGTGCCTGGTTCGATCTCCACTGTGTAGGGTTGCAGACCTGCAATCTTCATTAGCCAACGCACCATGGGCCTCAGTGCAGCCACAAAGTTCACCATGTCAAGTTCTTTTTCTTGCACAGTTTTAAGTGTCTTTGTTTTCTTATCTCTCTGTTCATAACCAGATCAAGAAAAAAGCTTGAGATTTAAAGTGAGAATAAATTGTGATATTAGGAATACGACAAAAAAAAAAAAAAATTGAGAGAAGACAAATTTTAGTATATAAAGGTCTGAGAAATATTTTAAACGTTGTTAAATATCTTTTTCAATCACAAAATACACATTGGCGGCTTGTAAGCCACACACATGCGCTGCTTGTGAGACACATGTGTACATCCTAAATCTCAAGGGAAGGTAAGAGCTGCTCGTGAGACACATGTGTGACTTTTTTTTTTGTCACACATTGTAAGGGTGTGAACCGAAGAAATAATTCAGGTATAATCTTACTCTCACATTTCCTATTTTTGTCTTTATATTTTCTTTAATTTACAACAAACATTCATATATTTGGTGATTCAAAGTCATCAAACTATTCAATGTTACATTAGTTAGTTTGTAAATTTTATATAATAAAATGTGTAATAGAGTTAGCATTAATTTGAGAAAATGTACTACTACAATTTTTTTGACAAAAGCAATCTGCAAGTGGTGAAAAAAATTATTGATTTATATAAAAATGATAAATAATCTTTCACAATCTATCCTATCAAACTTATGCTTGCCTTAAAGTTGTGACTAAAATTAATAGGGTAAAGTTTAGTTATAAAATTAGTTATAGCTTGAGGCTACAATTTTACGCAATATCTTTTTTTTTAGAGGTGAATTTTGACAAATCCATAATTTGATTACATCTTCTGCTTATATTCATACTTGCAAAATTTTTAAAAAAAATTAAAGATTTGAGATATGTCATTAATAAATTATTTAAATTACAAGTTTTTGTAATTTAAAATTATGCATAAAATATGACGTGTATTAAGATGTAAAGAACATGCAATCTAATTATTAGATTTTCAAAATATATAATAATGTTAATGATATTGAGTAAAATTGTAGTTTTATGTTACAATTCATTTTATTGTTAAATTTTGGTGCTAAAATATCTCATTTACCTTCCTTAAAGACAAGAGACAAGAGGCCAAAGAGGGGTTGGTGGGGTTGTTGAAAGTTTGAAGATAGTGGTGTTTACATTAAATAAGACAAATAATATTAATTAAAGAGAGTACTTTGTTTGAATTTTTTTTTCTTCCTTGTACTTTCAAATCAAGAATTAATAGTACCAGATAGGCCCGACAATATCCTCGTCCATAGGAGAAGACAGTGGATGAAGGTAACATCAATCTTCGTCCATCATAGTACCCATCAGATGAAGATAAGGTCATTCTCTCACGATCAATGGAGAAGCATTACATGGCAATAACGAGTCTCAGTACCGTTAGAGAGACAAAAATCTTATCATTAACACCTCACAGGGGTGTTACAGATACCACATTGAAGCCACCATTAAAGACACCTCCAACGGTTAGAAGGGAGAAGCAAGCACACACACACACACACACACACACACACACACACATATATATATATATACCATCACCCCAAGACCTGGGAAGGTATGAAAAACTCTGACTAATACACACTCATACTTTGACATTGAATCTTCTTTTCCTTTCTAGCTATCTGACTTTACCATCGGAGGTTTTGTGGCAGGCACCACATCGGTGACCCACACTTTTTCCACCCTTTCAAGATCTTTGGCGGCTGTAGACGGATTTCCTTCTGGACGATCACTTTAACTGACGATCTCGGCATCATTAGTACCTATATATATATAGGTATAACTGCCAGAGGGAGGGTGGAAAGACCTGATTAGCCCCTATGCTTAAAATAAAATAAAATAAAATAAAAACAAGAAGAGAAAGATGCACTACAAAAAAACTGGACTATTGCGGCGGGCCAAAACCGCCGCTAAAGGACCATTTGGCCTATTGCGGCAGTTCCTCCCGCCAACCTTGCATTGCCGTAGTAGTTCTATTGCGGCGATAAAAAAAAACGCCGCAATAGATATATGAGGTTACCATTTAGGTCAATTGACCTTTTTGCAGCAGGATAGACTCGCTGCTATATGTGACAACCTTTAGCGGCAGGCAGTAAGCACCGCTATAGGGTTTATTAAACAATAGACTTTACGCACCTTTTAGTGGCGGTTATGCTCGCCGCTATATGTGTGAGGCTTTAGCGGCGGGCCAAAAAAGCCGCTATAGGCTTCCAATTATTTCATAATTTTAGTCCTTTAGTGGCGGTTTTTGCCCGCCACTATTGGTTAATTTTTTCCCCCTCCTGGGTTCTAAAACCATATTTCTATTACAAATAACCTGTAACAATTTTAACTCCACTAAGACAATACCACAAATGTAACTAGATAACACCACAAATGTCTCCAAACTAACATTATATTAACATAGAAATATTCTATTACAAATAACTTATAACAATTTTAGCTCCACTAAGACAATACCACAAATGTCTCCAAACTAACATTATATTAACATAGAATATATTATCAAATACATAACTTTGTCTATAACCATCATCATAAAATTAACAAAAGAGAGATGTGGTCCTTTGTACACTTGCAAAATATTTTTCAACACTTGCAAAAAATGTGTTTAGAGTTCAAATGTGGTTCTTTGTACACAAAATGTTCTCAACATAAAATTTGTGAACTGCCTGGTTGATGGGATGCGGCTAATGATTTTTGGAGAGTTGGGGATTGTAGGATCGGAGAAACGTCCTACATACAAAAAAAAAAGAGGCAATAATTAGTACACAACATTGAAACCAATGCAATCAAAATGATTACATAAAATAAAAAATAAAAACCAAGACAAAGAACTATACCTGCACAAACAGTACTACAAAAGTATCAAATACAAGTGCCATGACAATTAAATGTGATAGATCAAGTCCTTCAAATACAAGTGAAAGAACCCCGACATGTGCAAGTGTAGTGCAGTGCAGCCAAGTACTTGATGCCATCAGCAGTTACAGCCCTCTCAGTTACAACAATAAAAGAATAGTAAATGGTTTTCAAGTCAAATGACATTTTCCATTGCTTGCAACTGATGTGCAAGTGCAGTGCAGTGCAATGCTGTGTTTCCTTTTTAAGTTATGAAATTTTTTGAGGTTTTCTATGTATTGTGGATCCCCTGTATTGCTCTGCCCATTGTTCTTTTAAAAGGATTCATTTAGTTAGTTGAATTGTTCTTTATGATGTACATTAGTTAGCCATATAGGCTGATTAAGTCAATCAGGGTGTGTGACCATTTAAAGATAAGAGTAAAAGGTATTGAGGTCAAAACTCAAAACCTGCAAAACATGGGTTTCTGCACAATATTTGTGGACTAGTAGAACCTATAGTTTTATGTCACTTTTAGTCCACCGAATCACAACCCCAACAATTAGCAAAAGCCAAACCATCAATAGAACTGTACTGAAGAGTACACATTATTGTAACTGAGAGGGTTGTAAGTATTTTATTGGAAGCAAGCTAGCATCACACACTAACAAAAAGCCATCCAAAATTTTACTAAAGTATGCATCAAAGTATCAAACTATATATTTGTTTTTAAAAGTATAACTTATCAAATCCATCATTGTGCTATCAATTATGTTTTCAACCATGACAACCAATCTCTACAACTCATCTTCAAACACATCATGCTACAAAATTGGCTCATTATCAAGCTTGTTATTTCCTACCAAATCAAAATTAAAACAAACAGCAACAATTAAAGTATGCATCAAAGTATCAAACTATGTATTTTTTTTTAAAAGTATAACTTATCAAATCCATCATTGTGCTATCAAGCTTGTATTGGGACTGACAGGATGTGCTACTACTACCTTGGGGTTCCTAATATTGATTGTTACATTCATCCAAGAGTTGTACAACGGAGAATAAAAATTATAAAAATAACCAATCAAAGGAATTAAACAAACATTAATGCCAACCTGACTGCATTGTGAAGTTATTTGTTGCATTTGTTGAAGCATGCGAGCCATTCTTTGCTCCATCTCTTCAAATTGGCTAAGTCTTTCCTTCATTTCGTCAAAAGCGGACAATTTCTCCTACATCTCAGCCAAGGAAGCCTTCAATTGTGCAACTTCGTCGTCCCTTGATTGACTTGATCGTATTTGAAGGTCCGTGAGAGCACTTTTGCTACTTCGGCCACTTGGGCTTGGACCAAATCCTACCCCACGAATACGACCTTTGCGCTCCTTACCCATCACTTTGGCAAACACATCGTCTGGTGCCCATGCAATTCTACCACTTGTGTCAGATGATTGCAATTGATTCGAAGGTTCAGCCAACAACTCCTTCATTTTATCCTGATATATGAATTCAATGAGCAATTTTTAAATAGCATTTAATGAGCAATCATTTATGAATAGTACAAATAAGATTTGAAATTATGGCATAGCAGTACCAACAAGATTTGAGCAATATCCGGCAAGAACCAAATGTCTAATAGATTGCTTGTTCAAAAAAAAGCCTCATAGTTTAGGTCCAAACAACCTTTGAAAAGATACGAATATGTTTAATAAATCTTGATCCTTATCATTTATTTAGTGCAGCTTTTTTCTCACATTCAAACACATCCTATAATATTATGCATCTTGAACTTAATCTGTAACAATAGTAAACAATGAAATGCTTTCTAAAGAGGCCTGCTCATCCTATAATAGGTTCAATGTTCATTTTCTGTGGTGGTCAGAAGTCATATTGATCCCAACCCCCAACACCCTTTCACCCTCTAACCAAAATGTAGAGAAGACAACAAGATACAAACAAGAATAAGTATTTTATGATTGGCATAAAGCGAATGCAAAGCAAAATATATACTAGAAGATTAGAATCTAAATAATAATAAGTTCAAAGATACCACCAAAGGAAACAAAGCAACAAAAAAGAACAAAAGAATCACTTAACAAATAAAATTCATATGAATCAAATAATGGAGGCCACTGCCTCCATATTATTGTTTTGTCAACCTCCATATTATTGTTTTGTTAACCTTCATTTCATTAAGCTCCCATATACAAACTCAAAAGCAGGTAGTAATAAAATTTAATGTAATAAAATGGATTACTCAACATTTTTGCTTGCACTACAGGATTAACTGCAGTTCCATCTTTACGAGTATGCAGTGAAACATATAATGCTGCACACTCTACAGGACGTCCATCCTCTTTTGCCTGCAATATGAACAGCATATTTATGTAGTGATTCATATTGGTTCCACATAAATTTAAGATAAGTCAATTCATTTACATATTAGTCACAATACTTATTACCTTCTTTGCAACGTGCACGGCAAAGCTGCATGAACTAGCAGTATGTAAGTCCTCCTGTTTAGAACGACGGTCCCTATTCTTCTCTGACTCTATCTACAAAATTATGAAGTTAGAGAATACAAAAACAAACAAACAAACTTACATTTTTACACACAATCACAAGTGTTCTACTAATTTAACTATTGTGTTATAAAAAAAAAAAAAAAAAACTTATTCATACAGAAAAATCATAGAAAATTAACATTGTTTAGTAAAGGTGCTATTTAGATAATCATTTCAATTGAGAAATAAGTAAACAAAGAATGTACTTTTGAATTTCAGTTGTTCATTATATAGGACCTACAATGACAAGCACTTCCAATTCACCCAGCTCCAAATATTTGGTCTGGTTAAGTTGATTTTCACAATTCACATCAACTAAAACAATAAAATTATAAAACAGTTAATTTAAAAGTTCCTTCCTTTGTTTTTTTCTTTACAGTAATTCCCCTCGGAGCCAAATAAAATAAGTCTGATTAGAAATGCCACCTTTGGACAACCTATAGTTACATCTCATGCAAGGCAAGACTCTTAAACGCTCATGAATCATGATAGAAGGAAAGATTAAGTCACATTTTAACTAGTAAATTATATTTTGATAGTGATTATCAAAAATATATTTTGATAGCATTTGACCAAAAACACCATAACAAGGGGAAAAAAACACTTTACCTATTGCATCAATCTACATCTGTTTTGAAGTAATCACATGAAACATTGACAAAGGAAAAATGAAAAATGAAAATCACATGGTACATTGTAAATAAAATGATAATGAATGATAGATTACAAACAAAACAAGTGCAAAGGGGGAGAATTGGCCCCAATGTGAGTCAAAAAACACAAATTCAAAAACCACATCAGAAAGTACACATACACATTTGAACTACGCAGCTAGCATTAGTTCAATTCAAACCCTCCTCAATGAAATGCAGTAATTAACATTCAAAAGAACACCCTTTAATAACCAGCTAAGCACATTCTATCAAAAATTTAAAACAATTAACCTCTTCATATTGATTTCCACAAAAACCCTCCAAATTCTAAGAGTTTACTAATACCTACCAACCAAAAATGCATAATAGAAGACCTATACAAAACAGAAAATTGTAGTTAAAATTTTTTGTGTTGTTGCTAGTTAACCATCTTTCATTCCGATTATAGTATTATTAAAATGTCACTTTTATATGCAGCTGAAAAGGATGAAACAAAGGGCATGGGCTCAGGTTGGGAACGGTTTAAATTCAACAAAGATGCTCCACTTGATGATGAGGAGATTGAAGGTCAACAATCTATACCCATGACAATGACTTTTGAATTTGTACTATAGAATATAGATAATGTTGGCCATACATGTCTCTTGGTTTATTATTTGCATATCATTGCCATTAAACTTTGATTATACAATATTGCTTTTATCCCATCTATGGAGTCATTAAGCTGCCACCTGTTACTGGTTGCTAGTTTTCTCCTACATTCCTATACTTTTTGTCTGATCCAATATTGAAAGATGTTAGCTTGGGTGTCTCCTTGCAACATAATCTATGGATTTCCAAATGTCAATAGAGATTCCATTTTATATTGTGCATCACATGCAGTTTAGTGTTAGTTCTGCTTGTGTGATTGAGTGTAATTCACATGCAGCTTAATTGTAATTACTGTAAATTTTACTCTTTAGTAATATTGAGACATTGTTAAGGACTTTTCTGGCGTAAAAAATATCATTGAAAATGCACAAAGTTCTAACAAGTATGACTAATTTTTTTCCAAATTTAGTAAGAAATCTAAGCTCAGAGCCTAGTGGCACTGGCAGCTACTGTTTTTGTGATTATATTGAAAAACAAAAAGGAAAAATAAGGGCAAGGTTGGGGGACTATGTTCTCCTTATGTAAATTCATTCATTGCAGGAAAATAGGGCTCACTCTTTAGGAATTTGCTATTTCGGCTATCTTATTGCCATCTTTTGAGAAGCAAGTTAAATGATCATTTCGTTTAGCTCTATTATCCACTTAGAGATAGGGCTAGCTCCACAGGTTTGGAAGTGACACTTTCATTCTATAAATGGACTTTTTTGCAAAACAGAATTATAAGTCTTCTACAAACCATAGGTCTTTGCCCCTTTACCTTCCCTCCCTGTGTCCTGCCTACCCCAAGAAATACCTCCTTTTTTTACCCCTAATAGTTTGTCTGCTACAATGTTCCAATTGATCTAACTTATTATCATCTGATTGGTGCAATATTTTACTCACAAAATTTCTCCCTCTTTGTGCCATATGTTGGATTCAAATTACAAGGTCATAATATGAGCCCAACAAAAGTGCTATCAGGATATTAGCACTTGCAAGGAATAAGCTACAGTTCAATTTGAATTTGAGGATCTTGAATCAAAAAGCACCATCAAGAACAATTTATTCAAATTCAATCCACATTCTTAGTGCAAGAGAAAACTTCAAAGCATCATACAGGAAAACAAAAACTCATAAGATCAATCAAACAACAACAACTCCATACTTACTATTGTGTTAAAAAAAAAAAAAAAAAAAAAAAAAAAAAAAAAAAAAACTTATTCATACAGAAACAAAGCACAGTAACAACATGGCAGTAATGAAAACCACAAAACACAGATTAAGCACATCTTAAAAAAAAAAAATTAAAAAGAACATACCACTACATCCTTAATATACCAATGGTCAACAAGAATTTCCCAATCTTCTGGTATGCATCCCTTGGGTTCGTTGCTCTTCACCCATGCTTTGTTTCTTGGATGCAATATGTAATGAGCCGTTTTCAGCCTACACTTGTGATCCCTCCAAGCCTTCCCAATTTTTTGTAAGATAAATGTTTTCAAACCCGCATATGCAATAGGATTAGTAGGGATGGCGTATTTTCGCTACAATCAAATAGTTGAGTTAGAATTAGAACTGCAACAAGTAGGCTAAAATGTCATAATTACAAATATTGTAAGTTCCTGGTTTACCTCTACAAGACACCAACACTCTTCTTTACGTTCTTCTGGCATGTCCTTCCAACTCAGATATCTAATCGAGCACATGTGGGGTTTCTACGCAATCATCCCCAAGAAACCAGTGAAAGCCCTCGTCCCCTCATTAACCGGCTGATGCATACTATTTAGCGGCAAGTCAATTACTTGGTCGTCGGGAAGATCCCAAACTTCCAAGTACTTGCTTGGCCCGTGAGTGACACGTACAGGTGGTTGCACATCTAAAATTTAAATCATGCATTACTAGTAAAAATTGGCACAGATTTTAACACAAACGCTCATCAAATGTTAAAATTTTAACCATTATCACTTCCTAAACAACAAAAACAAGCAAAATGTTTACTCTCTTTTTTGCAGTTCAATCAGTTCCTCATAATCACTTTATGGATAAGATAAGACCACAAAAAAAGAAAAAAAGTAACCATTTTCTTAATTTATAATGAGTATTTCACACATAATAAGCTAATTCCCCTAACTGTAGACAAATACCTATCTAAACAATCAAGAACCAACAAAGATCAAAATAAAAACTAAAAATAAAAGGCACACAAATATAAAGATAAACAATGAAAACCCAACAAAGATTAAGTAAAAACAAACCAACCTAGAAAGACCCTCATATTTGCTATATACAGAGGATTTCTCATTAAAGATGGCTAATTTATCTAAAAACACACAAATACAAAGATAAATAATGAGAACCCAAAAATAAAAAATAAAAAATAAAAAATTGTAAACAAAGGTCTTTTCTTTCTCTATCTTCTTGTTTACTAGTTAGTAGATGGTGGGGCATAATATTAGAAAATTTAACTTAAGAAATTAGCATCAGTTTAAATAAAGTGGAATCAAATTTTCAGTTTAAATTCAACTTAAGAATTTTTAAATAAAATTCAACTATCTAGGTGGATTAGAGAGAAGGCATGGATACGTGTCTTGCTTATTAAATTTGCAACTATGATTGATACTATTATTGTTTGAATAACATACTTGAGCATGAACCTAACTATAGAACTTGAGAGTTTCAACATGCATACAGGCATAACAAATAAAACTGTCACATTTAAAAAAAATATAAAAATAGACAACAACCATCATGAGACATATAGGGCAGGGGCTGAGACATAGAGGCTGCTCCTTTATTTATTTATTTTTAATAGAATTTTTAAGCAAACTAATAACAAATTTGATATCAAGTTGTAAGCTCATACCTTGCGTAAAAGCTTTGTGCATTTCTTGGTTCATTTCTTCATCCACATGTTCTGTAGAAGCTCTTTCCACTGTTACGCTCTTGGAACGCGTGTGTAGACATTAAAATTTTATGATGTATTCATAACCGTCCGATTGTTCATGATAAATATTTGTGATCAAATTAATCTCCAAATTGATGAGGTAGACGATCAGCAAATGAAATCAAGCCATGTGGCAACATCAAATAAGAAAGCCATATGGCAATGTCAGAAGAAAAGACCTATATGGAAAGTTCTTATTAAATGGGAGACTAAATTAAATCCATAATTAGCTCTCAATAAATGCTGAGAGAAAATTCCAAATTAAATATGATTGAGTTGCCTATAAATAGGGGCTTCTCATATGAGAAGGAGAGAACACTTAGAGAGAAAACACTACTGACACTCTGCCAAAATAGAGAGTCATCTCTAAAGTTCACAAGAATTCCATTGCTCATCAAGGCCTATCCCTACTTCTTCAAATCAAAGTGGGGATTCTCCATTAATCTAGTTCGAGATCAAGCCAATGGCCCTCGTATCAAATCAAGCACGTTCAGCTATTCATTCAACTTGAAGACATTAAAGCACGATTCAAGATTAAGCTTCATAGCCCTTTCGGATCATAACGTTTCTTGGAGATCAAATCAGAGGAATTTATTGTACTCTTTCATTGTAAAGATTCATACAGAGGATTGTACTCACATAAATACTAGTCAAATACAAGTTGATTATTTGTTACACTATTTTGTGACCGTGTAATTTATCCTTTACGAAAATTGTGTGTACAACGTGCACAAATTTGATTTTCGCCTTGCCATTTCAACTGTCAAAGTGTAAAATAAAAACAAGCATATAAGCACAACGACAAGTAAAAAACAAGTTTATATGAATGAAATATAATGTTGGACACATTACATAACATAACAAAAAAGAAACAAAAACAAAAACAAAAACAAAAGTAGAAAAATGTAATATGAATGAAATATAATGCTGCATGTAGCTAATTATTATTAACAACAACAATACTTGAATCCAAAATACATTTCCTCCCTTTTTTGGTAAGCCATCGATGATAAATAGAGTATAAAGCCTTAAATCACACAATCCAGCAGATCAAACAGAAACATAATTGGATATTTGGGCTTCACCAGGGTGGCATTTACACAACTGTCTTATTCTCTTATTTCATTATTTTTTTCCCTTTTCTAGCAGAATCCATGAGACAGTTTCAGACCAAAGGTACATTGTATCTAAATACCAATAACTAGCAAGAACTACATTCTAAAAACTTTCTATTTAATTAGTAAGTATATCAACCACACTAAATTAAAACATAGTTCAGCTTTAAAGAAACCTAGATACAATCTTGCAATTGGCAACAAAAAAAAAAAAAAAAAAAAAATCAAAACACACAGACAAACAGCAATAGAACAGTTATTGTTGAACTCCAAACTCCAAAATTAGCCCAACCACTAGGAATGGCAATCCAAACCCGACTCGCGGGTACCCGGCCCGACCCGATTAAAAATAGGATCGGGTATGGGTTTAAAACAAAACATCCGAAGCGGGTCTAGGTCGGGTCCGGGTTTCATCAAAACCCGACCCGAACCCGTCCCGATTACATAAAAAATGACCTAACTACCCTTATATATATATATATATATATATATATATATATATATAAAACCCTAAGTCTCATTTCATTTTTCATCTCATTCTCCCATTCTCATCTCTGAGCCGCCACCCTCCCTCTCTTAAATCTCCAATCACTCTCATGGCCACAGCCACAGCCACACGGCCACGCCTCACCGCCGCCGCCCTCAACTCCTCAAGCCTTCACTCTCACCAACCCGCACAGCCACACTCACGGCCTCACTGCCTCACCGTCGCCCCCCTCAATCGCTTCCACTCTCCCTCCTTCCTGCGCCTTCAAAATCACAATATGTTCTTCTCTTCTTCTTTTTTTTTTTGCCATTCCTATTTGGGTTCATTAGAGTTTAGGACCTTTGGGATTGTTAGGGTTTGGGTTCCCTTTCTTTTCTTTTCTTTTTTGAGAATCTGGTTTGGGTTTGTGATTTCTGTGTTTGCGTTTGTGTTAGGATTTGTGTTTGTGTTTGTGATTTTGAAAGGGAAAATAAAAATTCTGAAATTTTCGTGTTTGTTTTTGGGTTTTTAGTTGCTACTCTGGTCCGATTGAAGAATAAGATCCTGGGGTTTTTGTTTTTGGGTCTCTGATCTAGATTAATGAACAAGATCTTGGCGTCTCGGGGTTTTTTTTTTTTGGGATTTCTGATCTAGGTTTGTGGCATGGGCTGGGCGGGGCCCGACGGGGCGGGTCTGGGGCACAGAAAAAAAAAACCCGTTTATTAAACAGGGCGGGTTCGTGTTTCTGGGGCAGACCCGCGGGTTGGGTTTGGGCATGAAGAAACCCGACCCGTTGCCATTCCTACCAACCACACCTTAATCCAACAACATTATCTTACATGCCTAAAACCCATCATTAAAATTAATTAAAAAAAAATACAATAAAGCCCGATTTGTGAAAATTAACCAAGAAGGAACTGACTTTTACAGAGCAATCTAGAACCTTAAAAACTCCAAAATTGAGACACAGAGAAAAAAATCAACCCCACAAGATGAGAGTGTAGACAAATTATCTTAAACAGTGCATGCATGCAAAGAAATTTGAACCGAGCTAATTTCCCTCTAATTTTCCTTTCCTTTCTACCGTTTTCTCAGCAACCCAACACAAACCAAGACCAAAAACAACACACATTTGAAAATCACAAACCAACGCATAGATAAAAAAAGAAAAAAAGAAAGAGTGTTCGAGACAACTTATAAAGAAAGCGTTTGGTTTTTGGGAGTGAAATGAGGTGGCAGCGACGAGGTGGATTGGGGTTGCTAGGTGGTGCCGACGAGGTGGATTGGGGTTCCTCGGTGGCGGCCACAGAGCATTTGGTGGTGGTGGTGGGGTTGTTATGAAGGCGGCGGCGTGGTGGGATTTTGGGTCTATGATTTAGAGATCGAGAAGGAGAGTGAGAGAAAGAGAGAGAAAGCTAGAGAGAGAGATAGAGTTTAAAAGATAAATAGTGTTTGAGCTGGGTGTTTGGGTGGGATTTTGGGTCTATGAAGAGTTAGAGAGAGATATAGTGAATAGTGTGTTTTGGGTCTCTAAAGAGTTAGAGAGATAGAGTGAAATGAGATAGAGAGATACAGTGTTTTTATAAAAAATGAAAAGGCGCTAAAAATGAAAAGCCAAAAAAAACAGAGGGAAGATTTGGGGAGAAGCGGGGAGTTAGAAGGTCTATAGCGGCGGTCTAACCCACCGTGCAAAAAGGAGCCCTATTTCAGCGGTCATACAAAACGTTGCTACATCTCGCATATTGCAACGTTTTTCTCTACCGTCGCTATAGCATCTGTGCAAAATGATGTATTTATTGCGGCGGGTTATAGGAGTGCCGCTATATCTACGTTACCTCCGCTAAACATATATATGGCAACGGTTTTATGTCCCGCTGCTGTAGGATGCCGCAAAAGACTATACTTATAGCAGCAGCCCCAAAAAACGCTGCAATAGAGCCTATGTACAGCAGCAGTCCCAAAAAACGCCGCAATAAGCGACATATGGCGGTGTTTTTTTGCACCCGCTGCAAAAAAACGCCACAATAGTCCTTTTTTTTTTTTTTTTTTTTGTAGTGATGGCTCCCTAGAATATTAAAAAAAATGCATATTATATTTATTTAAATGATTAGTGCATTATATTTTTCCCTCTTATTACATTTATACAATGCATAAATGCAATAGGCCTCTAATCATTAATTATCGAAACATGATGCGACCTTGTACGTGTTGTATGTTCTATTGTGGAAATTTTCATTAGCCTTGCAATAACCTACTCATGCGACACTTTTCTTGTGATGGTTTGAGTTGCCACAACAAACCATATGAGCCTTTAGAAGTGATTTTAGTGTTTTTAGCTGCGGTTTTAAACTGCAGCAATAGATCCTATTTTTTGTATTGAACCCAGATCCACAAAAATACTCAATCCATCACCAATTGAGAAAATCCCATCTCGTGCCCAAAAAATCTACTTTCACAAACCCAAAAATATAAAAATAAATCCTTATAAAACCCTAGAAAATCTTTTCTCAACTCATAGAAAACAAATCATAAATAAACCAACAACAAATCACACCAACTTGTCTCTACCTCTTTTACGAGTTTTTTTTTTTTTTTTTTTAATTTATTGAAAACCCCAAAAAAAAAAAAAAAATACAACAAACCCATCTCAGATTCAATTACAAGAAAGAGAGAGTGAAATGAGAAAGCAAGGACGGAGAGGAAAACTGAACCACTGTCGGCAATGGCAATGACGAAGAATTAATTGAGTTGATCTTCACTGAAAATGACCTTAATTAAGGGTTCGTTTGGTTGGAGAGATGGAAAAAGTGGGATGATAGAAGAGTAGGAAAATAGAAAAGATTTTAGTTTCCCTCATTTGTGTTTGGTTGAAGGGGTGAAAAAGTAAAGGGATGGAAATCTCATTTGTTTGGTTGAGAAGCAAAATGAGGGGATAGAAAATGTAGTTTGTGTACAATTACTCTCATACCCTATTGCGTAATATAAGAAATAATTTTCTTACAATTATTAAAAAAAAAAATCTTATTATCGATTGTTAGGGCACATTTTTTTTACACCTAATTTTATTTAAGTACCACCTATTTATTTTCAAACGCTACTAATAAGTTATTGAGTTTTCACAAATATTTTTTACCCTATTATTATATTAAGCCAAAAACCGGCCCTATGAGCCCAATACACACACCCCATTCTATTTAAAACCCAAGAATACTTATGCTTGGCAATATTTAAAAAGCCCATGATTCAAGTCCATGGCAAAACAATTTTATCAATGGAATTCAAATTCATAATCAAAGCCTATGGTTTAAACCCATGACAATTTTATCAATGGAATTCAAATCCCATAAGCAAAGCCCATGGTTTAAACCCATGTCAATTTATTTATCAAATGCCCAATTCATGTTGGCAACATCAAAAGCCCAATTCTTATTGGCAATATCAAAAGCCCAATTCTCATTGGCAGCATCAAAAGCCCAATTTACATTGGTAATATCAAAAGCCCAATTCTCATTGGTAATATAAAAGCCTAATTTTTATTGGTAATGTTTAAAGCCCAATTCTCATTGGTAATATAAAAGCCCAATTCTCATTGGCAATATCAAAATCCCAATTTACATTGACAATATCAAAAGCCCCATTCTCATTGGCAACATTAAAAACCCAATTTTCATTGGCAATATCAAAAATCTAATTTATGTTGGCACTATTAAAAACCCAAGCTAACTACTTGGCGCTATTTTATCAAAAGCCCAAAGTTATTAATACTTGGCAAAATACTATATCATAATTATTTCACTTAAAAGTCCAATAATGAACAATACTTTAAGTTCTTAAACCTATTACTATAATATTACAAGCTCATGGAATTTATGGCAATTATCTATTCTCAACCAATGGCAATCATCTTATAAAAGCCCATGGAAAGTTATGACTATCTTAAACCCATGATGTTTGTTTATTTATACCATATTATAAACCCATGGAATTTATATAAGAACCCATGGTCACTATTTATCTTATACATTCTTAATATCTATTTCCAAAACTCATGATAATTATTCACCTTATTATGATTATCTATAGAAAAACCCATGAGAATATCACATTATTCCACTATAGTGGTTGTTGCCATATTTTATTTGAAACCCATGGATATTGCCTCTATTTAAAACCCATGGTAAATATTATTCTCAAGAAATATTGGAGGTCATTATTTAAAAGCCCCAAAGAAAATATCATTTACAAAATAATCCATGGCAAAAATTATGAGAAACCATTCAAATTGTTATTTAAAGCCCATGTAAATTAATACCCAAAACCTATCATAAATATTTAGTAAAGCTCATGAATACATTTCATTTTTGCTAACAACTAAAGCCCATGTGGAATAAAAATTTATGGCAATATATGGTAGCTTTGTCCATTTTGTAGGGCTCACAAAGAGAAAGCAAAAAGATAGTCTCAAGTGGAGAGAACCACCAAGTCAGAGGCCCACCAAAATACTCAGCCCTCATGGCCAAGCCCAACATGAAATATCAGCCAAAACAGCTCATGTGTGCAAACCGACCTAGTTGGAAAATTCCCTTCAGTTCGCCTTTCGCTGGAAAGCATCTCAAGAAGCAACCAAGCTCCCAAACCAAATTAGAAGCTAACCATCTGTCCCATTAGCCTCTTTACCACTGCCAACTCTAACGTGAACAATACCAGAGGCTGGATTGACACCTAAAAGCTAATTAATGGGCAATAAATACCCTTCTTCCCCAAGTTTTGGTCACAACTCAAGGAAGCCATAACTAAGACCTCCAAGCTCATGAAATCATCAATTAAATAATTTATTTTATTACTAAGAATGTATGTAATTGATTCATGAACCAAGCTCATGAATCCCAAAAGGGGAAAATTAGGGAAAAGTGGTTTGGAGGGCATAATAGGGTGTCCAGCAGAGGCATCAATGGTTGACACCTGGCTTGGAGTGTCAGCCAACCCTCTTGAGCTCTGATCCTAGTGGCAGTAAGCAAGATCTCTAGTCCTCATACTTGCTCTAATCCTATTGGACGAAATTAATCTTCAAATCTCAGCATTTAATGCCTGGATTAGGAGTATCTCAACCTCCAGCTGCATTACCCAAAGAAGCAAAACACCCAAAAAGCAAGTCTCACCATTTTTGGGCCAAATCTCAAAGGAGATATTCTGCGATTTTGCTGCTATCAGGCCTGGTCCTTTCTAAATTTTGCTAATCAATCCCTTAATCTTCACTATAAAAGGAACTACCATCAACTCATCAAGAACAACAATCTTATCATAAAATTTCTCAGTCATCATGCTATTTTCAGCCCATATGTCAGTCCCTTAGTTCAAAAACTAGCCTTTAGTCCATAAATGCTCATATACACCTACCCATAAACATCATATTCCATCTTTTCATAAAATCTCAGCACCTTAAACTAGCCATAAACAGCCCTTCTTTACACCATACCCGAAAATGGCTAAACACCACTTCATCTCTCTTTCATACTTCCATGTATTCACTCATACTTTCCATAAAGTCACTCCTACCACTTACTCTTACACATATATTCATCATTATGGGCATAATATGGCACATAGAGATCTTTTTTAAACATTTGCTGCACTAGATGGACACTCTTTCTCTCCCTTCATTCCGTCCTCTTTTTTTCCTCTTTTACTTGTAAATATGAAGTCTTTAATCTTTGTTTATTGCTGTTATAATGAAGGCCATAATGTCTTGGATACTACAGAAGTTTTCCCTCATGTTGACTTTATAATAATGAAGAAACTATATGATTTTTGATCATGTAAACACAGTTATTAATTTGTCAGACGTCTACCACTGGAGATTTGTCATATTCACTGCTAGACTATTTTCCTCTTATGTACTTGTTATAATGGACCCACTTTTATATTAACCGACTACAGAGGAAATGCATAATTTCTTGTTGTGCAAATACATTTATTTATTTTTTGAACATCTACCGCTGGATGTTTTTCTTATTTACCGCTATACTATTATTTAAGAACTTATTGTGGTGGACCATCTTTTGTGCTAGCTTATCTTTGCAGGATGTATTTTTGGGGCTTTATTATAATCTTTGTTAGATGCAACCCAGACCTTGAGCAAAATGGGCCTTTCACACTTCACTGATAGCCTTTGGGCCATACTCTAAGCCTAAAGTTGAGTCTCGGTCTTGATTTCCCAAATATTATGTGGGCAACGAAAAAAAAAAGCCCCCAACATCAATTAAAATTAAAATAATAACATCTTATAAAAATTATTATTAATATTATTATTTTATTTTATTAACACTGTAGACACTCAATTTTGCGCCCGTAATTTAACCTTTGAAGATGACCAAAATGATCATTCTGAGTACCCAAAAATCATGGTTGCATTTCATGTATCAAATCATTCATCACATATCATAAAAATGATTTTGAGATTCTAACGATCCCAACGATGTGCTCGATTTGCAAATGGAACCATCGGATTGAAAGATATCACAAGATCAAGTTTTCACGGTCTGCATGCATTCATTTGGGTGAAACTAATCACACATAATTAATTGAAATTAATTTTGATTGATCGACAATTAAAATTAATTAAATGAATTTCTATGATTGGTAGTTTATTTTAATTAAAATAAGTTTGGTTGCATAAGAATAAAAGGAATAATCTGATAATGTTAAAATGGGATTGGTAATTAAGTTTTTAGGATAATTATCTTCGAGATAATTATTTTTAAATATTTAATTATCAAGTTAAGATGGATTTTATCAGGAATACAAGTCCAAAATACATCCAAGTACAATTCTCAACTCAACAAAACGTCCAAAAAAGATTCCAAAACATGCAAGAGGATGAAACTGGGTGAAGCAATCAGGAATGCCAATCGGCACTTCAATAGTGCAGATCGGAACTTTTGAAGTGCCAATGGGCAGTTGAAAAGTGCCAATTGGCACTTCAACAGTGTTGATTGACACAAACTGTAAATTGGACCCAAACACGTTTGGTTCAGGTCAAGACCCATCAGATTCGATTTTTTAGGGATAAAACCTGACCCAATTTGTGTTTTCTGATTTCTAAAGCAACCCTAACTTATTTTTTAAGCAGATACACCTCTATAAATAGAGGAGAAAACCCAAAATTCAGCACCCCTCTTCCCTTAACGTAAAAGAAACTCTGGAAGTCTAACTTTAAGATTTTCTTTTCTGTTAAGCGATAATTCTTTAGGACTCAGAGAGATCCATTCTTTCTGACTTCTAAAGCGATTCCCCTTGTAGAATTCATTCGAGTTATTGATGCAGGTATTGCTTTTACTTCTTTATAAACATGCATGTTTAAATGTTTATTCCTCTATTAGCATGTGTATTTAACTATGCTTTCCATGTTAATATGTGAGTATTTAGCTTTGGTATGATTTTCTTTGAATCTTGATTCCATGATTAGAATATAACGATTGTTTGATTCACATGCTTGAACATATAGATTTAGGGTTGTCATGACATAATCTTAGGTCTATGGTTATTTGTTATTAAATGCTTCAGATCTGAAATTCTTTCTTTAAAACTAATTCTTTTTATACACAAAAAATAAAATTTGAAATTCTTTCTTTAAAACTCATACTTTTTCATATACAAAAAATCAAATTTAAAATCCTTTCTTTAAAAATCATATCTAAAATTTTCTCAATAAAAATCATTTTTTTCTACATCTGAAATCTTCTCACTAAAAATTCATCTTTTTACTAAAAATTCATCTTTTTCATATCTAAAGTCAAATTTGAAATTGTCTCCTTGAAAATCTACTCTTTCACATATCTAAATTATATCTAAATTTTTCTTACCAAAATTCATTAGAATCAAATCTCCATTTTGTCAATAAAACTCATTTTTTTTATAATTAACATCAAGTTTGCATACTCAAAACATTGTTTCACATTAAAAATCAAATTTGATTCTTTACATAGAGAAGTATATAGATCTGAGGTCTTTGAATAACATTTAGCCATAGATCTAGAAAAACTAACATAACATGTTGCATTTCATAATTTGTTGCATATCATTGGTCATGGGTACTAAAATGATCATTAGAGTCTAGAAGACCGGATTTTATCCAGGCAAAATGAGTGCCTAACACCTTCTCATTCTATAACCTAGCCCCCGAACCATAGGTTTTAGTTTGTAGAATAGTGCTTTATCTTTGTTTTGGTAGATTATATTTAGGACCAAAACTTTGTATTTTTTCTTACATAGATTGTATTTAGGACCAAAGCCTTGTAATGTTCTTCTACCAAATTGTATGTATAAATTCATTCAATGAAACTTGAAGTTATTCAGATATGTATTTTGTGTCTTGTAGTTTTTCTTATTTTTTGTAATATAAAAAATAAGTGGCGACTCCACATAACCCCAAAAGAGAGGTGTCGATACCTATCTCTATTTGAGAGTTGGTCCCTCACAAATACATCATTAATATTTTTAGAGGTGCCTTCTAAAAAATATAGAGGTGAAAGCCACCAAGAAACCCCACCATTGATTAAAAAGCAAAAAAAAATAAAAAATAAAAGCAACTGTTTGATTAAACACTAAAACATTGAAAAATAAAAATAAGGAAAACATAACTCAAGTTACTCAACACACAAACAAAATGGAGAGACACAATGGAGAGAGGCAAAATTGGTCTTTGACTGGCATCCATGTTTTCTCTTCAGTTTTCTCCTCAATTTTAGGAGAAAACACTCAAGTCCCACCAATTCTCCTTCCACAAACTCACCCAACCAAACACCCAATAAATTTCTTTCCCATCCCCTTCTCTCTCCTTTTTCTTTTTTTTTTTTTTTTTTTTCTATCCTCTCTAAAATCCACCCAACCAAAACGAACCCTAAAGCAATCTTAAATTAAACCAAGTACAATCTTCAGGTCCACCTACATTTCCAACGCCTCACCCTTTGATTTACTTGAGTCCAATACTATCATTAATTAGTTTACCATTTGAGGATGGAGTTTTTGAGATCTAGAAGAGGGGAAGGTGAAGATGAGACTCTTAAGAGATATGGAGTTCATCCGACTAATTGGTGTTACACGAGTTTGAGTTTAGAAGGTTGATCTTGCACTTTCGTAGTATAGATGGTAAGTGCAAAATGCGGTATAGTTTAGGGTGGAAAAATGTAATCTCCCCTAGTAGTGTGTGTGTGTGTGTGTAAAAGGTGAAGCACAATTAGAACCCAAATTCAATTCAAATTAGTTTCTAATTACACTTCAATTTTGTGCAAGTGTCTTTTTAATTGAACTATAATTTGATGTCAAATATATTTAGATTTTCAATGCATTTGAATTTCATGTTCCATTTATAGTGTAATTTTGTGTCAATTATATTTACAAATAAATTCATGCATCTAAAATTAGAAAATATAAAAAGACTCAATTAGAGTCTCTAAACCACATACTACAGGAGTGCTCTCATGTGAATTCTTTTTGGAAGAAGCTAGGTGTGCCCTCTGAATGTCGAAGGTCTTTTGATGAACCTCTTATGGATTGGTTGCAATATAATTCCACCTCTAAAAGCATGTCCAGTCAGCATGGATAACCTTGAAATATTGTGGTTCAAATGGGTACATGGCACTTGTGGTTACATCGGAATTCGTTCATCTTTCACATCAGGGTTATTGATGAAAGCATCTATAAGCAATGCATACTAAAAGCTGCTAAATATTTTACTATTAATGTATTGGTTTGTCAAGCTAACTTGGCAAAACAGTGGATGGCGGTTACTTGGCAAACCCCCCCCCCCCCTAAGAGGATGGGTGAAACTAAACACAAATGGCTCTTCATTGGGTAAGCAGGGGCTAGGGTTGTATACAAATCGGTTCAGGTTGAGTTTGTGCCCAACACGCGACCGACCCGATTAGATTGGATAGGGAATTGCCAAACTCACAACTTACCCGATCGAATCGGGTAGGGAATTGTCAAACCCGCAACTAACCCTTAAAAGGATCGGGTCGGTCGATTTGGGTAAGGATTCTAGTGGCGGTTGGTTTTAGATGAAGCTAAAAATTGCCGAAAAAGATGGAGGAGCGACAAGATCTCACCAAATCTGGTCAAGATCTCGCCAAATCTGGTGAAGATCTTGTTGGATTCAAAGAGATTTCAGCCAAATCTAGCGGAGAACTCGCATGATTTGATGAATATCTATCGAATCTAGTTGTGTTGGTCGTCAAAATCCGTTGAATCAAGCTGGAAAAGTCGCCGAAATTGGGAAAAATCGACAGATTTTCTTTGCTTTTCGATCGGATTGATTCGCTTGGGTTTGGAGGAGGAGACCATTAATCGACCCGCCTGAGTTAGATTTTTGAAGGTCGAGACCCACAGCTGACAACGGAGTAGTCGGGTCGAGTGGAGATGGATCGGGTACGATTGGGATGGGTGGGTCTATGGGTGGCATGGACACCCCTATCCAAGGCAATTTGGTGAAGGACGTCTCTTGAGGCACACAAACGGATATTGGGTAAAAGGTTTTGCCAGGAATTGTGGGACTCTTGATAATGTTTCATAGGGTTGTAAATGAACCAAGTTGATCATCAACAACTCGGGTTCGGCTTGATAAAAAACTTGTTCATATTTGTTTGTTTATAAATAAACCAAGCTTAAGCCTTAGTTTTAGACTCATTTAATAAACAAGCTGAGCCCAAGCAAAAAAATTTGTTCATGAACAAGCTCGTGAGCTATTAGGCTTGATACAAAACAATTCAAGCATAGACTCATTTATAAGTTTATATGTGTTAGCTAAATATACTCATTACATATATCTTAATAATGACATGGCCAACATGGGACCACTACCCATTACCTTCATTTTTTCCTTCGCTCTACACTAACCAAGAACCACTTTAGACTATAGTTACATTTAAAAATAAATTGATTAATTAAGTGGGCCATATATGATCTTTCCCTATCAATCAGCTAAAGTAAAATTATGAAACATGTTAGTATTTTCTCATTCATAATAGTTACAAACAAGTATTTTTCTAGTTCTTCACCATTTAACATGAAGATAAAAATTGAATTTTGAACAATTGTTGAAACTGTAGACAAGGAATGATGAATGAATGAATTTAATAATGTAAAATTTTAATTTGATGAATAATGGCTAATCATAAGTAGGACTAGATGAATGATAAAATGAGTATACTATTTTCTTTTTCTTTTTTCCTAAATATTAGAGATTTAAGTGTTTGATAATGTAATTTTTTTTAGGTCTCAAGCTCAAAGGCTTGACCTGAGCTTGAGTTTGAGCTTGATATTAAGTTTGAGCTTGATATTAAGCTTAAGCTTGGCTTGACGGATTAATTAAGCCAAGCCAAGCTCAGCTCAAGCTTTTTGGCATTTCCACAAGCTCAAGCTCAAACACTATTTTTAGGCTTGTCACAAGTTCAAGCCAACTTTGAGCTTTTGACTTTTCCTAACAAGCCAAGCTTGAACATGCACTACTAGACAAAGCTCGACTTGTTTACAACCCTAAATTGTTTCAGTTGAAATGTGGGCTTTTAGAGATGGGCTACTATTAGCTAAGGAACTAAAAATTACTCCCTCTATCCCAGTTTGTTTGTCCTCTATTTTATTTTAGAATGTCCCAAAATATTGTCCTGTTTTTAAAAGTAAAAGTTATTAATTTACTAATATTCCTATTATACCCATACTTTATTTTCAAAACTATTTGAAAAGAAAACTAACAAATATTTAAAAAATCAATCTAATTGGGGAACCTTTTTAGTTGCCTCATTAAGAATAACTCTTAAAAAAAATAAAAAAAAAAACTAATAAATTTATTTAAGGGTAGTTTTGTAAACTTATACATTTTTATAAGATAGACAAGACAATAAATGATGTTCCCTTAAAAAGTTTGACTTTTTAAACAGGACAAATAAATTGGGACGGAGGGAGTGCAAGTTTAATAGTGGAACTTGACGCTTTAGTTGTTCATTTTATGAACAACTCCATTGTCAAATTTTCATTGGAGCCTTTACTCACTAACTAATTTCTTTAAGACTTTCCAAACTTGCGAATTGAGCACACATACTAAGAAGCCAATTGTTGCAAATGCTCTGTCAAAGATAAGAAATGCTAGAAATGAGGGAGTATCCTGTAGCAAACTTATTTGTTTACGGTTTAAATTAGAGAAATGTTGATTCTCAAAAAAAAAAAATTGAGTAATGTTGTGGATATATAAAAATGCACAACTTTATATCACAACTCGTCACGTAGCGAGTTGTGATTGGTGGATGTGTGATGATAGGCCATACAGGGACACTTCCACCACTCACGTGACGAGTTGTGTATTTTTATGTGCTCCTAACATTCTTCCTTAAATTATGTCTCTATCTTACCCATATATATATATACACTTTCACACGTGAATTGTGGTGCAGAAATTACATTACAATACGCTTTGTCAGTTGTGACTAAGGTATGAATCGCTTCATTCTTGCACCTCTCTTATGCACAAATTTACACAGTTGTTGGTGATAAAACACTGACAACTTTTATACAAATTGTTGAATCAAACGCGTTGAATCAAACGCAGGTGTAACATGTATGTACCTAGCAGTTAAAAGAGAGAAACCATTCATCTAAAATTAAGCACAGGACAAACCGCTAGGCATTAATAGCAATACACATAATATGAATCACTGAATCTGTGATACGACAGTAGGTCCTTGTGTAAAGTGCTAAACCTGCACATATGTATAAGGATTTTGTTAATGTGTGCCTGAAGGACATATAATAATTAATCACTTTTAAAAATATTTTTTTGGAAATTAAAAAGTATTGACAACTTTTTCTATTTTCAAAAAAATGTTTCAAAAAATAGATGGTTTAATGTGGCTCTTAAGACACACGTTAACCGGACCCTATGTATAATGCAGTTTACTAAACTTTTTTGCCATAAGATATATGACAGTTTGACTGGCAGAAATCCCACGTGGGACTCGTGAAGACATCATTAAAATTAATCAACAATTTTACTATTTGATTTTCATACCCAATACTGGTATATAAAATCAATTTTCAAATTCGATACAATTCAATTGTTGACCTTTATACGAAGTTTAGATCAAATTCCATACACAAGCAAACACACACAACACAACATATATAATTGATAAATTATAATCCTCAA
The DNA here is from genome assembly GCA_028535165.1 of Quercus tomentella. NCBI lineage: Eukaryota > Viridiplantae > Streptophyta > Magnoliopsida > Fagales > Fagaceae > Quercus > Quercus tomentella. The sequence goes on from JAPQVY010000001.1 coordinate 7,478,028, forward strand.
AGTTCCCAACCTCTGCAGTGATCCAATTGGACGGTCAGATTTGAAGCAACAACGAAAAAGACAAATTGCTTTCATTGTTCTGGACCGCAGTGTTCAGTTCAGAAAAAAAAAAAAACACAGTGATCTAACATGGGCATTGGACCATCATTCGTAACTCTGTAATCATTGCAACGCCCAGCATTCTCCCCCTCTCTCAGTTATGAAATTGAGGAAATAGAAAAAAAGACCCATCATGTAATTTGCTTCAGATTCAGGTAAGAGAAACTCATTGTTCACATTATATGATAAGGTACTAAAAAGTCCTGTGTTATTATCAAACACCAAAAGGATATCGAACGGTCCATATATATATGATCATCGAAATTATGTCGTCATGTTTAAGAAATAGGAAAGTAACCCAACAGACAGAAAGGTAGCCAGGTAGGTTTGTGTAACTCAAAGATAAAAAGTTAAAGAAATAAACTCAAAGAAAAGCAAACTAAGAACATAGAATTATCCCCTTCTCACTCCATCTATGTAAGACGGAGAAAAGGAAGCAACAACAAAGACAAAAAAGAAAGTAAGAAAATTTGAAAAAAAAAAAAAAAAAAAAGAATTTGACGAGTCCATAAACCATCGCCATCATCAACATCCTCAACATCAGCATCGTGATACGTTAAACTAATAAGAAATTAAAAAACTTTGCACGATCTTGACCGTCAAATTTTTCATCTTGTAAAGTCATGAACGAGGCCCGGCCTGTCTGTGACATTGAGGCGCCAAGAAAGGAATGGAATGCCGGTATCGGAATTTTGTTCATTGTCTTCATTGAACCGAAATTCGTTGCCAATGGCTGGAGAGTAGCACGGCATTTTCTGGGTCTGTGAATGTGCATACCATGAATTGTTGTGGACCATGTGGTTCGGCTCCATTAGTGATCCTGAGGTTGCGCCATTGTTGCTTGTGGTTGAGGCTGCAGCAGTGGCTCTCCTCTCTTCCTTCTTGAATCGAATCCCACAAGCATTGCATAAAGACTGCATTTCACAAATACATACAAACATATTAGTCCAAAACATGTAAAGCAAACTAGATGAGAACAAAAACAGTGTTTTTTTTAAAAAATCATAACAAGGAATTAAATAGAGTAATGTACCTTAGGGCCTCTTGGACCGTTCCTCCAAAGTGGTGTAGAAGTGGTATCACAGTTGGCACAGCGGCGAGCAAGGAGGGGATCATTGGAAGAGTTGTTGTTATAACTGCCATTATTGCCTCCGCGGATAGCTTTGTGAGTTTGAGGAGCTGAAGGTGTTTGTTTTGTCTGCAATATGTCCCAGCAAAAGTTGGACATGGAGGAACCAGAGCGTACTCGTCGCTTTTCATCATCTTCGGTTAAACGAGTTGATGGGGTCCCTAAAGAGAGAGTGCAATCCACAGAAGACGAGGATGGTGCGAAGGAATACATTTCGGATTCATCATAGGGACTGTGGTTTTGCATAGAGAATAGCATGGAGAAGGAATTGCCTTGGCTGTGAAACATGCCACACGTACAAGGTCCCACCATGTTCCCCTGATGATGAGAGCTACTGCACCGATGCATTGTTTCGTTGTTTTCTCTAAATATCACTGCCAATGGGTACTCTACTGCTATTCCTTTCCGTCAAGTTCTAAGCTTTGTAAAGAAAGAAGAAATGGGGTTTCTTTGAACCTAAGCAAAGTGGATAATATAGAATGAGGAGGGAGAGATAAAAGAAGTGAAGAGGAGGTTTGAGTTGTATAGCAAATGAAATTGAAGGTACTGTCTATTATAGTCAAAAGGGCTTGAGCAGATAGAGAGTACAAGCCAAATAGTATACTGAGAGCGAGATGTAATAATATTATGTTTGAAAAAGCTTGGAGGAGAGAGCTGAATAAATGGTACGAACGAGAGAGGCTGAGAAGTGAGGGGAGTGTGTTGTCTGGTAGCTTTATAAGCTAATAAAATGGCGAAATACCAGTCAGCACCTGCAGACAAGTGTTGTCGTTAATTGCAAATAGAGGCTCATACATACGTATTGAGTGAGATAGAGAGAGAGAGAGTTATAAAGAACAAACAGAGAGGGGCCCAAATTGCATGTTGTGGAGAGAGAAAGTGGGGTTTAATTAGATTGGAGAAAAGAGCAAGACTACTGAATCATCTACTCAGTGGGTCAGTCTGTGTATGGTGGTAGGGTATCAACAAGTGTATGTGTTAATTTTTTTTTCTCTGTGTGAGACACTGTTTGTTTGTAACTTGCATAAGTATCACTCCCTCTCAATCTCTCTATCGCAATTCAATTTATACCCGATAAGAGTAGTAGTGTCATCAAAGACCCAAGTGTGTGAGCATAACATGAGAGAGAATGGGATTATTGGGGCACTCGTAACAATGAGAGAGAGAGAGAGAGAGAGAGAGAGAGAGAGGGGGGGGGGGGGCAGAGAGGTTGGTCATTGGGTAGTCAAAAGAGCCCACGTGACTAGCGGGAACAGTCTTCCATGGATCTGCCTTCTCCGATCACGAGGCCTATTTGAGAGTCTCAAACCCAATACATCAAAAACCTCTGTCCGTATCCGTATCTCTGCCACTCTGTTCTGTCACTGCCAGCCTCCCAAGGAAAATGGAATAGTCCCCCCATTCTCTCTTCCCACTCTCCCCTCCACTTCCCAAACGCGTCTCACGCACTCTCCAATCCCAATGTCACTTATACCCTCTGTCTGTCACTCGTGTATTCATTTACTAGGTATATATTATGTGTTTAAGAAACCAATGCAACAAAAAACAATGCTTTGCCCAAAGTTCCAATCACCTAAATTGTTAGCTAGGTGCAAATCTATGCTGTTTGAAATACAGGGATTTGAATTTTAGTGGACCGGGTCCATAAATAATAAAATTTGTAGTCTATACTCTATAGGCTGTGTGATAGTTTATGCCTTGAGATGAGGCATTTAATGTTTTATTAAGAATATATACAGTGTGATTAAGATACAATTAATGTTTTATTAAATAAATTTTTTGGAAAATAATAAAACTAAAAATTATTTTACAAATGGCTGATGTGATGAGTGATTATCGATGTATAATTACTCTTATATATATATATATATATATATATATATATATATATATATATTTTAAATAAAGTCAAATTGTACACATATATCTAAAAATGTTCCCACAATCACAATAAATTTATGTGTGTAAATCAAGAATCATTAATATGTGTATTTTTATTTTTTTGAAAACTATGCATTACAACTTATAACCAAGTATTTATTAATGGGTCATGTTGCCCTTAGAGAAATTGTTATCAAACAATTTTAGAAAATTTTTATGTCACTTTCATAGGAAATATAAAAAGCCGTAAAAAAATTAATTACATTTTTCTTAATATTTTCATAAAAAGTTTTTAAAAATATTTTTTAAACCAATACTCTTAAGACATCCGTTAACTTTTCCATTTATTAATCTTTAACTCACGCCTTTAGAACACTTGTTAACAAGACCTTATTTGAAATTCATCCCTTCAAATTATTGGATTGTCAGTTTGATATATTTATATTTTATAAATATTTAAGTGATGTTCCTGCCTTTAGTCAAATTATTTCACTTTCTGCTCAAGAAACACCTGAAGGATTTCATAAATAAATAGTATGGTTGATTAAATATGAGACATTCAAGTTTACGTCATGTCCCACATGAATAAGTCCTTCATCCAAATACTCCTGTGGGGGTGTCAATTTTTATAAAGAATATAGTACTTGTAAGTTGAATTTTATATAATTAATCCGAATTGTTAAGTGTCTTGTAATTCCCTCAAGTTTGAATAATTTCTTTACACTTGTTGTTAGAATTGAATTAAAAAATATATATATATAGTAGTATAATTTATCTTAGTTATGTGTCCTAAATGGTTAAATGATTCAACTTTGATAATAATTTAAACCAATTCACATGGATTGATTGAAAAGTGAAAAAAAAAAAATTTAATTGATGTTTCTCTACTGATCATCATGCAATTGATATGTGAGTTGGTAATTTTCACGCGCTAAATGGGCGCTTGGCATAGGCAATAATTTGATGTGCGACGCTAGTATATTTTTCAACACAACAATGACCAGAACTCTGTAACATCCCTACACCGTAAGTTGTTATAGGGTGTCCAATCCGTCAAAATCTCAAACAATAACAACAGCCAGTTTTGAAGCTTACGACTACAACTACAACCCAGTAGCAGTAGCCGTACCGTGAGAATCACGTGAAGCAAAAACAAAGCCAATTTCGTCATCATACTAACCTCAAGTCCCGAATCCTAAACCCATCACAACTATGCTATTGCTAGCCTTTTTTTTCTTAGATTTAGTGGGGGTAGTCGTAGTAGTAATAGTAGTAAGAAGATCCAAAGATTTCAGCTATAGAGATAAAAAATAAAAAATAAAAAGCTAAAGAGAGAGAGAGAGAGAGAGAGATAAAGGTATCTAAATGTGATTCACTGCAATCATCAAAGCAGCATCGGTTTCTTCTTGGCGTAGCGTGAGAGAGAGAGATCTCTTGGGTCAAAGATAGAAACTCAAAAAAGAAAAGGTCAAAAAAATATTAGAACTAAATAGAAAAAAACATAAAAAATAGTAAAAGAGTGTCCCCACATTCATCATAGCCAAGCCCGAACAAACTCCTCTGGAATATCGACCCCATTCGATCAAAAGATTCAAAAAACATCAAGAAAGAGAGTGAGAGAGAGAATCAGATCGTCTAGAGATTGGTGAGAGCCACAGTGCGACAAACGGGACGACCACCGCTTTCCAAAAGATGCTCTCTATTCTTGCTTTGTAAACTACGAGATAGAGAGATAGAAGCAAAAAAAAAAAAAAATTAAACTACGATTATTATTAAGCCCAAGACACTAAGCGTTACATTGCCATTTACACATGCATTTACACGCATCCCTACGCGACCCTTATTCCACGTGAGTCTTACTCTTATACTCTCTCAACTGCTTTTCTTTAACTTGTTGCTGTGTTTAACTTGTTGCTGTGTTTCACACGCTTTATGCTAAGTCATGCTCTAATGCCTATAAAAATCCTAGTAATTAATGAAACTCTGGGATTTGCTTAATTAATCAATCTACGGGAAAGATTTTAATTAAGGTTCACCGCCTCACAAGTCACATTTCAATAGGCGCATTCAATTCATTCTTAGATATGGTGGGTTAATAATCATGATGTTATGTGGCTCGTTGGATTTGGTGGGGCCCACTTGGTTTGGGGTTTCCACTTTTCCAAGGAAATATTAAGTGAAAAAGTTAAGCAGATCGTATCTGCTATATCCTGTGGCTAGAGCTAAAACCAACGAAAAAAATAAATACTAGTCACTACGACTCACTGGCTGCAATAATTATTATTATATTATCGCTAATCAAAGTGCCACGTGGGCTTCGTGGAGAGATTTTCCTTGCATGCATGCATGCAAATGTGTTAAACAAGCCCTAGCTAGGAGGAGAAGGAGGATAAAGAATTTTTATTAATGAGCTTTGGAAGACATAAAAATTTAACATTCCTCAAAAGCAACAAGATACAACTGGAATGTCTGTCTATCTCTATCTCTCTTAACTTTCTTTCTCATAATATACTATACTACTATTTTTTTCTTTTTTTAATTTTTAGCTAGAGTTGGACTGGGATTGGTCTAGTGATTTTGTTGTTGACTGGGATTTGCCAGGTAATGCTAAAGTAATATACTTATTTAAGTGTGGTGGGAGAGAAAAGAAAAAGGGAGTAAGAAGAAGAAACTAGTGGACCAACACATAGAAAAGGGGGTGTTGTAGTAGGAGAAACCTCTCTAATAAGCCGCCCTATGAAAGAAAACTTCTTGTCAGAATCATGACCTAAAGGAACACTGTAACCCCTAATTGTCTCCTCTAAGGAGGTCCAAGTACTTTAGTCTTAGAGCCCATTGCAATGTTTTCTTTCTCTTTCATCTTTTTCTTTTTCTGCCAGGAACTTCGGTTGATTATTTTTGAGTTTTAATGCTTTGCGTATAAATTGACTTGGAACATAAAGTTGCGATTGTTTCTTTACCAATTTTCCTTATTTGGTGGGTGTACTGTGTAAGATAGGGGAATACAATGGAATAAGTGGATGTGCATATGGAGTTTAATTATCTTCGATAAGGTTCAAGAATTCATTAACATGTCCTTTATTTTTAATATAGCACGCTTATAAAGAAAATTTGCCAGATGATAACTTGTGACATTGGCTGGGGGTTGCATATGGGTTCTTAATTATAGTACTTGTCGATCAGTTGCTATATGCGTAGGTGCCTTGAACTCCACGGTACATGTTTTGTCCATAAGTTATTGGAATGTGGTGGATCATGAAACATAGTATAGAATTATTCTCTACTAGTATAGAATTATTCTCTATTAGTGTAGTTGGTAACAGTACATCATCAACTACACTAGTAGAGAATAATTCTTTACTATGTTTCATAATGCATCACATTACAATAACTTCATACTCAACAATGCACTTTTTATATATATCCTCTTTAAGAGCAATTGCATCAGTGGGTCTAAAAATTTTTGTCTATTTTACACACATAAAAAACATATTTTTCTATTTTACACGGTTACTTTTACAAAACACCCACATCAATTTATCTATTCTAAACATTTATTCAATAAAATATTCATTCTTTTACATTTTTTTATTATTTCCTTCACACTCCTCTCTAAAACCCTCTCAGTCACTGCCTCTCTCTCTCTCTCTCACAGACCCAACACAACCCAAAATTACCAACAACTAGCCACCATCAACGATCAATCCACACCCACCATCAACCCACCTAGCCACTAGGGGTGTAGCCAGGATTTTTTACATGGGGGGGCCGATTTTCGACGACGATGATTATCATCGTTGTATGGATAGTCTATATATTTAGGTTGATATGGACCTTCTTTGAGATAAGCTCATTGAATTTCATCTTGTTGGTTAATAGGAAATTCACATATTTGTTTACGTGATCCTGGATCACGATCTATCTCTTCAGATTGAATTCTTGAACATTTGGAGGGTTGTTCATCAGGCATTGAAGTATCAACATTTATTTCTACAGCCACATTTGTTTCTACAACCACAGGTGTCCTAAATTTTGAATTGCTAACATCTTTTTTCTTTAAGAATGCATCAATTGTTTTTTGTTTGCTCATAATTCTTTTAGCTTTAAGAATATGACTCAAAAATTAACCTGAAAAGAACTTAAAAAATAAAATCTTAATTAGAAATTTTTACTTAATTATATGGATGTTATTCATACTCAAGAAAAAAAAAAATTCCACTATAATTTAAACAATCAACCCATCATCATTCCTATTATTCAAATTTTCCTGTATTTTAATTTTTTTTAATTAAGAATAACCCCTCAAACAAAAGCAAAAATTAAACACACAAGTACACAACATAAACCAAACAATTTAACAACACCCACTGCCACATGATATCTAACTAATCAAAAATAGTTAATAAATCAAAAAAAAAAAAAAAAATTACCTTTGAAACTTTATCTTCACAAAGTGCAAACTTTATCTTCCCTTCAAGACTCATCACAAACATCCTCCCCATCCCATGCCTTCAACCATATATTTCTCTAAAAATCTATGAAAAATTAAAGAGCATGTGAATATTTAAGTGTAGATAGTTGAGAAAAAAAAAACACTAAAATGAGATGAAGCAAAAACTGAAAACTCACCCTCTAGCTACGCCCCTACTCTAAATGATTTATTTTAAGAAAGCAAGAAGAAAGAAAATAATGGTCAGTTTTTTTTTTTTTTTTTTTTTTTGGGATCGTGGGGACTGAGTTTGAGAGGAGGGCTGAGCTGAGCAGTAAAAAGAGTCTAAAGAGATGAAGGTCTAGTGCTTAAATAAGAGAAGAAAACTCACCAAGCAGTCACCAAGTTCCAAATCCTAAAGTTTGACAATAAAATATGCTGAGTGATTTGTTTTAGAAAGCAAGAAGAAAGAAAAAATTGGTCAGGATTTTTTTTATTTTTTTATTTTTTTATTTTTGGGGATTGGAGGACTGATGCTGAGTTTTAGGGGCTGGTAGGCGGTACCAGTGGGAGGTGAAAGTGTATCCAAAAAAAAAAGAGAGAGAATAGGGATTCCGTGGGTGGGTTTTTGAGATGGAGAAAGTGAAATTTTGTTGTTTTTGTGTATGGATTTTGAGTATTTAAATGTAAGTGGGCCATCATTTTGTTTTATTTGGAGTATAAGAGGCCTAAAACTAAAGTTGGGGGAATAAAGGCCTAAAACTAAAGGCTTTTAGCTGGGAGAATAGAGGCCTAAAACTAAAACTGTGAGGCCTAAAACTAAAGCTGTGAGAATAGAGGCCTAAAACTAAAGGCTTTTAGCTGAGAGAACAGAGGCCTAAAACTAAAGCTGTGAGAATAGTCGAGATATGGGGGGGCCGGATGTCCAACATTGAGGGGGCCCAATCAATTTTCTTACATACTCTAATGGATTTTTTTTCTTTTTTGCAGGGGCCACGGCCCCCCCAAGGGACAACGTGGCTCCGCCCCTGCTAGCCACCATCAATGAGATCAACCACCATCATCAATCCACCCAGCCACCATCAACGAGGTCAGCCACCATCATCAACCCACCCTTCATCGAGTAACCAGTCTCCAAAAACCCAAATCCAAAGAAATGTCAAACTAGCCAAATCCACTATACTAAAAACCCCATTCAACCAAAATACATATGAAATCAAAATCTAATCCAAACCAAGCACATGCAAGCAAAATCAAATCTTAACAGGCAAGCCAAATCAAAATCCCAAAACCCAAAGACCAAACAAAGAAAAATAGAAGAAGTAAACCGCCACAGTGGTGGCAGTGGCAAGCGACAAGCGGCTTGGGTTCAGGTGTGGCTAAGCTTGGTGTGAAGAGAAGAAAGAGAGTGAGATTGAACGAAAGTGAGGGTGAGATCGGAGAGGGCTTTGCGGCAAGGAACAAAGGAAAACCACCACGGTTGTGGCATGGGTGAGCGGCGATCGGTGGTGTGATGTCCGGCCATGGAAGTTAGAGGAAGATTATGAGATGAGAGAAAGAGAGAGCTGAGAGGGTTGGAAGTTGGAAAGTTCTAAGATGAGAAAAAAAAAAGAGTGAGTGTGAGAGTGAGAGGGACCAGAGAGAAGGAGAGAGAAAAAAGTAATAAAATATTAATGCAAAGCTACATTAACCGTGTATATATACACGGTTACTGTAGCAAGATTGGATATTTACAAAGTTATACAACTACTAATGCATGTGTTTTTTATGCTATATTGTGTAAATTTTTGCACTTTTTGTATTTTAGACACACTGATGCAATTGCTCTAATGTAGAACAGACAACACATGCTTTCCTAGAATAGCAGGGGCACAGGAAATCACAATGCAAGATCAAAGGGGGGTGCCAGTAGAGGCCATCAAGGTGACAGTGTTGGAATTGCATGAAATTTGGTAGGTTGAAAAGAAACGGCATTCTGATCTAGTTTCATCACAAATGTCATGAACGTTGCCAAAATTTAGGCGAAAAACTTCATTAAGGCCTCGAAAACAGTGTTTTTGCTATTTATAGTAATATTCATTTTTCCTTAATAACTTTTAGTTTAAAAGTTAGAATAAGGTCCCGTCTGTTTTGGGACAACCCTTAAGGTCAGTAGTTTATGATTCTACATTTAACTCAAGTTTGCCATTTTTGGTAAATTTCGGTATTTTGTCACCTAATCGCGTCATTAGCGCAAATTAGGAGTTTTAGACATTTTTTCTCAATATTTATATGTTTTGTAGCCGTCAAAGGCAAATCAGACTATTATCAATAAACACAGACTTTTGTCAAATTATTTCTCTGGTGAATTCCAGTTTTCTTATCTTGGTGGATTCAAGGTTTACTACCAGGAATTAGCAGTTTAGTTTATGTTCCATCAAGAGAGTATCGTGTGTGCTTTCTTTAGGCTTCCATGACATCATTCTCTAAGTTGATACAAGCGAGTAAGGTTAGTTGAGGTCATTATTTTGTGTGGGTATGGGTGTGTTATTTTTTGGTACTAGATATGAGCACAATCCTGTCTATTTCGGTAATTATCAAACCCATAAACCCTAAAATTTAGTAATTGCTATTTGTTTTTATAAATAGTAACAATTTTATAATAGGAGTGAGTATTTATTTTTTTGAATTCAAAATTAGAGTATCTGATGGGAAGTGACTTCTTACAGAAACTAAAAATAAAATTAATGGGAAGTGGGAAACATATTTTGAAGTTTGAAATTTTAATCAAGAGTTATATTAAGTGAATTTATTTATATACTCTTGATTTTTTTTTTTTTTTTGAATGGAATAGTGTTAAGTAAATATTAGGGTGTTTTAGAGATTTCAAGAAATAGACAACTTAACTTTTCCTATTCTCTATTAATAATTTTTTTTAACGGAATAATGTTAAGTAAACATTAGGGGTGTTTAAGAGATTTCATGAAATAGTAACTAACATTTCCTATTTTCTTAATTGTAATAATAGATAATGAAAATTGCATGTTTGGGTTGTGTGGAGTTTGACTTAGTAAGTTGAGATTTCTTAGAGATATAGTGAATGGGGGGCAAGTGAGGTGGTTAAGGAAGCATAAAATTCATGTCTTATTTTGAAGAGTTTTATTTCATTTATGTTTCACTAAACATAGAAAGTGTTGAATATTACCTTAAATTTTTAATTAGTTTTGGTTTGGCATTGCCATTGGATGTAAGCATGGAGTTAGTCAAACCACATTAAATATTGTTATCTCTTGTGGATGTTTTATTTTGTTGTTCATGTGAATGAACTTCTGCTAGCCTCAAATCATAATAATTGATGTTAGAACTTTTGTTGTTACACAACAATAAATATCAGAGCTCAATGTTGGATTTTGGTGAAGTTAAAGAGAAGATTATGTCTAATGCACATTCAACATTGGTTTAGATGTGTGCACAAGTTTGGCCTTAGATGTGGAATTAATGATCAAGCTGTTCAAGGAAAACTTGCTTTTGATTAAGGTGGAGTTCATTTGATGAAGAATGGAGATTGCTTGAAGGAATTTGAGTTAAGGTGGAGATTTGTTGAATATTGCCTAAAATTCCTAATTAATCTTGGTTTGGATTTCCTTTGTGTAGAAGGAAATGTTTTTCCTTGGTATGGAAGACAATTCTCCTTGATATAAAAGGAAAAGTATTCCTTATTGAAAAAGTAATGGGTATTCTTTGTCAATCAAGGAAGAAAATTGGAGCCTTATAAATAGGCATTTTTGCAAAGCTTTGGTGGGTTTTACCCAAGGCTCCTCCCACATAGAGAGAGGATAAAGCTCCTAGAAGAACATGAGTGGGTTTCTTTAAAAAGTAGCTCGTAGATTATTTGGGGTTGAAAGATTACTTGTAGTTGTGTGTTGGGAGTTTGTTTGTTTTGTGAGTGTGAGGAAATTATTGAGTATATTGGGGTTTTGGGTTTGTGAGTGTTGTTTGTGTGAGTTGTTAGTGCTGATTAATGTCATTGTAATCTACATCGTTGATAGTGGATTGGTTTAGCATTGCCCGTTGATGTAGGCACGGAGTTAGCCGAATCACATTTAAATATTGTTGTCTCTTGTGGATGTTTTATTTTCTTGTTCGTGTGAATATACTTCTGCAAGCCCCAAATCTTAATAATTGATGTTAGAGCTTCTAATGTTGCACAACAAAAAGCACTCTAAAAAATTTATAAATTAAAAAAAAAAAAAAAGATAGTGGGAGAAAGGAGTGTGAAAGATGTATGACAATGGTGACTCTTCAGATTCTTGGCCTTAATTTTATTTATCCCTCTTTGAACCAATTTTCCCTCTTTATAAATAAATAAATACTATATGTATATGCAGCAAAAAAAAAAAAACTACAAGTTTTCCTTTGTGTCATATGTTTTGTGTTCATATATGAATTGTTTGACAACATTTGGTTTTTGGTTTTGTGATATAAAAATATTTGTAGTGAAATACATGTTTGATTTATATAGAGTGAAGTCACTGAAGGCATTGATTCATCGATCTCTTATTAGAAATTTGTTGTGACATTAACACAAACATGAATCGGTCGATAAGTCTTTGCATCTAGCGCTCACATCTCTCTTTCTCACAGTCTCCTTGTCTCTCTTTTTCTTGTAGAGACATTAGCGTACTCTCAGGTTCACGCTAGTCTTGAATCTTAATTGCATTTAGGGATATTGATGAGTACTGCATACCTCGCATTTGCGATAATAAACTGATCAGTGGCGGCTCTAGGAATTTTATCCAAAGGGTTCATTAAGACATATAAGTTAAAACAAAATTTAATTAAAATAAAACTTGACTATATCGAGTTACCAACAAAAAAAACACGCAAATGCATAGAGTTTTACAATTTCTTTCTATGAGTTTTCATATTTTGAATCATTACAAACCCTCTGTATTTCCTAAAAATTAAATTATATAAAGTTATATCATGTTTATACTATACATGCACATATTCGCACACATCACAATTCACACAAAAAAATTATTAAAAAAAATGCTCATAATCAATATTAAACACACTCACACATATAATAAAAAATTATAATAAAATAGACACTCACAACTCACAAATATTCACTCTTTATTCTTAGAGTTGAAGATACCAAGATAGTCAAATAATTAACTGAGATGAGATGAGATTCATGAAAGAGAGATCTATATGATCTGTGCTGCTGTTTGGTTTTAGGATGGGTTAATCTATGTTGTTTTAGTTTTGGACTGGGTTAGCCTATGTTATTGTTTAGTTTTGAGTTGGACTTTAGTGATTAGGGTGTGTAAAATTTAAGTCAGGGTGTTCAAAAATATTTTTTAAAGTAAAGTAAGCTAATAATAAAAATATTTTTTTATATATAATATTTTTATTTTCAAGAAATGAACCCCTGAACAACACTTAACGCCGCCCCTGAAACTGATATGATGACATATCAAAAAGGGGTACCACCCACAACACTCATAGTACTCGTGTAAATTGTATTTTGACTAATTCTACACACCTGGGGAAAAAAAAGAAAAAAAGAAAGCAATTTATAATTTTATGGAGTTCTATTATTCTTTTACCCCCAAAAAGAAATAATAAAAAGTTTCTTGGTTGTAATAATTAAAAAATGGATGGCATTATCTCTATAATCTATATACCACTACTGATTTGTTGTTTTAATGTTTATGAATATGAACTAGTGAGTAAGGAATGTTAATAATTTTGTATGTAAGCCAAACAATAGAAACATATTGACCATCTTATTTTCACGATTACAACTAAATACAATAAAATAAGTAAAAACAAATTGACTGTTATATGCTTGGTTATAAAGTAGAAAGTAAATCACATTATTAAATAATTAGTGGAAAAAAATTATTGTCAAAATTTAATTCTTTATATCCTGTTAAATATTTTGATGATTTTCTGTTAAACACTATTAAGATTTTTTTTTTTTTTTTTTTTTTTTTTTTTTTTTTGTGTGTGTGTAAATAAATGAGTTACTTAAAAAAAGAATGGATGGAGATATTTAAACCAATTACTCCCACTTCATGATTCTTATATTAGGAAAATTTATCATTGACCTTTTTTTCCTTTTCTTTTTTAAGTGTAAGTAAGAGAGGGATTCAGATTTCAGACTTCTAAAATGAAAAGACACTAATGTAAGCGGATGCTACTCATCTAATATCCATAACTACTGATAATTTATAATTGAAAAGACACTAATGTAAGTGGATGCTACTCATCTAATATCCAATTAATCACATGATTTAATTTAATAACTTAAAAAAAAAACACTATTTTTCATGGATCGGTGTATACAACAATGTTGAATTCAATTGTAAACGTGACCTACTGAGAATTTTGACATTGTTCTAATTCTAATTATGTATATACGTTCACTTAACCCCACCTCCCAGATATTTCATTCACGTAAAGAAGTCATATACAATTCTAGAGATTAGGGGTTTGCATGAGTTGGGTTGAGGATTTTTTTTTTTTTCCAATCCAACCACCATGATCAGGTTGAAAAAATTTAATATAACCCAACCCAACTCATTATAGGGTCCAACACAATCCAACCCACATAAATCAAGTTGGATCCATAGGTTGGACAATTTTTTTTTTTTTTTCCAACTGAGCGTTTTTTTTTTTTTTTGAGAAACTCTAACTGAGCGTTAGAACAACAGATTTATAAGATTACCAACACAAATAATAGAATATTTATAATCTTATTTGTGTTGGTTTGATGCATTAATCAAACTTGAACATAATACTAAATCACAAATAACGTCTGTGGAACTACTAAATTTCTTGTTTGAAATAAAGTCAACCATATTTTGTAGGCTTGGTAGTATGATGTGTCAACTTGTGATAAGTCGGGAATTTTCCCTCTCTACAACGGCCAATATATAATTTTATAAACTTGAGCATAGCATCAAACTAACACAAATTATTTTTTTAGTCCATCAAACCATACAATAATTAAATAATAAAAACATATAATATATATTTTAAATATACGTGGTCAAGTTAGATGGATTTATGAATATGCTGATCTATACCCGACCTAACCCATAGTAATTTTTTTTTTTGGGCAACCCAACCCTACCCATCAACTCCTAAAAACTAACCCAACTTGCCAGATTGGGTTAGATTGGTTTGGTTTTAGTGGATCGGTGGGTTGCTACACACCCCTACTTTAGATGTTGTAGGTCACGTTTTCAATTGAATTCAACATTGTTGTATACACCGATCCATGAAAAATAGTGTTTTTTTTTAAGTTATTAAATTAAATCATGTGATTAATTGGTGAATGCAATCAAATTACTAAATTTAATTTAATTGAGAATCTTATGCATAACGATAATACTTTTATAAATTTAAAAAAAAAAAAAAAAAAAAAAAAAAAAACCGTACATTACCCTATCTTCACGGGCTTTTCCAATTTTGTTAACAGGTAGTTAGAAAGCCATTTGGGCCTCATATTATTCGAAGAAGTGCTAACAGTTGGACCTACTTTATTCCAACTTACTAGGTGCATAGTTGGCCCTTTCCCATTTTCCAACCAAAAAAAAAAAAAAGAAAAAAGTCCAAATTTATGTAAACCGCAACATTATTGAGTGTGTATCATGGGCCTGAAAGCCCATAAACCTGAAGTTAAAGTACTAGCGTGGGTTATGACTTTTGGGCTCTTTTGTTTTTTCCGTTAAACTTAAACCCTGAGTAAAACCCTAATTTTCGAGTACACTAAACCGAGCTTCCCTTCACCAAAACCGTTACTACGTCGTCAAAGGCAAAAACACCAAAGTGAACAATAATGGAGTCAGACTCCATGGACTTGAAAGTGAGGGAGCTCTTGAAGGAGGTCACCCTCGACTACTCGCCTGCCTTAACCAAGCACGTTAACAACACCGTTTCGGCCATCAAAGATGCCATCGATAAAATCCCCAATGACTTAAAGGTAATGTTCGCTCTCTACTCTCTTTCCAAAACCTTAGGGCCTTAATTCTCTGTTTGGCAGCCAAGAAAAAAAAATGAAACGGAATAAATTTTCGATAAAAAGGTTTTATTAGTTAATAATTGAGCTTGATGGACAGGTGACAGCGGATGAAGCTCCTGGTTTTGTGAGAGACATTGGTGCGGACAAAGTTGAGTTCAAATTCAAGAAGCCAGCTTCTATTGAAATCGGTGGGAGTTATGCGATACAATGCATAGTGAAGCCTGATATAAATGTTGATCTTTTTATTCGGTTACCAAAGGTACTTGTATAGCTAATGTATAACTAATTTATCATTTATGCTACTTGTTTTCTACTTAAGTTCAGTGCATTATGTTGTAGCAATCTTGCATAGTGCATAGCATATATGGAAATGTTGCTGCTCCGTGTTGCATGCCGATGAGCTATAGCCCAAATGCTACTTCTTTTTCTAATAAGAAATTAAGAATGGATGAAAGGTGAGGTCATAGATTTAAAACTCATTGAGTGCCTGCGTAACTTACCAATGTGGAAGTGTATGATACAAACCCAATTGGTTTGTTGGTTGCTTCAAGGGTACCAAGATATCCTAATTGATAAATGGACTATGAGGCTAAACCTCCAAAGTGAAAACTCACTCAATAATGATATTTTTCAGCTTACTATATAAATAGATAGCTTTACAAAATAAGCTAACATTAAGTTCAAAAGGAACCTAATATTTATCACTACAAGTAGATAAGATTTATTCAAGACTAAGATCATTATCTAATTACCCAACTCCTAATAACAAAATTAAAATTAAATAAAAACTAGGCACGTAACAGTGTATATTGATTTTGTTTTTCAACTTCTTTTACACGTGATCAAATGAACTGGCTTTGTGTTATAATTATAGCATAGATAGTGGCATGTGCGTACTGTTGATGTAAGCCAACAAGCTATCTCATGCTGCAAATGGATGTGCTTTGAGTTATTAGGACACTGCTTTTATTAAGTTAGATGTGTATACAACTGTCTTAAGTTGGTTTTAGCACCAATTGTGTCCAACATGAGAGAATTAGTGCTTTTATCAGTTTATGTCATGATTGGATGGAATATGTGTAATACATAGTTGTAATGGCTAGTCATGAAAGGTCAAAGTAGTATGTAAAGAAAGATGTCCGGTTAATCACATTGACTTTTGGGAAGAAATGGAAGGTTTCATAGAGCATCAAGTAATTAATTATATTTGAGTACATATTACATAGATTATGTTGATACCCAAAAAATCACAACAACAAGCCCAACTCGGGGAACTAGATCATGGGCCTTATGTGAATACAAAGGACCCATTGTTCTATAAAGACACTCTTGTAAAAGAGGCTGAAGAACCATGAAGAATGGGGTAAAAGCCTATTAGCAAATAAAGAGAGAAAATGGCCTTGAATAAGGTGCAAATGACCCAAGAAAATTATCATTGAAAAGGATCCTTGGAAAGTCCAATAAAAAATAGGGCAAGCCCAAAAGAGCCCACCAAGGAACCAACCACCAGGATTGAGTTCATTGGCAAGGGAAGAATGAAGGAGACGCACTGTACTTCAAAATGTATTGAAACTTTGGAATTGAAAATTGACTAATCTATATGAAAGATTTGAGGGGCCTCAGTCAGAGGGAAAAGCAAAAGGCGAAAGATGCTTGGGAGGCTTTCGGAGTTCACCCATCTCCAAAAAAAAAAAAAAAAAAAAAAATTATACTACTTTCAAGAAAAAGAGCCAATAAGAAAAGTCACTATTAGCCTAGGGAACCTTCGAAATGTCCTTTTCTCAGTCTTGAGAATGGACCCTCTCCTCATTGAACTCAAATGGCATCTGATACACCACTTTCTATGAAGAGAAATCAATTAAAATACTTCCAAATGTGGGTTTCCAAGAAAACAGAATAAGAATGGAAAAAGGAAAGAAGACCAAGAACTCCTTCAGAGTCATGGCAAATGACCATGGTTGATCTAGCAAACTAAAAGCTACTCTGTTTCAAGGAACCAAAGCATACCCACCATAAAAAGATCATCAAGGCAGATTTAAGGGAGGAGGAGAGAAACACTAAGCATCTAAGATCTACACAGTATCAAGAAAAATAAGCAAGAAACACCAACCCATGTTGAAGACCTTGGGAAGAAATATTGTGTGAATAGAAATTTTAACTTGTAGAAATACTTGGGGGCTCCACGTTGATCTAAGGTCCCAAATCTCACAAGTCTTATAGAGTCTTAAGGACCTACTTAAGTCTATGAAGTTTGGGATTGTGGTGGGCCTTTTGTGATTTTGGACTGGACTGCCTCCTGCTGTATTGGGCCCAAGTGTTCTAGATAAGAAAGTTAGGACCAGTCCAATTGCAACTCACCTTGGTCCGGCTTGCGTACAAACTATGCCCCATTTGCCGAAACTTTAGTCACATGCCCATGGCAGGCGAAGTTGTTACAGAAGAGTTATGGCAGATAAATGCAATAAAACAATGATAAAGGAAATGCGTTACTGTTAGGCAAAACAAGTAAGGAATCCTTAATTACAACAAGGAAAAAGAATACATTGTAGATGAAATTGCAAAGACAAGATAAGAAATAATATCAATAAGTGATAAAATCAAAGGAGGAAAAGATCAATTTGTCATGTTCAATTGTATTACAGGGTTAAGGCCAAGGAGGGAACCACTTCCTCAACGTGGATAACCTCACAGGATAGTCTTGCCGTAGAAATTATCCACTTTGAGAGAGCGGGCCTGAATGGCTTGTGCCCAAATAAGTTCTTTATCCTTAACAGAGGGTAAGCTTTTAGAAGAAGAGAAGAGATTGGCTTATTGGTGCATACCTGCCATTATACGCTCTCTATTTCTCTTCTTTCTCTTTTCTCTCCGTTTTGTTACCTTGATTCTTTCCCACCCCTTTTCTTTCTTTCTTAGTGCTTACTTGTATAGTGTTATGGTGATGGTGATGTTGTGATTCTCTCCTAGTGGTTGCTATTGTTTTGATGATGTTACTGTGCACGGCAAGGACTCTTTATATACTGTCTGCTGTGATTGATTTTTACCATTTTAGCCTTTAACTACTTTTGTCTAGTTTAGGGTGTTTTTCCCGACCACCCACTGGTTCGTCAGCTACCCAGCCGCCACCACTTACTTGTGCTAGCTGTGCCACTCCCCATTACCAGACAAAAAAAACTGTTTTGTTTGCTTGCTCATCGTGGCATTCTTATCCACCACAGTGTGGGTATTTTCTCTTGCTATTCCTCATGGCATGCACCTAGTGGTTCCAACTCATCCTTCCTTCTTTTGGGTGGTATGTCATCCCAACAGGACATCACTCCCAAAAGAATCTGAGCAGGAACCCTAGAATAGGCTTTCCCTTCTCCCCACCGCCAGACCATACCCTCTCTTATCTTTGACCCATGACCCACCACTCCTGTATTGGTTGGGTACAAGTTAGTAGTGCCTGGGCCTTGCGCGTGCTCCACTTCCCGTGTACGTCAAAAGCTTGTCCATTGCTCATGCGTTTGCCATGGTCTAGAGGCTCATCTGTGCATTCTGCCGCTCATCCCTGACCTTTTATAGCATGAACTGTTTTCTGATTTTCCATTCTTTATTGGTTTGCTCCTTTTAAGGGCTGAGCCTTGCTTGACTGTGGGTTTTCTCCTCTTTATCCACCACAGTGTGGGTATTTTCTCTTACTATTCCTTATGGCATGCACCTAGTGGTTCCAACTCATCCTTCCTTCTTTTAGGTGGTATGTCATTCCAGCAGGACATTACTCCCAAAAGAATCTGAGCAGGAACTCTAGAATAGGCTTTCCCTTCTCCCCACCGCCAGACCATACCCTCTCTTATCTCTGACCCATGACCCACCACTCCTGTATTGGCTGGGTACAGGTTGGTAGTGCCTGGGCCTTACACGTGCTCCACTTCCTGTGTACGTCAAAAGCTTGTCCGTTGCTCATGCGTTTGCCATGGTCTGGAGGCTCATCTGTGCATTCTACCACTCATCCCTGACTTCTTATGGCGTGAACTGTTTTCTGATTTTCCATTCTTTATTGGCTTGCTCCTTTTAAGGGCTAGGCCTTGCTTGACTGTGGGTTTTCCCCTCTTTAGCCCATTCTCTGCTCCTTCCGTAGTCTTGTTGCCATTCTTGCCATACCACTATGCTATTCCTGCCGTGGTGTTATTTGACCCATGCTTGCTAGGCCTCTTTAGGCTTGCCGCTTGTTCTTCTCTCAATGACTCAATATGGTCATTGGATTTATACTCATGCTACTTTGGGCTTTTCTTAACCCATTACATAGCTTGTGAGCTCCTTTATCCAATTTCTTTCTTCTTGAGCATTCTTGACCCATTTGCTTTCCTTAGGCATCCTTGACCTATTTTCTAATTCTACATTCTCATAGGCTTTTACTAACTCTTTTGGGCTTCCCTAACCCAAATATCTTATCCTTCATCTTTGAGGCTCATGGGCTTTCCATCAACCCTTTACTTTCTTACTTCATTACCTCGGGCTTGTTGTGGTCCATTTTTACTTTTTTACATCACATAATGTTCATGGGTTTACTACTTCTCTCTCTCTCTGGGCTCCTTTAGGCCCATTTGCTTTTCTCAAGGCCTATTTATTTACTTTATGGGCCTATAATCCATTATTCCTGTCATTCAGGCTCAATGTTTTTTTGTCAATTTACTAACTCTTCTCTGCCCATATTGTTGAGTTTTTTCCTGCTACTGGGCTTCCAAAATGAGCATCAACAGAGATTTATAGGCTTTGTGGACTTTTTCTCTAGACTATGTAAGAAAAAAAAAAGCATTGTAGAACGGAAAATCTATACTTATAGAACTTGTATTTATGAAAACCACATTGATCTTGGCTTCCAAGTCTCACAAGTCTTGTGGATCCTAAAGGATCTATTGAAGTCTGTGGAACTTGGGATTTAAAGGTCTTGTAGTTCTAGGAACCAGTATTTCAGGTTCCACAGAAAATAATAAAGTTCATCGAAGCATTCACTTTATTTTAAACTTTTCTTAGTTCCTTTATTTGTATATATGTATTGATGTGTCTTGGGTTCCACGAATTTGAACGCCTTGTAGTTCTGGGAACCAATATTTTGGGTTTCACAAATAAATAATAAAATCCATTAAACTATTCATTTTCTATACTACTATTTAAGGAGCTTCCCCCATTTGGATTTCTCATTTTTTATGCCTAAAATACCCTCATCATACCCACTTACAAGTTTTCAACTAACGGGAATAAATATGTAAATTAAAATTCTTACACTTTAAGACCCATAAACTCACGTACGCTTTGCAGTTTCTATCTCTCATTCTTCTCCAGATTGAAGACATTTAGTTTAGCTCTACATCCTCCTTTCTTTTTCTTTAGATTAAAGACATTTATTGTCAGAGGCTCTAACAAATTTTCAAGTTCTATATTTTGCAAGTTCCTCTTTGTTTTCTTTTCTTTTGTTTATGATTGACTTTCTTTGAGTTCTACTTTCTTTTCTTTTTATGTGTATCACGTTAACTCTTTTTTTTTTTTTTTTTTAAATGTAATTTTGAAATGAATGGTTCCTTCATATACTTTACCACTGTACTTCTTAATGAATTGTAATTTCATGTTGTAGGTATTGTGATCCAAAGACAGGGTTGCTTTATGCTACAAAAGAAGCATTCAAAATCATTCGTGAACAATTAAACAGTATGGCTTCCCTTACCTCCTTTAGTAGCCTCTGTTTACATTTTATTTAAAAATTTGGAATTGAAATAAAAATAGTTACCACAATACTCCCTGATTAATGATCAAAATATAAATGATCAATTACTATTTCCTTCTCCTTCCTCACTTCTTTTTTTTTTTTTTTCTTTTTCTTTTTCCTTCTTCATTTTTTTTTTCTTTTTTCTTTTTAAGGAAGTTTTTTTTTTTACCATCATTGTATATGTTTTTGGCGTTAAATTTTTTTAGTTTTTTTATTTTTTTTTTATTTTACCATCATTGTATATGTTTTTGGAGTTAAATTTTTTTATTTATTTAGGTATGTAGCAACCTTGAGTTCTACTTTCTTTTTTTTATATGTATCACATTAACTCCTTTTTTTTTTTTTTTTAAATGTAATTTTGACACGTTAACTCCTTTTTTTTTTAGATCTCCATTAGTTATTTATTTAAATAGTTGATGATGTGGTGATAAGATTTTAAAGAGTCCATGATAGAGTTAAATTCTAAAAAATCTTTATCTTTATTCTAAACAACTTTAATAGGATTTTCAGGAAAAATGATCTCATCAAAATTTAAATCAAACACAAACTCTAACAAACTTATGCTATTATCTTTAATAACACGCACGCTAACTTTGGTTTATTGATTAAATTTTTTTATTTAGGTATGTAGCAACCTTGAGTTCTATTTTTTTTTTTTTTTTTTTTATATGTATCACATTAACTCCTTTTTTTTTTTCTTTTTCTTTTTTTTTTAAATGTAATTTTGAAATGTTAACTCCCTTTTTTTCTTTTTCTTCTTTTTTTTTAATGTAATTTTGAAATGTTAACTCCCTTTTTTTTCTTTTTCTTTTTTTTTTAATGTAATTTTGAAATGTTAACTCCCTTTTTTAAAAAAAATATAATTTTGACACGCTAACTCCCTTTTTTTTTAGATCTCCATTAGTTATTTATTTAAATAGTTGATGATGTGGTGATAAGATTTTAAAGAGTCCATGATAGAGTTAAATTCTAAAAAATCTTTATCTTTATTCTGAACAATTTTAATAGGATTTTTAGGAAAAATGATCTCATCAAAATTTAAATCAAACACAAACTCTAACAAACTTATGCTATTATCTTTAATAACACACACACTAACTTTGGTTTGTTGATTAAAGTTTTTTTTTTTTTTAATTTTTTTTAAAATACTTGGTTTAATCCTAATTCTTTAATCTCTCTCAAGTTCACATACGCACAAATTTTTTGGATTGCATTGAGGAGTCATTGGAATGGAATATTAGATAAGTTCGGGTGAGAGATTTTACAAGAATTATTATATGTATTAAACCTCACATAAAGTGGTTGTTATCTAAGAAATTGTTGTAAAAAAATTTCTTTTGTAATAGAAACTATATTTATCATTTGTATAATTCTATGTCAAATTCAATTTAAATTTTTATCTTTTAAATTTCCCAAAAATTTAGCCTTTTTTTTTCTTTCAAAATCATATATGTTAGTGCCTAAATATAAGGATATGGATGGAGAAGTTATAGTAGTAGTTTTATAGTAGGAGTCTTTTTTTTTTTCCAAAATATGGAAGAGATTTAAAAGAAAAAAAAAATAAAAAGAAGAAGAGGAAAACGTGAATTTGGGTTTAAAAAAAAGGGTGGTCAGGTAGTTTTTAAATGTGGGATAGAAAGTGGGATTTTTTTAAGTAGTTCATGGATAGAACATGGGATTTTTTTTAAACGTGTAGTTTTTCTTTTTTCTTTTTTATAAAATTTTAAATAAGGATAGGGTCACACCAATTCCCCACCTTAATCTTTTAAATTTCCCTAAAATTTAGCCTTTTATTTTCTTTCAAAATCAGATATGTTAGTGCCTAAATATAAGGATATGGATGGAGAAGTTATAGTAGTGGTTTTATAATAGAAGTCTTTTTCTTTTTCTTTTTTTTTCCAAAATATGGAAGAGATTTAAAAGAAAAAAAGAAAAAAGAGAGGAGGAAAACGTGAATTTGAACTTAAACGTGAATTTGGATGCTGTTCCTACTGCTATGAACTTAAACTACATTTAGTGTACTTTTGTTCAATAAAAAATTTAGAAGAACAGCATTGACAAATTAAAATAAAAGTTCATTATTATTCCTATTGGGTTTTTGTTAAACCACCTTTAATAATACTTTATAGTATTTTTTTTTTCTTCTCAACAAACAATCATGAAGTTTTTATACAATTTTTTTTCTAGATACTTCTAATCATTAATTCCCAATTGTATTAGCCTTTTGTTAGGGTTAAAGCACCATTTAATACTTTATTTTAAAAAAATCTCAAAATACAATTGTGGTTTTATACAATTAACGTGTATCTCTTGCCATAAAATTTTCAATTTAAGCTTTTATTTACTTATGTTATGGATTTGTAGTAAATGGTTAAATTTTAGGATTAAAAAAACTACATGTTAGGATTAGACAAAAAATGACAACTGTCATACATAAAATTTGAAAAAAAGAACAACATCAACAATACCAAAAAGGAAAAAACACAAAAAAAAAAAAAAAAGAAGAAGAAAAAAACATGGATGGGTAGTTTCTAAATTTTAAGATCTTTTTAGGAACATTTCCTTTAACAAAAATTTTATTAATTTATTACTCTATAAAAAATGTTACGTACCTTATAAAATACAATATAAGTATTAACTAGCCCCTGAGCATACAGTCACGCGCGTGCTCAAAGGCTCTTCTATTTTTTGAGTAAGGGTTAATTTAGAACTTTTATTATAATTTGAGATTACTATATTTTCCAATCACAAAAAAAATCTAAGGGTATGATGAAAAATTATTTCTCCACACTTGATACTTATCACACTCCTAAGTTTTTTTTGTGATTAGAAAATGTAGTAACTCCAAATTATAATAAATATTCTAAATTAACTTTTACTAAAAAAAAAAAAAAAAAAAGAAAAACCTCTGAGCACGCTCTCTCAGTGGCTTAGTTCTCTCTAACTCTTTTAGTTATTTTTTCCCTCTTGGATTTTTGGACCGGTGTTTGCGCACAGGTTGGTTCTGAGAAACGGATTTATCCTCCGCGGTGTAACCAAACCCAGCTCACCCATAACTCTATTGTGGCCTTGCAGAGCCCAAGCCTTAAAACTAGAGCATGGGCCTGACTAACGACAAAAAATCGGCCTTCAACAGATTATAAGATGGATCCAAACTATCTTAAGTTCTTAACTCAGTGATGAAGCATCTGTGGGGTGGAAAGGGATCATCTGGCTTTCAATATTTACTATTGACCATTAAAGAGTTAAAGCTCGGCGATAGTAAGTTAGAGAACTTATTGGGACTATATTACCAGATAGTAGTTACAGAATCTGCTTTTCCAATACTCTTGGGTATACATGATATACATTGTTAAGCATATGTATCAATATAAGCATATTACTACTTCCTTGTAATGTTTCTTTTCTGGCAGGAGTGCTTTCATGAGAAAGATTATTTGAATTATCAGTACCATGCGAAAAGGTGCCTATACCTTTCCATAATCAAGTACTCGAAATTTTCCTCAGTTAAGGTTGAATGGTATACCCTACAAAACGAGGCCCAAAACCTGTATTACTTGTCTATCCAGGTTTGTTTTTCTGATGTTATAAGTGTAACTTTTAACTGTTATTTTTCCTCTTGCATTTACTTAAACTGAGTTATTGGATTGTTATTTTACTGCCACACTAATCTTGCAAATTTGGACTGAAAAAAAATTGTGGGTTTATTTTGGGTAGCTTTGTATACACACCATGACTCCATGAGTACAAGATTTTTCCCCTCTATTTCTATTTTTTTTTTTTTTCCCTATTAATCCAAATAAGCAAATATTATTTTTATTGCAGCTACGGATCTTGTTGGACTTCTTGGGTTTTTTGTAAGGACAATCCCTAAAGCAAACTCCCTGTTTACCATAAAAAAAAGTTGAACCTGAACAGAACTATATACGTGCTTTGACTCATGGTAATGTGTTTTCTTCAGTTTTAGTATGTTATAGTTTTGGTGTTTTCACCTAAACTGTTAACTAGTTTTGTGTTTTTATTAAAGAGGCTATCCCACAGGCTACACCGAAGTACAATAGTAGTATTTTGGAAGACATGTTTTTAGAAGATAGTTCAGAACTTATTAAGAAGACTTCAATTTTACTGAAGGTATAATTCCAGAATATCAGTCATTTTAACAATTAATGTAGTAGCTTTGTATTGGGACATGGAAATATGAGTGTGTTTTGCTGATGTATGTTTGGGCTCAGCAGAGAAGCTCGATTTATGTTCATGATTGCCTGAATGGATTTCTAATATCTGTCATATTGTCATACCTTGCAAGTCAAAACAAGATTGCCAATTCTATGAGGGCAATGCAGATATTTCGTGTTACATTGAACTTCATTGGTATATTTAGTTTTTCTTTAAGCCCTTATTGTTCAAAAGTTTTTCCTTTTTTGACTCTGATATTTATTCTTCATTGTTGTTGTCATATGTGTGGTGAAATTCATTCACATATTGAACTTGAAGCTATGAAATGAATAGTATATTTTAATTTTAGAATTTATATATGAGATTTAGTAACTTATTGGTATGTAGTTCAATAGACTAAACTGTAATTTGTGTTAAGACAAGTGGTGCTTATTAGTGGTAAATATGATGGTAATACCAGTCTGGTTGTTCAAGCAAGTGATTTTAGGTGTGCAAAATGTTAAACTGTACTTGAAAGAGAAAGCAGCTTGTTTGTTTTGTCAATCAGGGAAAAAGAATGAATTGGGTGCTTGTTGCTGTATTGGATTATTTTGCAACTTGTTTTGATTTTGTGTTATCTTTTGTGATATTCTTTATGAATTGTCTCAAGTTAACTTTTTTTCTCAGTTTCAGTTACCAGCTAGATTTAATTTGATTTAGGCTTCACAGTTTGAACACTTAGACCCCATGAATTTTTTTTACAGGACAGAAAAGGGGGAAAAGAATAAAAGAAATCAAAAGGCCAGTATCCAGAGTTATTGCAGAAGATTAACTAGCCTTTAAAGTGTTTATTAGTGTTGTACTTAGGCCGCTATCTTTTTAATGAAATAAGGAAAACCAATTTCTTTCATCTAAGGAGTTGTACACGGTCAGTATGGGAGAACAATGCAGAATAAATGGTTTGGAAGTACATATTTAAATATTAAGTAGTATAATTTGGAATCATTAGGATTGGATTGACTTTGTGCATCTGTGGAAGGAAGTTCTCATGGTTGGTATTCTTGTTTCTAATATTTGGCTCTTTGGGATGTAACTTGTTTTCATTTAGTGCACGTTCACAACAATAATGTCTACTAATTGATTTGCAGACACTGCAAAAATATGGAACAATGGACTCTACTTCAGATGGGAAGGCCAGAAGGGTATTCCACAGGAGGTCTGCTGTTTACTGATCCTATGTGATATAATTTCTACTTTTCTTATTGTTCTTGTTTTGTGCTCTTGTATTGCAAGTATACATCATCTCTTGTTTCTGTTTTTGTACGTTTTCAAAAATTGATTGTTGAAGATTTTAAAAAACACAGAAACAAAGAGGCAACTAGAAGCAAGGGTGAATTATGAATTATCATATGAGTGCCACTATGAGCCAAATTATATTCTGGTATATTTCTGCATTGAAACATGAGAGAAATAGGCCTTTGATGGAGTCTTTTGACGTGTCTGATCACTTGAAACAATTAAAGATTTTCTTTTTCCTGTGTATTTTTCGTTGTGTTTTTTTCTTCATTATTAGTGTCATGGAAAATGCAATATTGCTCATCTTATTTATTGTTTATATATTTGTAATTATGTACTTTGGTGTTGCAGGAAAGGGTTTCATATAAAGAAGCTTTTCCAGTTGTTATTTGTGATCCATCAGCACCCTTCAATATGTCATTTCGTATATCAAGGATTGGTTTCGTTGAGGTACTATTTGCCAGGACATTGTGGTCCATATGTATTAAATCAAAACTTTGAATATCTTGTTTAAGTTTTATTTTAACCCACATTAAACTTTTTTGATGAAAAATATGTATATATACACACATTTTTTAACATTTCAGCTCCAAGATGAGGCTGCTTTGACACTTAAGTGCATAGAGAAATGCAGAGATGGTGGATTTGAGGAGATTTTTATGACCAAGGTTGACTCTGCTGCTAAATATGACTATTGCATAAGGTAAAACTGTTTAACTAATATCTGTAACTTTTGTCATTTATTGCTTAACAGAAGACTTGTTTAAAGATGGAATGGTGAAGTGATGAATTATACTTTCTTAATGTTCCTGCTTGCAATTAAATAGTTTACTTAAATGTTATTCTCGAAAGTTGAAAGATGTTTGATATTTCCTAATATCAAGTTATCAACCAAGAAAGGTGCATAATTTTGGTTTTGCATATGCTTTACGCTTTCCTACTTTAGAAAAATATAATTACATGGCATTTATTATGTGGTGATTGAACATAGGTTAGGACACAAAACAACAATATTAGAGAATCAGTGTTGTTTCGTGCCAAGGCGATCTACCATGGAAGCTATTTTTTACTTAGACGTCTAATGAAAAATATAGAGAAGCCTCTAAAGATCTACATGTGGTTTTTATTGACCGAGAAAATCAAATCAGGAGTATTGTGCAATTTCAAAATTCCTATTAAGTTAAAAGGGGAAGTTTTATAAGAATGTTATAAGATTAGCTATACTCTTTGGTACTAATTGATGGGCTGTTATAAATGAGTGTAGCTGGAATGAGAATGTTACAATAGATAACTGAAAATACAAGAGAAGATAGGCTTCAAAATGAGGAAATATGCTTAAAAATAGGTATGATTCCTATTAATGAAAAGAAGAGGAGAGTCACTTGAGATTGCTTGGTCATATGCATAGGCGAGCAATTAATGCACCAGTGAGAGACTAGATTCAAGTCAATGGAAAAAAAAAAGGTAGAAGAAGAACTAAAATACCATTAATAGTAGTGAAAAAAGCTAGGATGCACGGACACAAGTACGGGTACGAGTATGGGTATGATACGGCGACACGAGCAATTTTTGAAAAATTATAACATGATACAGCATATTGGACACCGTTACAATACAGGTATGACATGAATGCGGCACCCCAAATGAAGTGTCCATGCATCGTAGGAAAAAAAGGCATGTCAATATAGGGGTTAACAAAGAGTATGACTTTCTTTGAGAATTTAAATTGAGCTTATTAAGCCTGCCCTACAGTCATTGTCTTGATATTGGAGTAAAAAAATACCCCAACAGAAAGCTAGAAGATCAGTTGACCCTCATCCTGAGAAATGATTGCCCAACATTTGAAATTTAAGTGAATGTCAATGTTTTGTTAAGGTGATGGTCAAATAGGGTGCTGCCTTCACATTTATTAGTTTAGTTGGGTTTTTTTCCCCGACAGGGTTATGGAGTCAACTCTAGTGTAGATTTTCAAATTTTCAAATTATGGTTTATTTCTCCTCAAAATTTAGTGAAGTCAAGAAAATGTTTCTTTGATCTTCCACTTGTTTCTTTCTTCAATAAAATTTTTTATTAATGCCTTAAGTTTTTGAAAATTTAGGCAGGTTGGTAGTGAATTTGGATAATGTTGGGGCATTTATATTGAGTAGATTACTTCCCCCCTCCCCCAATAAAAAAAATAGTATAGTATGATTATGACTTCTCAATCTGCACACATTTTCCATGCATGTGATTGTGGACTAGTAGTACTAGAAAGTCTCTGGTTTACATGTCTACAACTTTTATGTTTTACACAATCTATTCTTGTTAATAGTCATTGCATTCATTGGATTTTGTTGTGATTTATTGCTTGGAATTGTTTAAGCTACATTATTACTTTTGCTTATTCGGATTGGACTTAAAGGGGAAAAGTGAGGTTCATGCATCGGGATTTTGCTTGGATGATGAATGTTGGAGACTATATGAGCAGAAGGTACACAGTCTTCTGAATCGGGGGTTGAATAATAGAGCAAAGTTGATTCTTGTTACCTGGAGAAACACATTGTCAGAATGCAGTATAGAGAATGTATGGAATCAAATTTTAACTTCAACTTCCCATTCCATAGTTTGCTTTTGTTTTGGATTGACATATTCTAATCAGCTTATCACTCCAGGGCTTTTCAATATTGGATAGGGAGCCATTGCTTTTTGGAGTTTCAGTGAGCTCTTTGGAGAATGCTTTCAGGGTTGTTGATATTGGCCCAAATGCTGAAAATAAGGAGGTATTTTGGGTTTTCTCTTTTAGATTGGGGGGGGGGATGATTTCATGGCAGTTCTGATGTTTGTTGGTATTACTCATGATTTGCACTAGGCTCTCAAATTCCGAAAGTTTTGGGGGGAGAAGGCTGAGCTTAGGAGATTTAAAGATGGTACAATTGCAGAAAGCACAGGTGAGGTATTCCTTCATGCTTCTTTTGGCCGCTGGTAATCAAGTTTAGTTTATTCTGGAGGTTTTGCATGCCTTTTACCCTTTTGGCTAAGATCAAGTGTCAAGATGATAAACCTGATGGTTTTTTTTTCCCATTTTTCGTAGTATGGGAAAGTGAGCACTGAAATAGACATCTCATTTTGAAAAGAATTGCTGAATATGTACTTTTGTGGCATCTTTCTTTATCAAAGGAGAATATTGTGCATATTGTGGATCAACTTGATTTCTCTCTACCTCATGGTGTTCTGGTAATGAATTGGCCACTGAGTACTTTTAAATTTTGCTAATTCTTTTTATTGTTCTTTTCTCTTGGAATTGTTCAATGCTTTATAATAAGAAAGTGGTAAATTCATTAGATCCTATGTCATTTTCTGGAAGCTTGCTTGAGGCACTTGAAGTTTTATCAAAGCGCCTGCGTCTTATCCAAGACATCCCATTGAAGGTATCTAGTGTGCAGCCCTTGGATCCAGGTACCTTTTCATAGCTGGAAATCTTTGTTCATGTTTTGTTATCTTTGTTTAAAAGATTTGTTTGTTGCTTATAGAAGTTATAATGGTAGTTTAACTCATAAAACACTGTCAAGAATTTGGGTATGGATTGTTCTTATACAAATTTTATTTTGTAATTAAGGAAAAATCTTGATTTGGCTTATTTTTCAAAGTCAATTAACCCTCCTCAACCAAGAATTATTGTCCTGTGCACTTATCACAAATTGCAGCTTTCAGGTTTACTTCTATCTTCCCTCCTGAATCTCATCCACTGGCTAATGACAAGGGTGATGTTCCAAGGCTACAAAAGCTCATGCCATCCTGCATTCAGCCTCTGGAAGTTATGATTCAGGCATGATATCTTGTTTATCCGTCATGCTTTCTTTATTTATTCTTGTTATTTAATTTCTGAAAGTTATAATTTTCTCTGATCCAGTTGGAAGGCTCTGGGAACTGGCCAATGGATGACATAGCAAATGAGAAAACTAAAACTGCTTTCCTTTTTAAAATTGGAGAGAGGTAGGTCATACTGAGATTCTTTATTCACAATAATGGCTATATTCTTTTTGAAAGGTTTATCTAATGATATGCAGTCTCCAGAATTCTTGGGGGATGACATGTACTGCTACTGAGGATGATGTTGATGTTTTCATGTCTGGATATGTATTTCGTCTTAAAATTTGGCACAAGAGGGGCCTGTGTTTGTTGAAAAGGGAAGATAAGAACTCTTAAGTCTGACATATGGCTACATATATATGGGTCTGCTCTCAGACTTTTATGATGTTGACTTGATTAAACCAATTAATGTATAGATTGAAGTGACCAATTTAAGTGGGTCAGCTCTGTAGACAAAGAACTTTTTGTTCGCAGTCAGCATTCTAGCATGATTAATGGATTACAGGGTCGTTATCCGCTATATGGGCCAGTAGTTAGGTGAGCTTTTATTTTTGCATGCTAAATTATCTTTCTGGTTCAACCCCCAACTCTGAATAACTTCCTTTTGTTATTTGTGAAGGATTGCAAAACGATGGGTTGCTTCGCATCTATTTTCATCTTGCTTGGTAGAAGAGGCAGTCGAGCTATTGGTCGCTCATCTCTTTTTAAAACCTTTGCCATTTAATGCTTCTTGCTCTCGTATCACTGGATTTCTAAGGTCAGCTTATCTGTTCCTGCTTATAAGGAATTTTAACTAATTAGTAACTGTGTAAATTACATGATTGATTTTGCATCTTAAATCATAGATATTAACTTAAAACATTATGAAGAAATAGATTTTCAAGGAACCTTTCTTCCAGGACTTTCTAACATGTAACTCTATTGAATTAGAAACAGCTAAAACTAATTCTTCTGAATTCAATTTTGGTTATTATAAACTATGATGGCTCCATATGTGGGCTTATTTAATATATGGGTTGCTCAGACTATTATATCTGCAAACTGCAAACTAGTTAGTCTCCTTGGGCCTGATGGTGTTCTGTCATATGCATGCCAACTTCATTAATAGGTTCCTCCAACTACTATCAGAGTATGACTGGACCTTTTCTGCTTTGGTTGTTGACATAAATGAAGATTTGAGCCCAAAAGACGAGAGAGATAAATGTAAGTTCTGTATTGAGTGAATTATTATTGAAAATTATACGATAATTTTGGTTCATTAATCATGCTTACTTAAATTTGTGATCTTATTTTTCACTAGATGTTCATTATCATTTTTTCAAAATAACTTTATGTTGACTAGAACAGGTTACGAAGAAAACAAACAAAATGTAAGTGCAGCAATGTGTTGGAAAAATAGCATGGAATGAATAAGAAATTGATATTTTCTATGTTCACTAGAAGATGTTATTAAAAGTGGTAAAAATCCTGAGTCCCATATAGGAAAGGAAAGAGATAATATATCAGTTTATATGCTCATGAGTTGGACATTGGGTTAGGCTTTTGGCATATGTGGACTGGGCCTACTTATCCAAATAATAATATTTTATTATTTTAATTTTTTGAGTCAGTTAGTCTATGCATAGCTGTTATTACTGAAACAGAATGCCTGTTCAGTAACGTATAATATTTCATAGTCCCTCATTCATAAAAACTACTTTTTTAAAAAAAAACTCTTATGTTGAGAATATTTTGAGCATTCATTTTGTGTCAAAAAGAGAGAAAAAAACATTGAGTAGTTCGCAAAGCACGACCTTGTGTGTTTCGTTTTCATGCTGTAGATCATTTTATCCTGGAAGGCAGACGTCTGTGAGTCTCAAAGCACCACAGTGATTGTGTGAGGGGCGAAATCTGCTTTAAGGAAATTGTGTCAAACACAAGACTTGATCCGAATCATTCATCCATCACGCATTTGGTATATGAGTTTTTAATTATTTGCATATTTCTTCTTAAATATATTCAGTATTTGTTTATTGCTTTTGTCTATCACATCTATTTGTGTTATTACTTGTTCTTAGATTTGTGTATTGTTTCTTTTGCTTTTGAAAGAAATAATTCACAGATCTAAGAACAAACAATAACACAAATAGATGTGATAGACAAAAGCAATAAACAAATTACTTAATATATTTAAGAAGAAATCTGCAAATAATTAGAAATTCACAGACCAAATGCGTGAAGAATGAATGATTCAGATCAAGTCTTGTGTTTGATACAATCTCCTTAAAGTAGATTTCGCCCCTCACACAATCACTGTGGTGCTTTGAGACTCACAGACGTCTGTCTCCCAGGATAAAATGATCTACAGCACAAAAATGAAGCACACAAAGTCGTGCTCTGCGAACTACTCAATGTCTCTCTCTCTCTTTGACACAAAATCTCTTTGACACAAAATGAATGCTCAAAATATTCTCACCATTTAGTTTTTTCAGAAAAAGTAGTTTTTATGAATGAGGGACTATAAATTATTATACGTTACTGAACAGACACTCTGTTTCAATAATAACTGCTGTGCACAGACAAACTGACTCAAAAAATTAAAACAATAAAATATTATTATTTGGACAAATAGGCCCAGTCCACATATGCCAAAAGCCCAACTTATGAGTATATAAACTCATATATTATCTCTTTCCTTTCCTATATGGGACTTAGGATTTTTACTACTTTTAATAACATTTTCAAGTGAACATAGAAAACATCAATTTCTTATTCACTCTATGCTACTTTTCCAACAATATATTTCAACACAATGTTCCTGGCCACAGCTTATGACAAGGCATCTGAGGCTTGGACCAGATTCTTTCCAAACATATTGGTTGGTAGTTCCTTTAAATTGAATTTGCTTGTGCTTATTTGACAATATTGTTACCTTTCCAAGGGATATTCCTTTTCCTTTAAAACATTTCTTGTGAGTTGTATTGTGAGAGTATCTTGGTAGATTTCCTGCAAACATGGACTTGGCCAAGAGGAAATTCTTTGGTATCATCTAGATTTTGCTCAATGGAAACACTCTCAACATCTATTTGCCTGCATCCAGTTCTTGTTTTTATATGTGCAAATAGTGTTAGATTTGGTATGGATTGTGTCCTATTCTTTATTGACACATGGAAACTGTTTGACTCAAAAGAAACTTAAAAGGTTGGTGGCTTATGCTAGAAGCAATGCAAACTTGTTGAACAAACTCATCTTGCAGGACCAGATTGATTCTTATAAATGGGAGGTGAGTCTGAAACATTTGTCAGGTTTTAGAGGGTTATGGTTTTTTAATTTCTATGTACATGAGTTGTTACACCATCATTTTTTTTTTTCTTGCAGTGCCTTCTCTGAACTCCTTTGAACAACTATGATGCTGTCATTCTTCTCCACAGGGACAAATTACCATACCCCTGACGTCTTCTCTTTCCTTCTGAACTAAACCAAGGTAAACTTCTGCAGCCTTTTTTACTAGCATTGCTGAACTTTTAGTAAAGTAAGTTCCATAACATGCACATCCTGGGCAGGGAAGCACGTGGCTCGGGGGAATGCTAGCAAGGTTTACCAACCCTTCATGTCACCTGGAGACTTTAAGGGTAGCTTAGAGGAACTGAAAAATAAGCTATTGGTGAACTTTGATCCACTGAAGTGCTTTGTTGGAGATTTAGGGGCAAGCATTTTCACTGGTTCGATGTTAATCTTGAAATCATTGCTCTCCTTATTATTTACAAATTCTTTTTGACACATGCAGAAAGAGTTTTCCAACACGTTCAAGGTGTGGTATGATTCTCTGGAAGGAGATGCTATTGGCATAACGCGGGACAGATTTTCTTCCAGGGTATAGTTGAATATCTTTCCTGAAGTTCTAATGAGAAACATGATGTGATGCAATGTTTATAGTGTACTGATCTTATCAACTTGAATCCGCTGCCCTGAATTTATATATTATTCCAGAAACGGGTTCGAGAGGAAGTGGTAGAGGAAGGAGAAGATCCAGTTGATGTATTAAAATCTGTTGGTCAATTCAGTAAAGGATTTGTGAGGAGTGTTTATTCCCTGAAGTCTCCAAGGCTTATGAATTAACCCTATACTCAAATGTGTAATAGTAAAGAAATCACAAATAGCATGTTGTAAGTTTTTTGTTTTTATTTTTTAATATATAAATATTTATTTATTTATAGGGGAATAGTATTCCCCATTTTCCAATTGACAAAATAGTTTTGAGGAGCATTGTGTTGTGACTTTTGTTTCTTGTTTATAGTTTTTGGTTGGTTAAAGAACTAAGAAATAAAGGAAGGGAAAAAAGAAAAGGGGGGGGGGGGGGGGGGGGGTGTTAGAGGTGTACAAGGTTACCTGTATGTTTGCTTTATAAAAGAAATAATTTGATTTGTAGTATTGATATCCTCTTAGCAATAATGCATGGAGATATCTTGCAGGATGCATTACTATGGGGCTGTGATCAAATACCTGCACTAGGATATGATCAAAACTCTGTAGTTATGCTACAAAAAGAAGAGAGTTCATAACATTTTCTTAACACTTTCATAATAAATTTTAAGTGATAAGTTGTTACTAGTTCTAATTTGCACTCATTACTGAAATTTTTTTTATTTGCCAACAAATAACAACTAATAACAACTTGTCACTTAAGATTTGTTGCGAAAATATTGTAAACATGGTATTTCTCAAAAAAAGAAAAGTTAAATTATAAACTACACTCTTTATATATATATATATATATAATCAATTCATTCCTTTATATATTTTCCATTTTATTCCTTTAACTTTCATTGGTTTTCAATATCAGCCCTCTGTCGAGTTTATTCGCTTCTATGCCATCTAAATTGTTAAGTCTATTAAAATGATGTCATTTTGAAAAGTGAAAGATGCTAAAATCAAAAAACCTAAAGAATTGAATTGAAAATAGGTCAAATTCATTATATGAATTAGCGGGGTAAAAAATGGTTCAGAAATAAAGTCTAGATTGTTAACTTGAGTAAATCGTACTCATGTGGTTTAGTTAATGTCCATGTGGACCAATTCTCCACATCAGGAGCTAAGAGAGGTAGTTATCATTTTGTAAGAGTTGGTTTGTTGTGTGGTGAGCAAGATGCATACCCAATTATACTTTTATAATTTGGGTGCTGTCTCTTTTAGCATAAAGTATTATTTGAATATACACCACTGTAAGTTTCTTTAAAAAAACCTTCTGCCATCTCTCCGTGTGTGTGTTAAAAATACTTAGTATTCTCAAAAAAAAAAAAAATTATTTGGATAATGTTTTCTCTGCTTAGAGTTATTTTAAAAGTTGTGGGTACACCCTTATGTTATGTGAGAAGATGAATACATAGTGAATGTTCTCGTAGTGAAGAGAAGACAATGGGTTGACATTTGTGTGTGTGTTTTTACCCTTGCCAATAATGGTGATGGGTGGCCAAACTTGGTGGTTGGTAACGTTAGATTGTGTTTTTAATGGATGACTTGATTTGGTAGTTTTGATGGGTTGATTAGAGATGTTCGTAATAAATCAATTTGGAGGTGGTTATTTTTTAGAAGTGGAAGGTGTTTTAGAGGTGTTTCGACCATGTTGGTTAATTAGGGTTATTGGTTAATGTGGTTCTTGATCAACAATGAGGATTTTCAAGAAGTGACGATATTCAATAAATAAATAAAATTATGAGCTATAAAATTAGGGAATATTGTGAAAAAAATTGTCGAGAATATGATATGTGGTAATTTCTTAAGATTTTGGTGTTTTAAAGATGATTTAAATTAAATGGAGAATTCCATGATGGTAGAGATATGGGATAAGAATAATGAGAACTTTAGGAAATTGTTACTTGTTATATTGTTATTTTTTTTCAAAATCATATTATAAGCTAATAGTTAATAAGCTATCATTGGTGACAGAGTTATTAAAATTTAAGGAGTCAAGAGCATTATAACTTAATTGGCATCTTTCAATGTTTCCAATGAAGATATCTAGATTCAAATCCTCATTTTCCAAATTATTGTACTATCCAAAAAAAAAAAAAGAAGAAGAAAGAAAGTGTCCCTCAACCATTGGCTAAATTACTAATTTGGTTTTCCAATTATTGGGCAATGATTAGTTTTATCTCTCAACTATTAATTGTATCATCGTAGTTCAAAATCAAGTCACTTACACAATTATAACATTACTAATTGAAATTAACTTCATTTTCAACATCTTATACAATTATAACATTACTAGTTGAAATTAACTTGATTTTCAATAGCTTATGAATTTCATAAAACCTTTTAATGTGTATTTAGCAGTGTCACATTTGTCAATTTTGTTAAAATTTAAATGAAGTAAAGACCTAAAAATGAAATTGATTTAATTTTAAATTTTTTTTAGAAGAATTTAATTTCAAAAGTTGAATGTCCAAAACACAAATATATATATATATATATATATATATATATATATATATATATATATATATATATTTATAGAAAGAACACAAATAATTATTTTTTTTATGAGAAGAAACACAAATAACATTTAACAAACAACACATTAAACTTTATCCCATAGTTTTGGTCCAAAAATTTATTTCCAAAGTGCGTAGTCTGAGTTTGGGCCAAAATGATCACTAGTTTTTTTGTTCCTTAATCTTTATATTTAATTAGAGTAATGTCATAGACACAAATTATTTTTATAACATTTTTACAAATTGTTGATGTGGCCAGCTTCTTATTAGTTTTCATCTAGACCCACAATTATCACCACTTTTTTATTTACCAATAACCCATAGTTTTAAAAACCGAAACGATGAAAGAACCAAAAAATAGACTGGTTACTGGTTTTCTAGTCAGACCGAGGTCTGACCGATGGTCGAACCGATGACATCATAAATAATTTAATTAATAATTATAAAAATAAATAAATAAATAATTTTATAACTGGTCATTTTAAATAAAAAATTAAATAATAGTAAAACATTAAACTTTAGCTTACCACAATTCAACCAAAACAAAAACAAAAAAAAACATATACAAGCACCCACAACCCACAAGCCCACTATAAAATATTTTAATTATTTTTTAACTTTTCAAATAACAAAAAGTAAGTGCACCAATAGGTAGCAATATCATTGCCCACTTGATATTTTTTTCCCTCCACACATTCTACGAAGTGCACCAATAGGTAGCAATATCATTACTTACTTGATACTACCTCTGTCCCAGTTTGTTTGTTCTCTATTCCATTTTGAGATGTCCCAAAATATTGTTCTATTTCTAAAAATATAAGTTATTAGTTTACTAATGTTCCTATTATACCCTTACTTTATTTTCAAAACTATTTGAAAAAAAAAAACTAATAAATATTTAAAAAATCAATCTAATTGGGACACCTTTTTAGTTGCCTCATTAAGAATAACTATTTTTTAAAAAAAGTTGATAAATTTATTTAAGGGTAGTTTTGTAAACTTATACATTTTTATAAGGCAGATAAGACAATAAATGATGTTTCCTTAAAAAGTTTGACTTTTCAAATAGGACAAACAAATTGGGATGGAGGGAGTATTTTTTATTTTTTTTTCCCTCCACACATTCTACACGTTAATATCCCAACTACCACACATTTTGAAATCCATACATCCACACGACTGGTTCAACAATACTTCTGTATAGGGGGCATTTGGTAGTGTTATTTTAGTAATGTTGTTTGTATTTTTTTGAAATACGTGTGGGTGAAAAAAGTGTATAGAAATACGTGTAATATTATTTAAATACTGAAAACCATTGTTTAAAATACCTTACCAAACACCCCTTCACATCTCACTTTTTGCTTTTCATATATCTCTCTCTCTCTCTCTCTCTCTCTCTCTCTCTCTCTCTCTCTCTCTCTCTCTCTCTCTCTCTCTCTCTCTCTCTCTCTCTCTCGTGAATATGTGCATGTGCAAGAGGCAAGAGCAGCAAAAAAAAACCTCAACTGAAGCAGACAGATCATTGCAAATATGCTTATCTTTGGGCTTCTTTGGTTCTTCCTCAACATAAATATAGTAAATCTGATTTTTTTTTTTTTTTTTCTTTTGAGCAAAAGGTAAGTAAAGTAAATCTAATGTTTTTGGGTCACTGTGAGTGTCTCAAGCTTCACCACTTCATATTTGAGAGAGCATTTTCAAAATCAAAATCTCTCTTCTTAAATCTGAAACAAGATCTCTCTTTTTAAATTTTTTTTTTTTGGGTTAAAACACACAATAGCTAAAGTATTTATGAAGAAATACTAAAATCGATTTAACCGCACCGGTTTTCGGTTATGTCGGTTGAACCGGCAGTTTGTACTGTTTGTCTGGTTTTTCTTTCATTTTCGGTTTTAACTAATAACCAGATCAGATTAAGATCCAGTTTCCAATTGAACCAGTTGAATTGACTGGTCTGGTCCGGTTTTTAAAACCACGCAAAAACCACTCACCATATTAGCAGTTTATAAAAAATTTTATAAAAAATTTTTGTATCTCTAGTATTACTTATTTAACTAACATTTTGATCCCTAACTTTTATTCTATAATTTAAAATGATTCCTAACATTTCATAATGTTTTTATTTTTATTTTTTATGTGTCAAAGGCTCAAAATAAAGTGATGTTACTAAAGGTGACATTAAAATATAGAATAAAAGTTAGGACCAAAATGTAAAATACAAAATATAATTTTTATGCCAATTGGATGACACATGTCAAGTGAGGTGCCATGTGATCTTAATTTATAAAACAAAACAAAAAAAAAACAAAACAAAACAAAACTCTGAAACACTAAGATCGTCGATCGAAACCTGGGATGGTTCCCAAAGAAGAAGCACTACTCTTCTGATCTGAATCTGAAACCCTCTCATTCAGCTATCGGCAAAAAACGAAAAATAATCTTAAATCTCTGTCGATCTCAGGTTCAGGTACATCCACATTACTCTCATTTTGGTATTTAATCAAACCCCATATTATTAGTATTATTGCTGGTGCTGAAGTTAGTTTTAAATCGCTTATTTTGAACTTTTAAATTGGCTCATTGCAATCTCAGAAATCTCTGTGCGCAATTTCTAAACTTAGATCGGAATAGTGGATGAACAACCCCACATTCACAGTGTTCAAAACGAGCATAAAGTTGAAACTGAAAATCCTGTCAATCACTACCACATTCACGTGCCTAGTTTTTCCAAGTACCGATTAGTTTTACGAAGTTTGTTCCAACATCGTGTGTGATTTAAGGTTGTACAAATCTTTGGTAGCTGAGAAAATTTTATTAGTGGTTGAGAAATTGCTTTGTTTTATTGTCTGTTTTACTTTAGCTGAGAAAATTTGTTCCCACCAACTGCTCGATGATTTGCTTCTTTGAACTCACATGAATTTCTGTAAACTTGGTACACATTGTTAATTCCCTATATCAAAGCTGTAATCATGACATTTAGCTTTTAGAGGAGAAGTGTTGCCTTCTCATTTACCTTTGTGGTTCTTCTTTGTTGGGAACAAATTCTTTTATGCTTGATGAACCAGTTGATTCTTGTTCTCAAGTCTTAACCTAGTTTTTGTTTTTCTAACTAAGGCCATGTGGCATCCTAGGTAGCATCAAAATTAATATTTTAAGGAAAATGCTAAACTCACAAACTATTTTACAAACGGCTGACGTGATGAGTGGTTATTGGTAAGTAAAAAAGTGATATTAGTGGCTGGTTCAGATGGGAACTAATAAGAATTTGTCACATCAATAGTTTGTAAAAGTGTTGCAAAATAGTTTATGACTATAACATTACTCATATTTTAATATCACTGTTAGCCATGTTAGATTTTTTCATGCACCATTTAACGACAGAGACTATTTTGACACAATACCAAATGGTTAGAGACTAAATTGATACATTTGAAATCATTAAGGACCCTTTTGAAACATGGGATAAAGGTTAGGGACAAAAATGGTAATTAAACCTTTCTTTTTTTGGTTAAGCAGTATCTGCCAAAAGCTTGAAGGCAGTATAAGGAGGTTTGAATCTAATTTCAGTATTTGGCTTGATTGGAGTCTGGGAGTGAGCTAAAGACAACAATGGGGCTACTCAGTATAATCCGAAAAATCAAGAAGAAAGAGAAAGAAATGCGCATACTCATGGTGTATGTATTGTATACCTCCAAACTCTTGCTCCCATTCATATGTATTTAATATATACTAAAATGTTGAATTCTTGGCAGTGGGCTTGATAATTCAGGGAAGACTACAATTGTCTTGAAGATCAATGGAGAGGACACCAGCGTTATCAGTCCTACGCTAGGCTTCAACATCAAGACCATCACCTACCAAAAGTAAATCTTTCTCAACAGCTTTATTTAATAATATATTTTTCGTGTCTGTGTGTGTCTTGTGCCTGATATTGTTGTGAAGATACGATAATTATAAATTGGGCAAGGGGCAATTCATCATACAGGTAATGGGGATCTCATTATATTGTTTTCTCTGCTCCCTTTTGTTGCTTAAAAATCTCAGCCAAATGCATGGAAATGATATTTGATTTTTAAGACAGATTTTATACCTTGTTATCTTGTTTATATTTTAATTGGGTATGTCTAAATCTCTCGGAAAAGCTATATTTATCTTAAATTTAATGTGGTGGTTAACTTTTTCACATAAAATCTGAAGAAATTTCATTAAAAAAAAAAAAAAACTCTAATTCATCAAGTTCTAGGACTTTGTTGGGTATTGTGTTATTCTTTTGAGTTGATAAAAGTTTGCATCAATATTTAGAATATTGAAATTCCAGGTAATGTGACTTTTGGCAGGTATACTTTAAATATATGGGATGTTGGGGGCCAAAAAACTATAAGATCTTACTGGAGGAACTACTTTGAGCAAACTGATGGTTTGGTATGGGTGGTTGACAGTTCAGATCTTAGACGGTTAGATGACTGCAAAATGGAACTGGATAATCTTTTGAAGGAAGAGGTATGTATCCCATATCAAATTGTCTATTCACACGCATAAAAGGCGAGTCATTTGGAGCATATTTTATCCTGTGTGGTTACTTATGTTCTTTTGGTTTGCTTCTCAGTTGAATGTTTGTTCATTCATTCATTTACACTAGATTGAATAGAAGCTCTCTCTCTCTCTCTTAAGATGCCTCTTAGTTTGAGAGACTGAACTGCTAATAGTGAGCC
Organism: Quercus tomentella; assembly: GCA_028535165.1. NCBI lineage: Eukaryota > Viridiplantae > Streptophyta > Magnoliopsida > Fagales > Fagaceae > Quercus > Quercus tomentella. The sequence continues at coordinate 7,519,805 of JAPQVY010000001.1, forward strand.
ACTAAATTTGTCTTAAGATCTTTTTTTGTTGGTTTATTAACCATGAACCAACCATTAACATTAGGATGCATACCTTAAAGTGTCTATACTCTAATACTTGAAGGGAGTGGTTAAGTTATTTTATGTAATTTGTCTTTCTACTGCATAAACCAATGAGTTTGGAGGAAAATTCCTCCAACCTACAATTGGCAACTGAAATGAGTATCCACATGTATTTTAGTTACATGACTGATTTAATAGTCATGTGGCCTTTTTTAATGAATAATGTGATTTAGTACACGTGGATGATCGTATGACTTGCCATGTAATGGATTGTAGGAGGTTCCTTCAACTCGGTTTGGTGGAAGACTTTGTCCTAAAAATAATTCTTTCTAATTGTTTTGCTTTTTTGGAATGCTGAAATTAAAATTTGAATGGTAAAATCTTTTTGGCAAAAATTAGAAAAAGACAGTTCTCTTGGACTTCTGGCCTTTAATTCTTGTTCATTTTTTGAACTTGTTAAAAAAATCTAACATGTTTATTCATTTGACAGAGACTTTCAGGAGCATCTTTACTAATACTGGCAAATAAGCAGGACATAAAAGGTGCCCTTACCCCAGAGGAGATTGCAAAAGTAAGGCTGCTAGCTGAAAACATCTTCTTGCTTATATTGTCAAATATGGCCCTTGTTAGAATGCAAATTAAATATTGTAAACTTGGCATTTGATTTCTTAATGACTCAAAGTACAATCATCTTAAATCCTCAAATTTGATTTTTTTTTTTAAATTATTTTTTATAGCCGTAGATTGTCTTCTAGCTATTCACAAATTTTCTGTACAGATGCTATGTCCCTGGTGAAACTGGTTCTGTCATATGAGTTCTTTTTCTTTCTGTCAAAAAGTCCATGTGGAAAACTTTGCAGACACTTTTTCTTTTCTTTTTTTGCTAAAACTTTGCATACACTTCGATTCATAACTCATTTTAGTGTGAATCCAAGTTTGGAATCTGAGCATGAACTTCACGCATAAACACATTTATGCTGGATATCTTTACATAGATGTCTGCCTTTGGTGCATTATTCCATGTAATACATGTATCGATGCTTTTATATTTGTTTTTTCAAAAGAAGAATGTTATTCTAATATTCTATAATGGTTTCCTTTTTAGGTAGAATCTAAAATGGTTATTATCATACTTTAACAGGTATTGAACTTGGAAGCCATGGACAAAACCCGGCACTGGCAAATTGTGGGCTGTAGTGCATATACTGGTGAGGGGCTGCTTGAAGGATTTGATTGGTTGGTCCAGGATGTAGCCTCTCGAATTTATGTGCTTGACTAATGCGTACTTGGGAATCATTTTTCGTTGTACGACAGTATCAAAGTATTCATGGAAGCTAAAATGGATTTATTCTTAGCATATTTTCTGTCTAATGAGAGCATGTATATCTTTGTTTACCCAAATCATCATTCAATGCATGAGAAATTTCCAAATGTGACTGTGGCAGCAAAGTAGAATTTTGGCGCCTTCTTCAGAGAGACATTACATTGACAATCTACAAACTGACATGGAATCTGGGGAAAATTTTCAGATTTCAATTCATAAAAATAAGCATGCATTTTCTACTGCTTTGCCCTAATAACATCAGAATGTTGTTTAAGAGTCATGGCACAGCACCAGAATGTTAACACAAAGGGCTCAGCTTATCAAATTAAAGTATGAAGATGGTATATAAATGAATTTGACTAAATACTCGTAAGATGAGAAAACATCTATAGGTTTAGTCATTCCTCTAGAAGGTTGGCAATAGGTAGGGCAACCTGTTAATCCAGAGCAAACCATATATCAAAAAATGTTCTTTTAAAAAAAAAAAATATTTTCCAGGTGAATCTTGAATGATGTTTACGCTTGAATACTCGATCTTGATTTTTTTTTTTTTTCAATTCAATATGGTTAGCTGATGCTCTGGTTTTAACTTCCCTCGGTTTTGATAAACTTTTAAATAGGTTCCCGATTTCCAATTTTCCACATGGAGACAACCAGAGAGACGGTTCACGGTTTGGCCATTCTTGCTCGTCATTGATGGGTCTCTTTACTCTCCTAAATGACAATAGGATCAAGAATTAGTTTGAAAACTCTTCCCACGAAATTACATGGAGATGTTTTATTATCTAATAACAACAAAAACAGGTAATAATGTCTTGAATTGAAGCAAAGTCTCCGAACTGATTCAGAGAAAGTTGGATCCAATATTGCAAAGCTCTTAAACTAGTTCAAGAAGCACCAGGCTGGAAGAATTCTCAATTCTTTGATTTGAACTCGGGCCAAACCCATCTTTGCAAAATAAGGCAATATTATGTCCTACCAGGGGTTACTATCAAACATTCTTTAACACTCATTCTCTTTGCGATCATTTTGATTTCTTTCCTTGCTTCTTCTTGATAACTTCATCAACATACATTATACCCTTGCCTTTGTACACTTCAGGCGGCTTACAGCTACGAACAGCAGCAGCAAACTGGTGCACTCTATGCTTGTCAATTCCAGTGCAACAAATTACATTGTTTTTGAAGCAGAACACACGTACTGCTGGAGGAACGGTCAGTTCAACCTCATGGCTGTATCCCAATTTGAGAAGTAAAAGGCGTCCTTCGGCTTCAGCTCTGGCTTTGTACCCAACACCCACAATCTTAAGAAAGCGAAAAAATTTGGCTTCCATTAAGATTAAAGTGAAACGATCACCTGAATTCTGAGAGATAAACAAGAGGCAGTTGTGAAGAAAATTTAAACAAAAAGTATTAGCCAAAGGAACCATAAATTATAACCTAAGAAGCAACATTTATGTTTTAGCATTTAAAAAATCTTTATTAAGAAAAAATATGTTGGAATCTTGAAGGAACATATCTTTTCTTTCTAAAAGAGGAAGTAATAAGTAAAACAGCAAGTGCATTAAGCTTTCAAAGCCTTCTTTTTTTTATCTTCTATCACTACTAAAGCAAGTGAGCATAATTTCATTTCAAAATGTAGAAACTGATTCAGATTTCTATTATCATGAAAACACTATGTATAAAACCCAATATCTTTTCCCAACTCTTCCTCAGAAAACAAACAGAGCATATGGTTTTGAACCTTTCTTCAAGGTCTTTAACTTCCATTCATACATGTTTAAAGCTGTATTGCTCTGTTTGATAGCTAAAATGATAAAATTCATTTACTTTCCAAGAAAATTTCAGTCTCACATTACAAAAATGTTGGAAGTTAATCAAAATTGATTTCATCTCTTTTATTTATTTATTTATTTTGATAAGTATCTCTTTTATTACCGTATCTTAGCATCCAATGTAGCATCACTCAACACCAAATATTTAATGCCCTGTTTAAGCACCCAAAATTTGTAGAAAGAAACAACCCCTCCCCCCCTAACCCCCAAAAAAAAATCTTTTATGAAAAAAAGAAGAAGGAAATCCTAAATTTCCATTTCCTTTCCCATGTATTCTCAACAACAAAAAATTACACACAGATAACCATGATGTACTCAACTCAGCCACAGCAAAAAATTTTACTTAGGGTGAGTATGTGCATTGATTCATTCGGCCTTCACGGCCACGCGCTTATACATGCCTTAGTTCCTAATCCATACTCAAAAGTCAAAACCCCATCATAATTCACACTAAAACAACCACCTTTGAAGTTAACAATTCAAGTCCAAAATTCTTAAAAAGTAATAATCAAATACATCCCCAACATAAACAGCAACAAGCCCCAAACTTCAAGCCATTCCCATCTGTTTCGGCTTCATCCACACCCAATTCTTTAGCCAAAAAAAGAAGCAAAAACGACTTCCCAACAATCCACACACCTTTATTAGAACTGAATCCCTCATAATCCAAAAAATCGCATTATCAACTTTCATTCTATTAGATTATTCCTTACCCATCAATCTATAATAAACATAAGCATTTCCATTGAGAAACTTTAGATATTGTTTTGATTTTTGATATCACTCTAAAATTCCTGGAGATTTATGTAATGTGAACAATACTCTTTATAAAAAAAGAAATATGTATTAGCTTGTTCTAAAAATTATGTTCCTAAAACTGTAGTTGGTTATCAAATCAGCCTGGTCATGAACTAAAAATCAGAAGACAATTATGTAGCTCCTCGTTCGGATCAAACGGCCATGATTTCATAGGATAAGCAATTGGAAAGTAGAGAGAGAGAGAGAAGGGTTGAGGCACACCTGAGTAGTCTTCAACGCACCAGATCAGAGCCGAGTACGTCGTCGTTCACCGGAAATGAAAATTACGACCCACTACTGTTGTTTACTTGTTTTTACTATGTATTCCCCATGTTAAATATATTAGTCCACCTGTTTGGTTGTAGGGGCTCGTAATCCGACCAAGTGCTTAGGGTGTTCTAGGGTCTGAATAACCATCTACTTCTTCTATTTATTTATTTAAAATTTAAAATTTGATTTTTACAATATGGAGCATGGAAGATTTAAACCATGATTTTCGAATTTTTGTTATGAGGGATAACAAACAATGCTACTAATAACTGAACTACAAGTCTATTAGTAAGTGGTAACAAAGTAAGTACCTACGTAATTCTAGGGCTATAGAAATTGAACAAGTAAGATTATTCTAAATACCTTGAGATATTGTACTTTTATCATAATTGTTTAAGTATTATTTAACATTTTATTTTTATAATGTTTTCTTCGAAGCAAATCAATTTATGAAAATTTTAAGCAATCATATTGTAGAGGAGTGCAAAGAGCTAAAAAGAAATTCAATAATTCTTTTTTTTTTTAGCAGAAATATAATTCTAATACTAGATATAAGGATTTTTTTGGCAGGGTGAAGGGGGGCAACTGCCTCTCTTGTTCACTCATTGGCTCCTCCATTGTTCCTGTGTATTATTTTATGTGCAAATCATTAATTTTGTCACACATAACCTTTTAAGATTTTTTAGTGCGATACAAATCCTCTCTTTTGTTTTGTTTTATGGGAAAATATAATTTTAAATTCCATGTAAAACAAAACCACAAAGAATTTTATATTACACTCAAAAGCTTCAATGAATGAAATATGACACAATTAACGGTTTACACATAAATCAATCCCACATGAGTTAAGTGTTACACTCAAAACTTTACGTGGTTCGTGTCATATGGAGAAATCAAGATTTAAATCTCATGCAATAGCTAGGTTATTGCTCAAGATGTAATACCTATCTAAGACTGGGAACAAAAGTTAAAAAGTTTAACTTTTTTTTTTCCGGTCATCCTCCATTTATAACCAAAAGAAAGAAAAGAAAAAAAAAACTTTTTTCACTATTTATTATTATTATTTTTAAATGATATATCTTATAGGTAATTATTTTGTATCCATCATGAACTTTTTTTAGAAATTTTTAGTAGTGGACTAATTTCTTTTTTGGATGGAATGGTTTAAATTTTAGATATGATTAGGACAGAGATAACATACCTTGAGGATATTCCTTATAATTAAGTTGTATCCATTATCCAAAGATTTCTTTTAATTGAGGAGTAAGAACTATTTTTCTTTTTAGAAGTCTTTTTAGAAATCTTTTAGTTGTAGGACTACGAATCTACAATAAAGTAAAAGTCACAATACACATGACAATTAGTGATGCTATCTACTCAACACAGTTATGACTTAAAAACCCAACTTTTATTATGTAGTAAGTATACATTATATGAAGGGTTTATAATGGGTGATAGTAAAGCCAATGTGTTCCAGACTTCCAGTTGAAAATTTAAATAGAACTCAGGCTAAAAATTGATGGCCAAACGATCTGCAGTTGACTAGAAGAATGTGATTCAAGCCCACAACTTTGAAGTTTGAAATGATGGTTGAACATGTAACAGATTCAGCTCCAGCACGCAAGAAAGTTAGTATAGAACTACATTGCTACAACCACCCCAAGCTATAGGGCTTCCAGTATGACTTTTTCTGTGAGAGCTTTAGGAAGTCCCATCACGGTATCAGTTGTCCCTACCTGCCAAACATCAATCCTTAGTTAATCTCAGAAGAATTGCAGAAAGGCAAGTCTCAACTCCTAGCATTTGGCAAGGGGAAATAATTTAAGGCATCAAACCCCCTGCATAGTTGCGTATTATAATCAACTCAGAAATTCAAAACTTTAAGCCTCCTGATAGAGCAAACCAAGAACGCTAGATAGAGGTGCCAATGCATGATAAACGAGAGAGCATAGCAAAAACTCCATTTGTTTGTTGACTTGAGAAGAACATGACAAATAAAAAACACATTTTTAAAAATCTTTGACAGAGCAAAAGGAATAAGGTTTTTAACTGGGGATAGGAACCACTGGTCTGGTATGTTCTTAGGAGTGGCTTAGGTGCTAAAAAGAATAGAATAGCCTGGTTCATGAGTCACTTGGCATCCATAGTTGTATGATGCCCAAAAACGGATATTCTGAATGAAGTCTGTGCATGCATGTGCAAGTGAGAGTGTGTGTAAAGGAGAGATAGAGACAGAGAAAGAGCTCAGCTGACCACTGCTTCCACAAAAGGCGATATCAGTGGATGTTCCAGCATCAAACCCCCAGCAACATTGAGTGTAATTGCCTCCTCAATCTGAGCACACCTCATCCATTAAGAAAGAAGTCCATAACAATATCAGCAAAAAAAGCTGTCTGGCAAAAAAATCTGATAGCAAAGACAATGTGGATATTAAGAATTATACCAGGATATCAATTATCTCATCTGGTATGTTATAAAAATAAACCTGTACCACCACAAACACAAATATCAGTCTTCCAGGGCTAATTATAGAGTTAGCTTCTCAAGGTAACAAAAATACTCAATTCAGATCCTCTAATTAACAAAAAAGAAGAAGGAAGCATTATGATGTCAGAACTTCAAAAAAAGAAAAAGAAAAAAATTAACGATTATTTATCTTCTTGAGCCCCCCTCTCTCACTCTCTCTCCTCCAAGGGTGAGTGACACTTCCTATTCCCCTAGATAAAGGAGACTGATCACATATGCTTAACCTCTTTAGTTTGAACATGTATCTAGGTAGATAGGATGAAAATAATGGGAACAAAATATTGTAAGGAGTACCAATGGCAATGGAAATTCATAAAATTTTATTGTAAGGAGTACCAATGGCAATGAAGTAATCTTCTCTTTCAATAAAATTTTATTATTTATCAACCAATGGCAATGGTATTTTCATATTTAAAATAAATGCACTTTTAACATGTCCCAAGATCAGGTGGGCTTGAAATCATCTAATTGTCACTGATCAGGTAGAGCAAGCAAAAATATGAGTGCTAGCAAGCAATACCTCTGCTCTTTCCCATCCACCTTTTCTTTTTCCAGTCTTAAGATTGGTTACAAGAACAGATCCTACCACTGCTGCTTGACCACCAGAATATCCTGCAACCCAGAAGGAAGTGACTGTCAAATCCAGCTTAAGTTTAGAGAAAAGGTGAGAGTGAAGCCCATTAAGCAAACCTTTGATAAACTCCCGTGCTTCTTCCTTGCTGGATGGTTTTTCCCGGATTATCCCTTCATACACTACCACCTCAAAATCAATTAGATGGAGCAGTAAGAAACAACCTTCAATAAGCTCTACATACCAACCAATAGAAAAGGAAAAAATGTTCTATTAATAGTAGGCTACACTTCATAATCATAAATGCAAAGGATGTATAAGCTGTGAGAAATGAGAACATGCAAGCCCAAAACCCAGCAAGCTAATGCCTATATCAAGTATGGAAAAATCTATACAAAAGCGAGGGGCACTTGTGCATGGTGTCTAGGAACAATTTACTGCCTGAATTGTTGTACATCCTCTGATCCTCATAACATGGAAGTCAGCACATATTGAACTTTGAGCAGATGGCCTACTGGATCATGTTTATAAGAAGATTATAATCACTAAAAGTGACCGCTATGTTTGACTATTAATTGATTGGGTGGTTAGCAATTAGGATCATGCAATCGTCAAATATTTACCAAGATAATCTATGAAGAACCTGTAAATTTGCGGTTTGGAAAAACTACATGAATACCAAGGGAGAACAGGTTGGAAACATATCTTCTTCTCAGCAGGGCCAGCCCAAGGCCTAGGTCTCTTAAGCCTAGACCTAAGGCACCCACTACAAAAGCTTCTACCCGTTCATAAAAAAGGCCTCATCCCCCATTATAAAAGGCCAAAAAAAATTTAAAATGGTTGCACACCTTCTTCTCATTAGTGATGTTAGAGATATTAGAACTTTTACTAAAGGCTTACAAACTGACTGTCACCAATAAAAAAAGAAAAAGAAATTAAACATTCATTATTTAGGTTGTTGAAGTTCATGTCATTGCCACATCAATTTGTGAAAAAATTTTAGTAAAATTTGTAATAGCTTTTGCATTTTCATTTTCTAATATCTAACAAGGCCTTCAAAATACAAGACCAATAGAAACATAACCCAATTGAAACCCTAAACTGTTTGGAAAATAAAATGTTGTACATGTGTTAAATCATCAATGATAATTAATCTTCTCTGATAGTTTCAGACTGTAATTTTTATAATCTAATATCCAGTATCAGCAGTAAATAAATAGGAATCAAAGAATACTGTATCTGCAGTAATTAACAGTGTTGCATGAGCATCCTCTTCAAATTGACTAGTATGTTGGAGCCTTGATAAAATGGCATCTGCCTAAGAAGAAATTCAAGATAAGAAGGTTCAATAAGATGTTTTATCATAGAAGTTCAAAAGACAAACCATATAATCAAAATCAAAGAATCATAAGGAACACATAATGTTTCCAAGATGAAACTATGGGACAGAAATGTAAACAGAATTACAGGAGCAAGCGAGTAATCACATATACAAAAGCTGACTTCAAACACTTAGGGTCAAAATGACTAGTTGCTCTCTCTCTCAGAGTTGATGTTTTAGTACTGAAAGACACCAAAGAAGTTTCTCTCTGCTCTTTTGTACAACCCACCAGAATTTATTCCAATTTCTATTTGAAGTTATTCTATTTTTTAAGTTGCTCCCAAACACAAATGCTGAACTTTAATTATAAGTTTAAGCTAGTTGAATTGCAATGCTAGTATTCTTATTCTCATATAAGTTTGAATCAAGGATCTTGTTTCTTACAGTTAATAATATCTTTCCTTAGAGCATGTCTGCAGATGATATTATTTAAAATCCTCAATCACAGTTCAAAGGCCAATTAAGACCTTGGACTGACTTATAGATATCCCCATGGATACAAATGACCTATGGCCTGTCTCACATAGTTTTATCATTAAGTATGCAAACTGATGCATCAAATTAATACCAAGTTAAATGTTTGCAATGTGTAAAGTTTACAATTCCTAGTTATGCGCTACAAGCTCACCCAAAAGAATCAAGTACATCAAAATAATCACTAGTGAAGCATGTGTTTTGCAGTCTAAGAAGTACAGACACTCTAACATCCCTAGTGTGTCAGTGTCAAACATGTGTCCATGTTGGACACGCCGGGGACACTCCTACATGTGTTTCCTCAATGTTGCTGGGAGGATTTTTTTTTTATTTAAAAAAATTCATTTGATTTTTAGAGATGTTTTTAAAAAAAAATTTAATTGTTATTTATTTTGAAATTTTAAAATATATTTAAAGATACTAATTAATTAATTATTGTATTCCTACTATGCCATGTCCTATTTTTTCAAGTATTTCCATATGTTTATGTCACGTGACGTGTCCAAGTCATGTCTATGTCCATGTCCATGCTTCTTAGCTTACAATGCATCCATCAAATATTCAACAGCAAAATATATCTAACAATTGATGCAAGTAATACCTTTGCTTCAGCTAGAGCCATTACCAAATCTTCTGGCTTTTCCCTCCTAAGCTCTTTCTCATCTATGTCTGCAATCTAATTCAAGCCAATATAAAAATCCTTTAAAGCTCCATTTTTCTAATCACAAATAACAAAAAGCTAGTGTTTTCATAAATATAACTCTACCATCACTGTAAACTCATATCCCATCTCGGCCAAAATTTGTCTGCGGGCCATGGATGATGAACCCAATATTATCTGTCCAAAAAAAACATATCACATCCACGTTTTCATGGCACAAGTTTACATTACTAGTAACAAACCAAGTGAAAACAAAAAAAGAAAAAAAAAAAAAAAGGTAAAAAGAAATATGCTGATTGTTATAAATACTGTTGCTCATTATAGCCATTTTAAGAATACTATGTACTATGTATCGATCTCAAAAAAGAAAAAGAATACTATGTATCATCATTACAGAAGGTATGTAACTTTTTGCAATGGTTTTTTTTTTTTTTTCCTATTCTAATATTTTTGTATGATAATAACTAAATAAGTAGAGAAGAGAAATAGAGCTGAGCAACAATTAGCAAAAAAGTGCATGTAAAATAATGTACCTTAAATGTGGAACTGTTTGTAGTAGCCATTCCTCTCTTTTTGCTTTCACGCTACGCTTGTAGTTGTAGATGAGCTGTGAGTACTCTACAGTCACCCGTTACAAAAGAGTAAAGCAGTTCTTTTTTTGTTTTTTTTAAATGGTTCATATACTTGTGCTTTAAACGCAAGCGGAAAGAGTAAAGTGTCAAATACGTAATACTCTAACGGCGTTTTCTATGTGAAGTATTGGGCCTTGGGCTGGGCCCAATACCCAAAGAATCACGATTGAGTGGGATACCATGTCGTTTTTCTTTTTTCTTTTTTACGACGACGTGCCGTATTTTTTACTTTTTTCCTACGGTAAAATAAAACGGTTGCAGCTTACCTTTCTCCCCAAGTGTTAACTGTTACCTTCCTCCCCACTCAAAGAAAATTTTTTCAAACCTTTCTTGTAGAGCAAGGCACTTCCTCCAGTATAAAAAGAACCTAGTGTACTAAACAGTATTGATCAATATTTTCTTTTTCAATCTCTTTGTGCTTGTGTTGCTTCGTGTCTATCAAGGTAAGTTACATGTGCTTACTTTCATTGGATCTTGAATTTGTCTCCTTATTTATTGCTAATTTTTAGTATTACTATACAAATTTTGAAAAGTATTTCTTTTGTTTCATCTACACGGATTCAGATTACTTTGGGACATATGTTCTACTATGTACTAGGTGTTTGTGTCAAAAATTATTAGCCTCAGTTGTGACCTCTTAGGTGATTTGTTTGTGACCAATTTTTCAGTAGCTTTGCTTGCTAGGCTTATGCCTTAAATCTGATTCTGCGGATAGTATAAAACACTGTCTTACAAATTTAACAACCATTAGGTGATAAGCTTAAAAAAGAAAAAGAAAAATAGATGATTAGTTGTACCTGTCAACTGTCATACTGTGGAGTACAATTAGGTTTTGATTTTTTATGACATTGTGGTATGATTTGTGATTCTTAATAAGAATAATCATCTTCATGAAAATAATATTTCAATTGAATATTTTTGTTGCTAACAAATAACTGTTTATATCTTCCTATAAGGTGTTAGCAAGGATGGGATCAAACAACAGCCATGCTCAACAGATACAATCTCCACTACCCATCTCGGTTGAGTTACCAGCTCCAACTGGGACTTATTGTCAAGGAGAGAATTGTGAGAGTGGCAGCTATCTGGCTAGTATGAAGGATCGATTTCACAAATTTATCCATGCTTCCAAGGATGAACACAAGGCTTGCTTCAATAAGTACATTGAGAAGGTAAGTTCGTATGTATAAGAAAAGGAGACACAGAGAGAGAGAGAGAGAGAGAGCGCTAACTTTGACATATATATAACTGTTATCCAAAATTTATTTGTCAATGATTTGCATATTGTTGTGACTTTTAAGCTAATTTCTATTTGTTTTGTCCCAAAACAGATAACTGGAATGACAACAATTCTTGGATCAAAGACTCCTGACTCAAGTGCAGTTTGAAGTTCCTTCCAATCCCCTTCAAGAAACTGAGACGACATGGACATTTTGCATTCACATCTGGATTACTAGTATTTAATTACAGACAAATAATCCTTTGTTTTTTTTGTACTGAACCAGATGTAAATTTAGTTTTCAACTTAGCATCTAGAGAGATTATGTTTTCGGCATGATTTTAGATTATAAGACTGGAATGAGTTTATTATTTGATTAGTAGCATGTGGATGCATTTGATTTTTAATATTAGGTGAGATTGTTTAATTTATTTATATGGTCTGACAAAGTTAATTTCCTGGTGAATTCTTAGTCATTACAATTTCTATTTGAAGGACTAATTCAGAAAAAAAAAAAAAAAGATTGAACTGTTATAGTGATACAAATCATGCATACTTTAGTTTGATGACTAATTGAGTAAGAAAAGAGAGTAAATACGCAAGCACAAATGTGATGGATCATCCTTGTACATGTAGTAGAGAAAAAAGTCTATTACACTCAAGAAAAAATATTAGGAAGAGTGAGAATTGTCAATGAATAGTACGTGGTAAATGCTAGATCTACTTTTAGAGGAAAATAGTACTGGTCTGAGGTCTCTACTGATGCCTATAGTTCCTCATTCGAGCTTTAAGTTCTTCAGCCTGCAGGGGATAAAAAAAAAATCAAGGGGAGCAAATAGATAGTCCTTTAGTGAGTCCTAAATCAAAATTGTTTATAAGACACTGAAAACTTAGCAAATTGGAGTGTATTGAATTGTACATATTGAGGAAAAGTCATGAACAAAAAATATATTTCTGGTTGGAGTGTATTGAATTGTTTATAAGACTAGTATTTTAGTTTTCAGAGGAGAAAAATTGTGTTACCTTTCTTCTTGATTGCTAACGTTGTTTAATCCACTGCTTCCTCCAATTTTCCTGTAATTAGGAAGAGGCACCTTCCCTGACTCAATGCACTTGATGTCCTCTAATAAAATCTCATACTGCCTCTTCACTTCCTCTTCAGTTGTACCTCCAATGACCTTGGCTATGTTGTGCCAACGGTCTGGGGTTTCCTTGTAATATATTGCCAAAGCATTTTCGAACAGTTTGTTTTGCTTGGCTGTCCAACTTGAATTGAAGTTGGGGAAAGAAAGAGGGCAAGATTCCATCTTTTCTTTTCTTGACTGGATTTCAGAGCTAACGTAAATGTGTTCCAAATGAAAAGACTAGTTGAGGATGATGGATTTTTGTGTGACAAAAATGATAGAAGCAAGCAATTGAAAGGAAAAGTAGGCAGAGAAGATTAATGGGAAAGCGTGACAAAAAATGAAAGAAGCAATTGCGAGGAAAAACCAAAGGCAGCAAAGATTAATGGGTGGGAAGGCGTGATATATGAGTGACGACTGAAGACTCTTTTAAGTCAAGGGAAGAAGAGGAAAGAATCTTCCATATCCATGAAAACACTGTAGAAAACTAGAAACGCGAGTGGGGCAAGTAGGCATAAAAAATATAAAATAAAAAAAAAAAATTGCTTGCAACCTTGCGTAATTGCATAGTGCGCATTATAAAATGGTTATAGTTCCAGGGGAGAGCCTGAGAGAGAGAGAGGGGGAGTCAATGTTTTCCAAGGATACTAGGATAGTCAATCGCTTCCTTTTCAAGCATTGTTAATATAATCTTTTGAGTACCATGAAGCATCAACTATGTTCCTATTCCTAGGTATAATTTATGAGCATGTGGGGTTTAACAAGTAGTAAATTCATTCAACATTCTTGAAAATGATGAACCCACCAACCTGTAATCAGATTTAATATAATTTGTGCCTTTGATTTGTTCTTACTTTCCTGTACATCGTTTTCATTGCAAATCAACCCTGTTTAAGAATCTGCACGGACAGATGCGCTTAGCCAAACTAGTCATTTGTTGCTATTTCTTGATAACCCAAAAAGGAAAAGCAAAAAATCATGCTTGTCAAAAGACTCAAAACATGAATTGAATCCTAAATTGGTTTTTCATTTTGTTGTATCGTAAATACTCATCACTTATGCAATACTACTATTTAACAAAACTAACTAATAAATCAAATTAAAATATATCTATAACATCCGCGTATAAATTTGTCAAACTCAAAAGTGATAATGTGTGATTTATAAGCTAAAATAATTCTTTCTTTCGCATCATATTGCTTAGTGAACATCAACTCTCCCTTGACCTTTTCATTCATGCATCCTTCAAGCTTATATTATTGTGGTGCCAATGATAAATTCGAAGGAACCCATTTCGGAATCTTATTCCGATCGATCTCAACTCATCCATAATATCATCCTATCCTTCACAGTATAACAACAAATACCGAAATTGAAGGTGAATCATCAAGAAAGCAAACATACTCTGGATTCAAATTCTTCTCAAACCCTAATAGTTCATTTGGATTAAGGGGGAGAGAAGGAGAGTAGAGTAAATTTGGTCTAAAATTAGCTTATTTTCAATCAACTCTACTTTACTCTCCTCCACTTCCCCTCCTTCTCCCCTCAATCCAAACAGGCCCTAATAGTATCCAAACTTAACTTCTGTGTAAGGGTCACAAGTATTGGTGGCATCCTTTCCAAACACGTCCTAGGCCTTGATAAGACTAAGGCTCAATTAAAAAAAAAAAACAATATTTGATTATTTAAATAATGAGCTAAATTCAAGCCTAACTTTAGCCTCAACTACTAAACAAGTTGAGCTCAAACGTAATAATGTGCTCATAAACAAACTCTTGATCATGAGACTCAATTTAAGTTATATAATATTATATGTTATGCGTATACATGTATAAAAATATATACTTATATAAACTTGAGGTTATATTGTGTAATTTGTAAATAAGTTCATAATATGTGAAATTATTATTTTTAATTTATTGATAATATAAATAGTTTATTTGTAGCAAAAATTATATATAATGTTTAACAATAAGGGCAGTGAATCATTTTTTATTATTATAAATTCATAAACAAAAATCATTCTATCTAATTAATTCAAGTAGCTTGAGTTTGTTTAATATAAAAATGAATCAACCTTGAACACATAATATAGTTAGATAACGAACTCAAGGTTGGCTCAGATTCAAAATAAAATTAAGTGAACAATCCTTAACTTTTATTACCTGACTCTTCACTTACAACCTTAATGATAGACAAAGTGAAGAAATTATTAATTAGGGTATTGGTAGAAGAACAAAATTTAGCTACAAAATTGGTTGTAATCTTAGACTACAACCTTACTCAATATCTTTTTATTGAAGGTGAATTTTGACAAATTTATCATTGGATTACATATTCTTCTTATATCCTCCATACTTGCAAAATTTCTAGAAAATTAAAGATCAATAGCTATATCATCAATAAATTGTTTAAATTGCAAATTTTTGTAGATTAAAATTATGCATAAAATATAAACTTATATATTATATAGTAAATAATATTCGATTGACACAAAATTTGATATATGTATTAAGAGCGTAAAGAATATGCAATTTAACGGTTAGATTTTGAAAAAGACAAAATTTAGCTATAAAATTGGTTGTAATTTAAGGCTACAAACTCACTCAATAAAATAAATATTACTACATATTTTGAAAATCTAACCGTTAAATTGCATATTCTTTACGCTCTTAATATATATATCAAATTTTGTGTTAATCGGATATTATTTACTATATAATATATAAGTTTATATTTTATGCATAATTTTAAATTACAAAAACTTGCAATTTAAAAAATTTATTGATGACATGGTTAGTGATTTTTATTTTTTTTGAAATTTTGCAAATATAGAGGATATAAGAAGAAAATGTAATCTAATAGTGGATTTGTCAAAATTCGCATCTAATAAAAAGATATTGAGTAAACTTTGTCCTTTATTTTATTAAGACTACAACCAATTCTGTAATTAAATTTTGTCGTTTTCAAAATATATAATAATATTTATTTTATTTTGTTTTGTAACTAAACTTTGTCCATAGAAAAAGCTAGTTTTTTTTTTTTTTTTTTTTTTTTTTTTTTTTGGTGAAAGACGATTCATTAAAACAAACTAAAAGGGAACAACAGGTTCAGGACAAAGCCTACTAACATACACCCCATTGAGATCATCCTCAAAAACATCCAACAAGTCCACAGGCGGACTATGAAAAGAAGAAAAAACACTATCTAGACTAAAACTCATTCTAGCAAGGCTATCCGCACATCTATTTGCCTGACGGAAACAATGCTTCACACGAATCTGAGAAAACCGGCCAATCAACAGCCTACAATCATCCAAAATAGGAGAAATAATGCTGTTTTCAAGAGCTGGCTTGTTCAAAATATCTTTGTTCAAAATATCTACAATAGCTTTGGCATCAATCTCAATCTCAAGAGAAGAAATATTCAGGTTGCAACACAAGATAAGACCCTCCCTAAGCCCCCATAATTCAGCAGCAAAACTACTAGTGATGCCGATACACTTGCTAAAACCAACAATCCATTGCCCTTCATCATTTCTTATCACACCCCCACACCCTGCCAACCCGGAAGTCCCATTGACTGACCCATCAGTGTTTAGCTTCACCCATCCTTGTGGCGGTCTCTCCCAACGAATTTCCTTCAGCACTTTGCAAGTTTGCAGCCTTGGGGAAGCAACACAGTGATAATACTCTAAAGCTTGCTTCACAATCTCCAAAGCAAGACTCGGGTTTCTGTTCTTATTGTTGAAAACCAAATTGTTCCTGCTCTTCCAAATATTCCACAAGGCTATCGGAAAAACAATTTTCCAAGGGGGTTGAGAAGCACAAAGATTGCTCATCATCCTACCATTCCAAGACAGCCAACTCTGAAGATCACTCCTCCAAAATTCGTGATTCAAAGAGGATATTCCAAGCTGATTCCACACACACTTCAGCTGGTTGCAGTCCCTTAAAGCATGAAGAATGGTTTCAGATCCTCCCTGACAAATTGGACAAACAATATCTTGAGTTATACCCCTTCTCTCCAAGCAAACTTTGACTCCAATACTATTATGAGCACATCTCCAAAGGAAGGTTTTAATTTTTGGGAGAGTTTCCGCTTTCCAAATCCAACTTGCCGGGAAAGTAGTAGTTGTATCAAAACCCATTGCAAACCTATAAGCACTTCTTAAATCAAAGGTGCCTTTAGGAGTCCCAGCCCAAACCAACTTATCAGTTCCCCTATTTAGGATTGTCACCGGAGTAGCTTGAATCATCCTTTTAATTTCAAGAGGAATCTCAAAAGGGATTTTCCCCCAATCCCAACCCGTGTCTAGCATAAAATCCTTAATTTCAAGGAGGCTAGCTTCTTGGGTAATGGGTCCATGAATAAGCTCTCTAAGAGAACCCCCATTTGTCCAATTACTATGCCACACATTTAAAACACTATCCTTCCCCACCAGCCACCTACTCCCTTTGTTAAAAGTATCTCTACCTCTCTTCATAGCCGACCAAATGGAAGAGCAAGGGAGCTTATTAGCACTAGCAGCAGCCCTCCTCCTATGATTACAATATTTCATTTCCAACACCTTAACCCAAGGAGCCTCAGATTCAGTTTGGAACCTCCAATTCAGCTTAGCCAAAAGAGCAACATTCCTACCCTTAGCTGAATGCAACCCAAGACCCCCTTCCTCCTTTGACTTCGTCACCTTATCCCAACCAACCCAATGAACTTTCTTGACTGTATCTGAAGTTCCCCAAAGGAAATTCCGATTAACTCTATCTACTCCATCCAAAATTCTACCCGGAAGATAAGTACATTGTATGACATATGACGGAATGGCCGCCGAGGAAGCTTGAATAAGAACTGACTGTCCCGCCAAAGATAACATATTTGCCTTCCACCCGGAGAGTTTTTGCTTAACTCTATCTAAAATAAAATTGTAATCTTGCGAAGAGGAACCCGGTTGCTTTAGGGGGAACCCTAGGTACTTCCCCAAGAACGGGGTGGAAGCAAAACCAAGAATATCACAAAGCGACTCCCTAGTATCTCTATCAATATTAGGAGAAAAATAAACTCTCGATTTTGCTTCGCTTACTGTTTGACCGGATATGCTACAGAAATCATCCAGAACGTCTCTTATGGCTGAACAATTAACCCAATCAGCTTTTGCAAAGAAAATGAGATCATCTGCAAAAAATAGATGAGAAAAGCCCGGACCACTTTGAGAAGCTTTGACTGGCTGCCACATCTTCATATTACATTTCTCTTCTATAAGTTGCCCAAGGAAGTCCATACAAATAATGAAGAGATACGGAGACAAAGGATCACTCTGCCTTATTCCCCTCGAAGGATCACCCTGCCTTATGCACTAGGTTTCTCTTTGGAAGTTGAGGTCACTAGGCGGTTTTGGAGAGAGATTTAATACAGGTAAATATGAAAAGCAAAAAAAAAAAAAAAGGTCCCACCGAGATTTGAACTCGGGTTACTGGATTCAGAGTCCAATGTCCTGACCACTAGACCATGGGACCGTTGTTGACTAAGTTGTTACTTTTTTATATTAGTAGAAATATTACCAGCACGTGCACAGATATTAGACAAAACGACAAGTTACACAATTTTTGCAAGTTGCTTGCTTTTGCTAGCAACTTGCAAAAACTTCCTAATAGTATTATTATATGATCCATGAAACTGAAAGTTGAAAACCAGCAACAAGCTTTGGGGACATGTGGCTAAGAGGCTTCAGCAGCGTTCCGATCAAGGAGAAGAAGAAATGGGACGCGCTGGTCATCGGCGCCGGCCACAACGGCTTGATAGCCGCCACTTACCTGGCGCGCGGCGGCCTAACGGTGGCTGTTCTCGAGCGACGCCACGTCATCGGCGGCGCAGCTGTGACGGAGGAGATCATCCCTGGCTTCAAGTTCTCTCGCTGCAGCTACCTCCAAAGCCTCCTCCGCCCCTCCATCGTTAGGTGCCTCCCCTAGCTAGCTCCTTCCTTTTTCTCCGTCTTTACTTTTACTGTTCTATTTCTACTTTCAATTCAACTGAACTTAACGTTATCCAGATCACATAGATTCATTTATTAGTTTGGGAACTCAAGGTTTTTCTGACTTTTAGCTTGGTGCCCACGCTACATACACAACCTTTTTTTACAATTTAAGCTGACAAGTTGTTATGTGTGGTTTCCCAGACATTTGATTTTGTTTATTTTGTGTGTGTGTGTTTTGGAACTGAAGAGAATTAGAGTTGGTGAAACATGGGCTGAAGTTGTTGAAGCCAGTGTGTACATCGTTTACACCCTGTCTTGATGGGCGTTATCTTCTGCTGTGGCCAAACGACGACCAGAATTATTTGGAGATTTCAAAGTTCTCTAAACGAGACGCAGATGCTTATCCCAGGTGCTATTTTCTCACCTCATTTAGCCACACTAGCATTGTGCTGTGCATCATGTCTGTCAACTATGTCTGTAAGCTGATAAACCAGAGCATGTGTATCATTTTGGACGCTGTAAAATGTGATCAGTTTTAGTAGAAAGTTGAGTTCAAGATCTCTGAGTATGCTTAAATCTATTTATTTAAATGCTCTAAGTTGATGCCGCTAAGAATTTATAGATAGGTAATATATCATTATTGGGGGTCTTTGACTCTAGGATGCAAGGCCACGGACATGGTTACAGGTACAGGTACAGTTACTACAGGGCGATATCAACAATTTTTGAAAAATTATAACATGCAAATTGGACACCATTACGACACAGATACGACATGGGTACGGCACCCCAAATAAAGTGTCCGTGCATCCTAGTTTTGACTATGGTTCTTGTTGGGTCCCAAATAATATTATCATAAATATTAGCAATCTAAAATAACAATCACACACAAAAACACAAATATTTACGTGAAAAATCCTTCGAAAAAAATCACAGGACAAACTCCGAATAATTTCACTATTATCAAATCTATTACAATAATTCTTGTGTATGTTTTACGGCTAAAGAAAAATATCTCTTGTTTTTTCTTTGCTCTCCCACACACACTAATTATCTCTTTCAAAGGCAGCAACACTTTACTCTCTCCTCCTCGGCTATCTTCTCGAAGGCGGCAACCCTTTGCTCTCCCCTCCTTGGCTATCTTCTTGAAGGCGACAATACCTTACTCTCTCCTTCCTCTTGTGTTCCTCCTAAGCGAAAATCATTTTTCTCTCTCTTGATTTCACGCTCTATTTTCCCTCTCCCCATATAGAGGACCCTTGGGCCAAAGTCAAAACCAAAGCCATCAAATTCTTTGTAGCATTGTTTATTTATAAGACTCTTTTGCTATTCTCTCTTGAACTAGGAATGCATTACCTCTTTAACAAGGAATCTATTCTCTCTTGGATTAGGAATACATTATCTCTTTAACAAGAAATAGACTTTCCTTCCACACCAAGGAATAGTCTTTCCTTTCACACCAAGGAAACCTAAATTAATTTTTCCTTCTTCAACTAGGAAACCTAATTGATTTTCCAAGTCATAATTGGAATTTGAGGCAATTTCCTAACAATCTCCACCTTGACTCAAATTCCATCAATTGTCCTCAACTATCTTCTTTCCTCTTGGGATAGCTCCTACCTTAATCAAGTGGTCCTCTTTTCCTCTTGGAATAGCTCCACCTTAATCAAAGCAATCCCTTCTCTTCCATCTTAATTCACACAAAGAGTCATCCACTAAATCAACGAAGCTCTAATTCTGTTGGTCCTTTCTTTCACAGCATTGTGTGCAACTGATCTTGATAGAATTAATCGAATAATTCCCAATACCTATCTATCAAGAAAATTTCATTCTTCATCCTTCATAGTATTAGGTTTCTTCCCCAATAGAGGCAAATGCAACTTCTTTCCATAGAGATAATCTTTAATCTGCATCCTCTAATATCCAAAGTCTGTTTCATCAAACTTCTCAATTCCTGAAGCCTTGCCTTCTTCTCCGGCCATCGCTTCCACTTTAACCTAGGTCTGATACCACTTGTTGGGACCCAAATAATATTATCACAAATATTAGCTATCCAAAATAATAATCACACACAAGAACACAATATTTACGTGGAAAACCCTTTCTCTTGAAGAGAAAAAACCACGGGACAAATTCCGAATAATTTCACTATTATCAAATCAATTACAATAATTCTTGTATATGGCTAAAGAAAAATCTCTCTTGTTTTTTCTTTGCTCTCACACACACACTAATTATCTCTTTTAAAGGCAGCAATACTTTGCTTTCTCCTCCTCGGCTATCTTCTCGAAGGCAGCAACCCTTTGCTCTCCCCTTCTTGGCTATCTTTTTGAAGGTGGCAATACCTTGCTCTCTCCTTCCTCTTGCGTTCCTCCCAAGCGAAAATCCCTTTTCTCTCTCTTGGTTTCACACTCTATTTTCCCTCTCCCCATATAGAGGACCCTTGGGGCAAAGCCAAAACCAAAACCATCAAATTTTTTGTAGCATTGTCTATTTATAAGACTCTTTTGCTATTCCCTCTTGAACTAGAAATGCATTACCTCTTTAACAAGGAATCTATTCTCTCTTGCACTAGGAATACATTACCTCTTTAACAAGGAGTAGACTTTCCTTTCACATCAAAGAATAGTCTTTCCTTTCACACTAAGGAAACCTAAATTAATTTTTCCTTCTTCAACTAGGAAACCTAATTGACTTTTCAAGTCACAATTGGAATTTGAGGCAATTTCCCAACTGTTCTCCCATCCCATGAAATATGAATGACTATATATATATATACACACACACAGAATTGAGGCAATCGGAAAAAGTTGAGTGATGGATTCATCAATCATTCTCCTTTCTGATCTGCCTTATTCTCTTACTAATAATAATCATCATATTGGATTCTTGAAGGTGCTTGTTTTAAATTTATATGATGAAGGCTGCCTTCCTCATAATGTCCTGTTAAAACCGATGGATTTGGCTTGAGATTCTATACAAAATGTGCGTAGAGCCATTCAAACTTCATGGTACTACCATAACATTGTATTTTTTTCTCACTTCTTTAAATGATGTAATATGCAAGAAACATATTTCTGCTTAGCATTTTATGTCCCATGCAGTGAATAATAGTGCTTATTTGTTTTCTGTACTCTAAGTCATTTTTTTTTTTCTTTCCTAACTGATTTATAGATATGAAAGTCAACTGCATAAGTTCTGCAAATTCATGGATTTTCTTTTGGAATCACATGCCCCTGAAACTCTGCATGGGGATTCATATTTGATTGATTGGCTGAGGGATAAGTTGCACAAATCAGTTTTCTGGACCCGTTGTCTACAGCATGCTCTTTCCTTGGGGCAAAAAGATATGGTGTAAGTGTTACCTTTTCTACTGACAAGTATCATTTTTTTTTTCTTATTGCTTCTGTTTATATGGGATTCACATTGTAAAACCAGCTTGAATTAGTAAACATAAACCCACTATAACTCACAACTTGAATGTCTTTTAGGTTTATAATGCATTTTATATGATTTTGACAGGGACTTTATGGACCTTTTACTTTCCCCAACGTCAAAGGTTCTGAATATGTGGTTTGAGGTTGTCATCATTACTTTGAGTAACACTGAAGTCATTGTTATTTGTTTAGCATGTCTGAGATATTGGATGATGCTATGGAGTTTTATGATTAACCAACCTTGTTAATTCCAAGTTACTAGGAAAATAAGAAATATGACATGTTTCAGCTATTTGACCATGAAGGGCTTTCAAAAATTGCTTCATTATGTTCATTAGGTAAAAATGCATATTAAATGAATTTATGATGATTATTGAATGCTGAGAGATTTCCAGACTGTAGTTTGATGGTGAATGCAATCACCGCTCTCCAAGCTTTAGAACTAAATGATTTTAGATATGTTTCCATATCAATTGTTAGTGTGGATAAAAAGCTTAAAACATTTAATAACATGTTCTTTTGATGAGCACTTAAGCAGAAGATTATTCTCCTCAAATATGATGTATTACTATTTTTGAAATTGTTTATAAAAAAAATATATATGTGTATTTTTGTATAGGACTAAAATTCTTATGTATCAAATAAATATGCATAATCTTGAAGCTTCAGCAGCAGAAAAGAGCGTTAAATGTCTTTGTCAATATCAAACTTTCTTCTCTAAGGGTTATTAGTCATTAGAGCTACCAGTTTATGTTTTTATATTATTTTCAGAAGCATTTTGATCATTGTGTGAAAGCTTGTTTACTATTCACTTGTGCAAAGACCTTAACCTCTAAATCTAATGATGTTTTTGGGTATCTACAGTCAGATGTGGTGAAGGCAACACTTGCAGCAGATTCTATTATTGGAACTATGGTAATACTTCTATTCTTGGTGCATGGTGTAGATATTTAGTTGTGATTTTTTCTGTTTGAACACTGGGTCATACAAATTAAAATTTTATATAGAAGGAAACAGTGAGACCATGATTTTTCTTTGAGCTCTCTCCCCCTCCGCCCCCCTTTAAAACCTCACATAAATGTTACTTTTTACTCTTTTGATGCTCTTCAGTTTAATTCATCATGACATTTAGTCACTGATAAGTGTTTCCTTAAAATGTTTAGGAAATGTCTTCAGGAATTAGTTCCAAGCAAAAAACCTAGGAATTAACACATGGGTTACTAGGAATTAGCACCTAGACATTAGAAAATTCCAACATAAAATTTCATTCATCAAGCCTCCCCTAAAACTCTTTTCATGGGGCCTTTAAATACACTCCCAAATTGCATCAAATAAGGAAAGAAAATCAACTCATAATTAAATGACAACCAAATCCCATAAAATCCTTGAACTCAAATAAAGGCAATTCCCAAAAATAGTTCAACATCAAATCAGCAACAATTTTGGTTCAATGAAGTAATCACTAGTGTCTGCATCAACTCTCTCGAGTTGGGAGAGCCTTGAGTCCTTGACCCCTTCAAATGAGTTCCCACAGCCCATGTAGTGCTATAGCAGATTAAGGTCAATGATCCAAGTGAATTTGAGTATGGTCCTCCCTTTTAATGTCCAAAATAGTATCAATATGTCCTTGACGTACTGATAGAAGCTTCAGTGAATTAGTCATAAGGTTTGTACTGGGATCATGAGAAGCTCATCAAATGGATCATCTGGGATAACTACTGGACCTTTTAATTTTCTTCCAAATACACATTTGGTCCAAACCATTTCAACACTTTGAACGGTTTGAGTCGTTTGACATTATTTGTAGGGAAATCATTTGAGCCTAAGTGGAAGAAATAATCATCTTTTGGAAATATTATAACACCTGAACTTTATATTGAATATCATTTGTTTCAGATTGCTTACTGACCTCATGATTCTTTTCATGAACATGATGTGTATATGTTTCTGCTAATTTAGATACGTTAACATGTGATGATAGTGGGAGAAGATTGAAAGGCTTCCTACATTTTACTTCAAACCAACTCATGCTTATAGACCTAGTGGTGCAATTTTCATATGTAAATTGGCTGGCAATATTTGCTCATTTCCCTTTCAAGCGTTTCTAGGCTTATGATTCTTAAGCCCTTTTTCTCAGTTGTCTTTTTAGGTTGTACTAACATACACTTCACTCACCTTAGGTGTATCAAGACTATTCTCAGGGAGTTCGGCTTGAGGCGATACAATGCAACCGAGGTAGCTAGGATCCCCCTCGAACTTTTCATCCATGCCTTGGATGTCATCGATGTTAGGTTCATAGACTAGTTCTTCTAGACTTTCCTCATTACACTTCTTTTTTTCTGTCAATTAAGAGGGCTTTATTAGGGCACCTGGTTGCAACATGACCAAAGCCACATTTAAAACATTTGACTCGAGACTAGTTCAGATTGAGGGTTCTCTACCCATCCCTCTTCCCTTTTCATCTTTACTAATTGATAACTACCGGGGTTGGGCTTTGACTGAGGTGGAATTGCTGGTGGTTTAATAGTGTTGATTCCTGGCTGGGTGCTAATTCCTAGGTTTTCCTGCTTGGTGTTGAAGACTAGGTTTATCCTTCTTTTCTATTATTTTTATTTTCCCCAACTTTCCTTGGAATTTTGTGCTGCATCAAATTTAGTATCAGAGCATCATTGTTCTGCATCAATCTATCGTTCTATCCCCATTTAAAGAGGGCTATTTGAAGTTAAATACCATTCTAAATAATAGAAAGCAAAATTCACTGCAGGTTACTTTTTCACCCTTTTTTTTAATATTTAATTTTAGTATTTTTTTTTACATGGGGTATTTCATTTATCAAAAAATGATTTTTCAAAGGAGCAAGCTGTTCATATTTCTTTCTGGCAATTTATGTGAACTTTTAAAGTTTAAGCATATATTGCCTAAAATTTACTCGTGCTTTGGATTGGGTTATGATTATCATCTATTTGCTGGTTCGATGGCATTTTCGGTTGGCCATAATGACATAGACTTTAAAGAGTTGCAAGAACTATTTAACTCATACCATTGTCATGGACTTACCATTGTCCATATTCCCTTCTAAAACAATATTGAGGTCTCAAGGTGATTCATATTTTCATTTCCATTATTTTGTGCAGCTCAGATCTGTTTTAATTATTACAAAAACAGTAGTGGTCTTTTGACTGAATAAAAGAAATGGTATTCTATTTTTCAGCATTAATAAGATGGCCTTCTTAGTTTTGTTTCATAGGCAAGTATCCATACACCTGGGAGTGGATATGTTCTGCTACATCATGTTATGGGTGAAACCGATGGTGAACGAAATATTTGGTCGTAAGTATCTCACATGTGAAGGTTATTTACAGGACAATCAATTTTGTCATTTGTACATTGTAAAATAGCAAGCTCAACCTAGGTATGCATATATTTTTGTATTATTTTGTTTGAAAATTCCCAAATTATTTTGATTGGAAATCTTTGGTCTTGTGGCCCACATATCCATCTTAAATAGCATGTTGTTCTCTCTCTATTGCCTTTACATTTTAAAAAAAGAAATCATATTGGTAGTTGTGGTATCTTGGTTAATTTTACATTTTCATTTTGATTTTCACATTGTTGAAATGTCTCCTATTGCATGCATCTTACTGTTTATCAAATTCCATTTACATGTATGGTTGACATTCTTTGTAGGCACGTTGAAGGTGGGATGGGTTCTGTGTCTTTGGCCATTAGTAAGGCTGCTAAAGAAGCTGGTGTTCATATTATAACCAATGCGGAGGTATGTTTATTAGAAATGTAATGACGCATAATCCTTTAGTTCAACTATAATTTTTCCTCATTGTGCGAGCGTGTGTTTTAACCTTTTATCCTCCATATTTCTAACTTTCATTAGTGGAGTCTTATACTCATTTAAGTTTTTATTTTGATTAATACAGAGACATGATATTAATGCTTATTTAAAATGTAACGTACTTCTAGTTAAGCCAACAAGCTCTAATTGAAATGGTTTCCTCTCCCCTCCATAAGAATGGGGTGGAGGGTGGGGTTATAAGATAAAGAACCCTTTGGTGCAAGTGTAAATTACAAATTAAAAAAATAAAAATAAAAAGGAACATACTTCTAGTTTAGCCTTTTTCAGAAATAGCTTATGTTCAATAATCTGGCTTAGTTTCTTCTCTTTCTACATTGCTTCTGTGTATGCAATAATTTGCTCTCCTCAGCTATGAAAATTATTGTCCCTTGACTTTGAAAATTCATCTCTTTTTCAGGTTTCGAAATTGATGATTGAAGACTCCGGCATAGTAAACGGGGTTAGTTTGAATTCCTACATTGCCTTAACTGAGCAATCTCAAAGCATTCATTAAACTGTTCTGAGCTCCATGTCACTTTCATAATCTAGGTGTTGCTGACTGATGGGGAACAATTTTGTTCTTCAATTATTTTGTCAAATGCAACCCCTTACAAGACTTTCATGGTAAGAAAATTAAAAGTGCTATTTCTACTTCATGACTGGGTGAAGCATTGAGTCATTGACACCAAATGATTATTAAAGAAAGATGTAAACAAATGTCTTCACTAAAAATGGTGGCAGATTTAAGTCAGCTTGTCAACTTTCTCTCATTAATTTTTCTCCCTTTTTAAGATTAAGCTTTTCTGATACAGGAGTTGGTCCCTCAAAATTTTCTTCCTGATGATTTTGTACGAGCTATCAAGAACTCTGATTATAGATCTGTAAGATCCCTTCATTCATAACTTCAATCATGCACACATGGAAAACTATTGAACATATGTCTCTCATATTTCTAGATCACTAAATATAATTAGTTCGTTATGTTTTATAGGGCTGTAAAATCCTTAATTTACTACTTTTTCTGGATTATTCTTTAGGTAAATAGAAAAGGAAAAGAAAAGAAACCAACCTACAAAAAGTGGCCTTTTCTATGTCATGAAAGTTGTGGCCCTTTGGGTAGGGAGTCCAATTTAAGCAAATGAAAGCTCTCCATGCTAGTCTTCCCAAGCTAGCGGACTTTTATGAAGATAATCTGCATTATAATAAAAAGGGAATTGCTGAAGATGTGTAGCGTAACTGGAAAGGATAAAGTCTTGTGGTGTATGAAATGAATTTTCATCAGTAGTGTTGCATGTGTAGTACTTCCATGAGTTTTAGTTCTATGATGTGACTTAACTTAAAATGTCCTTTTTTTTCCTCTTGGAGGGACTTCTTTCTTTTTTTCTATGTTTGGAACAGTTTGTCTTTGGAGATAATGGTATTTAATGAGTTGATTTTGGTTGTCGTTGACTGCTACAGGGAACAACAAAAATTAACGTAGCTGTTGATAAATTGCCTCAGTTCAAGTCTTGCAGATTGAATTATCCAGAGGTGGGTCCTCAGCATACAGCCACCATTCGCATTGGTTCAGAAAGGTATTCTAGCATGTACAAGATACACACACGTATGTGTAAAAAATCATTTTAAAGCTTATGTCCATTCTATGTGATTCCATATGGTTAATCTTACTCATCCACTGATCTGCTTGTGTAATTAGTACCTTTTCTTTTAGTAAGTAATTAGTACCAATTTTCTATTTGTATGTATCAATGGTAGATTTGAATCATTTCCCAGATTTCACTACTAGGTCTATTGTGATATCTGGACTGGATCTTATGCATACCTTCTTACCTTTTCCTCTTATTTCGGGTCAATATAGTATGGAGCAGATTGGTTCAGCATGTCAAGATGCTTGGAATGGTTTACCATCACGAAGGCCTGTAATGGAAATGACAATTCCTTCTTCATTGGACAAGACCTTATCCCCGCCTGGTAAGTAAAAAGGGAAAACTTCTGAAGTTCTTTAGAAATTGTATTGTTTAATTCAAAGATGTTGGTTTGATCTCCATGCCATATTAGCTTTTTGTAACAGAAAAAAATAAAATCCAGAAACATGCAGATTCTCTTGCAATAGATTTTCATACAAACTTGACTGAAGAGAGATTAAAGGAACGATTGTCCTTGTCAAAGCAGCAATGTATTATGCGATGTTTTAGTGATGTTGATTAAAATTTCTTCTAGCTCGTTAATTTTTTTCTTAATGAAATTAGAACTTTCACTATTTATGGTGAGAATTGAATGCATGCAGTTTGTGTTGGAAGCTGAAGTCCCTAGAAATTATTTGCTATAAAGCTAACAAATACTTTTACAGAAGCATTGTTTACTTTCCACCCTGATGAAATTGATAATCTTCTTTTGTGTCAAGGGTTTATTTCCTCAAAATTATATGGGATCTCAATGTAATTAATTCCTTTTCTTATATTCTTACACTTCAGATGTTGCAGTTTGATGTACTGTCTCCATTTACTTGTAAAATAATCAACTCTGCATTTCTTTTTTGTAGGTAAGCATGTCGTCGGCATGTTTACACAATACACACCTTATAAACCCTCGGATGGTAGCTGGGAAGATCCCATATATAGAGTTAGTTGCTATTCTACCTACAGGATTACATGAAATGGCAGTATTTAGCACTTAAATTACTGATCTTGTTATTAATTTTTTTTCCGAGTGCAATGTTTAAATCATTCTAAGTGGTGCCGTACAGATTCATTGTTTGCTATATGATAAATCCTGATAGGAATCATATGCACAAAGATGCTTCAACTTGATTGATGAATATGCTCCTGGCTTCAGCTCATCAGTCATCGGCTATGACATGCTAACACCACCAGATCTTGAAAGAGAATTCAGTCTGACAGGTCTGTGCAATTTTATGTTGACTACTGACATTATGAATATGTAATTTTATTTGGCAAAAGACTTATATCTTTTCTTTGGCCTGTGGAAACAAATTACAGGAATTGTGGTTGAGTAGATAAAATACATGTTTTTGTTTTCTTGCTAGACTATGACAACATGTGACATAAAATGAATGTTTTTGCATTTTGAATGTTATTTACTACACTTTAAATATGTAGCAGGGGGGAATATTTTTCATGGTGCTATGGGTCTGGATTCACTCTTCTTGATGCGACCCATTAAAGGATGGTAATTCTCACAGCCTCTGGAAGTTACTTTAGTGGGTGATCAAGAATAATTCAATTCGAGATATGTATGCATCTTATATAATATGTCATGCAAAGAATAATTGCTTTTCTTCTGGATACAGGTCAGATCATAGGACGCCAATTAGAGGGCTGTATATGTGTGGAAGTGGATCACATCCTGGAGGTGGCGTAATGGGTGCACCTGGCCGTAATGCTGCACATGTTGTTCTTCAGGATGTTAAGAAGCGTTCTCGTTAGAAGTTCTTATATACTTTACTGATCTCTCTATGGTTATGGTTGCTTGCTGTTAATTGTAACAAAACCTTCAGTTAGAATGAAAATTTCATGGTTTTTTCCTTGAACCTTTGTACAGCATAGTATGTGTTTCTTGCTGCAGTTAGTTTCACTTGGTAACAATTCTTTGTAGCCAACTTTGAGCTCCTAGCTTCAGCTATTTGTAACACAAACGATGCCTCCAGCTGCGTGCTTTCTCTGCATAATAGGCTGAAGAATCTGTAACTTAACTCTCCTTATTTAAACGTAAAATACCAATCTTAAAAAAATGAGTTAATTAGGCATAAAATGTTCTATGCTGTTCTGTTTTCCAAATTAGAGAAAGTGGGGAAAAAGAAGAAAAGAACTGATTTGTCCATATCACTGGTGCCTAGATATATAAGACGTATGGTAAAGCTTTGATGTACCAAAACTTTCACCATAGTTTGCTCGTTGCTGTGAGATATGCTCGCAGGGACATTTTTACAGCAATTGCAACTGAAACGTAACCCTGCTGTTCACGTTTAATTTTGCTATGTAAAACAGAATGTGGTATCTTATGTAACGAGTGTGTGGAACACTTTTTTTTTTTTGGTATAATGGGAGTGTAAATTCCATGTGTGATAAAGTCGTTACGTGCACCTTGACCAGAGATAAGATAATTTCTGGTGAAATGTGGTTGGCACGTAGCGTGGTGTTAAGATAATTTGTGACTGCAAGTACCATTTTAAGCAATTGGACTCCTGCCGTGTGCATCTCCCCTGCATTGACGGTCCCTCATTCCTCTTTCCAATGTAAACCAAGAGTAGGAATTGAAAGTTGGTTTTTTAATTGCCAATCTTTTTAACAGTGTGTTTGGTTGTAAATGAGGGGAAGAGAGAAGATGAGAAGGGGGAGAGGGAAAAGATAGGGAAAGAAATTAAAAAGAAAGAGTGTGGGAAGAGGAAAGAAAAGAAAATAATATATTTAATTTAGACATATGTTTTTGCCTAAATACCCCTAATAAAAGTTACGATGTTTGTTTTGGTAATGGATAAAATTGAAATTTTAGAAGCCATTAACAGTGGGCCACTTAAAATTGCAGGTTTTGTTACTTGTCTTTTTTCTCATTTCCGCCCAATTTGAGCGGATGAGAAAAGTGGACCGGGATGGATGCTCCATCCTTCCCTTTTCTCTTCTTTTTTATCCTATAATCTCAACCAAACTAGAGACATTATCATATCAGCACAATTTTCTTTGTTTTCTCTTCTCATCCTCCATTTCCAAACAAAGTGTAAGTTTTAACCATCGAAAGCAATTGCACGTTAAATCTGTTCTCTAATCTCTATTCTTGTACTAATGCTTGATTAATGTTATTATATTTGCCTCGTAAAAAAAAAAAAAAAAAAAATTTATTGAACATTTTTTATTTGGAATAGAAATGGCATGGGACAATCGATTTCAAAATATGACTGGTCGTAGTATGTGCTATGCTATAAGCCTATATCCATAGTTGTCAGTATCGTACGATACGCGATACGTATCGTACGATACGTATCGTATCATGTACAAAAAGTTTTGTATCATAAGTGCTCATGAATCGTCCGATACATAGGTGCGTATCGTATGAATCGTATCGTATTGGTGAATAGTACGTATCGTATGATACATAGACATGTGGGTTTAAAATGAGTTTTTTTGTTAAAATTTGTGATTTTATTTGATTTAAACAAGTTGTTAGACTTTTTTAACACAAAATTATTGGGAAACTTAATTGAGTCTAATGAAATAGCAAGTCCATGAGTTTTTTTCCTTCCTTCTCTTTCTCTTACAAAATTTAGACTATACTCATAACACTCACTTTCATATGTGCAAATTTATTTTTTATGCTATTAATAATGTATTAAATGACATTTCAAAAAAAAAATGTATTAAATGAAAATATAATTATTTTTATTTTTTTAATTATTATTTTGATTCTAAAAAGCTAGAATGCCAATAAAAAATATTAGAATAAATTATTAGAATAAAAAAAACCAAAAAAAAGAGTAAATGTTGAAAATAATAAAGAAAATGTCTATGAAAAAATAATTTTGCAATATGCTGAACACGATGATAACATCGACTTAGATAGAGTTGATTAGCCAAGATGACGAAAAAATATTATTATTTTGGATCATATATCATGTATTACTTCTGCGTTTAATCAATTTAAATGTGCATGTTATAAACATAAGTTAATTTGATTTATTTAGTTAGCTTTGTTAAATTTTATTACATAAATAATGATTAAATCGGTCATTAGTTAAATATATTTTGAATTTATAATAATTATACCTTTTATATATGTATATCTATAATTATTTTATAATTTTATTAGGTATTTGTGTATCTTACGATATATGATTCGATACGATACACGATAAAAAAAATCAAAAATCGATTCTCGATACGATTCACTATTTGACAACTATGCCTATATCAAGTATCAAAATATCAAAAGTAGTTTATTACTCCCAAGTCCCAAGTCCCAAGTCCCAAGTCCCATCCCACGTGTCAAAGCTTGGTCTTTGTCAGTTGTCTTTTAGCCTCCTTTTTATTCAAAAGCACCAACCGTCACTCACTCTATCTCTAAATTTAAAATCGTTGATCAGAGAAGAGAGAACACATATCAAATAAATAAAACACTCTCTCCCTGAACTTCCACTTAGTACTCTTCTGAGAGAATGTGGCGAAGGTGCTTTAGCAGCAGCGCAACCGCAACGAGCGCGTTGAAGGACAAGAAATGGGACGCTCTGGTCATCGGCGGCGGCCATAACGGCCTAACATCCGCCGCGTACCTAGCACGCGCCGGCCTCTCCGTCGCCGTCCTCGAGCGTCGCCACGTCATCGGCGGCGCCGCCGTGACCGAAGAACTCATCCCTGGCTTCAAATTCTCCCGCTGCAGCTACCTCCAGAGCCTCCTCCGCCCCTCCATCATCAGGTTCATCTTATTTCGCATCTCTCTCTCTCTCTCAATTTTATGTTATAGTTAATTAAGCAACTGTGTTTATTTGCTATTTTTGGCAATGGAAAAGAGAGTTAGAGTTACAGCGACATGGATTGAAGCTCTTAAAGAGGAGTCCATCTTCGTTTACGCCTTGTTTGGATGGACGCTACCTTCTATTGGGCCCTGATAAGGACCTTAATCATTCTGAGATTTCCAAGTTCTCCAAACAAGACGCAGATGCTTATCCAAGGTCCTTCTATGCAATTTTCTCTTTCCTCTACGTTATTTATTTATTAATTTCTTGTGTAATGAATGGTGAATCGAACTCAGAATCTCTAGCTCTGATAGCATGTTAAATTAGCGATTGTATTTAATCATTTAATCATAATTCTCACAGAAGAATACATATGAATGACTATGATTAGTTTATCAAGGAGCCATAGCTAATGCCGTAGTTTCGGGACTAATAAGGCTTTGTTGTTGTGATTTACAGATATGAAAATCAGCTAGAGAACTTCTGTAAATTTATGGATCCGCTTTTGGATTCAGCACCTCCTGAATCTTTGCAAGGTGTTTCATCTTTCAAGGATCGTTTCAAGAATGGAATACAAAAATCATCGTTTTGGGCTCATTGTTTGCGGCAGGCTATCGCCTTGGGCCAAAAGGATATGGTGTAAGAGTTCTTGTTCTTGATATATAATCAGTGTTAACGAATTGCTTTCTGGTTATTTTTACAAATACAGTTATTTGTTGTGGTCAAGTGTATATGGATTCCGCCAATGTTCTTATGGCCCCGCTGGATCTGTGGCATCTGCCCCCTTCTGTGGGATTCAGTTCTTTCAAATTGATTAATTTTATGGTTCAGATTAAATATTGCAAATCTAAAGTAATAGCTAGTGCCTTGTAATTCAAAATTTTAAATGACATGGCATCATATACACAGTACATGGATAGATATACAAGAAATAAAATCTTAATCCCAAAATGGTCTAGTAAAATGGAGAGAATCCTAATTCATTTGGCTCTAGGGTCCAATCTCTTGAAAGTTCATGTGGATTCCATTGCTGCATGATTTATGTAAAAATTTGAATTACAGTCTCAGCCTTTTTATGATATGTATTTCTTGATTTTTGACAGGGACTTTATGGACCTTTTATTGTCCCCAGCTTCAAAGGTTTTGAATAACTGGTTTGAGGTTGTCATTTTAATCTTGATTTCTTTGCAATTTTATCCTTTAAATTTGTCAATTTTATTTATTAAGATATTGCTTCCACTTATATCAAAACTCAAAGGTGATGTTCAAATTTACTTCATTAACTAGTTTCAAGTCTAGGCATATAAAAATCTCACTTGGGAAGGAATTTTGATCATTTGGATTTGTTTAAATTAATTTTTAAGCATTCATTGACATAGTAGAGCTTTTCATTTTGTGTCATTCCTCTTCTGTAAAGTAACTAAAGGATTCTTTCTTAAATTATGCGGTATGATATATTCATGTTATTGTTCACCTTTACTCATCAAAGTGTTCTCGTAGTGATTTTGAATATAATCTTGTTGGGGGCATAATTGACTATGATAGTTTTCTGACGGGGTTTAAACCTTATAAAGTTTTAATTCTATTGGTTCAATGAATATCTGTTACTGACTTTGATATTTACAGACAGATGTTCTGAAGGCAACGCTTGCGACAGATGCTGTAATAGGAACCACGGTAGGAGTTGTTATTAGAAAAACATGGAGAAACATTTTTTTTGAGCATTGAATCATTCTTTATAACACAAATGGGCATGTGAACAACCTGAAAAACTATTTGGCACAATTTCTGCTGCATTATAAGTATTAATATACAATTGACCTCCTATAATCTGTACAATAGGGGAGTGTCCATACACCTGGGAGTGGATATGTTCTACTTCATCATGTGATGGGAGAAACTGATGGCGATCGTGGAATTTGGTCGTATGTATCTCTAACAATGGCTTGACGTGTAATTTGTTCATCACAGAAACAGCATTGTAAATTGCCTTTGATCCTTCTCCTATTTAAAAGAAATCTAGATTTCATTGATTGTTAATAGCCAAGTATGTCTGAAAAAAAAAAAAAAAAAAAAAAAAGGCTAAGTATATTTTGTATGATTGAATAGAAAAATGAAGCAGTGATATATGGTAATTCTAGTATAACTGCATGAGGATAGTTAGAGGGCAAGAAAATATGGCCTATCATGGAGTAGAAATGTCACCATTAGCTTTGGAAATCAGAACAAAATCCTCTAACTTGATGACAAAGAAACTTTATCAATTTGGTAAATACTAAAAATGTGTAATATTATGTGTTTGTGACTTACATTGACTTCAGAAAGCTTTTAGAGAGATTTGCAGAAATAATTGACCCTTCTACATCTTTAAATCATTATATATTTTTCTTAAGCTCGTATGATGTGCCCATTTGTTGGTCAAGATTAATTAGTACCTTTACAAAAACCACAAATTAATGCTCTCCCCGTTTCTTGTTATAGTTGGTAGTTAATGAATTGGGCAATTAGCCATCATGTTTAGATTTATACAAGTATGAGTTATTGCTTTAAGCTCCCTCTTAGAGAACTGGTGTACTTGAAAACCAAGATTTCTCTCCTTTTCTTGTTAAACTTGGTAGTTATTGAATTAGTCATCGTGTATGTATACAAGTACGAGCTGTTGCTTTAAGCTCCCTATTACAGAACGGATGTGCTTGAATCTTAATATTTCCTATAGGTATGTGGAAGGTGGGATGGGCTCGGTATCCTTGGCTATCAGTAATGCTGCTAAGGAAGCTGGGGCTCATATTGTCACAAGTGCAGAGGTATATGTGTCTGGAATCACTCCAGTAGCTTTCAGTAATGCACGTCCCTCTTATAAGTACTTTTAAACATTATTCTATAAACTTCAATTTGATATTATTCGGTTGCATCAGTGCAATTTTGTAGTTAGACACAACCAGGATAGGCATGGAAATGTTAGATTCTAGAAATTTAATTAAATTCTAAAAGATTTTAATGGAAGGTTCAAATCATTTGAGACAATGGAATGTATTGAGTTGTTCAGGAATTTACAACATCATGGAAATACTGTTCAGAATTAAAATTTTGAATTTGTACTTTTAAATATGTTGAGAGTTGCATTACTTGATGCCTTATTTGGGATATCAGCATGCAGAGCCCTGGTCCAAATGCCCTTTATGACTGTGAGTGCCTACAAAGGGAAAGACCTAGAGCTTGGGAAACTTTACTAAATAGTTACTGTAGTTGGATCAAGCAGTTTAGAAGGAGCGATGTAACCTTCAAGCAGGTCCCATAGTGCCTCTGATTAAAATAATTTAGACAACAGTACACTAAACACCCAAATATTTTAGATGATAGTGATGTAAATGCTGAGTTTAAGGGAAATATTCTCTTAATTATCTTTGATTTAGGGATCCCCATAAAATAGAATTGGTGTAATTCACTGCAAACTTTTTTTCTTCATTGGTTTCCTTAATATTTTTCAGCTGATGCAGTTATACTTTATGTATTTGTCTTTCGCTACCCTTGATTTTTCATTTTTGACATTTAGGTTTCACAATTGTTGGTTGAAGACTCTGGTGCAGTGAATGGGGTTAGTTTTGTTGCATGGCTTCCCTCAGTGGAGCAGATTTAAAGCGTGGTCAAACTAATTATTCTATGCATGGCTAATATCATTTAGGTATTGCTGGCTGATGGTACACCAGTGCGTTCTTCAGTTGTTTTATCAAATGCAACCCCTTATAAAACTTACATGGTATTTTATTGACACTACTGATTTATTTTGAATTTACTCAAAGCATACACAACTGATGTTGTAATCATGAGAAAGGTATTTAGGTTAAATTTCTTAACCCTCTGTTCTGCTTGGATTTTATTGTGATTATAGGTTTTGCTCATGTGACAGGATTTAGTGCCTAGAGATGTTCTTCCTGATGATTTCATCCAAGCCATTAAGTACTCTGACTATAGTTCTGTAAGCTCCCTGTTCAACTGTATTTACTTTGACAGTCAAGTGCATACCTTCTTTTTTGTGTCACTTTGTCTGTTATATTGAAATGCTTAGGTAGAGGCAGATATACAACAGCTTCTTGGGTACTATAAGCTATTGAAGAAGAATGTTCTAACATTCTGTAATAATTAGGATTAGATGATTGCATGAAACTTGGTCTAAATGTAATCTATGACCAATTGTGGGATAAGTCTATTAGATATGTAACAGCTTCTTGTGTACTATAAGCTATTGAAGAAGAATGTTCTAACATTCTGTAATAATTAGGATTAGATGATTGCATGAAAGTTGGTCTAAATGTAATCTATGACCAATTGTGAGATAAGTCTATTATGAACCTTTCAGTTGACTAAGATTTTGGTGCTCATACATTCTAATCCTGTCATTATTTGAAGTCATTGGGTTTATGTTACTTTGCAATAATAAAAGATATTAGCAATCTATTGGCCTGAAGGATATAGAAAAATATAATTTGACTGAAACTAGGACTGTGTAATAAATGAAATTATGGTGGATACATAAAGGTCAAAAGAAGCAGGTGAACAAAATCCTCCGAGACTCTGTGTTCCTTAGCACTTTGTTATGCTGTGTAAAAGAATCTAATGATAAGATCCCGTATCACTTCATGAACTTGAAAGTCAAAATGCTTTAATCTTCTATGATTCTGGGAAGTATTAAAATTTTTTATGTCTGCAGAAAGTTAATGGCACTTTCTAACTATAGTAGCATCAGTTCTAGTACATAGAAATTACCAAATGAGCCCATAGGACCAATTGAAAGTTGTAGCAGGACTTGTTTCCCAGTACTCAAAGTTACTTACTTCCTCCGTATGTGGCTATCATCTACTGAAACAGGCAACAACAAAAATAAACTTAGCAGTTGATAAATTGCCCCAGTTTCAATGCTGCAAGATAGGCCATCCTGATGCTGGTCCTCAGCATGTTGGCACCATTCATATTGGGTCTGAAAGGTATGGCGTTATCTCAGCAATAATAATATATTGGTTTTGGATCCATGAGCTATTTCTCATATGTTCTCTGAGGCAATTAACTAAAAAGATGTTTCAAAATTGTTGATCACTAATTTCGGGCATCCAAGATTATGCTAATCCTTTGGCAATTTGATTTGGATAGGGTGAAAGGCACAGCTGACAAAAAATATTTGATGACAATGTTTAGATGCACGTCTAACCTGTTATTTCATTACACTAAACTCGTCTAATGCTTTTCACGTTGAGTTAATTTTTAGACCTTATAAGGGGGGGAAGTGTCCAGTGGACAATTGGCTCAAAATTCTGCTGGTTCTCTTACCAGCAACATCAAGCAAGGCGGAAATGCAGAGGGGGTTTTATGTAGCAAACTCAATAACTGTAGCAGTTGAGCTCAGAGTATGCTGATAGACATGGTGATTGTCGCAGTTGTGGAATAAACTTTTGTTGACCAGTTTAGTTAACATTCCTAACATGTTGTTTCCCTTCCCAAACAACTCTAACATCATGAGAGTGAATTGTAAACCTTTCTCTATAATGAACAGATTATTTGAAACATTTAGTTATATCATTTAATAGTGGACTACCTTCAAAAGTTGAGTGATCCTGGCAAATGTTCCCACCTTTAATTTTAGATTTCAATTCTGCGCCCTTTACCTCTATTTTGGACATCTAATATTTGAATGCAATTCCAAACTTTCTTATATCTGTTCTGCCTATCTCTTAAGTATGGAGGAAATTCACTCAGCCTGTCAAGATTCTGCCAATGGAATACCATCACGAAGACCAGTCATTGAGATGACAATTCCCTCTGTACTTGACAAGACTATATCTCCACCAGGTACTTAACTTTGTCTTTGAGGCAATTGTGATATCTTTTTCCTCTTAGCATTTTTCTGTATGTCATTAAATTGATGGGTTTTGCACACCTTCTATATTTTCTTTATCAAAATCAAAGAAATTGGAGTGGAACCTCAATTCTGAATTCACTCTCGTATTGTGGCAAACTTACGAAAAAGATGTCCATCAACTTATATTTTTACATTCTTACCCTTTCAGTAATTAGCTCACCCACACACAGATT
The DNA here is from genome assembly GCA_028535165.1 of Quercus tomentella. Taxonomy (NCBI): domain Eukaryota; kingdom Viridiplantae; phylum Streptophyta; class Magnoliopsida; order Fagales; family Fagaceae; genus Quercus; species Quercus tomentella. Next base: position 7,558,463 of record JAPQVY010000001.1, read on the forward strand.
TTCAGTTCAGCATTTGTTTCATTGGTGTGCAAAATGCATATCTCAAATTTTTTATATGCTTAATTTATGTTTGTATTTCTAGTTGTAATTTTCACTTAAAACTTTCTGTCAGCTGTAGTTGTTTTGTGTGTGTGTGTGTGTGTGCGCGTGCGCGTTGTGGGGGGGTGGTAGTTATTCAAAATAAGATGTGCTAGAATTAACCCCAAATGTTCTTAAATAAAAATGGAAGAAGGGATGGATTGAGTAAGTAGGATGGTCCCTATAAGCTTTTGTGTTAAAACCACTCTGGAGAACCATTAGTGTGTGACATGGCCATCTGTATTTGCTTTGTTTTCAATGATGTTATTACTTCTTCTTTTTCAGTACTGATATTCTTTCATGTGATGACCTAGAAGTTGGGCATGATCTAGAGATGTTTTTATTCTCAAGTATCCTCTGCTTGCTCATTTTTCAATAGCACATCTGTCAGAATCTTTTTTGTTTTTCATAGGTAAGCATGTGATCAACCTGTTCATTCAATACACACCATATAATCCATCGGATGGTAGCTGGGGAGATCCTGCTTACAGAGTAAGTTATATTTTAGAAATTGGTGCATTGACATTGTACTGCAATTGCTTCCTCTTGCTTTATACATAAAATGTCTTTTATCTTTCAGCAGTCACATGTTCTTTTGTTGTCCCAATTAGAAAATTTTCACTCTAATTATGATTTAATTTGTTTGTGGGTAGCAGATCTTCACTGTTCTGACTAATCCTTGGAAAACTGGCAAATTATCTTTTTTGCAGGAATCATTCGCACAAAAATGTTTTACCTTGATTGATGAATATGCCCCTGCATTTAGCTCATCGGTCATTGGCTATGACATGTTGACTCCACCAGATCTTGAAAGGGAAATTGGTCTGACAGGTACTTCATAGCCACAAATTATGACCTAGGAGTTTCGACAGGATGTTCAGGCAATTAAGTTAGGGTCTGATTGGCACTCTACAACCAAATAATCCTAAACCAAAACACAAACTCTGTTAGGGTTACACAAATATTTGGTTGCAGGGTTGGAATCCTAAACCAAGTTGACAGAGTTTTGCCCCAAACCTCCAAACTATTATTGGGCAACTTAAATAAGCATTCATGAATACTTTTTGTTATATGGCCTATTTAAAAAGCCATGTGACTTGTTTAGATGACTTAATCATCTAAAAAAAATAAACATGCATGGTCATTTGAACCATCTAAATAATGTTAAAAAAGTACTAGCACTAAATCAGCAAAAATTTAGTTCACAGAAATATAAGTTTATAAGACTTTGTTGTTATTGTTGGGACAGAAAAGCTTGATAATTTGTTTACTTTGTGACTATATTCATAATTAACCAAGCTGCATATCATACAATTTTATAAAGATACTGTTTCTTAAACCATTCTAATCTAAAATGATATTTAACAGGAGGGAATATCTTCCATGGTGCTATGGGTTTGGATTCTCTCTTTCTCATGCGGCCGGTAAAAGGATGGTAATTCAAAAAAGCATATAGATGTTTACAATTAGAATCATCATAGAAATTTGTCTTTTTCTTGCCATTCTTTCTTACATAGTTTGATAGTTACATGGGTAAGTATTGAAATCTAATTTGATTTGTGATTTTGGGAACGAAGGTCAAATTATAGGACTCCACTCCAAGGGCTGTACTTGTGTGGGAGCGGGGCCCATCCTGGTGGTGGTGTGATGGGTGCACCTGGGCGCAATGCTGCACAGCTAGTTCTTCAAGATGTCAACAAATCATAAAATTGATATATTAAAATTCCCCAGCCATATGGTCTGAACTGAGCTTATAAAAAAACAAAAAACAAAAAATAAAAATTGAAGGCTTTTAAAAGTTCCTATTTCCTTTTATTCCTTTAGTAGGATTTGCTTTACTATTAGTTATTTTATGAATCAGCACTATCTTGCACTTGCTATCTTTATAAGCGTCAGACCACCCAGGCTTTCTGTTTCCCCTCACATGTAGACAAATTAGATTGGAGCTTCTACAAAGCTAACTTATAAAAGTTGGTTTTTTGAAAGCTATAGTTGATTGGGTCTATTAACGATTGCTGAAGTGGGAGTTGCACAATATTCAATTAAGAGTCTGTTTAGGATCTGCTTACTTTACTGAAACTGAAATTTTTTTGCTGAAAGTACTGTAGATAAAGGTAAAAGTCAGTTGAAATAGTACGATGGGACCTATAAATAGTATCAAAAAGTGCAGTGAGACCCATGAATAATAGCAAAAATAAGCTAAATAGTAAAATAAGTTGGCAAAAATAATTTTGCCAAATGGACACTAAAGGGATATTTGTTTATTTGCTTTTGCTATTTTTCAATATAACAGGACTTGCTCAAATCCTCCATGAGTGCAATTGAGCACCTTATTACATATTTTGATTGATTGTATTTCATGAGTTAATTGGGTAACCTGGAGTAGTTTTGTTAAAAAATATTGTATGACCATATTTTGTTAAAAAATAATCACATTATTTTAAGAATGGTTAGAGACTGACACTTATAAATCTCATATTCTATTTTCATTTTTAACTTATCAAAAATCCAAGTTGTCAAATTTTTCCCACAATTTGTAAGATAATTCTGTGACTGAAACACACATATAATTCTCAACATTTTTGCCAGCCCGGCCTTTTAAAAACTAAATACATCCTGCCCGAAAACATAATGGGCCTAATTTTAAGAGGGCTCGACTTGTAAGGCCTAAAATAAAAAGTCCGCCCAAATAATGACAGGCTATTTTAGGGCCCAAGCGAATGGGCTTTATAGTCAAACGGAAAAATCAAGCACGACAGCTTAAGTTTTTGTGATTTTTTTTTTTTTTTTTTTTTTTTTTGAAGAGAACTGTCTGTGATTTGGATTAATTTATTTGCTAAACTCTTGCACAAGTACAATTGTAGCTTTAAAATTAAAAATAGTTAAGTTTTAAATAGTTGTACATGAAAGTGAGAACTAACAGAAAATAGTTAATTCAAACCCACACGAACTAGATTTTCTATAAAAATAAAAGGTATTTTCAGTTACAAAATATGAGCTGCCAGGTTAAAAATATGTGATATTCTAAACCAGTCAGTAATTGCAGAATAGAAAAATAATCTTTATCTTTTTTTTTTCATATTTAATCAAACAACATTTGAAGTTTGAACGACCAAATGCTAAAAGAGATCAGATCCAAAGAGCAATCTGGATCAACTGGGGGAATGCAAGGAATGGCAAGAAATTGTATGCGCTATGAACCACCCCTCCCTCACCTCCAAAAAAGAATATAAAGCCCAAGAAAGATAGGAACAAACTTTTGGAGGCTATGTATGATAACATTCGCAGGAAATATTGTTGATCATTTAATAGCTCACTTAAAAACCAGATGCTATCGATTCCGCCAGCCAGAAACAGACTTGGGGACAAGGGTGATGGAATTGGAGGCAGATTCTAACCTGCATCATGTGTAAACAGAGCTTCTATCAGTAACGCACGCAAACCTCCCCCTCACAAACACACACACACACACACACACACAGAGGGCACCTTGATATTTCTTCAACAGCCTTCACGAGTTCTGTAGAACTTGTTTCCAGCACTTGGCCTCCAAAAATCATTTCATCTAAAATAGTATGTATCTGATAAAAACAACACAAGAAAAACAATTGAAGCCTATTCCAATGGAGATTTTGCACGTATTTATTCTTGGGAAACATACGACTAACAAATAAAAGCAATTGATTGAATTCATTATAACAATCAGAATCTAACTCATTTTAACTTAATTTTTGAGTAGCAAATGCTTTAAAGCTAATGCCTAATGATATAAATCATAAGAATTAAACATTGGCACTAGAAGTTCAAATGGGAACCACAAGAAAACAACAAACTGGTTGAGTCAACGTGGAAAGGAAATGATTGACTTAAACATGGTCTGAGCAAACATTACATAGTATTAGAGCTCAAAAAAACCTAAAGTTTGCCCTTAATGACAAATTAAACCTTGACAATTTAAACTCCAGACTTTATAAGTCATGACAATCTAAATATTCCGACTATATCTGTTAAAGATCACTAATGGAAAACCTGTTTCGAGACTCATTACTTCAATCCCTTCTTTTCTTATATATCATTTTCACTCCTTATTTATATTTAAAGTTTTTCTCACTCTATTGATGTTGGCCCTCCCTCTATTGTGTTCTGCACCTCCTCACTCTCTCAAAGTTTCTCTCTCAAATGTGGAGAAGAAGTCAACCACCTAGCAAATCAGCGCCATTTTGGTAAAAAAGACCCCAATAAAAATTTTACTCCCATAAGATAGTTGCTTCGTTAGTGGTTTTTAACATATATGAAGGAAGTGTTAGATTATCATGGTTTATGAACTCTACGATTTAGTGTCTGTTTGGCAAATATTATTTTTGCTAACTTATTTTACTAATCAGCTTATTTTTGCTACTATTCATGAGTCCTATTGTACTTTTTGGTACTATTCATAGGTCCCATTGTACTATTTCAGCTAATTTTTACCTTTATCTACAGTTATTTCAGCTAATTTTCACTCCTTATTTATATTTAAAGTTTTTCTCTCTATTGATGTTGGCCCTCCCTCTATTGTGTTCTGCACCTCCTCACTCTCTCAAAGTTTCTCTCTCAAATGTGGAGAAGAAGTCAACCACCTAGCAAATCAGCGCCATTTTGGTAAAAAAGACTCCAATAAAAATTTTACTCCCATAAGATAGTTGCTTCGTTAGTGGTTTTTAACATATATGAAGGAAGTGTTAGATTATCATGGTTTATGAACTCTATGATTTAGTGTCCGTTTGGCAAATATTATTTTTGCCAACTTATTTTACTAATCAGCTTATTTTTGCTATTATTCATGAGTCCTATTGTACTTTTTGGTACTATTCATGAGTCCCATTGTACTATTTCAGCTAATTTTTACCTTTATCTACAGTACTTTCAGCAAAAAGTTTTCAGCTTTAGCAAAATAAGCAGATCCCAAACAGACCCTTAATATGGAAAAATTCATTTTATTACTTATCAAAAAAAAAAGCCAAAATTCAAAGGTCACGGTGTAATTTTTAATGAGGGGGTAAACTCTAGGTCTCCTCTTTTTGGACTTTCCCCAAAATATAATATCCAATGACAATTTTCCCAACTGCATCCTCATAAGCAGAGTGATTAAATTAAATATCCAATCTTCTAGTGAGCATAGTCCGAAGCTGACAGATAAAATATTGTTTGTCAAGTTCATAGTACAGAAAATGTGCATAGCAGTTGTTTCTACAATTTCATATTTCAGAAGAACTGAGATAGAAACAGTTATTTCAAATACTTTAAAGGGATACAAACCTTGCTATAGTTGAACACAATGTCAAGCTCACATACATTTTTAAAGCATTTGTCCAGCGTTTCCACAAACACTGTACAGCATTAAGGCATAAGTAAGCATATAATCCAATCATACAAAAAAAAGCAACAATTCAAGAGACAAGTACGAGTTTTACACTAATAAATAGGCTACTCACCGTCACATTCAGCTTATTCAATATATAGTGACATACATAACAAAGGAGTCTATTGGCATAAGCTATGATAAACTTCAATATGGATCACATACATATTATGACATAACACACCTTCAAGGTGATAAGCCTTAAAGAGCAGTAAATCTTAACTGAAGTTACAGAATAGCTAAAAAATTAGGCAAGCTAAGAAGGATGAATATTGATTCCATCATAATCAAATTCATACAAGAGTATACCAAAGCATCCTCCAAATTGCTTAACCTTTTAATGTAATTAAGGTGAAATTTTCAATTGCTTCTAATTGCTATACAAAGAAATTCACTTGGGAAAATGAAGGACTGTCCAATCTAATCAGAAAGAAATCTCATAGCACTACAGAAACTATACTATAGCTCAATCAATGAAATCACTCTTCTAATGATTTTCCCAGGTAGAATACTAACCATGGAAATTTAAATCAGAGACATTAAGGGATTAGACAAAGACCCAAATCCTTATTTTCTGCTGACAATGTATGTGTTGAGCATATGCTTTCCCTAAAACATGAAATTTCAAACCCATTCTAGAAAAAAAAAAAAAAAAAAAAAAAAAAAAAAAAAAAAAAACAGGGAACAGGTTCACTTAAAAAATATATATATATATATATATATTAATTTGAAATAAAACAATCTCCCCAAGTAGGATTCAGACCTAAGCCAATTGAGTTAACCGCTGACCGCACACCACTGAGCTATTGAGTGAATCCCACATAATTAGCGCTAGATAGCCATGGACAAATACTTTCTTGAATAAATTGGGGACAAATTAAATACTTTCACATGCTTATATGAAGAAAAAAAAATCTCAATGGGGTTTAGCATTATCAATTGGAGAAGCTTGCATCAAATCAACAATTTAGCTTTGCCTACATAAACTTAAGTAAAAAGAAAACTATATTCGCGATTCACTATCTAGATAGTACATGCTAAAAAAAATTCCCTTCCATCCTAATAATTAATACCATTTTGATTATTCCGCCTCACATGCTTCAGCAATAGTCATAACTCTCTAACAGATGGACAGACGGTCCTAAAGTCTACTTTCACAATAACAGATTCGTGATAAATTTGCAACATTCATTCACCACTACTTTGCTTCTCAAACATTTTTTATGTTCTACATTAACATTCTAATCACACAGATAGTATCGCCAACGCATGATAGTCAATGGAGAGTGAATAATTCAAAAAAAAAAAAAAAGTTACCTTGTATCAAGTCGAGCATGGCCAGCTCATTTTCAGAACTATCGAAAACTAAAACGAAGTAAAGTGTTGCATAGTGCTTGTATACAAGACTGCTATCCTGTAGAAATAAAATAAAATAAAAAAGCTATAATTACAGAGTTTTACTATGAAATATTGTAATTAAGAACCCAAAAAAGAAGTGAATATTAAAAAATTACCGGACCAAAAATAGACGCGGCATCCAAGAAATTGCTTACATTCTCAGCTCTACTGCATAAGACTGTATCACAATCAAAATTTAAGAGTGAAATAAAAAACGAAACCCTAGAAACTCGCTCGAAATGGCCGATTATACCAAACAAATTAAATTAAAAATTAGTTATTACTGTGCGGTCCAACCAAAGCATAACGTTATACCGAGATCCGACGCCGTTTAATGCAGCAATTCGATTATTAATCGCAAAAAACGTTGTGCGTGCGTGTGTGTGTGTGTGAGAGAGAGAGAGAACCTCCAAAAACGCTGCGGATAAGCTCCTGTTGCTTCTCGACAGTCTGAAATCAAAGAATGAAACTCAATCTGATTATTTATAGCGGAATTATAACTTGATGATCTTCCCAAATTGGAAATGGTGAAGGTAAAAATTGAGAGAGAGAAACCTGGAAATCGTAGAATTTGGCAAGGCGAGGCTTGCCCTGAGTGTTCATTACCATCACCGATCGTATCATCTTTTGCCTTCCCTTCCCAAAAACCGCAACCTCTATTTCAAGGTCTTACCAGTATTAACCCATCCCTTTATATTTTGTAGTTAACGACTAGCCATTTACTTGTCTAAACGGTATGCCGTTGCTTACCACATAGAAATATACAAACAAAAAAAAATGTTAAAAAACTCAAGACGGTGTCGTTTTGTATTAACCTGGACGGATAAAATTATATAAAAGCTGCGCCAAACAAGCCCTAAAATAGCCTGAGACAGCGGCGGCTTTTATGGATACTACTACTACTCATGAAAACGACGATGATGAAGACGACATAAACCCAGTCACAATGATCCTACCAGATGAACAAAACGACAACGATGCTAAGAGATTCTCTGCGGTTCAACAACCACAGCAGCATTACGTCTGTTCGATCGACTCAACGGTGGTGATAAGGCAGCTCCCATCGCAAGGCCTATCGTTCCAGCTCTGGCCCGCAGCAACCACTCTCGTCACCCTCCTAGATCACCACCGCTGTGACCCTAGCAATAGTCCCTTGTCTTCCACACTCGATCAACGTCGCAGTCTCAATATCCTCGAGCTTGGATCCGGAACCGGCCTAGTCGGAATCGCCGCAGCCGCTACTCTCGGTGCTAATGTCACGGTCACCGACCTCCCACACGTCATCACGAACCTCCAGTTCAACGCTGAAGCGAACGCCGCCGTTTTGGCCGCGAACGGTGGGACCGTCCACGTGGCGCCGCTGAGGTGGGGAGAGGCCGATGATGTGAATTTGATTGGGCGAGACTTCGATCTTGTACTGGCCTCGGATGTAGTGTATCACGATCACCTCTACGAGCCTTTGCTCGAAACGCTACGCTTGTTGTTGCCCGTTGACCGCGAGGGTCGAAGTCAAAGTCAAACTGAAAAGAAAGAAACAGAAACAGTGTTTGTTATGGCACATTTGAGGCGGTGGAAAAAGGACTCGGTTTTCTTCAAGAAGGCAAGGAAGCTCTTTCACGTTGAGGTTCTTCATGTGGATCGTCCCAGCCAGGGGTCTAGGGTTGGAGTTGTTGTTTACCGTTTTGCTAGGAAGCCTCAAAGTTTGAATTCTGCATTGGCAAACGTTAGCTTGACTTGATGACTCATTGTAGGAACTTTCATTTTTGGTTTGAATGTTGAAGAAATTTGGAGTATTCTGAAAATCTGTGTTTTGAGTGGAGCATTTGTGAAAAAATTACGAGGAGTTGTAACTATAAAACAGAGTTTTGAGTTTTTAAAAACGCTATTTAAATCTGCCAAAATGTCTAACCAAACAGACCTTATAGCTTGCCCCGAAAATATCGAATTATCATTAAGGTTATCAATTATCATTCCAAAGTAAATGAATCTGTCAACAATTGGATCATCATAATTTTAAACAATTGCAATGCCTCACACTCAAATTCACTCATTAATACCCTATAACCAAAAATGGAAATACACTCAAAAGCCTTAAAACTTCTGACCTCACATTCACACAATCTACAAATCAACACAGAATGATCCTTAGACTAATTACAAACCAATACGCTCTCATTTTCATATTTATGTGGTAGTTTTACACTTCAAAGCAGAGGCACAGATTTACATTCCTTCTGCAACTGTATTTACAGAATTTGACCAAAAAAATCATCATTTGCTAATTTTGAGTACAGATTTCTTTCATCCACTATGATTACTGAATATCATCGCCTCCTTAGCGGGGAGCCTTTGGCCACGGCTTTCATACTCTGTGAGTCTCTAAAGCAAACAAAGTGCACAAGTGTCTTCCCATTGGGGTAGACTGCAAAAACGCTTGTCCCTATCTTCTTATTGCAAAGAGAGCACAAACTATCACCGGTGATCTTCACCACTGTCTTCCTTTGGTTGTAGAGCTCATCCTTCACCTGTTTCAAAAAATGATTTGTTAGAAGTAGATAAAGGGGTACTTGCACTGAACATAAACCTCTCATAATGAAGAATAATGAGAGCAGATTACACACACAAATTATTGAGCAGGAAGATAGAGAATGAATGTGTGTGAGGACATTTGTCCAAGAAACAAAGTGCAATTAACAGCTACACCATCCAAAAATATTCAACTCCTTCCTTACATGAATTCCCATGCACGATAAATGCATACCTGCAGGTTCTCACTCTGTCTCAAACTTTTGATTACTGAAAGATTTCTGTAGGCTTCACTGGATTTTCGCAGAAGAGGTCCAAGAAATGGAAGCAAGTTCTGCAGATAGCAGAAAATAACAAACTTTAATCATGAAGCTTACATTTAATATTCTGATGCCTAACAAAGCAAATTTGTCAAAAAAAACACACACAAACACACACACAATGATGATGATGACGAATTAGCATGAAATCAAGAAATGGAAGCATAAGATGAGACTAATTCAACACAATTCCCTACTCTCACATAACATGGAGAAAGACAAAGTTTGAACAAGTATAACCCAATAAGTGAATCACACACAAATTCTAGCTTAAGTAAAACAAGGATAGGCACAACAAGCAAGGCACTCAAGATGCCTTGTCTGGTCCACGTTTATCAACATGTCAAATATAACTAGTTTTTTGTTTCTAGTCCTCTATCAATATAAAAATAATAATAATAATTACAATTAAAAATTAAAATGTTCCCCCACCTTGAAATGAGACAAACTAAAAATGTACCAAATTGGAGCTGAAAATAAGACCCATTAATTGAAACTGTATAACGTTCCAAAAAGATCAGAAAATTTACAGATCCAATGGCAAAGAGACTTGCCTCATGAAAAAAAAAAACCTAGGTGGGACGATAGGAGAACTCAAAAGGAAAACCCTAAAGAGAAACCCCAAACCAAAAGAGGTGATTTTGATTTTGCGCAGCTATGACTCAAAACGCTTCCATGGTAACTGAGGGAAGGCGGTCTTAAGGGCTGCACTTACAGATTATAGAAACTTCATGACCCAGAAAAAGCAAGAAATATGAAATTTTAAGAGAGAATTCGACAAGGAAAAGGGTGACTGAGAAACCCTAGAGACTAGTCCTCTATCAATATAATTGATACCTGTAGTTTGGTTTCCCTTGGTAAAAGTTTGAGTGCTTGAGCTCCATTTAGTCTATCCCACCTTCGGCTCAACAGATCAAGGATCTCATCAAGCATAATAGCAGAACCTCCTTCCTCACTAGATTCATCCACATCACCATCACTCCTGCTACTGTCAGTACTGCTCTGACTGACTCGCATGTCCTCTGCACCCTCTATAGAAGCAATTTTCTTATTTCCACGCCCTACTCTAGCTTTAACTGAAGTCCCTGGAACAACCTTTGGAATGCTTGTATTCAGAGGTGATACTATATTTGTAATTCGCTTTTCGAAGTTCTTGGTTGTCCTCCGAGGATTCAGATAAATTTGCAGAAGAGTGAGGTATATATTGCCAGAAGATTTTACAGATGGTTGATGAACTACAGGCTCATATACCCGATCACAATAGGCCAGCGCCAGCTCAGGAACATGAAGCTACAAATGCAAGGGAACTCAAATATAAGAAGCAATAGGCAAATAGCACAAACATGGACATACAAAGCCCATAAAAATTAATATTTTCATCTCTTGTTAATCAATTAATTAAAAAAAAATGCATGAAATTCATTTCAGAGAACCATCAATGTCCAAAAACATCTGCCACTAACAAATTAAGAAATAATTCAAAAAATGGTGCAAATTGAAGGCCCATAAAAGCCTTTCTGATCATTACATGAATGCTAAAATGAATAGTTAATAAATAATAGTAGCGAGGCTATAAAATTTTAATATAGACAAGCCCAAATTAAATGGCAGGATTAAGGCCTAGTTAAAATGAGTATGATTCAACAAAAGCTTGCCAAATTTATGTGTAACTCACATAAGAGGAAACTCAACCCAGCCCTTCTGATAAAAATGGGTTCAAATACAGAATATTCCCTTTAAAGTAATGGTAAGGTGATGACTCTATCAAGGTTTTCCACATAAGAATCACACAAATAACCTGTCGAATAGCCAATGTAAATTAAAAAGGCCACCCAATTGATAGAATTTCCAAATTACAAGGCATGACTAAATTTCATACTTTCTTATTAAGAACATCATTAGCATGTGCAATTTGGGTATCTACAGGTACTCCACAATTTTCCAGGTTCATTTCATGTCCCCTTGGCAATGGATTATCTAATAAAGAAGGAAGCATGTTAATTTATGTTGGAAAGTACCTTATGAACATAAAGAGATAAGGCAAGCTCATGTTGGTTCATTTTACCCAACAATAGTGCACGCTCTTCATATAAAGCTTCTGGAGGAAGACGTTTCAACAAAGCCTCTGGGTTATATCCAGAGATACTCTCTAAAGCAGACAACAACTTCTTCCTTGTTGAGGAATATGCTTTCTCATCCCATTGCTCTCGAGCACTTAAATCTGCATACCATTCTAGTACTTCCGAGAGATATATTTGCACCTACCATGCATAAAAATGACATGCAAAGACAATTTGGATTAGCATGATCAGCCAAACTACTATCACCACCTACACTAACCATGGCAACAGCCAAGTAGCTGTGTTTGAACACAGGTCTGTTCTCTGTCTGTCCTTTTTTTCCCTTTAATTTTGATAATTGCAATGGCTCTCAAATGAAAAATATTAATTCCTTTAAAATTATAGAACTAAATGCAAGAGGTCTTCACCATTTCGTTCTGCAGATTTCCTGAGATCCCATTCTCATTCATTGCAAGCATGAGTTCTAAGTACTTGGCCTGCATGCTTGGAGCATGTTGCTTCAAATAAGAGTTGACCAAGTCCGCTGGAATATTTCCAGACAAATACAACTCAATAGTTTGGGTTGGACAGCTTTCAAGAACAAGCATTGAGCACTCCAGAACAAGCATGGGATCAGTCCCACACAGAGGCTGCATAGGAAAATCCATCAAACCTTATTAGGTATATAACATATGCCAGCTATAAATTAACTCGTTATCAAGCTCTCAAGTTTTCAAAAATAAATTGTCACCAGAAGACAAGTAACTTCTACATTGGATGCTAAAAAGTAGTGCTTTATCTAATCAGCTGATGGAAAATTTCGGAATTTCAGGAATTATCATTCAGAGAGGAAAACCCTGGATCAACTTCTCGGTTATAGGAAGAAATTTTTGTTCCCAAGCACATGTACAAAAATTCGGTAATGAATGCCAAGAAACATAAACTTAGTAAGAACCATGGCAGAAATCGTTGTCATAACTTAGATACTTAAAAAAGTTTTCCTTTGACTGTAACAATAATACCCTAGATTGTATGGATTTGGATTGTGAAGGTGTTGCGCGAGTATGTGCTGATTCCCATATAGAGTGTTTACTAGGTCAATCTAGACTATATAAGCAATTACAAGGAGTCACAATTGTGACTAGTCCTTGTAGGGTAAGTGCAAATGTGGCAGCACTTTTCTCAGGTCATAACATAGACAATTTGAAAAGTTGAATGACTTGAATTCATTTGGAGGAAGACAGAGGTGGAATAAAAGAGAAGGGAACCTCCTTAAGCAAGTACATAGATATACAGGAGATTGCTGTAAAGCTAGTATCTGGTTCATCTAAATTCTAGTATGTGGAAAAATCAGCCAGTTTTAATGCTTCCCTGCCACTAACATAATATAGAATTTTGCAAAACAAGCATATGAAATTAAGAAAAAGGGTTCCCTACCAAGTAAGAAAATTTACCTTGAGATATTCAATAATTGACTCAGGCTTAAACTTTTGGGTAAGTTCAGCTATTGATTGGTTTGATTTTGACTCTTCTATCAATTGATAAAGAAGTTTAAGAGCTTCACGGTGCATTGAATTGCACTTGTAAAGTTCTAACAAAGCAGCATAATGATTCCCTCTCTGAAGAATTTCCTCACATATTTTCATATCACAGTAATTGAGACCTTTCAGTAAGTCTAAAACTGCTGAAGACTGTCCAGTCAGAAGCAGAGCTTGGAGTAGTGCTGTGTCAAGTATTGCTGCCATCTCCCGAGCACCAGAGCCAATGGAAATATTGCCACGCCCCTGAGGACCAATAATATTAAATCTGAGAAAAACATTGTAGGGGACATTTTTGGACAAATCAAATAAGAACACAGACAAAAAACTTTAACAGTCTGAGACCCAATACATTTAATATATTTACTAAACTACTGAACTTATTTTTTTAACTACATCAAGTATATTATAATATTTCAATTAAAAAAGGCAGTTGCCATCACACTAAGCTCCAATTGCTATAAAAATAATTTTAGAAAAAAAAAATTAGGATGACATTAAAATCTGTAGTCATGTTTAACAACTATTTCGCAATAACAAATTATTTAATTCATGCATTAAGTATTTTCCAGATTTTTTTTTTTTGATAGGTAAAAATAATTTTATTGAAACAAGACTACCTCATGAAATTAGTCATGAAGTAGCCTAAAGAATTACAAAAGGAGAACTATCTAACTATGGATCAAATCTATGAAAGAATGAATAGAGTTACTATCTGTGAGACCCGACACAAAGGACCACTCATAAAGAGAACTAACGAAGGATATTCTAATTATATAACATATTTATTCCAACAAACATAGAAGAACTAGCAAGTTTAAATTCCCTATTATATACATTCCTTACAATCATGTAAAAATATGTTAAATATCCATGAATCATAAATCATATGAATTTGCTGGAATACCTACAAAAATAAAATAATCTGTCTACCTTGGTTGATTTCTTGAACCTACTAGAGTCAAATGAGGCAAAATTATCTCCAACAACATCTAAAACCACCTCTTCTGTTCCCTCCGCAGTGGCCTTTTCAATTACACTGTATCTCTTCTTCTGTAAAAACTTAATAAGAGCCATGAGAGTATTATGGCTCATTTTCTTTGACTCAAGTGCTGCATTCTCATCAGATTCCAAAAGCTGTGGTAATGGTGAGATTTCCATATCATCTGATAAACCAGATGAAGCTCTTGAGAGATATGAAGCATCCAAAGAGATGTCCATAAGCTTCTCTGGCTCAGGAATTAGAGTTGTTTTAGGAAGGATAATAGATGGATACAAAGAAAGTACATAGGTTATATCTATTTGAGATGCCAAAAAATGCTCCATGGCTTCCTCATAGCTTCCATTATCAAAGAGGTAGTGAGCATATCTGGAATACAGAGATACAAACTCATTCAATTCAGATGTTTGATCAAAATATGTATAAGAGGCAAGATTGATTTATTGTCATTGATGAATTCTTTAAATCCACTGACTAGTTAATATTGCAAAAGAATTCACAAAGTAAACCAGAAATAAACATCATTATTAATACTTAAGTTTACCACGTTCCTTCATTTGTTAAGTAATGGTTAGTATATGGCATATATACTGTCTAGAGTTGGTACTTATAAGTCAATGCATCATATTAATAAATAAATAAATGTGACTTTAAGAAACTGCTAGTTAAATTACTTCAGCTCTATCAAGTAATGAATAGTATATGGCATTCATAGTGTTTATCAAAAGATATAGTTTTTGGTAGCTTTTATGTTAAATGTGTGACAAAAAGCTAAAAAGCTAGTTTTGTTAAATTTGAAAGATAAAAAATAAATAAAAAAAAAACAAAAAACAAAACTGAGACAAAAAGCAAAAAGCTAAAAGTTTTTAGCAATTTGACACATTGGTGGTGTCAAATTACTAAAATGCTATTTTTAGCACCACAATATACAAAAAGTGTGCTACATTGGTGGTGGTATATGTAAAAAATTTAACTCATCAGCTACAGTGCACAGCCATCTATAGCTGCACTGTAGCTCAAATGTTAAAGCAACATAAAATATTCTATTCTCCCTCCAATTAAAATAATGTTTATTTCATTTTATTCTTTTCCTTTTTTTCCTCTTCCCGATCCACTCAGGCTCAGGTTCTACTTCTCCTTCCATATCGTCTTGCTCTGGAAATTTCAAAGCTCGACCATTACATTTGGTAATTCCAGACAGCCTGGATTTGTTCCTAATGGGCAAGATATTCAGGGTTCCTATGGTTGAAAAACAGGTGAAGTGCTTGATCAAGGACCTCTTCAAAATCTTGGATTTGTTGGTAAAGGGACTTGCATTCCAAGTCGGTTTGCAGTAGATGAATTTGAAACACCAATGAGCAACATGAACCAAGCCCCATTGCCGAACCAAGCCCCATCGCCGACCCAAGCCCCAAGTCCCATTGAAATTTCCATTGACGTTGTTGTGCTAACTGTATGTGTGTGCACTGTGCAGTCAGGTTGGGTGTGGGTTTGTGTGGTCGGGTTGTGTTGATTGTGTGGTGTGGGTTTTGGCAATGGTTTCCATGGCTGTGGTGGTGGTTGTGGTTGTGGTTCTGGCTGTTGTTTATTGCAATAGATATATTATTTTATTATGTTGTTTATATTATTTGAATGTGTTGAATGATAAAATAAAACCATTAATGTTGGGTGTTTTGTAAAGTGAGGTGGTAAAATAGATAAAGTAGCTTTTTGTGATGCCAAAAGCTAAAAATTTTGGCACCACCAATGCTGATGCTCTTAGTATCTAAAGAATTTTGAATTTATGATATAAAATATGACAATTTGAATCAGTTTTAAGTATATCGTTAGATGCAACATATGTAATCAACTCTATAGAACTTCTGGTCAAAAATTAACGTCATCATAAAAGTTATTAGAAAAGTATATTATTTAATGGAAAATATCCACCTTATATGAATTGAACCCTCCTTTGCAGCTCTATGGCTTGCATCTTCTGGTGGAAGCAGCTTACACAAGGCCAAAGCTTCATCAAAATTGCCAGATGCCGTTAATTGTACAATCTGCAATGCAGTTCAAAATCTTATTGCGCTTTTCAAAGAAAAAACATTATGTGGTTTTTTAGTTAGGCCAAGTATGTCATCACCAAAAGCATTATGCAATTGCAACTATAGGTATGATGTAATAACAAACAGAAAAAGGAGATATAATGAATTCAAAAGATTCTTTTTTTTTTTTTTGATAAGTAATAAGTTTTATTGATATCAAAAAGGAACACCCTAGTACACAGGGAGTGTACAAGGGGTCAACAAATCAAATACAAAAATTGCAAGAATCTAGAAAATCAATAAAAGAAGGGAATGATTGTTTTTGCAAAGCAAACAACCAATCCAATAAAGTTCTAAAAAAAAATAGCTTGAGGTCTGGAATGGATCTCTCAATATCTTCAAAACATCTACTATTTCTCTCCCTCCAAAGACACCACATTAAGTAATGAGGAACAATTGACCATATATAATCATTTCGATGACAACCAAACTTGCCTTGCCAACACCCTAGCAGCCCCAAAACAGTATGTGGCATAACCCAAGTTACTCCAAATAAACCCAAAATCATAGACCACAAATCCATAGCAACAGGACAATGAAGGAAGAGATGGTCAACTGATTCACCATTACTCCTGAACATGTAGCACCAATCCAAAATCCACACCTTCCTTTTTCGTAAATTTTCAGTCGTCAAGTATTTCCCTAAAGCAGCTGTCCAAACAAAGAAAGCTACTCGAGAATGAATGAATTCAAAAGGATTTATTTAAATCTTAAGAACATATAAATCTTGTATAAAGGCATCTAACTCATCCATGCACTTCAGAAGAAGGTGATGCATTTTCAAGCTACCAACAGATACCATTGGAAGCTCTCATAAGCGCACTAGGAATACCTGAACATGTTAGAAATCTGCCTGTGGATGATTATGGTGTGCTTCAGGGTTAAAGGTTGTGGCTTTAGGGCGTATAATTGGTATTTCAGATTTGTAGTTCCAGTTAAGAAATTAAAAGACACCAAACTGGTGGCTGAAAAGTTCCAAGAATTGAGAATTAGGGTGCAGGGGATTTTAGACAGTAGAGCTAAGATGGTTCTTTAGCAGTGTAATTGACCGCTATCAAGTTGTAGGCTTTTTATAGGGCAAGGGAAAGGCCTTGAGTTAGGGTCACAAAGAAGTGAAAAGAAAGGTTGTGAATAGTAACATGGAAAGCACCCAAGAAAGAATAAAAAGAAAAAATCACTTCCATAAGCCAAAGTGCTCAATTTCTATTATTCAATTCTGAATTATTTTGTTCAGGCAAAAAAAAAAACCTGGATTATTTGAGTACAATGGTTTAATATATATGCACACAATCTAGATCTTAACCTTTCCTAATAAGACTAAGACTCTTAAATTGACTAGTAAACAAACCCATAACTAGACAGGAAGAAAGGCTACTCGTAAAGGCAGTAAACAATCGTAAACAAATATAAGACTCACTTATCAATGAAATAAGCCCCATGGCCTAGAAATATTAAGCACCACCAGTAATTACAGAATTACATAAATACCCAACCCTAGAAAAATCAAATCATATATATACTATATAATAAAAGTTCGTCCTACATATTGTAGTTGCGCCAATGGGGGGAGAGTATGTTACAATTTACTCAGTCCACAAATTTTCAATTGTTACATTTGACCCCTAAAGTTTAGAATAAAATGAAACTGTTAGGTTCTGTCCAATTAACAAATTTTGCATTTTTTGGACAAACCCTCTTCTGGTTTGACACAATTACAATTTAGTCCCACAAGCCTTTTCAATTGTTACATTTTGACTCCCTAAGTTCTGGACGAAAATGAAATCGTGAGAGGTTTTTTGGAGGAACCCTAACGATTTCATTTTAGTCCAAACCTTAAGGAATCAAATGTAGCAATTGAAAGTTTGTGGAAAAAATTGCAATTGTGTCAGATCACAAGGACGCGAAATACCCCTTTTCCTCATGCCTTTATAAGTAGATAAAACTATTAACATATAAAGTTTACCGTAAGCAAAACTCTATTACCGAAATTTGAAGAAATTCAAAATACTACTCTAATTAAAACTCAATTAATAAAAGTTTTACGAAGTTTAAAAGGAGTTTCATTATCTATTTTAAATTGTTTTAATAATGTATTAATATTCTTGGTTTTGATAAAACTCAGTCCTACATGCCAGGTAACTTAAAGTTATTTTTGTTCTTTTATTACGTAATCTATTTTATTGTTCAATTTCAATTATATTAATGAAATATTTTCTTTAATTCACATCTGCCTTTTTATCAATCCGCACATCAGATGGGCATGTTACTAGTACCAAAAAAAATATTTATAATTAAATAAAATATTAATGACCTAATTAACTACTATTAGACCAAAAAGACTTCTTTCTTGGTCCTGTTCTAGTCTTAAGCTTCCAAAGATGATGTTTTGTATCTAATCATGCCATAGATGCGACATTTATACCTGTGCACCAACAGGAACTGGGAAGAGCCCATAAACAGAATTATCCAGTGCAACAATTACAGCATTGTTGCTTTGGTGAAGATGACGAGCATTTCTGAGAACAACAGTCTGTATGAGTGGATAAGGATCTCGAAGAGACCGAATCTGGAAAAGACAAGTAGCAGAAAATGAATATCTGCACAACTAAATACAGAAAAGCTAGTTACTCTTACTTAGCAAACAGTCAGGCTACCTCAACATATCTTGGTAATAAAGCTATTCCGTATGGGTTCTGAATGACAACTTGTGCAGGGGCCTCTGACCAACAAATCCTACCTTCATGAAGAAGCTTTCCATTTTGGTCCACAAAGACACCAATGTTCTCCTATAAGCAGCAAGAAACATTTGTAGCATTTGACAATCAGAATATAGGATTGGACCATACCCCAACATAAATGCTGCATACACAATAGAAGGAATGACATGTTGGCATTCTATGAAAATTTTAAATTGTGTTTAGCATTCTGTTAGCAGTTTTTTATTAATACGTTACACACGCATCCAGTGGGTCGTGAATCTACAATCTTACTCTCCAACCCATTTTTATGGGAGAAAGAAGTGCCAGTTGAGCTATAGCTCATCTGCCATTCTGTTAGCATGTTTGTACGTAAGAAGTAACAGCTACAAAATATACAATCAATTATCTATGTCTGTTCAGGAAAATAGAATATCAACAGCCGACAAGGAGAAGAATACCTTCCCAAGAAGAAGCTCCCCTGAAGGAAGAGAAATCACTAAAGGCGAGGCTAGCCTCCCAGAAGGAAATACTTCAGACAACGCACCGTTTGTAGCATTCAGTATCATGTATTCTTTTCTGATACCCAAACATATATTCTCACCACACCAAGACATTGACTTCACCACATCTGGAACACCATATTCTTTCATGTCCACAAATCCCCGACCCCCTAAACAAAACACACAGAAAACACCCGCTCTAAAAAACTGGTCAGTCCCAGTAGAAATGCACAACAATATTAGAAGTACTGTAATAGTACCATTCACTAACAACAATTTCAGCAATCCTCATCCAAACCACAAAAACACATAAACTAATCCATACTATGTAAAAAACACAGTTTTACATTTAGGAACCAGTTATAAAATGCCAAATTGTGTTGTTTTGGTGATCTGAACATGCTATTTTCTACAACCCCAAGTCCCAACAAGTTCATACAATTCCCAATTTCAAACAACCTTAGCCAAATTACAAAAACACACAATCCATACAACAGACATGTAAAAGCACATCTAGCAACCAATTACGAACGCTCATTTTAAACTCAAAACACAGTTTTCCAACAGCATGCTTTTAATTCTGGAAAACGAGGAATTCAAGGAATTACCGTCATGTCTGAAAATACAGACTTTCTTTTGTCTCGCGAAGCACAAAAAGCCTCTCCGATCGTCCCAAGAATACACATTGGCGCCCTTGGCTTTGGTGATCACAGCGTTGGTCTCCAAACTTGGGAGTCTATGGAAAGCGATCGATTCCGAGAGCGATAGAAGGAGCTCTCTAGACTCCAACACTTCCATTGAGATTAGAGGCCTTCTCGAGAACCCGGCCACGTTTCTCTCCAGTACGTATGGCTCCCTGCGCAGATCTTGGGCCTGAGGGAGGTAATCGGACGGCGGAGAGCGGTCGGAGCCGGAGGGGTCTGGGGCGTAGATTTTAAGGGATCCATCGGAGCAGCCGAGGAGTAGCTTTGAGCCGTACGATTCGACGGCATCGATTTTGGTGGGGCAATTGCTGAGGAGCTGGAAGGAATCGTAGGCACTGTGTACCATGTTGTCGTCGTCGTCGTCGTTGTTGTTAATCCCTTGCTATCATGAGTTTACGACACCGCTTCATAGCTCAATTTTAGTATCACATTTTGATGTGTCAAAATTTAAAAAAATTTTAAAAAAAAAAAAAAAAAAATGGTCCAGCTGACGGGTTAATAAATTATTTTTTAAAATTTTTAATACCGAGAAAAGTTTTTTTTTTTTTTCAAACAAATTTTTTAAAAATATTTTATAAACTAATGCTCTTAAGATATCATTCATCAGATAACTTTTCTCAGTAAAAAATTAGGAAATGGGGAGAAAACAATCTTATGACAAAAATTACCCCCTTTATTTTTTGGATGGGAAATGAGACACAAGTTTGGAAATGAGGAGGGAACAATCCAAACTATTGCGTAAGTCTAGTGACACATTTATCGTACAAAATCTTCATAATTTATTGAAATGATATGCTATGAATGATGAAAAAAAAAAGTCACAATTTATTGAAATGATATGTTATGAAAAAAAAAAAGTGGTGTTGAGCAACGTCTTTGTTTGAACATAAGATTTTTTTTATAAAATTTTTATGAATTAATTACATGTCAACAAAATTTTCAAATAATAAATTTTCAATGATTTGGGTTATATAATTTTTTTTTTTTTTTAAACACTTTTACTCCAAAATCAAACCAACCCATAATCACAAAAACCATCAACTTAAATCAAATCCCAATGATCAAACCAAACCTAATAAATAACCAAATCATCTCAAAACAACCACAATAAATCAATTCAAATCTAAGAAATCACAAACCAACTCAAATCAAACCCATGCAATCATGAGTTGTTGTTAATCCCTTGCAATCATGAGTTTACAACACCACTCCATAACTCAAGTTAGTATCACATTTTGATGTGTCAAAATTTACCTTAAACAACAAGATTTTAAAAATAAGAAAAAATGGTCCCGTTCATGGGTTAATAAACTATTTAAAAAAAATACAAATCTTATTAGAAAAGTTAATTACTTTTTTCTTTTTTCATCAAATTTTTAAAAAATATTTTATAAACCAATGCCCTTAACATATCATCCATCAGTTAACTTTTCTCAACAACAAATTAGGAAATGAGGAGAAAAAAATCTTGTGTCAAAAATTGCCCCATTAATAAGACACAAGTTTGGAAATGAGGAGGGAACAATCCAAACCATTGCACAAGTCTAGTGACACAATTTATCCTACAAAATATTCACAATTTATTGAAATGATATGTTATGAATGATGAACAAAAAAAAGTGGTGTCGAGTAGCGTTTTTGTTTTAACGTAAGATTTTTTTTATAAATTCTTCATGAATTAATTACATGCCAAACAAAATTTTCAATGATTTGTCTTATATAAAAATAATTATAAAAAAAACATTTTTACTCCAAAATCAAACCATCCCATGATGACAAAAACCATCAACTTAAATCAAATCCCAATGATCAAACCAAATCCAATAAATAACCAAATCATCTCAAAACAACTACAATAATCAATTCAAATCTAAGAAATCACAAACCAACTCAAATCAAACCCATGAAATCACCAAATGAATTCTCAAAAAACTCACAAATCCAATCTCTCACCTTGACCATCATATGTGATGGTTGAGTCACCTACAAAAAGAGAGAGAGAGAGAGAGAGAGAGAGAGAGAGATGGGTGGCTACTACCGCTTAGATTGAGAGAAATAAAGTTTGGGTCTCAATTGCGTTTAATCAGCAATGGGTTCGACAAAGGGTGAGAGAGAGAGAGAGAGAGAGAGAGAGAGTGTGTGTGTGTGTGTATGGTTTGTAAACCAATTTTCATCCTAAGAGCGGTTATTTTACGATCAACTTTAAAAAAAAAAAATATATATATATATATATATATATATCGAATTTGTTTTTGCTACTAAATGACAAATGTGAAATCCTGAAAGCAAGTCACTTTCCACTATGATGAATTAGTCGCACCAGACACCCGAATATGGGGAAAATATTTTTCCAAAACAAATATAGCCTCGGTGATGAGTTCATGTGACACTCACAAATTGGCACATGGAAAATTGTACAGGATTTGAAAGAAAATGAAAAGTGGAATAACAAAAATAACATTAAGCAGCATTTACTAACATTTTTTTACAAAATCTGCAAGTATTTGGTCATAGGTTTTTTTTTTCTCTTGTCATTTTTATTACCCATTTCAATCGCATTACCATGTATTTTTTTAAATTGTATATATAATAAAGATAAAAATAAAAATGAACTTCTTTAAGAAATCAGCATAGCATTGCAATTTGCAAATTTATATATATATATATACACGCGCACACATTACCTAAACTAATTTATGTTGATGTTGCATGCCAAATTTGAAAAACCTCATAATGATAATATATATATATATATATATATATATATATATATTAAATCCCAAATGAATTTATAAACATCCAAAAATTAAATCAAAATAAGTAAGAATTGTATTATAACAAAGAAATTGTGCGGAAAACATGACCAATGAAAGAGAGAGATAGAGAGAGAGAGAGAGAGAGAGAGCAATTTAGACAGTTACTCTTTGAATAAGTGGTTGAGTGTGACCAAATGAAGCAAGCAAGTCCCTTTTTTTTTTTGGTAAAGTGGATAAATTAATTAAAAATTAAGAATTACAAAGTTTAGGGTATACAACACCCCAAGCATCAGCTAAAAGTTAGTACAAAATACAGGAAGGGGGACTAGAATGCAAAACAAGAGCATTTGAATTATTTAATCCTTCCTTGGCCAAAATGTCTGCGCAATGATTCCCTTTGCGATGGGTGTGGTCTATGTGCGCTACCTCAAAAGATTGGAGGATGGACCTACAATCATTAATAAGATTCATATAAGGGTGAGTGTGATCTGTAAGGGCAGAAAGGGGTTTGACCACATTTAAAACATTCAGGGCATCAATTTTCTATCATGATTTTTGTGATGTTAAGGTTCCTAGCAAGCATAAGCCCATCCCTTAGGCCCAAAAGTTTCGCAGCCATCGAGTGGGTGAATCCAATATCCCTACTGAAGCTACCTATCCAAGTTCCATTGTGATCTCTTAACAGACCCCCCACCGAAGCCCTACCTGGATTGCCTCGAGCTGAACCATTAGTATTTAATTTGTAGAAGCCCGGGGGTGGTGGTTTCCATCCTACATAAGACAAGTTTTTTCTGAACGAGGGTATTCTTGGGGGGAGGAAGTGAAAGGGTTCCTACATTAAGGCTTTTATTCTTTCGACGATCCTGTGGTTCTTAAAAGGGTGGGCTTCCATCACAAATTTGTTACGAGCAGACCAGATGGACCAAATGGCTAGAGGAAAGGAAACTTTACAAGGGATGTCGGGGAGGCTAGGAGTTTGTGGGGCAGAGGTGGACATGCATTTGATCCTAACGAGAAGGTTTAGGGTGGAGAAATCAGGGGGAGGGTTGCTGTATAAGAGGATGTTCCAAATGGCCATGGTGCGGGGGCAGTCCCTAAGGAGGTGTAATGCTGTTTCAGGGTGTGAGAAGCAGAGAGGACATGTGTCATCGTTGAGGATGTGTCTGTTGTGGAGGTTGTACTTGGTAGGGAGGCGATCATGGTAGGCTTGCCAGAGGAATGTCCACACTCTAGGGATGGTGTGAGTTTTCCAAAACCAAGACCAGGATGGGAGGGTTGAGGTTGGAGGGAAATTTGCCGCAATCAAGTAAGCTGAACTGGGGTTGAATTGTTCATGGGGAGCAACTCCATGTGGGTAGGTCGTCTGAAGTGGAGAAGTACGGCTTCGGGGTGGCGTGGATTATGTTTTGGACATGGGTGGGAAGCAAAAAGGATAAAGTGGTTAGGTTCCAGTTTCCTTGGGTGTCCCATGTGTCCTTGACTTTGAGTGAAGTTTCATTAGCATGAAGGGGACCGTGAATGAATTTTTGGAGTGGTCCGTGCCCAATCCAGTCATCATGCCAAAAAGAAATAGATGCTCCATTACAAATGAGCCACCTGGTACCCTTATTGCAAATTTTCGCAGCTTTTGAGAGGTTGGCCCAGGTATTGGATTTCCTTTTGGCATATGTAGAGGTGGGAGGGTATTTTTTTCCGAAAGTTTCGCCCTAGAGATTGTTCGGTCTAACGCGGATTGTCCACACTCTTTTGGCAAGCAGGGCTTTGTTGTGGGCTAAGCTTTTTTTTTAAACCTAGACCAACGATGTTCTTAGGTCTTGTGACCACATCCTCCCTTTAATCTCTCAAGACAAAGTGTCCATGCTAAGCAAGCAAAAGGCCATAATCTCTACTGCTCCCATCATTTCAATAGCCTCTATGACCGAGAAATTTCTTTACCTTCCCCCCCCCCCCCCCTCCCCCACCCTCACTGGTTCTACAAACTGACTCTTTTTGTTCTTTGTTTTGTATGGGAACACAAATTACTTTGTTAGCCAAACCCACGCTTCAAGCTTTGACATTCTCCAAGATAAGCACATTGTTTTAAACCAACCTTACCACATCAAATGATGCATATAAGATGGACTCACCAAAATGTTTAAAGTTAACTGTTCTGTTATTCTTCACTCTTTTTAATATAGTTATCTATATATATTAAGAGAATTCAGAAAGTTAGTTATGATTTCAATAAATGTCAAAAATACCCCTAATCTAATTAGATAATATTTATTATTAAAAAAATAAAAAATATGGTTAAAATTGTAATTAAAAAAAAAAAAAAACTTCCAAATAAATTTTTGTTTCCTAAAAATTAGCGCACTCTCTATCTAAAGATATCTCACGTACATTTGATACATTTTTTTCCTAAAAACTAGCGCACACTAAACACAGCAATTTACTCAATTTCAAATCCTAAAATTTAGATTTATAAAAATCCATTCCCGTAACTTCACTAACAATAAATAAATTCAAATTGAAAAATTATATTAAACTCAAAAAAAAAAAAAGCTTTGTCGCACGTGCGGAGCACGTGTGATGAGGTTAGTTAGAAATTAATAAGCATTCCCTAAACCAATTTTAAAAAATTTAAGAAATCAGCAATATTATTACTACTTTTTAACTGTTATGTATTTTCTCAAATTCTCTTACAAATAGGGTAAAATCCCGAAAGGTTTGTGCAATATTATTATTAGATTTTTGTTTTTTTTGGTCTTTTAAATATTAACTACCCCATAAAAAAAGTAGTAACTACAAATTTTTCTATAGTATTATTAGAAATTTTATTGCCGTTTAAATAGTAAATACCGTTTTTTCTAATTTAGTACAAATTTATTTTACGGAAAACAAAATAAATTTAAAAACACATCTTGAGATTTTGAAGATTGGTCCCGGCGGGGCTCGAACCCGCGACCTTCGGCTCATAAGACCAACGCTCTAACCAACTGAGCTACGGGACCAATACATTAGCACTCGTATCATTTATCATTATATAGCATTCACGAGATAAATGGAAGCCTCGGAATGGCAAAAGGCTAACGGACAACGGTCACGCCCTTTGAGGAAAAACCAGATCTAAACATACTAGTGTTGAACTAATAAATCATAATCTATTAGGAGAAGAATGGTAGCAATAATGACTTAGGAGTTATGAGTAAGAAAATCAAAGCTCCACTGGGTGCACTCTAGATATTGAAGCTAAGGCTGTTGAGGAGGGTATCATTTTTGCTACGGTCCTACGGACATGGGCATTGAAGACTTGATGGGGGTGTTACAAGGTCACACATAGCAAACAAGAGCAATTCTAGTATGAGCTCCTTTTACACAACTTTTATCGCAACTTGCTATGTGGCAAGTTGTAAATGGTAGGGACATATTCTCCATTTACACTTATCACATGACAAGTTATATAAAAAGTTATGGTACTAGCATTGCTTAGCATACAATCTTGTTAGTTGAAGGTAGCAAAAACAACATATTAAATAAGGTGGAGGAAGTGAGGAACCGCATTTCAATTTAAGAATAGAAGTGGTGTAATATTTTAGCTAGCAAGTGATGCCTAAAAGCACTACATATGCATTGCCATCCATGAAGTTCTCTTTTTGCTTAAATCATTTGGGTTAATTGTTGTGATCATTGTCACTATTAGTAAGGAGGTTGCCAATTGCTGAGAAGTGAAAAGTGGGTCAAAGCATGGCAGTTGGGACATGGAACTTGTTCTAGACTATTATGACTAAACTAAGTGTCTATTTGAGAACAATTTATTTAACTTCAGCAAAGGTGCCTAGCCGTAGAAATATCTCGACATTTCCTAGTGGCCTTGCTAGTTTTATTATTTTCTACTTTTTGAATCATTTACAACCTCCTTTTTTCCCTTTTGCTTTTGTATCTGTATTTGTCTATAGAATCAAAAAGAATATGCTTTATTGTAGAGCAACCACATCACTTAGTGTATTTTACACATCCATTTTTACACTAAAAACCTACTTTTCTATTTTACATATCCATTTTTACAAAACACTCATATCAGTTTATCTATTATATTACCTCTTTTATTTAAATAATCAATTTTCTCAATTTTTTTTTTTATTTCTCTCAACTATCCCCTTTACATACGCGTGCTCTCTCTCTCTACCAATTTTTTCTGATTTGTTGCTCTCTCTCTATACCCATCTCTATACCCATTTCTGAACATAGATCAACTCTCCCTCTCAATCTAATCCACACCATCTTGGTCACAAGCACCGA
This sequence comes from Quercus tomentella, assembly GCA_028535165.1. Taxonomy (NCBI): domain Eukaryota; kingdom Viridiplantae; phylum Streptophyta; class Magnoliopsida; order Fagales; family Fagaceae; genus Quercus; species Quercus tomentella. The sequence goes on from JAPQVY010000001.1 coordinate 7,585,811, forward strand.
TCCACAGCTCCGATCAGGCAAGACCCGATCAAGCATCGATCCACAAGCACCGATCTCCCTAGCTCCGATCCACAAGCATCGACCAGATCTCCCTAGCTCCGATCCATAAGCATCGATTAGAACCGAGATCTCCCTAGCTCCGATCAGGCAAGATCCATACCCACGAGCTCCGATCAAGCAAGACCCACGAGCTCCGATCGTTCCAGTCAAACACCGATCGTTCCAATCAAGCACCGATCTGTCTCTTTGTTGTTTGCCATGTGGGTTTGTTTGTGTGTGGGTGTGTTTGTGTATCTCTGTGTTGATTTGTCTGTGTGGATGTGTTTGTGTGCATCTGAGGAAAAAGAAGAAGATGAGGAGAGGAGAAGTTACTGAGTTTGTTGAGCACGGAGAAGAGAGAGAAAAAAAGAAGCGAACGTGAAATTAATAAAATAATAAATGGACGAGCTACAGTAACCATGTATATTTACACGGTTACTGTAGCTCGTGTAGAGATATACACATTTTTACACATTTTTACACACTTTTAGAAGCACTGATGTGGAGCATTTTTGAGGCAAAATGTGTAAAAGTGGTGTCTTTTTCTATTTTACATGATTTTGCATCCATTGATGTGGATGCTCTTACCCAGCAACACCTAATAGTCAGCCTCTGCCAGCATCTTAATCCAAATTGTGGACTTAAGTAGCATAAGTTGAAAAATTAGCTTTTAATAATCAAATTGAAGAATAAGAGTGTCCAGAATGACTAAAATCAAACTTGGGCTAAAATTTGGTAAGAAAAAAACGAAAGGCTGAAACTTGATATAGCATGGTAATCATTCAATATTTTGTTTGGATTTACCATCAGACAATTTTCAAGCTTACGAACTGGCATGTTGCATGGCTGAGTGGCAAAATTAATCAACTCACCCTTACAAAAAATTCACTCTACAGTCTACACTAGTATGCATAGTGATAAAATCATTAGATAAATCATACTATTAAGTTGCAGATAATACAAAAAACACAATGAAACTAGATCATATAATACTCAGTTAAACTGATGCACCCATGAAAAATTTGCAAAACGACGTTGGGGAATTAAAAAAAAAAATTTAGATAAAATTCGAATCTAGTAGAAAATTAGAAATTGATCGAGCTCTATCTGGGTGGTACTTTTTGTTTTCAAAGAGAGAGAAATTGGGAGGTAAGTTTCCCTTGCACGCACCATTTGTAAACTATGATGAGAATATTTGAAGGACCTATCACATGATGACTTCTCTCTCTCTCACTCTCTTTGTGAAGGGAATTTGAGATGCAGACTGTGAAGAACGCACAATTTTATGTGCAATTTTCATCCGGTGAACTCGAGCATTTTCGATTCTAAAAATTTTCGTGCTTGTTAGCTCAAACTTAAAAAGGAGTTAAGGCTTACCACAAATTTCACATAAGTGATTTAATTTGATTATTCAATAAATGATTACCATTTAAATTTTGGTATGGTATTCCAATTTCATCAAAATTAATTTTCAAAACCAAAAAATTAAACTAACTAATTCAAATTAAATCTCAAAATCTAAAATAAAGCATTCAATTAATATAAAATACAAAAATTTCAAATTATTAATAATACTATAAGTTAGTATTTTTCTTTGTAATTCAATCATTATAGGATATTTGAGACCATATTATTTTTTTTTATAGATTTGATAAAATTTTAATCTATAACACCCACTCTATGAAAATTGTTTTTATCATTAAACTAAAAACACTCATCAATTTTTTATGAAAATGGAATTCAAACACCGAATGCACCAAATCTATTATTTTACAAAGAATTCTACAATAATTGTTTTTATTATCATGCTAAAACACTCATAAATTTTTTGTGTACGAAATTCCAACACCAAATGTGCCAAATATCTTATTTTTACAAAGAAGATGAGGTAATGCTAGTAAACTTCAACCGTGTTCACTGTGCGATAGTTCTAAATTCTAAGGATAAGTTTGGATTAGAAAGAATGAGAGGGAAGACAAAAAATATGGAGGGAAGGAATTTCTTTTCTTTTGTTTGGTTGCACGATAGAAGGGAAAAGAAGCAAAATTGGAGTGAAAATATTTTCGTGGGGCCTACAAAATTGGCGGAAAGTGCGGGAAAGGGAGAGAGATGTCATAGGAATTTTGACATTTATATAAAGAAAATTACTAATATGCCCCCTCATAATTTTCTCATTTTCTTCTTTCCTTTTTTATATTCAAACACACCAAAGAGAAATATTTTCTTCTCTCTCTTCTTTCTCTCTCTCTTTTTTTTTTTTTTTTTCATCTACCATCAAACATGTGCAAGTGTTTAGGAAAAAACAAAATGCAAATGTGTAGTCCACAGAAACAGTTTTTGGTAATCACAGAAAAATGGCCCGCACGGCACTGGTATACAAGCGACACATGGAGTGTTGTCTGTGGCAATCTCGAAAAAGATATATATACGTGGCATGCTAATGCTGATCAAGGGATTATTATTATTATTATTTTTATATAAGATAAAAGTTTCATTCTAACTTAATTTAAGATTGCATTTAGATACTGCTTATTTTATTGAAAATTAAAAATTAAAAATAATAAAAAAATAATTTTCAATTACTGTTCACTTTTTAAATTACTTTCATTCGTCTTAATGCATGATTCATGTCACATGAACAGTACAAGAAGCACTGATAAAAAAAGAAAAAGAAAGGAAAACGCAAAACGTGAATGCTGAATGTTGGATCCAAATGTTCACTAAATGTATATGTGTGAACTTGAACCCCGACCCTTACGCCCACACCCCACAAATACTTATAAATATTACGTCCACATTATTTTTTTGTCTACTCTTAATAGCCGATAACAATATATCACATATAATTTGTTATTAATTCCAAATTTTGTTTACCACTTCAAGTCTTCAACAGTATTTTCAAGTCATTTTCGGTAATTTAGATCAAATTTTTATTCTTTTTTACTAACTGGCCCCACAATAACTCGCTTTCTTGCAATGCTTGTTAACACTCCCATAGATAATTACCATTTGCGAACTCGCCTATTCACCAGCTGCTCCGTGAACTAATCAGTGTTTAGGAAAAAACATTTGACAGACAGTGAGAGAAAGAGAGAGAAAAGATGACGCTGGGTCTGATCAATGCGAACCCCGTGGTTCACGCTAAGAAAGAAAGAGTCGCTCGCACCGAAGATCCTCACGGCGACGACGCCGTTGATCCACTAGAAATCTATGATATCCTTCTTCTTCTTCTTCTTCTTTATTTTTTCTTGTTTTCAATAATACCATACTATAATCTTCTATCTAGGTTCCTTTCTTTCTATACCTCAGCTAAACTAAGCTATTTACACTTCGTATTTTGAGATCAGTTTAGTATTTTGGTGCTGATTATTATTTTTATATATTATAAAAGAAATTGGTATCTTTGACTCGTATTGGTAAATTTCGTGAGGGATATAAGAGATCCGGAGCATCCTTACTCCTTGGAACAGCTCAGTGTTCTTTCCGAGGAATCAATCACCGTTGATGAAAAGCTCGGTCGTATTCTGTGAGTAGTTCTAATCCATCACCTCCGATTTCATTCCTTTAGCTTCTTAATCAATTTCAGTACAGTTGAAATTGACTAACTTGTCGTTTAGTATTCAGATGCATGAATCATGGTCCAGTATTCAATTTTTATTATTATTATTATTTTTAATGTTTATTAGGAATATTATATTTTTCATTTTGCAGTACTAAAATTTCATATATTTTCTTAATAGGATAACTTTCACGCCAACCATCCAGCACTGCAGTATGGCAACGGTAATTGGTCTGTGCCTGAGAGTGAAATTAAAACATTGTTTTCCTCCTCATTATAAGGTCAGTTTCTGAATTAAATTCTTCATTCAAACTCAATTTCTCTGTTGCTTTTGTTGGGTTTTTTTTTTTTGGGTACCGTTTTACCAATTTTATATTTTAAACACCGACTGGCAAACTCGTTGGTAAACCCATTTTAACATGGAAAAAGTTTGGTTCCAAACGGGCTCGAACCTAGTTATGCTGCAATTGAAGAGACCATTCACGTGTAATTTTAGTCGCATGACTCTTTTGATGAGTGCTTAACTGTTCTGATGAGTTATGTGACTTGTTTAAATGATACATATGGATAGTCTTATAATTTGCCACGTAATGGGTTGGAAAAAATAGCTCCAAAAAATGTTTGGAGCCAAACTTTGTCCTTTTCACATTATACCTAGAAGCTAATATTTTTGTGGATTGATTCATGGTGCTAGAATATACATGATCAAAATTGAGTCGCCTACTTCAAAATTCTTAGAGAAGTACTTCTTTACGAAATGATAGTGTGAGGGAAAGTAATTAAAGGCGCTTTTTGAAATATTTATCCTCATTAGCATGAGCAAATTGATTGCAACTCTAAAGTGGAAACTCTCTCATACCTGTCCTTAAGTTTCAAAAGAAGTAGGTGGTTTCCTAGTATTTGTTAAAATAAAAAAAAAATATTAAAAATTTAAAAAAGAAATAGGATAGTTAATAGTATCATAAATGTGTAACCATTGGAATAATTATTCAATACTCGAAGGGTACAATGACATGGTAGTGTGAGACTCCCTCCTTCTACATAATAGTGTGTCCTACTAATTAAATTTATGGTAGGATTTACCATTCATATGGGAGGATGGAGTATCGTGTTCGTGTTCCCAAAGTATCTAATAATTTTTCAAGTGATTGAATATATAAGGATATTGCCATAAATGTGAAGACCATGCTTTTGTAGAATATCATGGGTTACTGTGGTTTGAAGGTTATCATACAAAGCCTAATGTATTCCTACATTGTGTTCCTTACAACATACAATTCAATATAGCGAAGATGTAGTTGTTTGGAGTTTTATGATGTGGGCATAGGCCATAAGGCCAAGCAATGTTAATATTTTCTTACTTTCAATTTCATTCTATATATTATTTTATTTTTCTCCTTTTTGTTTTAACATGGTACAAAAGTCACAAAATTTTTCTTCATCAACCTTCATTGTTGCTTTTGCTATTGACATAAGAGTCCACACCTGAGATCTAGATCCATAGGGATCCCATCTAAATCTAGACTCCTCAAATGTGCATCTAGATCCTCTCATAATCGACATTTCAGCATTTCACACACCCTCACACATCACCTCACTCTTGATAATGTTCGAATATATTACCATAAATGTGTATATCATAAAATATATTGGGATATTACCTAGAATCTGTAGACCTTGTTTGAATGCAAGTCTGTCTGACTCTGTATATGTGAGTATGTTTTTGTCCACCTTAATTTATTCTCTAACTTTCATCTTATCCTATTTGTGGACAAAATGTTGATTACCTTGTTTGAAGTTTTATCGTATGACCACACTTCAGCATTGCAGTATAACTCCCCTCCCCAAATAGTTGACAAAGAAATAATAGAAATTGCTAGGGGATTATCTGCATATATCTTTAGCAATAGGAAATTTTGAGAGAATAATTTGTGATGATAATATAAATAACATTATCGCATAGACTCTTCATTTCTGCATTGCACTATCATTATTTGATATTTGTCTAACCATTTTATCATCCATATGTTTCTTGATACATATTTTCAGGTTGACATCAAAGTATCTCCCGGATCTCATGCAAATGAAGAATCAGGTGAAGTCAAACAAATTTTCATTCAACTGTAGAATTTTTTTTCTCTCTTGTTCTAAATATGAAGATTACACAATGGCCTACAAACTACATATTTAGACCAAATTTTCTACGAGGATGGGATGCTAGAATTTAGCAATCCAATCTTGGCCATCATGTGGCACCCATGCAGGAATGCGAATGTGTCACTAATTTACCATGCTAGGGCATTATTGAACCAATAATTTTTTAGAGTTGGGATTTCATCCCTTCACTCTGCCTAGTATCTTTTCGGAAAACTGACAATTGGAAGACTCTTAAAGAAGAGAGAAATTTGTAGATTCTTATAAATACTTGTTTCTTTTTTGACTATTTATTATGCCTGAAGATGTCATTGGTCAGACACATCAATGACATATGCTAATCTTCATTAATAAATAACGTGTATATAGGAGACTAATGTTGTCTATGGAGCAATATTCTCATTGAGTATTTCTAGTTCTCTAGAATCAATATTCAAGCATGAGTATTCTTATGATCTCTTGCGTTATTCCAATTTTAATTCGCACCAAACTAATCCAGATATTGTGTAATTTTTCCTTTTGGTAGTTAATAAGCAGTTAAATGATAAGGAAAGAGTTGCTGCTGCGTTGGAGAATCCCAACCTTCGCCAACTTGTGGATGAGTGTCTCTACTCAAGTGAACTTTGAGCAAGTATAGTTTCCTGCTCAATAGCCACTGTACAGGGAAAACATCACTAGTTATCAAGTAATAAGAACCGGCTTTTTGTGTTATGAATTTTATCTTCTGGATGCTATAATTCTCCTTGTGGATGTCCTTGCTATTGTTGGTTGTCATAATGCACAATGCACTTGTAAGAGTTGTACGTTTTTAAATCGTCAGGCCATCTTCATTACCAATACAGTGTAACTTCAAATTGCTCATTGTATCATTTTAAAATCTCCTACTCGTAGAACAAGCCTATAGTTCAAAGTGTCATATTGTTGATCTTGGGTAAAGCCCAATTCATTATTATGCTAACGCAGATTTGTGCACAATGATAATACCAAACACTGCCCCAAATTTTGGTCCTGCAGAATTTAATCTTTGCGAACCGCCTCTTGATTGGTCAATACTCACTACACCACCAAGCTGGTGTTAGGTATTTGTCACTTGTAAAAGTGAGTGTTTTGGCTGAATGTTGCAAAAAACTGAGTTTATTAGTAATAAAGGTACTGCTTAAAGTTATTTGGAAAAATGAGAAAAGAGTGAATTTTGGCAACACCGTTGCCGAAATTGCAAGAAAAAGTATGAGAGAGAGGGAAGATAAGTGATGTGATGGTGGAGGAAGAAAAAACTGAATTTCGGCAATGAGATTATCAAAATTCTTGCTGCCCAAAGCTACTGCCCAAGTGAGTGTGAAGTGCCCGAAGTGCTAGTGCTAGGTGGAATGCGCAAAGGGAAACCAATTGTGGCAACCAAGTTGCTGAAAATGGGAGGAAAAAAAAAATTGTGGCAACCAAAAAAATTATGGCAATGGCATTGCGGAAATGGAGGGGAAAAAAAAATTTGTGGCAATTGATTTGTGGTAATGGCATTGCCGAAATAGAGGGAAAAAAATTGTGGCAATTGATTTGTGGCAATGGAATTGCCGAAATAGGAGGGAAAAAAAAAATTTGTGGCACCAAAAATTGGAAGAGTCAATCAGCCAATCACCTCACTTGTTCCTTAAATTCTTATTCTCCAAAGTACTTGGAATATATTCATTGATCATTCCCAATAAAACCTAACCTACTGATATCACGCCTAAAATTTATGTCAGGGATTTTTTTTTGTCTTTTCATTTCTCCTCTTCGTAATAAAAGGCAAGTTCCCTCACTAAAGGATTGCATCTCCTCACAAAGTTACATCCTCCGATTGTTCAGTTACTCTTTTGCTTTGCTTCAGTGTGCACAACTAAGGATTGTAAGTTTTGGGTTAATGTAAGTTTTTTTACTTTACTTAACTTACAGCTCTAGAAATTAACAAATTTATTATTATTGTATAAATATATGCTTTATAAATATTAAAAGCTAATACATTGTAAAATATTATGTATTGTTGTAGTTAATATTGTTTGTATGCCTATGATTATGATTATGATTATTGTTGTTGTTGTTGTTGTTGTTGTTATTCGAATTTTAAATTAATGAATTTTTTATGGTTAGGACTACAAGCATTTTCAGTATTGTTGTTATTTTGTGTTTATTTATTATTATCTGATTGTGTGTGTGTGTGTGTGTGTGTGTGTTTTTGGCAAGTATCACTCTATAATTCTCACTCTTTCAGTTGGTATCACAATTGTGGTAAGCATCTCAACTTTCTAATTAAATTTATGTATGTGTTTTGTTAATTTTGAAATTATTTAATATTATTTATTGTTATTATTAGTATATGACCACAAAAATTGTAATAAATTGTATTATTGTGATCTTTTTATAATCAATTTTACTTTGTTATTATCAATTATTACATCTATTACTTGGAAAAAATATATTGCACAATTTTTTTTTGGTTTATAATAAAGATATGTATGTGAATTATTATTATTATTATTATTTAGTACAATAAATCATATATTTGTGTTTCTTTTTCTTTAAAGTTTAGTTGGTATAAAAATTTATTAAGTTTCTTGAATCTTTACTTTTTAGGGTGGTTATAGATTGGGAAATGAAAATTAATTATATGCTTTATAAATATTATACACTAATATATTGTAAATATTATATATGGTTATATTATAGTTGTGGGGGCTAATTGATTAGGAAGTATTATTAAAAATAGTATTAACTGGGCCTATGGCCCTATCCGAGGACGTTAGACCATCCGAGGAGGCCCAAATAAGGCAATGGGGGGAATAAGGTTAAGAGAGGAATAGAGACAATGTGAGATGGGTCCAATAAGCGTCCGAGGATAAAAATCTTCTCGGCAACGGGTGTCCGAGGTAAATTTGAGTTCCATACCATCACAGACTTACTTCAGAATTACACCACAACTAGGGATCGGACATGGGATCAGGGATAAGGAAAGAAAGGTAACAAATATCTTCAAAAGCTGCTACCTCCGCATTAAATGCCTTTCAACCAACTCTTTGGCCGCATTAATGTGGAAATGATGTCTAAACAGTGATCAAGCAGCCTTACAGCTACTGGTTGATGGTTCTAGGAGATGTTGGATGGGACAAGAAGGAGTACCCTAAATCTAATCTACACGTGTGTGGTAAGGATGATACCAAGATAGCAATATATAACCTGGAAGAATGCACCGCCAAAAAAAAAGAAAAAGAAACTGATATACAACATTGGTCTTGATAAAAACCACATAAAAGAAGGAACTTAGTCGGTTTCAGGGAGAAATTGGATAATCTTATTTGTGTCGAACCATCTTGAATCGTTGAAGTAATCATTTCCCTTTTGGGATAAATCTAGTTCTTCTATCCACACTTTACAAATTTATTGTTTGGGCCGTTAGCGTTTGAGCCCAATCCAGTTTTGGGACAAATACAATTTCAGTCCTTACAATTGGCTTCGTCTGTGGGAAGAGCTTGATTTTTCTGAAGGAGATTCGGTCACAACGTTCATGATGGAGGAAGCAGGACCACACCAGATAGAAGCAGGCCCACACCAAGCAGGATTAAGGGGTTCCCAGCATGGTAATCTGCACCGGAGCCTCGAACGGAGAGAGGGCCGTGAGGGAAGTGTACGCACGACTCATACCAGCAAAAGTCAGTCTTGAGGGAAGAGTCATGTCTCCCATGCAAAGAATGACAGAGACATGCAACGTGAAATTGACGAATTGAAAAGAGAGTTGCGTCACGCACGATGACGACGTTCCCCACCCAGCTCCGGGCCTTCCTCCGAAGAGATAGATGGTGCTAGTTATAGACGAAGATCCAGAACCCCGCCCAATGAGACTTTTACCTATGAAGAGGAATATCACCATCAACGTAGGTACAAAAGTCCGCCTCGTAGAGGCTTGGGGAATAACGCCATGAACAAAGCTTTAAGCCAAGTTTCCAAATCACCTTTCATAAGGAATATAGAAGATGCGAATCTTCCTCAGCGATTTCATCAGCCTACATTTACCCTGTACAATGGCCGGACTGACCCGGTAGAACACGTTAGCCATTTCAGCCAAAGGATGGCTATCTACTCCAGGGATGAAGCTTTGATGTGTAAGGTCTTTCCATCAAGTTTGGGCCTGGTGACGATGAGGTGGTTTAACGGTTTAAGGGCTAATTCTATCGGTTCCTTCAAGAAACTTACCTGGGCTTTTGGCGCACGCTTTATTACCTGCAGCAGGGTTCCTCGGCCTTTGGGGTCTTTGTTGTTGATGTCCATGCGAGAGGGTGAGACTCTTAAAACTTATTCGGATAGATACTGGGAAATGTTTAATAAGATAGAGGGAGAGCATGATGATGTGGCCATAAATACTTTCAAGGCCGGTCTTCCAGCCGAGCATGATTTGAGGAAATCTTTAACAGGTAAACCTGTCACTAGTGTACATCAATTGATGGATCGGATTGACAAGAACAGAAGAGTAGAAGAAGACCAACTGCAGGGAAAGGGAAAGGCTAAGGTAATCCCTCAGGAGAGGAGGGATTTCAGGTCGGACCGGTACAACAATAACCGGCCCAGGAAAGACTTTGTTGGGCAATCAGGTTCTGCCAACACCCAGGCGGTTAATGCTATGTTTTGGGAGCCGGTGCAACAGGTACTGGAGAAGATCAAGAATGAACCATATTTTAAATGGCCAAATAAAATGGCAGGAGAGCCTATGAGACGCAACCAGAATCTCTATTTCCACTACTATCAAGATCACGGGCACACAACTGAGGACTGCAGGAATTTATGGGACCATCTGGAACAATTAGTCCGAGAAGGGAAGTTGAAGCAGTTATTGCACCACTCTAGTGGCCGAGTAGGCTAAGCAGGTTCGGAGATGCGGGGCGATACTTCTTCAAGGCTCCCTCTGGGAACAATCAATGTTATTTTTGCTGCCCCGGGGAGGACTGGATCTTGTCCTTCCAGGGTACTATCAGTATCCCGATCTCCTGCCGAGGAGTGTAGCTCAACGTCTAAAAGAGCTAGGACGGGCATCCCACTGGTTTTAGGCTTTTCAGATGAAGACAAAGTGGGAACCATACAGCCACATGATGATGCTTTGGTGGTTACACTGAGGATATGTGGGTACGATGTGAGAAGGGTAATGGTTGACCAGGGCAGCGCTGCTGATATAATGTACCCTGACTTATACCACGGGCTAGGTTTGAAGCCTGAGCACTTGACAACTTACAGTTCACCTCTGGTAAGTTTTGAGGGAAGAATGGTCGTTCCAAAAGGTCAGATAAGGCTACCTGTGCAGGCCAGTACGGATGTGGTAGAGGTGGACTTCATCGTTGTAGATGTTTTCTCTTTATACACGGCTATTATAGGCCGACCTTGGCTCCATACCCTAGATGCGGTCTCCTCTACCCTGCACCAAAAGGTAAAGTACCCATCCGGAGGCCGAGTTTTGGAGATAGTGGGAAGCCAGGCTGCAGCCCGGCAATGCCTGGTAGCGGCTATCCAACATCGGCTAGAGGCGGAGATCTCAGCTACCGCCGATAATGGATTATAGCAATTAAAAGCCCCAACATTACCCTTAAATGGACTGGCCGATGAGGCAAGGTGTGAAGATTTGGAGAAGGTAATTGTTTCTGATGATCCGGAGAAATTCTTCCAGGTTGGGGCTAAACTGCCTTCGCAAGAGAAGGAGCAGTTGGTCGAATTCCTCAGAGAAAATGTCAATGTGTTCGCATGGAATCCATAAAAGCCCCGGGTATAGATCCGAGCTTCATTTGTCATTAACTCAATGTGAATCCTTCCATTATTTCGAAGAGACAGCCACCTCGACACCCATCAAAAGAGCACGCCGAAGCTATTAGGAGTGAAGTGGCCAAGCTCAAGCAGGCAGGGGCTATCAAGGAAGTTTTTTATCCTCAGTGGTTAGCCAACACAATGGTGGTGAAGAAAAAGACTGGGAAATGGCGAGTGTGTGTGGATTTCACAGACCTCAACAAGGCTTGTCCCAAGGACCCTTTTCCTATGCCTAGGATAGACCAGTTGGTGGATGCAACAGTTGGTCACCTTCGGATGAGTTTTTTGGATGCCTTTCAAAGATATCACCAAATACCGCTAGCATTGGACGATTAGGAGAAGACCGCTTTTGTCACTCCCATTGGGAACTATCATTATAAAGTGATGCCCTTTGGTTTAAAAAATGCGGGGTCTACCTATCAACGAATGATGACTAAAATGTTCGAGCCGCAATTGGGCAGAAACATTGAAATCTACATCGATGATATGGTTGTGAAAAGTAAAGTGGTGTCCAAGCATGTGGAAGATCTTACGAGTATTTTTGGGATTCTAAGAAAGCATAAGTTATGTCTGAATGCCTCAAAGTGTTCCTTTGGCGTAGGCTTCGGAAAGTTCTTAAGGTACATGGTAACTCATAGGGGAATTGAGGTGAACCCAGACCAGATAAAGGCCATTCACGATTTACAAGCACCTCGGAATCCAAAGGAGGTGTGGAAACTGACAGGAATGACTGCTGCTTTGAACTGATTTATCTCCAGGTCAGCTGATAGGTGCAGACCCTTCTTCCGTTTATTGCATAAATGGAGAGGATTTGAGTGGACCGAGGAATGCGCTGTAGCGTTTCAGCAGCTAAAAGAGTACCTATCTCAACTGCCTATCATGACCAGCCCTGAAGTGGACGAGGTCCTATTTGCTTACTTGGCAGTTGCCTCTCATGCAGTTAGTTTTGTCTTGATACGAGAGGATGGTGGCGTTCAAAGGGCAGTTTATTACATAAGTAAGTCACTTCATGAGGCCGAGGTGAGATACCTATCGTTAGAAAAGGCCATCTTGGCAGTAGTCCATGCAACTATCAAGCTCCCGCATTACTTTTAGGCACACACCGTAGTGGTCCTAACTCAATTACCACTCAAGTCCATACTCAGAAGCGCAGACTATACGGGGAGGATTGCTAAGTGGGGCACGATCCTAGGGGCTTTTGACATCAAATACATGCCCCGTACCTCTGTGAAAGGCCAGGTCCTCGCCGATTTAGTAGCCGAGTTCGTTGAGCTCCAAGAGGAAGCTGAGATGAAGCAACATGACATGGATGAAAAGTCGTTTGGCTTGATTTCCACACAGGACTACTCATCCTGGAAAGTATATGTGGACGGTGCAGCGAATCAATGGGGAGCAGGAGTGGGGCTAGTCCTGATATTCCCCGAAGAGACATCATTGAGAAGTCCTTGAGACTGGGATTCTCGGTCACGAACAACGAAGCGGAATATGAAACTTTGTTGATGGGAATGAGTATGGTCCAAAAAATGGGCGGAAAGGTAGTGGAAGTATTCTCGGATTCAAGACTGATAGTTGGCCAGGTGAAAGGGGAATTGGAAGCCCGAGAGGCAAGAATGTAGCAATATTTGAGTCAGGTTAGGCGTGTGCAAAAGAAATTTCTATCTTTTGACTTGTCACATATTCCCCGAGGTGAAAATACCCACGCCGATTCCTTAGCAACCCTTGCCACCTCTTCGGCACGGAATTTTCCCCAGGTGATAATCGTTGAGGATTTGTGCACCCCCACCTCCACAGGGAAAGACTTACTTCAGGTTCATCAAGTCAACCTAGTGCCGAGCTGGATGGACCCTATACTGAAATTCCTCGAAAGTGACTCCTTGCCTGAAGAGAAAATAGAAGCCAAGAAAATACGAAGGAAAGCTCCTCAGTTTTGGTTATCCGAGGACAAAAAGTTGTTCAAACGCTCTTTTTCCGGGCCATATCTGCTTTGTATACACCCCAAGATGTCAGAGTCACTTTTAGAGGAATTACATGAAGGAATTTATGGAGGCCACACGGGGGGAAGGTCCCTATCTCACAGGGCCCTTACTCAAGGATTTTGGTGGCCGAATATGCAGAAGCAAGCACAGGAGTATGTTAGAAAGTGTGACCAATGTCAGAGATTCGCGCCCAACATACACCAGCTTGGAGGAATTCTTAATCCCTTTTCCAGCCGTTGGCCTTTTGCTTAATGGGGTTTAGATATTGTAGGTCCTTGTCCTAAAGTATTAGGAAACAAAAAATATCTGCTAATCGGCACAGATTATTTCACTAAGTGGGTTGAAGCTGAACATTTGGCTAACATCAGAGACGTAGAAGTTAAGAGATTCATCTGGAAGAATATTGTCACGCGGTTTGGAACTCCACACACCCTTATCTCGAATAATGGCCTTCAATTTGATAGTAAAGCCTTCAGGCAATACTTGGGGATAAAGAATTGATATTCCACTCCGGCTTATCCTCAAGGGAATGGGCAAGCTGAGGCCGTCAACAAAGTTATAGTCAATGGACTTAAGAAGAGACTGGATGATGTGAAAGGAAAATGGGTGGAGGAATTGCCACATGTCCTTTGGACGTATCGAACAACGCCTCGAAAGTCAACAGGGGAGACTTCTTTCTCAATGGCCTACGGAGCTGAGGCCGTCATCCCTCTGGAAACTAGTTTCCCAACGTTAAGGACTAGTACATTTACCTCGGACGGTAATGATGGGCTGTTAGAAAAAAGTTTGGATTTGATTGAAGAACGAAGGGAGAATGCAATGGTCCAATTGGCTTACTACTAGCATAAACTCAAGCAAGGCTATGATACTAATGTAAAGCTGAGGCCGTTAGCCATAGGAGACCTGGTGCTGAGGAAAGTTTTGGGAACCACTAAGAATCCAGCTTGGGGAAAATTGGGAAGGGCCTTATCGGATTACTTCAGTAGCCGGAATAGGAGCTTATTATCTGGAAGACTTAGATGAAAAAGTTATACTCCATCCTTGGAATGTAAACAATATCAGGAGATATTATTATTAATAAGAGTAATCTAGTTTAGGGTTTCTTTTAATTTATGCTAAACATACATCATGTGTTTCTATATTTATTGAAGTATTAAACAAAAACTAAGTTATGTCAGGTTTCTCAGACCATAAACTTAGTGGAAATTAATACCCTATGACATCTATTGAAGTATTAAACAGAAACTAAGTTATGTCAGGTTCCTCGGATCACAAACTTAGTGGAAATTAATACCCTATGATATCTATTGAAGTATTAAACAGAAACTAAGTAATGTCAGGTTCCTCGAACCACAAACTTAGTGGAAATTAATACCCTATGACATCTATTGAAGTATTAAACAGAAACTAAGTTATGTCAGGTTCCTTGACCACAAATTTAGTGGAAATTAATACCCTATAACATCTATTGAAGTATTAAATGGGTTCAAAATAATAGACCCTCAAGTACCGTCCTCGGATCACAGGGTTCTTAATTACCTATTGAAGATATAAATCCCAATAAGCCTGTGAGCATCACTTGATGCATAATTTGGGTACCTTAGACCTAACTTTATCCAATTTTTGAACGCTTCCTTAAAATTCAATTTATGAATGGATATATTCGTATCCGAAATGTATCTATGTGATGTCATAGTCTTAATGATTATCATCTGTTTTGGCTGCCAACTGTTAGTTTGTGTAAGTTATATTTTTCCTCTTGTATAAACAAAGGACAATCAGGGTGAAATCACTCAAACTGAAATGATTAAACGAACAACACAAAAATAAGATAAATAGCAACTTAAACAAATTTGAAAAAAGTAAAAATGCATACTTCATTAACATATGTCTATAAAAAAAATATATGATAATGAATAAATAAACAAACGGAAACAAGACCCCTTACAAAAGTTTCTACTTAAATTACAAAATAAGGCCTATTTCTTCAACTTAATTTGAAGCTTGGAAGCTTGGTTGGTCGGTTTGTCTACCTCCGAAGTAGTTGTTCCCTCTTTGTCCTTAGCAGCTCCCTCAGCTGGCATGACTGTAGAAGCCAAATCTTGCTAAGCCTTGAGAAGCTACCTCTGCCTTCGGAACGGCTGCAGCTTTATCCAAGGATGCTCCGTGGGATGCACTGGTTTCTTTGGCTGGTTCTTGTTTGCTAGGGGGTGGAGGATCTTGAAACAACCCTTCTGGATTTGGATCGGTAGTTATGGAAGTCACCTCGACTTGAGTGGAAGGAGGATCCGAGACTCGGATTGCAGGGGGATAGAACACATTCTCTACCTTCCTCAACTCAGATGAAGCCTCAACCCCAGCTTGGTTAAGGGCTTCATCCCAAGTTTGGGCGCAGTAAATGCGGCACACCATTGGGACCTCTGCCCTAAGGGCTTCTTCAGTCTCAGCTACACCGAGGTCGTAACCTTTCTGTTCGGCCACATTCGTTGCCTGCTCAGCCTCAACCTTTGCTGTCTCGGCCTCCTTCCTGGATTTCTCAGCTTGATTCTTTAATCTTCGGGCTTCCTCTAGCTGCTTTCTAAGGGTTACCATTTGCTCCCTGGCAGCCTTCAACTCTTCATTTGCTTCATGTAGGCGCTTTCTCTGATCCTTAGCTTGCCTTTGTGCACCTTCTAAGGCCGAATCAGCGCTTCGGCGAGCCTGCTCCTCAGCAGTTAGTTTTATCCTCACCTTCGCCAGGTTGTGCTCTGATATGGTCAAAGTTTGTATGGCAGACGCCCGTGTTTTCCTTTCATCCTCTAACTGTTGGTAACAGTTATCGAGTATCTCATTTAGTCTAAAAGTGTTTTGGATAACCTAAAAGGAAAAGGTCAACGCCATATTCAGTAAAAAGTACACATCAATAAGTAATAATGGCAAGTAAAAAAAAAAGGGGAAGGGAAAGAAAGTTGACACTATACCATTCCCAAATATCTTTTATTGTTAAGGATGAGTTCATTCTTCCTTGCATTTTTTAGTTCGGCCATATCCCTAGGAAGCAATAAAGCCTCCTCTACGGCCGAGGCTACGTGGCACCCAATGCCATCGTTGAAGTCCCTAATTGATGCATCATCCCTCAGGGGCTCCCCACCGACCTCTCCTGACCCCGCTGTGAGGTATGACTGGTCTTCTGCTGCTTCGCAGCTCGTTGGGCCTCTCCTTCCCGGGTCGGACGGGATTTTCCAGTATCCGCCACGTCTTTCCCTTTCTGCTCCCTTCGTCTTTTCAAGTCAGTAGCTTCAGTTCTAACTGGCTGAGGAGGTTGTTGAGGAGGTTGGTGAAGAGCGGGAGGAGGAGACTTGGTGGGAGGAGGAGGAATCTGGGACTGTGCAGATCTCCCCGGTGCACTTTTCCCGGGCTGATTTTCCATCAGCTCCATCAGACTTCTTTGGGGTTTCCTTTGTATACCCATTTCGTCGAGATCGTCCTAGGAGTGTATAGTATGATTGAAAACCTCGAACTTGTCCGAAGAGTCTGTCAAATCTACAACTTCGTTTGGATTTCTTTCTTCTTCTTCTTCTTCCTTTCTTCAGTCCTCTTCTTCTCTGAGGACAGGTTGGGATGCAGATGCTCCTGCTGAGAGACTGGCAACAAAAAGTGCCTGAGTGAGGGGAGTGTCTCTAGGGAGTGGGATACCTTCTGGAACGACGAACCCTTGGTAGGCAACGCTGATACGTTGGAGCCGAGGATCGCGAGCTCTAATCACGTATTTGGGAGCCTGAAAGGCGAACGAGAGAGGTGTGTATCCGAGGATCAAGTGGGCTGCTCGGAGTTGACCGTCAGCTTCGTTCACATATATCTCGGCTTGCAACACCCTATCCAAGCTCACTTTATTAACTAAGTTGAGGTTGGGTTTGGTGTAACGCTTATCTGCAAAATCAATGAATTAAAGGAAAGTTTTGTGAGAAACAAGGATACTGAGACACAGAACAAACAGAGAAAGGTGTAAACCAAAATTTACGAGCCCACAGCCATACTCCCACCTGGTTCTCCTTCCTCCGTTGGGCAAGGCAAGCCATCGTGCCATTCCCCGGAGAAAATAAGGAAGTCCTCCTTTAGATTTTTGTTTGAAGTGGGAAGGCACTGTATTAGTCTTACTGCGGGATACCTCGATTTGAGGTAATATCCCTGCCCCTTCAAATGATGTACACCCAGTTGACATCATGATGGGTCAGGTTCAGGTTCATTCTCTCATTTAAGGCTTCTATACTTCCCAGGACCCTAAACATGTTTGGGGCACATTGCGTGGGAGATAACCTAAAAAATCTACGGTAACTCCTAGTGGTGGAACCCATGGGAGTGGTCATCCCTCCCTCTATGAAGGCGATCATGGGAATGACCACCTCCCCTGTTCTCCTATTACTAACCCATTCCCCCTGGGCAGCATACCTCATGCCCACGATTGGTGGAATCCTATACTTGGCCCGGAAATTTCTCATACTCTCCTCGGAGTTAACCAAATCTTCGAATTTACCCATTTTCCTAAGGGGTTTAGAAGAAAAATTAACAAGTTTAAGATGGAATTTAAAAAGAGGTTTTAAGAAGACTTATAGGTTTGAAAGAGGGTCCTCGGACAAGAGTCTAGTATTTGTAGGCGCACGGGGAAACGAAAGAAAGTGACAGGTTCAGTGTATGAGCTCTAGGATTGTGTGATTGTTGAAAGTAAGAGAGAGAATTGATTTGAAAAATTATTTATAGTGGCGCAGAAGTTACAAGCGGGAAAGTTCCCGCTCGAAGAACAAGAAAAACCATCCACCGTTCGATTTACATCTTACCGTTGAACGTGGGGGACAGAGGCGTCACCAAAATTTAATGCTGACACGCTCTAGACGCCGAAGCGTCACGAGCGTATCCAAAGCATACCAAAAGACATGTAGAAGGTCAGGAATACGGAGTAAAGCCAAAGATAAAGTGGAATAAGGTCATCAAAATCATCATTTTCTGCCGATGAGTCAAAAAGCAAGATTTTGAGGTGCTATTGTGGGGGCTAATTGATTAGGAAGTATTATTAAAAATAGTATTAATTGGACCTATGGCCCTATCCGAGGACGTTAGACCATCCGAGGAGGCCCAAATAAGGCAATGGGGGGAATAAGGTTAAGAGAGGAATAGAGACAATGTGAGATGGGTCCAATAAGCGTCCGAGGATAAAAATCTTCTCGGCAACGGGTGTCTGAGGTAAATTTGAGTGCCATACCATCACAGACTTACTTCAGAATTACACCACAACTAGGGATCGGACATGGGATCAGGGATAAGGAAAGAAAGGTAAACAAATATCTTCAAAAGCTGCTACCTCCGCATTAAATGCTTTTCAACCAACTCTCTGGCCGCATTAATGTGGAAATGATGCCTGAACAGTGATCAAGCAGCCTTACAGCTACTGGTTGATGGTTCTAGGAGATGTTGGATGGGACAGGAAGGAGTCCCCCAAATCTAATCTACACGTGTGTGGTAAGGATGATACCAAGATGGCAATATATAACCCGGAAGAATGCACCGCCAAAAAAAAAGAAAAAGAAACTGATATACAACATTGGTCTTGATAAAAACCACATAAAAGAAGGAACTTAGTCGGTTTCAGGGAGAAATTGGATAATCTTATTTGTGTCGAACCATCTTGAATCGTTGAAGTAATCATTTCCCTTTTGGGGTAAATCTAGTTCTTCTATCCACGCTCTACAAATTTATTGTTTGGGCCGTTAGCGTTTGAGCCCAATCCAGTTTTGGGACAAATACAATTTCAGTCCTTACAATAGTTAATACTAATTATTGTGTGTATGATTATTTTTGCTAAAACTATTATTATTATTATTAAAAATTTGCTTCATAAATCCTTTATTTGAGTTTCTTTCAATTTTATTATGAACTACAAGTAGGGATGGCAATGGGGCAGGGTGGGGCCAAAGGATGGGGTCTTCGTCCCCACCCCGCATGGTTTTGCCTTGCCTCATCTCTACCCTGCCCCGCATGATAGGGAAAACTTTCTCACCCCATCCTCGCCCCTTGGGGCCCCGCGAAGCCCTGCCCCATCTCGTAAAACTCTAATTTTTGTTACTTTGCTCTACAACTAGTACAATTTTTTTAATGAAATCTATTTCATTAATAAAAATATACTTGAAATTACAACTAAATTTATCCCATCAAATCAAATTAATTTTTAGAAAAAATTGAATAATATATCAAAGTGTTTAACAAGACAATCATTAAAAAAAAAAAAAAAAAAAAACCTCATAGTATAACACAAAACAAAATAAAGACTGAGAACCACATTGGGTAGAATAAAATATGCTAATATTAATATGTTTGTTTAAATAGTAGGGTTTTAGGGTATGAAAAATTTACAATTATAACCCTTAGTAACACGGGATGGGGCAGGGACAGGGAGGGGCGGGGTGGGTCTAAAAAGTCTAAACCCATCCCCGCCCCGTCCTGTGGTGCGGGGCTAAAATCTTGCCCCGTCCCTGCTCCACCACCTTTGTAGGGTGGGGAAAACCCGCACGGGGCGAAGCGGGAAGGTGCTGGTTAAGCGAGGCGGGGAAAAATTGCCATCCCTAACTACAAGCATTGTAAGTTATATTTAATATTTAGCATAAAAAAATGTAGTAGTCACTATATATTAATTTTATTATTTTTTATTATTGTTCTTTTGTTTTTATTTAGGATTATATTTTTTTAGAAGATATTTATGATTATCTGATTGTGTTTTTTTTTTCTTTCTTTTCTTGCAATTATCACTCTATAATTCCTTCATTCCTTCACTTTGTATCGCAATTGTAGTAAGCTTCTCGGCCCCCTAATTTAATTGGAAATTATTTTCTTAGTTTGTAATTTTTTATATAGATGGTTTGTAAAAAATATACCTTCAGATATTGTAATTTTTTAATCTCAGTGTTTATATATTAAAGATATTGTGAAAACGCATATTCACTTACACTATACTTTTGTATTATGTGTGTATGAATTTAAGAATACGATAATTAGGGTTGATTCCATTCCAATTATGACTATGAGTATGAGTATGAGTATGAGTATGATTATGATTAATTTCTTATATTCTATTTAATTTAGGGTTGACCAAGATCTTAATAGTACTTTATTGTTAATTCATTAATGTCATAGAGGTTATCTCAGTAAAAAAAAAAAAAAATGGTTAATTTAGTTTGATTTATAGACAATTTCCTACTAATATAAAGGTAATGGATGTTGCATGGTTTAACTCATTGTAGCATTTAATGTAGAATATATTTGAAATGGAGCTTGTGCCATTTGATCATTCTTTGCTAACCCAACAACAATATCATATCTCTAATGATGCAATGGAAGGCAATGTACATTGCGAGATCAAAATTTATTAATGTCCTAATAATATCTACAATTATTCAATTTACATGAAAATAATTTCAACATTAGCAATATAACATTGTACATTTTAAAAAAAATTTCAGGTTTCCACCTTACGAGTGCGACCCCAATAGTTTGCAATCCCTCCCCCCCCCCGGGCAGTTAGGCGAGCGTATCACCCCATATTTGCATCAATATAGATTATATCGTGTTACCTGCCTACCACATATAGATATTGACTGGGGTCTTATCACTTCTTTGATGGAGCGGTGGCGATCTGAAACCCATACATTTCACCTACCATCTTCATGACTGAACATAGTAATTGAATGCTTTGGTGCATTTTTTCCCCATTTATTGAATTTATTCTTTGCATAGGTTGTAATGAGTTCACCGACTGTAACCTCTACGCGTGCCTTAGTATACCGATCGGCAAAGTAGGCTACACAATGGTAGTATGTAAGTTCGACTAAAGCAGTTATGGGCAGATTTTTAGCACTCTTTAGAATACCGTTGAAGCTTTCAGAAAAGTTTGTGGTCATTGCCCCATAACGATGTCCACCATCGTGTGCTAACGTCCGCTTCTACACTGGTATGTACCTTAAATACTTATCACCATCTGCATTTAATTGAGTAATTCTATCCCTAAGTATTTGATACTTTCGTAGCTGATTCTCCATGCCTGCCCACATTACCATAGCCTTCAAAATCTTTTTCCCAATTTGTTGATTGAAATTGCTAGCCACATGGCGTAGGTAAAAACGATGATACCAATGTGTCGATTGACATATAGTCCGTATCGCTGACATTATACCAGGGTGACAATCAGATATGATACATAACCTTTCCCGATTAGTGACATTAATTTGAATACAACGCAAAAACCAATACCAGCTATCATCAGTTTCCTCCTCCACAATGGCAAAGGCAAGTGGAAAAAGTCTATTGTCACCATCCCACGTTGATGCAATCAGTAACTTATCTCTGTACTTACCACATAGGAAAGTTCCATCTATACTAATCACTGGCCTACAATGTTGAAAACCTTCAATTGATGGACCAAAAGCCCAAAACACTCTCTCGAATATCGCACAGCCTGGCACAGTAGCAAGTTTGTTCTCCAAATAACCCTACTGCCCGGGTTTGAATCAGTCAAAGCTTTCAACTATTTTGGCAATAATTGGTAAGATTTGTTCCAATCACCAAATGCTCTACCAATTGCTTTTTCTTTCACCTCCCACACCTTAAAATAAGAAGGTTGGTATTGGTACTTATTGTAAAGAGTCTGTTGAAGTGAAGAAATCTTTATGGTTGGATCATTTTTGACAACATCCCTCAACTCTTTCTCAATAACATAGGTGTCTAATTGCTCGTGATCTTGTGTGAGCGTGGACTCTGTACATGTGTGTGGACCATTGTATTTCCTAACCTCAAACAACCCATATGTAGCCCGGAAGCATGCTCGAAGACGCCAAGAACAATGTTTGCACCTTACAGACCAACATGCTGGATCTGACTCTTTTACACTAAACATTTGGTTCCTCTTGATGTGATAGTGTTTAACAACAGCTTGTAGTTCATCCTTATCAGCAAAAAGCAAGCCCATGTAAAACTCTTGGGTAGGGTCCCAAATACTCTGAGTGGGCTTTTCAAATGGTGTGGTTGGATCAATTATATTATCCCACGTGTTCTGTGAAAAGCTTAGTGATAAAGGTTCATGGAATGCCATTGCTGGACTGCTTTCATGATTAGGTTCATTGAGAGGCTCCTGTTCATCTCCAACATCATTAAGGACATCATTGTTATCAAGCTGGTCAACACTATCCATAGCCCGCATCCTTCTGATAATGTATGGACCGCATTTTCAGTAGTAGCAGCTATGCGGTGTGTATCATTGGGATCATTAGCAGCTCTCTGAGTGGCGGTTTGGTCATACTGAGCTTCAAACTCAAAACAAGTAGTCTCTTGTGCGACATGCTCAGTTGGATTATCATAATTAGTGTCACTGGTGTTCATTGGCCGATAAGGAACATGTTGGTCCTTAGTTGCAACATGGGTATATGGAGCATAATAGTCAGCACTACCAATGTTGATTGGAGAATGAGTCGCATTTTCAGAATAATGATCAGTATGAGTTGCATATGGATCATGAAAGTGCCCGCCATGTGAATAACTAAACGATGCACTCAGTCCTTTATTGGCATATTGAATGGGAAAAACATCTCGATGGCTTCTTATGGGCTCTACACCCACGTATAACTCTGCACCTACAAATCCATATTGGCAGCCTAACATATCGAATATTGCATTGACACCATTATCATCTTCTACCAAAACTTGCTGGTAAATCACAAGATGTGGATGACATTGAAAAGGATATGTATACCAAATAGTAAGTTTTGAATCTTCTCTGTTTATATGAAACGTGGATGCTACTCTACCATATAGATCTTCAAATGTAACACTCCGACTTAATGGAAGCATAGAAGGAGGTGACCCTTCGTAATAAATCCCATTTTCGCCATGTTTAATTATTCCACCGAAATAGATGAGAAAAATGAACAACTTTTCTGCCATCTACACTAAAACATAACAATAGTATTAATATATTAACACTACACAACCATTAAAATGCAATACAAGAAGGTAATCTATTAAAAATATTCAATGCTTAAATAGCTAGAGCTGAGAGAATTCTATTAAAGAGGATTGGTTCACTGATAATTTATTACTGTTCATCATAGTAGTTAAAATTATTTTTTGTTTCCCTTTTCTTAAGTAACTTAGCATAACATTAACATTTAGAAGGATCTGTTATGGTTACGTTAATTATTTTATGTAGCTCTTCATTTTGCTTCTTCTAAAACAAGACAGATTATATAATGTTCTCATGCATCCATACGATAATAGATAAATATTTCTAATATCATACAATTTTCTTTATTATTATACCTAAAACTTAGATTTTAAGGTTTATGAGCATATACTAACCTTTTTTTTTTTTTTTGGTTTTCTTATAGCATACGTGTATATTATAGGCTAACAAAGTAAGCATTTCTTTAAGGAAAATTTATGTCAATTTTGAAATATATTTTTGCTATATGAAATTTTAGGCAAAAATTCATGGACAAATAATTTAAAACATATCATACAAATCAGTTCATGTTGCAAAACACATAATACAAAAACAAGATTTGCATGAACAAATAATTTAACAAAAGCAAGATTTTCATGCTTAGCTATGCCCCTAAAACATATCAACATGAATATTATAAAAACAAAAATAACTGCTTAAGAGATGTAACTCACCTTGTAAGAGATAAAGAACGGATAGATATTTGCAAGTGTTGTTCTTTATAGTTGTAGAATGTATGGCACGCATGAATTGAAAATGGTTGGTAGAATTATGAGGGGAATAAAAGTGGAAAAGAAGGTTGATGAAATTTTTAGGGGAAAAAGAGTAGAAAATAAGAACCGTGGAAACTTCAGTAACATTAGTGCTGTTTAAATAGGATGCAAGTTTTATATAAGTTAAATTCTTAGATTTTAAACTGTATAATTAGATACGCCAATTAACCAAATACAACACAACACAAACCAAGATGGTATACTCTGATACAAATAAATTACTTAACTATAAACATATATTCACTGCAAAGAATCTCTGTAAAGAATCTCAGTTTCTTTATTTTATTTTTGTTTTGTTTACAGTGTGCACATCAATCATTTTTTCTTCCATAATTTTCTTCTGCAAAGATCTGAGTTTTATTTATTTATTTATTTATTTTTACAGTGTGCACATCAATCATTTTTTTCTTCCATAATTTTCTTTCATGCATGGACAGGAATCTAATAAGAATCTAGGCAAAAATGCAAAACTGACCCTCTAACTTTCAGCTTTTGTCATTTCAGTCCTCTAACTTTCAGTTTTGTCATTTCAGTCCCCTAACTTTCAATTTTTGTCAATGTAGTATTCTGTTAATCCTAAGTTACTGGCTGTTGTTAAAGCGACTTTTTTTTTATTTTTTTTTATTTTTTATATATATATAAAAAAAACAAAAACATTTAAGGGGGACGACGTCTTTCCCCTTTCCCTGAAATCAAAGTTCAAAACCCAAAGTCTATTTTTCATCTTCCGAACTTCCAAATTCCCATTTATTTCAGTTCCAGTTTAGAGCAAGAAAGAAGTATGGGTGCAGCAAGTAAAGCTTCTTGAATGGTGGTAGCAAGTATTGCTGTAGTTAAGGCCTTGAAAGGCCAAGGTGTTTGCAGATGGAACTACCCTCTAAGGTCACTTCACCAGCATGCGAAGAACATTATCAGATCATACTATCAAGCCTAGAAACTCTTAGCTCAGTCTTCCACACAGAGCTAACAACCACACATCAAACCAATCAATACAAACAATCACAAAAGCAAAATTAACCACAAAAATCATTGAATCAAACACAATCACCATAATTCAAAATAAAAAAAACTAAATAATTATCCATCCATATCATCTAATTACCTTGAAATATCTCAAAATTCACCAAAATATCCGATTTTTTCTTTTCTTTTCTTTTCAAACCTCTATCTCTTTGTCTCTCTCTCTATCTCTCTCACTCAGTCCAGAGGGACTTCCACGTCACCATCGGAGATCTCCTGCTGCAAATCCTTAGGGTCTTTCCCATCGACCGTGCAGCCCACAGAGACGCATGTGCCGAGAATCTCCTTGACGGTCCCATTGAGGTCTTTGGCCATGGATCTAGGGCACGTAACCTTGGCGGTCTCAACGATGTCATCGAGGGAGATATTCCCGTTGTGCTTGATATTCTTCATCTTCTTCCGGTCACGCTCCGGCTCCTTTAGTGCCTTGATGACCAGAGCCGCCGCCGATGGCACCACCGACACCTTAGCCTGACGATTCTGCACAGTTAGCTTCACCGCGGACCGATCTTTGGGGCGAATGAACTCGCAGTACCGACCTCACCTCCGGTGACTCGGTCTCTCTGTCAAACTCAGTCTCTCTCTCTCAAACCGACCCAACTTCATCGTGTGTTCTGGTTTTGATTTCAGGGGAAGGGGAACGACGTCGTTCCCTTTCAATGTTTTCTTTCTTTTTTTTTTTTTTTTTTTTTTTTCACTTATAGCTTTTTTTTTTTTTTTTTTAGTTTCTTTTAATTCCGAAAAAAAAAAAAAAAAAAAAAAAAAAAAAAAAAAAAAAAAAAAACACCAAAACGGTGTCGTTTTGGCTCACTTAACGGCAACAAGTAACTGAGGTTTAACAGAATACTATATTGACAAAAATTGAAAGTTAGGGGACTGAAATGACAAAACTGAAAATTAGAGGACTGAAATGACAAAAGCTGAAAATTAGAAGGTCAGTTTTGCATTTTTGCCAAGAATCTATGTACTTTTTTTTAGAATTAGAATCAATGTACTTGAATCTATCATTATTTGTTTCATAAGGTACTTTTACAATACGAAATGAAAGAACATGACATACACACAAACCAAACTGTTTCGGTAAAAAAAAAAACTACGAAAAGAATTAGAATATGTGTACTTTTTAGAATAAGAATTTAAAATATATATTTTTTTATTCAGACAATTCTCTCTCTCTCTCTCTCCTCCAATTTTTGGCAACTCCATTGCCACAAATTTTTTTTCTTCTTTTCCTTCCATTTTGGCAACAACATTGCCACAAATCAATTGCCACATTTTTTTTCCCTTCCATTTCGGCAATTCCATTACCACAAATCAATTGCCACAATTTTTTTCCCTCCATTTCGGCAATGTTATTGCCACAAATCAATTGCCACTTTTTTTTTTTTTTAATTTCTCCCCAAGATTTTGGCAACTTGGTTGTCACAATTTTTTTTTCCCCTCCCATTTTCGGCAACTTGGTTGCCACAATTCATATTTTCTCTCTCCTCCTTCCCTACAATTTCGGCAACTTGGTTGCCACAATTCATATTCCCTTTCAAGCACTCCACCTAACATAGCACCTGGGGTACTTCACGGGCAGAGCTTGGGGCAGCAAGAATTTCAGTAATCTCATTACCAAAATTCAATTTTTTCTCCCTCCTCCATCATATCACTTATCTTCCCTCTCTCTCATACTTTTTCTTGCAATTTCGGCAACAGTGTTGCCGAAATTCACCCTCTTTCCTCATTTTCCCAACTTTGAATAATACTTATATTACCAATAAACTCAATTTTTTGCAATATTCAGTCAAAAGACTTTGTAAGAGTAGTCAGCATTTAAAACCAATTTTAGAGAACCTTGAAAAGTGGAGGTTGCAGGTTTTGTTATGACCGTGAAAATTCACTAGAATCCAGTAAGCAATATTGCGTGTCAATCTTTTTTCAATATTAACCTGGTGGAGAGTTGAATCACCCCAGCTGAATAGAGTCTCAATAGACTATCCCATATTCTTTAGTTTACCTACCATCTCGTGTAATCCAAGTTTTGCGAAGCCTAATTTTCAAATATCACCCATGTGAATTTTGAAAACCACATTTTATAGTCAAAATGTGGGATCACCATGCACCTCAATGATTGAGCAATTTGATAATTGGCATTTCGTGTATCACAGCACATGCGTTGAAAGTGGCCAACATGATAATTGGCACTTCCTATGCATCATTGCCAAATAGAAACTTTGTATAATTTATTCTGAATTCTGGCATATAGTGGCGCTCACGATCTATATTTAGTGCTATAAATTAACAAAGAGGGTAAATTTCACAAATATATCCTGAGGTTTGGGCTAATACTAATCAAGTCCAACATATTTCAAAATTTATCAATTTAATCCTTAAAGACAACTTTAACCCTAACCCGTTAACCCTCCGTTACACATTTTTCCTTTTCTCTCAAACGTGCAAGTCTCTCTCTCTCCTCTCTCCTCTCTCCTCTCTCTGTCTCTTAAGTCTCAAGTTCCAGATCCTTCTCTGTGTTCCTGATCTTTCTCCATCAGACGGTCTGACCTCTCTTCTCTACACCTCTCTCTCTAGACAAGAATATAAACAAACACATCAAGGCCACCGGTGGCTGTTGATCAATCCCACCATAGAAGCCCAAATCATAAATTACCCAAAAAAATTCTAGATCGCACCCACCACCCCCAGTTAAGGTTGTCTTTTGAGTGTTACGGCGAAGTAGAGGAGCCGAGCGAGGACCCCAGCGATGCTGCTAAAGTCCTTGAAGAATGCCACTGTGTAGGGCGTTGATTGTCGTAACCTTGGCTTGATTTTAGAACTGAGGAGTAGATGCTGAAAGTGTTTGCACCACAACTACACAGAATCCATTTGCTTGCCACTGTGGCTATCCATTTTTTGTTGTGGGTTTAGCTGGATTTTTGAATTTGTTGAAGCCGGTGGTTTGTGGTTGCTTGTTCTGGGTTTGTGGATGGGTTTTATTGAGAAAGATATTGTTCTTCAATTTTTTCTTTAGAGAGAGAGGAGAGATGTAACGGGCGTTACAAGCTGTTTGAGAATAAGGACTGAGATGGGCAGTTTCTAAATGTTATGGACTTGATTGGTATTTCTCCAAACCTCAGGCTATGTTTGTGAAATTTATCCTAACAAATAAAATCTTAAAGGGCCTACACTTTTGCCGGGGCCTTTCGTGGCTCGGGGAACTGCATTGTGGGGGCATGTCAATGAGTCTCAAATATGTCCCATCCGATGGAGGATCTTCAGAGATTTCTTGTGCATATTGACAAACGAGTATTCCAAGTTGGTGAGATTGACCACAATCTTTATGAGATTTGGTTTGTTTTTATAACTTAAGAAAACTACTGAATTCTTCTCCTTCGTGGCCAAAACATGATCTAGCTTTAAACAGATTATACACTCAACAGTTCAACTGAAATGAGAAAAGCCAAGTGAGGCACAAGATTAATACCGATTAGAGGTTTCTCAATTGGCGCATCACTGTGGGCATACCTCTGGAAGTCCATTTAAAATCCTGCGTGAGCCTCACCTATTAAAAGCTAATTTGAGCCCACATACGAGGAGAGGAGAGGAGAGTGTTAGAATTACGTGGTTAAATAATTAGATTTATCATATTCTATGAATTTAAACTTTTTGGACAATGGATCATTTAACATGGATCTAGGAAAAGAATATACATGCTCACGAGTGTAGGAACCTGTTAAGTGTTTAGTACCTTCCAGCAAAACTGGATATTACAGGAACCTGTTATTCCCAAGGGGTTGCCTCCAATGGATTTTGTTAGCAATGTTTTTGCCTATCTGAAGTGGAACTTTTCAAGTTATTTGGATCTCTCAAATATTATCATTTCCACAGTTTTAATGCTTAATGCATTGTTAATTAAAGCCCTTATTTACCAAAAGAGAAAATTATATATGTGACTTGAATATTGTTTGCTCATAAAGTAGGAAGGCAAGGATATGGAGAGGAACTGACAAAGAGTTCCCTCACAGTTGGCAATAAGTAGAAGAAATGAATGTTTATTAACTCCAACGAGGAACTGAACAAGGGTCTGTGAATTTGGTACTGAAGTTTGCATGTATTCAGTTAGCCAGGCCGTATTATACATATCTTAATTTCTTAAATACTAGAACTAGATATGTTCACTCAGCTAGCTGGTGATGAAATGGGCATTGGCTCCTGCACCACTGCTGCTCCCGAGTGCCCATTCATAATGTGGTGGGGCCTCTCATCGAATCCCCAGAGCTTGGCAGTTTTTACATCATCCTCAGCCATCATTCGTGAGAACTCTTCATGGTCGTATTTTAGAGTGGCTTTTCCCCCAAACTCACATGGAAGATTTTCTAAATCGAAGAGTGTCTTCATGAAGTTGTCACTACTTTTACTATTGGGGTAGACAAAACTCACCTTCTGAGCAGTCTTTGGATCAAGGAAGTACT
The DNA here is from genome assembly GCA_028535165.1 of Quercus tomentella. Classification (NCBI taxonomy): domain Eukaryota; kingdom Viridiplantae; phylum Streptophyta; class Magnoliopsida; order Fagales; family Fagaceae; genus Quercus; species Quercus tomentella. Next base: position 7,615,618 of record JAPQVY010000001.1, read on the forward strand.
TGACAGCCTAAAAAATTGAAAACACCACAAAGTTCTTCAATGACAGATCTAGCTGCTAAAATATAAGGTACTTAAAGCTGCAACAGTATATCCGCAAGCCATGGAAATCTTAAATTAAATGAATCATCAGATTCACATCCAGAATTATATCTAGTCCAGACTATATGAGTCAATAAAAGGAGATGGGAAAAAGGAGGAGGGTTGTGGTAAGTTGTTGGACAGCATGAGAGAGAGAGAGAGAGAGAGAGAGAGAGAGAGAGAGAGAACAAAGTAGTGAAAATAATTGCTTAACAGATATCTTTGGTAAAACAACTCTTTTTTGGGACTAAGTGCATAGATTGAGCAATCAAGGCCAAGCTAAAGCAACAAAATTAACACACAAGCTAATGAATTTGAGTATGATTATCCCCAATCCTGATTAAGAAATTTTCTATATGAACTTGCTTCCATTGCATGATTAAATGAGTAATTTATGTATTTTATTGAAAGAAAGAACCAGTGATTGTCAAAGTTCAATCTAAACAAAGAAACAACAATATCCATGTAAATATAAAGCAAATTGAAGATATCAAACCTTATAGAATGCCTGAAAAATTTTTGGTGGATTGTAAAGTAATGCGAGAGCAAGCCTTTCAGGATAGTGGTTTTGTAAAATGTTAATGATATCACGGGCTGCTTTGATTGAGATGTTGGTGCTCAATGAGAACCCCGTGAAGTCTATCAACCAGGACATTTGTCCTTGTCCTTCAGGAAGGTTAAGGATAGAATTTTCTAAAAGATAGACGATATGACGAACATTATCTTCTGGCGAATTGGTGTTCTGACAATTGAAAAAAAAAAGAAGGATAATAGGTTAATGCACAAAAGCATAGTGAAAGTACTTCACCTTATGAAAGAAAATCCTAGTACCAACCTGCATCCCTGGCCTCATTATAAGCACGGTCCTTCCAAGCATATCATGAAAGTTTGATCTGAACGCTTTCCCAGTCTCACCTTCATGGGCTATTTCATGCTGGACAATGACATCTTTCTAGAGTAAGGAAAGATTTAAATAAAGCAATCCTATTAAAAATATTAACATCAACCGATGAACTCTAGCTCAATGAAACCTTATCTTCTTGTAAAAACAAGGTGGAAGATGAGATTATGGATTCAAGATTGGTGTGTATGTAATTACTAATTTCAAATCTAAAAGAAAACTATTAACATCAGTGAGTACCACATTTCATAGCCTCAGTCATTGCATACATGTCATGCAAAATGTGAATAGTAATCTATTGGCCTGGTTACAACAATTTAAAACTCCAAACTATTTCCTCATCTGAATTTGGTCATTTTGAAATTGACATTTCTAACATTGTTGAACAAGTAATCAAATGCTTCTAATAATTTAACAAAGCATTAGGGTTTGAATTAGACCTGAAAAAGTACTGGGATTGGTCCCAGCACAAAATTGATACGCCTCATTAGACAAATAGCTATGTCTAGTGCACACAAGTGATGAATAACTTGTGCAAACATATGTTCAAAATGCAAGGACACCCTAGCATTGATTATCAATTAGACAAGGAAAAAGATCCCAACAAATCCAAGAAAAATTAATCAATACATATAAAGAAAAAATCATAAAAGTGAGGCATATCTGGTACTTATTTTGCATGTTGTTGATAACACGAATCAATGATTTATTACATACTCACCCAACGAATTTCTTCAGGCTTATAAGTGGCCCTCCACTCGAGTGTTTCTTCCAACATTTTCTTTGCCTTATCAACATTCCAGTTTCGAGCTTCTAAATATCTCCTCAGGCATGCATCATTGCAGTACATTAAACAACGTCCCGATAGAGGTCCAAGAGCAGCCCTGAGTTCACTGACCTGTTTAAAGACATTTGCTCATTAAATGTCTTTTTTCAACGTGTTCTAAAAACTTTGCACTCTATTATGAATAGAAGCATCAAAATAGACTGCAAGGTTGGTTGCAACAATAAAATTGAGAGCAAATATCACATATTTGTCCTAAAGAAAATGCCCTCCGCCCTAGAATGCCTGTCCACATAGTTTTTTTACCTTTGCATCTTTCTCCAAACTGAGATCCTCTGGATGACTTTGAGTCTGAGTATTCCTTCTCAAAAGAAACATGTTGATTGCCAAATAAGTTCACCCCTACAGGAAATATCATTCAAGTAAGACAAGCATAAAAGTTCCAATACAATCTTTGACTTTATTTTTGCAATAACGCATTAGACATATTAAAATAGATGTAGTGCTAAACCTGTAAAGCACATCAATAAACAAACCACTATCTGAAAACCACAGCTCCAAAAAAAAAAAGGAAAAATCTTTAAGAATGGCCATTGACTTTTCCCAAACACATAAAAGATTTTATCCAATGAAATTCTAAATGTTCACCAACCATAGCCTGTAGCAATACTTAATTCAGATGAGATTTATTTTTCAGAATCAGAAATTCAATGCCGCGTTGCTTGAATCGGTAGGTAGGTACTAACAATTAACAAACTTGTGAAAAGTCCACAATGTTAATATCTATTAAAAAGGTTTTTTTTTTTTTTAATTTTTTATTATTTTTTATTTTTTTTATGGATTAGTAATCAGTTTTATTGATTAACAAAAGTAATCAAGTACGCAAATAATCAATTATGGTTAAGGAAATATTCGAAATTTTTTTACTTTAATAACAAAATTATAAAATTTTAATAAAATTAAAAGAAGAAGAAGAAGAAGAAGAAGAAGAAGAAGAAGAAATGATGCAAGATGTTCATGACCTACCAGCCATCTCTCTTGACCAGTCATTCTATTAGTGCTAGCCATGCTCACAATAGCAACCAACGGCTGTGATAATTCTAATAGAAGATTGTTTTAGTCAACCCCTCTTTTTTCCTTCCTTCTTTTGACCCCCCAAAAAAAGAAAAAAGAAAAAAGAAAAAGAAAACTAGTTCCTTTACTAATTTACTTGATCAACTAACTCTATTTTTTAACATGTTCATCTAATCCATCTATTGCTCTCAGCTTTTAAGTTTAGAAAATTTTGAAGATTGCAGTAGTGCCATTTTCAAGCCTGCTGTCTCTTTTAAAAGGTCCAAGAAATGAAAAAGAATGATCTCACATATCATTTTTCCAAATGAGACCTGGCAATTCTGAATCATAAATTTAGCAATAATGGCAAATGGACAATCAGAAACTCAAACTGACTCTTTCAAACCCAAATTAGAAAATAACAGTCAGGCTTAAGAAACTTCCCAACGTGTTATATAATCACAAAAAAGAAAAAAAGAAAAAAAGAAAAGAAAAGTGAAAGTTTCATTAAGATATAATTCTAGAAAGATCTAAACTATATATAGACAACTCTATACTTAAAACTTTTAAATCAATAAAGCAAAGAACAGAGAAGTTGCTGACAGATCTACATCTATTCCAAATTTAGAAACAGAAGATGTGCATGCAATTTAAGAAAAAAACTTATATCTGTGCCTTTTTTTTTTTAATCTAAAAATAAAATTAAAGCCGATCAGTGATAAAAACAACGTACCTGAAGGAAAGAGTGAAAAAGCTCCCACAAGCTTCAAAGTTCAAAGTTCAAACTCAAAAACTCAGATGTTTACAACAAAATATATATATATATATATATATATATATATATATATATATATATTTCTGATGTTTTTGGCAATGAAAAATAACGTAGGATAGGAGATGGGTGAGAGAAGCGAGGGCGTGCGTTTCTCTTTGGTTGTTTGTTTGCGTTTTTTTAAGTTTCCTCAGTCAGTCGTCAACGTCACGAGAATGGCATTGAGTAGAAATTAATGAAAGAATTCTCTCGCCGAACTTTCTGTTCGGTGTGGCTAACAACACGTTGTGAGAGAAAAGGAGCTATAAGTCGAGGATTTTGCGTAGATTCTCTTTTTTTATTTATAGTGGTGAAACTATGTTACTGGCCTGGTCTCGCTGTCAGACTTAGACAACAACATTTCAACACCTCAAATCTTTACCATTCACAATTCATTGTTAGATGGGAAGTTGTGGTACAAGTTGTATCATTTTATGTGTTTCTAGTATTATTTGGAGTTATTTATTAAACACCTAATTATTCCACACCAAATTTCACTGGGGTAATTAGAGAATATTCTATCTAAGTACAGCAAGTATTTATTTCTCGTTATGTACTGTACACAATAATAACGGAAAGTAAACTCGTTTTATGATATTTCTAGAAATTTTATAACTTTTCTTGGACGACATGCTTAGATTTCAACTTGTAATTATATTTTACTGGAGTTCGCATTATTCACTAATCGTTATTTTTTTTTCCTAGAATCAATAATCCAATAAGTTCTCCTAGATCACAACATTTTGTGCCACTATTTTGTCACAATTTTGGTATAACACATTGTTTGTGGCTGCCCTATTATTTGTATATAGACTCATCAATCACTACCAAATTAAAATTGTGGTACAAAAGTTGTGTATATAAATTTTCTTTAATTCAATAATCTAGAAGTATAGTGACTTTATATTTCTTCCTTCCTTGTAATAATATCTCTCATAAATTCATAATAGCACATTCTATAAAAAATAATAAAAATAGTAAGTCTAGTTAAGAAGAAAAAGTGTTTAATTTACATGTATCAATTTTAAAAATTAAATGCCAAAGGCCTTGTAGCTGAATTGGCACATCCCCATGCACAAAGTGCTTGGGGGTCTAGGGGGGAAAGGGTTCGAGCTGCGGGGTTAGTAGCATGTTGTAATTATTTCTCAAAAAAAAAAAAAAAAAATTTTAAAAATTAAAAATTAAAGTGATGTTAAAGATAAATTTATATATATAAAAGAAGATTCTTCTCTTTGAACTAGACTTCTATATGATTCAAAAATATCCACATTATGAAGGGTAACTACTTTTAGAAATTGTGGTACAAAAGTTGTGTATATAAATTTTCTTTAATTCAATAATCTAGAAGTATAGGGACTTTATATTTCTTCCTTCCTTGTAATAATAGCTCTCATAAATTCATAATAGCACATTCTATAAAAAATAATAAAAATAGTAAGTCTAGTTAAGAAGAAAAAGTGTATAATTTACATGTATCAATTTTAAAAATTAAAAATTAAAGTGATGTTAAAGATAAATTTATATATATAAAAGAAGATTCTTCTCTTTGAACTAGACTTCTATATGATTCAAAAATACCCACATTATGAAGGGTAACTACTTTTAGAAATAGGGTTATAAATGTCAAATAACAAATTTTATTTTGAATTAAAAAAGATAACTAATTTAGGATTTTTTTTTCCTTTACATTCATCTTTTTATTCCCTAAAATTTAGCTTTTTTTTAATTTTTTTTTATAATAAATGAAAATTATTAACTTTTACAAAAAAAAATAAAAAATAGAAGAGCTCCTGAGTATGCGCAACGTGTGTGCTTAGAGACTAGTATATATATATAATTTAAAAAATTAAGAAAAAGGTTATGTTTGCTACTGTGTTTAAAAAAAAAAAAATTATAATTCAAAAAAAATTCAAATCTATAATTTCAATTCACTTCTTTTTTTTCTTTTGTTCTCTAGATTTAATGATTTATAGATGGACTTCTTTTTCTCTTTCCTGTCTCTTTTTGAAATCCGGTTGTACTGTTGTCGATGGACAGTGGCCAGCCAAGACTTCAACTAATTAAAGACCAAATGACAAAAAGGAAAAGGTAGAAACGATGTATTGTTAAATGCCCAAAAGCATGTCCTCCATCACCATGAAGCAGAGGGAATTTGCAGACTAGCATAGTGAGGAGATAGAATATTGTTAGTTAGCAAGGTTTTGAAACCATTTAGGAAACTAACATCTTGAGTTTTTGAAAGTCGAGTTCGGTGAAGAAATCGAGCCTCAAAGACTCGAGATTGATTGCTGACATGGAGATGTTTTTGCCACATAAAACTCAAGTCTTAAAGACTCGAGTTTCATAGAATAAGAAAAAGAATCTGAAGAAGAAAGAAGAAGATCTGAAATTGAAGAAGAAAAGAAGACGAAGTGACCCACAGAGGAAGAAGAAGAACAGTCCCCACGAGAATAGAAAGAACACGAAGAAGAAAGCAACCCATGGAAGAACACGAAGAACCCAAGCACAAAAAAGAAAGGAACCTGCAGAAGAAGAACCAAGAAAAACAGAGAAGAAGAACGGACCAGGTGAAGAAAAAGAAGAATAAGAAGAACAACGGAAATCGAGTTTTAAATACTCGATTTCCACATGGATTTTTTTCCACATCAGTTTGCCTACACATGCAACTCGAGTTTTAAAAACTTGAGTTCCATCTTTGAACTCGAGTTTTAGAAACTCAAGATGCTAGTTGCTACATAGTTTTGAAATTTGACAATTAACTAAAATATTTCAAAAATAATGTTAAATGAAAAAAAAATTCCCATGAAGCACATATGCGTGAGCCTTTCACATTTCATACGCTGTATTTTCTTAAAAAAAAAAGGGTAAAGTATCATTTTTGTCCCTAAACTTTTATACAAGTTTGTTTTTCATTCTTGAACTTTTAAAAGTTCATTTTTTGTCCCTAAACTTTACAAAACATTTTACTTTTCATCATTTTGTCTATGACCATTAATTTATGTCCTACGTGGTATAACAGAATGATGATGTGATATCTGACTTGGACCAAATACTTTTATTTATAAAATTATAGACATATGGCAAAGAGTCATTGGCACACATGGATTAAATATTTTGTGATATGGCATCCTTTCAAACTAATGAGGCATTTTAAAACAATAAAAAATAAATTCTAGCTCGTATTTATGTTAAGAATTTATTAGGATTTAAAATAAAAACTTAAAACATCAAAACATTTAAAAGAAAAAAGAAAAAAGAAAAGAAAAAAAAAACAGTTCAAGCTGTCCATCTTTAATGACGTTCAACCAAAACTTCCCAGATCTTTCATTCATTTTTTGATGTTTTGATGGGTTTTTTTTGTAGGTTGTTTTTGTATGATTAAGTTTTGGATCTTTAGGATGTTATATATTGTTAGGCATGAACAGAGGAAAGGGTTTTTTTTTCTTCTATTTTTTTGAGAAAAATACTAGATCTTCTTGTAGCGTGGACGGGTGTGCAAGTGAGGGCAGATTTTTATGGACAATGATGAAAGTCTTTGTAATTCATAAAAGCCACTGTTTATTGGTTGCTAAGAAACCCACTACTTTGTTGTCATTGTCATCATCTCCTTCTTCTTTCTCTAGTGCTCTCCTTCTTGTTTCACTAGTGCTTGTCATCATTGCAAAAAAGATGAACGTTTGGATGGATTGAAATGAAACTAATGAGGACATGGGTGGGTGGAGGTTACTGGAGAATAGAGCTTGAATCAGTGCTAACAGCAAGAGATTGGAGGAGATGAATAGTCGGCTTAAATTAGGGATTTTGATATTTTTGGTGTTTTGAATTTTTATTTTAAATCTTGATAAATTCTTACATTAAAATCTGACTTATTATATTTATTTTATTTTATTTTAATCCATGTGTGCCAATAACTCTTTGTCGTGTGTCCATAATTTTATAAATAAAATAATTTGGTCCAAGTTAGATATCAAATCATCACTCTGTTAGGCCACATAGGACATAAACTAACGGATATAGACAGAAGGATGAAAAATAAAACGTTTTGTAAAGTTTAGGGACGAAAAATAAACTTTTAAAAGTTTAGGGACAAAAAACAAACTTTTATAAAAGTTTTAAGGGCGAAAATGATATTTTATCCTAAAACAATTATTGTTTAGAAGTACTGGCCAACCATTAGGGTATTTTTCCTCATAAAATTTATAAAAACAAGATGCCTCAAAACTCGCATCATAAGTTAAAAATCATAATAGAAGATAAATAATACAAATTACACTATTAATAAGTTCTTACTTCAAATATTATTATTATTTTTACGTGTATATATATATATATATATATATTTTCCCATGTGAGGGCGTGAGTTCAGTTGTTCAAATCTTGTCAAGAGTTTCGTAATTTAAAAGAAGGTATTTGGTATCAATGATACCATGTTAGCAGTATCAAAACCTAATAAATGTGAAACATAACAGTAGGTAGTTATTTTTACACACATACAAAATCTTTTTCATACTATATCTAGGAAAAATATTCCGAATTCAAATTATCTCTCCTTTATTATTATAATTATTGTTTCTCAAAAAAAAATATTATTACTAGTCTTATCACACGCGCTTCGCGCGAGCGATGAGGTTTTTTTTTTTTTTTTTTTTTTTGTTTAGTGTTATAATTTTTCACTCATTCTAATTTGAGATTTACATTTTTTTTTCCACAAAAATTGTGCATTTAAGACTACTAATATAGCAAGAAGGGTCATAAGGTTAGCTACAAAAAATGAACAAATCCACACATGAACATATGATTTCAATGCTATTTCGATATTCATTTTTTGTAGCTAACCTTATGACCCTTCTAGCTATATTAGTAGTCTTAAATGCACAATTTTTGCGGAAAAAAATGTAAATCTCAAATTAGAATGAGTGAAAAATTATAACACTAAAAAAAAAAAAAAAAAAGCCTTATCTTTTTTTGTCTAAATTAAACACCTTCTGTATAAATTTCTATCTCTAATTTAACTCACATGTTTCTTACTTTTTATCAAACAAAAAAATGTACATCTGCAATTAACTTCTATATCACGAAGCAAGGGATAATTTTGCCTTAGTAGACAACATGTACATGCATCTTGAAGAGCAACATACTTATTCACCACTCACTACACACTCGCAAAATTAAAATATTATTCCACGCCTCAAATCCTTTTAGCTGAACCTGTGTACAGTGTCCTCCATCTCCCTTAAATCTCCCTCACCAGTCACCACCATATTACTGGGAAAAAGAACCACAATCAAATATAGAATTTCTTGAGGGGAAAATAAATCAAATATAACATTAGGATACTGAATTATTATAATGAATAAATTCATGATAAATTCTTTTGTAGACACCCCCATAAGTAAGTCAATCCCTACAAAACGTGTATAGCCTTAGATGTCTTCACAAAAGAAGAAGAAGAAGAAGAAGAAGAAGAAATGTATAGCCTTAGGTGAAGGATCCTTACGCCACAAATTAATATGACTACAGTGAAGAAGAAATGTATAGCCTTAGTAATTTCATATTAATTTTTTAATGTTTTATGATTAAAAAAAACTTGTTGCCAAGTGAAAATTCAACAAAATTTGGCCATTCAAGTCAAAAAACTAATTGGGCATATAAAAAATATAAATGAAAATTACATAAAATCATGGTACAAATTTTTAATAAAAATTGTAATATTTGCAAAAGTGTTTTTCAAAATAGATTTGTGGTCTATAGATTAAGATGGTTTCAACAGCTTATTGAATTTGGTTTCAGAAAGAAGAATTTTTAACCAAAGATTTCAACATCTAAAATTACATCCAATTAACATCGGTGTTAAACTACTAATAACACAATACAACTTTCTATGTTTGATTAACACTCCCTTGAAGACAAAAAAAGAAAAAAAAGAAAAAAAAGAAAAGAAGAATTCATCAAGAAAATTGGGCATTACTCACATAGGTTTCAACCTCCATTCTTGAACAACTTTTTATTGCTACACTTGTTAAGGGCTTCCACTACAAACAACTGTTCCATTTGTTGGTTTTTGTTTTGCTTTGGTTCGGGCAGCACAATCACCAAATTGAAATGTGAAAATAGTTCTGGAAACAGGCTTTTGCTTAAAAGACTCATGGTGGTTGGAAACATTTATGTGGCGTTTGGTATAGGGTAATGTTTTAGAATTCCCAGGAATGTTTAAAGATTCCCATGTTTGGTTGCAAATCACGCCGGGGAATCAGATGCTAGGGGAATTTAGATTCCCCCTTTAAAACCCTCTCAGTAAGAATGTGGATTACCTTTAAAACAGAAGGGTGTCCAGATTTCCAAGCATAAAGGAAATTGTATTTTTTATAAATTGACAGTATTAACCATTTTTCTTTATCATTTAAGCAATTAAGATAAAATATAAAACAAATCATCAATATCTTTTCCCTTGTCTTTATCTTTTCCCGCCAAAATAACATAAACAGGATAGACAATTTTGTTGATATATTATTTAACAAAGTTCTATTTAGGTTTCACGTGTGAAAAAAAAAAAAAAAAAAGTTTGAAGGGGACCCTCCATTATTACTAGGTATTCACTTTTGCTGTTGTGTGTTGTTCAACAAATTATTAATAGTTTATATTTTTTTTTCATTATTTATTTAGAGGAAAATTTTTTTAAAAGGACTTGGTAGTTCACATTCAAATCTAAGAATAGAATGAGAAAAATAAATAATTCATTTAAAATTTCTGGGAATAAACTAAACATTATCATTTCACATTCCTAGGGATCTTAAGAGATTCCCAATGAAACCAAACATAGGAATAACTACATTCCTAGGCATCCAGATTGCAAAGAATCATATTCCTAGGAATTTGGATGCCAGGAATAATGTGGATTTTCCCGTACCAAGCGCCACATTAGATGTGGTGTGATAACTGATAAGCATAACCAGTTAAGAGTAGTAGGAGGTTATGTTAGAGGGAGGGTTTTGTTTTGGAGTGGGAGACTAATTAAACGTGTTTGTGTGGTTGTTTGTTTTTTTTAAAATGAAAAATATCAAACGTGGGTTGCCATTTGCCAATATGGATAATAGTGCGTTTTGAATTTTACAATGGATTTGTGTTACCTATTTTCAAGAGTGAGGAACGGAGCAATTAATTGGGGAGCCTTGAGGATTTTTTTTTTGGATAAACTTGATGATTTTGTTTTTTTTTTTTTTTAATTTGATTTGAAGATAAACGTGAGGATGATTTTTTTTTTAAAGAAAAAAAAAAAAAAAAAAACAACAACAACAAACATGGTTTTTTTTTTATTAGGTTTTTTGTTTTTAATTTTTAAAAAGAAGTTAAAAACAATTTAAATAAATTGTAATATATATCTATTTAGGTTTTTTTTTGGATAAACTTGAGGATGTTTAAAAAAAAAAATTTGATTTGAAGATAATTATTGGATTATCAAAAAAAAAAATGGTTCACATATTATTTGCTGCATAATAAATATATATATATATATATATTTTTTTTTTTTATAACAACCACATAATAATTCTTTTTTTTCGAGGGGGACCACATAATAGTTCTTGATAAAGCAATTTCACAACAAATTTTTTTTTTTTTTTGGTAATTGTTCTGTCCTTCGCGATCTTTTCCTGCTCTTTTATTGCGGAGGATGGCAAATAAATAAAGAGAGGTGCTACGTTATCAATATTTTTATAATATTTTCACAACAAATCATAGGTGGTTAGTTGTTATTGGTTCAAATTTGAACATAACACCAAAATTACTTTTTTGCCCCAACAATAACAACCTACCATTTAAGATTTGTTGAAAAAATGTTGTGAAAATATTGTGGACATATCATTTCTCGTAAATAAAACCATACAAGAGTAACGCTTTAGATAGCGGCTAGCATTCAATAATAGATTGACGGACCCCGCTCACCAAAATTAAAGGTTTTTGACAAAATGAAAATTAAGTTTGAGGCGGGTTATTAGATTTAACTCTGTCATTGACCTTATCTTTTTCAAATTTCATATTCAAAATGAAATATAAAAGATTTGTCTCACATTTTTATATATTATAGCATGTCACATTTTTCTCAAAAAAAAAATAGTATGTCACATGATTTTTTTTTCCATTTTAAACTAGTTATTTTACAAAAAAATAAAAATAAATAAATATATAGCAAATTGTGATTAGTAGAATATAAAGTGAATTCAAAAAAGAAAAAAAAGTTTCTTTAAAATGCCTATGTAAACACTACCATAAGACATGCAGCATGCTCTAATATTGAGATACGGTCTAATGAAAAAAAACATCATATATATATATATATATAAAAAGAGACCCAATGAAAATATCAGTCACTTAAAAGAACAATTTATCAAGCATTTTCCTTTACGCTTTTTTTTTTTTTTTTTTGGTTGAGAATCAGCATTTTCCTTTGCTTGATTTGCAATTTTTTTCCCTTAAACATCACACGACAACTACCAGCTTCAAAATGCATCAACATTGTAGTTTTTCTCCAATAGTCTATTGATTATAATTTTAATATTATTGGATATCGTATCTCTATAATTATGATAACAAAGAGCATATTTACACTTTCTTTAAAAAATAATAACAAAAAGGAGCATTATAAATTTATAACACTGTTAAACTAAAGTATATTGGACACAGCTACAAATTGATCATAAAACACAAAAAATGGAATCTCAACACCACATTGATTGGATCGCAGTAGTGGCAATTGGCAAAAGTAAATGATGTTGATAATCAATTTAAAAAGGAAAAACTGAGAGAGAGAGAGAGAGAGAGAGAGAGAGAGAGAGAGAGAGAGAGAGAGAGAGAGAGAGAGAGAGAGAGAGAGAGAGAGAGAGAGAGAGAGAGAGAGAGAGAGAATTTTGAAAAATAACTACAAGGCTACAACGATTTTGAATTTGGAATTTGTGGGGGCCAGTTAGCCAGAAGGTACTGTTAAAACTATATGTATTGAGCCTATGGCCCAGTCCGAGGATGTCTGTTAGTCCAAGGATGGTCAAATAAGGTTATTATAGGAATGGTAAAAGAAGAAGAAATAAGTATTATATATGATAGAACAAAGTATGTCCGAGGAGAAAAGTCATCTCGGAAACAGAGATCCGAGGTCAGTAAGAATGTCTTATCATCCTGGACATCTTTCAAGGTTGCACCACGATTGGAAGTCGGACATTGGATAAGGGAGGAGAAAAGGGAGGCAACAAATATCTTCAAAAGCTGCTACCTCCACATTAAATGCATCCCAGCTAACTCTCTGACCGCATTAATGTGGAGGTGATACCTGAACAGTGGTTAAGCAGCCTTACAGCTGCTAGTTGAAGGTTCTGGGAGGTGTTGGATGAGACAAAAAGGAGTTTCTAGAAACTAATCTACACGTGTATGGTAGGGATGATACCAGAATTATAGTATATAGCATAGAGAGGTGGCCTAAAGAAAGGGGATCGAGAAGTCAAGAAATCTTGGTAATAATCCTTTGAACTCTTGTAACATTAATAATCAACTGGATATTATAGTATAGCTCCTTAGACTGTGCCGATGACAAATTTCCTCATTTTACTTGTGTTTGATTCTCTTAAATAAACACCCGTTATTGTCTTTCTTACCAAATAGAACTAGTTCTTTTACCCACGCTCTACAAATTTATTGTTTGGGCTTATTGGGCTAAAACCCAATCCTCCTAAATTGGGTCCAATCCAAATTCAATCCCTACAGAATTATTATCCTAAAATTCACATCCAAAAACATATTAAAGACCGAAGAGAACTCAAGAAACCAACATAGAGTTTCCATTAAAGTATGGTAATTCTTTTTAGCATGCTACAATTGATCGAAAAATAACAATAGGGGTTTTTTTTTTTTTTGATAATAACAATAGGAGTTAGTTATCTATATTACTATTTAAGGGGTTTCTCTTATTTAGAATCCTCAATATAGATGCCCAAAATACCCTTAAATTCATCCTAATACTTCTTCATTTTGAAAAAAAAAAAAAAAACAAAAAAACTATTTTTTTTCCACAAACCTACCATTTTTTTTAATCACTAAACTGTTTTTTTCTACCTCCGTATTTTTATCTCACATTAGTAGTCAAGTACTAATACAGTTTATTCTTAAAATAAAAAATAAAATAAAACTACCATTGATAAAACGTGTAAATCCCAAAAATAAAAAATAAAAAGCCTCATTCGCTTGTGCGATGAGGCTAGTAACTTATAACCAAGTAGTGTATAAGGGTACTTCACACATTTTTTCGTTCTTTTTTAAAGTGATGATTTTATGTTTTCTAAAATTAAAAAAAAAAAAGAAAGATTATGAATCACTTTAAATTGACCATTTTAAATTATTTATAAAAGATATGGCCTCCGCAGTTGAACAAAGGGTTTTTTTGGGAAGTTGGAACTTTGAATTGGTTTATTTGAAAAAATAAAATATTGACTATAATCCCGCGGTGCAATGAGAAGAAAGCGACTTGAATCATTTGTCAAACTGCATTTAAGTCAGACCTCCTATGCTTTTCAAGTTTTCTTAAGACAACGAATGGTGGTGGTTTGGTCCAACCATTCACATTTATAAAAAACGGTGTCCAATGTCACGATTGTCTGCTGTGCACCCCAAGGAGACAAATGAAACTGGGTTAAAGTCAGAAACAAGCATCACAGAAAAGATTTGATGATTAATTTTGTGCCATTATTTTAATTTTTTTCCTGAATAAATATTTGGCGAAAATACTATTTTGGTGCTTACATTTTGGATCATAGTCAATTTGGTCCTTACATTTTGATAGCAGTCAATTTAGTCCCTGTTATTTTCAGCTTGCAATCATTTTGGTCCCTACCGTTAAGTCACTAATGGAAAATGCTTACGTGGCAAACGGTTTGTATTGTTGGCATGCTTAATATTAAAAAAAGAGAAATGATATGTGTACAACATTTTTACAACAAATCCTAAGTGGCAGGTTGTCACTGGTTGTTATTGTTGGGGTAAAAAAGTAATCTTAGTGTTAGGTTCAAATTTGAACCAATAACAACTAACCACCTGTGATTTGTTGTAAAAATGTTGTGGACGTAGCATCTCTCTTAAAAAAAATTATATAAGATGCTAACTTGTTTAAATTTCATGGCCACATCAGAACTGAGGTGGTGTAAAAGCCACATCATCTTTTAAAAATAATTTTCTCTAATTTACCAATTTTTTCTTTTAGTTTTCTGACAATTTCTTTAAAAATTTCATTTTATTTTCTAACATTCTTCACTGTTCTTCTCCAAACCCAGATAAGGCCTCCGTCTCTCTCAATCTCCTCCTCCTCACCTTAACCATTGGTTAATAGCATTAATATAGTTTACATTATTCCTCACCACCATCGCAAATTCTCACAGATCGACCGGAAATTGCGACCCTCTGTGGGTGGCAATTGGAATATGAGCTGAGCACGGAAGTTGCACAGATCGTGCAGTGGCATTGGTGATGATAGGATTCACAGGGTGGACTTATTAGATCAGCATAAAATTGTGACCCACTTAGGTTTTGTGCTTTGAGAGGAGTGGGATAGGTTCTACTATGCACTAGGGTATTAGAACCCAGATTTGTAAATTTTTTGGGCAAGTGGGGGATGCGACAATGGCAGGAACAGAGTAACCAACAGAAGAGTGAAGTGGGGGTTGAGCAATTTATGGTAATGGGGTTGGCCTTGTTGGGAAAGGAGCTACAAAGCTTGGACTCCATGAAAGATAGCTTCTTGTGCTCATGGGTTTTTTCTCTTTTGGACTATTGGCTAACACATTGAAATTTTTTAGCTCAAAAAGTCCAAGCTTTCTCATGGACTCTAAAGTGATAAGACACCAAACTCACATTTTTATAAGATAAAGAAGAGAAATTTGGAGTTGGGTTCACTGAGTAATTTGAGTTGGTACGTTGGAGAAACTTTTGTAGAGGTTTGATTGCTTTCTCAACCAAATCATCTCTATACAAAGAAGAGTATGAGTGCAAGCAATTAATGAGAGAGACGGTAGCCTTATCTGGGTTTGGAGAAGAACAGTGAAGAATGTGAGAAAATAAAATAAAATTTTAAAGAAATTGTGAGAAAACTAAAAGAAAAAAATAAAGAAAAGAAAAAAAATTGGTAAAAAAAAATTATTTTTAAAAGATGATGTGGCTTTTTTTTGCCATCTCAGTGCTGATATGGCCATAAAATTTAAACAAGTCAGCATCTTATTTAATTTTTTAATATTAAGCATGCTAACAATGCAAACTGTTTGCCATATAAACATTTTTCGTTAGTGACTTAACGGTAGGGACCAATTGATTACAAGTTGAAAATAACAGGGACCAAATTGACTGCTATCAAAATGTGGGGACCAAATTAACTATGACTCCAAAATATAAGGACCAAAATAGTATTTTTGCCTAAATATTTTATTGAAGAGCAAAACAAGGAATTGCAAAAAGGAAGAGGGATCGGATCCATATTTGTCTAAAGTTTGAACTACCAACTAATTTTAGATAGGGCCTTTTGTAGTTGTATTCTGATTATGTAATGTATTATAAACTCGGTTTAAAACACTATTATTTTTTTCATGTGTGTTCTAATAAGTATTATTGTTTACTAAAAAAAAAAGGCTAATTTTAGATGTTTGATTATATAACGGATTCATAGCACCCATTTCCGTTAAATTAATGAAGGGTTTTACTAATATATGCTTTAAGAACATACATCAATATACTTTTAAAAAAAAAAAAAAAATTTGTGAGAAAATAAAAAAGTAAACTTTTTGGACAGTTTTTTAATTTTTTTTATAAAACATTTCCTAAAATTGATCATTAATGAAAACAGAAGGTTATATAATGGCATAATGATGATTATTAGTTTGAAGTCGTACTTAGATGATCTTAATAGCTTATTTGGATGGAGGGGGAATAGAGGGGAGTAGATTAGAGGGAGGGAGAGTAAGTTAAATTACCTTATTTGGATGTTTTTTAAGGGAGGAGGGAGAAAGATTTGGAAGGGTTCTAATTACTTTTAACTCCTCATTTTTAATTTCCCAAAATTGGAGAGATTTAAAGGGAGAGTAGAGTATAGAAATACTTGACTAAATAAATTATCAAATTTACTCTTACTATATTAACAAAATTACAAATTATAAAAATACTAATTATTCCACTCCCCTTTACTTAATTTTAAAAACATTTAAATAAAGTGGAAGATAACCATTCTTCTCTACTCTCTTCTCCCTCCAAACTTCCAAACATAGCATAAAAGTCGTACTTAGATGAGTCACTAGGTGGAGGTCCAACAAAATAGATGCAAAATAAATATTGGATCCCACTATGCTGTAATTAATTTAGCCAGTACCCACTATTATTGAAAAAAAGGGTATTTATTTATTTTGGCAATAAGCATAAAGCATTTATTTCATATGTGTGGAAGAAAACAAAGGAAAAAATTTATCATCTAATAAATACAATGTCAAGTATGATAGTACTAATCTTCTAAAAAATAATTATTATTTTTATGAACTTAGCACATCATTCATTCTTCATCAAAATAATTTATTTTCATTATCGTGCACTTTTAATATAATGGTCACTTCAAAATAGAACTTCACACCCATATACACTTACATTAATGATAGAGTAGAATTCTATTTCAAATATATATGAAAAACACTATATTTTAATTAGTCAAATAGTATCAAGACCCAAGAGCATTCTCATTTACTTAATTTTGAGCTAAATTAGCCAATATTGTAGTAAAAAATTACAAAAAAGAAAAGAAAAGAAAAAAGCTCCCACACCTAGTCATGCATTATTGTTAAAAATACTTTAAATTTACAAACTACATTGATTGTCTAAATATACCGAAGCACTATATTTGGGCTTATATATATATATATATATATTTTTTTTTTTTTCACTCTGGCACTATCTTTGCTCTCTCACACTCTCTTTCCGCTGTCGCTTTTGTACTCACTGATGGATTGATTGGCTTTCTTTGTGGGTCATGCAATGGCTAGAGGTTTGCGCCATGGGGGTTGAGATGGTCACGGTTGTTGAGTCGTTGACATGATCTCTCCTTTATTTTGATTTGGCGGCTCGTGATGACAGCTTGGGGTCGGGTAGCGAGCGCTATGAATTGGGTTGATTTGCCAAGGTTTTTTTTTGTTGTTGTGGGTCAGAAATGAAGATATTTACCTCCAAACCAATTTGGATGAATATTCCTTAAATCTACGATGCGGTGCTGGATAAAACCATCCAAGTATACTTTTTGTACATATAGGTAGTTTTGCGAATTGTTAGACAATGGATTAAAAGAAATTTTAAAAACTTTGTCCAATAAAAAATATGTTAGTTTAATTGGACATAGGGAATTTGTTTTAGAAGAAAGTTGTAAATTAGAAAAAATGTCTTTGCAATGAAATAGAGAAATTAGTTCGAGCTGGATATGAATGCTCTAAATTGGCTATTATCAAAAAAAATTTAAAAAAAAAACTTTATTAATCTATATATATATATATATATATATATATAACTGAAACCTTTGAAGCTTTCACATTTTTCCACATCAGCATTATTTAAAAAAATAAAACTATTAAAAAAAATAAAACCCTAAACACCATAACTATTTCTAACCCAATAACTATTTCTCCCCAAAACAAACCCTATAAAACCTATATCTCAGTCTCTGTCTCTCCTTCAAATGCAAACTCAACCAACAAACACTGCAAGACCCATATGCAGGAACCCAAAAACGGAAAAGCTAGACGCAGATCTTTCTCTCTTCCCCTGCGACGGTAAGCGAATTCAACTAAGCCACAAACGCTTCGCCTCACAACCAACCTAACATCAGACTGCTGGAACGGCTACAGGTAAAATCTTTTATATTAATTTTGGGTGTTTAATAGGATTTAGGTTCGGCTATTTTGTTTGGTTTTGATTTAAGAAATTGGTTCAGATTTTGTTTTGATTTAGAATTGGTTTTTATCAATACTCGAAACCCTAATATAGGTCAGGTAAAATCTTTTATATTAATTTTGGGTGTTTAATAGGATTTAGGTTTGGCTATTTTGTTTGGTTTTGCTTTAAGAAATTGGTTCAGATTTTGTTTTGATTTAGAATTGGTATTATCAATACTCGAAACCCTAATATAGGTTCTCCCTCAATTTTGGTTCCTTTCAATATATCAAATTTTACTACAGGATTGAAATAGTAAAAGGGGGAAGGGCAAGTTGCTTATGTGGCTTGGGGATATGGGCTTTGGCATCAGAATCAACCCCACATCAGAATCAATCTAGGTTGGATTATAAACTGTAACATAGCGATTATTTACTTTTTTGTTGATGGGTTGGTTTGATTTTCTTTAAACTTTGTATTACATGTTGATATTGGTAACATAAATGTGCATACATATGTTTTGTTTGAAACATAATTTCCAATTAGCTTTTGTATAGCAGACAGTTTAGCCTCACTATAAAAATTGCTAGTGTGTTTTGAACTGAGTAGAATTTATTTAATTCAGCAACCTACTTATTTTAAGATAAGTGTTAATGTAATTTAAAAGTTTCAGTTTTTAAGCCAAGAGCAGCAGCTTTTGTATTTAAATCTTTTTGAGATTAGTGTGGAGCATTTCAGTTAAAAAGAAGCTTGGATTTGCCACAAGCCAAAAAATATATTGATACATAAATAAAAAGGCAAAAATTCTGATTTTATATAAGTTAAGAGGTAAATCAATGATGGTGGAATTACAACTAATATCTCTCTCTGTTGTTTTCCCCACTCCTCTTCTGCCTGTGGCTTTGCTACCCCAACCAGTAAGTTTTTCTCTTTCTCTTGGCAAACACTGTAGATCCACCCTCTCCAACACACCATAATCTCCAATTCTCACCATATGACCTCCTTAGAAAATCACCCAAATCTTCAATTGTCAACTAACCCATATAATTAGGATGAGATTTTGATTGGTTTATCATGTTAGGTAATTCTCCCAATTCTTTTCAAATTTGTTTTCCCAAATTATATCTGTTTGTCTCTCTATTTGTTTGTAAACTCCACCATTGAATCTCTGTACATCCCTATTTTTTCCTCTCTTTTTGCCATATGGATTTTTCTTTTATTTCGTTTGGTTCCCTATTGCTTGATTATTTTTCATGTTTTTTTTTGTTTGATGGGTTTCCTTTGGTTTTGGAGGATTGCAAGGAACACAACCTAGAAGGTTTTAATTCTTCTACTATTCCGTTTTGTTCCTTTTTCTACTATTAAAAAAAAAAAAAATCAGAACAAAGTTCTCCATTGTTCTATGGTTCATCGTTTTAAGTTGTACTATTTTTTTTTTTAATTTTTTTTATGAAAAAGTTGTACTATGTTGATAAAACAAAGTTTAGAAATTTAGTAATTTTATTGTTAATTGCTTCTTCGCTGAGATGTAATTGTTCTCAACTCTATAGGATTCTTTTTTTTTTGTTTTTGTTTGTTATGGTTTTTTTCCCTAGCTTGTGTTTATATTAAACATGTTGATGAAAGGGTGATTATTTACATTTAAAGCTTTTTTTTTTTTTAATGAGAATCACAAAGACATCTAAAACTGAAAAAGAAAGTTTAAACTCCTACAGTTTAATATATAGATTGCTTAAGTTGAATTCTATGCCCTAAGACTTTGGGGTTACACATCAATTTTTTCATCTATGTTGAAAATCTGAGTTGGATCATATTTTGTTCCTGAACCTATTACTGTTTTAGAATCCAAATTTTGGCTTGGAATCATGCTTTTCTATATTACTTGCAATTAATTTTTTAACTCAAATTTGTAGTTGGATTGTCATATCTTTTGCCTCACAGAATGTTAAATGTTGCAGGTGGTTTCTTTTACCCAGATTTGTGTTGTGGACTTTTATTATTGCCCATAATCCATTCTATGATCCTTGCTCGACACTTTTGAGGTTGGAAGAAAAGGAGAGAGCCCCCTTTTTAATTATTTTATTTTATTTTATTCCGTAGCTATTTTCAACCAGATAAGACTTGGTTTTTGGGCATTAATTGCAAGGCCATGAAAGTTCTTAAATTGAAGGATTTACATTGGCAATTGCTTTTTCTTAACTTAAATTTGTTAAGATTCTCATCCCTTTTTTAGTCAATTTGTATTCTCTTTATATTTCCCCCCATTTTTCTCTTGGTTTAACATTCTATACTATTATGGGTTAAAAGAAAATTATAATATGCTTTGAGCCATAATATGCTTTGAGCCAAATTATAAAAATTATCCCGTGCATCGCACGGGTTAGTGACTAGTTTATTGGAATGTGGTCACCCAACTATCTTTTTTTTTTTTTTTTTTTTAGAGAAGCCGCCCCAAAAAAGCAAGGGGCTCACGTATTATTGATAGTTTCTGCAAGATACATAGCAAAGGAAGTTACAGGGACTTCCTCCATCCAAGTACAAAAAGGAGGAAAATTACAGGCTGTTCGTGCTAGGCTATGTGCTACCATGTTCCCTTGTCTGCGGGTGTGCTGGAAAATCAAGCATCTGAAGTGAGCCGACAAGGCCTTAATGTTAGAGACGATGTGCCCAAAGGACGCTGCAGAGTAGTCATCACTCTTTATAGCTCGAATTGCAATTTTAGAATCTCCTTCTAGGATGACTTTATCAAAACCAAGTTCTTTGGCAAAGATGAGAGCCCTCCGCTCTGCCAACACTTCCACCATCTCCACAGAAATGGGCAGAGGAATAACTTGTGTTGATGCAGCCATAACTAGACCGCGGTCGTTACGAATGATGGAGCCTAAACCAGCTTCAGCACGATCCTTGAAAACAGCCCCGTCGAAGTTGGCTTTGACCCATTCCGAAAGGGGTGGCTTCCATTTGATGGGGGTACGGACAGGAGGGGGTTTTGGGGGTGTGGAGATGGCGAGTTGAAATTCATGGAAGGCATCTCTGGCCATTGAGTTGAGTAGCTTCAGGTCCACCACTTCCTCACCCATTCTCAGCTTATTTCTTCTGAACCAAATCTGATATACTAGCATTGCAAACAAGTCCGTGTGATGGGACTTCTCCAAACAGGTGGTAAACACTTCCAGGAAGGTCGAGCACTCACGTGCATCGTTCATCAACAAATCAAAATGTATAGCCCATACCTCTTTTAGCTTTGGGCAAGACCAAAGAGCGTGCAATGTGGACTCCGACTCTGCTTCACAAACTAGGTAGGTAGGATTCGTGAGGACTTTTCTTCGTGTGAGATTTGCCCGAGTAGGCAGTGCATCCTTTGTAGCTCGCCACAACAATGTTTTGGTTTTGTTGGGAATCTTAAGATTCCAAAGGCCCTTCCAAGTGTTCTTTGGCTGAGGCATATTTGAGGTACCAACAGGGGGATTCAAATCTTCATTTACCAGGAGTCTATACCCGGCCTTAACTGAATATAACCCATCCGTATTACTCGGCCAAAACAGTTTGTTATCAGCTTCCATGATGCTTATGGGAATTGATTTTATCAACTTGGCATCGTGTGGCATGAAGTTATTGTTAACTGCATCTGTAATCCAACATCTATTCTCCTTATCAATCAGAACAGATACCTCTGCATCACTACCAAAGAAGGTTAGAGGGGATTAAATTTTAGGGTTATGAGGGTCAGGCAGCCAACTGTCTTTGTAGATAAGAATGTTCTCGCCGTTCCCTACTCTCCATTGAGCCCCCTTTTTTATGACATCTCGGCTTTTAAGAATACTCCAAGCAAAGGAACCCTTGTCTTCCTTCGCATCAAAAATACTACCATTGGGAAAGAATTTTGCTTTGAAGAACTTGTGGAAGAGAGAAGTTTTATCCTCGAGTAGTCGCCACACTTGCTTTGCTAGCATTGCATCATTGAATTTTTGTAATTCTTTGAATCCCATACCACCAAGGTCTTTTGGAAGACATAATGAGCTCCATTTCGTCCAATGAATTTTCCTTTGGTTTCCACGGTGGCCCCACTAGAATTTGTGGATCATTTGCTCTATGTCATTGCATAATGTGATAGGGAGTTTGAAACAGCTCATGACAAAAGTTGGAATAGCCTGCACTACAGCTTTTAGCAACACTTCTCTCCCGGCTTGGGAGAGGAGTTGTTCTTTCCAACCTTGTAACTTAGCCCACACCCTCTCTTTTATGAACATGAGACTTGCCTTTTTGTTCCTTCCTACAAGGGTAGGAAGACCAAGGTATTTCTCGTATTGTTTAACCTCCTGAACCCGAGGTAACTTGTAATCAGCTCAATGGCTGATGGGGAGGTTGATTTACTGAAAAAAAAAAAGAGGTCTTTGCCCTATTTAGCTGTTGACCGGAGGCTTTTTCATAGCTACTTAAGGTTTCTTGAATCCTTTGACATTCGGAGATTGTGGATCTACAAAAAAGCAAACTGTCGTCAGCAAAGAAAAGGTGAGTCAGCCGAGGACCCAACTTACATATGGATACCCCTCTGATTTGACTAGAATCCGCAAAGTGTTGGAGTAAGCTGTGGAGGCCTTTTGTGCAGAAAAGAAAAAGGTACGGGGAGAGTGGATCCCCCTGCCTAATGCCTCTAGTTGGGTGGATGATTGGGGTGGGGTCGCCATTAATAAGAATTGAGTAGCTCACTGATGAGATGCATTCCATCGTTAAAGCCACCCATCTATCGGCAAAGCCTATCCTTTTCATTATTTGCTCCAAATACTTCCATTCAACCTGGTCATAGGCCTTGCTCATGTCTAATTCCATGGCCATGAACCCCGATTTCCCTTTTTGATGGTGCTTCATATAGTGCAGTGTTTCAAAAGCCGTCAGTATATTATCAGTTATCATTCTGCCTACCTGGAAGGCACTTTGGTTTTCCGACACTACAGAGGGGAGGATACCCTTAAGCCTATTAGCTAACACCTTAGACACCACTTTGTAAATCACACTGCATAAGCTTATAGGTCGAAATTCAGTAATTTGTTTTGGAGATTTAACCTTTGGGATTAAAGCAATATGGGTATGATTAATTTCTTTTGGAATTTTATAGTTATGCAAACAATCTAGTACAGCAAAACAAACATCATCACCAACAGTGGACCAAAAGGATTGATAAAAGAGCGGAGGCATACCGTCGGGGCCTAGGGCTGTAATGGGTTCCATTTGCTTTATGGCTAATTCCACTTCCTCCCTGCTGAAGTCTCTGAGCAGCGTTGAATTCATAGGTTCAGTTACAGAGGGTTGAACCTTAGCGAGGATTTCATCCAATTTAGATGGGGAGGAGGATGAGAAAAGAGACTGATAGTACTCAACAACAATGTTTTTGATCTGGTTCTCTTCAGTGCACCACTCGTTCTGATTGTTCTTTAGACCTAGAATTCGATTTCTCCGAAACCTTTGGGAGGCCTTATTGTGGAAATAAGCAGTATTCCTGTCTCCGCTTTTCAGGAAGAGAGCCCTCGACCTCCGTTGCCACATCAGATTTTCCTTATCCAGCTTGCTATTTATTTCCATTTGGAGAGATTTTACCAGCAAAGGGTCACCGCCTCTGGCTGCATCCATTTCTGCCTTTGAAAGGAGATTCTTCTTCCCCTCAAGCATCCTCTTGACACTTCCAAAAGAATTCCTACTCCACTTAGTGAGTTTCTCGCCACAAACTTGAACCTTACTAGCTACCTCAGGCGTAGTTATCCCAATTATAGGTGGACCCCAAGCGTTCGTGACTGTGTCGCTACAACCTTTATCCCGGAGCCACATTTCTTCGAACTTAAAGGATCGTTTTGGTTTAGGATTGATACCTTCTGGCTTCACAATAATTGCTTGATGATTTGAAGAGTTAGAATGGAGATGCAGGACTTTGGTGCCTGGATTCTGAGAAAGCCATTGATTATTTGCGACTGCTCTGTCAAGACGCTTAAGGACAAAACCACCTTGCCGACGCCCTTTCCAAGTGAATTTCTTCCCCACATAACCCAAATCTTTCAATTCGGCCTCATCCAAGATGTCACGGAAGGCTTTCATTGGAGATTCGCCTCTTGGACCCAAACCACGCTTCTCATGAGACCAAAGGATTTCGTTGAAATCCCCAGCACACAGCCACGGCATCGAGGAGCTCACATGTAAGCGGCGGAGCAAAGCCCATGTGTCGCATCTTTTCGCCAGATCAGCGAAGCCGTAAATACCAGTGAGACGCCATTTATTTTCCAGGGAACCCCCAATCACTGCATCGATGTGATTCGTCGATGAGGAAGTCACCTCAATCTTGAGTGAGTTCTTCCAGAACAGAGCCAAACACCCCAATCTATTGACTTTCGGAGTGACCCAGTGCTGATCAAAACCCAGCTCAGCACACAAACTGATTAGCCTAGCTTCGCCCGCCCACGTCTCGGCTAGGAAGAGGGTGGTGGGATCTTGTGCCCGAATAAAACTCTCGAGCTCATGAACGGTGCGTCGGTTCCCAAGCCCACGCACGTTCCAGAATAAAAAACTCATCTTGTTCGGTGGGGCTGTCGGCCAGCCACCGCCGTTTGTGGAGGAAGACTTGGAAGCTCATCTTTTCTGGTTGCTAAGCATTTCAGAGGTTGTGAGTTCTCTAAAAAGGAATTAATATTCTCCCCAAAGCAGAGTTTGCTATTCTTATCAATTTTTGGGATTGATTGACGAAGGTTGCGTGGTTTTCGTTGATCGGTTATGTGTGTAAATACATAAATCGGTGTAGTATAGGTTAAGTGTGGAGCTCAACAAATCGAGTTCCCCACTTTGTTGAATTATGGTTTCTATCTTGTGGCCGTAGGAAGAATTATAAAATAATGGTTTGCAGCACCACAATGGCTCTCTGAGTTGGGAGAGTCACTTTAACAAATGAAAAAAAATGTATATATTTATATCTAAGGGACTAAGTGAGCCTATTGGAACATATATTTTGAGTTTAACCCCGTAAAATTTGTAAAGAGCAGTCCCTTTTTTTAAAAAAAATGGTTGTTTGCAAGTGTTGAGTTGTGAAAGACAATTAATAAAGTAATTGAAAATTTGAGTATTACCATTTCAACTTAAACATACTTTGAACTTTAAAGTGATAAAAATCCATGAGTACCTCGTTAGATGAAACTGGGTTTTTATAAATAAATATACTTATGAGCTTGAGCCAATATGAGCGCGCGGTCCAATATTAAATAATTTTTTATTTTTATTTAAGTGTATGTTTATTGCGCAATATTTATTTTTATTACGGAATAGTATGTTGATTTTTCCAAAAAGTAAGTTTTTTCCCATAAAATATATTTTTGTGCATAGAATCAAAGAGAGAGAGAGAGAAAGAGACATAATTATGTTCGTTGTACATGGAAATTGTAGTTTTATTTTTTATTTTATATATATATATATATATATATATATATATATATATATATATATAAATATGGGAAATGTTAACAGATGCCTTAAGACATTGGTTAATAATTCTGTTGGGAAATTTAGACCCCAGTTGATAGAATTAACAAGTTTTAAATCCAAGTTGTTAATTAGATTTATTATCAATAAAACTTGTTAAAACAAATAAACATTAATATCAAGTCAAAATCATGCAGCAGAAAAATAAATAAGACAAGATATGATGACCTAGGAAAACCAATGAAACAAACTAGTTTCACAGTAAAAAACCTAGGGGGAACCTTCCCAAAAAGCAATTCACTATAGTAAAGAGAAGTTTCAGATCTAGTACAAAACTTTTGTCCCTAGACTCTACAATCCCCGTAGATGAACTTACAGCAGAAACCTTCTACCGCTTCAGAACCTCTGAACTCTTCAATATATGAACGCCACCCTTTTTGTTGCACGGATCCCAGTACGTGACTAACTCCTTTGCACGAATCCTAGTACGTGACTCACTCACCAACTTGAAGAAGATTGTTGGCTGCAAAGTTCTTCACTTCATCAACAATGAAGATCAAGAAGTACTTGGTTACAAAACCCTAAGGCGCAAAGACGCAATAGCTTCTTTCAGAGAGAATAAAGCATCGGTCACCTTTTGCATTCGTTCTCCTTGTATTCTCTTCTGTGACGGCCTCTAAAATAAGCCTTATATGGGTCTAAGGTTGTGAGAAAAGAAACCCTACACATACATGTCAGCATGGGTCGAAAATCAGATCTGAAAATTTGAATTCCCCTAACCTCGATCGATGGGGAGGTGTCGAGGAGGTGTCGAGCTTTAAATTTCGACAGATACAGCTATCGAGAAGCTATCGAGGAGCTGTCGAGGAGACAAGAGCTTTCTCGATCGATCCACCAGCTGTTGAGGAGCTGTCGAGATTGTGATAAGAAACAGCTTAAGAGCTCGACAGATAACCTAGCTATTGAGAGGTGTCGAGTAGTTATCGAGCTTTAAAAATCAGCACTTTCTCACTTGATTCTTGGACAGACTTGCATGACTTTAACACTTGAACTTGAAACAAGGTTTCTTGAAGTATTAAACACATCCTAGATCTACCCAAATACAAGTAAAGTGCGTTTTGTCAAAGGATTAGCCAATTACATAAAATATGTTCTTAACAAATTCATTTAAAAAAAGTTTTTATGAGAAAAGAAAAAAAAAAAAGCAATTAATATTTTGACAGTTTTTTTCATTTCCCATAAAAGTGGTATCAAAACTTTCTTAAAATGGATTGTTAATCATTACCCTAAGGGCACTCGTTAGCATAACCCTATAAATATTGTTGACCATTGTATCCCAAGAGGCAAACATCCATTAGTCTCAAAGCATGACTGATGCAATAATGTGAGGGGTGAAATTTGTCTAAAGGAGATTGTGTCAAACACCAGTCTTGATCAGTTTTGTATCATTCATTTTTTAAACATTTAGTGTGCAATTGGGTACTAATTATAAGCCAACTTATTGTTTTTATTACCCTTACTATTTATGTTCCATATGAGTCCACTACTATTTTCATTTAATTTTTAGTTTTTATTTTCCGTACTTTTAGCAAAAAGCTTCCCAACCAGACACTTGGTCTATGAATTATTTAATTATATTTCTAATATCTTATTACAAAATCTATTTATTGAATCTGTTTGTGTTCTTGTTTATGATTAAATTTGCATGTTGTTATTGTTTACATAATCACAAAAATAATTTAATTTCCTATAATATATCCATCATTCACCATTTTAAAACTCTACTAAAAAATCAACAATCTTATAAACACAAAAAAATGATCCAATATATCCTATGTACCCTACGTGAGAAGGTGATTACATACATTGTATAACAAGTTACCGACTCCAAATTCACATATAATTTTATATTTTAATAAATTTTAGCTTATGATGGAAACAACTTTAATTTCACCCGAGCGGCCACTTAGTGTGTATTTGACTCTAGCTTAAAAAGCCAGCTTATTTTACTATTCAGCTTATTTTTGCTACTATTCATAGGCCTCATTGTACTTTTTGGTACTATTTATAGGTCTCACTGTACTATTTTAGCTAACTTTTACTTTTTTCTATAGTACTTTTAGCAAAATATTTTCAGTTTTAGCAAAATAAGCAGATTCCAAATAGACTCATACTCAAAGATTATTAGGCAGCAATCACATTTTGAATATTAGTTGAGTGTGAAAGTGGATTTGCCTCTACATCTACACTTACCAGAACATTTGTTTCTCTTTGACAAAGAGCTTGCCAGAATTGTAAAGGCATTGCCACTTACCAGAACATTTGTTTCTCTTTGACAAATTTGTTTCTCTTTGACAAAGAGCTTGCCAGAATTGTAAAGGCAATGGCACTTACCAGAACATTTGTTTCTCTTGACAAAGAGGTTGCCAGAATTGTGAAGGCGTTGCCACTCATTTGGCATTAACCTTCTCCATTCTCTTGTCAACTCCTACAATGACAGCGCTGCGTCATAATAAGTCATAATTGTTGTGGCTTGTGGGGTCAAATCAATCGTAGTAACAAATATGAAATAACCATATTGATGCAGATGTAACATCAGACTCCGTGTACATCTACAGTATTCCCAAACAACAATATTGTTGTGGCTCGTGGATACTAAAAGGGAACGATGCGTCGTCGGTTTGTCCTTCCACGTGTACTTACTATTTAAAGCCATTCCTTTCAAGTAATCAAGCCCAAAGGATTAAATGCCGCCTGCTAGTATACATATCATTTACAAAAATTTTCGCATATTGTAAGTGTTCATAAATCGTATGCGTATCGTATGAATCATATCGTATCGACGAATTGTATGAAACGTACGATACATAGACATGAGAGTTTAAAATGAGTTTTTTTAGTTAAAATTTGTGGTTTTATTTTATTTAAACAAGTTGTTAGACTTTTTTAACACAAAATTATTGGGAAATTTAATTGAGTTTTTTTTTCTCTCTTCTCTTTCTCTTACAAAATTTAGACTATGCTCGTAATGCTCACTTTCATATGTGCAAATTTATTTTCTATGCTATTAATAATGTATTAAATGAAAATATATTTATTTTTTTATATTGTTATTATTAGTATGAGTCTAAAAAGCTAGAATGCCAAGAAAAATTTATTAGAATAATATATATATATATATATATATATATATATATATATATATATATATATATTGTAAGTGCCACTAATGAGTTGACATAATACAATGAATTTGTAAAGGCGGGAACTTGAATCAAATAACCTAGCACAGTTGAAGAAGGAGAAAAAGATAAAGAACAAAGAAGAATACTAGTCCTCGGTAAAGGTCCGAGGACAGATACTTATATTAAATTGCTCTCAAGAACGATTTGCTATAGTATTTCTCTCTTTGGGATTCTCTATGAACCTTCCCCCCTCCTCTCTTCCTGGAAGATCTCTTACATTATATAGCATCTTTCAGTTGATCTTGGCCCTCCATTTGTTGATCATGTAGCCCACTACTCGAGTGCTTGTCCTATCAGACGCCTTCCCAAATCTTCTGTGAGTTGTGGCAACTAAGACAACACTGTTCAGGGGTCTTCTCCACATAAATACGGCAAGAGAGTTTGGTGGAGTGCAATAAATGTGGTGGCAGCTACCATCCCTTCAGACACGTCAGGACTAACCCCCTCTTTGAAACTCTTCCTCTACAGTGTGACCTCCTCTTGTAATGTGCCATCGACGTGGCCAAGGCTCGCCTCCCTGGCCTTGCCGTCCGAGGGTATGGTCTCCTCGGAACTGCATTAGCCTCCTCAGCCTCGGATATGACATGTGGCACTATTACCTTATTAAATTTCTGTATCCCACAATAGCCCCTCAAAACTCCTAGTTTTTCCCTCTTGTCCGAGAAGGAAAATGGGGTTTTGATCCTGGGTGATTGGCTCCACACTCTTCTTTGACTTTCCTACGTGAGAACGTCACTTCGCATGCCCTATAACCGTTCCTGACGCTTCGGAGTCCATAACGTCTCATTACATGCTCCATGCGGCGCCTTGTCCCCCACATCTTACAGTGAGATGGAGATCCTATGGCTGGTATTTTTCCTCGAAATTTGGGCAGGGTAACTCCCGCCCAACTCTACTTCCTATATAAGGCACCTGAAGGACTCATTTCTCCCATTTTCCAAATCTTCAAACTTTCAAGAAGCTCTTGAGGTGACTTTAGTCATTATTTTCATAAGTTCCCTGTTTATCCCAATCTTATTCTTAGGTTCTTTTCTCCTCGGCCTTGTGTTTTCTATTTCTTTCTTCAAAAAAGTTTTTTCCCTTCACCTTAGCCTACTTAAATGGGTAGGTTTGCTCACTTTGTAGATACCCCCTCAAGTATGGAGGGGTTTAGGGCCCTGTATCATATTCCCTAGGGTGTCTCCTTGCAGTATTGCCCTCTGGGTGAGTGGCACACTCTCAGAAGGGAGGGGGAGGTTGTTATTCCAATGATCGCCTTCATAGAAGGGAGAATGAGGCTTCCCATGGGTAGAGTGACCAGGGACTACTTGATCACCCATAGGATTTGCCCTCATCAATGCGCGTCCAACTTGTTTAGAGTCTTAGGTAGTGTAGACGCTCTCAACGAGCAAATGGAGTTGGGCCTTACTTGGTACGACGTTGTCTGGATGTATGAGTGCCATCTTCTCCCAGACTCTGGCTATTATCTTAAGTCTAGGTCTTTCGAAGTTAGGCTTATCTGATCATCTCGGATGAATGGCATGACGGTCTTCACTGCTCAACCCAAGAGGGAGCACAAGGTGGAGTACTCTAGGTTTAGGTCCTTCAACACGGGAATTAGTTTTGTAGTTTGCTTCTTTCTTCATTTCTTTAGTAGTTTGTTTCCTTCTGACTGATGACTCACCTTCCTAACTGTGGTTTTGCTTCTCGGCTTTTTTCGTAGATAAAAGATTCGTGGCCCCCAATCTTAACTTTGTCAACATGCCAGATCTCAACAGGGTGCTGACATCCGAGGTGTTTGTGAGCGAGGACAAACAACTGAGAGCTGTCCATCTCATCCTTGATTTCAAGCCCTTGTCCGATAAGTTTTAGGACATGGGCAACGTGATTAGAGTGGGTGATCCTCGACTAGTTCAGATTGACGTTTCGGTGCTCGGATTCCCAGCCCGAGAAGGTACCGTGCAGGTCAACCTGCACTCCCATCGTTCTCTCTGTAAAGAAGCGATTCCAAGAGAAGAAACAGCTTCCTCGTGCTTGTCACTCAAGGAGGAGATAGACTAATTTTGGCTTGAGGAAGAGAGGGAGGAGTAGGGAGAGCTTGTGATTGAGGTTTCGGACTCAGAGGACGAACTTGATAGATCTTCAGGTGTTTGTTCCTCCGGATTTGTCGTTGCACGTATAACTAGTAGTTTGGAAGAAGAAGAAGAAATGCCATTGGAGAGGAAGAAGGGGTCTAGCCTCCGTGAACTCCTTGCAAGCAAGTCTAAGGGGTCGGCTCCTAAGGATGCCTCGGGCTCTCAGCTTCCTCCTCCTCCTCCTTCAGTTTCCCCCTTTGCGCTTGCTAATTTGAGGAAGAGGAAAAAGGACAAGGAGGTGGTTGAAGAGGGGGAGTTGGTCCCTTCCAATGAGGGGGTTCCTCCAAAGGTGCTAAAGACGGCCAAAGGCAAG
The DNA here is from genome assembly GCA_028535165.1 of Quercus tomentella. Classification (NCBI taxonomy): domain Eukaryota; kingdom Viridiplantae; phylum Streptophyta; class Magnoliopsida; order Fagales; family Fagaceae; genus Quercus; species Quercus tomentella. The sequence continues at coordinate 7,647,297 of JAPQVY010000001.1, forward strand.
CAAAGGGCTTCCTCGACCGAGAGTAAGGAGGCTGAGCATGTAGCCGAGGTGCGCCTTTTGAACCCGGCGTGGAACTCTCGGCTGGAGTTGGACGAGGCCACTATACATGGAACTCCACCATTAGGGAGTTCTAGAGAGGGAATGCCCATTATCTTGCCAACGCTTTGGAGCAGCCCCTCCTGTTGCCAAAGGATATGACTACTCTAAAAAACTTAAAGCAACAGGATCTCTTTCTATCCCTGAAGAAGGACTTAGCATTGGTAAGTCTTTCGACACATCTTACTAACTTCATGCTAGGTTATCTTCTTCTTATCTGATTGGGTTTCCCTTATCGTTTTTGTGCAAGCAATCCAGGAGGTATTTATGGCCGAAGAGTGGATGAAAGATGCTCGGTTCGAGGCTAGACTCGTTGACAATCTTTACGTAGAGACAAGCAAGTCTTTGGCCACTGTCGGGCAGAAGAATAAGGAGCTTACTCTGAAGCTGGCTGCTGAGGACAAGGGGAGGAAGAGTGCTGAGTCTGGCCTCAAGAATGCTCAAGCGCAAGCCGAGAAGCAGCATAAAAAGCACCACTATACGGAGATAGAGCTTGCCATGGCCAACCAGAAAGTTGAGGACTTGAAGGCAGAGCTGGAGAAAGCTAAAGAGGCTGTTTAGGTGGCTCAAGTGTCTACGGATGCTTAAGGACAGTAATTCTATGACCTCAGAGTGAAGGAGATCGAGGCCCGCCTAACTGATGAGTTGGATGGGGTCTACATGGACTATTGCCTCGAGGTGTGGACCGAGGCATTGAACCTGACTAGAGTTCCTACTGCTTCCAAGTGGAGGAGGGCTAAGAATGTTTACTACCCATAAGACCTCCGAAAAGCTCCTGAAGCACCTTTAGGCCCTGAGATAGATGTTGCCCCTGCAACAACTGCACTGGAGCAGCTTCCAATCACCCAGGCCTCTCTCACCCCCCTGAGACCTCCGAAGGGCCTAGCAAGGCTGGTGACCAAGGCTAAGGGGTGGAGGTGGCCAAGGGCAAGAAGGCTGCCTAGGGTAGAACTCGGCCAGAGGTTAGGGGCAAAGGGGCTAGTCATGGCCAAGAGGTCTCCCAAGCTAAACCTCTACCAAAGACCAAGGGCCCAGAGGCTAACCAAAGCAAGGAGGCTGTTTCCAAGATAAAGGAGTCCGAGCTAGTCAAGTCTCAAGCTGTAGCCCAGGAAAAGAAGGCCATCTCGGGCAAGGCTGCTAATCCTCTTATCCTTCAACCAGCCAGCAAAGAAGATCCTTCTCCAGCCTAGACTTAGATAGGACCTTTCTTTTCTTCTTATGTACTTTTCTTTTGTTGTGGTAGTTTGCCACGGTTTACGATGTACCTTTCCTTTTTTATTAATGAAAAGATGTTAACTTTTGCTTTATGACAAGTGAACTTTCATTTTCCCTGTAATATCTACCTCCGATGGCTGTAGAAATGGTACTGTCTTTTGCTGAGAAGTTAGACTAATGATGCTTCTAAGGGTGAAAACTCATACTTTAACAAAAAGCTAACGGTAATGAATTGTTGTTAATTCGAGCAAATTAAGCCCACGCAAATAGTGAGAAAAATGACTATGTGTTGGTATTAGAAATTGTATGATTAGTAGAAATGTTTAAGTCCTCAGAGACGAATGAAACACTTAGTAGAAAAAGGGGTGTTTGAGGTCTTTTATTTCAAGAGTACCTCATGAACGTACCTTCAGAGCCTTTAACCAGAACCCAGGGTGACTTCTCTATTTGGGTGTTACCACATGGGTCCTAGTTTTCCCATGATGATGCATATGCCGAGGTCCCATCCTTGGTGAAATTGCGAGGTGTTAATTTTTCCAAGGCATGTGGTCCGAGGGACCAGGCATGGCCGAGGTTCTGTTTAACCCTTAGAGATATGTTGAGACGTTAATTTATCCAAGGCATGGGTTCGAGGGACCAGGCATGGCCGAAGTTTTTTTTGACCCTTAGAGATATGTTGGGGCGTTAATTTACCCAAGGCATGGGTCTGAGGGACCAGGCTTGGCCAAGGTTCTATTTAACCCTTAGAGAATTCGTTGAGGCGTTAATTTACCCAAGGCATGGGTCCGAGGGACCAAACATGGCCGAGGTTCTGTTTAACCTTTAGAGATATTTTGAGGCGTTAATTTACCCAAGGCATGGGTGTAACGCCCCAAAATCATAAGCAATAAAAGTCTATATAATCTGAATAATCCATAAAAATATTAAATAAAAGAAACCAACAACCTTAAATCTCATCACAAATGTCAAAGCTCTAATTCACCAAAGACAAAACATCCTCAAAATAATTCTCCACTACAATGTTTAATGCCATAAAAATAATAATAAAATCTCCAGTTCCACAAAATAGTTTGTAACTGTTGTCTCCCAAGAATTTCTACTCCAATAATCCGTCTAATGTATCTGTAATGGGAAATAAAGGGGATGAGATAACTCAATAAGTAGAATTCACTAACATTGAGGTGTGGGAACAAACCTTTCAAATAAATAATTCTTACAACAATTTCATAACTTGTAACTCATCAATATTTATCATCAAATACTTCATATATATATATATATATATAATATCTTTATATTGTGAGCCCTCATAATATATATATTAATACCATCACATAAACAATTTCCTAGACTTTTCTCGTGGTCAACGTTTACGCCCCGTTGACAGGGTTGTGTTGTCCCCTTTTTGGGACTGTAACCTCCTTTTCATCCCCTTTCTTAAGGATGACTCCTTTTGAATCTAAAGGTGCATTCCCTTGCTAAGGAGCTTCCTTTTTGGATCCTCAATAGTATACTCCCTTGCTAAGGAGCTATCAAATGTGCACTATCCCCTTTTTGGGACCGTCCCTTGCTAAGGATTAGTTGCAGTATGATTGTCCCTTACTAAGGACTAAATACAATACTGAGCTTTTAATCACGACTTGCCATAGGTTTTCAAAACACATTTCAATATGCTCACAAAAATAATCCATTCATAATTCTAAAAAATATAAAGATATATTCACTCATACAAGTTTAAATAAATTCAGGTTGTCCCACAAGTTTCTTCATAAAACAAATAGTCAATGTGCACATCAAACATTTATAAAATATCAATTCATATATAAAATATCAACATGTTTCTTTGATATAAAATAGTTTAATAATCAACACTGTTTTGGGAAAACCCCTAAAATTAGTAAACACCACTTACCTCTTAGTTGCAAAAATAAAGGAAATCAACCTCCCTTAAATCACAACAATTCAGTAGAATTAAAACCTAGCAGCACCAAAAATAGGTTTATCAATACACGAATTCCCCACTAAAATCTGTTTTCACACTTAAACAATTTTATCCTAGAAAATACTGATATATCCAAATTCTCTATTTGTTCACTTAACTATCTAATTCACCCTAATATTATATATATTCAATCTAAGTCCTATTCCCACAAACACTATGGCAAAGCAATTCATCAAGTTGAGGCAGCTTGGAAAATTCTCCATCACACAATTTACAATTGTATGGGTGTAATAGAAGATCATAACACCAACTTCATCGTTAGATTCCCAGATTGGGATCCATCAAATACTAGCCCTCCTTTTAAAAGCTTTAAATCTTCATAGTAAAAAAATTATTATATATATTCAATCAAATATAGGAAGCCACGTACTAGCCTTACTATCAATCTAGTTGCCTATTGTCCCTTTAATGCCGCTGGACTAGTTTTAGACAATAATAAGAGGTGATGGTTAATCGATCAAAAATTGAGGCTGTGTGAATGCATATTAACCACAAGCACTCTTTTCCCTTTAACATGGTGACAAAGTCCAAGCCTATTACTCTATTTGGTTCAATTTCAAAGTTTGTGGCCCTTCCTGACGTATTGACCATTTCTTATCTAATATAATACAATTATAGGAGTCTTTTTCTATTAGTATAGTGATAGTCTAGGTTCATAACAATTACTAGCTATTGACTATTCAAACTTCTTAAATCTAGAGCATGAGAAAATCATACCAGTAGACTCCAACTCAACGCCACAGTGAAGAAAGGCAAAGTTCAATAGTCAGTTGAAGCAAAAAGGAAGCCCCCATCAGTAAAATACATGTGTGACTAAAAAGGAAGAAGGCTAGGGTTTTCAAGGCCCATATATTTACTTATGCCACCTCACTTAGGCTTCATATCCCATAGTATTTATCTTATTTTTAATATTTTAGGCCTAAATCAATTTAATCCTTTTAATTGTAGGCCTCCTTTATAATTTACGTATAATAATTAAATTGGTATCAAAGTTATGGGGTGTTACAATGGGTCCGAGGGACCAGGCATGGCCGAGGTTCTGTTTAACCTTTAGAGAATTCGTTGAGGCGTTAATTTACCCAAGGTATAGGTCTGAAGGACCAGTTATGGCCGAGGTTCTGTTTAACCCTTAAAGATATGTTGAGGCGTTAATTTACCCAAGGCATGGGTCCGAGGGACTAGGCATGGCCGAGATTCTATTTAACCCTTAGATGCAATGACACAGGAATAACAAATGAGATATACTTTTATTAATAATAATATTTTTTCAAGTTACTTACATTCCAAGGTCGTAGTACAGTGTTTCCATCCAAATCCTCTAATCTAAATGCACATATGCCCGCTATTGAGGTGACACGATAAGGGCCTTCCCAATTTGGCCCCAATTTGCCCTAGGATGGGTTTCTCGTATTGCTGACCACTTTCCTAAAGACAAGGTCCCCTGACACGAGTGGCCGTGACTTCACCTTTTTATTGTAACCCTGCCTCAAGTTGTGTTGGTAGTGGGCCAATGTTATCGTTGTCATCTCTCTTTTCTCCTTGGCCCAATCCAGACTTGCACATAGCTGACTATCATTGTTATGCTCCTCAAACTGATATGTTCTCATCGTCGGGAATTCCGTTTCCGCGAGTATAACTACCTCCACTCCATACGTCATGGAGAAGGGGGTTTCCCCGGTTGATCTTCTCGGGGTAGGTCTGTATGACCATAGTACATGGGGCAATTCGTCTACCCATTTCCCTTTTGCCTCATCCAGTCTTTTCTTCAGTCCATCAAGGATCACTTTGTTTGTGGCCTCAACTTGTCCATATCCTTATGGGTATGCAGGGGTAGAGTAGTTGTTCCTGATTCCAAGTTCACTACAATATCTCTTGAAAGCCTTGTTGTCGAACTATGATCCGTTGTCAGATATGAGGGCGTAAGGTATGCCGAACCACATGACAATGTTCCTCCACACGAATTTCTTCATGTCCTGGTCTCGGATATTAGCCAATGGCTTGGCTTTTACCCAATTTGTAAAATAATCTGTCCCAACGAGCAACCATCTCCGATTTGCAGTAGCTCGAAGGAAAGGGCCCACGATGTCTAGACCCCACTAAGCGAAAGGCCACAGGCTAGAGAATGGGTTCAAAACTAGGGGTGTGCGCAGTTCGGTCGGCTCAGGTTTTTTCCAAATTTGTTACCGAACCGATAGGGATCGGTTTTGTAATAATTAAAACCTATGCATACCAATTAGGGTCGGTTTTCCGACTTATAGCGGTGCGGTTTGATTGGCTTGGTTTAATCGGTTTGGTAGGCTTAATTTGAAACATTAACAATTTTTTTTTTTTTAATAAAAAAAATATGTTCAACCTATAAAAAAAAATCAGTTCAACAGAAACTTTATAAAAAATCTGTTCACCCAAACAACATTGATCCAAAACCTGCGCAAAAAATCTGTTTACATAAAAAAAAAAACCTGTTCAACAAATCTGTTCACGTAAAAAAATCTGTTCAACAAATCTATTCACATAAAAAAATTTGTTCACATAAAAAAAATATGTTCACCCAAATAGTAATGATCCAAATTTTTTCATTTCATTCACCATGCAAAAATATTTTGAAATTGCCTCAATAAGAGTTCAACTCCCAAAATACTATCATGTAGCATATAATATCATTAGTGTCACTATGTGTGTTAGTGTCAATAACAATAAGTGTTAATGTATCCACTTAATAACGTATTATAGAACCATTTGTAGTTGTCCACAAATGCCAAAAGAAAGATATACAAATTAAATTAGCATTTAGGCAAAAGAATGCTAATTGCTTGTATCCCCAATGATAATCCCACCCATGAATACCTAAATAACTACCATTAGTGAAAAGTCCACTACTAATAACATGTACAAATATAATTAGCATATAGGCAAAAGAATGCTAATTCTTGTAAGTCCTTTGTCCAGTAAGTCTATGCACTATGCATCATTCTAGAACTCCTACAAAACACAAAACAAAACAAAACAAACCTGTGTTAATAACAATAAAACGTTTTTGAACAATAAAATATTTATAATTAACACAAACGAATGATAATAGCAAGTATACTTACATAATACTAACTACTAATTAACTCCAAGCAAAGAGTAGCACAACAAGATGTCAAAATCTTCCACATCAGGGTCCTCAAAAGATTCAAACAAATACCTATCCAACTCAGATTTGCTTTCCACACTGTCCTCGTCTGCCAAGTGTTGCTTAAACCTATTATTATAACTTTTAATGCGATCAAACAATGAAACATTACCAACACTTGGCCTGGAGTCCCTAGACAATGAAGCACCACTACCACCAGAACTCGAAGCTCCATTTTGACCCACTCTCTCCACATACAACCTCTTCAATGCATCTCGAACCTTAGAGCTCATCGCATCCCCCTTGTCCTTTCCATACCACTCCCTAAACCAAAACTTTACATACTTCAATCTATACATTGGGTCAAGGACAACAGCAACAAAAAGTATCAAATTGATATTATCTATACTTTCCTAATACTTATCACATATTTTTTTTTCATCTCTACCGCCATAGTCTTCAAAAGTGGATCCCCATCAACACTACACAACTATAGCAATTGATCTTCAATGCTAATTAACTCATGGAAGTATGTATTAGAAGCGACAAACAATGACCCAGAAAATCTAAGTGTCGCCTCATAAAATATGCCAAGAAATTTCACAAAGGTCTTGACATTTTCCCAATCAAGATAGTTAGGAGGACCAATGGGATTTTTCCCTTTCCCATTCCCATCCGCTTTACAAAAATAAAGTTTGCAATGCCCATCCTCCTCTTCCAACCTATCAAATGCTCTCACAAATTTCAAAGCATAATCTAACATGAGATAAGTAGAATTCCACCTTATTGGCACATCAAGGGACAACAAACATTTGGCTTTGATTTTCTCATTTTCAACACATTCTTGAAACTTCTCAAACCTTGCGGGAGAGGCTCTCACATATTGCACCGCATTCCGAACTTTGGTAATTGATTCATGAATGGACTTCAACCCACTTTGCACTATCAAATTCAAGATATGCACACAACAACGCATATGCATGAACTCACCACCCAATATGCTACTATCTCTTTCTTTTGTTTTCTTCTTCACATAATCAATTGCCACATTATTAGAACTAGCATTGTCCATGGTAATTGTAAACAACCGATCTATACCCTACTTCAACAAACATGACTCAACCGCTCTACCTATGGTGTCCCCTTTGTGATTAGCTATAGGGCAAAAATTCAAGATTTTCTTTTGGTAAGTCCAATCCCCATCAATGAAGTGTACGGTGACTACCATATAGTTCAAGTTTTGTATGGATGTCCAAGTATCTGTTGTCACACAAACCCGTTGCCCAACAAAAGCCCTTCTCAAAATATCCGCCTCACTAGAATAAATCTTCATAAAAGCCCTTGCAATGGTAGTGGAATGGGGAATAGGAAACCTAGGCTCAACTATTTCCATAAATTCTTGAAAGCATTGACGCTCCACAAATTTAAAAGGCAATTCATCAATGACAATCATCCTTGCCAACGCCAACCTTATCCTCTCTTCACTATAATTTGCAACCACTAACACATTTGAACCACTTTCCCCTTCCCTCTTGGCTTGGAAAGACAAAGTTTTTTGCTTATCATCATAAGGAAAATGCCACTTCTTACACACCTTCATGTGTTGCAACATGCCCGAAATACCATTTTTCTTTCCATGACATTTATATTGATTTTTACAATACTTGCATTCAAACCTAGGATTATTGGGATCAGAACCCGCCAACTTAATGAAGTGCTGCCATACTATAGATGGGTCCTTACCACCTTGTTTAGGTGATAGTGGGGGAAGTGATGCACCGAGTCTAATTGGTTCTGCAAGTTCAGGTGGGTTAGGGTTAGCACTACCAAGACTAGGAGGAGGTGGGTTAGGGTCTCCAGGTACACCAAATCCAGGTGAAGCATTGACATCCATCTAATAAAAAAAATTCCAACCAACAAAAAAAAAAGTTTCCACAACAATATCAAAATATAATTAATCAGTTTAGTTACAACAATAACAAACTTACAAATTAACAATCATTAGTCATTACTCAACAATTCATGTCACTAATATTAACAAGGAATTTATTATATTGTTCCCAATATAAATATAAAATAAAAACTAATTTTATATATATAAACTTAAAGCAGTTGTTACTAAGTACTAAAAATTTAAAATCAAAATGCTGAATATAGTGAGTGATTAGTGATTACCTCTCCATGAAGAATTGAAAGCGTGAACTCTCTCAATCTCTGTCTCCCTCAAAAATTAAAATGCTGAAAAAAGAAGAAGAAGTTAGTACTTAGTAGACTAACAGTTACTATAAACTTACCAAAGTAACAACTAAGACTAATGACATAGTTTATACTGTTAGTATAAATTTACTAAAGTAACAACATAGACTAATGATATAGTTATTTTATATTATATTATTTTTTTGGGGGCTAACTAGATACTTATTAGACTATATAATATAATAGTCTTTCCAGCAGATTACAGTCCACTATTAAAGTCTTATATAAAAATCAATAAATCACAACCTTAATCAAACAGCCAACCTTAATATTATATATGTAAGCATCCGTGTATATATAATATTATATATGTAAGCAGCTACAATACAAACAGCCAACCTTAATAGTTAATATTATATATGTAAGAATCCAACCTTAATAGAATATTATATTTATATATGTAAGCAACTACTTGGAGTTGGACCCCCCACAAAATAAAAAGACACAAACACAGTCACACAAGCTTTGCTTTGATAGATTTTAAAAGGTGCTAAAAGCAATAGTATTGGCTTAGCTGCTAAAGCTTTACTCAAACAAATCACCATGGTTTCTACTTTCTCAGGTTAGAGCGAAGTGTGTAGGCAAAGAAAGTTTTGGTACAGTGACTCAGTGAGTCTCGGGGTTTACACTTAACATATAAATCATGCTTTCCTAAACAGCCAAACTTAATCAAACATTCAAACCAACATAAATACTTAATCATTCATGCTTTCAACTTTCCCAAACAAATGAAAAGGAAAAAACAGTAAAACACGAAGAAAAACAAAATTGAAAACACAAAGAAGCTTACCTTTGTTTTGCCATGACTGGTGAGCGACGGCGAGGCATCGTTGCATCAAACGACGGCAAGAGCTCATGCGAGGTGCTGCGTCAGGCGAGACCCGAGAGGTGAGAGCAAGAGAGAGAGTTAAAAGATTCTGAGAGAAAAATATGAACTTATACCCCTGAGAATCTGAAAACCCAGCATAAAACTCACTGTTTTTCTTTTGTTTTTATTTATTTATTTATTTTTAATAACACCCATACATACGACGTTGTTTTATTAGCTTCATTATAAAAAAAAAAATAAACAAAAAAAAAAGAAAGAAAAAAAAATGACAGATCCTATATCAGTTCGATTCGGCCACAGTCTCAATTTCAGATTTCTAAATCCGGTGATTTCACCGCACCTGCATCAGAACGAAGGGCGAAGTCTGAACGCCGGCCTCAGCTCATTCAGTCGGCGCTACAGTCGGGACAGTGTCTTCAGCGCTGGTTAGTTGGGTCAACTCCGGTGAACTTTTGCACACTCCTATTCAGAACCCCTCCTGGTTATTGGATATTTAGGGCGTACCTCTAGCGTTAATCACATTTCCCCGCGTAATCTCGGGCGGACTTCTGCATACTAGGCCACCAATACCCCTGGGTAAGGGCTCTGTGAGCCAAGGATCTTCCCCCTGTGTGGCTCCTACAAATCCCTTCGTGTAGTTATTCCAACAACGGTTCCATTGCTTTTGGGTGTACACATAACAGGTATGGCCCAGAACAAGATCATCGATACAATTTTTGCTCTTGAGATAGCCAGTATTGTGGGGCGCACCTCTGGATCTTCACGGCCTCTGCCTTATCCTTTGGCAGGTCTCCACCCCTTAGGAATGCCACTATGGGGTCCATCCAGCTAGGTCCAGCTTGGATAGACTGCACCATGGTCGAGCTTTGGTCCTTCCACCTCGGCTTGTCTAATTCCTCCACTATGATTAATCGTGGTAGATCACCCTCGGACGTCATTGCCTGTGTAGCTAGTGAATCAGCATGAGAATTTTTGTACCGGGTACTTGCTTCAAGGTGAACTCTTGAAAGTGTGCCTGGAGTTGCTTTATCTTGCCTAAATAGGCTTGCATCCTTGGCCTCATATTCTCCCAGTACCTGCCCCACTATCAGTTGGGAGTAGGGGTGTGCATGGATCAGGTTGGGTCAGGTTGAGGGGATTTTTTTACCCAACCCACCATGGTGGGTCAAAAAAAATTCAACCCAACCCAACCCATTACATAAGTCCAACTCAACCTACATAAGTCGAGTTGGGTCGGGTTGAACCCATGGATTTGACAAATTTTTATTATTATTATTATTAAATTGAGTAGAAAAAAAATATAAATATTAATATATTAAAAAAACCTAAAGATTAGTATCAATGTAACTCCTTAAAGGCGAAAAACACTAATGACTAAACAACAATAGTAATTTATTAGGATTTGTGTGAACTAATTGGTTTTTATATAGGATAGAAGAACTGGTTATTTAAAAAAAATTATTAATTATATAATATATTTTATATATATATTAAATTAGTATTAGTAGGAGGAACCGAGGAAATGTTGCTCTACAGCTGGTTTTTTTTTTTTAAATTATTAAAAATATAATATATATTTAAATATATATAAGTGCCCTACAACTGAAAAAAAAAATTATTAAATATATAATATATTTTAAATATATATTAAAAATGTGTGGGTCGGGTCGGGTTTAGCGGGTTTGTAATTTTATAACCTAAACCCAACCCGACCCACTATAAATTTTTTTTTGTAACCTAACCCAACCCACCAAGTCTTAAAAACCGACCCAACCCAACGGGTCGGGTTTGGCGGGTCGGTGGGTTTTCTGCACACCCCTGGTTGGGAGTCACTGAAGACCTCTATGTTGTTTCCTCCCAAGCATTTTACTGCCTCCAATCCTTACCATAATGCCTCGTACTTGGCCTCGTTGTTGGTGGCCGAGAAGGACAGCCTCAGGGACTTCTCCAGAACTATCCCGTCCGGGGAGACAATGACAATTCCAACTCTCGAGCCCCTCTGGTTGGCAGCCCCATCAGTGTACACAGTCCATGGAGGGGAAATTTCAACGACAAAAACTCTAACAGCTTCCTGGCTTTGTACACCCTCCTTGGTTTGATATTCTGAGAACTCGATGACGAGGTCAGCCAGGACTTGGCCTTTAATCGATGTCCTCGGTTGGTACTTGATGTTAAAAGCCCCTAGCAGAGTTCCCCACTACAACACCCTTCCAGAATAGTTTGATTTCCATAATATTGCTTGCAGGGGAAGCTGAGTCAGGACCACCACCGTATGTCTCTGGATGTAGTGTGGTAACTTCCTGGTAGCATGGACAAGGGCTAAGATAGCTTTTTCTACGTGAGAGTACCTCGTCTCGGCATCTTGTAGAGATTTACTGACGTAGTACACTGGTTTTAGAACCCCGGAATCAACCCGAATCAAGACAAGGCTGACCGCATGGTTTGTAACAGCTAGGTAGGCATAGAGGACCTCCTTCTGCCCAGGGCGAGACAACACCGGCGAATTTGACAAATACTCCTTCAGTTCTCGAAAGGCCCGATCACACTCGTCGGTCTAGGAGAAATCCTTCCACTTGTGCAGAAGTTGGAAGAATGGTCTGCATCGGTTAGCCAACCGCAATATGAACCTGCTCAGGGCTGCTGTTATGCCCGTCAACCGCTGCACCTTTTTGGGGTTTCGAGGTGGATGTAGGTCGTTTATGGCCTTAATCTGATCTGGGTTGACCTCAATGCTACGATGTGTTATCATAAAGCCCAGGAACTTCCCCGAGCTCACCCCAAACGAACATTTTGAAGTGTTCAACTGCAGTTGGTGTTTCCTGAGCACAAAAAAAGCTTCCTCTAAGTCTTGTATGTGCTCGGACGCAACTTTACTTTTTATCACCATGTCGTCTATATAGGCTTCCATATTCCTACCTAGTTGGGCCTCAAACATTCTTGTCACCATCCTTTGGTAGATGGATACTGCGTTTTTCAACCCAAAAGGCATCACTCGGTAGTGGTAGTTGCTGAGGGGAGTCTTAAAGGTTGTTTTTTCCTGGTCAACGAGTGCTAGAGGGATCTGGTGGTATCCATAGAAAGCATCAACAAAACTCATCCGAGGAAGCCCGAAGGTGGCGTTAACCAGCTGGTCTATCCTCGAGACAGGGAAGGGGTCTTTGGGACAAGCATTATTGAGATCAGTGAAGTCCACACAAACTCTCCACTTCTCATCTTCTTTTTTACTACCACAGTGTTAGCTAGCCAATCCAGATAAAAAATTTCCTTTATTACCCGAGCTTGTTTCAACTTGTTGACTTCTTCTTTTACTTCATTGGAATGCTCATCAGAGGATCTCCGATGTGGCTGTTTCTTTGGCCGAGCTTCGGGATTCACGTTCAGCTAATGGCAAATGAATTCCGGATCAATCCCTGGCGCTTCGTATGGGTCCCAGGTGAATACATCGATATGCTGCTTAAGGAAAGCCACCGACTCGTCCATTTCTGCCGATGATAGATGCGTTCTTACCTGAAAGTATTTGTTGGGATTGCTCCCAATAGCCACATTGGCAAGGCTCTCACAGGCCTCTACTGCTCCAACCCTATCGTCCTCGGCCTCGGTCGCGATAAGTATTAACTGCTATAACTTTGGTGGCGCCTCGTCCATTCCTTCCGGAGGGGTTCGATGGTTGATTGTTGAGATAAGACATTGTCTCGCCGAGGCTTGATATCCTCATATTTCTCCGATCCGACCTTCAATAAGGAATTTCACCTTTTGGTGCAGAATGGATGATATAGCTCCAAGAGCGTGTAGCCACAGCCAAGCTAGAATAGCTATGTATGGTGAACACGCGTCCACCACAATGAAGTCCACTAACACCTCCTCCTTCTCTACTTGGACCGGTAGCTTGATTCTTCCCTTTGGGATAACCATTTTCCCGTTGAATCCCATGAGTGGGGCTCCGTAACTCTCCAGGTTTTTCTCCTTTAGCCCCAGTCCTCTAAACAGATCTAGGTACATGATTTCAGCCCCACTTCCCTCATCGACCATTACCTTGTGCACGTCGAAGCCCTTAATTCGCACTGTGACAACTAGAGCGTCAACATGGGGTTGGGTAGTGCCGACCAGGTCATCGTCAGAAAAACCCATGACCAAACTGGGTCCCATCCTGGCCCTCTTGCAAAGGTCTTTTTGGCTGAAGTTGATGACGGGGGGAGACACAGACATCACCCCTGTTGACGTGACCGGCGTCTGTTCAGGTTCGGCGAGGATAACATGAATAGTCCCCAAGGGGGGTCGTGGTGCTTGCCTTCCCTAGTATCCCTGATGTGGGGCTCCTCTTTATGCCAAGGTCTCATTTGTGAACTCTTCCAGCTTTCCTTCCCTAAGCAGATGATTCAAGTACGATCGTAGGGTTTTGCACTCCTTAGTGGTGTGCCCCTTATCCTGATGATATTGGCAATACACTGACTGATTTCTTTGGGTCAGGTCTCCACCCATCTTGTGTGGCCAAGTGAAGTAACGATCGTTCCAGATCTTCTACAGTATTTGGTGGACTGGGACCCTGAACACCAAGTTGACCGATTGGACCTCACACAGCTGTCCCTAATTGTGGAATTTTGACTTAGCCAATTTCCCCCTATCTTATTGAAGCGATTATCCTTCCGATCGTGGAAGCCCTTTGCCTTTCCTTTAATTTGTGCTCAGTCATCTTCTACCCTCGTATGCTCGTCTATCCGGTCCATCAACTGTTTCATGGTCCGAGCAGGTCTCCTAGTGAGGGACTCCCATAGGTCAGACTCGGTGGGTAGCCCACTCTTGAAGGTGCGTACCACAACGTCCTCAAAGTCCCCATCCAATTCATTGTACAGTTCCTAATACCTATCCGAATAGGTCTTCAAGGTTTCTCCCTCTCTCATCAACAGCGCTAGCAGGGAGTCCAATGTCCTCAGCACCCTACTACACGTAACGAACCTTGCACCAAAAGCTCTGGTGAGCTCCTTGTAGGAATCAATAGACCTTTCATGTAGTCCATCAAACCATCTCATTGCCACTAGGCTAAGGCTGGAGGTAAACACCTTGCACATTAAAGCCTTGTTTTTGGTGTATATGGCCATTTTTTGATTGAAGTGGCTAACGTGCTTTGTGGGGTCGGTCTTCCCGTTGTAAACGGTGAAGGTGGGTTGCGCGAAGCGTTTGGGCAACTCGATCTTTTCGATCCACCTCGTGAAGGGCGACTTGGATATCTGGGAAAGGGCTTTGCTCATGGCGTCCCTACTTCTATCTCCCCGAGGGATGGGTCTATGCCGCCTGCGGTGTTGCCTTTCTCTGTGCGAATCTTCGAAAGAATCGGTTTGCGTTTCACTGGGAGGCGTCCTTCTTCTTCTACGCAAGACCCGTTCTAACTCTGAACTAGAGCCCGAGCTCACAGTGAGACTCCTACTCCATCGGTTTCTCTGGTTCCGCCTTATTTGCCTACGTAGATGGTTCACCTCCCGTTATAGGCCAACAATCTCATTTGAGAGATGGCTTCGTGATCTCGAAAAACTGTGGCTGCGTTGACTAGAATGGGCTGATCTCGAGCTCTTGGACTCAAACCTAGCTACCTCACGGTCCCGATGGTTTTCCAAGTTTACGAACTAGTCCTGCCGACTAGGATGAGAACTCACGGATCCTTCACTGCTGGACATCCTTTGGCATTCTCCTTGAAGGTGTGTAGATTAAGTGAAGATTTCCCACAGACGGCGCCAATTGTAAGTGCCACTAATGAGTTGACATAATACAATGAATTTGTAGAGGCGGGAACTTGAATCAAATAACCTAGCACAATTGAAGAAGGAGAAAAAGACAAGGAACAAAGAAGAATACTAGTCCTCGGCCAAGGTTCGAGCACAGATACTCATATTAAATTGCTCTCAAGAACAATTTGCTACAATATTTCTCTCTTTGGGATTCTCTATGAACCTCCCCCCCTCCTCTCTTCTTGGAGGATCTTTTACATTATATATCCTCTTTCAGTTGATCTTGGCCCTCCATTTGTTGATCATGTAGGCCACTACTCGAGTGCTTATCCCATCAGACGCCTTCCCAAATCTTCTGTGAGTTGCAGCAACCAAGATAGCACTGTTCAGGGGTCTTCTCCACATAAATGCGGCCAAAGGGTTTAGTGGGGTGCAATAAATGTGCTGGCAGCTACCATCCCTTCGAACACGACAGGACTAACCCCCTCTCTGAAACTCTTCCTCTACAGTGTGACCTCTTCTGGTAATGTGCCATTGACGTGGTCAAGGCTCGCCTCCCTGGCCTTGCCGTCTAAGGGTATGATCTCCTCGAAACTGCATCTGCCTCCTCAACCTCGGATATGACACATGACACTATTACCTTATTAAATTTCTGTATCCCACACACACACATATATATAGTAAATGTTGATAATAATAAAGAAAATGTCTATGAAAAAATAATTTTGCTAGATGTTGAACATCATGATAACATTGACTTTGATGGAGTTGATTAGCCAAGATAATGAAAAGATATTATTTTTTTGATTCATATATCATGTATTATCGCTTCTGAGTTTAATAAATTTGAATGCGCATGTTATAAACATAAGTTAATTTCATTTCTTTAATTAGCTTTGTTAAATTTTATTACATAAGTAATGATTAAATTGGTCATTAGTTGAATATATTTCGAATTTATAATGAGTATATCTTTTATATATGTACATCTATAATTATTTTATAATTTTATTAAGTGTTTGTGTATCTTACGATATATGATACAGAAAAATCAAAAATCGATTCATGATTTAACAACTATGGCCGCCACCACTGGTTTGTGTTATAATTGAATGAGAAATGCTACGTTCACAATATTTTCACAACAAATCATAGGTGGTTAGTTGTTATAGGTTCTAATTTGAATCCACAACTAAAGTTACTTACTTATCCACCTTAATAACCAATAACAATCTACCACTTATTATTTGTTACAAAAATATTGTGAATATAGTATTTGTCTTATTGAGTGGGCTGTGGAGCTGCCAGAGCAAGCAACTATGATACATTATAGACTAGAACAAAAGAAAAAACCTGGCCCACGAGTTTATTGAATGGGCTGTGGAGCAAGCAAATATGAATCTATTATAGACTAGAACAAAAGAGAGAACCTGGCCCATGAGTTTGAAGTCTGACTTCGGTGGGAAGTGAATAGGGATGTAAGTTTGTAAGCTCCTTAATTATCTTAAGTTTAGCCCAAAGTCTTGTAGTAAAGAAGTATTATTATTATTCTTTAATACATCTATAGATGGAGGTAAAATGATTTGAATCTAGATGTTTTCATTCAAAATAAGGAAATGTTAGTTGAACAACAAGACTTTTGCATTAAATGTTATCTTTTATGAAAAGAATCAACATTTGAATTCTCCCAAATCAAATTATTAAATGGGTCATGCTAACGAGTGCTCTTAGGGCAATGATTAACAATCCATTTTAGGAAAGTTTTATCACTATTTTTATGGGAAATAAAAAAGCTGTCAAAACATTAATTACTTTTTTTTTCTTATCCCATAAAAACTTTCTTTAAATGGATTGTTAACCATTGCTCTAAGGGTATCCGTTAGCATTTTCCTTATTAAATTTATGGTGCTCTCCATAATCATTAAGCTAACTAAAACTCACTATAAAAATTTTAATTCAAAATACTCCTATTGACATAGATTTAAAATTCCCTCTTATAAACTTATGTGATGGTAGATAAAATAAAAATGTTATTATATCAGTCTTATAAATTGATTAAATTCTTTTTTATTATATTACTGATATAACACAAATCATTTTCATTATCATGTTCGTTTATAAAATTTTTGTAACAAAATAACTTTAGCATTTTCTCGTTAAAATATTTTGAAGATTGACACTATTATATTCTCCGATCTTAAGTTTGCTCTTCCCAAATATTAGTAAACGAGAATTTCCTTGCATTCCATCTTCCAAACAATTTTTTTTTTCTCAAAATCCAACGAATAAGAATTAAAAAAAAAAATGCTAAGCATAATACAAACTCTATTATATAAATCTTATAAATTAATAAAAAAAATATATCTTTATTTATATATTATTGATTCAAAACTAATTATATTCATTGTTATGTCAGTTTGTAAGATTTTTGTAATAAAATTGATTGTAACTTTAACATTTTCTTCTTAAAATATTTTGAAGTTTGTCACTATCCAATTCTCCTTTCATTTCCAATCTTAAGATCAACACTCATTTGCAAGATCAGTAACAATCCTTGAGACTTTACTTTAGTGGCACATTTGGTACACTCAAAGGAGATTATAACATGAATGATATATATATATATATATATATATATATATATATATATATATATATATATATATATATATATTTGATATATAGAACATGAATGATAATTTTTATTACTAAAGACGGTTTTGTAATAGAATAATTAAATCAATTCATACGTTTAGTTGTAAGTTGTAACATTAAAAAAAACATAAGATCTATATTTAGGAAATATCTAACTTAAACAATTATAGTATTTCCCTAGCGAAAATATTTTTTAAATTTGAGAGAGAGAGATAGAAGTTATTTTTGGACCTTGTTTGTTGCTCCTTCAACCTTTCTTCTCTCAATGTCGATATGGGTTTATGCTGAGAGTGAGGATGTAACATTGGGTTCATGTTGACGTGGATCTAGTCCCCATCCTTTTTTCCCCTGATATGGGATTTTGGGTGGTTAGTCACAGAGATTTGGGCATGTTCCCCCCCCCCCCCCCCCAAATATTGGAGAAATTATTAGGTCTATCAGGAGGACTGCTGATGTGGTCCTCTCAACCAATGAGATAATGTCATTTATGCAAATATGTGAGTGAATTTCTTAATCATCACAAGAAATAAAAAATAAAAATTACCAAGTGATGTCACATTTGCATAAATAAGAGCATTTTATTGATTGAGAGGTGAAAGAGGACCACGTCAACAGTCCTCCTGGTGGACCTAATAATTTCTCCTAACATTACCCGTAATGACCACATCAACGGCCATTTGGGTCACAATGGAGGTAACGGTTATAACAAAAGAGTAATATTCTCTTTGATGAACTAATGAAAGAGTAATATACTCCACTATCACATCCATAAATTCATGGTTTCTCACCAAGATGAGGTATGAGCCATCTTTTTTTTTTTTTTTTTTTTTTTGAGAATCAGGTATGAGCCATCTATACACTACAAAATTACAAATAGATTTTTCTTTAATAAGGTAGCTAATTCAAGTATTAGAGGTTGTAGGGCGTTGCTACCAATGTTATCTTTCTTGTGTCTTGTAAGTATTCCATAGTTAGATTCTCTATTGCCACGTTGGTCACGAGACCCCTAATTTAGCATCAATTATTACTCCCCATTCCCAAATTGTTGGTCCTTTATTCTATTTTGAAATGTCCCTAAATGAAGTCCTCTTTCCAAAATTAATAAATAAGATTTTTATATTATCCTTACTTTATTTAAAAGTCAATATCATTTTTCTTCTATAGTTTAAATTAGTGAGGATAATGTTGGAAATTTACACACTTTTACTTGTCCGTCAATGCATTAAATAATGTTCTCTTAAAATGTTGAATTTTTTAAAGAGGACCAACAATTTAGAACATAGTGAGTATTATTATTATCATTAAATGATGAGTTTTTTTTTTTTGGTTTAGTGTCAAAAATTTCCAGAAAAATAAAAGAGGAAGAAGCAACTAAAAATCATATAGAACAGTCAAAATCATATGAGCAATAAACCAATAAAAAAATTATACTAATTAAAAGAATTACCTTATAGGAAAGGGCTACTCATTCCTCTAAGAGAAAAATAAAAGAGGTTTTAAAAATAAAATAAAATAATAATAATAATAATAAGAGAAAATTATATTTTATCACCCTAAACTATACACTAGATTACACTTTGCACCCTAAACTATTCGAATGCACACTTTACACCCTAAACTATCACACTTTACACCCGACGTTACTTTTACCGTTAACTTAGATAGAAATTAATAGCACATGACTTACACATGATTTATGCTTAAGTGGCACACTGTTTAACGACCAAAACACCATTTTCACAAACAATTAAAAATAAATGCTTTTTTGTATCAAAAAAAAAAAAAACAAAAAAAAAAAAATGCTTTTTTTTTTTTTTCCAAGTCTCTCTCTCTCGCATGCATATAGGTCCTCCGACCCTCTCTCTAGCCCAGCAGCTCTTCTCCTGTTTCTCATTCTTGAATTGCTCCTCTCCCCAAATCAAACATACACGTTGTCTCTAATAAGACCAAAACAAAATCATAAGCGGTACCAAAGCAAAGTATTCTAACATTTTCAGTTTTGCGAATTAGATATAAAAGTATTACATGAGAGTGACTACTACTGACACCACCAAATGATAAACATTGACAAAGTAGAACTAAAAAACACTTAAAAGGCTGCACTATTACTAAGGCTAGTCACATTCGGAAAGTGAACAAACGATAGAACTGTAAATTGTAGTATCATTATATTTTCGGTTTTGCATATTAGTTATAAAATACCACATGAGAGTGACTACTATTGACACCATCAAATGCATTAACAAGATTTAAACTTCCCAAACATTTTTTTTGCAGCATTTAAACCAAAATCGATTACTACAACAAATATACATAACCCATATTCCAATTTTATCACATAGCTAACAATCAAAATACAGTAAACAAAAAACGACCCAGATACAAAAAATGAAAAACAAGGAGAACCCAATTGAAAAAACAGCAAAAATGAGAAATGGGTCATCAACGGTACCAAAACAAAGAATCCCATTTAATGAAGTTGTTGCAAATGTCTCGATGATTTGGGGATATAATTTAAGGCTTTGAAAAAATTTTGATTTTGGGACTTAGAGATAACTTGTATGTTTGATTTGGGGAAAGGAGTAACTGAACAATGAGAAAGAGGAGAAGAGTTGCTGGGAAGAGCTGTACGCACGAGAGAGAGAGAGAGAGAGAGAGAGAGAGAGAGAGAGAGAGAGAGAGAGAGAGAGAGAGAGAGAGAGAGAGAGAGAGAGAGAGAGAGAGAGAGAGAGAGAGAGAGAGAGAGAGAGAGAGAGAGAGACCTGGAAAACGAAAAAGAAAAAAAAAAGCATTTGTTTTTAATTGTTTGTGAAAAGGGTGTTTTGGGCTTTAAATAGTGTGACACCTAAACGAAAATCATGTGCAAGTTATATACTATTAATTTCTGTCTAATTTAACGGTAAAAGTAACGTCAGGGTGCAAAGTGTGATAAATGTGATAGTTTAAGGTGTAAAGTGTGCATTCAAATAGTTTAGAGTGCAAAGTGTAATTTAGTGTATAGTTTAGGGTAGTAAAGTGTAATTTCTCCTAATAATAATAATCCAAGGAAGAGAGGCATTGTTTGATTTTAGTAACCTGACTTGCCTTTTAGTGTTTAAATTAGTACTTTTACATATTTAGCCTTATTATTTAAACTTTCTAAACATATGAATTTAAGGGTATTTTGGTATACAAAATGACGAAACCCAAATAAAGAAATACAGTTATTAGTAGTATAGATTACATATCTAAACCCTACCATTTAAACTATCTAAACATAAGAATTTAAGAGTATTCTGGTACACAAAATGATGAAACTCAAACAGGAGAATCATGTTATTAGTAGCATAGATTAGTATTATTATTTTTGAATAATAATTAGCATGATTTATTTCATGTTTCCTTCTCCAAAAATATTGTATCACTATACGTCTATACCTACATCTATATATAGTACTCCCTCCGTCCCAAATTATTTGACCTGTATTCTATTTTGAAATGTCCCAAAATTATGTCATGTTTGAAAAGTCAAACACCATTAATTTATTAACATTCCCTTTATGTCCTTAATTTATTTGCGGGAGCGTTTTTTTTTAATTAAAAACCTAAATTTTGAAATCCACTATACATGCCATCTTTATTCAAATTATTATTTAAAAAAAAAAAAAAAAAAAAAAAAAAAAAAAAAAAAAAAACCTTCTACAGAGAAAAAACAAAAGCTAAACGTCTTAATCCATATACACATTCTTATTCAGTTTTTTTTTTTTTTTTCCTCAAAAACAAAAAACCTTCAACAAAGAGCCATCTATAGAGGATACAAGAAATAAGTACAAGAGCAAAGAAATTGGGGAAAATAGAGTAAAATAGAAGTTAAAAATGAATGAAAACCATCTACTGGAGGTGAAGGATGGCTTTTTCCACAATATCATGATCACATCCAAGTTGAAGGGGAAGAGGACCATACTTCTCCAATTTTTCTTTTCCCATATGCGGCAACTATAATTGGTTCCCCCAAAATCTTTTATCACCTCAATCATGCATTGTTGCAAAGTTAATAAAACGCGATTTAGGCTTTGTGATGGAAAATCGTGAAAAGCTTTTTCTATTTCATTGACTAAATCATCAACTATTGAAAGTGCTTCTTGATGCTGCAATGATTGAATAGCTCTAAAAAATCCAAGATCCAAAACATTCATGTCTGGACAATTAGGCGGTTGACAGAATAAATCTATATTACATCTATCACTTGATGCAACTACAAGAAATTCAGAGTTATTCGGGTCAATGTGAGGCTTAGCATTGCCTTGTTGAATGAATATGACATCCTTCGTATCATGTGGCCATTTGAAATCTACAATAACTTTGAAATTACTAAGCAGTTGGTGCCAATACTAGAAATTTTTTTTTCTTAAATAGTTTTTTAATTCATTCGTTTAAGGGTAATTTAGGAAATTTTTAACTCTTTTTAAAAAGATAAGGCCGTTAATAATGTTTCCCGGACAAAATCGGCCTTTACCCCTTTTTATCAAACAATCCAGCATTTTGTTCCATTTCTCAAACTAATTAGGGAAATGCCCCTCTTTTAAAACTCGATTTTTTCAAAATCGAATTAAAAAAAAAAAAAAATTCTAGAGTCCTATAGTGGTGTTTTAAGGAGCTTATAGTGAAGTTTTAAGGACCAATAATGGCATTTTGGAACTCGAGCTCGATGAACTCAAGTTCCATGCAAGTTTTTTTTTTTTTTTACCTATAACTCGAGTTAATGGAGCTCGAGTTCCAAAACGCCACTATAAGCTCCTTAAAACGTCACTATAGGCTCCTTAAAACGCCACTATAGGGCTTAACTCGATTTTGAGGAAATTGAGTTTCAAAAGAAAGACATTTTCCTAATTAGTTTGGGAAATAAGACAAAATGCTGGATTGTTTGATAGAAAGGGGCAAAAGCTATTTTGTCCAATGTTTCCCTAAATAATTGGGTTTTTTCTAACTAGGCCAAACAATTTGGGACGGAGAGAGAAATAGATTTAACTAACAATTTCTATCAGTTCTATTTGAGCTTATTATTCAAATTGAACAAATTTTTTATTTTTATTTTTTAATTTAAAAAAATAAATTCCACTAAGTCCTCTTGTAACATGGCAAAACGGGCTGGTCGGGTCGGGTCAAACGGGTCAAAAACGGATCATTTTAAGTGGGTTAAAAACGGGTTCGGGTTGCAGGTCGGGTCGGGTTGACCTGTATTTTTTTACATGAATTTTTTTTTATTTTATAAAGAAAACAATATGTATTTGCCATTTGAAAAGTTATGCAACAAATTACTTGATGTAAAATGCATTATTTTGAATTCACCACTTATATTAAGAATGAACTCAGTTAAACTTATTAATACTTATTCAATAATTTTAAAATTATACAAATCCTAACATTGCTATCTAAAACAAAATAATACAAAGATAAGTAGAACAAATACACAAGTTTTATTTCTACATACTATCAACATTCCAAAATATAAAACAAAATTACAAATGACTTATTGGATAACCCATTTGATAAAGAATAAAAACATATAAGAAATTTACAATCTTGAAAATTAATTTTATAATTTATTATCAATTGTGGTTGGCACTCTATTTCAATTGAGATATACATTTAAGTTTAATTGCTTACTTATTTATACATGGTCTCTTTTATGAACATCATATCATTGTTAAGCAACACACACACTAAGAAATATTATAATTTATTTTGGACATAAATTGTTAAAAAAATAGGTCTAAGCATTCATAATTTATACTAATTTGATACTTTGGCTTCACTATTTTCACACTTGTGAATGTTTCTCACACATGTCTATAATTTTAAATCTATGTTTTTAATTCTATTGTAACCAGATTATCTTGGCATGTACTTTACTATTTGATATTTAAAAATCTTTACTCATTACAGAATGCTCAACCATTTATCTTTCAATTAATTTGCATGCAGTTATGTAAATGACTATTTGATATTTAAAAATCTTTACTCATTACAGAATGCTCAACCATTTATCTTTCAATTAATTTGCATGCAGTTATGTAAATGCATCAATTGTTTCCTTAAAGCTCACAACAAACAATTAAACCAATATTGTCTTAATTTTATTATTTTTTTTACCCCAAAAAAAAAGTTTTTAAAAAAGGATTCGGGTTCGGGTCGGGTTACGGGTCAACCCATTTTTACTTTGGGTCAAAAAAATCAAGTTCGTGTCGGGTATTTTTCGGGTCGGGTCAGAAAATTCTAACCCGTTTTGTCATGTCCAGTAATGGTCTAGACTCTAGATTCTAGACAATTATAAGGCAAAATTTTCCATATTGTACTCAAAATCGTTCATTGAAAGGGAAAGCAATTAAGATATCTACGAGAATTTGTCAAATTTCAACAAAAATTCCCTCCACCACAGGTGACAACCTACAAGATGATTCTTCTCTTTTTGTTTCTGTAATCTTCTGCATAACTCATGTTATAGCGACAGTGGAAGTTGTGGAACCATCAAACTTCAAAACCTTCAATCATGCGAAATTTCGTTTTAAGGTTAAAATATAGCAAAATACTCCAAAAAAAAAGGTGACCACTGACCAGCCAGGCTGATGACTCTCTTATCTTGACTGTCAGTTTTCAATTTAATTCACATTAACAATATCCATTTATTCCCACACAAAAACGACTCCTCACGCTACCAAGAACACTAAACCTATCCCTACCTTAAAAAGTAATAGTAATACCAACCAAACTCAAAAAAATATGGAAACCACAAGGAGTTTCAGGTTGGAGAGAGGCTCTTCCATTAGGCTTGGAAGGTCATACAGCTCGGCCCTCGTACCAGAGAGTATAACTTCAGACTGCGACAGAATCACCGGCTACGAGAGGCTCTCGCAGTCTATGAGGGCAAGCATCAACGAGAACGAGAACGAGTACGATACCATTGATGACACTACTACACGTAACACCAAGAACAAAACATGGGGGATTCTGAGAAGGGTTTTCAGCTCAAGAAAAAGAGACGATGAGGCCGAGAAGGTGAAGAAAGAGATGAACAAGATGAAGAAGAAGATGAAGAGCAAGTGGTCTTCGTGGCTTCCTGATTCAGAAAAGCGGTGGCCTGTGCAGGGATGGTGAATTGTAATAACGTGAAGAGGTGGAGGTTAAAAGGGTAAATTTGATTTGCAAAGTGCGTAGGGTTGAGACATCGTGAGGAAGTTGTCAACGTTGGGATTACACGCGTAAGCCGTATTGTGTGGAAGAATCAATTGCATTAAAATTATTATGAGCTATCTTTGCTGTTTAGTCGGTGGTTTTAAGAATTTGTACACAATAGGATTAGCATTCATTGATTTGTCAATTAGTTGTTATTGTTTTTTGTTTGATTGTTTAATCTATTGATTTATTCCAAATTGTACACAAATACCAACTTCTTTAATTAACAAATCTTTTCTAGAAGAAAGTACCGACTTCTTCTTCGAAATCAAGTTCGCCAACTCTAGTGCAGGCCAGAAAGGAACAGGTTGTAAATTGTTTTTAAAAAATAAAAGATGGGAATTTGTTAGCCTTTTAAACTTGCCTTTGGACATTACCTTTGGAAATTCGTGTATTTATTCAAGCCAACTATTTTATATGGTGAGAAATGTGATGGATCTTGTGGAAGCCCTTTATTATTTATAGTAATTTTTTCTCTAACATATAAATTATTGATTATTTTTTCTAAATATTATTTTGTCTGTGTTGAAGTAAATATTTGGTTTACTTACTTGCAAGTAACTACTTGGTAATTACTAGGCAAGCGCTCTCCCACATTATTGCCATTTGCCACATGTATAATACAATTGCATTGTTAATGCACATGTTCCAATCCACCACAGGCTACGTGTAGGGACTTGGGACCGTAGAAGTCAAGACCGAGCACTTAGGGATCGTGCAATTGAATCCTTCTTGCAAGGGATAAGACCAAGCACTTAGTTTTGAAGTTTAAAAATAATGATAAAACAAATAAATATTTGAAGTTAAATTAAATGTATAATGGATTGGGATAATAGTTGGGATTAGGGATTTGCTTTGTTTCAAATTATAATTTGCTTGTAATTTGAAAGGGAGTTAATTCCTATTTTTTTTAAGAGTGGTTAGAATGAGGACGACTTCAACTTACGTTGAAAAATCAATGAGAGGTGAAACAAAAAATTAATCCAAAAGATATATTCTCCCTATCAAATTCAAGAGGCTAGTCACCAATAATTTCAAGAGGCTAGTCACCAATAATGGAATCATAAATCTTCCCTTGAGGGCCAACCGTAAGACAAAATAATATTATATGAACTCATATCACAGATGAATACACACGTCACACACACACAAGTTGATACATAGTTATGTTTTGCTTGAAAAGTTGAGCAAAGTTTTTATATTTTGTGTGAGATAACTAAATTAAAATTATAAAAAATTGGGCATTTATGTTTTATATGTAATATACCTTTAGTTTTATTTATGTGTTATGTGATAATTTTGTTTTAGTGAAACTGTTAAGCTTTTAAGCATTTGAATTTTACTTCAAAAAAGAAAAAGAAAAAAAGAAGAAGGAAGAATTCATTTATTTACCACTAACAAATTAATAGAATACACAAGTTATCTAAATAAATAACAATTAATTAAGCAACAAATAACAAAGTAAATCACTACGACCAATTTGAAAAAAAAAAAAAAAAACTAATTTCTTTTCCATTGACATCTCATGTAACTTCACATTCATTTATATCTTAAAGATTAAAATATTAACTACTATAAAAATAAGAATAAAATAACAATAAATTGAAGAAGAAGAGAATGTGAGATATAATTAGACACATTGAATACATGGTTTGAAAAATGCATTGTTAGAACTATGCTGACAAAATTTTAAGACTCCTTAGACAATATTTTAGTAATCATACCAAATAAGTATTTTATTTTAGATTGACAATGAATTTAATTTATTAGCATACCTTAAATATAATTGTATTAGAATCACTAAAGAATAGTTATGTATTAACTATTAAGTATTATTTTCAAAAAATAATGAATTTGAGTGGGAGTTTTTGTATCATTATTGTAGGGACACGATCTTTGTTAACCCGGTCCTGAACTGTCAAGCCCTGGCTTAATGAGTCCCCCACAATGAATTTTGTAGAGTATGGGTTGAAGAATTTGGTTTCGGTTTGCTCAAACGGTTCGTTGCATGTCCCTCATGGATATAGAAGCGTGAATCAAGAAAATGGATGGGGAACTAGAAATTTTTATTCACAGTCCTGCCTTCTTACAATGAATTTTTTCTCCCCCTCTCTGGGGACCTCTTACATATTATATAGGCTCTCTATTATTATCTGGGCCTTACACCTGTTGATCATCCAAACCCCCACTTGAGCACCTGTCCCATCAGACGCCCTTACCAGTTCCCTGTGAGTTGCAGTGACCAAGGTGGCACTGTTCAGGGGTCTTCTCCCTATTAATGCGACCAGGAGAGTAGCTGGGATGCATTTAATGTGGTGGTTACAGCCTTTGATGGAATATTTGAATCTTCTCTCTTTTCACGTGTCTGGGGTGA
Organism: Quercus tomentella; assembly: GCA_028535165.1. Lineage (NCBI taxonomy): Eukaryota > Viridiplantae > Streptophyta > Magnoliopsida > Fagales > Fagaceae > Quercus > Quercus tomentella. The sequence goes on from JAPQVY010000001.1 coordinate 7,674,771, forward strand.
GGGCTGCAGTAAACGAGATGCATCGTTGATCTGGATCTTGGAACGTCCTAGGAGGAATCACTCCTCGGACGTGTTTTCTTGGCCCCAGCTGACTAGAACAGGGATTCTGGGCCGCTGCGTCTCCTCGAAAAGCCTGGTGCTCGGACGGGCCAAGGCCTAGCCCACTTGTTATTCTGGGCCGGTTCCCACAATAGCCCCTTAAAACTCCGGGTTCAATCTCCCTCCGAGGAGAAGAAGCGGGGTTTCGACATTTATAAAGGGCGGAACGAATGAAACTCGATCCACGCGTGCGGGCGGTTATTTTTAATGCGTTACAATTTTCGAGGCGCGGCCATTTACTCCAGACAACTTTATGTTTCCTTCATCCAACAGCCAGCATTGTCCCTTGAATTTTTGAGCGGGAGGGATTGTTTCTCTCTCTCACCTACTATATAAAGCGCCAAATAGGTCCCTTTTTCCTTTTATCAGAACAGAGAACTCCAGAGAACTCCGGCGTCCAGAAGTCCACGAGCATCTCCGTCCTTCAAATCTCCATAATCGTTTTCGCGAAGTCCCCTTTTGAGATTTTCGATCGCCTCGCCAGTCGTTTAGTGAAAAAATCCGTAAGTTGCGTTCGTTTTGTCGCTTCGAATTCCTCCTCGGATCTTACTTTTCTCTTCGGTCTTTATTTCCATTCCTCCAGTTTGGCCTATATGGGTAGATTCAAAGACCTAGTAGACACCCCAGCTGCCATGGAGGCTTTCAGGGCAAAATACCACATCCCGCAAGGGGTGGCTTTGCGGTATTGTCCCACAGAAGGAGTATTGCTAGATAGAGACGTGGGCGAAGTGGTCATTCCGATGATTGCCTTTATAGAGGGAGGAATGACCCCCCCCATGCGTAGGATTACCCGGGACTACTTGTTACACCATAGGTTGACACCGCACCAATGTGCCCCAAACATGTTCAGGATACTAGGCTGCATAGATGCTTTAAACGAGCGGATGGGCCTAGGTCTGACTTGGCACGATGTGGTTCACCTGTACGAGTGCCACTTCGTCGAGAAAGGAGGGTATTACCTTAAATCTCGATTTGAGGCGGTTAGACCGATCTCCTGCCTCCCCATATCCAATAAGACCATGAAGGATGACTTCCTCATTGCTTCAGGAGAGTGGAGCGATGGTCTTCATTGCCCAACCCGGGCAGGAACTCCAGGTGCGGCGCCTTTAGGGCCAGTCTTTTAGGGAGGGGGCTTAGCTCTTCGGACTCGCCCCCCCTTTTTTGCTTAAGTCGTAAATCGTATTTTAATTTTAATTTCCTTTTCGGCTGTGTTGCAGATAAGGCGGTGCTTACTCCCAAGCTAAGTCACGTAAACGTTCAGGCCTTGAACTATCTTCTAAGGTCAGAAATCTATGTCACCGAGGACAAACAGTTACACGCGTGTCATTTGATTTTGGGCCACCAACCACTGACCCGCTCTTTTCAACCCATTGGTCACGCGATAAGAGCCGGTAGCCCAAGGTTGGCCAGGATTGACGTATCCAAGCCCAAGTTCTTGGCAGCACAAGACCTTAAGCCCGTTGTGTTACCTGGCGCTCGGATTCTTCCACCAGCCGTGCAACTGCCTCCGACAGCCAATCTTGACGTTGTTGCGCCAGTTGAAGAAGAGACCGAGTCCTCGCGTCTTTCTCTTGAGGAGGAAATAGACGAGTTCTATTTGGAAGAGGAGGTTCGTAAAGATCCTGAGGGAGAGCAAGATCAAAATTCTGCGATCGGAGCTCCAGTTATTATAACCTGTTCGGACGGCTCTTCAGACGAGGAGGTGGACAATATGGCTGGCAAGGGAAAAACCTTGCGAGAGTTGATGTCATCCCGAGGAAAAGGTCAATCTTCGAAGGTGCATTCTGAGTCGCAGGCCCAAGACCGCCCTCCGGTCGCTCCTCAGGCTCCTTCTGACCTTGGCTTTAAGGTTAATCCGGACCCAAAAAAGAAAAGGCCTGCTGACACCCCTGAGGAAGGCGAGGTGGTGCCCCGCCAGAGCAAGCAGCAGAAGACCACCCGGGGGCAGAAGGGCAAAGGGACTTCCTCCCTAGAGGGCCGAGAGGAAGATAATCGGGCTGAGGTGCGTGTTCAACCACGTACATGGAGTCCGAGGATGGAGCTAGATGGGGTTGCTATCCCTTATACTGCGTCGGTCCGAGAATACAACAGGGGTCGAGCAGGGTATATAGCTGATGTTTTGGAACAGCCGGTGCTCCTCCCCCGGGATATGGAGGCCTACAGGCGGTTCTCCTAGACCGAGCTTTTTATGTCCCTTAAAAGGGATCTGGCAATGGTAAGCCGTTCTTCTACCTTTTCGTTGGATTATTGAACATTGTCGTGTTCTGAAATAGTTTTTGCTTTGTTCGCAGATAACTCAACAGGTGTTTGTGGCTGAGGAGTTTTGCCGCAGCAACCGCAGCTTAGCTGAAGCAGAGGTCCAGTCTCGGACAGAGGTGGAGAAACTTCTGGGGTCCCTCCAGCATGAGCATTCTGAACTTGTGGGGAAGTTTTAAAAAGAGGAGAAAGAGCGCCGAAGTGCTGAGGCCGGTTTGAAGACCGCTGAAGCCCAAGCGGAGGATCAACGCCAAAAGTTGTACGTGACCGAGACCAGTCTAGCCACTGAAAAACAAACAGTTCTGGATCTCAGGGCCACGCTACAAAAGGTTGAGGAAGAGGCCCGGCGGGCCAAAGAAGAGGCTCAGCTGCTGCGGGAGGCTGCCGAGGCTGAAAAGAAAGCTACCTATCAGCTCGGGGCTGAAGAGACTGAAGCTAGGCTCTCCGAGGAGATTCCGGAGGTGTGTAGGGATTACTGCAGCATCTCATGGGCTCACGCCCTTGATGCCGCAGGATTCCTGCAGATTCGGCACTAAGGTTGCCTGAGAAGGTTTTCTTTCCATCGGAGATCCGAGAGAATCCTGACGGTGCTCCTGAAGCTTCTGAGCAGGTCCCGGCTATATCTGGTGTCATTCCTCTGCTCGATAAGGCCAAGGATTCTGCGAAGGCGTCCGTCCCCGAGGTTCCTCCTCCTCAACCAGAGCAGAAAGAGACTCCCCCTGCTATGGTCTAGATTTTAGGTTTTTGAGCATTGCCCACCTCTTTCTTCTTCTTTTTGTATGAGGGTTGTCTTGTTTTTGCTCATTTGCAAAGACCCCTCACTGTAATGATTTCGGAGGATTAACATAGAACATTTCCTTTGTTTCTTCTTTTTCCCTCTTTTTTTTTTTATGGATGTCTTCTGATATTATCCCTTTATTTATTGTTTACAATGATACGAATATATATACGGACAAGAGAGATGGATATCGTTTAAAAACTTTTGATAATTGGGATAATTTGCATAAGTAGTAATCACCCTTAGTCCTGTGGTCCGAGGAGCCATGCAGGGCTTTGATAATTGCGTAAGTAATAATTTTCCCCAAGCCTGTGGTCTGAGGAGCCATGCAGGGTTTAGGTTCTGTTTAAAACTAGGAGTAATTGCCTAAGTAATAATTTCCCCTAAGCCTGTGTTCCAAGGAGCCATGCAGGACTTAGGTTCTGTTTAAAACCTTGAATAAATTGCCGAAGTAATAATTTCCCCTAAGCCTGTGGTCCGAGGAGCCATGCGGGACTTAGGTTCTGTTTAAAACCTAGAATAATTGCGTGAGTAATAATTTCCCCTAAGCTTGTGGTCCGAGGAGCCATGCAGGACTTAGGTTCTGTTTAAAACCTTGAATAAATTGCCTAAGTAATAATTTCCCCTAAGCTTGTGGTCCGAGGAGCCATGCAGGACTTAGGTTCTGTTTAAAACCTGGAATAAATGCGTAAGTAATAATTTCCCCTAAGCCTGTGGTCCGAGGAGCCATGCAGGACTTAGGTTCTGTTTAAAACCTTGAATAAATGCGTAAGTAATAATTTCCCCTAAGCCTGTGGTCCGAGGAGCCATGCAGGACTTAGGTTCTGTTTAAAACCTGTAATAAATTGCCGAAGTAATAATTTCCCCTAAGCCTGTGGTCCGAGGAGCCATGCAGGACTTAGGTTCTGCTTAAAACCTTGAATAAATTGCCAAAGTAATAATTTCCCCTAAGCCTGTGGTCCGAGGAGCCATGCAGGACTTAGGTTCTGTTTAAAACCTGGAATAAATGCGTAAGTAATAATTTCCCCTAAGCCTGTGGTCCGAGGAGCCATGCAGGACTTAGGTTCTGTTTAAAACCTGGAATAAATGCCATAGATCAGCAGGTACAGGATAATCATGGAACAAAGCATGGGCAAAGCCATTTTCATTAATAATAGTATCTTCTTAGATTGTTTACATTCCACGGTCGAGGTACAGTTTTTTCATCCAGATCTTCTAGATAATAAGCACCTATCCCGGCTACAGATGTGATGCAATACGGTCCTTCCCAATTGGGCCCCAGCTTGCCCCAAGAGGGATTTTTCGCGCTGCCGAGAATCTTTCTCATCACGAGATCACCCGGACCTAAAGGTCGCAGTTTGACGTTGGCGTCATATCCTTGTCTCAGCTTCTGATGATAATAGGCCATGTGGATTGTGGCTCTTTCCCTTCTATCCTCGGCTAAGTCCAGACTTTTTCCCAGTAACTCATTGTTACTGTCCGGGGTAAAGGAGCTAGACCTCAGTGTGGGAAAGTTGTTCTCGATTGGGAGCACGGCCTCAACCCCATAAGTCATCGAAAAAGGGGTTTCACCGGTTGATCGTCGCGGCGTTGTCCGATAGGTCCATAAGACGTGTGGGAGCTCCTCCACCCATCTCCCCTTTGCCTCGTCCAGCTTTTTCTTTAGTCCGTTCACTATGACCTTGTTCACGGCCTCGACCTGTCCGTTTCCCTGGGGGTAGGCGGGAGTGGAGTATCGGTTAATGATCCCAAACTCACGGCAATACTCTCTAAAGTTCTTGCTGTCGAATTAGAGACCGTTGTCTGAAATGAGTGTGTGTGGAGTTCCGAAGCGGGTAATAATGTTCTTCCAGACGAATTTCTAGGCATCCACGTCCCTAATGTTGGCCAAAGGTTCAGCTTCCACCCATTTGGTGAAGTAGTCGGTTCCGACTATTAGGTATCGTTTGTTCCCCGCAGCTCTGGGGAGAGGACCGACAATATCAAGTCCCCACTGTGCGAACGGCCAAGGACTAGAGAGGGGGTTGAGGATACCTCCGGGTTGATGGATATTTGGGGTGAATCTTTGGCACTGGTCACACTTCTTGACGTACTCTTGGGCCTCTCTTTGCATGTTTGGCCACCAGTATCCCTGGGTGAGTGCCCTGTGTGCTAGCGACCTCCCTCCGGTGTGACTTCCACAAATCCCCTCGTGTAACTCCTCGAGTAGAGACTCGGATTCTTCTGGATGTACGCAAAGTAGATATGGCCCAAAGTAGGAGCGCCGATATAGTTTGTGGTCCTCCAACAACCAGAACCGAGGAGCATTCCTCCGTATCTTCTCTGCCTCCAATTTTCCCTCGGGTAGGATGTCGCCTTGGAGGAAGTTTTTTATGGGATCCCGAGTCTCAATGATTTCTCAATGGCAACACCGTCCGGCGATATCAAAACTATTCCAATTCCGGAGCCCCTTTGATTGGCCGCGCCATCCACGTAGATCTTCCAATGCACGGTCCCCCCTGCTGAAATTGCACCAACCGATTTTCCATCCATGTCTTTCCTCTCGGTTATTATTTCTTCGGAGGGTTCAGCAAACTCCGCGACTAAGTCTGCAAGGACTTGACCTTTGATGGAGGATCGGGGCATATATTTAATATCAAAAGCCCCTAGAAGCGCACTCCACATGGCGATCCTTCCTGTGTAGTCGGCACTTCGAAGGACCGCTCGGAGGGGAAGCTGGGTTAAAACGATGACCGTGTGTGCTTGAAAGTAGTGAGGGAGCTTTCGTGTGGCGTGCACTATCGCCAGAATTGCTTTTTCCAAAGGTAAGTATCGCACTTCGGCCTCGTGTAATGATTTGCTCACGTAGTAAACCGGTCGCTGCACCCCGTTATCATCTCGTACCAATACCAGGCTTACGGCATGGGGAGCTACGGCCACATATGCAAATAATACCTCGTCTGCCTCAGGGCTGGACATGATGGGGGGTCGCGACAGGTATTCCTTAAGTTGCTGAAAGGCCCGAACACAGTCCTCCGACCATTCGAACCCTTTCCATTTATTAGTCAAGAGGTAGAAGGGCCGACATCGATCCGCAGATCGTGATATGAACCTATTTAACGCTGCGATCATGCCAGTGAGCTTCTGTACTTCTTTCGGATTCCGAGGAGCTTGTAGTCTGTTAATTGCTTTGATTTGATCAGGGCTTACTTCTATTCCCCTGTGGGTTACCATATACCCTAAGAACTTCCCCGACCCGACCCCGAATGAACACTTGGAGGCATTGAGTCGCAACTTGTGCTCCCTTAATATAGCAAAAATGACTTCAAGGTCTTTCACGTGCTCGGACACTATTTTACTTTTTACAACCATGTCGTCTATGTACACCTCAATGATTTTGCCTAGCTGTGGCTCGAACATCCGGGTCATCATTCTTTGGTAGGTTGACCCTGCGTTCTTTAGTCCGAACGGCATCACCTTATAATGATAGTTTCCGACGGGTGTCATAAAGGCCGTTTTCTCCTGATCTTCTAACGCAAGGGGTATCTGATGATAGCCCTGGAAGGCATCCAGGAAACTCATTCGAGGGTGTCCCACCGTCGCGTCCACCAACCGGTCAATTCGAGGTAAGGGAAATGGATCCTTCGGGCATGCCTTATTTAGGTCCGTGAAGTCCACGCAGACCCTCCACTTCCCCGTTTTCTTCCTTACCACCACCGTGTTTGCCAACCATTCGGGGTAAAAGACCTCCTTGATAGCCCCTGCTCTTTTCAGCTTCGCCACTTCGTCTCTTACAGCACTAGCATGCTCTTTTGAGGGGCGTCGGGGTGGTTGCTTCTTCGGAGTGGAAGAGGGATTAACATTCAGGTAGTGACAAATGAGGCTAGGATCAACCCCCGGGGCGTCGTAAGCGTCCCATGCAAACACATCGACATTTCTTCTGAGAAATCCGACCAATTCCTCTTTTTCTTGTAAAGGCAACTCGGATCCGACCTGGAAAAACTGTTCCGGGTCGTCGTTGACGATGAACCTATCTAAATTTTCACACCTTATCTCCTCGGCTGGCTCACCGTCCTGCCCTGCCAAGGGGGCTGGTTGCTATAAGTTCTCAGGGGCCGAGGACTCAGCCTGGGACCGATGCAAAATGGCGGCCACCATACACTGCCTGGCCACGGTCTGATCTCCACGAATCTCCTCTACCTGGCCCCTGGACGGGTACTTTACTTTTTGGTGAAGTGTGGAGGATACGGCTTCTAGGGCGTGGATCCATGGCCTGGCCGCTATCGCTGTATAGGGTGAGTAAGCATCGACCACGATAAAATTTATTTCCACTACCTCCGATCCAGTCTGGACAGGCAGCTTGATTTGCCCCTTGGGCGTAACAATCTTCCCTTCGAAACTGATAAGGGGAGAGTCATAGGCTGTTAGATCCTCCGGCCTCAGGTTCAGCCCCTTGTATAGGTCGGGGTACATTATCTCTACTGCACTTCCTGTGTCTACTAACACCCTTTTCACGTCGAAACCTCCAATTCTTAACGTAACCACTAAGGCGTCGTCGTGAGGTTGGATGGTTCCTCTCTTATCTTCGTCCGAGAATCCCAGTATCAGAGAGCTTCCCTTTTTAAACTTTTTAGGTTCCCTTCGCCTGTCGTCGGAGGGGAGCCGACCAACAACCAAAATCCTGAAAGGGGGTGGCCCGGTTCTTCCTGGTGCGGCGAGGATGACATGTATCGTGTCGGTGGGGGGTCTCAACGACGCGTCCTTTCGGGGCTCTTGCACTACTTGACCTGGATGGCCGCTCGAGGGGTGCAGAAGATGACGTAACTTCCCTTCTCGGACCAACTGATCCAGGTGGCTCCATAGATTCTTGCAGTCCTCAGTAGTATGCCCATGGTCCTGATGATAGTGACAGTATAGGTTCTGGTTTCATTTGGAAGGGTCTCCAGCCATCTTTCCCGGCCATCTGAAATAGGGCTCGCTCCTTACTTTATCCAGCACCTATTGTACTGGCTCTCGGAATATGGCATTCACCGTTTGCGTGTTACTCTGTCCAGCCTGTCGCGAAAAATCTCTCCTCGGCTGGTTATGGTTATATCGTTCCGACTTGAAATCACTTGCTTTGGGGGGAATGGTCTTCTCCTTTCCCTTTCCTTGCAACTGATCTTCCTCCACCCTTTTGTACTTGTCGATCCTGTCCATCAACTGATGAACGTTGGCAACTGGCTTGCCAGTGAGAGATTTTCTTAAGCCATGCTCGGTGGGAAGGCCGCTTTTGAATGTGCTGATAGCAACATCATCATGGTTATTATCTAACTCGTTATACACCTCCCAATATCTGTCCGAATATGCTTTCAGGGTCTCCCCCTCGTGCATGGACAGGGACAATAGCGAACTCAGGGGCCGAGGGACCCTGGTGTTTGTAATAAAGCGGGAGCAGAAAGCCTGAGTGAGCTGCTTGTATGAGCCTATGGAATTTGTCTTCAGGCCATTGAACCATCTCATCGCCACTGGTCCCAAGCTGGAGGGGAAGACTATGCACATTAGGGCTTCATTTTGTGAGTAGATAGCCATTTTCTGATTAAACTGACTCACGTGCTCTACAGAGTCCGCTCGGCCGTTATAGATGGCGAACACTGGTTGGTTGAAGCGTCGAGGCATCTTAGCCCCTTCGATCCTATGCATGAAGGGTGACCTTGAAATCTGGTCCAGCGCCCTATTCATAGCATCATTTCCCGAACCCTTGCTGGATGGGCTTTCATGTTTCCGCACAGGGCACGGTTCCTTCTCGTAAGAAAAGGTTTCACTCGGGGGGGTCCTTGACCTCCGTCGGTAACTCGCATCCTCCCCATTAGAGGACTCGTCTGAGCCAGAGGGAGATCGTTTTTGTGTCACACGCCTTAACTCCCTTTTCAGGTCAGCTATCTCTCGTTGCATAGCCTGATGACTGTTTCGCCTCTGGGATACGTGACTGCCTATCTGGGTGTGACTCTGGCCTGTCAGGGCAGGATGCACACTTCCCTCACGATTCCCCCTGCCGTCTTGGTTGGCAAGGTTATTTATCCTCTGAGACTCGATGGGTTGTGTCTATTGAGAGTTAGCCTGGTGAGGGTTTTCCTGGTGTGGGCCTGGTTCTGCCATGCTCGACCGTCGTGCTAACTGATACCTTAGTCCTTCCCACAGACGGCGCCAATTGTAGGGACACGATCTTTGTTAACCCGGTCCTGAACTGTCAAGCCCTGGCTTAATCAGTCCCCCACAATGAATTTTGTAGAGTATGGGTTGAAGAACTTGGTTTCGGTTTGCTCAAACGGTTCGTTGCATGTCCCTCATGGATATAGAAGCGTGAATCAAGAAAATGGATGGGGAACTAGAAATTTTTATTCACAGTCCTGCCTTCTTACAATGAATTTTTTCTCCCCCTCTCTGGGGACCTCTTACATATTATATAGGCTCTCTATTATTATCTGGGCCTTACACCTGTTGATCATCCAAACCCCCACTTGAGCACCTGTCCCATCAGACGCCCTTACCAGTTCCCTGTGAGTTGCAGTGACTAAGGTGGCACTGTTCAGGGGTCTTCTCCCCATTAATGCGGCCAGGAGAGTAGCTAGGATGCATTTAATGTGGTGGTTACAGCCTTTGATGGAATATTTGAATCTTCTCTCTTTTCACGTGTCTGGGGTGAGGGCTGCAGTAAACGAGATGCATCGTTGATCTGGATCTTGGAACGTCCGAGGAGGAATCACTCCTCGGACGTGTTTTCTTGGCCCCAGCTGACTAGAACAGGGATTCTGGGCCGCTGCGTCTCCTCGGAAAGCCTGGTGCTCGGACGGGCCAAGGCCCAGCCCACTTGTTATTCTGGGCCAGTTCCCACAATTATTTTTACGAGATAATATAATTTTTTAACTTTTATTTTAAGTTCCATAAAATTCTTTTTTTTTCCAAAGGGGCCGATTAATATTTTTTAATAATTCAAATTAGTAAAAAAATTAATTTTAACAAAAATAAGTATATAAATTATTTAAAAAATTTTGGGTCTAGGGGGGCACAGCAGTAATATAGAAGCATAAACAATGATAAAATAGATAATAAAGAAGAAAATAGCAAAATAGATATATTCAAAATAATTTAAAACAGAATATAGAATATGAAAATAGAAACTAGTAAAATCTTACTTGAATAAAAACTTCTGTCATTGATTAAAACTGAAAACGTTTGTCTTTGATACAAGCTTGAATATAAAACTCTATCTGAAGAGTTACAAGATTACAAAGTAAAATCTGTCTGAAGAGAAGGGTTATAGGATTACAAGAGTCTTTCTAAGGGAGGGAGAGGGCTATCTTCTTTCAACCTATAATTTGGACTTCTAAAATTTGAACCTATCTTCTGTCTTCGGAATCTGTCTTTTTATAGATGAGACAAACCATGGTAAGTCTTCAAAAGTAACCTGAGTTAGTTAATTCAAGTTAATCTGTCGGTGGAGACTTGTAGAATATTGTAGAAAATACTATTGATGAACAGTGGTCTTTCATAAAGTGACTTCTAATGAATCTGTCAGGGTACTATTTACGCGTGCATATGAATAGTAATCTGTCAAAAATATCTTTCTGGATCTGTTTGGATGGTCTGTCTGGAAACTATTCACGCGTGCTGGTGAATAGTGATCTGTCATAATTGTCTTTGGAGGGTCTGCCTGAGAGGGCTATCATATGTCATAGGGATCTTGAGAGTCTTGGAATGCTTCTGGGTGAGTCCCATAATTTGGAGAGGAAGATTCTATCATTGTGTCATCTTCATCGTCTGAAATTTGTGATGCAGCTTCAAGTAATTGCTTCTTAAGCTGTCTTCTGTCTAAGACGGAGGCAAGTTGGCATTGGACTTGGCTCTTTTCTAGAAGGAAATTAGAACTTTCTATCTGGGAAGGAGAGGGTTTTTTCTGTAGTTCCTGGCAAATATGATCAAAATTAAACTTATTCCACCATTTTAATTTAATCTTTCTGGTGAACATGGGAAAAAGATACTGGGGATGTCTTTCTATCTTGTATTCCCATCTAATAATCCATGGAAGATCTGGAAACCTGTAATAAAATTGTAAAAGATGTGGAAAGTTCTTAAGATGCGGTATGTCTGGTTCTTTCTTGAAAGTCTCATAGGCTTTTAGGAGATCAGGAGGGAGAATCATAGCTTCAGGACCATGGGAATTCCACTAGTGAATGAACCATCTTAGTATAATTATGTCTTTCTTTCTATACATATCAAAGCAGAAAAACCAAATATATCTGTAAATATTATTTTGGAATAGAAGGAACCTATCCAGGCTTCTACATAGTCATAATAATTATAAAACTGAGGGTCAAAGGGTTGGGAAAAGTTCTTAGGGATCCAGGGTGATGCTTTCCATTGGGAGGGGGTGAGGATCTGTTTTATGACTACTTTAGAGTAGCCAATTCTGTTTGGGTCTTGGGAGCAAGATATATGTGTTACCAGGATTGAGTCTGTATCAACTAAAATAAACTCATAAAATATTTGGATTTTTAATGTTTCTGTCTTAGGGTGTTCCCTTCCTAGGGGTATGAGCTGTCTGACTAAAGAGAGGGTATCTGTTATGTGCTGGTATTCTTGTTCAATCCATAGAATAAAATTCCAGGAATCTTTCGGGAGTTCAATACTGTGGTCTTCTTTTAGGACTTGGACTTCTTGAGAGGTAAAGGATCTGTACTTTGGTTGGTTGGAGGGAGAGGTTAGAGGGGGAAAAGATGATGCGGCTATGTTAAATGGTTTTTTTAAGGGAGGAGTTGAGGGCGAAGCATATGTCTGTTTGGTTGTTTGAGTGGGGCTTGGGGAGAGTGGATCAAAGGGGTTTAGACTGCATGTCAAAGGGGATCTTTCTTGGGGTCTGTTCGAAGAGAGAACAGGTGAGGTGAAAGAAGGGCAAGGGAGGAATCTGCTAGGGGGAATAGGAGTAGCAGCATAAGAATGTCTGGTTCTGGGTTTTGGGGATTACTCTTATTGAGGGGGAACTCATCTTCCCTGTAGGAATTCACGGGTTAGGAAATCAGGAATTGAATTAGTTTCTCCTTTAATATATTCAATATCAAAGTCAAAAACACTTAAAATAGCTTGCCATCTAGCAAAACTCTGTTTAGAGACAAGATTTTGAACATCTTTCTATAAAACTTCTTTAGCACTTTTACAATCAACTCGGATTAAAAACTTTTGATTAAAAAGATCATTTTGAAATTTTGAAACACATAATATAATAGATAAAATTTATTTCTTAATAGTGTTGTAATTCTGCTGGGTAGCTAACCAAGAGCCAGAATGGAATCTAACAATCTGTTCTTTGGTATCATTTTTTGCTACTTGTTTTAGAATTCCACCATAACCTATGTCAGAAGCATCTGTCTCAACAATTTTAAAAGTATTGGGGGGAAGGAATAACAATACATGGGAGTTGCTTAACATATTTTTTTATCTGTCTGATTATCATTGTATGTCTATCTGTCCATGAAGGAGGATTCTTTTCTAGCCTTTTATACAAGGGTCTGCATATCTTTCTTAATCCTTGAAAGTAATTCGAAACATAATTTAGGCTGCCAAGAAATCTCTGTAATTGATTTTTATCTTTTATTTCATCTAGGAATTTATCTGCAAATTGAATGGCTCTATCAATGGGGCTTAAGGTTCCCTTATAAATATTATGACCTAAAAATCGGATTTTTTCTTGAAACAAATTTATCTTAATGGCTGAGACAACTAATCCATTATGTTTAATTACTTTAACAAATATATTTAAATTTTTCCCATGGTCATCGATTGATTTAGAAAAAATTAAGACATCATCTATATAAACAATTGAAAAATCTGTAAAATGTGTAAATATGTCATTCATTATGTTTTGAAATTCACTAGGTGCATTTTTTAAACCAAAAGGCATGACATTCCACTCATAATGACCAAAAGGAACTGTAAAGGCAATTTTATATTTGTCTTTCTCATCTATCTGTATTTGCCAAAATCCACTTTTCATATCCAATTTAGAAAATATGGTTGCTTCACGAAGTCTGTCAAGTAAATCTTTCTTATTGGGAATGAGATATCTTATCCATTGTAATGCTTTATTTAAAGGTTTATAATTTATAACAAATCTTGGAACTCCTCGTTCCAATTCTGCCTGTTTATTAACATAAAAAGTAGCATAGCTCCAAGGAGACTTGCTTTTTCTGATTAAACCTTTAATTAAAAGATCTTAAATTTCTTTTTTACAGTGTTCTAATAATTCATTGTTCATTTGTATTGGTCTAGCTCTAGTAGGTATCTGTCTTTCATTAAAGTCTTTTTCATAAGGTAATTGTACAATATTTCGGTGCCTATGCTAAAAAGCAATAGGGAGATTAGAACAAATTTCTATCTCAATCTGTTGTCTGAATACTTTTATTTTATGATTTAATATGGGATCTGTCAATTGATCAGCAATTCTTTCGTATATTATTCCTAACTTTAAAGATAACAAATGCATGTTTTTCCTGTAAAATCTTTCTTTGTCAATTTCTTTTATTGTGGAAGTATTATCGAGTGAATAGATTTCTTTTGGGATTGGTGGTAAAATGAATTTAAAAAGTATGTCTTTATCTAACACATTAATTTTAATTCCTTCATCTGTTGTTAAGAAGGGAAAAAGTAAGGCCATAAAGGGATTTCCTAAAATAATTTTAGAAGAAAGGTCTTTAATTAAAACAAAAACAGTTTCAAAACATATTCCATCATTACATATCTAAACATTGGGTATTTTGTAACTAATTATGAGCTTTTCTCCATTAGCCTGAGTTAATCTTTCAGATGATTTTTCATAATATTTTAAAGGTATTAGTCCTTTTTATATACAATTCATGTTAGTACCTGAGTCTATTAAAGCAATTTCTGTCAAAGAAAACTCTTTATTAATTACTAAAGTGATTTCTGTATGCCATTTTTGAAAAATTACTCTGTCAATTAAACTCAAGAAATTCTGTCTATTGTTATCATTTTTTGAAACATCTTTTTCTAATGAAGGGGGGGGTCTATCATGGGTTTAGAAAATTCTTTTAAATTTATTATTTCTGCAATATTTTGTTCATCTATGTCTGTGGAATTATCTTCTTTAATTTCTTTAATTTTTTGTTTTACTATTTTTGCTTCTGTCATTAAGTCTTGTAAAGTTATTGGTTTTATGTTTGTTCCATCTTGTTTCATTTTTGTCTTTTCTTTCTTAGCTTTTTCTCCTTTTCCATATTCCGTAACATGGTGTCCATATTTCCTACACTTAATACAAGCAATAGGTATCTCTATAGAATCTTTCAATTTTAGTAAATAGCATTTTTTATCTTTTAGGTGATTAGGTAGATCATCTATCAATTTCATTATTATGTCTTTTTGTTTCCTTTTTCTTTTATTGACTTTGAGTGGGTTAGTTGATTTTAGTTCTTCATTTTTCGTTACTTGGTCTATCTCTTTCTGTTTAACGTCAAACATTTCCATTAATTCATTTATTACATCCTTCTCAAACTCTAATTTATTGATTTGTTTGACAATTTTATTATGTCTATCACATTGTTTCTTAATATGTCCATATTGTTTACATTTATGACAAATAGTATTTCCAGTGTGTTTGTTATTTTTCTCATTATCTGATGACTCAGTAGTATTTAAAACTGTTATGTCTCTTTTTCTGTCTATATCTAAAGGTGAATTTAAAATTTCTATCTTTTTAGTTAATTCTGCTAAACTATTATTTTGGGTATATATCATAGATCTTTCAATTAATTTTAGTCTTTCATCAATTTTTTCCTTTAAACTATCATTTTTCTTAGGACTATTATTTGTCCATCCTTTGTTGACTAGTTCTACTAGAGTACTCATTTGTCTTTCTCTTTCTATATCTCCTTTTATATCTAATTTCTTACGTATAGCTTGTATCTTTTCAATTGTATCATTTTGTCTTTCAATTTTCTCTAACATCTCTTTTACTATGCCTTTTCTTATCATTCCTTTTTCTCTGTCTTCATCAATTATGTCTAGGTTCTTCTTTTGCATTATTTCTATAGCACTAGAATTCTTTCCTTTGTCTTCTATACGTGTTGTTCTTTCCATTATTAGGCCAGCTTTCTTATTATTACTCTTTTGTTTTTCTATGTCATCTTCTTCTTGCATTATTTCTCTAGGACTACTTTCTTTCTCTACTTTCTATCATTTCTAACTTCTTTTGCACTATGTGACTATCTTCTTTACTATCTGTCGAAGTTGTTTTTTGTGTTTTTACGTCATTTCTTTTATCAATTGCCTCAATTAGGCTATCTTTGTTACTATTTTTTATATATGTCATGTTTACAACGGAATTGGGTTATGGTAGGAAGTGTCTGTGGGCATTTGAAACATCTTCTGGTCTTGTTGCTTTAGCTGCTGTTGCTGTTGCTGATGGTCATTTGAGAAGTAAGAGGAGGATTCTTTGAATGGGAAGTTGTTATTGTCAACATAGCCAGGCTTGTTGGTGTCTGAAAATGGAGGATCCATGAGAGGTGTGAGTGAAGAAATATCCAACAGATCATCCCCAAAAGAGTTCATCCTCAATAGCCCATCTGGGGTTGAGGACTTTTTTGTCCCACTATTGTTCTTGTGGAAAATTCTGCAGACAACCCATTCATCCTGCAATAAAACACAATTAATATCATTCAATTTACTGTCTTTAATTAGTTAAGAGGTATTCCTCACAGTTTACCAAATAAAAAGTAAAAGTCAATACAATTGGGACCCCACGAAAAAAAAGTTGCTCCATTATTGCAAATTACCTCGAATTAATTAAATACTGTATACAATTGTTACACATAATAATAATAATAATAATAAGTGTAAACTTTTATTACATTATATAAGTATATATAAAGAAGGGCACTTCAAATAAGACAAAAAATCACTATTACAACTTTTTTTTTTTGGGTCTTTCCTTTGTCTATTTCTACTTTCTTCAAAATATGCTAAAGCCTTCCCATAAACAAATCCTGACAATCATCTACAAAGCTTCAAATTAATCTTCAATGATTCTGAGTAGGCCTGTTCAGCCACTGCCTGCCACCGATGGAACCACCCCTCACCGCACCGAGCCGCCCACCTCAAAGCTCCACCGCAGGTGTCTGGTGCAGTGATCGGCAGCGTTTTCCAAGTACTGAAGCCACCAAGTGCGACGAGCGGTGGTGGGTTTTGCCCACCGATGAAAACCGCACCACAACACCTTTTTTTTTTTATGAACTGCCTATATATATATATATGTGTGTGTGTGTGTGTGTGTGTGTGTGTGTTTGTGTGTGTGTGTGTGTGTGTCAGTGGCATAGAGAAAGGTTTGAGAAGAAGAGGATGAGAGAGAGAGAGAGAGAGAGAGAGCGGCGACTGATCTGAAGGAAGAAGAAAAATAAATTGAAGTTAGGGTTGAAGTTGTTTTACACGTAATAAAACGAAGTCGTTTTGGGTTTTGTTTTTTAAAATTTCTGATACTAAAACGACGTCGTTTTGGACTTTAAAACAAAATAAAATTAAAAACTATGGAACAACGTCGTTTTCTGTTAGGTTAAATTTCTTATTTCCCCATTTATATCAAACAGACTCTCGTTCTCTCTCTCCTCACAAGTCACAGCCTCTCGCTCGCTCACTCTCTCTCCCCCCTTAGCCTTCACCATTCACAACCACCATCCTCTGTTGCTCGATGCCTCCATTCGGACCACTCTCCAAGCATCTTCCTCTCCTCTCTCCTATTTCTCATAGCTATTCTTTGGAAGTTTTAAGAGAAGGTTTTGGTGGTCAATACCTAGACTACTATGCTTCTCCTTGCTATTAGGTATGTAATTTATTTGATGCTCGAGACCTAAGATAGTAACTATGCTTTGCCTTACTATGCTTTTTAGAAAGATTGTGAATTTATTTGAGATATTTTGTGTGGGAATTTGAGAAATATTGTGAATATGTTTGTTTTTTTTTTTTTTTTTTTTAAACGAATATTTGGATTGTTTGATAATTCTATATGGGTTGTTTGATGTGGATTGAGAATTTTTTTTTTAATATTTGGGTTGCTTTTTAACCGAACTAACCGCTCCGAACCAGAATGGTGCACTACAACCTTGTGTAGACCGGTTTCCACCTCCCCACAAGTGAGGTACGGTCAGGGTTGAGGGGAAACTGCACCCTATAGATGCGGTGCAAACCCCCCCCCCCCAAAAAACCGGCCGCACCGCATTGTGTAGAGCCCTAATTCTGAGTTTCTTTCCCCTTTCTTCGAAGGTCCGGTTAATGTATGCTCTTAGGACATATATTAATCATCTATTTTTAAAAAGTTTTTATAGAGAATTAAAAGTCTGTTAAAACAGTTGATCATTTTTTTATAAAAAGTTTCCTAAAATTGTTTACTAATGTATGCCTTAAGAGCACACGTCAATGAAGCCCTTCTTCAAAAAGCTTTCCCATAGACAAATTTTCATCGTCCTCCTCCTCGTAAATGGCAATTGACAAAACTTCAAAGTTCAAACCAGTCTTCAATGATTCTGAGTTGCCGCTCAAGATGGCGGGATCACATGTATACAAACTGAGCATTTAATTCGAAATGCCCCATGAACGAAGTAACAAACTGAAATTCCCATTCCCTTAAAAAATGACCAGCTAGCTTATTTTGCTCAACTTCATCTTTTTTTTAATCTCACTTTATTTGCTTCGTTAAAAATAAGCCAACTTATTTGCTTTACAATCCCTTTTTTATCTCACCTTTCAGCAAATAAGGTAATAAAAAATACAGATACCAACATTAAATTTTAATTTATAATCCGACAACAAAGACAATGTGCACCAATGCAACATACATTTTTGTAATGTTACTATAGAATTCTTAAAATCACATTAATTTTTTATTATAAAAGGAGTTCCACGTTCACAAGATTTTACGATTTTAAAAAATAAATTCCCCAATTATCAAAACTTAAGTATTCTAATATTTTTTAAAATAATATTTCATCATGTTAATTTTTAAAAAACATCGATCACATTAATCAACTCATCTTCAACGAAAGACGTATAAGACTTTTTTAGCACAATAAAATTATACAGAACAACAAATAAAAAAGTCGGGACGTTTTCAAGGGAGTTCCAAATACGTTTTAAAAACGGATGAAAAACAACATTAACTGAGCTACATTTTACAATGTTTCTTAATACAGCAGATCCGGGTGGACTCGAACCACCATCTGCTCGAAGCCAATGGCTGAGCGCTCTACCGTTTTGAGCTACAGATCTAGAAAATATTTGACTGAATGCCAACATATCACCCATTTCTTTTATTAATTGCTTTCTTTAAAATCTTAAAATACCCAATTAACGTTAAAATACCCAAATAACCTCTTTCTTTCTTTAATAAAAATAGGTATTAAAACAAGAAAAGCACCCTTGCCCAACATATAACTTTTAAAATTTACCGAAATCTACATTATAATTTAACCAATTTCGCCCTAAAGATTTCAGATATTCTGTGCATTCCATTTTGTAGATTAATTAAATTTAATTTAAACAATATGCCTTTAATAACTATACAGATTAATTAGAAACTTAAGCACTTAAGTTTGTTTAGACACTACTTATTACTGAAAACTGATAAACAAAATACAAAATAACTTTTATGCGTGTAAATAAGGTTATCCAAACAGATACCTTAAGCGCACATTTGAGGTACCAAGATTTCTTTTAGTACCATTTAAAAACTTTGACAAGAAGTTAGAATATCAGTTTCTTCCATGGTACTTCCAATTTGTACAAGTAACGCTTGATTAAAACCATAAAGTTTAAAATTATATCATAAATTTAACATTTCAAAATATAATGGTCACAAACTACATCATAAGGTTTTTTACAAGTCAATCCTAAAACTTTAAATAAACAAAGAACTGAAAAAAAGAGATTAAAATCTTTTGGTTCCGAATTATCTAAATGCACATGAAACAAATAAAAAAACTAAATCTTACAATATTTAGTTGAGTTTGGTTTAACAAATAATAGTATACCAATTAATTGATTGTGTGGAATAATTTTTTTAGAAGCCAACGTCTGAAAAATATCTGTTTAATTGTAACAGTACACAGATAAATTATTCACGATTAACTTGGTCAAATAATACGACTGAAACGAACCCGTTTGGATTCTGGCATCTGCGATTGAAACGCGATTGGCGTCTGCATTTGAAACATGAAAATCACGCTTCGTTCTTTTTTTTTTTTTTTCCAACCGCACTATTTGACCAAGTCAACCGTAAACAATGCACGAATATACTGTTCACAAATCCCACAAATTCCATTTTTTCAGTCATTTTTTCATTCAAAATAAGTCCCATAACATTATTTACATATTTAAAAATTATTTCGCAGTATTTTCAATTTCAATTTTCAATTTCAACAAAAATAAGCTTAATCCAAACAGACCATAGGGGTCAGATTGGATAGAACTTAGAACTTAAACTGAAAACTTAAAACAGGGAAAAAAATTTTAAACATGTAAATAGTACTCACTTTTAATGAAAAAATTATAAAAAATTGATATTTGTGAATCCGTAAATATACTGTTTACATACTGTCTACGATTGTAAAGTCGACCTTTACTGCCACTGTTTATAAACAGTAATCACAAAAATTGACTTTTCAACCATAAATAGTACATCCATACACACCCACAAATTTCCCTTTTTAACAATTTTTTCATTCGATACTATGTCCACATTTAAAAATTATTTTACTACAATATTTTCAATTTTCAATTTTAACAAAATAAATACTATCCATTCAGACCCTTAGTATTTTTCTTCCTTTATAAAAAACTGTTTCACCCAAACATTTTATTGCCTAACTTTCTAAAAATACGAAATTTAATTTGTAGCAGGATGATAATATAGTTTAACTTTACTGCTTTTAGTTATTCTCAAAAAATAAAACTCCTCTATATTTAGTGATTAGCTTTTAAGAAACTTTTTAGAAAAAAATAAAAATAAAAAAATCACTGTTCTGACAGCTTTTTCAATTTTTCATAAAAATACATTTCAATATATATATAGATATGTTTTTTCTAGTATCATTGCTTTTCTAACTTATTGTAACTTGTTGGAAGTACAAGAACACAGGGATGGGGGAAACTTAACTTGGATGTTCCTGAACCACATCCACACATATATACAAAATACAGAGATATTGAGATATTTCAACAATGCAAGATAGCTGTGTAAAAACTATTAAAGAAGATAAATAAACGACATCAGCTATAATACTATGTTTAGCTTGTTAAGTACATGGTAATGAAGAAAAAATAGAGCATGAACACAGAAAACGTATTAATGAAATAATTTGATCATTAATCACAATTGAGTCACCTCAGATAACTGGATATGGATCTTCAGTAAACCTTTCTGCAACCAGAAATGCCGAATGAACCGCTGTAAACACTTACCCTCTCCAACCAGCAGAGGGGCGTGTGCTGCAATGTCTTGATCAACCAAATGAAGAAACCACCCTCCCCAACATACCATGATTACCTAAGCTAAGAATAAAACTTGGGAACAATTCCTAAAGAATAGTGCCTAAGTTTTATTCGTAGCTTAGCTTGAAATTATTAGACTACAATATCCATTTCTATTGCCATCCCAGATAATAACATACCGGGTACATCTCACTAAAACCACCACAAATACACAAACTTGTCTGTTTGCACAATCAGACTGGTTTAAGCTACAGTAAAAATAAAAAGTGAAGAATTGTGCAAATAATGTAACAACAAACGTTTCCAAAAATATATCAGAATAATTACAGACCATTGCCTAATTTGCAGCAATGAATTTTTCTATCAAAATTAACATTATCGTCTGCCACTTGAAACAACACAACAATTGCATCCAACTCAGGTATTATAAAACTAACTGATATTTGACACTAAATCAGACATTACTAAGTTAAAAGGCAGTGCAAATGGCTTGTACGGACCATTTCTGGGCATAAATGGTGTAAAGGCTTCCATGGACAATTATGATAAGTTATAGCGCTGGACACAAAGCCATTAATAGAAAATGGAATTAACTTTCAGCTGTTAAAAAATAGATTCATCCGTTAATAATCATTCAAATTCAAGTTTTGGTGCTGGACCCAAAAGCACTTACATAGAATATGGTAATTCCTTTTAACCGTTTATAAGTATATATAACCACAAATATTCAAATTCAAATTTTGGTGCTGGACCCAAAGGGCCATTTAAAGAAAATGGTAACTCCTTTTAATAATTAAACACATATTTCTGGCCATTCAGCATAAATTACAGAGACCCTGATAGGTTCATAGAGTATGCTGCAGTTTTTGATAGAACAGATCTACTTATCTCCCTTTTTTCATATTAAGTAAAGATAACGCAGTAGTATTTGTCAGTGGAAACTTGGAATAAAAAAATTAGTAACATGTGAAATTGAATGAAGGAATAGTCTGTGTAAAAGTAGTGTACCTTCAAACCTGGCAGGTTAAGCCAGCCCGATGCAGATCAAGACGGTGTTATGGCTCGGATAGTCTGTGTATCATATTCAGATATGCAGGATCAAGATGGATGGAAAATTTGAAGAGCAGAATAAAAAACAATAAAGACTCAGCGCACCACAGAGAGAGAGAGACCCCGGGCAAATCCCCGTGCGATCCCTCTCTCAAAACACAAAAATCAAAATTTTTATTAAGAGATGGGTTGACCTGCCATGCAAGCGCACCCGTCATGGCAAAGGTCGAAACAATTATAAACCTATCGATCGATCGATCGATCGATCAATCAGGGACTCAGGCCCCCTGAAATTAGGCCTTCCCTGATTACTTACACATAGTATAGGGACTTTCCACTTAGCGATTACTACATCACAAGCCTTGCTTAATCATCATCATCGCATACAAAGAGAATAGAGTTCGATATCATATGCTCCATAGAGTGGATTGATTAGCCTCTAGATCTCAGCCGGTTTGTGTAGATCTGGTACAGAACGAACAGCCAGCCATAGATGAGCTTCTTCTCCTCGAGCAGTCCGTGAATCCCATGGCAGTCAGTCGTAATCGCGGGCTTCCGGTGAATATCAAAGGCTAGAAGAATTGAATCGAATCGAAGATGAATTAAGCTTCATAGCTCAGAAACGAATAGATCAACAGATGATGAGAGAGCGAAGAATCATAAAGAAAAACTCACCATAAATACAGCTTTATAGAAATCTGCAAGGCGTAGGAAGCAACGGCTTTTAAAGATCGAAATGAAATGAAGAATCTAGAGGCGGAAGCAGCAATAAGCCATAGAAATGAAAGAGAGAGGGAGGCTGGGATGAGAGGAAGAATAAGAGGAGAAACCTATCTTTATAGATGGGGATTGAAGGATGGACGGTTGAGATGAACGACTTTAAAGGAGAGCAACGGCTATAATAGAAGATACGTGGCAAAAGCATCGCCTTACTTTTCGCGATGCTGTGCGGTCAGTGGATATTTTAGATAATATCGACAACTACTTGCACATGACAAGGAGCTATGAGCTGGCTACCATTCAATTCAAAGTTAGGTGGCGTATGTTGACACGTCAATGTGCGTTGTTCCTACGCAAAATGTGGAAATTTATTCCAAAATTGACAACTGACCTCGTGAAACACGGCACTCCATCCCCTGGGCCCGCCAGATAAAGCCCGCACCAGCTCTATCTTTATCTATCATCAAATCAATCTAAATAAATGTTTAGCAAAAAAAAAAAAATCAATCTAAATAAATAAAATAAGGTTTCTAATGTATGTCCTTAAGAACCATTTAAAGAATTTTTTTTTTTTAATTGAGAAAATGAAAAACTTTTTTAACAAGCTTTTCAAATATAAACAGTTTTCAAAATTAAATAGTTAAAGACCTCTAAAATAAAATAAAATTAAATTAAATTAATCAACATTTTTTTAAAGAAAATTTCAAAATTTCTATTGATAATTTTTTATTATCAAACTAAAACGAATTTTGATGTAAACTAAAAGGGCCACAACAACCTTAACTTTTTGCAACTTTCAACTATGTATATATACCACAAAGGGGGTAAGTTACAGATATGAGAAAAGGCCGACTAAGAGCACTAGCATTGAAAAATGCTAATGCCATATTTAAGTCCTTTTTAGCATTTTATGGTTCAAAATGTGCTGCATCAAAGGATGCTAAACACAGGAATTGTAAAAAATTATACAATTGTGCTACAGTACAATTCTATCTTTAGAATTGTACTGTAGCACAATTGTAAAAAAAATATATATATTTTAATCAACCCATAATTTCTCTCTCCTCCCATAAATTCTGTAATCTTCTCTCTCTTCATTCTCTCTTTCTCATCTGCTCTCTCCGTTCTCTTCATTCTCATCGGCTCATCTGCTCTTCAAGCACCGGTCACCGCTCCGTTCTCTTCATTCTCTCAAGCACCGGTCACCGCTCCGTTCTCTTCATTCTCTCTTTCTCATCGGCTCATCTACTCTTCAAGCACCGGTCACCGCTCATCTGATCTTTCCTCTTTCAAACCCAAACATCATCCATCTCTTTCTCATCTGCTTTTTTTTTTTTTTTTGGCTATGACCGGGGCTTAAAAGAAGTGGTGGGTATGGCTGAGGTGAGTTGTGGGTCACGGAGATCGGAGTGGGTCATGGCGTGGGTCACGGACATCGGAGATCGGAGTGGGTTTTTGGCTGTGACCGGTGTTTTTGGTTGTTTTTGGCGTGGGTCAGGTGTTTTTGGTTGTGGTTTTTGGTTGTTGTTGTGGTTTTTGTGCTTAAAGGGGTTGTGGGTCGTGGTTGGGTCCGGGGTTTGGGTCTTGGTTGGGTCGTGGGTGGGTTGTGGGTCCGGTGTTTGGGTCGTGGGTGACGGCGTGGGTGTGGTGGTTGTGGTTTTTGGCTGTGACCGGTGTTTTTGGGGCTGGTTTTTGGTTGTTTTTGGCTTGGGTCCGGTGTTTTTGGTTGTGGTTTTTTGAATGGGTTTGCTCCGGTGGGTTTCAAATCGGCGGTGTGGTTTCTGATCGGTGGCTTGGGTGGTGGGTGTGGTGGCCGTTGTTGGCTCTGGTTTGATGGATTGTGTGTGTGGCTTTGTTGATGGGTCTGTGTGTGTGGGGTTCTGTGAGATGAACCAATGCCAGAGGTTGAGGGAGGCTGAGGAAAGAAAAAAAAAAAAAAAAACGGTTGGAAAGCCTAGGAAAGTGGAACTGAAAAAAAATATTGGTTAAAAAGAAATAATAAAAAAAGATTAAAAAATAATATTTTAATAAGAATAGAGTTTTAGGATGTGGGAGGTATTGTAAAATGGGATGGTATAAGTAATAAAGTGACTTTTTGGGATGGTATAATAGTATAGCATAGCATTTCTCAATGCTAGTGCTCTAAGGCCATGTGACTACAGAAATGGGAAAATGCCATCTGATTACAGGATTGGGTATGTTCCTAATACAAGATTACTAAGGGATTCTGTAAGAGGAGGTTTTATGAATGACTGGAACCAAGCCTGCCTTGGACTGGAACTGAAGCTTCCTTATTTATCTGACTGAGACGAATTCTAGGCTTGATTGAGCTCGTCTTCGGTGCAATGGGTCTAGGTACTGAAAGAGGGAAATCTTTATTTATTTGACTGATGACTGAATCAATCTTAAGACTATCCCCACCATTTAACTAACTCCCTAGTTAACATGTTACTGCTGATGGCATAAGACCACATGCTGATCCAGTGCATCTTGTACTTTGTCATCATGTGCAAGATTACTAGAAACTGGGAATTATGGTTGTTGACTTGAAATCTCGAAGCATTTTCCACCACTTGAAGAACCACATGGGTATCTGGCTATTAAAATTCTTGTCAAACATCATGAACTATGAATGATCGAAATTCTTGTTTTGGTAAAATAAAACCCTTTCGAAGGCATCCATATGGTCATAATAACAATACTGGATTGCTGTTCCTTCAATTATTCTGAGCATAGAAGGGTGATGTCCCCATTCCTTGCAACTAATGAATTTACAAATAATTAACTTGTGGTAAAGGACGACAGAAGGGTTTTTTTGACTGAATGTTCTCTATCCAAGCAAACTTTTCCTGGGTGAGGATACTCTTGTAGAACTTGATGGACTTTGGTGGATCCTTTGGAATATAATGCCAATTCCAAGGCAAGTATTCCATTGCAAGCGCCAGAGGATCTTTTATGTGAGCCATATGGGGTTCGATATAAAACATGAAACCGAGAAAAGGCTTCTTAACATAAGGATATTCTTTTCTGGGATAGAACTGGTATGTGCTTTGGGACTGGAAGGGGCCAAAGGGATCCTCTACTGTGTATAGAGTTATTGACTTAGGGACTGGGGATGCTAGGGCAGAGTTGTAACTGGGGTGGCCATGGGTTGGACTTTCATAATTGGGTTTAGGAATTGAACTGGAAACCGCAAAACAATTGACTTGGAAAGCTGGGGAGACTTGGATTATCTGGCCAAGGTTCTTTGCCTGACTAGGTAGGCTGGGGAAGACTGTCTAGTGATTCTGCAAGAATTCATGGGTAAGGAAGTCAAAAATGTTGTTTTGGTTTCCTTCTAGACTTTCTCTTTGATGGGGCTATGGGAGGTAAATCATATTGGGTACAAAAGCAACTTGCATCGTACTTGGGATTCCTGCTAATCTCTATATCATTGCACATCTTTAGGCATTCCCTGCGGATGACAATAGATATATCTCCATAGGTCAGGTTGTCATAATCTATGACTCCTGAAGGATGGCTAAGGGTTAGCAGAATCTTATAGGCGAAAAGACTGGGTAGACCATTGATAAACTTCTCCTTCCAAAATGGAGAGTTACAATCGTCTCTGAGCATGACTGTGGTGATGAAGACATCTTTATACCATCTGAAGTCACTAAGGGTAGGACACTTAAGGTTAAATAACTGGTCATGTATCCTAGCTGTTTTGTCCTTAGTTCGAAGACAAGGGTTGGCTGACTCATCAAAGATGTTTTCTATTTCTTCATCATCTAAAGGATTTTGGCATGAAGAACCTGCCTTATCATTGCCCTGATGAGAAGTATTATCCTGATGCTTCATTTTCTGATCAAGGAAGTTATGATCAATACTAAGAATGGTTAAGGCTTGGCCAAGTTTCCTAACTTCTTCTTTAAGGGTTCTAACCTCAGATTTAGTTTCCTTGATTTCATGTTGAAGGTCGTTAACCATAACTTCCTTCTTAACTTTGGTAAACCTATTGAGGATTTCCTCTAGGTTGACTGGAGATTTAGAGGACTTGGGTTTGGGTTCCTTGGTCTCTCTGACTAAGATTTTCTGAAACTTGGTAAGGTACTGAGCCTTAACAACTGGGTCTTCTACCTTATCTATTAGGTCAAGGAGAAGCTCTTCTAAATTTTGAGGAGTGGGTGAGGCCATCTGACTACAGGAATAGGTGTGTTCCTAATACAAGATTACAAAGGGATTCTGTAAGATGGGGATAAACTCTTGTAATTTATGAGGAGTGGGCTCTCTTAAGGACCTACTTCAAAATGGAGCTTTTTCTTCCTTAAATAGACAGGAGAGAGCTTTGGATCCTTCTAAGATTGCCGATAATCACGGATGATAAAATGCTTTTACAAAAGGTGAAAACATTTTTCCACTAAAAGCAAACAGGAATCCTGGAAAGGACACTACTAGAACTATTCATAAATAGTAACTTGTCTATATATATATAAAAAAGATGTTGAAATGCTTTTACTATTCATAAAAAGTAACTTGTCTATATATAACGAATGGTAAAATGCTTTTACTATTCATAAATAGTAACTTGTCCCTATATAACAGATAATGAAATGCTTTTAATAACTTGTCATGAATACTTTCAGCAGTGTCCTTTTCAAGATTTTCGTTTCCTTTCGGTGGAAAAGGGTTTTCACCTTCCCTAAAAAGCATATCACCATCTGTTATTTTTAAATAAAGTTACTATTTATGAATAGTTCCAACAGTTACTATTCAAGAATCTTGGAAAGGATATATAAAGTTACTATTCATGATGTATAAAAAAAAAAGTTACTATTCATGAATAGTTCCAACAGTTACTATTCAAGAATCCTGAAAAGGATACTGCTAAAACTATTCATAAATAGTAACTTGTCTCACGGTGAAATGCTTTTAACTGAAATTGAAAACTCTTTTCCCCTGAAAGCAAATTAGAATTCTAGAAAGAGCGCTACTGAAACTATTCATGAATAGTAATTTGTATGTATGTATATATATATATATATATATTATATATCTATACATATAGTTTTCAAATGATAAAAAATAGCAAAAATTATAAAAAAATATATAATTATTAGCCCCCAAAAATTTTAGAATTTAGACCTTTAACTCCCCAATCCTTTTGAATTAGTCATTAACACAAGTTTTATATATTGTGTAATTATTTGGGTTTTAGATAGCTCCTAAATAATTTTTTTATATTTAACTTGACCCCCAAAAATATTTTTGGCTCTGCCATTGGGTGTAGATAGCTACCAAATAACTTTTTTATATTTAGCTTGACCCCCCAAAAAATGTTTTGGCTCCACCATAAGGTGTAGGCAAGGGCAAAGATTGAACTCCCAATCTCATGTTCGGTCATCAAACTCTACCTGAACTAAATTTTTTTTTTTTATATAATGTGTAAAAGCTAAAACATAAATTCCTAACATAAATCATTCCTTTTTACGTACTTAAATGTGAAAAAAGAGCCAAAGAGCCTTATTCACCATTAAATTATTAAATAACGAAGAAAGTGATACTTCAATAATATTTTCAAAACAAATCATAAGTGATAATTGTCATTAGTCTAAATATAAATGTACTACTAAAATTATTTTTTTACCTACTAATAACAACTCGCAACAACCTAGCACTTTTAATTTGATATGAGTGAAAAGGCTAAACCATTAATTCCAAAACTAATCATTTCCTTTGTTTAGGAACTCAAAATATGAAAAAAGAGTCAGAATCTTATATCACAATTAACTCACCTCTAGGTGTTTTCAAAAGATACATCCAAGGTTTCCATCTCCCACTGTAGAAAGTCCCTAATACAGCAATTCAAAGTCAAGTCTCAACTGAAGTGTTTTCCCACCCAAAACTATCACAAAATTACAACCAACACCCATAACTACCCACTACCTACGGCTACCCATCAGCCCATAGAATCCACACTTAGCTGAAACCAAAAACCACCACCGACAACGAATTGAACCTAGTAAATTTTAAGCACAATAATTGTTTTAATTTGATCCCCACCATAGGATTATCTCCTCCAATTCGCCAAAAATTGTTCTATTTTCCTTCGGTCTGGTGTTAGCTTCAAGATCCTTCTTCAGTCAACTCCTCAACCCAAATCCAATAATAATCGATGTTGAAGACAATACCAATATGTGTATTTTTCTATTTAAGTGTGATAGGGAGAATGGTCATGGTCATGTCGCTTCAATTCTAAATTTCCATGAGTCCTAATTACTGACGGTTCACAAAACATGCTATCAATAAGGCATGGACTGAATTGGAGGGTAAAATGGGGAGAGTGGTGGCAAGAAGGCATTTTGGAATGAAGGGTGTGTTGAAAACAAATATGTTTTATATTTTGGGGTTCGCAGTGTCTTATGAGTAACTAACTCCAATTTTTTTTTATTTTTGGGTAAAAGAAAATAGGGGTTAGCTAGGTATGCCAACCCCCAGGCAGAGCGCTAAGGTTAAAAGCTCAAGGGCCAACCCGTGTGGATGCCCACCAACGGACTCCTGCTGGCAGCTAGACTCGAACCTAGGTGGGTCCTTACCAACTGAGACAAGCCGTTGGCAACTAACTCCAAGTTATAAATTTGAAAGAACTCCCAACCAAAAAAAATTGTGGGAGACACCAATTTTTTATCCAAGGGAAGGAACCTATATGAAAGGCTGAAGGTAATTAAATAAAGAGGCAGACTGCTTTATTAGTTTGAATGTATGAATTAAATAATTGACAACCAACCTATGTAAATGGTGTTGGTCCAAGTCTCCAACCCACCTTCAAATAAATACATTGCAAAAGACAGCCATTCTTACTCCCCACATTCATCCCCTCCCCCTCCAAACTTTCATCACACAGCTACATATAAGCAAAATGAGAATTCTCAAAACAAAACTCTGTTAACCCATAAATTATATAATTACATGACTGCTTTGAACAGAAACTGTAATCTATTTTCCTCCCCTGGAGCAAAAAAAATGAAAGGTACCACCAATCCAACCTTACTCCACCAAATGAAAACTTCAAAAAACCAGAAAACAACCAGCCATATGTTAGCAGCTAATTTATTCATTAGCCTTTCATGCGACTTGAAAGGTAGCAAACAAGTCTTTACAAGGTATAATTACATTCCATCTTGACAAACAGAACATAATAATCCAATTTAAAATTAAAAATATCATCTATCACAAACTACTATTCTCATGAAATCTAATTATAAAAAATATTTATAAAATTAAAAGATTCTTCTGAAATCTCAATCATCTATCACAAACTACTTTTAACAGTGATTGAATTCAAATAGATTTTTTTTTAATTGAAACCATTTGCCCTTTTCAGTCTTGTGCCTTTGTGCATATTTTTTTATTAGTGAAACATTCATCCACTGGCACCAATGAAAAAATAAAATTACAAACTTTAGCTTAAAATAGTTTGTTTTTTAAATCATTAAATGACAGTGCTGAAGCAAAAAATAAAAATGTCAACACAAAAATAGAATGAGATTAATACTTTCATGTCTGTTTGGCTAGAGTTGTAAGCTTTTTAGTACATGTATGCAAACACACTTTTAGTAAAACGCTAAATAAGTTTTTCCCAAATGAACACTGATTCAACAGTTCGCACATCTACCTCTTTCAGTCAAAAAAAAAAAAAACAGTTCACACAAGAAAAAGATACTGGTAAGAAATATAAGTACTGAGGAAGAACAGTGGATCAACAAAAGCTTATAAGTTATAACAAAAAAAACTAGATTACAACAAAACTGCAATTATAAATTGATAAAAAAAAATGTCACAGTAGTCATAACAGCTAAAATGGATGTAAAAGATACATAATAGATTGAAACTAAAGACAAATGGATCAACAAAAGCTTATAAGTTATAACAAAATAACTATATTTCAACATAATTACAATTATAAATTGATAAAATTCAAGAAATGTTATGGTAGTCATATAAGGGTATAATGGCTGTAAAAGATACAAATTGCCAGTGGTAGTAGTTATATAACGGCTATAATGGCTGTAAAAGATTGCTATAAACCATAAGAAAAGGTACAAATTGCCAATAATATAAGTGCTATAATGGCCGTAAAAGATACATAATAATAGATCAAAACTGAAGACCAAGAAATTGAAAGTACCTACAACCAACTGTATTCCCAGAATTAACCATGTCACTTTATAATGAATAGATTGAAGAAGTTGAATGAATAGACTGCTGAATTTGTATCATTAGAAAGGATGCAAAGCAAATAGCCAATGGTCGTACCGGCTACCAATGACCGTAGGTATACATGACAGATCAAAACTGAATGAAAAGGTTCAAATTTGCTAGTATTTATAGATTATACTATCATCACCTCAAACATTGAATAGCATATAGAGCTTACTTGGGGATCTTCTGCAACTGTCAAAACACCATCAAATATTATGGCAACAACCTCATGCTGCTTCCACGTTCAGCCTCGCCACAGCCCACAAAAAGACTCAAATACAGCAGTATAATTGATGCTCTCCAACAATAGCAAAATGCAGTGAAAGGCCACCAAGTACATAATGAGTCATCCTTGCAAGATGACAAGTAGTTTATACAAAGATGCAATCAAGCCGTCCATATTGGACTCCATGATATATTGATATACAAGCAAAGCAAAAGAACTGCATGCTCCATTGCTATAAAGAGTAAATAAACATATTTGCAAGAAATATTGGTGGAGCCAGCCTTTACAAGGTAAACATTGCACATTGTATCTGAAATTTGTTCAATTAATTTGCTGGTATTGCTGCCAATTAGGCCTTAACAAATTATCATCAGTACTCCGCATATCATTGAGGAACCACATCTTTAAAAGGATACAAATAGTTTTAAGTTAATACATGACTGATAGTGCAGTATTGTTGCAGAAATTGTCCGAACATATATCTATTGAAACCAACATAAATTTGAAAGAATCCCCATTATCTCCGACAACAACAGTGCAAGATATCTCTCAAGAAACAGTCATTAAAGAATTGAAACTTGGCTGCTATACGTTAAAGCATTGGAGATCAAATAATCAATGGATACACTAACATGCAACACTACTTTCCTTTGGGCAAAATTAGATTCTCCATTATTATTGGGGAAACCATTGCTAACTTAAAACAGAATTGTTGAATTGATGAACTTCTTTTATAGCCAATTGCCAATGACAATATTTCCATTCAACTATAATTAATATTTATTTTTATTTTCATTTTCATTTTCAAGTTTTCAGAACCATAGCCCGCTCCATGATGATAGCTTTTTATGGCATTTGAACCCAACATGCATAGTTATTTCAGTTTTTAGTTAATAGAACTAACTAGTAATTTTATTTTTATAAGTAAAACTATGTTAAAAAAATTGTAACTAAATGTAACCGTCTCTGCAGCACTTGTATCCAGTCTAAGCAAATAGTAAAAGTATTATTCTGCACTCCTACCCTATGTTGAAAGAATTGACTGGTGTCGTTGCAACTAGGAATGAATTTAGTAGAGTATACCTCAAGACCACGCGAGTAGTGAATCAATTGCTGATGTTGCTAAGCTCATCCGGTAGTAGTAGTCATTGGCGTCGCGAACTTAATAAGAAAAGAAATAGCAGGAAGGGAAGGGAAGGACACTGCACACAACAGAGTGGGAGAGACCCCGGGCAAACTTCCCGTGCGATCTCTCCCTCAAAACCAAAAACACATCAATTTTTTTATTATGTTTTTTTTTTGTGACCTGCCAAGCAAGCGCACCCGTCATGGCAAAGGTCGGATGACAAAGATCAATCAGAACGATTTAGCCCTCTCTCAACTCGGGCCTTTCGTTCCAATCTATCTTATACATCCCTTTACAACTTTTATTTTCCAAGTCCCAATATCCCTCTCTGCTTTCCCATTCATAAATATTTACATCACACACTGACACAGCCCAACAACAATTGAGTCATTCTCATATTGGTGTCGTATGTATGCCCTCAGATCCAGCAGTTTAGGCGAATTGGGAATTGAATAGAAATCTGATTCCGGATCCAAAGGCAGCTCATCGATTGCGCCATGCGTGCCTGATACATAAATTTGAAATCCCTGCAACGATCTTTTAGACAAACCACGACGACTTTCCGTGTCGTGCTGTATTCGCAAAAATAGCAAACAGGAAACATTCCAGGGTTGATAAATTTCAGCAATAGTAAATAATCAGAGTAACAAACCTTATAATCGAAACCATAGCAGATCCATTAAAAGCTAGGCGAATATATGAGAGATCTGAGAAAACAAATAATAAAGCTGATTATAAATCAGAAACTAGTCGAAGGATTAGCAATCCAAGGCTCACACAACTAATTATCTACATCAGATTGTGGTGGATTTGAATTCAAACCTTGAATTAGCTCTCTCAGCCAAACCAGAACATCTGAAGGTTCAGCTGGTTTAAGCTGTTGAAGCGGCCATCTACTTGTAGCTCTCAGAGCGATCAAGCTGAATTCGAGAACAAAACGCGTGGCAGAGAAGCCACGCAGAATAGATCTGGATGAGAAACATCGCAGAAAGAAGAGAGGAAGGTAGGCGAGAGAGGACTTCAGATTCAATGTATGAATGGATTAGGGATGCACACCCTATCGTTTATATATGAGAACGGTTACGAAGTGGACGGGTGAGATTGAATATGGTTTTGGAGATGGACGGCTATTATGTGACCACGTATGTGGGTCGACGACTTTGTTTGCGTATTTGTTGGTGTCGCGACTCGTGGGTATTTTCCATGCTGGCTACAGGTCAATTTTCTATAGCGTTGTCGATAAGCACGTTTGACGGGCTGGGCCGACCTTGTTAAACACGCTGTCGTGCCACTTGCGTGAGACACGAGGTTTTCCTACCAAACGAATCCGAATGCGATCCGATCCGATCTGGTGATCCGATACAATCACGAAGTAGGTCAATGATGTGTCTATGCTAAAGAAATTTGATAATCTTGAGTTGGGTGACAGATCACGTCTAAAAATCAACTCCAATCAGTCCATCCAAAAAGTATCATCATTCCCCTCCTCCTCTATTTGGTGTGAACCACCATTCTTCAAAGATCTTGCTAGATTTACAAAGAATAGCGGCTCTCTCCAAAAAACGGTGGCACATAATCTCAACCAAATCTAGCAAGTCTCTAACATATATGATAGTTTCACCGGGACACATCAACACCATTAATTCTTAGGCAATTTCAATTAATCCAATCATATTAACTCCCAAGTGATGACGATAAAGTACCCATATACGCATGGTCGATAGCAAGTTAAGTGTTTTCATACCACCATGGTCAAGTAGTTTGTTAGCTTTACCCTAAAATTGACTTTGATTGACTCGTGGATAGCCCTAGGTTTAGGGGTGGTCGTGAGACAATGGCACAAAATCTCATCCAAATCTAGCAAGTCTACACTAGAAATGGTAGCTTTGCCATGATGCGTCTACACTATCAAGTATAAGGCAAATTCAACCGATACAATCATCCAAATTCCCAAGTCATGCATAATCGTAGAGGACTCGTATAGTCGTGGTTGGTAACAAGTTATGTGTTTTTTCATATCATAATCTGATCAAGTCGATTATCGACTTGACCCAAAAACCTAATTCGATTGACATGTGGACAGTCGCAAGTTAAAGGTGGCCATGAGTTGAGTTTAGCTACAATAATAAAATTATGTTATTTGACCTAATCAAATTTGATTTTAATTTTTAGAAATCAATGTTTGACTTTAATAATTTCACTAAGTGACAACAAATAAAGTCAACGCATCAAAAAAGCAAATAAAACGTTATAACAATGCCATTAAGGGGATGCTTGTGGGTGAGAAGGGGAAGTAGGCCATCAATGAGGCATGACAAATCATCACTATACCTAACCTTCCACAATAGTCATCATAGAGATAGGCAACAAAAATTCATAAACTTGGAGGTAGCGATTGCAATATGGTGGAAGTGGGTTTGCCATGCCTGATTGGATATACTTAATTGAGGTATAATGATTATAACTATCACTATTGTACGTGCCCAATGTCCCACACCAAACTGGGCCTAGTATCTGGGCTCACAATTTACTTATTTAGTGGGTTTTGAGTATCCTACAATGGGTGACTCCTTGACGAGTTCAATGAAAGGCTCTACACATATACCAATTTTCCTCTCTCTCTCTCTCTCTCTCTCTCTCTCTCTCTCTCTCTCTCTCTCTCTCTCTCTCTCTCTCTCTCTCTCTCTCTCTCTCTCTCTCTCATGTGCTTGATTATTCACACAATCTTACCCCTTCCTTCTCTAACCCCCATTTTCCCCTTTACTTCTATGTATTTATAGCTTGAGGATAATGGATTGGGTAATGATTGCCTTCTGATACCACTTGTGTGGGGTTCACCCCCTTGTGAAGGGGAGGATGCATGTTTCTGAAACATGCTAAATTTTCTCCTATTTGGTGTGAACCACCATTCTTCAAAGATCTTGCTAGATTTACAAAGAATAGTGGCTCTCTCCAAAAACTGGTGGCACATAATCTCAACCAAATCTAGCAAGTCTCTAACATATATGATAGTTTCACCGGGACACATCAACAGCGTTAATTCTTAGGCAATTTCAATTAATCCAATCATATTAACTCCCAAGTGATGACAATAGAGTACCCATATACGCATGGTCGATAGCAAGTTAAGTGTTTTCATACCACCATGGTCAAGTAGTTTGCAGCTTTACCCTAAAATTGACTTTGATTGACTCATGGATAGCCCTAGGTTTAGGGGTGGTCGTGAGTCAATGGCACAAAATCTCATCCAAATCTGGCAAGTTTACACTAGAAATGGTAGCTTTGCCATGATGCGTCTACACTATCAAGTATGAGGCAAATTCAACCGATACAATTATCAAAATTCCCAAGTCATGCATAATCGTAGACGACTCGTATAGCCGTGGTTGGCAACAAGTTATATGTTTTTTCATATCATAATCTGATCAAGTCGATTATCGACTTGACCCAAAAACCTAATTCGATTGACATGTGGACAGTTGCAAGTTAAAGGTGACCATGAGTTGAGTTTAGCTACAATAATAAAATTATGTTATTTGACCTAATCAAATTTGATTTTAATTTTTAGAAATCAATGTTTGACTTTAATAATTTCACTAAGTGACAACAAATAAAGTCAATGCATCCAAAAAGTAAGGAAAACGTTATAACAATGCCATTAAGGGGATGCTTGTGAGTGAGAAGGGGAAGTAGGCCATCAATGAGGCATGACAAATCATCACTATACCTAACCTTCCACAATGGTGGTCATAGAGATAGGCAAAAAAATTCATAAACTTGGGGGTAATGATAGCAATATAGTGGAAGTGGGTTTGCCATGGCTGATTGGATAGACTTAATTAAGGTATAATGATTATAACTATCACTATTGTACGTGCCCAATGTCCCACACTAGACTGAGCCTGGTATCTAGGCTCACAATTTACTTATTTAGTGGGTTTTGAGTATCCTACAATGGGTGACTCATTGACGAGTTCAATGAAAGGCTCTACACAGATACCAATTTCCCTCTCTCTCTCTCTCTCTCTCTCTCTCTCTCTCTCTCTCTCTCTCTCGTGTGCTCGGTTATTCACACAATCTTACCCCTTCCTTCTCTAACCCCCATTTTCCCCTTTACTCCTATGTATTTATAGCTCGAGGATAATGGATTAGGTCATGATTGCCTTCTGATACCACTTGTGCAGGTGGGGCCTAATTTGATTATTCCTGACAAAAACAGGCCTCATTGGGAACAGGAACTGAGACATTGGGATTGGTGTCTGCCGCCAAAGGTTGCTCGGCAACGGAGTCCCCTAAGGCATTCTCGGTCTGCCGAGATATAATCGAACATTATTGGTGCACCTATTGATTAAGGAAACCGTACTACCGTTCACCGAACTCTCAGATGGGGAGTTGATGCTATCGGCCTGCTTAATGGTTGTCCATGAGATGGTGGGCCTATAGCCAGGAACTATTCATGGGGCCATTCAAGTTTGGGCCCAGGGAAATGGGCCCCTTCCCGTATGTCGTACAACTATGATTTTTAAATGTAATTAATCATATGTTGATTAATCTACAGGTAAGTGGAGACGGGGTCAACATTACCTCTATTTGGTTGTCTCAAGGATTTGAAAAGTAACCCTTGTGTGTATGTGTTTGTTTCTCAAAAAAAAGTTATCTTGAGCTAGGTTGCCCTAATTTTCTGTCGTTACATTTATTTAAAAGAAAAATTAGTTAGGAAAAAAAAAAGTACCAATAAACTTTTTAGGGTGAGGAAACGCTTGAGGGTCCATTTGGTTGAGAAGATAGAAAAATGGGATGATAAAAGATGGGGAGAAGATAAAAAAAATGGAAAGATAGAAGATATTTTGATCTCCTTCTTTTACGTTTGGTTAGAGGGTAGAAAAATGGAGAGATAAAAATTGTTTTTATTTAGTCGAGAAGAGAAATAAAAAGATAGAAAATAGAGTTTGTATAAATTTATCATCATATTCATATTAGATAAAAAAAAGGGTAACACATTATATTTTTATTTTTAAATAAATGTGTATGAATGAATACTTTATTTTTATAGAAGAAAAATAGCACCAAAAAAAATTCAAGAACCCAAAACTATAAAAACCCCCCTCCCCTGTGCGAAACTAGTAAAGAAAGAAACGAATGAACACCAACAAAAAAAAAAAAAATGTTTGAGACTAAGTGAGTGTTTGGATAGAAATTATAATTCCTACGTTTGCGTTTTTGCGTTTGTTTGTTTGTTTGTTTTTTTTTTGCCGTTGTTTTTGACTTTTCAACCTGTTCACTGTTCACTTTTCAACCCATGCACTGTTCATAGCAAAATAAGCGATGGAGTGCACACTAGTGGGTCCCGTGCACTGTTCACGGGACCCACAAACCTCACTTTTTTAGCAACTTTTTTATTAAAAATAGGTCCCACGATACTATTCACACATTTAAAAATTATTTTGTTACAGTATTTTCAATTTTCAGTTTTCAACAAAACAAGTTATATCCAAACGGACCCTAAGACCTAAGACCCAGACAACATTGAAAAAGGTCAAAAAAGGAAAGGGAAGAGAGATAATGTTGAAAAAGACTAAAGACAAAATATATGAAAGAGAAGATAAAACCAAAATTTGCACAGCTGGACGTTTGCACAGTTGCACGTTTGGTAAGATACTAAATGTTTAAATGTTTTGGAAATACGTGTGGGTTAAAAAGTATTGTAGAAATATATGTTTCAGTATTTAAATACTAAAAACTATTGTTCAAACAACAGTAGCAAACACCCCCTATGAGCAAAGCTCCATGTTTTCTTTCTTATTTTCTCCTCACTTTAAGGGGAAAAAAAACATTTTGGTGAATTAAAAAAAAAAAAAACCGAAACCTACCAATTTTCTTTCCACAAATCCACCAGGCCAAACACTCCAATAATTTTCTCTCCCTCCCTCTCTTATTTTACCAAACGGACTTTAGGACACTATTTTGGAGAACAACTTCTCAAAACAACTAAAAAAATTTCTGAAAACAGTTTGGAAAACAGATGGGCCGGCTTTGTCCATGGAGTGGCTGACAATTTGGAAAGATGGGCCGGGCCTGTCAAATGGTTTCGTTGGTTCTTTTGATTTTTGCTCTCTCTGACTGCCTTACATTCTTCATTCTTTGATTGAACTCAATTTATGTTATAAGAGAGGGGCTTGGAACTCTCACCCCTCTAAATTTCATTGGCATAAAATTGGCACCATTACTCTATTAAAGGTTCAAGATTCATAAGCTTTTTTGAGTAGACTAATCAATAGGCCACAGACGGGAAAAACATGCGAATTTTCAACACAATTATTATAGACTTCTAAGGCCATTCGATAAGAGATTTTTAGTATTGTTGTTAATTTAAGTGTCGTAAAAATACACGTAGGTGAAAAAGTGTTGTGAAAATACGTGTTATAGTATTTAAACATTAGAAACTATAGTTTAACAACAGTACCAAATGGGCCCATAGTTTCCGGAACAAGAACATATTGCTAGGACTAGTATAACCATGGGGGATTTTCGTTATAAAATTGTCAAGTAATAACTTCACTTTTAAAGATCAGTAGAATTCTATGGTACTAAAATTCCCTATTATTCTCTTAATTTGAACAATCCTGTTGTTTAGTGTTTGTAGCCTCTGAGATTAATTAGGACCTAAATCCTATGGTTGGTTAAGTCTGCAAGGTGTGACTTTTCAATGAATTTAAGTACTAATATTCAGGATATATTTAGTAAAAAAAAATATTTAGGATATTTTTCTATTGCAAAATAAGTCTCCAACATATACAACATCCATGATTTAGCCCACAAACAAAAGTCAAAATTTATTAAGAAAGAAAGAAAAACAAAGACCAAAACAAATCTTCGCCGGTGAACATTAATACACAGCGACGTAGTTAATTATTAGGGGAAACACAAGCCCCCACTAATTAAACAGGTCTCACACATGATTGACCATGGCCTAAGGCCCAAAGGGTGAGAAGGGGCCTGCCGTATGGCCCGTATCTACGAATTTGCATTGGTCTGGTGCCTTGCCTTTTCCTTCTCCTTCACTTCGCTTCCCTGTGTCTTGTCGTAAGCTTTACGTACATGTACAATTCCAAAAATCTTAATTAGAATTGTATGAGAGAAACAGAGCAATTGCAAACCATATAACACTATAAATAGCTGTGGGAGTTTTAATGGGGTATTTGGCCCCATTTGGATGTATTTAGGTCTTATAAACAACGTATATTGAAGCACCAACCAGATATACTGATGGATAACAAGTTAAACAGTGGCTTACCAGGGTGATTTTCATGGATAGGCTCATCCTTCTGGGGCTTCTGAAAAGACTGGTTCTCTCCATATATTCCACCAAATCCTTCCTCATCTGACCTGGTGGCGTATCCATCCCCAAACGAATGAGACATCACGTCCCTATTCCCACACATACGCAACAACAAATTTCAAACACTAATAAAAAAATTCAACTTACAATTAAAAAAACTTCAGTATATATATGAAATGGATAATGGATTAGAAAAAAAAAAAGAACCTTACCCAGTTTTCTGATTTGGGTTCAGGCCCTTCTGGACCTCGTCCCTGTTTTGCTTACTCTCAGGTTGGGTTGACATACTTGTGATCTTCCTGAATCTGATTCCAGACGCTTTCTGTTGTGGAAGAGGTACTGAAAGCAAAGTTGGTGGATACGTTCGAGTTAATCTGATTGCGTTATTCATGTCAATGGCTCTTTGGATGGTACCCTACTATTGCTTAAATAGTTATATATACATGCAGACAAAATGATGAACCTGCAATAAAAAGAAATAGTCAGCAATGATATCCGATTCCAAGGGACCATTCCTGTTCTTACTTCTTACCACGAGGAATTAGAAACCAGCTGACTCTAGGCGGTGACACGTTGAATGTAATTGCACACGAGTCATGTTTTAAGAGTGTTTGAGTATTGCTACGTGGTCCTCTGGCCACGCAACGTGACAATTTTTCTCGACCAAATGTCATGTCCTGGCGATCCTACGTGCGTACCTAGCTTTGCGTAGGCCAGAAGATATTTGGTGTCGGCTGTATTAAAATTCAACTAGCCGTACCACACGCGTTTTGTGTGTGCGATGAGACTTTTATTTTTAACCAAAAAAATTGTATTTTTTTTTATAGGAAACCTCTGTGTTTTTACTTTATATATATAATTTTTTTTTGACAATCTAATTTATAAATGGATAAAATAATTTGAAAATTAACAAGAAAGTTGTCATATTTTTTAGGTAATGTTTTAGTAGGAGTTAGAGTTGCATTTTTATTAGATTATCATTTAATTTTGTCTCTACTTAAATATAGGGTTGTAGGGGCATTTTTGAACTAAAAAATGAGGAATCCAAACAGGGGAAGCCCCTTAAATAGTAGTATAGATAAGTGTGAGACATGTCAACAAAAAATAACTAACCCATTAATAATTGAAAGACATAGACAGGTGCTAGTGGATAGTTATTTTTGCACATATATGTTAGTGGGTTAGTTATTTTTTGTTGATATGTTTTACATTTATTGGATTTTAATACGGATGATGTGGTATTATTTGATATAAAATACTTTTTCTGTGTAGGCGAACATATTGAGTATTTAAAACCACTCATGCTTTTTGCTGTAGAAAGGAAAGACTTCCAACCAATACAAATCTTATGTACTATTTTTTGTATACCACTTTATATTCCACTAAATAAGTTATCATGTATTGATTTTACTTTCTTTATAAAATAACTAGAGTTGAAAATGAAAAAAAAGCATTCACATTGCAAGTTGTGGTTGGTAAAACAAATTATGATTAGTAAAACATAAAATGGTAAAAAAAAAAATGATTCAGGAAATTTGTATTCAATTAATTATGGCATGACAGAAGGCTCACCTTTCCCCTGTTCGTGAAATTTTCCATTTTCTTTAGTTTGTGTCCAAAATGAGACTGTGTAAAGAGACGGGGTTTTAGGCCCAACAACAATATAGGGCCTAGGATTCATGGCCTATTGAATCCAAAAGCACAGCCAGCCCTGTTACAAATGGACACAGCAGCTTCAAGTCTTCAACGTTCTATTATTATTTCCCCATTTTTTGTAGGTGAGAAACATTCTATTATCACAAATCATTGCCAGCAGCAGATTCGCACCAGTTCAGCTGTTGCATCATTAGCTTTCATAATTAATCCTGGTTTCACATACTTTTACAAATATACAAAAGAAAAAAAAAACACTTGTCAACTAATAATGAATTAATTAATAATGTTAGCAATCATTAGGTTGTAGCTTGGTTGTAGGTAATATTGTAATTCATAGGCCGAGACCCATTACTTGCGGTGGCAGAGTTAAGAGTTTAGGGAAAATTAAATTTATAACTAACAATAGCATTCACGTTAGTATAATAGAAAAAAAAGTGTAAAATTTACATAATTTTGCCTAAAAATAATTCATATTAGCCTATGTATAATTGTGTAAATTTACAAATTTACTACAGCAATCATGTAAATTTATACAGACACTATTTATTTTGCATTTAGTTGTTTATTCTTTCTTTAAGTATCTCAAGGATGAAAGAATAGAGTGGGCGGTGATTGTTGTGTGTGAAAAAAAAGAAACAATTAAAAAAATCAAGAAAAATTGATGATTTAATGAAATGCAATATAAAATAGAGGACAAAATGGGCTTTTGCCATTTTCGAGCAAATTAATTAGCTTTATACCCCCTTTCCCAAATTAAGTAGGGAAATGCCCTTTTTTAAAACTCGATTTATGATAAATCGAGTTAGACCCTATAGTGGCGTTTTAAGGAGCCTATAGTGATGTTTTTTAAGACCTATAGTGACATTTTTTAACTCGACCTCAATGAAATCAAGTTATAGGTAAAAAAATTGCCTATAACTTGATTTCATTGAAGTCGAGTTAAAAAAAGTCACTATAGGCTCATTAAAACGCCACTATAGGGCTTCAGAATTTTTTTTTTTCTAACTCGATTTATGATAAATCGAGTTTTAAAAGAGGGGCATTTCCTTACTTAGTTCGAAAAATGGAGTATAAAGCTAATTAATTTACCCGAAAAGGGCAAAAGCCCATTTTGTCCATAAAATAGATAATCTAATATGAAGTATTTTGAAAAGTAAGTATGTAAAATAGAAAAAATAGATTCTTATGCTAAAATAGACTGGAATTTTTGCATGAATTAATGCGAATGCTCTGAAATGTATATTCTATATAATTGTGGATTTACATAGATACACATATTGTGCATGTGCACACATGACATATAATACTTAAGACCAATTTAGATTTTTTTTTTTTAAATGAAAATCATGCAACAGATTTTCCCCCTACCAGAACACTCATGTAATAGTTAGTGCCATTTTAATGTTATAAAACCCATAAAAATATAACATATCTAATACATTGTGTTTATTTGTAATGACTTTTACATATGAATAAGTCGTGACGATTTTTTTTTTTCATTATCAAAATTCCTCTTATAATTATTATGCAATGGTTTTTAGTAATTAAATAAACTTTAAGTAAAACTTATGTTAATATATCCGTTAAGCTTATAAAAATTAGATCATAACAATTTTAAGCCATTTTGTGCATATGAAATTTTAGAGTTAAACTTTAAAATAATATCAAATTATAGAGTTTATTATATAGTTATGCTAATATTTTATTACTTATAATACAATCATATTTATGGAAAAATAATAAATTATCATATAAATAATTTGAACTCTCGACCCTTTTAAAGGTATTTTTTTTTTCTTTTGTAGATTTTATCTTCAATTATATATATATATATATATATATATATATATATATATATATATATTTCTTCTTTACTTTATTTTTTTAATCCTTAATTTTTTAAATAATTTTTTGACATTAAAAACACAGATAAAATAGGAAACATTTTTCTATATTATGCAATTAAGTTTGACACATAAAAAAATTTAAAGAAAAGAAAAAAAAAACTAGATTATAGAAAATGGGGAGGCGATTTTTGGGCAGGGCGAGGGGGCCCTTCAACCCCTTCGCTCCACCCTTGATTTTGTATAATATCCATGTTGCTTATAGACTAGGATTGTGCGTGAGTCGAAATGGGTAGGTTGCGGAAAAAAATTGCAACCACCATTAGCAAGTTGGAAAAATTTCAAACCACCGACGACCCTTCAACCTCAAAATACAACTAGTCGTTGGAAATTTTGGGTGGTTTCCACTTAGTGAATTTGGTGGGTTAGCTTTAGTTATGTGTTGCATACTTAACTTTAAAAGTTTTTAGCATTTACGAATAAATTTTTTTTTTAAATTGTATTTTCCTCTGAATCATTTGAAGGCAATCATGCTTTCTCGCAGAGAGTTGAATATTAAAGAGAGATGAAATGATGAATAGATATATATAATATATAGCATGGTTTCTGTGAATTTAAAAAAAATCAACCTGCCACCCAATCTGAATCGCATAGGAGGGTTGTTTCGATGGATTGAGTGGTTTGATGCAATGATGCACACGCCAATTATAGACCTTACAAAACTAGGCAAGATATCCTACCAATCGTCGGTGAACTACTGTTTAGTTACTGCTTGGCGATATTGCCTTTAAACTTCTATGCCTGCAGTACATATCGCACTGGCATATAATAATGAAGCATTTCATTTTCACGAGCGAACTAAGTCTTTGCTTCCATTATCTCGTTGGAACCTATGTTTAGTTTAAGGGAGAGGCTGTTAGCAGTCATTAGGTTATAGGTCGTATGCCTTGTACATAGTCACAGGCCCTCTACTTGTATAAATTACAAAACATGTTTCTAGGTTGCGCTTTCTAATATAGTTGTACATCC
Organism: Quercus tomentella; assembly: GCA_028535165.1. Lineage (NCBI taxonomy): Eukaryota > Viridiplantae > Streptophyta > Magnoliopsida > Fagales > Fagaceae > Quercus > Quercus tomentella. Next base: position 7,718,640 of record JAPQVY010000001.1, read on the forward strand.
AGCTAAATAATTACAGTTATTTTAAAAATCAGTATGTCACTTATTAAAATAAATCCTAAATTTCATATGGCATTGAGAAAACTGTCAAGTGCGTCAACAATTAGCGAACTTGAACAATTTGCAAGTATCTATAGCCATTAAGAGAATCTCAATCACTTTTTAAATGCACTTATTAAATTATATATATATATCATTTCTAACTAAGGTTGATACTAATGTGTTCCTTTTGTTGTACATATAGACATATACAAGTAGGTAGTAGTATGTGTAACTAAATTTAATTTGAAAAGTAAAGTGGAGAGAATTGAAATAAAGTAAAATCTAGTATTGTTCGAATGAAGGATAGTTGAGACTAGACAAGTGTTGTTTAATTAGTTTTGAAGTACGTTTCTGTTTTGCTCAATACCAGCCAGGATTGTAGGTCAATTGATCGAGTCATTAAAGTTTGTTCAATCGAAGTGTAAATAATTAAATATCGATTGGTCAAGATATGCAAAAGTTTTTTTTTTTCTGCAGAATTTATGAGACAAATTTTAAAGTGTTTCAACCAACTAGTGAGTTTTGTGAACATTTTTTGTTTATAAATAGTGATTCATATCTAGTTTTTAAGTGAGAGCACTTCAACATTCTATAGAAATTCACAAAAATTTTCACAAAAATGATACTTGAATAATTCTTGACTTAGTTTTATCCTAAAAACAAATTTGTAGTAGCCCTTTAGCATCATCATTTAATACATTTATGGAGAAAATATTGTCAAATAACAACAAAGTTTCTTGCCTTTGAGCTAGCCTTTATTCATAAATTATTTGTTTGTTCTTTCGGTTGATCATCAGAAATTTCCCAACATTTGAAGTTTTGCCCCCCCCCAAAAAAAAAAAAAAAAAAGAAAAGAAAGAAAGAGGATATCATTTAGTATTATGAAAATTTTGCTTAGTCTTGAAAGCTTAATTTAAATAAGAAAAAATAATTCTAAAAATTATAAAATCATTGTAAAAATATGTTGAAAAGGCACATATGATTTTCTAAAGCATAATAAAAATTTCTCTGAAGTTTATATTTGTCTTGACGATAAGTTCTAGTAAAACAATTTAAATTAGTTCCAAATCAATTGAAAATAGTTATCAAATGGGCTTCAAAGTACTTTTAAATGGCCTTGAAGTAGTTTTAAATTAAGGGAAGATTTGACATAAAATTAAGATATAGAAATGCTATATTCACAACATTTTCACAATAAATCTTAAGTGGTATGTTGTTAATTGTTATTGACTGTTATGGATGGACCAAAAAGTAATTTAAGTTGTGAATTCAAATTAGAACTAATAACAACTTACCACCTATAATTTGTTGTGAAAGTATTATAAAATTATTGTGGATATAGTGTTTCTCTAAAATTAAAGTAGATTTGAAATCTAACTCGGAACACTCGACACAAAATTAAAATAGATTAATTCAATTCTTTGTTGAGCTTCCATGCTAGCTATATCATAAAGATCATATATCACCTCTAAAGTAGATCATATTTTGCTTGAGCCTTGAGGTAGATATTCATAGTTTCTATGCCTTGAAAGCTATTTATGATTAATTCTTCTTAAATATTATAATATCATGAAGTGAGTGAGGTCGTAATAAGTGTTTTTTTTTTTTTTAATTATTATTATTATTATTTTTTAATAAATCTTGTTTCTTGCTGGATTAATTGTAGAATCTAGATTGATCCTATACTCTGTGAATTTAAGCTTTAGAATTCTGTACATTGAGTCTGATTGTACTTGACTGTTTATTATGCTCATGAATATATACATGCAAAAACTGATTTTTCAAGAAGCTGGAAAGGCCATGTGGCCATGGCCCATCCCACCCCCCCCCCCCCCCCCCCCCCCCCTCCCTGTCCTCCCTCAAAGTCTTGCAAAACAGTCTCTTATTATACTTGATCTAAGTAGGGTATAGAATTATGAGCCCAACCAATTTTCTGGAATTAAAACAAGTTAGCCACAAAATTTTTTGTTCTTTTTTTAATTATCAAGAGAGTCTTGATCGAGTTGCAGTCGAATTTTGATCAATTGAGCCTCAACTGAAGTGCTGTCAAACTCTCCTCTCTTTTTTTTCTTTTTTTTGTCTTTCTTTAATGAGCTCAATGCACAAATGCCGCAATTATTAATAGGAATTTACTGATGTATGCTCTAAAGTGAAGAACTTTTTATGAAACTATATATGAAAAAGTGAAGAACTTTTTGACAACTTTTTCAATTTTTCTTTAAAAAAATTAAAAAATAGATAATTAATATATGTCCTGAAACCACCAAGAATGGTAAGAACAGTGGTCTAGTGGTTTTGGTGCGAACGCAAGAGTGCAACGCTATTTGAAGTCCCATGTTTGAACCCTAATGAGTGGAATGTGGGAATTCATTCTTGCAGCTAGCTCAAGGGTGCTAGCCTTCTTGTGGGACTAGGATGAGATATGTTGTCACCTCGGATAACTGTAATTATGACTCAATCAAACATTCTCTAACGGATGAGTGCTCTAATAGTCACGTCTATGGGAGTCTGCCACAATGGTCACCCCCACTCACCCATTTTGGTCATAAAAAAAAAAAAAGTTCTAAAGAATATAGGTTAACCCGACCCTAAACTAACTTATTTATAGAAAGTTTTATTGTCACTATATTGATTTGGGTACTCTCTCTTCAGAAAAGAGAAATTTTATGGGGACACAAGTTAGCTGAGAGAACAGCAGCTCGTTCACTATTTTAGTCTGGGCCGGAGAACGTAGGTGGTGGGCTGTGGGTGAGTTGTGACCCTAGTATAAACTATAGCTATTTTCGGCCGAGCCGGAGACTGTTGGTGCTGGGCCGTGGGAAAGTGGTGACACTAATATAGACTATAGAGGCACAGTCTATCGCTATTGACGGACACGTCATTGAAAACGACAGTACAATTACAAACAAGCCTCAATGTCTCAATAAAAGTATTAAGGTGGGACCATGAGACCGTTGCTGCATCGATTACGTCATCAAGCACATTCAACCAAAAAAAAAAGTAATTAATTAAACAAAAAGGAAACAAGATTAATTTCAGAAACATGTAATTTGGCACAATTTTATATTACAATTATTAATTTTGATCGGTAAAAGTGAGATGGTGAGTCATTTGAAGAGGCACATTTATAGATTACAACTTGTTGCAGTAAGTTGTAGCACAAAATTGTGCTAAATTACAAGTCCCTATCATTACTCAACGAACCGTGTCTGTCAAGAGCAGTGATAAAATCACCGATAGATATGTCACATAAAATCAGTCTTTGGCCTCCTTTTCACGACTCGCTTGCCAATACGACCTTTTATGGTGACGCTATGATTACTGGCTTTGAAATACGGAGAGTAATGGAGTGGTCAGAGAGTCTGAAACCCCTCAAGCTACGCCTAAAAAGAAACAGAGCTCGCAGAGGTAATCGTACTTGGGTAAATTGCCATTGATTTTACCCCACAACTGTACAATTTCTTGGGGGGCTATAGAACAGTGCATATGCAGACTTTATGGTATTTATCTACTATTGTTTTTTTTTGTTTCGTCAAATTCTCTCATGGATGAACGGTTTGTCACGTTTGTGCTAAACAATTTCGTCAAGTCTTTGAATACAGCACATCTGGGTCCCTATGATTTGAAGTTGAATGAATGGTTTCAAATAACAATGGGAGCATTTTAATACTTGGTGTGCTAAAAAAAAAACACGATTAGCACACCAAAAACAAAAAGTCACTTATACTTTGTTACCAAAAAAAAAAAAAAAGTCACTTATACTTGGCCCAAAAAAAAAAAAAAAAGTTACTCATGCTATTTTTTTTCACATCATTCAACAACATATCATACATCCCACCATAATAATAATAAATAAAAAAACAAAAAAAAACCCACAATAACCATGATTAATCCAAACCAAACTCAGTCACCACTGTGATCAACCAAATCAACTGAGACCAAAAAGGAAAGATCCCAGACCATTTGCGATCAACCAAATCAACCTGAACCAATAACAACCATGATCGAACATATCAACACCAGAACCCACGAACCCAAAGGCAAATCAACCATGACCCACGGATCCTTTGATACCATTATGAGAGTTGTCATTGTCGCGAAAGAGATGAGAGAGTTCCAAGGGGAAAGGCAGAGGGCCAAGAGAGAGATGAGAGATAAATTAATAAAAAAAAATAGTAGCAGGGTGCTAGAGTAATTGCTACTAGTAATAGTTTACTACGGTTATGAATAATCTAACAAAAGTAAAAGGAATTAGACCTAACACTATTCAAAATAGAAAAACTTCAATCATTTTGATTTGTTTGAGAGGGGGAAAAAGAGAGGGTTCCAAACCTAAATAAACATCCGAAATCGTCAATCTAGGAATCAACTCGTACATTATAGTTTGCATGGCAATAATTAAGTACTATCTTTATCTTGTGGATGGTTCATTTTGACCGTTATGAACCAAAGAACTTCTGATTTATGCGTAGAAACTCCAAACATGGCATGAACGGGTAGGCTCTTTTTTACTTGTGTTAGCAATAGATTGGTAATAATATTGTAGAACTATTGCATTTCTTTTTTACATTTAGCACATTGGATGGGGTTTGTTTTTTGTTGTTTAGTTTGCTAAAATAGCATTTTGGGTGTTTTAATACAGTCAGTACTAACATACACTCTCATTTCAATTCTTAATTTTTATAACTTTTAAACTAAATATGAGAGAAATGATATTTGATTTTGTTTAGTTTATATAAATATTAAAAGTCATTCGATTTTTAAATGTCTCAAGTGTCTCACAATGTAAAAGACCATAATGACCACAGTACATTCAGGCTATACTTGCCAATGTGGCAATACTTTGCGCTGCTCCTTGTTTACCAAAAAATTATAGAAAGATAATGAACTTTATATTTTGAAAAGAAGAGACAATGAACTTGGTTTCTAATGAATCTCTTCAAATTTCATTGCGGAATTTTCCATTTTAGCCAGCTACTTACACAAAATTATAGTATAAATCAAGATAACTTTGGGATGCTAGGTTACTGCCAAAAATAAATGGTCCACCACCGGTCTGGTACTCGTACAGCGTGGGTCCCCGGGACCAAACACGGTCAGAGATTTCCTGCTGCAAACTGATTTGGACCTGGTCACATAAAGAAGATGTAAGGTGGAGATTGTTTTCAAAATTGAAATCTTAAATATCATGGCCAAATGGGACGCAAACCATTAAGATCGGATCTTAACGTGAATCAAGAATTCCAAACCTTTTTATGAAAAAAAAAAAAAAAAAAATTGATAATCTTGAAAGATAACCCCAAAAATAGCATATTCCTTAAGTTATTGGTCTGTTTGAATTGAGCTTATTATTACTGAAACTGAAAACTGAAAACACTGTAGTAAAATAATTTTTAAATGTGTAAATAGTACCGTAACACCCATTTTTAATATTTTTTAATACGTAAACAGTATCAACACAGTATGTAAACAGTATATTCACTGTTCATAACAGTAAAATTTGTCCCCCAAAGTAAACAAATGCGGGCCAAAAAAAAAAAAAAAAAAAGAGAAATCGTGAACTGGAGAAAACGCAGAAACGCGGAGCCCAAACGCCCTCATTGTGTATTTCATTTTCAGGTTCAAAAGAAGCGACCGAAGCTGTTGGAATGGATTTTTCTATTTAGGGCCGAAACGTCTTCATAAGCCCGTTACTGTATGAGGTTGTCAATTGTGATAAACAACCAAGAGGTTGAAGGAGACACATACCAGACCTCACAAAGATATATGGGACCCTCCTTTCAAATAAAATTTCCAAGTACTCGAGTATGAATTTTACAATGACCACGAGAAGTCACAATCACTCGGACCATAAACAGCAAATATCATGCAGTCCACTGCTTTCTTTGTCATGCACTGGCCCATATAGACTCCTATGGGTCAGAGATGAGGCTTGGTTCATCTTTCCCTAATAATGTGTTACACCAAAAGACGGTAAGCAGAGAGAGTGTGAGAGAGATTGATTGCAGAATGAAAGGTACAGGCATTAAAGCTATTCAAGAGCAGAATCGTCTGGTCGTCCCCTAGACTCAAAAGGAAATATAATTGGCAGGCAAGGCAAAAGGGCCCTCAGCAAGGGTTTTAAGGAAAATGATGGCAGGTCAGTGCAAATCTTAGACGAAGCCAAAGAAGACTGTAACACGGAGTGGAAAGATAGTTTGGCCATCAGCAAAATTCATATTATTGGAGGCCTCTTCACTTTAGAGAACCGATTATATATATGCAAAAATTCTCTACAAGCATCATTTTCATGTACAAATTAAGCAAACTAACTGCCTTCTGCAGCTTATAATCAAACAATCTATGCAGAATATGAGAGAGAATGACTTATGCCTTCAGTTCAGGTTTATCATACACTAGTAAAATATTAAAATCCTATCTTGGTCATTATGAACAGTGAGATTCAACTAAAATCATATCTAGGATTCAAAATTTACATATAGAAATACTGACACCAAGGGAAAGATACAATTTTCATTTCCCCCCTTGATTTTCCAATTCCCCCCCTTTTTTACAATTTCCATACTCAAAAGTCCCAAACAAGTTACAAACCCCAACAAAAAAAAAAATACAGAAACCACATTAATAACGTTGATAAGTCAAAAAACTAAGCACAAACTGCAGAAGCAACAAACAATATTCAAAAGGGCTTAGAATGAAGTATTTAATGCTAGATTGCAATGAACACTAACTGTAACTTTTAACTAAAAACCATGAGTAAGTTCCATAGTCCGGTCGTCAACGTAGAGGCGTGTATAGATACTAAAATTTTGTTCCACAACAGAGAAAAAAGAACTGGTGGAAACCAATTACCAAGTTGAGGCCAAAAAGCCAAATCCATCAGCTCCACGAAGAAACATTCAGAAGTGGGACATCATTCCATGCTAGAGATAGGAACCCAGGTGGCGATTCAATTAGAGAATACGAGGAACTGTAATTGTAATTCCACAAAAGTATCTTAGCTTGACTCACTGCGTAATGGCTGAGGGCTACCGGTTCAAAACCGGAACTTTCCATCAAAACCTTCCACTGCTCCTTGTCCTCCATACGTTCTCTCTTGGTTTCCGGTTCCTCTGGTCCAATCACACCAGCTATTCGACGACCAAGCAATAGTCTCTCCACTTGAATCCTGTCGGGCGAGTCTCGGGTCAAGTTGGGCTCCAGCGATTCGAACACGGCCGAGTAGTATCTCAACGCGTTCTTGCACCGGTTAAAAAACCCGACCCGGTTTAAACTGACTTCGTATTCGCCTAAAGTAACGATTTTTGGATTCAACGACTTGGCCAAACGGAGAGCCGTTTCGACGGCCACTGGGGTTTCGTCTAATAGGTTATACAGTTGAAGCATGAAATTCACGGCCAATACCTCGTCCGGTTCGACTCGGAAGCTCGACTCGTTGAGTTCTTCAATCGGTGTCAAGACCGGTTCGAACTCGAAGTTCAGTTTGAGAATATTCGCGAACTCGCGGAGCCGATTTCCGGTTGCGAAAAGCGAAGCAGCTGGAGAAGTCCCTAAAGCTGGAGCGGGTATACCCGAGATCCGAATCATAGTGGGCTTTCCGTTTAACCGGGTCGCCAGAGCTTGTAGAAGCGCCGCCCATTGAACTCCTTGAACGATTCCGAAATCCACTATGTGAATCTTCGTTGCCGTGGCTGTGGCTTCGAGAATCGCTTGGTTCGCAGTTAAGTGTGCAAACTTTGAGTAGGGGCAAGCATCGTTTAGAGCTTTGTAAGAGAGCGTGAAGTCTTCGGAAGTGGTTTGAACAATGGTCAAGCTTTTCTCTGCTTGTACTGACAGTCTGCTATATAGGGCTTCAGAGAAGTAGTAGCCCACTCGCTCAGTTGGATCTCCGTGTTCTGAAACAGATTTTCTGAGTGCAGTCAGTGTTTTCACGGCTCGATCGGGTTCGGATTCTGCTAAACGAGCACAATCGAGAAGCTTTCTAAGAAGCGGTGGTGCAGACTCGATTTCAGGTGAGCTAGATGAGACTCCAGCGACTTCGTTTTTGTGTAGGCTTGATTGTGCTAGGTTAGCTGGCTTGGCGTCTTTAGCTACTGCCGGCGGAGACGGAGGTTGTTGTGGTGGTGGTGGTGGTGGGGTCCACGATGGGACTTGAGGAAGGCTGGGACTCTTCTGAGAATCGGAGAAGATGACTCGGTTAAGATCAGACGGTGGAGAGCAACGGACACTGAGTCGACTCGGGCAAGGGGTGAACGGATCAGCACCGTAGATTCCAAAATCAGCATTGTTCTGCCACGCGTCACATCCTGATGGGAGATTAGAACTATCCGTTGAATCCCCACCACCCATTAAGCTATCCATCCACTCGTCCGAGTCGAACTCGCCACCCGCACCACCACCAAAATCAGGGAACCTGAACCCAGTCTGGTCCTGGTCCAGATTCGGAAACGGAAACCCGGGTTCTCCCGTGTCTGGACCTCCGGCTACTTGAAACGGGTCAGAGAAAGCGGGTCCTGAAAGCCCAAAACCCAAATTTGGAGAACCAGACAGAGTGTGGTGAGTAGTAGTACTAGTAGAAGTGGTCCATGGATTTAGAGAGAGTGGATTGAGGCCCACAAGTTGCTGTTGATGTTGCTGGTGATGATGGTGGTGGTGGTGTTGTTGCTCTTCCTGTTGTTGTTTTTGCTTGATGACTTGCTGAGCAATCGCCATGAGATTGCCACTGTCCGCACACATATATGCCATTCTCCGGCCAAATCTCGCCGGGAAAAACTGCAACTCACATTACCCCAAAAAAAAGATCAGTAAGAGAGTGAGTGTTTTGTGAGCATTCACAGTGATTTATACTAGACAAGCAAGCAAGAGAGAGATAGAGAGAGGGAAAGAGTACATACACGAACTAGAGGCCCAGAAACAAGGGGATCTCAAATTTTGGTTTGCCTAAGCTAGAGAGAGAGAGAGAGAGAGTGAGAGTGAGATTTGGGAAGCGCAGCTTTAAAGAACGAAGCTCAACCCCAGACGGAGGACAAGCCCTGATTAAAGTCCCTCCAAAAGAACAGACGGTCCCACTTTCCCTATTCTAGAACGGAAAAATATTGAAAATGAATATTGTATTTTATGATTTTATCATGACTTCCCTAGCTTGGTCGTTTTTGCAAACTAAAAGAAAAAAAAAAAAAAAACATTTAGACCTTAATTTTTGGGAATTTTTTAAAATTAAAATTTTATTTTAGTAAAAATTTATTTTTATATCTAAATAATTTTAAATTTTGGATATCGTATTTTATCACTATTATTTTGTTTTTATATTGTTTGAAAATAAAAAAAGAAAAAACTGTTTTTTGAAATACAAAAACAAAGAGGCCTTCGACCCCACTAGGCCTTTAGCCCCTACTAACCCTTTTTCACAATTTTCTCTCTTTCTGAAATCTGAGGAGAGAGTGCCTTTGCTCTTTGTGCGACATCCATGACGTGGCACCCATACGAAAGTGGGACCTGATAGCTTGAAATGACAACACCAGGTCATAAACGTCCACGTGTACCACTTTTTCCCTCCCGCTCTGTTCGGGGACCTTCACATAAGTAGGTGGACCCCACTCCCCAAAACCTTAGTCCATGACACGTCGATATACGGCGCGTCGATATCGCCGTCTCAGTGACGTCATCACCTTTTGATCTTTTCGGGAATCGTGATCTCATCCTCACCGTCCATTTTTTCCCGATCTAGCTTTTACTGCCAAACATGATTATTTTATACAACGGTAATGTATGACTTCCAGTCCTTCCACAAAATCTATGCTAAAAATCTCTTAAGCTCAATAGTGATGATATTTCTTGTAAACTACCTGTAACAGAGAAAATATTACCAAAAAAACAATAGGGCTAGCATGTTACGTCTTCAGATACACTGTGTTTCTGTACTAGACTGTCTATTTCATAGTAGGTTAAATTATCAATTATTATCAAAATGATAATCTGGCCTTCCGATTGAGTGCATTGCATGTGTATTACTTGTTTTTATTTTATTTTTTTGACAAAACATGCGTATTACTTGTGATATTAGACTTTGCAGGTAAATTAATTGACAAATTGGTAGTACATACTAGAAGGATTAGTACACTATTTAGATGCTATTCTTAAGATTTTTTTTCTTAAAATTCAATCATGTAGTTATTTAACTAAAAAAATACACTTGCATCCCATGAGGAAAAAAAAGCATATGACTGAATTTAAAAAGGAAACCTAAAGAACAGCACTTAAGATACTATACCTAAATTTTGTCATCCTATTAAATTTAAAGGGATTAATTTTTGTTTTCCCTTTTTAGCCCAAAAATGAAAGAAAGAAAAGTATGAGTATTCGTGTTGGCTTATGCAAAATGGAATGTCAAACAACAATAGAGTTACTTATGACTTCACGTTTGATCTTACATTTCCAGACTACGACATCAATAATCGCTAGTTTGAAGCCCTCTAAGCGAATTATCGTAAAAACTTACCTTGATTTTGACTTGGGTGAGCAAACTAGGTCTAGGTTAAAGTGATGGATTTTATGCAGTAGGTCAATTTTAGGGTGGCGGTCTCAGCAATGGTAGAGCCTAAGGGGTATCTTGTTTTTGGTGTGGGATTAATGCTCAAACATGTTTGCGTTCTGGTGTTTTGTCACTAGGTTTGTGTTGGTGTTGGCTCTTGATAGAAGCAGGTGATTTGGGAGAGAATGAGATGAATTAGGAAAAAAATATGGATAAGAAAGATGGATAAAGAATTAATATATTAATGAAATAAAATATAGAATAGACAATTACATGTAAGTGTTTTGAAAAGTGATTAGTTAAAATACAAAAAAATAGATTCTTATTCAATAATAGATAATAAAAAATTGTATAAGCAAGGGTGAATGTTCTAACTGCTTCACAATAAGTGTTTAACTAAATTTTTTTAGATATACGGAGTATATAATATGATATTATATATCTTTCTCTAATGAATTAAATTTCAGTATTATATTTAAAAAGCATGAATATTTCAAGTTTAGAAGATAATTGATGTTAGAATAAAGTTAATTTTAAAACTTTTCAGAAAAATGTTGATTACATTTGAATAAAATTTTTGATTAAATCAATCATGAATTGTGGTGATGTAATCGAAACAATTAAAAAGTAAATGAAGAAAGATGAAAGAAATCCTTCTACCAATTGGTAAGTCACTTTTTTCCCTTTTCTTAATCATTTTTTTACTAATTCAGATTTTTATTAATAATCCTAAAGTGTGCGTTTGGATTTTACGTTCCAGCGTGCATTTCACCATTTGCGTTTTTAGTTGGGTCTCACGGTACTATTCACAACTCAGCCAAAAACACAAAAATACGCAAACCAATGTATTTTTGGGTCCTACAGCACTATTCACACATTTAAAAATTATTTTGTTACGGTATTTTTAGCAATAAGTTTTTAGTTTTCAACAAATAAACGGTATCCAAACACACCCAAAATTTGTGAGAGAGAGAGATGTACTTCATGTTATCAAAAAAATAAAATACAAAGAGAAAACATAAAAATTGACTCATGGCACCTATGGTATTTTTCAATAATTTAAATTCAAATTATCCCATATTACAACATTTTTAAAGTTCAAATAAAATTCATCCTTCTCATTACACTTCAACTAAAAATCTTGGTATGAAAAAATAAATTATAATTTATATTTATATTATTATATATTTTGTATGACAATTATACAATTACTTATTTATATTTGTTAATGTCTATTAATATTTTTGGTTTCAATTTTGACTTTTAATCTTGTCCATTTCAATTAAAATTCTAACTACGCCATTATCTATAGATGTTCTAAGATCTTACACTAACAAAAATATAAGTATTTAATATTTTTTAGGGTAACAAATTTTTTTTGTTGTTGGTAAAAGTGACTTTTATATATATATATATATTGAGAAACTCTAGTAAATCTAAGTATATTGACCAAAAGATTATAATTTTAATAATTTATTAAATGAATAATTTTATGTATGCTGTCATAAAAAACTTAAATAGATTCTACAATGAATATTTTTTTAAAAGAATAACTGAATAACTATATGATAAAGTTTAAATAACTTATTTAACATCAAATCATTAATATTTAGATAAATCTACACTATATAGCAGAATTGTTTTGAATATATGAATTTCTCTTCTAACAGTGTATGGACCACTACACACTCATATGGATCCACATGTTGTAAAACGGACAATGCATGTATTCAATCCAGGAGACACCTTCCCTAAATCTTAATTCCATTTTCCTTGTTACAATGTATGTGCATTAATTTAACAACTCCCACATATTGTTGTTCTTTTATGTGGAAATGAAAGAAGGAGTTGGTTCCTCTGTTGTTTCTTTTGTGTTTTGAATTCCTTGTCTGTATTTGATTGGAGGTAAAAACTAAGATGATGGAAAAAAGGGGGAAGGTAAATAAAGGGAAGGTATAAATTTACCTTGTTTGGTTGAAAATACAATGGTGAGGTGGGGAATTTCCTCTTAAGCCACCATTTTTTAATTGTTTTTTGAATTGGGTGGAAAAGGGGAAACAATTGACGATGATATAAAATTAAAAATTTACCATTACACACCTTTCTCAAGTAGTCTTCAAGCTAGTCAAGTTGCATTGTCCTCCACTTCAATCAATGGCTTCTTCAAACCATTGTTTTTTGGATTTATGGTTGTCGCCTCCACTCATACTACTTGACATATGCCATCGATCCTCCACTCGCACTGCTTGACTTCATCTTGCCATTGAGTTCAGCCTTTTTACCTCAACCATTAGAATCATCCCCCCCCACCCCCACCCCAAAGGTGCATTATTTATTTATTTTTATTTTTATTTTTTATGGTTGTATCCTTTTTTTTTTTCCTCCCAACAAGTAAGTGATTAGATTGACATGCTTATCCCTAATGAATCGTGTGTGCCTATCTTAATATTTACAGTTTAATAACATATTAAATGCATACTATACAAATAATAAAATAACATTTTTTTACCTAATAAAGGCATATTAGTACTTTATGCAAATTATAATTTCTCTCATTCTATTTTTCTTTACATCTAAAAAAAAAAAAAAATCATCCTTGTAGGTTTCTATACTTCTAACCAAACAAACGCACATAAGAAAAGTAGCAATTTTTCTTTCTTCTATTTTCCATATTTCCTATTGTAAAGATGCAAGTTGGTCCACGGCCCAAGAATGACCCAGACAGTGGCCCAATAAGCCCACTACAATAGATTTGTTAGAGAATGAGTTGGATATTGATCACTTAATAAGTTAAATTTAATCACAATGAGATAAGACACCAATGAAATGGCTAAGACCACAAATTATGAAGAAAAAAGGATCCTCGGTCATGCCTGAGGAATGTCCGTTTTATATATATGTATTTATTTTCCCCCTTGAACAAACATGTCAGCTCTTGGTTACAAAGTTCTCTCCTTTTTTTTTTTTCCTGGATCCCTCTCATAAGTATCTTCATTTTTCTTTTATATTTACACATTAATTATCTTAGTCCTACACTTGGAGGGCTGAGATTGCATTCTCAGGACTTCTGTCTCATCCGAAACATACTAGTAAGTACCTACCCTGTAATCTGAGTTGTGCCACCATTGTTTAAGGTCATTTCTTCATTAATGTAGCCAGAGGAGTAGTTGTCTTGCATTTAATGGGGATGAGATGGCTTCTACAACCTTCTCCCTTCATCCTCCTCGTAACCTGTGTCAAGTATGCTTTCTTCTCTTTGTGATATTTTAACTTCATGCACCTCTCATGGTTGATGCTCGTCCCTAAGGTTAACTGGTGCTCATCCTCATGGTTAACCAATGCTCGTCCCCGAGGTCTAAGGTGTATCCTCGGAAATAATCTTGGCAGTCCATTTAAATGGGATTAGGGATCCTCGTCCTCACACCTATATTTTGTTAAAATATCAATTAAATGACTAAAGTTATAAATTATTTGAAGTTTAACTTTTTTGAGACAATTAGTAATTTATTTTGGTGTCAGAGCAATTAGTTTTAGGCTTGAATTTTAGCTTTACCTTATTGTCCATCAAAAAATTAACCAAAAAAAAAAAAAAACCTAAGAGAAAATGGTAAAAAAAAAAATATTAAATGATTGAATTTATAATTTCTTCGTATGATAAAATTTGAAGACAATTGATCATTTTATAGATCTTTTGGCCAACACTTTTCAATGATACCGACAAAATATGGTCAAAAAATATTTTAACTAGAGAGGGAGAAAAATCAATGTGCCACCCACTACAAGTCTACAATACAAGGATTATATAAAATAAAATAAAAAGTCTACAATGCAAGGTGGCTGCGAGTAAATTTTTAGTCCAAAATAAACATTTCTTTCACGATTATTATATTTTTGCAAATTTGACCTTTTTAGTCATGAGAGTGAAGGGAGTGATAAAGATTAAAGTTTGAGATTTTTTTTTTAAAAAAAAGAGAGAAGTGGGGGAAAGGTGAAAAACGCCATTTCTTGTCTTCTCTCTTCTGTATTGGTAAGCTAAAGTGGAGGCCTTTGCCACTTTGGTTTCACTTCTTTTTGGGCGGCTAGGTGGCCCAATTGGACCACATGGGCCCCTCATTGCCGAGAACGAAAGAGGAAAAATACAAAAAAGTGAAACGGTAGGGCCCAGACGAGTAACGTTTGGGCCAATCAGAACGCAACAAATTGAGAAAAAGCAACGGTGGAGAGTGTTTTGACGGAGAAGTCAGAGAAGACATAAGTATAACAACCCGGCGAAAGTAACTTCGCAGCACCACACCACGGCTCGGTGGTGTCTTAGACTCTTATTAGACTCTAAGACCTAGTCCTATTGTCTACTGTCTACCACATCAAAGAGACCCCACTCAACTCAGCTAAGTCTAGTCCCTGAAGTCCAACGGATGGAAATTATTTATATTTTGTTTTATTTATTTATTTTTTATAAATTCATTTGTTTATTCATTATGTTCTTTAATTTCGAAAATTCACTAGAAAAAGATGGTTCCAAAAAATAAAAAATAAAAAATAAAAAATTCAATAATGAATAAACTGTTCTTTTTTAAATTTTTAATAAAGTTAATTAAATAAAGTAATTATTTAATTTCAAAAGTACTTCTTCTCATCTAATAGTGGATCTTATTAATTAAGTTTAGATTAAAATATTATTTTTATTCATAAATTTTTGTTAAAAGTTTATTTATTTATTTTTAATTTAAAAAGTTATTTTTATCCTTAAACTATTGAAAATATTTCACTTTAAAATTTTGAAAAAAGTTTATTTTTCATTTCTATTTTTATTTCTAAACTATTGGAATTTTTTTTTACACAGTTTAAGGGTGAAAAAAAAATTATTATAAAGTTTAAAGATGAAAAACAAAATTTTCATAAAATTTAGAGACAAAAATTAATGTTTTAGACTTAAATTTATAATAAGATATATCATTGATGTGAGAGGAGATCTTGAACTACTTACTTAATAATTTTTCAATGTTACAAGGGAACATAGAACAAGGCAAACACTCTCCTTCTTCTCCGGAATTGGAAAACAACTCAGGAAACAAAAGAGGAGATAGGAAGTGTTCCAACAAAAAATTACACCATGTAGCTCAACTAGCAATACCATAGTCAATAACAATTGCTTATATAGGAATAAATTATAAATATACTGTCCTTCTGGCGGCGAGAAAGAGCAAGGGTGTGTATTTCATCATTATGTCTCTAGTGAAATGTAAGTGTAAGAAACACTATTGGGTAAAATACTATTTTGGTCCCTAAACTTTGTCAAAAGTTTGTTTTTTCATTCTTAAACTTTAAGAAGATCATTTTTTGTCCTTAAACTATTGAAAATATTTTATTTTGTTCTTAAACTTTACCAAAAGTTTGTTTTTTCATCTCTAAACTATTGAAAAAAATTATTTTTTCATCTCTATTTTTGTATCTTAACTATTGAAAATATTATTTATAAAGTTTAGGGGTGAAAAAAGAACTTCTTAAAGTTTAGGGATGAAAAACAAACTTTTGACAAAATTTAGAAACCAAAATAATATTTTACCCAATACTATTTGTACCAAACTCATTCGACCATTTTCATCTTCTTTATGATATTGGCACATATGATTTTTAGGATATCTTTGTTACCATTGTCATGAGTTCACTTGCTTTGAGTGAGTTTATTTGAACTTATTTTTATTGATTTATTTATTTTTCAATGATATAAAATTAAATAATTAACTTCTTTCCCCCCCAAAAAAAAAAAAAAAAACTAATTTCTTTCCAAAGTTGACAATTAAAAAGACCTTTCAAATTAATATTATTGTTTACACCATAGTTAGTGACCATACGCAGCTAAATAGACAAAAATAGATGTCTTAATCCATCGTGACTGGATGTATGATTAGAAAATGAAAAAATAATAATAATATCAAAGCTATCCATTCGTAGCTTATCTTCTAATTCCAAAAGGCCCACTGATGCACCCTATCTTAACTTTATCTCAGATTTCTTTTCACACTTCTTTGCTAAGGTTTCAAATTATCAACATCCAATCACCTCTCCATCTCAGTTGCCAACGCGCTATCTATTCCCTTTTCTAAATGATTCTTCCTTCTTCTTTTTTTCTTTTTTTTTGGGGGCTGAATAGTTCAATCTTAGTAATATGCTAAGGTTACTTAGAGTATTCTCATCAAAACTTCTAAAAAATTTAGCATTTACCCTATCAAAAATCTACTTTATTAATTTTAACACCTCATTTTATAATACACCCAACATCAAAGATTTTATATTTTTTACCACTTCATTAAAATATTAATTTTTTATGTCTCTCTCTCCTCCTGAAGCAATCCACTCACATCTCATCTTTCTTTCTCATCCTTCAACCCAGTAAACCCACGGCCACACCCACCACTAGCCACCGCCAGCCACCACAACCTAAAAAAAAAAAAAAAAACCCACCATCCACCACAACCCACTAGCTACATAATTCAATCAACCACCACTACATTATTGCCATAACTTCGATCAAAACCCACATCCATTGCCACCAACCCCTGCAACTGGCCACCACCACTGGAGGAAAAAAAAAATACAAACTGGACCACCAAAAACCCACAAACTAGAACCACCGTGGCAGCCACAACCTACCGCAAAAAACCCAAAACAACCACCATCAGCCACCACCACCACCATTGTGGTAGCCACAACCCGTGGTAAAAAAAAACCCAAAACAAAATCACCACCACAACAACCCACCACAAAACCCCTTAAAATAAACCAACACCACCAGCCAAAACAACCACCATCAAAATCACAAGCTACCTCCAAACAAAAAAAAAAACCCAATCCACCAAGATCACCTCCACCAAAAAAAAGAAAAAAAAGAAAAAAAAAAACTTCAACATCACCACTACCACCATGGTTTTCAGTTGTGGATGCCGATGAATGAAGAAAAGAGAAAGAAAGAAGAAAAGAGAAAAGAAGTGAGACTAGTGAGTGAAAAGGAAAGAAGAAATGAGAGAACACCGGTGAGAGAAAAAGAAAGAAGAGTACAGTGAGAGAGATGAGAGAAGTAATAAAAAATTACTTTTTTTATAAGATTTGAGCTACAGTGCGCTCTCATTTTTGAGAGCGCATTTTAACAAGATAGCAAATTTTTTAGGATATAGCATGTTTGATGGAGCAGCATTTTGTGGTTTCAAATGCTAAAAATAGCATTTTAGCACTTATACAAGGTTTGATGTAGGGGTGTGCTCGGTTCGGTTTCGGTTGGTTTGTATGGGTATGGCCAATCGAAACCGAATATTTCGATTTGTGAAATTCTCAACCGAAACCGACTGAAATGGCTGGAAATCAATCGATTTCGATGTATTTCGGTTTCAATCGGTTTCGGTCGGTTTTCGGTTTTCCAAAGAGAGGGTTATTGAGATTTTCAAAACCACACTATTTCAAACGATAAAGCAAAAACCAAAGCATATAAAATCACACTCAGAATCGATAAAAACCACAAGCTCAAAACTTTTCACACAGATCACTCTAAAGCAAAATCACCGTTCACTTGAAAAAAAAAAAGTCACAGTATAAACGAAACAAAACAAACACAGCCTAAAGTGGAAAAAAAACTCACCGATTATATGAGAATCTGAGATATACGAAAGATTAGGGAAGTAGAGATTTGTTATAGTTGGTCTTCATCGATCTGAAGCGAAGAGAAGAAACTCGGAGAGAGAGAGTCAGAGAGACTAAAGAATTTGATTGAAGAAAACTTGAGAAAGCTTTTTCTTCCATGCTGAACTGAAGTGAGAAGGGTAGAAAGAGACAGAGAAAAAATTGAGAGAAAAAGTTGGGGAAGGGGGTGGCTAAAGAAAAGAAAAGGGAAGAATAAAATAGGGGTCTTTCCGTATTTATATCATGCTCTAGGGTTTTAAAAAATTAAATAGCAAAAAACCCATGTCCCACATGAAGGCTCGAACCTGGAATTAGCTAGCTAAACCACAAGGAGCGTACCACTAAGCCACTGTTCAATTATGTATTAAAGTTACATAAATATATATATATATATATATATATATTTATTTATTTATTTATATATATATATATATTTATTTATTTATTTATTTATATTTTTGGTCGGTTTCGGGGTGAAAAAATCCAGCATCAAAACCGAAACTGAAAATTTCGATTTTTAAAAAATGAAACCGAAACCGAACAAAAATTTTGGCAACGATTCGGTCGGTTTTGGGCGGTTTTTTCGGTTCCTCGGTTTTTTGCACACCTCTAGTTTGATGAGAATGCTCTTAGTGACTGGGCCATTACGAACCTGTTTGGTTTAGTTCTGAAGGAAATTTAGAGCCATCTGTATTCAATAGTAATAGAATTATAGGCAAGTAAGCACAGACTCTTTATTTAGAGTGCCGTACCCGTATCGTACCGGTATTGTATCAACTGTTTTATATTATAATTTTTCAGAATTTGCTTGTGCCACTGTGTCGTACAATCACCTCTCCATCTCAGTTGCCAATCTCAATTGCTTGTGCACATTTTCTTCCTTTTTGGCTGAAATAGTTCAATCTTAGTAATATGCTAAGACCACTTAGTGACTGGGCCATTACGAACCTGCTTGGTTTAGTTCTAAAGGAAATCTGGAGCCATCTGTATTCAATAGTAACAGAATTATAAGCTAGTAAGCATAGACTCTTTATTTAGAGTGCCGTACCGGTATTGTATCAGTCGTTTTATATTATAATTTTTCAGAATTTGCTTGTGCTACTGTATCGTATTTGTGTCCATACCTATACTCGTGTTCGTGTCTGTGTTTTCTAGAGTGTGGAGTGTAAAGTCTAAACCTAAAAAATGCTATATTTGGGAAAAGGTTTGGTGAAATTAACGTGTGTGATTGGGTAGAATCTCATGAACCATGACACTATTCGAGCGCCCAACATTATACAAGCACTAATTAATGGTTTCTTTATGTAGGATTGTCCAGCTCGATCAACTTGTTGTAAACTGTGAACATTTCACATGTGATCTATGTGTTTAAGACTTTTAGGGCCAACACTAGTACTGAAACACAACTTGGAGTGAAAATATGCATATAACAATAGTTACGGTATTGTTACTGATGAAAGACTTGGCTACCAGGCTACCAGCTACCTGAGGACGTGAAAACGATATGCAGTTGAAGATGAAATTAAGCAACGACAGTGATTATTAATAATTAATGTAGCCTTTAAAT
Organism: Quercus tomentella; assembly: GCA_028535165.1. Taxonomy (NCBI): domain Eukaryota; kingdom Viridiplantae; phylum Streptophyta; class Magnoliopsida; order Fagales; family Fagaceae; genus Quercus; species Quercus tomentella. The sequence goes on from JAPQVY010000001.1 coordinate 7,738,451, forward strand.
ACTTATCCCTTGAAGGAGATGCATATATGGTTTCCAAGAATTTTCTAATTTACTTAAATGAGAAAACTTTGTTGACACATTTCTTGTTGGCCTTCTCAAAATTTTCCCCCTTTGGCCTTTCTCATCCTATATCGGTAAGTCTTTATTGATGAAATGTGGAACCTTAAGAAATTATGAAGAGAAAGAGGTAATTTTCAGCTCTTTACTCATTTATTTATTTTGATTCCAGCTAGAAAGATATATATGTTAACGACAACCTAGCAAATATTTAGACCTAATAATCAAATTTATGGCTTAATCACTTTTAAACCAAATTAACAATTAATGTCGAATGTAAGTGATTAACCAATTTATATTGCACGCATATTCAACTATTCAAGTAATTAAAACTGAATGTAAAGTGCAGAAAAATAAATCGCTAAACCATACAAAAACACTAAGACGCGTTTTTGAAGAGGAAACAGAGCTCTTGATGAAAAACCTTTTCGTTGACTCCATTGGTCGGAACTCCACTATAGAATAGATGCAATACAAGATTGAAGTAGACCAATCTCCCTTAATACTTGAGCCCTCCAAGCTCATGCTATATAGCATCCGACTTTGCCAAGTCTTTTATTCTATGGAGCAATCCTGGTTGAGCGACCAATCACTAGTCACCAAGTGAAACTTGGATTTGTGGCTTGAACCTCCAAAGATTCCCAGCAACCGACAGTTCTCTAACACTCAAAAATGGTATAGGTAGTGAAGGAAATTTTTTTTCTCTAAGATGTAAACATGGTGAGAGTGATAGAGAAGAGAAAAGCTACAGGTTCTCTCGATAAACAATTGGTTTTCTCTCCCTAAAATGTGAGCACAATCTACTCTCACCAGTTCATCCTCAATCCTCTCTCCTAGAGTGGATGAATTAGCAATGGTACCAAATGATTTGGTTGCAAGTAAGAATGAGGAGCCAGAATTTTGTCATCAAGTAAGTCGCGAGCTAGTCATGACACTCATAAACAAAACTCCTATCTTGAGACGTGTGGCATTTTCACGTGCAAGTTTGGTCTCAGACAAGTCATGATCCCATTCTGAAGAGCTTTGGTCAACTTAGACCAGACTCAAGTATCTTAACTAAAACTTCATGTAATCCCCCAAGAAAAATACATCAAAATATGAAAATTACAAATAAATTTGATACTGAATAAAACCAATACAAATACATACAAAAATAACAACTTAACACAACCCTATAATTATTCCAACTTTGCTATCTTAATGTTGTCATCTTTCATTTGTCTCAAAAGAGAAAGGGAAAAAAATAAAAACACCCACGTGATATTTTTTGGTTGGGACTCTTGAGAGTAATCCTACGTGAAGTTGGAGTCTTGGAGAGTTGGAGACGTTTAACTTAGTCCATGTTTTAATTGTTGTCATAGTCTTGATTTGCCATGATGAGCCACACCGAATCCATTGAAAACACACACACACACGTACGCACACTACATTATATCAAACCAGAACGTATCCTTTTCCTGGTTTGTAATCACGACGTATCAAAAACAGTCTTTTAAGTCATTATAATTTTTGAATTTCCGTCTGTGAAGATGATTCCTGTCTTTGTTGTAAAAGGGTATCCCTCTCTTCCAATTCCATTTGTAAAAAAAAAAGGTATTTCAATTGTTGTCAAATACTCAAATCCCCTTTGAACAATGACAGATCTCTCAATTTTCATAGCCATATATATATATATATATATATACTCAGAGACAGAGTCAACACATATCTTATAATAAAACAAATCGTATGCATTAATTATGCTATTATTCAAATGTTCTTTTGTAAATCATGACGCTAAGGTGGTTTTTTCAGTCAAACTTGCAATGAAGTAGTGCATTGATACAATGACTGCTTTTTCTTTTCTTCTTCTTTTTTTTTTTTGTTGGGCAAGGCAAAGACTTCTTTGTTGGAAACTGGCAGCGTAAAATTAATGCCGAAATATATATATTACTATAGTAGTTGGTAGAAACAAGTAGGCGACAGTAGTGGCTTTTTTGAATGGGGTTGGAGAAAGACGTCGGTACATGATAATGGGGGACACTGTACCTTTGACAATTTAAATAAGCTACTCATGAGTTTCTTTCTATATTCTACCATTTCATATATTTTACACCGAAAAGATATTGCTCATTAGTCATCACGACTATAATCAGCATTTTAAAATTGCATTACATAATGCTTTCAAAATTATATGTAGGTCCACTTGGCATGGATGATTGGTCTTTTGTCTGTCCCGTGATTGTGATGTTAGTGATTTTGTTAATATAATGAAGTTAGGAACTAATATTCTTGATTAAACTCGGTTTTTTTTTTTTTGAGAAAAATTTTATTTATTAAACTAATACTTCTAACTTATTCAATTCAGTTTGTCCTTTCTTTTTCGATCCTTGATTGGGGTTGATGACTGAACTTCCACCTGTTCCTTATTTTTAAAATTTGTTTTACATGGTTTTTTTTTTTTTAATGAGAGGCCCATGTGTCTGCCACAACACATGAATCTACAAATCCACCACAAACCAGCCCATTTCTAAAAACGATCAATACTTCTTCCTATATTCTAATCCTTATGACGTGCAGATAGGGTTGAGTTTGAGATATTTTTCAATCCAACCAACCTCTTTAGGTTGAGAAAACTAAAACCCAACCTATGATAATTCTAAAAATTAACCCAACCCATTGTGTAGTCGGATTGAGATCATTTTGTCATGCTTAATAAGAACATTGAATTTGTTAGATTTTTAGTATTGGTTCATTCCATAACATTCTCTCAGAGTATTTTCACCATTTAGAGTTTTCACACCGTAAACAAATATTGTCTCTACATGGTGTCTTCGTGATTGATGTTTTGAATTGTTTATGGGTGGTGTAGTTGGGTATAATGATTTGAATCTCGTGTTATTTATCCATTTGGGTTAATAATTAAATACATCGATTAAAATTGGTAGTTAAGTAGTATAAGGTCTAAACAGCGTAGCAGATTTTATCAAATTTAAGTATCAAAATAAATTAAACTAAAAAATTGAAACAAAGTTTCAAAATCCAAATAACAAACTTTTTTTTTATACATATTTTTAATTAAACTATTAATAACATGGATTAGGTTGGGTTCAATGAATTGAAATTTTAGCAATCCAAACCTAAACCAACCCAAATTTAAAATTTTAAAAAAATATATTAAAAAAATCAGCCCAATTTATTAACTCACGAAAAACCACATGGATTACGTATCCACCACAAAGCAGCTCATTTCAAAATGATAACGGTAGGATACTTATTGACATGTTTTGATCTTATGGGAGACTCAAAAAAAAAAAAAAAAAAATCTCGCAAAAACTCTAACTGAATAAGAAAAAACTTTAAGTTCATTGACTTGATGTTATTTTATTGAGAGAGTTCCAGTTTCAAATGATTGAAATGAATAACTTGTTACAATTATTTTTAATCAGTTTTTATATTTTATGTGGAGTCTCTTAATTTTTTCACCCAACAAAATGGTACTACGATACAATAAAATGAACACCCAAAAGAAGATATGGAGCCAAATATATTATTTTTATCAAGGTAGATAGGGAGGATCAACATTCTATTATATGTTCCTCAATTGTATTAAAGGCCAGCTTGATAAATAAATCATGAACACTCAAAGCAACAGCGCTTCAAACCATTATAGGAGAATTTTAGGATACACTTGGCTGATTCCGCTTGTCGTCGGATAATATCTTGTGTGAACTATGGTAATCATAAAAATTTTGGGATAACACTCGGTTTATATATATATATATATATATATATAAAATAACTCATAAAACATTTTCTATTATTTTACTTATACAAAAATCCTTAATTTTTTTTACTATTCAAAATAACTATGTAAAAATAAATATTGAGGAACATATAATAGTATGGGTCATTTTATTAATTTTTCGTTCATTTAAAGTTTCAAATAGCGATTTAATTAAAAAAAAAAAAAAGAGTTTATGAAAAACAAACCAAAAGTCCAAAATCTACGCCAAAAAGAAAAAAAAAAAGGGAAGAAGGAAAGCAAATGGTTAAAGCACAAAAGGTGATTAAAAAAAGTCAACAATTGTTCAACAATAAGCTCAGGGGTTCCAGCCCTGCATAAACACTTACCCAAAAAAAAAAAAATGAGGCATCTGAGAGAAAGGAGGTTAACAGTACGCATTCCATAGAGAGAGGGGCGAAAAGACTAATACCATTGGAAAAGATTTATGTTGTGTGGAGTTCTGTGTAATTATCTGTTAAATATGTGATATTCTGAAAAATATTTTTCGTTTGTAACTAACAGAAAACATTTTCCACTCTATTGATGTTTGTTTTCCGTTAACCACAAAAAACATTTTCCACTGCATCAAATACCAAAAAAATGCAAAAGACATTTTCCAAAATATCCTTTTTTACTAAAACATACAGAGCCTTACTGTAGCTCATATGCTTCTGTTGAATTCCTGCCACTACCATTAAAGCATTTAGCCTGAAATTCTAAACGTTGGTATAAATTTCCAAGCCATTCACCATTTTGGAGGGGGGGTGGGGGGAGCGGGGTTTGGGTTTACACCATTCAATATTTTTTAATTGAATACAAATTTTAACAAATTCATCATTAGACTACATTATCTTCACATATTCTTCATACTTGCAAGATTTCAAAGTAATCAAAGGTCAATAGTAATGTCATCAATCAATTATTTAAAATCAAATTTTTGTAGTTTAAAATAATGCATAAAAGATGAATTTATAGATCGAATGGTAAATAAAATCAAATTGACATGAATATTAAGAACATGTAGAACATGTAATTCAATGGTGATATTTTCAAATATAAAATTTATAACAAGTAATTGAATGGTGTAATATTACTTACAGTTACACTAGATGTAACTTGACCCAACTCATATATATATATATATATATTTGTTGAGAAAATGGAAGAAATGCTATATATACAACAATTTCACAACAAATTTTACAGCTATTGAATTGGCAACTTATTATTAATTCTCGTAGATCCACCACTCTACCATTAACAATTTGAGCCCTGTAAGATATTTAGAGCATTCGATTGATTATCAACTTACAAGCAATAAATACCAAATTTTCATGGCATAAAATTCAAACCAGACTCCAAATGAATGGCTGGTATCACTCCAAGGCTAATAATGCAACAATTATCGTCAAAATGCTGTAACTACAACAATTTATTGTTCATCGCATCCATTTTATCTTGGGGGAATTATTGCATACTTGTAGAGAAACCAGTAGCATAAAACCACCTTGCAGGTTTTTAGAGCAAATGTCTCAAATTAATATACACGAGCTTTAGGTGGGAATGTCTCAATCTCATCATCTAGCGTGTTCATGTGAACTGGCCTATAATCTAGCCGGACCTTCTCATTCTCCCAATACCTGGAAACCAAAAATGAAAACAACTCATAAAATAAAATAATTTCAAGCGGAGCGGAATATATAATTACAAATTATTGCTATCAAAATTAGAATGAAATAGCAATTCTTCAACACTTGACACAATTTTGATTGTTGTGGATGTAGCAGACAGTGGCAAGACTACAAGAATTGGTTGCAAACAGTAAACAGGAGATAATGTAGATTCATGGCCAATAAGTATATTGAATTGGAATGATTGATGAATCCAGATGTCGATGAACAAGGAATTTTTTCTACCAAACCTAATTTGCTGGGTTGAGAAAATCTAGAACTGCCAGTGAACTGCCTCCCCAAAGAATTGACAAGGTGGGGGGTGTTCTGGCTCAGCAGTTTTTGCAGGTCAATTGTATGTATTAGAAAAATAATTCATCAAGAGAAATCATCAAAGGAATAGTCAGTTACATATTATCATCAACTAACAGAAAATCCATTTTTTATGTTTTTTTTTTTTGGGGGGCCGGGGGGAGGGGGGGGGGGGGTGTGGGTTGGGAAAATAATAAGTAAAATATAAGTGCATATATGTAGAGTTTTTCCATTAATTTGCTATGAAGGAATAAACAATAAAGAACCAAAAAAGAATAGGATAAAAACCTTTCACATGATATTGTCATGATTCTCTAAGTGAATTCTTTGAAAAGAAAAATTGCATGTTGTAAAAACAATCTTGATTTATGCCATAATTATTTTAGACATAAAATATAATGAAAAAAATGTGTATTTTTTTAATTCCCCCCCCCCAAAAAAAAAAAAAGCATAAAAAGTCCAGAGACTAGTATAGGTCTCTACTACTCCATGCAAATCCCAACTCGGTAGACTCTGACCACTTCCAGTGGGGAAGATTAATTGGCTACTAGTAACAACAATCCCACCCTTGATTCCTACTGACAACAAGGGAGAGAGATATATGCACCACTTTGAGAAGAAGAGGGGGTGATTTTTGGGAGAAGGGGCAGCAGCAATGTGATCTCACAGTGAAAGAAAATGAAATGTGAAAGCGAAAGAGCAGGGGGTTGGGTTAACTAGGGGTTGATTGGGCATGGGCAACCTCACCATATAAAAACATCCATTTCTATATAAGTAGGCAGGTTACGTTGGGTTAGAGCAGGCTAATTCAACTTGCACGCTGAACTGACCAGCACATTTAGGGTTTAAATCTGACCAACCCGCACCAAATATTGTTGTAAACTCACACAGGTTGGCACGGTGCAGAGCAGGTTGTTGCACAACCCTAATATTGTTTGGCTTGCCATGGTTTTTTCCCCCTATTGAGCATTCATTCAGAAGCTGTAATGTTTTCACTTTTCAGGTCATTTTTCTAGCAGTTGTATAGCAAGTGTTTGATATTTCAAGCAATTATAAGTAAAGAACTCTAAAAGATGAGGATGCACATAATAATATAAAGGAAAAATTACATTTTAAACCGTATAATTTAGGGTGTAACAAATTAAACCTTGAAGTTTCAAAAAGTAACAACTTAAACCTTATAATTTCAAAAGTAAAACATTAAACCTCAGTCCATTCTTTTTTTGATAAGTAAGGAATTTTATTGAAAAGAACTAGCACCACCCAGTACACTAAGATGTGTACTTAGATGGCAGACCAAGAGAAGTTACAACTTACAACAACCAATAAGTTCAAACAAAGTAGTACGCAAATGGCATGTTAAACCTTAGCTTTTGTGTTTAAGGTTTAATATAGGTTGAGGTTTTAGTTTGTTACTTTTTCAAACTTTAGGATTTAATTTGTTACTTTATTAAACTTCAAGGTTTAATTTGTTTCATTCTCTATACTATTGGGTTTAAAATGAATTTTCCCCTAATATAAAAAAGCATTTATAATTTTAGCCAAAATAAATAAATTGCTTGCACCTTCATTACTTATCAACCTCAAATGAGAAAAGCCGGGACTTTTAAAGCCATGAACAAATGATCAGGACTAGCAATAAGTTGACATGGTCTGGATTATTTCCAACACCACAAAATATGAAACCTTTTTTTTTCTTTCTGTTTTTATGATAATTTTTATTGATATGGAGAAGAGAACAAAAAATTTAAACATATAAGGCTATAGCTCACAACACCTGCCACTTCTTTATATAATCTGGAGTAGCTGCCTTCTCCTAGGTTCAAATGCAATTTTGATTGACTCAGAGCTAAGCTTGCTCATAAGCACATTCTTCTAAACAAACCAATACTACAACTGCTATATGGCAATGGAGCATCCCTCATTATAATTAATTAAACCTCAATTACCATTCTTCCCTTTCTCTTTATCGACCATTTTACCCCTATGTTGAGGGCACTTTGGGTACTGAAAAGATTCTCCTTTCCTTCCTGTCAAATCATCCCACTTTTGAGAAAATAAAAAATGGGCCCAAAGGTGGGATTTTATCCCTCCAAATCCGCTCTTTTCCCTCTTCAGACTCCCACACAAGAGACAGACATTATTCCATCCTACTTTCTCCTTTCCCTCTGATCTTTTCCCAATCAATGTGAGACATAATAGCCCAGCTAGTTCAGGTATAAATATACAATCATGATTCATCATTATGCAGGTTACTATGGATATATACTCAAAACTAAAATGCTAAACTTGCAGTAGGCTACCATGACACCACGCACCAACCAAAACACAACCCACATTTATGGTTCAGGATATGTGTTAGTAATCCAACAGAAGTCTGCCACTGTCATAAGGGACTTAATTGTCACATTACACACCACAGAAAAAGCTTGATTTCTAGGTCAACCCCAATGACAATGGCAACCTATAATTTCAAATCAATGCTACTCTTTCAGAAGGGCTGAGAAGATAACTTACCCCAATGTGTGTTTCATCCAGTTCTCATCATCTCTTTTCTGCAAAACCAGAGAAACTTATCTCATTACACAGAAAAGTACTATGAAAGGGAAAACATTAACTTCAAAAGAAACAAGACTAACCGTAAAATCTTCACGTGCATGTGCCCCTCTACTCTCTTTCCTGGCTTCAGCAGAATGCATTGTGATACAAGCATTTATCAAAAGATTTTCTAACTCTATAGTCTCTATCAAGTCAGAGTTCCTGTAAAAAATTTATAATTTAAGCTCATTAAAAAAAAATGTGAATTCACATGAAACATTTTATCATTAAGTTCATTGTCCCCAAAATTTACCATATCAAACTCCGGTCCTTCAATTTAACATCATGAAAGCTCTCCGATGCCTTGTCAATCAATTGACAACCTGCAGAAACAACAAAGAGAGGAGAAGATGGTCAAGATGCTCTTTATTTGGGCTGATTAAATGGTGTAACAGTAGTATCAGTTTCCAACCCTGTAAAGATTCCTACAAGGAAAACTCGGTTTATGTCATGGATGATGTCAAGTCTTGACTTCAAGCTACTGAATTCAGGTTAAACTATGTACTAGAAACAGAAAAACAAAGAGAAAACTACAACTTGCAAAAAAGTACCTTCTTCTAATGTTTCCTGTGTACGGAACACAGCAGCATTATTTTGCATTATTCGTTGCATATTCAACCGAATATTTGAAGTTGGTATTGAGCCATTTGAATTCCTTATTTTGTCCAGCCATGCAATAGTCTTCTCACCAGCATCCTTCTCCAAAGGTTTTTGTTTCTCCCCTACTCGATTTCAAGTGGAGGTATCTTTAGTTTCTCATACAGATTTCATAATCAAGTCTCCAAAGTAATTGTAAAATAAACTTGCCTGGTCTCTGAACTTCTGCAACTCTATTTGCACATGCTCGTCCAAAAACAACAATGTCAAGGAGGGAATTTGCACCAAGTCGATTGGCACCATGAACTGATGCACATGCTGCCTCACCAGCAGCCATTAATCCAGGAACTACAGCATCCGGATCATCACCTTTAATTGTAACTACCTGAGGAACAAAGGCATGCCAGTAAGAAACAAGCAAATTTGCACAAAAGAACTACACAGTAGGCTATATGATGATTTCTAATTAAGGTGTCAAAAAAAAATATCAATGAATACTAGACAATATTGTTTATTAGTGGCTGATTTTAAGAATCAAAATTAACATTTAAACCACTATACTTACACATTATATGTTCCAACTTTGTTTATCATTTTTTAGCAAAGAAATGTCAACTGAAAGTGAAAAAGAATGGAGCCTCACAATTTCTCGCTATACCAGAATTTATTTTGTTTGTTATGCCTTGGGTCAGCTCTAGCTCAAATGGCACCACTGCCTTCTCCTATAAGAATGCGTGGAGGTTGAGCTTATGAGTTCAAAACCCATTGGTGCGTGCACAAGTGTTAGGAACCCCCACCATATCCAAGTAGAATAGAAAGGATTGAGTTAGTTAAAGTTTAGCACATTTTAATTAGAGTTTAACACACGTAACACATTAATCACATCGGCTAATTAATTAGAGCACATGTTGAATAAGTAGGCCTTGAATTGTATAAACAGTTGCATGTAATCTCATATGGGGATATCTTGAATTATAACCAATTTGTTGCTTATTGCATTTTTCTTTCTCTATTCTGTGTCTTTCTCTCTTAACAATTCTTTGGAGGGTGACAACCACGAATTTAGTCAAAACTTATGCAATTCCCATTGGGAACCATTGGGTTCTTGACAATAAGGTTTTTTTTTTTTTTTAATACATAATAAGTATTCCATTAAAACAAAATGAATAAGCAAAGGGTTTTACCCTAGTGCTCACAATGTGCAAACTTGCCTTTCTAAAATAAATAAATAATTAAAAAAAAAAGTGATTAGTTATTGGAGGAATCTGAGAGGGATCGTAGGGAAAGGTATGATATGGTGTCTATGGGATAAAGGCAATAGCACAGCTTTTTCTTTTTTGGTGGGGGGGGGGGGGGGGGATTGGGTGGGGAAGATCCTATGTTGTTGGGTTTCAAGAAAGCAGTATTGCATAAGTGATCACAGATCACAGAAACTTCTGACAAGCTAGTGCTAGGCTTGATTAAATCATCTAAGGTGTTTGTTTTTCTTCAGTTGGAAAACACATTGCTATATCCACAATGGAATGCATATTGCTATATCCTAGGGTGAGACCACTCAGATAAATATCTCAAACCATGTACTTGGGTTCATCAATATATTTTGGGTCAAATGCACTAAGACCCCCTAAACTTTGGAGTTGTTACACTTACCCACCATCCACCCCCCACCCCCCCAAATTTAGTACATGAACTTCAGCATTGTGCCAAATAGCCCAATCTGTTAGTGTGCCATCTAAAATCTAATGTTGCTTTCAATTTTAGAAAGGCAAAGTAAAGGTTTTGGATATGCATGACACCTTCAACCAAAAAAAAAAAACCACTGCCAAGGTTTCAAAATCAACCATCCAACCGCTTATGTCACCTTCAGCCACCAGAAAAAGACCCAACCTCAAACCCACCGCTAGCCCAAATTGTGATCTCTATTATCCAAATCCTATGGCCATGACAGTCTTGAAGCAAGAAAGAGAAAAGAACTTAAGGAGTCAAGAAGTGGGAGGCCACCGCCAATGATGGTGATGGAGACGACTGTCAATGTCAAAGTTGGGAAAGGAAGGAATGCTTAAGGAGATTTGGTCAGGGGTTTCCTATATAGAGATGGAGAAGAACTGGGCGTGCTTTATTTGCTTGTTTGGTTGGAAAGAAGGTGAAGTATTATAAGTGTAAACAGCTTTCTGGGTTTTGTCATTTTAATTGCTAAATTATGGAATAATTTCACCTTAACCATGGCAAAGAATTGTTTAAGGTTTGATAAGTGTATTTTTTTATTTAATATTCTTTAAACCCAAAATAAAAAACTTAATAAGAGAAATTTAGTTTATTTTATTTTCCTGTAATTTCTTAGAAATTAACAGGTGGATCATTAGTGAAATGCACCCTTTCTTGAATATGTCCTGCAATTTCTTAGAAATTTCAATTTAGCTTTTTGTAACTGATTGGATATTACTGATTGGAATTGAAATGCACCCTTTCTTGAATATGACCTTGTGCACTTACTGTTTGAAAAAGTTATTATGTGAATAAATGAGTTATTGATCGGATAGATTATGCCTGACTCAAAGAAAAAGAAAAAGAAAGGAGAGCCAACATCAGCAGTGGCTCTGATGATGGATCGTGGCAGTGGCGGGTTGGTCATGGCGGCCAAGTGAGCAAAGCATTCAGCCATGGCTAAAGACTTAGGCGAGTGAAGAAGAAGAAAGTCAAACAAAAGAGAGAGATCTGAGAGTGGGATGTTAGATTTTGAATGGCACACTAACAGAAGGAGCTATGTTGAATTACATGTACTAAATTGGTGCAAATAAAAGATGAGGGGGTGTAAGTGCAACAATCTCAAATTTCACGGGGTCTTACTGCACTTTATCCGTATAATTGTTTGTGTGCGTGTGAGAGAGAGAATCACCTGAACAGAGTTCATTTATATGTAATATTGAGTACCAATAAATCAGCAAATACTATTAGTTACATTTGGACTATACAGATTATAAGCCATAGAGCTTAGTTAGTTTCAAAAGGAATACATCAAATATGAAAATCAATTTTTAGAGTATGATGATTAATTTAAGAGGGCCTACTTTACATGAATTGCTCTAAATCATACCTCGCCATGGTAATTGGTGGGAATTCCGCCCATGTTATAGTGCACAGTAGGTAAAACAGGGATGGGCTCCTTTGTAACATCAACACCAGCAAAAATGGCAGCAGTTTCAGAGATACCAGGAAGTCTCTCCTTCAGTACTTCTGGAGGTAAATGATTCAAGTGGAGATAGATATGGTCCTTCAAAGGTCCTGTAGAAGATTAAATTATAGTTATAAGGAAACATAAAACAAAACAGAAAATTTTAAAATTGCAGGTATGTGGATTTTACAATATATAACTTATGACTGCACACAAACTGTATGTATACATCCTACATGGATGTTAATTGTTTTTTTTTTTATAAGTCCTACATGGATGTTAATTGTGAATAGTTATTAATCATTAATTTCATTGGGCAATGGCCATAATAAATACTTTGCACAAATTGTAGCATAGATCTACCATGTAACAACATTAAGACCTAAGTCTTCCATTACTGGACAACAAGGCCACCAGGATGAAAAATATTTTTCTAGGAGCATGTCATACCTACACCACGACCCTCCCGAATTTCCATAGTCATAGATCTTGAAACAACATCTCGTGATGCAAGATCTTTTGCTGTAGGGGCATATCGTTCCATGAAACGCTCACCTTCACCGTTCCTAAGAATACCACCTTCACCACGGGATCCTACAAGTTGCAAATGAAAGTGCCAAAACATTATTAAAAAATGATTAATTTTAAATTAAATAAGATTAACACAGTTAAAATCATAAAGGGTCAGAAAACTAAACTGAGTATTCAACCAAAAGCAATAATAGATCACCAAAATAACCCAAAAAGTACCAACCTTCAGTGATGAGGCAACCAGCACCATATATACCTGTTGGGTGAAACTGCACAAATTCTAAATCCTGCAGGAGGAATATATCATCAGAAAACATAGATACATATAACGATATATAGTATAAAAGGCAAGTTAATATATAAAGCCAATATTGGAGAAGCAACAAAATAAACCTCAAGTGGGAGCCCAGCACGTGCAACCATGGCATTGCCATCTCCCGTACATGTATGAGCCGAGGTTGCAGAAAAGTATGCTCTACCGTAACCCTGGGAGAAACATGACATATATCGATATTTTTGCTTAAAACAAATTAAGATGATCTTAATTGAAAAATCCCCAGCCAGGAAATAAAAAATTTACAACATTTATAGTACCCCTGTAGCCAGAATTGTGGAAGCAGCACGGAACCGATGTAATGTCCCATCCTCCATATTTAATGCGATTACCCCCTGGCAGCTACCTACAACATCAAGAATCAAATAACCTTCCCATACAATCAACAAACCTTCTCTATCACCTGGGATCCAATGGAGCCACACCCCCCCCCCCCCCCCCCAAAAAAAAAAAAAAGTAACTCTTGAAAGTTAGGTGGCTGAACATATTGCCACAGGAAAACACACACAAAATTCAAAGAGCCATTGAGATGCATAGATTAAACAAAGTACAGATACAAAGTTATCCTCAGGTAATACCAAACAACCCCATGAAGAATATTCACCAACTAGGATGTATTGACTTGGGAAACCTAGTGTGGCGAGCGTGAGTCTGTTACAAATAAATATATGTATGTTGTGATTGTAGGAATGAGAAAAGCTTATAACAGCAGCAACATTTATGAAACCAACAAGATATGATGATATTGCAAGGAATAATATAAACTTAGTTAGATGATTGTATTGGCATTTTCAACCAGCTCCAGGACAGTGTAAAGCAAGAGTTATCATGCAAGAACTTACCATCACTGTTCATTATTAGATCCAAAGCAAAATACTCCACAAAAAATTGGGTATTATGTTTCATAGCCTGGCCATAAAGAGTATGCAATAAAGCATGTCCAGTTCGGTCAGCAGCACATGCACAACGATATGCCTGTCCACCTATAACAATAGAAAACAAGAGAAGCCAAAATCAGACAACTTTAAACACAATCCACAAGAAAGACTCTCAAATTCCAAACATGGATGGCAGCAGCATCTTACCTTTTCCAAAATTAAGGCTTTGACCACCAAATGCACGCTGATATATTCTTCCATCTTCAGTTCGAGAAAATGGTAACCCATAATTCTCAAGCTCAATCACAGCTTTTGGTGCCTCCCTACACATATATTGAATGGCATCCTGATCACCTGCATAAAATGCAATACCATTGCATGTTAAAAATATAACTAGAACAGACCTATAATAAATAGTTATAAATTTTGCAATGGGTGTGTCAGTGCATGACACTGTATGTCAATATTTCCAATAAGAGCATGTGACCTCAACCATTCAGAACCCACATAGCCTCCTTGCATAAAAAACTTCAATTTTGGCTCTCTTTGAGGTAAACACACCATTACATAGAGCAAGCAGTACATGCATAACAGGAAAACACAAGGCGTGGCTCTGGGAAGACACATTACTGTAAAAGGTGTCTAGATATGTAAAAACACACTAAACCAAGTGTGGATGAAGCTAATACAAGCAATACAGGATCTCTATGCTCCTTGTAATTCATATAAGAAAGTAATTTGCAACAAACATCCAATCTGGATATTAAATAAGAGCACTGCAAATAAAATGAAAGATTTGTCTAGTTTAACAACATACCAAGCCAATCACTTCCCTTTACTGTGTCATACATGTGCCATCTCCAGTCATCTTCAGACATGTTGCCTAATGCAGCATTTATACCACCCTATGCAGAATTCAAATATCACAGTTAAGCAAAGGATCCAAGCCATTGACAGAAATTTAACATTGAGTCAATGAAGAGAGACGCATTAGTACGCAGTTGATGAAAAAAGCAGGAAAACCAGACTTGGATCATTGATGTGGACACGAGATGAAGTTATAAACAGTGAAAATGACAGAAATAAATAATAGTCACCATTCAACTAGGTAAAGTGAAGAATTCATAATCGTCAGCTTCAAATGCCCCAGATATAATGAAAGGAAACCAAATAATGGAATCATAATGGCCCAGGTCAATGTGGATAAAAGCAACCTTTTTTATCTTTTGGAAAGCAATTATATGGACAAAATTTATCAATTAGTTTATCACAACAAACACATAAGACCAGCCAAACACTAAATACTACATGCTTCCTATAATGCAATGAACATAAAAATCAAACATAATGTGAAATCATTAAAATGGCATTTGGTAGACCAAATACAGGCTACATACAGGCTTATATTATAAGTAACTTGAAGTAATCCTTTATAATCATCAATGGGTCATTCAAAAATAAGAGTCATGATCATATGACTGAGAACATGCCAGTTACCAAATATGGTAGAACATGCAAACAACCTCCCAAATCATACATGTCAATGACCATCTTATCCTACAATTATTACTCATAATGAAATTCAAAATGAAGCAAAGACAGAAAATGTCTGATGCCATGAACAGTTTTAAAACCACACAACTGAACCAAAATACCAGTGTAATAATACAAAGACATACTATTTACAAACTACACGAACCATAGTTGGTAAAACATTTACAAAAAAATATAACTTCTCATACCTGAGCGGCAACAGTGTGTGAACGAGTAGGGAAGAGCTTTGTAATGCAGGCTGTATTGAATCCATGCTCTGAAAGCCCTATGGCTGCTCTTAGCCCAGCACCACCAGCTCCTACAACTACCGCATCATATGTATGATCAACTACCGTGTACGAGGAGCGTCCCCCAGTCTGCCACAAACAAAATCCACGCCTTATAACCACTTGCAATCAAACCAATGCTAAAAATACAGCAGTGAACCCAAAAATAAAATTATATATATATATATAATACAGAACCTATGAAGATGGAGCTTCAGTAATGAGACTAAACGACAGCGTTTTTATCCCCGTGATGTTATTTTCCACAACGTGCATCACTGTAGCTCCATCTTCATAGGCTCTGTGTATATGTGTGTGTGTATATATATATTGGTAAGGCACACAGAGCGTGCTATTAAAGACATAGAATTGAAATATATATATATATATATTTGATTGATTGGTAAGGCACGCATGAAGCGAGCTATTGATGACATATAATTGAAATGACAGGAATAAAAGCATAGACATTGAATAACGCAAAACAAAATAAGCTAATATAATTTGGCCACAACAAAAAATCAGAGTTTTTTTTTTTTTTAGGTAGTAGCGTTTGCTTCACGCAGTTGAGAGGAATTAAATAACGATAATTCGGAAAATAAAAAATTGAACTAATCCACTAGCTGTATTGAGCTCGGTTCGGTGGATATTAATAGTGTGTTTGGAGTTTCAAACAGTGGAAAAATCAAAGATGAAAATAAGCATAGATTCTCTCATTTTCCTACAAGTTCTCAGCAACCAATCAGGGAGAAATTATTTTTAAAATCAAACAATTCAAAAAGACTATCGATCACGGAAAGAAGCACAAAAAATCTATTGGAATCCAAATAATTCAAAAATGAAAAACTAATCGGATAAAGAACTTAGCTCAATCATCCAAAAGGTTACGATACAGAATCAGAGAGATCGTGAAGAGCATAAAACCTAAAACCAAGTGCGAGAGAGATAGAGAGAAAGAGATCGCACCGAGTCAGTGGAGAAAAAGCGTGAAATGTGAGATCTGAGAGAGTCATTGAGGGGCGATCTTCTGGAAGAAGAGACGCGAAGTCCTCGGGAAACGCACCGCCACATCTCGGGTCTATAATATATAGCTAGCTTGAAGCTATATCCGGCTGTGTTTGGTTACTTTTTTCTTTTCTTTTCTCTATCTCCCTCTGCTGTAGGGGTTTTATCTGAGGGGGTTTTTGCTGAATTGGCTTGGCGGAGTAGCTGTGGAGGCAAAATGTGAGGGAGTTCAAGTTGATAGTCGGAGTTAGCTAACGGGATTGATTAATGAAATGAAGATGCATGTGATGGGAATAACTGTTATGACTGCCCCTAATCTTGGAATCTATCTACGGAAATTGCCACTATTTAAGGTTTTTTTTTTTTTTTAGCAAATAACAGTAGGTTTCATGGGACTAATCTTAGGTGTTTAAGTGATGTTATTTAAGTTGAGCTTTTAAAATTTAGTTATGTTATTTAATTAAAAAATATACTTTTATTTTATGAGAAAAAATTCACATAATAAAATTTTAAAAGAAAAAATTAAGAAATAACATTTAAGTACTGTACTTAAGTTTTGTCCGGTTTCGTTAAGGAGTATTTTAGAGTATTTGTTAATAAATTATTTCATGAGCACCTTTATAAGAAATATAAAAAAGATGTATAAATAAATTGTTTTTCTTTTTTCATAAAAAAAAATTTAAATATTTTTTAAACCAATAACTTTAACGTATCTATTAATTTTTCTCAATAAGAATTTATGACTAGAGTTTTCTTTTTCTTTTTTGGGTAAAATTGAAACCGTTGACCATCGACTTTTTCTTTTGTGAGTAAAAGTCTATAGTAATTTCATTAATCCATAATTAGCTTATACAATGAGGAAGTTAAAATTGAAATTGTTGACCATCGACTTTACTCTCTCACCTGATGTTTGTTGTGGCTTGAGTTGATTTTGCACAAGTGATTCATCCTCACACTAAAAAATACTCAACCTCAATATCGAACATCACATCGTCAAAAAATGATAATGATTCAGTGAATGCATATTTACATAAACTTTTTTTTTTTGTTGAGAGAAGTATTTACATAAACTCAAAGAAAGCTTTCTCAAAAAAAAAAAAAAAACACTCAAAGAAAGCATGAATAAATTAAAGGTTGTGGGAGTTATTATTGACAATGAAGAAGTTTCTTTTGTCCAACAATATAGTACTCAAGGGATTACTCAAAGAGTACAATGTTTTTTGTCCAACAATATGCACAATGAGTGATAGACCGACTTTTGATGAGTTACATGTCCTGCTCTAGGCAAAGAAGAAACATATTAAAATTTAGAAATACCAATGAGTATCCCAAGAATAATGTCATGGCTATTTTTGTTACAACAAATAGCAAAAACCCTAACTCAACCCTTTGCACAATTCTACCTAAACTAAAGAGGTGAAAAAGGACGTGGTAGAAACCAATCAAAGAGATCATGGAGGTAGACTCGACAACTCATATCAGTCATCTTAGACTACTCATCAAACAAATAAATGTCACTCTCAATCTTGGTTTAATAATTCTAACAAGAGACCATGTCAAATTTGAGACAAATTTGAGCACTTAGCTTTGGATTGCTTCCACCGTATTGTAGTGGGGTCTAGTTAGTTCAATTTGAACAAATATACATAAAATAAGAGACATGAGTTTGAATCCTATCCAATGTGCTTAAGCCGCTTAACAATATAGGCAACCGCCTAAGCAATATAATCAAAAACTGCTCATATTGCTTGCAAAGAACAAAGCCGTGCGGGTCCTTCAGCCTCAAAGCGGACAAACTACTTGCAGGTTTGGATTCGTTCCTCCCCCACATATATTAATGATTATTGGCATTTAAAAAAATTATTATTGTAAAAAATAAATAAATGATAATTAATTTGCTAAAAAAAACTAATGATAATTTTGAAAACTTGTATATTTTTATTTAAAAGATAACAAATTTATGGTGATTCTTAAAAAGATGGAGGTTGTAAATAAGACTAACAAACATATGAAGAATATTTTCTTGATTAACAAATAAATTACTAATTGTTTAACTTGTATGTCAGTAAGTTGGGGTTCAAGCCCATTGATTAAAAAAAGAAGAAGTTATAATTACAAACTATTTTACAATTATTAATAATTGACTACAAATAAATAAAAAAGTGATGTTAGTGATAGACTAAGATAAAAACCAGTATTAATTGATCACAACAACAAATTGTAAAAATATTACAAAATAATTTGTAACTATAACATTATTCTAAAAAAATAATGCTATAGTTACAAATCACTTGAGTGTAACTTTTTTCCATTGCATTAAGTTCCACTCTACTACTACAAGAGTTAGACCTTTTTGTAGTAGTACTTTGAGTTAAGTAATGTGTTTGAGCTTGGTAAGAGTGTAATTAAGTGTGTATTTAACCATTAGTTTGTTTTTTTTTTTTTTTTAAAATACTCTAGCATTGTTCTAAAAAAAATCATCATGATTGACTTATTGATGACATAATTAGGTTTTGATTCTAGAACCCCGGGGGATGGATGCATTTCAAATCTCTCAAAAATTAGACAATAGTCAACGTCTGAACAGTTCTATTAATACCCGTGAAAATTAGGTTGGCGTTTTAGAGCCCAAGTGAGGCCACGCATAACTCATGAGCTAAAATGGTGGTCACGAAGAATAAGGAAACCAACAGCGCTACGTCAACTTACGACTGGTGCAAAGAGGAAACACGCTGGCTTTCTTTTTAGCCTCCACGGATATGATGGAGACGCTAGCCAAGTGGCCACTAATCCCACCACTAATGGCCCAGTCCCATAAAAGGTTAGGCCCAAAAGTCACTTTGGGTGCAAGAAAAAGTGCGGAGTTTTCGTGGAGAATTCAATGTTAAGAAAAAATAAATTATTTTTGGAAAAAAAAATCGTTGCAAATTCATGAAATTAAAAAGGAGAGAATGTTATTTCAACTATAATAGAAATAGAGGAAAAAGAATAGTGTACATTATAATTTTCAAATAATATGGAAATATTATTTATATTCCATTATATATATATACACACATGCGTATAGGTTGGGTTCAAGTTACACTTGATATAACTCTAAGTAATGTTATACCACTCAATAACTTGTTATAAAATTCATTTTTTGAAAATGTCACCGTTGAATTATATATTCTATATGTTCTTAGCATTCATGCTAATTTTCATGCCAATTGTATGTTATTTACTATTTGATACATAAACTCATCTTTTATGCATTATTTTAAACTACAAATACTTGAATTTAAACAATTAATTGATGACATGGTTATTAATTTTTGATTACCTTGAAATATTGTAACTATGTAGAATATACAAAGATAGTATAATCTAATGATGGATTTGTCAAAATTTACATCAAATTAAAAAAATATTAAATGGTGTAACATTACTTAGAGTTACACCAGGTATAACTTGAACCTAACACACACACACACACACACACATATATATATATATATATATATAGAAGAAAGTTGCAAACTTTATTCAGAAACATAAGCCAAATTTGCTTGAAATATAGATGCGTGATGGGATATTTTTCATAAACCTATGACATGAATAACATGCATAGCAATATTACGAGTAACAGAATTTCCTTCATGTCGAACATAAGAAAAGTTAAAACTACAGAAAGACTTTGTTAATATTTTTGCATCTCATATCATAAGACCAAAGGAGGCAAATGAAGGGGATTAATCACTAACTCATAATCACCTTCAATTATTGCAGAAGAAATCTCAATTTCTAAAGCAAATTTTAGTACTCTCATTGCTGTCCTCGCTTCAGCTTCAAAAATTGAGGGGGTCTATTTTGGGACGTTGAGGCTATAACCATACTCGATTATCTCTAACAACCACACCGATACCATCTATTTTCATTTGTGAGCACAACTCCATCAAAGTGGATTTTACCGTTGTTGGTAGAAGGCAAAGTCTAAGTAAATTGGGGTTTGTTTGAGGGAGGTGTAGGCTGTGGCTAAGTTTGCAAAAATCAGAACGTGAGTCTTGAGCTTGCTGGTAGACCGAGTTAATGGGGAAAACTTGAAATGAATTCCGAAGCTTGTTCCTTTTAAACCAAATTGTCTATCAAATCATAGTAAAAAGCTCCAAATCTTTCCAGATTCTATCCCATATTGGACTAACTTTGAAAAGTTATAAAAAAATAACACTTAAACGAATGTCCCATTGGGAATATCTTCTCCAAACCTTTGAAGTATGATTATCATTTTTTGAGATAAGATTTAAATTATACTCTACGATTAACTGATAACAACTATTTTTTCTTTATTGCTAAATGAAGAAGAATTACCAACTTGTATTTTGGAATTTGGTGATGGACTGATGGTTTCACACTCAAGAGTCAGGACACTCGCTGTAAAGCCCATATCATTGCGCGGAAAGCTTTATGGGTTTTAGTCCACAAAAGGGGTTCACTGGAGTGTTTTACACAAATGCTGATTGGATTGGGCTAGCCCTCAACCCCTTACATAAAACAAAGAAATGGGCTTGCACTCAGTTGGACTTGGTGATGTTACCACCTAGTCACGCACAAGCCCAGGTGATCACTTTCTGGTGATGAGGTCAATAGGATGCCTTCTGAAATTTGAATTGGGCTTAAACGAAGAGTTCTCTTTATTAAATAGGAAATCGGAAAGGAAGAATAGTTTTTTTCTTCTTCCAAGTTCCAACTTGTTATCTGACCATTGAAAAGATTATTTATGTGTAATTTTAATTATATGACATTTTTTTGAATAGCATGAATTTTTAAATGAAGGAAAATATTAGAGTTATAAATTATTTTATAACATTTTTTTTACAAACAATGATGTGGTAAGTAGTTATTTGTAAATGAAAAAGTGATATTAATAATATGTTTATATGAGAACCAATAAAAATTGACTGTAACGATAGTTTGTAAAAATTAATATTGTAAAATAGTTTGTGATTGTAGCTGTGGGTACACGACTCACACTAAGCAGTTTTTGTCCGCTTTGGGGAGCCAGTCCCTCACGGTTTTGTCACGAAGGGGTGGGAGCCGAGGAGTATTGCCATGAAGTGATTTACACCTAGGCTCACCCAAGTCCCACATCGCCTAAGTAACCCTCCCACTCATGGTTTATAAGCTTCTGGAGCGACCATGAGTGTACCATGTCTAGCACTCTGAGTGTTAGACATGGTACACTCATGGTCGCTCCAGAAGCTTATAAACCATGAGTGGGAGGGTTACTTAGGCGATGTGGGACTTGGGTGAGCCTAGGTGTAAATCACTTCATGGCAATACTCCTCGGCTCCCACCCCTTCGTGACAAAACCGTGAGGGACTGGCTCCCCAAAGCGGACAAAAACTGCTTAGTGTGAGTCGTGTACCCACAGTAGCATTACTTTTTCAATGAATTATGTGACTTGTTTTAATAATATATATAAATAGTTTTATAAATTACTATGCAGTGGATTAGAGGGGATATCTTCAAACTGATTTGGAGCTATACTTTGTCCAAATGGAATTCAAGTTCTTCTCCTTTCTTTTTTTTTTTTTTTTTTTTTTTTTTTTTGTTTCTTTAATTTGTTGAGGGTTAAGGGTGACAATATTTGACACCCCACATATAAGATACAATTTATTTTTTATTTTTCATTTTTTTTGTGAGCTAGAGCTAGTGTTTAGTACAATTAATAAATGAGTCATTTTTGTGTTGACATGCTTAGCACACAATCAACCTGAGATTACCTAATTCATTATTTGTGGCTAAACGAGTTGACCCATTTTATTTTTTTAACATGAACCCCTTTAACCCCTTTAAATGTAAAATAAATTAATTAAAGGAATTTTAATGTTATATTGATAATTGTTTCATTGAAACTCTAAAATTTCTAACCCTTTTACCAAAAATAAAAAACTTTTATTTCATTTATTCTTCTAAGGTAATGTACCTCTAAATTTGGATGAAAATTAATTGGGTTGAATGAATACCTTTTACATTGTATGTTATTGTACTTTAATTGATGTTACTATGAAATAAAATTGTATAGAAATTATTTGTTTATGAAATAAAAAAATAGGTTTAATTTTTTGGCTAATATATTTTAAACAGGTTAAAATGAGTTGTATTTATGTCAACCCAACACGATATATTTTGTTAAATAGGTTAAAATAGCACATTGCATACAACTCAATGAATTATACATCAAGAACGCTTTTTCCTTTCCTTGTCGTCGATGAGACGAGGACAATGTGCTATTTATAATTCATATGGATCGGTACTGCCAAACTTTTCCATACCTGGGTTACTCATTATTAAGCTAATTATTTTGTGCAGTATGCAAAGGGGACACATTACACAGTTCTACAGTTCTACTTGCTCCACCATAGAAAAGATATAGACTTCATTTTCAAGCTATCCCATGCATATATAGCCACTAATCACCAGAAATGAAAATGACAGGGGAAGTTACTATACTGTACATTGAGATGACGCTTTGGTCAGTAGCTCTTCATTCTCCAACAGTTTCTTTAGAACCCACAATTCAAATCAACAACGTGCTGCTTCCCATACCACATGGGGAGAGACTACCATCTCTGAAATTATGATTTATGAAACAGGATTGTGCTGTTGACGCTTTGGTCAGTAGATTAGTTTTTGGAACCCACAATCAAATCCATAACGTGCTCGCTTCCCGTACCACATAGGGGAACAGACCTATAAATCTATATATATGAGTAGGACAGAAGCAAAATTAACGGAAAAATGTCAGAAACCCATGAATCACATCGAGAAAGGAACGTAACTAAAGAATACAGGAAAGCGAAAGGAAACCTAACCAGGACATACCTTAGGTGAGGAATTATTTGATTCATGGGTCGTTGGCCTTGTCCTTGATATTATAGAAATTGGAATAGTGCATGCAATTAAGACCTTTTACGTAACTAATATATATATACTATAGAATTGGCCTTGCTAGTTGGGTTTCTATATGAGGAAAGCACTGAATAGAATTACCAACGTAATTATATATAGAGGTAATTAAAAGTGTTGAAGGGATACGGAAATATGTCATTCCCTTGGGAGTGAATGTTTAATTTCGTCCAAAAGTAGTCCATTGGAAATTTGATACTTAAATTGAACAACTGAGTGTTTGGAAGAGTAGATAATTAATCTTCAGATTGCAAATTCACCCAAACTTTATAGGGACTTGCCATTCATTTGTTTTACCTATATTTTCAGGGCTTAAAAGTTAAAACTTAGGTACAATTTTTTGACTGTAGCACTTTCGGTTTTTTTAATTAAATTCAAACTCAACCAACATCAAGTGGAAACCTCTAACCTTCGACGAGCTGAAGACTAACTTTGATGGGGAAATTTTTGCATATACAAATGTAGCGGGGATCAATGTTGTAATTAGGAATTAATGGGAATGGTGAAGTAATGGTAGGTTTATCCGAGAAAATATCTCTACCTTCATCGGAGGGGACATTGATAATATTGGCAACTAGAAGAACTCTATTTGAAGGTGACTCTCAGTGGCGGCTTCATGAATTTTTTTTTGGAGGGGTTAGTAAGAAGATGCATCTTGAGTAAGAGGTGAATCTTGCCGTTTATATGGTTTTCATATTACAAATTTGTACGTATTAGCAATAGAATAAAAAATAAACTATAAATTCAGTTGACATATTTTTTTTCTTAATACAATGAATATATTAATTATTGTTGCCAAGTGAATTTTAATTATTACTGCTTAAAATAATTTTATCAATTAGTTTAGGACAATTATATGTTTACATTGTACTATCAATGTAATATTTACACTGTAGACAATTATACTGTACACATTTGTTAAGAAATTAGAATCAATGTAAAATTTACATTATAGATAATTATACTGTACATATTTGCAAAAAATATACAATATTGTACACATTTGTTTAGAAACAATGTAAATCTTACATTGAAAATACAACGTAAACTATGAATTTTCCATTAGTTTATTTCAAATTTGTTGTTGGGCTTACTATTCCCCCAATATTTTAGATAAAATTGGTTTGTTGTTGGTTGGTTTTTTTTTTTTTTTTTTTTTTGTGTGTGTGTGTGTTTAAAAATACCAAAATATTGTTAAGAGGATCATATTTAAGCTTATTTCAAGTGGGTTTAAAAAAAAAATTAGAGTCAAGATGTTCAATTTTTTATTTTAGCATGGTCAAATATATATATATATATATATATATATATATATATATATATATATATATATATATATATCAGAAGGTTCATTTGACTGTACATGGTGCAGCCCATGGTGACTATGAAGTTGTTGTTAAGGCCCTTTTTGTGTGGGGGGACTCTTCAGTCTTCTCTCTCGCCCGTAGGACATCTTGTTAAAGAAACAAAGTCTATAAATTGTGGGTTCATTACGAACTCATTCCTTCTCTTATACTAGGAGGTAGGCCAACGCTGGTATCCATGCCTTAACAAAGAGAGTTAGACTTTTTTTTCCTTTACTAGTTTGGATAAAATATGTTCCACCAGACATTTTACATTTTCTTGTTGATAACTTTATTTGAGGGTAATCATACATATAACATTGTCTAGACCATGCTATGTCTCAAATTGTGTTTAATCACATATCCAAACACTGCCCAATTTTCACAAGTTTATTCATAGAACATATCAGATATACTTTGGAAAGGGAAAATTCTTTGGTGGCAGAAATTTTGGAGTGCGCATCAAGATTGGGAATACAAATGGAATTAGAAAGTCGCAAAGTAGCCAATTGAGCCGCTAAAGGAGACCGAGTAGCGATTGAAAAATGTAAACGACGTTCTTATTGTCAATCAAGAAAATTCGAGCCCCACTGCAAAGACCTTGATGAAATTCGATTGCGGGTCTTCTACTTCATGGACCCGTGACAATAATGAATTCTTATAAACTAGATCTTCTACTCTCTTTTTTGTTTTTTTGTTTTTTTTTTCCTTTTGTTGAGAAAATTAGACCCTCTACTGTTCCAATACTTCCAGTTGTGCTTGGTTGATTACTCAGACTGGTCGGTGGACTATTGAGTGAATCCACTTGCGATTTTTCTATTTTTTAAGGTATATGAAAATGAGAGGCGTATGGGAGTAGATGAGCAAATAGGAAGGGGTCCCAAAACTAAAAGCAATCAAAGATATGGTACCAAGTACCAACCAAGAACTTCTTAAAATCTTTTGAACTTTTTCTCAAGGGGGGAAGATAGAAATATACGAGACTGCTGCCTAGCTAGACGACAAACTAGCCTTAATTTCCATCTTAGTTTCAATTCTATTTTGCATTTGCGAGGTTGAGAAAGTATATATACCGAATTTGCAATTCCCTATTTTGTTGGCCATGACAGTTGGGTCCTTCAACAAGCCATCAGGAACTAGTCAAACTATGTCACTGCTTCATAAGGGAAATAAATAATACTAATAATAAGCATCAATACGCAATGAGCAAAAATTTAGATGGAGGGAGACTATTCCAACCAAATTATAACTGATAATTATAACCGACACTTTCGCAGGGAGCAGTTTCCTGATTATGTATAGTGTTAGGAAAAATGGGTTTTGCATGTATTTGGATGGCTAGCTTGAGCCAAAATTAAAGTTGACTTACACATCTTTTGAGGCAGATCTAAGTTGGGAGGTATTCTCCTTTGTGAGGAGATTAGCATAATGTAATGTGACCACTTGTCTAAAATAACAAAATTATTAAAGAGTAAATGAAAAATTAACTCCTAAACGGTTTTTGCAAGTATTTGGATGGCCTTCTTTGAGCAAAAATTAAAGTGGACTTACACATCCTGTGAGGCGGATCCAAGTTGGGAGGTATTTTCCTTCGTGAGGAGATTAATATCATGTGATGTAACCACTCATCTAAAACAACAAAAATATTAAAGAATGAATGAGAAATTGATTCCTAAATGGTTTTTGCAAATATTTGGGTGGCTATCTTTGAGCTAAAATTGAAGTGGACTCATACATCTTTTGAAGCAGATCCAAGTTGGAAGATTCTCCTCCATGAGGAGATTAACATAATGTTATGTAACCACTTGTCTAAAACAACAAAACTATTAAAGAGTGAATGAGAAACTAACTCCTAAATGGTTTTTGCAAGTATTTGGGTGGCTATCTTTGAGCCAAAATTAAAATGGACTAACACTTCCTTTGAGGTGGATCCGAGTTGGGAGGTATTCTCCTCCATGAGGAGATTAACACCATGTGATGTGACCACTCTTCTAAAATGGAAAAACTATTAAAGAGTAAATGAGAAATTGACTGTTAAATGGTTTTTGTAAGTATTTTGGTGGTTATCTTTGAGCCAAAATTATAGTGGACTCACACATCCTTTGAGGCGGATTCAAGTTGGGAGGTATTCTCCTCTGTGAGGAGATTAATATCATGTGATATGATCACTCGTTTAAAACATCAAAACTATTAAAGAGTGAATGAAAAATTGACTTTCAAATAGTTTTTGCAACTATTTTGGGTGGCTAACTTTGAGCCAAAATTAAAGTGGACTCACACATCCTTTGAGGCATATCTAAGTTGGGAGGAATTCTTCTCCATGAAGAGTTAACATAATGTGATGTGACCACTCATCTAAAACGGTAAAATTATTAAAAAGTGATTGAGAAACCGACTCCAAAAATGCCTGTTGAACATAGTTTAAATTAGTGATGAGTTTATACATAACTTGACAATTGGGTTGAGCCCCAAGGGGCGCTCCACTTTAGTGGAAGGGAAAGACGTAACCAATGGACCTTCCACCGCAAACATCTGTGTTTTGCCTAGGGGTGGCAAATGGGTGGGTTTGGGTGGGTTTGGGCTGGGCATAATTGGGTTGGGCATATAAAACCCATTTATCCATTTAACTAATTGCTTCTAACCCAAGTCCAACCCAACCCAATTATTATGGGTAAACCCCAACCCACCCAATTACCCAATTATCAAAATTACCAAAATGCCACTAAAGTGAAAATGACCAAAGTACTCTAAAATCTTCAAAAATGACCAAAATACCCCTTAAAACCCAAAAAATGACCAAAATACCCCAAAAACCCAAAAATTGACCAAAATACCCCCAAAACCCAAAAAATGACCAAAATATCTCCAAAACCCAAAAAATGACCAAAATACTCCTGAAACCCAAAAAATTACCAAAATACCCCCGAAACCTAAAAATACCCCCAAAACACAAAAAATGACCAAAATACTCCTGAAACCAAAAAAATGACCAAAATACCCCCAAAACCCAAAAAATTACCAAAATACCCCCAAAACCCAAAAAATGACCAAAATACTCCCGAAACCCAAAAAATTACCAAAATACCCTCGAAACCCAAAAAAATGACCAACGTACCCCTGAAACCTAAAAATTACCAAAATACTCCAAAAACCTAAAAAAAAGACCAAAATACACCCAAAAACCTAAAAAAAAGACCAAAATACACCCAAAACCCAAAAAATTACCAAAATACCCCCGAAACCCAAAAAATGACCAAAATACCCTAAAAATGACCAAAATACCCCCAGAACCTAAAAAATGACCAAAATACCTCTAAAACCTAAAAATTACCAAAATAATCACAAAACCTACAAAATGACCAAATACCCCCAGGAATCCAAAAAATGACCAAAATACCCCTGAAACCTAAAAATTACCAAAATACCCCCAAAACCCATAAAATGACCAAAATACGTCCAAAACCAACAAATTACCAAAATACCCCCTGAAACATAGAAAATGACCAAAATACCCCTGAAACCAAAAAATGACCAAAATACCCCCAAAACCTAAAAATGACCAAAATACCCCGAAAACCCAAAAAATGTCCAAAATACCCCCGAAACCTAAAAAATTACCAAAATAATCTCGAAGTCTAAAAATTAACCAAAATAACGCCGAAACCTAAAAATGACCAAAATACCCCCGAAACCTTAAAAATGGCCAAAATAACCCCGAAGCCAAAAAATTGACCAAAATAACCTAGAAACCAAAAAATGATCAAAATACCCTCGAAACCTAAAAAATGATTGAAATACCCTCGAAACCCAAAAATTAACTGAAATACCCCTTGAAACCTAAAAAATGACCAAAATACCCTTGAAACCTAAATATGACCAAAATAACCCCTAAACCTTAAAATGACCAAAATATCCTCGAAATATAAAAAATGACCAAAATACCCCAAAACCTATAAAATGACAAAAATGCCCCTTAAACCTATAAGTCGATAAAAATACACCCTAAATCTAA
Organism: Quercus tomentella; assembly: GCA_028535165.1. NCBI lineage: Eukaryota > Viridiplantae > Streptophyta > Magnoliopsida > Fagales > Fagaceae > Quercus > Quercus tomentella. Next base: position 7,767,494 of record JAPQVY010000001.1, read on the forward strand.
AAAAATTACCCAAATCCCTCCTAAAACTAAAAAGTGACCAAAATACTCCCTAAACATAAAAAATGACCAAAATACCCCCTAAACCTAAAAATGACTAAGATAGCTCGGAAACCTAAAGAATGATTGAAATATCCCCAAAACCTAAAAAGTTATTAAACGACCTCCAAAACCTAGAAAATTACAAAAAATGGCCCCAAAATCTAAAAGTTAACGAAACACCCCTAAAACCTAAAAAATTAGTGACATTCCCTCAAAACCTACAAAATGACTGAAATACTCTTAGAACCTTCAATTTAATGAAAATACCCTTGAAGCGTCCAAAATACCCCAAACCCCTATTTTGGTAATTTTAGAGGCTTCAGGTGTATTTTGTTCATCTTATAGGATTAGTGGTATGTTGGTCATTTTAGATATTTTGAGGGGTATTTTGGTCGTTTTATAGGTTTAGATGTATTTTGGTCGTTTTAGGGGTTTCAGGGTATTTTGGTAATTTTAGAGGTTTCAGGTTGTTTGTGGCCATTTTAGAGGTTTTGGGTTTATTTGGGTCATTTCAAAGGTTTAGGGGTATTTTTGTCACTTTATAGGTTTGAGGGTATTTTGGTCATTTTTTAAGTTTCATGGGTATTTTAGTAATTTTTTAGGTTTAGGGGGTATTTTGGTCATTTTATAGTTTTAGGGGGGTATTTTGGTCATTTTTAGGTTTCTAGATTATTTTGATCAATTTTTAGGTTTCGGGGTTATTTTGGCCATTTTTTAGGTTTCGAGGGTATTTTTGTCATTTTTTAGGTTTCGGGGATATTTTGGTAATTTTTTAGGTTTTGGGGTTATTTTGGTAATTTTTTAGGCTTTGGGGATATTTTGCCCATTTTTTAGGTTTTGGGGGTATTTTGGTCATTTTTAGGTTTTAGGGGTATTTTGGTCATTTTTTGGATTTCAGGGATATTTTGGTAATTTTTAGGTTTCGGGGGTATTTTGGTAACTTTTTGGGTGTCGGGGGTATTTTGGTCATTTTTTGGGTTTCAAGGGTATTTTAGTCATTTTTTGGATTTCAGGGGTATTTTGGTAATTTTTTGGGTGTCGGGGGTATTTTGGTAATTTTTTGGGTGTCGGGGGTATTTTGGTCATTTTTTGGGTTTCAGGGATATTTTGGTAATTTTTGGGGGGTATTTTGGTAATTTTTGGTTTTGGGGGGTATTTTGGTCATTTTTTGGGTTGAGGGGGCATTTTGGTAATTTTTAGGTTTTGGGGGTATTTTGGTCATTTTTTGGGTTTTGGGGGTATTTTGGTAATTTTTAGGTTTCGAGGGTATTTTGGTCTTTTTTTAGGTTTTAGGGGTATTTTGGTCATTTTTAGGTTTAGGTGTTATTTTGGTCATTTTTTAGGTTGAGGGTGTAGTAGTGGTACACTCATGGTTGCTCCAGAAGCTTATAAACCATGAGTGGGAGGGTTACTTAGGCGATGTGGGACTTGGGTGAGCCTAGGTGTCAATCACTTCATGGCAATACTCCTCCGCTCCCACCCCTTCGTGACAAAACCGTGAGGGACTGGCTCCCCAAAGCGGACAAAAACTGCTTAGTGTGAGTCGTGTACCCACAATGCTAATTGGGTTTAATTGGGTTAATACCCATTTAACCCAATTAATAATTGGGTGGGTTTGAGTCTAATTTAAGTGGGTGGGTTTGGGTGGACAAATGGGTTTGGGTTGATTTTGCCACCCCTAGTTTTGCCTCACTGAGTTGAGGTAAGCTGGACTTGGTTGGCGTGGGCACGAGTGCGCGTGTCAGTGGGTTGGGCGAAGTCCTTCTAGTATTAACTTATTATTTTTTATTTAATTTGTGCATTTCTATTTGACTTGTCCGAAACACAATGGAACAATAGTCGGTTTGCTATTGCACATTTTTTGAATAAGTGCAAGTGTGTCTATAAATAAGATTTCTTTATCTCATTTTAGTAATTAAAAAAAAAAGCTTTAAAAGGTTTTTTTAAGGATTTTTTTTTTTGGCACAGTCATTTATAAAGAGGTTGGGATAATTTTATTCGCTTTGCATGGAAATTGTTGTGCTTCTTTTGTGTGTTGTTAATCATTGTATTCTAAGAAGCAAACATTCATATATAAGTCTCAAAAGCAACGGTAAAAATAATGTGAGAGGTGAAATCTGTTTCAAGGAATTAGTGTCAAATAACTAATCTTGATTAAATCTGCATTGATCATTCTGCATTCATCTGGTTTGTAAGTATATTTAATTATTCACACACATATATATATATATATACACACACACACGTGCATTAGACAAATATTGTTTTGCTTGTTCTTGTTCACGTAATTACAACAGTTATTATTTTGTGCAATATTTCCAACTTTTAGCTCAAGACTCCTCTCCTCCTCTTGCAGGTAGCAATGTTATTGCTAAGCGAGGGTTTTGCATCATCAATATGCATGTCAAACGTCAACGCCATTGTTTGCTTCTAAGAAAAGGCAACGAGTGGAATAATATTAATAATACATAGCATAATGTTGGGTATATTATTGAATGCCAAAAATGACCTATTATCTACAATTTTAGGTACAATTCAAATCCAATATATTATATAATAACTATTATCGGAGTTATATATGTCTCAATAATTTTAACAGTACTGAATAGACCTATCACTATGCCATATCTTCTATTATAGATTCTTAGGACTCCTTTGTCTTTCAATCAAACGCAATAAGACACAAATCATATCTGGATGATACAGAAAAGTACGTCAAATTAAAGGAAAACCATATATAATATATATATAAATGAATACAATTGCTCCCAAGTCCCAACATAGATCGAGGGACTAGAGGACAATAAATTTACAATTTAAGGGGTGGGGGGAGGAAGAGGAATATGTGGTCCTAGGATCTTGTCTTGTGCACTTCATTTTCTTTGTCTTCCTTTCTGTTCATGTGAGCTTACATAATAACGCCAAAATAACTTACATTAAGCCGTCGGAAAATCCAAGAACTCAATCACGTCGTCTCTTCTTGCTTTTTTTTTGGTATGTCCACCATGAAAGGCTATGGCTGAGACTGAAGGAAGGGTCTGTTTTTATCGTTTAATCATGCATGGGCTCTTTTGTCTTTTATTTACTATATGAAAGTGTAGTGTCGGACTCTGATTGGTAAGCCTTTTGGAAAATCAACGAAGGGGAAGGCAAAAGCTTGATCCATATCGGCTAATTCCCAGTGGTAGTTGAGGACTAGATGGTGGATGAAAACTGCCATTTCTAGTTTTGCTAATTCTGATCCGGTGCAGAGTCGCGGTCCTCCCCCAAATGGCAAGAAGTTATTACTACTTGTCATGCTAGGGCAACCAGATGATGAAGATCCCTGCGTCGCATTTTTCTGCTCAATATCACAAAGACGGAAATGAACCATAAGAAAATGTTAAAGCTACTATCAATTTTATTACACAATGTTTACGAATAAATTTAATAATGAATGAGATTTGTGAACTTCAATAGCATAACAAATGAATGTTTGAACAATTTTTTATCATAATATTTAAATAATAATCTAAGTTCATAGAAGATGAGTCTAACATTTATCGATAAGTTTAGAAATACAACATTATTTTACGACTCCAAACATGATTTGTTTTTATTGGAGAATAATAAATGTGGTGTTAGTGATAGATTGAATTATCTAAGTGAAATGAAGTTATTTCAATCATTACATGCCATGTCAACATAAATAGGAGACTGATTATAAAAGAGAGAAAGAAAAAAGAAAAAAGATAAATAGATCTTTCTAGCAACGACTCTGACAAAGATTAATAACTTTAAATCTCTACCACTATGTTTCATGGTCCTTTTCAGACAAATTTTCTTAATTGTCTCTTTCTTCTATGTCCTAAATTTTCCTAGTGAGATCACGCTATACGAGAGAGTTTCTGTTTAAGTTTGAACCCAATAGTTATATCTACTATTCACTTTCTTTATTGTATCACAATACAGTACTCCACTAGCTAGACACTTGTGCCTAGGCTCACAAGGAGGGTACACGGGTTACACAGGACCCTGCTGATAGGAACTAGTTGATAAAAAACCGAACGACACAAGTTCAGGACACTATTGATCAAAGACTCGTTCGAGATAGGGTTCAGCTTACGAATTACGATGACAGAATAGATAGGTACCAAATTTACTTCCGCATATCCAATATACTAAACAAGAGGCTGTCTTTTTCCCTCAAGAGTTGACACTTAACACTATAAAACACAAGCTTTGTCACTCTCTAGATTGAAAAGATGATACTAATTGAGGAAAATATATATGGATATTCACGTGGCAAGTTATACTTGGTTCAAATATAGAAAAATGCCTTTCTAACTATTACAATAAAAGAAAAGAGAGAAAAATGCTAAAAAGTTTATAGTAATTCTAACACCATTCTCAAAAAATTGTGGTATTCTATAAATGAAGATGAGGTTAACAACTTTGAGAATAATAATTTGCCAGACTCATCTTATGGGCATTTCATCATTGTCGCACTATATATATTAATAATTAATATTATCCTTATTAATTTGCAGAGTTCCATGCTCTTCTCCATCTTTAATTAGCTTTTATGCTTTAGAAAGTACGGGCTTGTTTATTTCTATTTTCATGATTAGTAATTTAGAAGATATCAATTTGATATACTATAAAAATAAATTGCTTTAAAAAAAATAATGAACATTTTTTTTTCCTTCAATTCATTACAGCAAAATGACTTAAATGAATATTTACATATATTTATAGTCATATAAATTGTCTAGATAACATAATAAATCATCTAAACAAAATGCACGTGAATAATAATTTAAACTGTCATATAATAAATTAGAGAAGAATAACCATATAATGGATTGTAAAAGATTTCTCTGACTCATTTGAATCACTGCATAATAATTTTTTGAAAACACATTCACTTATGTGATTTACCAAACTACATGGTTCTATTTTTTTTTTTACCAAACAAACCCTAAAATATCTTGGACCAAGTTTTCTCTTTTTCCCTTTATCTTTTTTAGAATTTGGTTAGGACCAGTTTGTGAAATGGCCCACGGGGAAAAAGCACTCATGCACGTGCATGTGAGAACCCCACATCCACATGGGCTTTAATCATGTCAAACCCCAGGGCCCCCCCACACGCACGCAGACCAGAGAGAGATAGAGATTGATGATCACAACTTGTGAGGCCAGTGGCCGTACAGTGTGAAACATTGGTTCATTGATCATGACAGTTCATCAGGAAAGAAATCCGTGAGATCGTAGCATGCCTTTGTAACTATCTTAATGCCTTATCCTAAATGCAGACAGATATGAACGGCTTTTATAGAATGTTACAATACCCTTTTCTTCTCCTATTCTATTCTATTATTCTTCTACTCATAACGGTACTAGAGTCTATTTGGTTTGGTTTTATTCTCCTTCATCATTCAATAATGAGAAGATTTTAGGGAAATGTTATTCGTTAAGGATGAATTGACAACACGACTAAAAATACTATTTAAGTGACAAGCAGAACTCAAAAAGTTAACTTCATTAACTCTACCTCTTATAAAGTTGATCGAAAATTAATTCTATTAGTTTTACCCTATAAAGTTGGTCGAAAGTTAACCCTATTAACTTTACCTATAAAATTGGTTGAAAGTTAACTTCATTAGCTCTATTTAAGTTTACCTATAAAGTTGGTCGAAAGTTAACCCTATTGACTTTATCCTATAAAGTTGGTCGAAAGTTAACTTCATTAGCTCTATTTAAGTGCTTGTTAACTTTTTCCTATTCATGGAATTGATGAACTTTGAATTTACTCTCTTTTTTAATGTTAATGTGTAAGTATTTAATGAACTTTATCTGTTGGAATTTGACCAAATAATATAATAGACATAACCGTAATGAAGTTTACAACAGTTAAGGAGCAGTGTTGGATTCTCTGTTATCATTGTCAAGCTAACCAAAATAACAAAACGGGAAACAAAACTAAATCTACTTAATTAATTTTGACAGCAATCCACCATCCTCAGACATTAATAAATTGGCAGAGAATCAAATTATCAAAAGTGGGTCTACAACCAATCATCCAATTCTTGCCAGTGAGAGCCACAGCAATAAACCAATGAAAGTGCCTGGGGGACCTCTGCTTAATCAAAACCTATTCAGCTTTTGTTTCCCTCTATTCTATTTTAATAATTTTTTTTTTACCAAATTATAATAGTAGTAATAAAAAAATGATGTTCATTATGGAAGGCATGCTGTCAAAGGCTCTCAGTAGTCAGTACTGACCTGCCATCTCCATGGATCGAATTGTTGAGGCTGGGGAAAAAGTGAAGGATCCAAATGCACGGCAGATATCACCGGAAGCACTTTCCATCCACATGGAATGTCATAACCTTTCAAACAAAATGATAAAAACAATTTTTAAAACTCAAAAAAAAAAAAAAAATGGAAAAAAAAATTCAAACCGGGTCAGATTCCGGCAATCATTCATTGAAAACACTAATTTTATGTGACTTTGTCCTACCTCTATAACGAACATCTTTTAATGCCTTTCTGTGGAGAAACCTCACTACGTTACCAAGCCTCAGTGTCTCACTAATAACCTTCACGAGACACAAAAAAATAAAAATAAAAAAAAATAAAAAAAAAAATTTAATAGATAATTTCATTTGTAAGTTCCAATAATTTTAGTTCAATATTATTTAAATACTTCTGAGAAAGCTTACACATTGTGTGAATTCCATTTTCTTGTAGTCATCCCAATTCAATTCAATTTCTCCTAATTGCTTCTTGGCTCTTGCAATTTCTTGGTGCTCTTCCTGAATTCACACACAAAAAAGACGTTAAAAATGATACCATAAAACTTAAAAAAGAAATGCCTCCAAGAAGTTATATACTTACTCTTAGTTGTTGAATAGCATTAGGACAACCTTGCAAGAAGTATATAGCTAAAGCTATGGCTACTGATGAAGTTTCATGGCCAGCAAAGAGTAAACTCAGAATCAAGTCAAGAATTTGTTCAGTGGAAAGATTAGAATGCTTCAAGACCCATCCAAGAAGATCATCATCATCCAAAGTTTCTCTCCCCTCCCTCATTTTCTCTATTCTATCTTCCATTTTGTGCTCAATAAATTTCAGGATAGTTGATCGAGACTGTGAAGCAGGCAGAGTATATATCAAACAAGAAGAAGCTAGTGAAAAAACCAAGACTTTGTATTAAATTAAACATTCAGAATTATAGTCCAATGGGCTAAAATTAACAATTACCTGTAAGGCCCTTCTATATGCAGTCCCAGGAAAATTCAAAGGAGCAGACACCACTCCTTTCATAAAGGTAACATATTCTTTCTTAAGCTGCTCAGTCTCAGGAACTCCAGGATCCATGCTCATGATATGTTTTGCCATTAAATTGAAGGTAAACTGCAATTCTTGTTAATAAGTTAAGATGATGCAATTAATAAATTTGTCTTTTTGAATACAACAACATACTACTTTTACATTTTTTTTTTTTTTACCTTCTTGGCTTCATCTTGTGCTGAAAATACAGAATTCTCTTTCCAGGAGCTGAGTACAAGCAAGGTATGCTTCTCCACCTCTCTCAATAGATGGGTTCTAAGCCTGGCATGGCTCAAGAAGTTGAGAGAGATACTCCTCATGTCTCTATGCATGTCTCCAACTAATACCAACATAGACCATTTTCCTAGAATTCCACCTATGCTTCTAGGATAGCTGCATTCAAATAATCTTCCTTCGTTTTGTAAGATGAATCTATTTAGCCCAGCATCTGCCGAAACTATTGTTGGCTCTCCAAACAAGTTAGACTTATAAATTTTTCCATACCTGCAGAATGAGTAAGAGTTTTAGCTTTTTAAGTGCTATATTTTGTATAGAACAGAACATGGGACTTCGGTTTGGAAGTCTTTGTTTTGTTGATGTGTGTGATTTTACCTTGATATGTGTTGCTCCATGAAGTTTCCAATTGAAGTAGCAGAGTAAGGCTTAAGATAGCCAATAGTTTCACCAAGAAAAGGCCAGCCCGTGTTGCCTGGTGGGAGATTGAGTCTGCTTTTCTTTCGTTTGACGAGAATGAAGATCAGAAGTAGAGCTAGGATGGACGGAAGAGAACAAACAATTAGCTTTGAGTCAGGCATGGGGACTGACTCACTCAATCTCTCTGTGTGTGAGTGTGCTTGTGTGGAATTTGCTTAGCTGATTCTAAGCAATTTGAATCAGATATCTCTGCTTCTTATGAAGTTCTACGTTCGCTGAAACTGGACTTTCTTTTCATTCAGGAGTTTTAAAAGTCACTCAGGCAGGTGTTTTTTTTAATGCAACCAAACTTCATGAAAGCTTTGAAGCCAATAGGCTGCTTTTATAAGCTTCTCTTCTGTCTTTAAGCGATATTAGCGGAAAGGAGCATGGAAATTGGCTTTACACTTGGAAACGCTACTCTCTAATAATATTATGCATTTGTTTAATCTTAGAATTTGTTTTGCTCATGATTCATGAGTAACTTTTCCATAGCCACAGTTTGATCTAACTTTTTGCTAATATAATCCTATATTTTGTTATAGCACGACATGCAAAAAGTAGTAGAAGTAATAAGTTCTTCAAAAAAAAAAAAGGGCAGTAGAAGTAATAGAGGTATCCTATTAGTTTTATTTATGTGATTGCATTTCTGCTTTGGTAAACAACGATCAACATCATATATTATGGATGGTGAAGTCATGAGTGATTGCATAACATAATGCTGTCTTGGTAATTATTATGAAATATAATTCACCGTGCGCAAGCACTTCAATAAGGATGGATTTGGGCTATGATTCCCTGTCGAAATTGACTGAACATATCTCATTTCTACGCAACAGTTATGAGATAGTGAAAGCCTTGATATTAACTTGTCGTGAGTATAGTTAATTATATGGATTTTATGTGAACATAAAATTATGTGGTTTGGCTGTAGGCATACTGTTAAAATTGATCTCTAATTGAAATAAAAGAAGATCAATTTTATTGATCCGAATGGAACACCAATTACAAGGCTCTGTTACTTATATGCTAAAATAGAGCATGAAAAGTTGCAAAACTAACTAACAAGGGCATTCACAAAAACACCCCCATAGCAATGTTGCTAAACTTAAAATATTTTTCCAACTTCCTACAGTGAGAACATTTACAGCAAAACATCTAAAAAATTTAGCTTTTAGCAACTTAAAACATTACTTTATCTATTTTAATACTCCACTTTATAATACACCCAACATCAAATGTTTTATTTTAATATTCAACACATTAAAATTTTTTAATTTTAAAATTTTTTTTTTTTGGAGTTCAAGCTAAAGTGAGCTGCTATCTCTAACAGCTCATTGTAGCAGCTCACTGTAGCTCAAAGTTAATTTTTTTTGAATATAACTTCTTTGTTGTAGAAACAATTTTAGAAAATTGGTTGCTAAATTGACTTTTTCGTTGGGGATGCTCTGAGCTGTTAGTAGTAGCAGCAGCTTACTGTAGCAAGTTGCTACAAATACTAAATTATTTTCTTTTTCTTCTCTCATTATTAAATTAGTCTCTCTCTCTCTCTCTCTCTCTCTCTCTCTCTCTCTCTCTCTCTCTCTCTCTCTCCATGTGTAGTGTTTATTATATTTATTTTATGAGTCATATTAACGGATGTTCTTAGGGTAATGGTTAATAATCAATTTTAGAAAAATGTTTTGACATCACTTTTATGGGAAATAGAAAAAGTTGTTAAAATATTAATTGTTTTTTTTCTTTTCCCATAAAAACTTTCTTAAAATAGTTTGTTAACAATTGCCCTAAGGGCATCCATTAATATTTCTCTTATTTTATTTGTTTGTTTATATTATTTTAATGTGTTGTTTGTTAAAATAAAACCTTTGATGTTGGGTGTATTGTAAAAAATTTTTTTATAGTAAATAGTAATACTTATTAGAACACACACGAAAATAGTAATATTAGTGTTTTAAACCGGGTTTATAATACATTACATAATTAGAGTACAACTACAAAATGACCTAACTTTTGTAGTTATAAATTGGGGTTATAAATAGATCTTTTTTTTTCTTTTCTTTTTTTACACAACCAATGTGGGATAAATATTCCTATCTAATTTTTTTTAGTAAACAATGTTTTAAACCGGATTTATAATACATTACATAATAAGAGTACAATTACAAAAGGACCTAACCTTTGTAGTTGTAGACTGGGATTATAAACAGTGGACACTAAACACACACAACCAATGTGGGAAAAAATCCCAATTTTTTTTTGAATAAACAATAATACTTATTAGAACACATCCCTATTTAAACAGTAATACGTATTGTAAAATGAGTTGTTAAAATAGGTAAAGTAGATTTTTGAGTTGCTAAAAACTATATTTTTTGACAACCTTGCTGTGAAACCAACTCAAAACTAACTGAACTGACTTTAATAAGTAATAACATAAATTTAATTAGCCTAATTAACACCAACACAACAATAACAAATCAGCGAAGGTCGTGTGTAAGCCACTTAAGAATGCATGTGCTGCTCACTCGACTCAATTAATGGATGTTTTGTAGCTTCAATGTTTTGAAGAGGGCCGCTAGGTGTAGCTCGAGTTTAGCCTTCATGAGACGACATGTTGAGTACAACATGTCCTAATAAGCGACTTTTGGTCTGTATCTCCTTAATTTTAACTTGCGTTTTAACATTTCCCACCAAGATGACAAGCGCGGTAAAAACCTCCTCATCTTGTTGCAGAGGATATCATATGTTTATTAATAAGCCCATCTTAGTTCTTACATGCGAGTCTTAAAAACATAGGAGGCTAGAGCTTTAGTAAACACATCTACAACTTGATGACAGCTAAGTTCCGAATGATACCCTAGCCTTATCAAAAGTTAGGTGACAATCAATTTCTATGTGCTTCTTACACTCGTACCCATTTAAAGATTTTCAAATATCAGGGCATACAGCCCAATCTGCATCACAAAAAGCCTTAGGATTCGGTGTGGAGGTACATAGGAGAATAGACCTTAGCTTGGAGCCCCTTTAATATACTGTTGTTAATACCGTATTTTGTCTGGTTTTGAATAGCACACTGGAACACAAGTTTAAGCCCTAAAAAGCCAAAATCGTGTCTTTAAACATTAAAAAAAAATATGGAATTACATGAAAAAAAAAATTTCTATTTAACCCGATCAGATGTTGGATAAAACACTTTGGTAGTCCCCAAGAGTTCAAAATCCCAAATTTGCTATTTTGGGCTAAGTTTGACCAACATTGACTAACCCTAACTAAGACTAGTAAAAAAGTTGAACAAAGATATGATCGTCCGATTGAGATAAAAATTTTCCCATCTTAAATATCATAAAACTCCCTTTAAAATGACAATGTATGGGCCAAAATTGGAGTTAAAATGGATGAAATATCATCAAAACATCAAAACCTTGATTAAAAATACTACTGCATTATTTTTCAAGTTAAAAGACTATTTTGGGGGCAATTTTGTACAATCAACTGTACAAATCCAGCAACAAAAAGTGCAAATGGCCTAGACCGCATTAATTTATGATGGATTAGCTACTCTACAAAAAAAAGGGCTTAACGATATTGTGAGAGGCCGCCAAAGGTGCCTCTCAAAAAAGAGAGATTTTCTGAGTGCTTTTTAGGGCACTTCTCTTTTTGGGTAAGTAATGTGGAGTCGCCACTTATTTTTTATACAAAAAAATAAGAAAAACTAAATACAAAAATACATGACTGAATTGTTTCCTTTCATTGATTGAATAAAAAAATACATGTTTGAAAAATTGAAAATTACATGACTTTGGGTCCTAGTTACAAACTACCAAATAATTACATGGCTTTTTGTCATAGTTACAATATACCCAAAATAAAACAAAGATAAGGCTAGATCTACCTATCCAAAAGACCTAAATTCGGAGGCTAGGTTAGGGAATGGGAAGGTGTTAGGCACTCATTCCACCCAGACAAAGTCTGGTCTTCTAGATTCTTGTGAATAATGTACCCCTTTTATGCATGCTATGAATGACATTTTGTACATATGAACAAAACTAAATCACACAAGTTTATTTATGAATGCATCCTCTTCTTTGTTAAAAAAAATTCAGATCTGTTTTAGTGATAAAAAAAAAATGATTTTGGTTTAGAAAAAATCAGATCTGTTTTTGAGGACTTAGAAAAAATAGTTTTGGTTTTGTAAAAGATCAGATTTGTTTTTGTGATAAAAAAATTGTGTATAAAAAAAAAATTAGATCTGTTTTTGTATGTTCAAAAAATATGAAAAAGATTTTTTTTTTTTTTTTTTGAGAAGAGAATTCCATTCATGAAATAAATTCATGCTACATGTATTAAATAAAACAAATACAACAAACACAATCATGCATGATCTTTTTCTTTATTTCAAAATCCGCATATGTTAAAAAAAATCAGATCTGTATCTAATAAAGGTACGAATCAGTTTGTATTTTTTAAAAAACTTTAGATCTGCATCTAAGGAAGATGCGAATTAGTTTGTATTTTTTTAAAAACTTCAGATCTGCATCTAAGGAAGATGCGGATCAGTTTTTAATTTGAGGAAAATTTAGATCTACCTCTAGAGAAGATGTAGATCCGTTTTTGCTTTGAGAAAAATTCAAATCTACATCTAAGGAAGATGTAGATCTGTTTTTGTTTTGAGAAAAATTCAGATCTACATCTAAGGAAGATGTAAATCCATTTTTGTTTTAAGAAAAATTCAGATCTACATCTAAGGAAGATGTAGATCCGTTTTTTGTTTTGAAGAAAAAAAATTGTTAACATGCAGATTTTTGAAAATAAGAAAGAGATCACAACAATAATAAAGGAATTAAGAACATGCTTTGACAAAATAAATCAACAATTCATGTTATGGATACTTGAAACAGCTAAACTAAAAAAAGTAAACAAACATACATCATCACAATAAGAGAAGCATTGAGAAAAGAAAAGGGTAATCAGAAACAACCTCTTGCATGGAGCACTTCTTCTTCTTGAGAGGATGTTTTAGGGTTCAAAGAAATTTATTCAATTATCTTTGAAACCTAAAAACCCTAGTTTAAGAGAGAATACCAGAAAAGAGGGGTGAGAAATTTGAGAGTGTGAAAAGGTGTCTCTCCTAGAATGTCCAATAATGTGTTGAATTTTGGGATCCAGTCCCTATTTATAGAGACTGGAATGCTTAAAAAATAAGCAACCACGAGTAAAATGCGAATTGGGATGCGTCTTTTTGCAAAAAAGTTGAAAAGGGTGTGCCTTATCGGCACCCGAAGAGAATTGGGCCAAAGCCCAAAAGAGTGCAATTCGGCACTCCAAAAGTGCCGAATGGTATTCTTGGGTGTTGATCGCACTTTCATGTTCGGTTGCGTTTTGGACTCCTTTTTTAGGTTTCCTTGAGCCGGTCCTTACACTTAGACGTGTTTTCAATCCGTATTCTAAGATTTTTATCTTTTTTCTGGATAATTCAGGTCTTTTCAGGAACAATTATCTTGTAGATAAATATCCAAAAATAAACTTTGATAAAGTTTAGATTATCCACAATTTTAATGTTATCCAATTATCCCTTTTATTCCTATGCAAGCAATCCTATTTTATACACTAATTGTCAACCAATCACAAAATTATTTAATTAATTTTAATTGTTTAACTAATCAGAATTAATTTAAATCAATCATACATGATCGACTCTACCTAGACACAATGCATGCTGACCGTGCAAATTTGATCATGTGATATCTTTCGATCTGACGGTCTGATTTGGAAACCGAACACACCGTTGTGACCGTTAGAATCTCAAGATCATTTTTATGACATGCAATGAATGAATTAATGCATGTAATGCAATCGTGATTTTTTTGGGCACATGGATGGTCCTTCCAGTCATCTTCCTTGATTAAATCATGGGTGCAAAATTGAGTGTCTACAAATATCTCTTCAGGATGAGGAGGAATTAATTTTCCAAGAAACATGCTACACAAATTTTTACACTGCGTCATCTCCCTTCTAGGCACGGTATCTCATCAACTAGCTCCAAATTGCATGAGTCCAGAACCTGTGGAAACTAGGCATCCATAAATTTCCGAGATATCTAGTTTGAAGAAATTCAAGCAACAAAATCAGAAGGTCCTCTACTATTGCAACAATACATTTGCCCATGCTAGTAATAGCTCCAAATAATGAGGTCCTCCATAAATACATCATCATTGAAAGAAGCTTGCCTTTCTACAAAGCTCAGCATCCTTACGTGTTCATCAACACACCAAAAAGCATTATTAGCAATTGAAAGAGTACTCTGTTATGATGATGGCTTGTAGTGTTAGCTCTACGCTTTGTTTGAAATGAGCAAAAGGAATGAAGATACGTGAATGCAAAGAGAAGAATACACATATCATCATCAATAATCCCTTTGATTGAGGGTAAAGGTATGCAAAAGACCCTTGAATGGAGCAATAATCCCTTCAAATGAGGGTAAAGGTAGAACAAGAGGCTAAGAATGGCCTATTGCAAAAAGACCCTTGAATGGGGCAATAATCCCTTTGAATGAGGGTAGAGGTATGTAAAAGACCCTTGAATGGGGCAATAATCCCTTCGAATGAGGGTAGAGGTAAAAAAAGAGGATAGGAATGACCTATTGCAAAAAGACCCTTGAATGGGGCAATAACCCTTTGAATGAGGGTAGAGGTAAAAAAAGACCCTTTAATGGGGCAATAATCCCTTCGAATGAGGGTAGAGGTAAAAAAAGAGGCTAAGAATGGCCTATTGCAAAAATACCCTTGAATGATTCAATAATCCAATTGAAATGAGGGTAGAGGTATGCAAAAGACCCTTGAATGGGGCAATAATCCCTTCAAATGAGGGTAGAGGTAAAAAAAGAGGCTAAGAATGGCCTATTGCAAAAAGACCCTTGAATGGGGCAATAATCCCTTTGAATGAGGGTAGAGGTAGAAAAAAAAGGGATAAAAATGGCCTATTGCAAAAAGACCCTTGAATGTGGCAATAATCCCTTTGAAGGAGGGTAGTGGTAGAAAAAGAGATTAAGAATGGTCTTTTGCAGAGAAAGCCCTTGAATGGGGCAAATATTCCCTTTAAATAAGGGATGGAGGTAATAAAGGAGATCAAGAACGATCTCATGAGCTAACAATCCCTTCGAATAAGGGTGGAAATATAAAAAGACTAAGAATGGTCTTCCGCAAAATATTCATTGAATTGGGTGGCAGACCTCTTGAATGAAAGAAAAAGAATTAGCAAAGAAAACCATGACAAGTTTCTGTAGAAAAGAAGTGGTGAAAGAATTACTTTCCTCATAAAGAAGAAGAAAAAAGAAGAAGATGAGTATGTGAGAAGCGAAGAAGAAATAAGCAAAGCCCTAGACATGGCCATCAGCAGTACAACCCAAATCAAATGAATTCAGTAATGAGAAAAGCATCTTGAAAGTCATCTGGGGCAGGCATGGTAGAAAGAAAGTGTTCCCACTGTGGAATTTCAACACCGACTTTAATAGAGCTAGTGGCAGGTGTTATCTTTCCCCTTGAAGTGAGCATGGGCAATCTTGAAATTGCAAGCGAGAGCTCCCAGTAAAGACCTCCCGCCTCTGAAGAATGACATGCAGGTGATCAACAAAATCCATCAGACTAAAAATAGAGGCAAAAGTCTTTAGCAAACTTGCTTTGGGTAGCAGTAGCAAAATTACCACCTTATGAAGAGCAACTTCTTGGCCACCCATAGAGGATCTCAAATTTGCCAAAAGAAAGAGAATAGTTTGCCTAAGAAGGGTAAAGATTGAAAAAGTAAGCCCATGAAGGAAAGAAGAGAAAGCATTTGCATGTGAGTTGTAACACAGCCTACATGCTCATAGGGCTGAATGTTGATGCTCATTTTTGCAAATCTATACCCAAAGCCCATGAGGAAGAAAGCCCAATAAGAAGCAAGACTCAAAAGCCCATACGGAGGAAAGCCCAATGAAAAGTAAGGCCCAAAGGCCCACCAAGAAGACCAAAGAGCAAGAAAGGCTCAAAGAAAACATAAAAGAAACAAAAGCCTAGAGTTACGCCTGGGCTGAGGAAGAAATGCATGGGGAAGTGATTTGTAGCAGAATACAGGTCTGTTGCAGAATACAAATATGCAGCAAAATACAAATCTGCAGCAGATTAAGACAAATTGGGCCTAATGCCCTTTTGATCCAATGAAGGGCAACAAGCCTATAAAGCCCATGACATCTTTATAAAAGAAGAAGAGAAGCCAAACTGATCTCCAGGAAGAGACACAATGAAAGAAAACAAAGGTAGCAATGGTAGAAAATGTGTGAAGGAGAAAGGAAACAAAATCAAAGAAAAGACGAAAGAAAACAAGGCAAGCACAGGCAGAACAGACATGCAGCAGAACAAAACAAAGCTAATTTGCTACAGCAGAAACAACGTGGGAATGAAAGAAGACAAAAGCAGAGGATAGTGGAGCAAGCATACAAGGGCCAGAGCACCACCAACCTGTACCCAGCCAATACAAGGGAGGTGGGCCCACGGTCAAGGGATTCAGAGGGTGTGGTTTGGTGGTGGGAGGAAAAAGGGGTCTATATTTGGTTTCCAGCCGTGGCTTCTTTTAGAAATATACCCTGCTGAGATGGTATCTTACCCAAAAGAGGTAATGGATGGTTGGGACCATCTGATGCATGCCATAAAGGTAGGTGGTGAGGTAACTTAATCCTTATCCATTTGAATCCAGAGGGAAAGAATTATAGCAAGAACAAACAAAATGGAGTTTTGTCATGAAATGAGTAATGGTGGAGTGAGAATGAATTGAGTAGTGGTAGTGGTTGGGCCACCAATGGGTTGGTGGGTAGTCCTAAAGGAATGCCCATAACAAACCAAAAACAGTTGGTGAAGCCCTAGGGGTAAAAGGGAGAAATCTCATTGAATTAGCTTGCTATAAAAAGGGGAGGTAGCCATAGATGAGGGGGGAAGAACCCATGGTAAGAGAGTAGTAAGCACTTAAGGGAGGGATGCAAAGATAGAGGGGACCCAAGGGAGGAGGGACCCAGGGGAAGAAAATAGTAAAAATGGAGAGAAGAGTAATAGAGAAAAAAGGAAAGAAAAAAAGAAAGTGGTAAAAAGAAGAGAGACGCAAGGCAAGATAGCAGTAAGAAACTAAGCGTAAAAAGGACGGAGAGAAAGAAAGAAAGAAAATGGTAAAGAAAAGAGAGAAAACACGGCAGAAATAAGGGCATGCATCAATAAACCATCTTTTCCCTCTCTCTTAGCAAACCTACTCTTTGAAGTCCCCCAAAAGTAATAGCTAGTAGCCATTTAGGCATATTCTCCAAAATGCATAACTTTAATGGCAAAAGCCTATGACAAGGTTGTTCAAGTTGGGGTTTGGGTTCCTTCTTAGTTTACTTATTTTATGGGAAGATTCAATATCTAATTTTGATCGCAAACATATTTGATTTTACTCGTTAGAATTTATATCTGCTGTATTTAGTCGTTCTGTTGTAGCATGTTTTTTATCACGTTTACTGTATCTGTTATTTTGTTGTGGTATCTTTACTTGTTGTACTAGTTATTCTGCTGTAGCACCCTTTTATTATATTTACCATGTTAGCTGTTATGCTAGCTAAACCTTTCTGCTGAAGCTTTCTTATTTCTTTGTTATTATGTATTTTTCTTTCAACACAAACTAATTATCATTCTGCCATATATATATATATGTGTGTGTGTGTGTGTGTGTGTGTGTGTGTGTGTGCGCTAATACATCTAAGTATATATACGCATATATGTATGTATTTGTATTTGAGAATATGCTAACCTATGTAAACTAACATTTGCTTGATGGGTATTTTCTTTGGGTTTTAGATTAGTTTATGTGCAGGAAGTAGAAAATTATTTCTACAGTAGAAAAGGAAGAGTAGTCATTCACGTTGCAGAAAAGTGCAGAAAACTTTACTGTACAGCAGAAATCTTTATTGCATAGTAGAACGATTAACTGCACGACAGAAAGCTTTATTGCACGACAGAAAGCTTTATTGCACAATAGAAAGCTAAGGAATGTTAGTTTCGCAGCAGAAGCTGGAAAAAGCTTTCTTTTGTAGTAGTGATGGAGTAAAGTCACTCACATTGCAGAAAAGTGCAAAAAACTTTACTACACAATAGAAAGTTAAGAAAAGTCAGCTTTGCGTTAGAAACTGGAGAAATGTTCCTTTTACGACGGAAATAGAGAATAAGCCCACTTCGCAGTGTCTTCCCTTGGATTTTTTTTTTTTTTTTTTTTGAGAAGCAAACGGAATCAACTTATATTAAAAGAAAAAAGATTAGCCATGATCAGCCAAAAGTACAAAAATAAGGTGGGGAGGTACCTCCTCCATCCATACAACTAAACTGCTAACATGTCTAGCAAGGTTATGAGCTACAGAATTCCCTCTTCAGTTAATGTGGTTCACTTTAAAACTATTGAAAGTTTCTGCATAGCTTCGCACTTCCTCGAGATATTTCCAAATGATGCCAGAGATAGTTCCTCAGCTTGAAGAGCCTGAGTAATAATAGCTGAATCTCCCTCCAAAACAATGGAATTGAATTGAAGCTCCTTAGCCAAGATAAGTGCCCTTCGTGCAGCAGCTGCCTCCACATCTGCCACTGACTGGGGGAGGGGTATTTTTTCAGCAAGGGAGGCCAACACACGACCTTCGCTGTCACGAACTATCGCCCCGAGGCCTGCCTCGTTTGTTTCTCTAAAAACAGCCCCGTTATAATTAATCTTCACCATGTGGGCTTGGGGGGGGGGGGGGGGGGTGACTAGAGGGCAGCTGGGCGAGAAATGGAGCTTGATGGCATTGTCCGAATTGGCTACACCCGATAGAAATCTTGCAGCGTCTATTGGGATTGGGAAATGATCTGACCGAGAAGGAGGATTAAAGAACCTATTCTGAGTTGATTTCTTCAATGCCAAAGAGTCCATGCCACCATTGAGAACATATCCAGGGCAAGACCAACTTCAGCAATGTAAAGGATTAATTGCTGAAAGTCAATGAAGCTCCTCACACGTCTAAAGTTCCAAGCCTGATCTGTCTTCCCTTGGACTTTGGACTCAACGTTTGTGCACAAACTGGCAGCGGCAAAATGGTACCTTGGAGCCTATTCCACGAAGCGCCAGAAAGCCTAGACTAAGCGTTGTCTAATAACATCAAGACACGTGTCTAAGGTACAAGAAGCGTAAAAAAAATCCTCAACAACCATATAATTTATATACTTAAAAATATTATGTGCTACATATTGTGATTGTGCCAACTGAGTGTCTCTCTTTTTTCTTCTTATACCCTATGGTTCATCTTTTTATCCCTTTATTTTATATACTTAATACAATTTTTTAAATCCCGTTTAATAAAAGATCATTGACATCACTTTAAATTTTTAAGCATATTAAAATTATATATAAGGACCAAAATGATATTTTCGCCTTAATTCTATTCCACGTGAAATTCTATTATCAAAATATTAAGAATATTCTCTATAAAAATAAATTAAGAATATTAAATTACTATTTTGTTTAAAATTAAATTACAGGTAATGAATGCATCAAGTGAATGTCTTTTCATTTATTTATTTATTTCCCTTGAATCGTTGGTATTATATATCTAGATATATGATATTGACATTGATGATATCCTATATCTATCTGTAATTAACGGCCAAAGAGTTTTTACAAGAACGTAATAAAATTCTAGAAAGCAAGAAATTGAGTTGCAAAGAATTGCTGCAGAGACCAGCAATTAAATTTCTTCCTTCACGGAACCAGTGATCAGAAATTGATCTTCTGGAAACTCATCAAGTTTTTTCCTCAAAGCCTAGTGATGACAAGATGACATCCTATAGTGGCAAATGAGGACGTGTTATTTATTTATGATAAAATGTAATTGATTGAATTGATGATAAGGTAATTCATATTTCATTTTCCCCAGTACCCATTTCATATACTGTTAATAAAAAATTCATTTTAAATTCAATAAGGATGTGGTGTAAAACCCAAATTTTACCTTTCCAATTCCAACATGCCACATCATCATATTACATATTAAAGAATGGGTACAACGTCCAAACTCAATCAATTTTAATACTCATTTGAAAATCTAACTTAACCGGGAGTTTATTGAGATATTATTATGTATGGCATAATATATTGAGTTTTAAGTAAAAAAAAAGTTGATGTGGCAATCGTCTATTGGATGGTATAAAATATGGGTTTTACATTCTATCTTTATCAAATTCAGACTCTTACAATATATATAGATTAGGTTTCCCAATTAACATTCACCATCAAGGACTAATTGCTGTAAGCGACAAAGAAATATCCGAGGAAAACAAAGATAACTGTTCTTTTTGGCTACCTTTGACCATAAGATACAATCAATACTTTGATTTTTTTTTGTTTTTGTCTGTTTTTGATAATCACTTTCGAGATCAAAATACATTGAACACGTATATGCTTTCCTTTAATTGAATGATGATGACTATCTAATTCAGACTCTTACACTATATATAGATTAGGTTTCCCACTTAACATTCACCATCAAGGACTAATTGCTGTAAGCGACAAAGAAATACAATCCGAGGAAAACAAAGATAACTGTTCTTTTTGGCTACCTTTGGCCATAAGATACAATCAATACTTTGATTTTTTGTTTTTGTTTTTGTTTGTTTTTGATAATTACTTTCGAGATCAAAATACATTGAACACGTATATGCTTTCCTTTAATTGAATGATGATGACTATCTAATAGCAACTAATAACCCCCATGATTGACCAGCATTTTCATTTGAGCTGTTTTAATCATGGACAAATCTAGGACGTGCCTAATGCACGGTCCCAACTAGAAGCTGTGGAGCATTTATCTTTTTGAAATATTAATATTTCTTTTTTGGGATCACCATATGATCATGATGATTCATGATACAGTGAGGGAGGAGAATGAGGGTGCATGTAACAAATAAAGTAATGTTATTTGCATCAATTATATATATATATATATATATATATATATATATATATATATATGTGTGTGTGCGCGTGCGCAACCGTGCGTAGCGTTAAGAAAAGCTTTACTTCTTTTCCAAAAAAAAAAAAATACTGCTATAGTCACAAACTATTTTACGATATTTTTACAAATTATTGGTGTGATAAATTTTTACTGGGTCTCATCTAGACTTCCCACTAACATCATTTTTTTTACATATCAATAACCATTCACTATATCAGCAGTTTGTAAAATATTTTGTGAAATAGTTTGTATCTATAGCATTTAAAAAAAAAAAAAAAATTTACTTCCTCACACATTAATTACATGTTTAACAAATTTACTATTTCTATCCAATAATAACTGAAAATTTATACATGATATTCATTTCAATGAATAGAAATAAATATCATAATCTTCGTAGTATGTTTAAGCCAACCTAATTATAGCTTTTTTTTTTTGTTTCTCAAAAAAAAAAAAAAAAAATATAGCTTTTTAATTTTCTTTAAAAAAATAAAAACGGGTTTCTATTTACATTTTTTTTAGAACAGTTACCCAACTTTCTAAATTTATACTATCTCAAACACATTTAAGAGGGACTTTCGATAGATTTTCATATATTATTTGCTTCATTAAAATCTTTGTCGTTATCATACTAACTTTCATATCTTGCCGGATAAAGGAAATATAAGATGTTGAGGTGCACGGCACCTAGAAGTCCAGCCCATATAGAAATCCTATTTCAATTAGAAATAGGTGAAAAGTGGTCTACAAGTTTAAGACTCCTACTTTCTCAAAGAAAAAAGTTTAAGACTCCTACTCCTAATGTGTTTTGGAGTGTGTCAGGCGGTAGGTGCTATATATAAAGCAATATATTGTGTGTGTGTGGTCAGTAGAGAGATTCAGAGAGAGACTGAAGAGTGAACATAGATTTGAAGCCGATTAAAGGAAAAAAATTAGTGCTTTGTGCAGCATTGAGGGAAAAAAGAAAAGGTAATTTTTCTTTTGCTCAAGACACACAAGGAAGATAAATTGGGGTTTTCTCTAGGACGATTATTTGGGTGCTACAATCACAGAAAATTGAAGTATTTAGAGTGGAATATCTTGCTACCGGGTTTTGTGATGAGGTTATATTTGTTCCTAGATGTATTATTGTATTTTCCAAATTTATTGTGAACTTAGGTTTTGGGTATAACTTGAGTGTTGTAATCTCTATTTTATTATAGTGAATTGATTGGATTTGTCCCGTGGTTTTTCTCTCTACACTGGAGGGTTTTCCATGTAATTTCTTGGTGTTCTTCTTAGTTGATTTTTTTATCGCTTCCATAGATTTCTATTTTCTTTGTTGCTTGAGTTATATTTAATTTAATTCACACATACACGGGGATTTATCCCAACAAGTGGTATCAAAGCATTGGTTGTTGGACGTGATTGTCTTGTGTTGAATTAAATGGAAAATATGAATATGAATATGAGCACCATGATTAAACTCACGGCGTCAAATTATTCAATTTGTAAGCCAATGATGGAGGATGTCCTTTACTGTAAGGATTTGCATGACCCTATTGAGGGTGATAGTGCTAAGCCAAGCGAGATGTCTGATAAAGATTGGGAGAAGTTAAATAGAAAAACCATTGGATGTATTAGACAATGCATCGATGTGAGTGTGTTTCATCATGTATCTCAAGAGACTAATGCAGAAGCTCTTTGGGAAAAATTGAAGAGTCTCTATGAAAGAAAGACAGCATAAAATAAAGCTTTTGTGGCTAGAAAGCTTGTGAATTTGAAGCTTAAGGAAGGGAGATCCATTGCCGAGCATTTGAGTGAGTTCCAAGACTTGGTGAATCAGATGGTTACAATGAAGCTGATAATTGATGATGAGCTTCAAGCTTTATTACTTCTGAGTTCCTTACCTGATAGTTGGGAGACTTTGGTGGTGTCACTTAGTAACTCTGCTCCAAATGGTGTGTTACAACTTGCAATGGTCAAGGATAGTTTGTTCAATGAAGAAACAAGAAGAAAAGACATGGGCAAGAATAATGCACATCCTCTTGTCACAAAGAGCAGGGGGAGGAGTAAGACTAGAAATTCTAAGGGGCGTGGTAAATCTAGAAGTCAGTCATAATCAAAAGGAAAATTCAAGTGTTTCTACTGTGACAAAGAAGGTCATATAAAAAGAAATTGCAAGGCTTAGAAGAATAAATAGAAAGATGAGAAAAATCAGAATAAGGCAGAAGAACAGAATACCACTGCTGTCTCGACAATTGAAGATGTGGTGATCTGTGTAGGAAAGGATGAATGTTGCAATGTTTCACATCCTTATGTTGAATGGGTGATTGACTCAGCCTCTTTCTGCCATGTCACTCCAAGAAATGAGCTCTTTACTTCATACAAAGCGAGAGACTTTGGGAGAGTGAAGATGGGCAATAACAGTTATGCTGACATTATGGGAATTGGAGATATTTGTGTTGAGACTAACACTGGATACACCTTGGAATTGAAGAATGTGCAACATGTGCCTCACTTGAATTTGATTTCTACTCATATTTTAGATAAAGAAGGCTATGGCAATTATTTTGGAGATGGTAAATGGAGACTCTCCAAAGGATTATTGGTGCTTGCTGGAGGGAAGATTTGTTGTACACTTCACAAGACACAAGTAAAGGTGTGCAAAGATGTTGTTAGTGTAACTCAAGAAGATTCTACGCCTAACTTGTGGCATGGGCGGCTGGCTCACATGAGTGAAAAGGGGTTGCAGATTTTGGCAAAGAAATCTCTCATTTCTTTTGCCAAAGGTATGTCACTTAAACCTTGTGATTATTGTTTATTTGGAAAACAACATAGAGTGTCTTTTCACATTCCCTCTACTAGAAAGCCCAATGTGTTAGATCTTGTTTATTCTGATGTATATGGTCCCATTGATGTGGAGTCCTTAGGTGGTAATAAGTATTTTGTTACTTTTATTGATGATGCTTCACGAAAGGTGTGGGTGTATTTTTTGAAAACTAAAGACCAAGTATTTGAGCACTTCAAGAAATTCCATGCCATGGTGGAAAGAGAGAAAGGGAAGCCTTTGAAGTCTCTCCGTACTGACAACGGAGGTGAATATATGTCTAATGAGTTCAAGAGTTACTGCTTTGAGAAAGGTATTAGACATGAGAAAACAGTTCCTAGTACCCCATAGCAAAATGGTGTGGCAGAGAGGATGAACCGCACTATTGTTGAGAAGGTCAGATATATGCTGAGAAGGTCAGATGTATGCTGAGAATGGCTAATCTGCCTAAGTCATTCTGGTGTGAAGCTGTTCAAACTGCATGCTACCTAATTTGTACGTTTTTAGACCCCTTAAAACACAATCAGATTAACCTAGTTAATTAGCCAAGTAATTACTTAGTCAAATTAATTAGATCTAGGTTAACACACATGTATCATATCATTGTAAAGTGCGGAAAATAAAGAACACAACGATATGATAACTCAGGAAAACCAAACTGAAAAAAAACCTGGGGAGGATTTAACCTAGCTATCCTCAAGGTAAAAAGCAAATCCACTATGAAAGAATTGAAGTTTGTACAATAGAACTTAGACCACTAATATTCTATTGCTACCTCGAGTAGAAAACTTACTACCACGACCCCATGATAGCTCCGAGTCCATGGACTACTTCTTTCTTTGGCCTTTGCAAAACACAAACACTCACGTTTGTGACTTTGAGATCCCACTCAAAAGTTTAGCAACACAAACTCTCCTATTTGTGACTCCAAGACCACCTTTGAAGGTTTAGATTATCAGCACCTTTGATGACTAGAGAAGGCAACAACTTTTACAATACCGGATCTTGAGATTCTTCAAGTAATAACACGGGTAGAAGATATGAGAGAGCTTTTTAGGAACAAACCCTAAATACAAAAGAGGCATACTCTTCTCTCTCTAAAAAACCTTAAAAAACGTGCTTAGAGTTTCCTTTATATACTGGGAGAAGTAGATCAGAAACCCTAATCCTTAATGGGCTTGAACTGCTGTTTGGGCTTAATTAAAATTCTGCAGATACGACTTTCGATCGGTCGAGCCTGTCTTTCAATCGATCGAACCAGGCAGATTATGAAATCTTCTTCCTGCAGCTTGTATGTTCTTGAATCTTGACTTGAATCACCTTGAACATTGTTTAATAATACATATAGACTCTAAGATCTATATCTAGACAAGTTTGTGTTCACAATTTGTCAATTGTTCTAAACATTTAGAACCTAACATAATTAATCGGTGTCCATCAATTCCATTGGAGTTTGATATTCCAGAGAGAGTTTGGACTAGGAAAGATGTTTCTTACTCTCACTTGAAGGTATTTTGATGCAAGGCATTTGCACATGTGCCTAATGAACAAAGATTGAAACTTGATAGCAAAGCCACTCCTTGTATATTTATTGGATATGGAGATGCAGAATTTGGCTACAAGTTATGGGATCCTGAGAAAAAGAAAATGATTAGAAGTTGAGATGTGATTTTTCATGAGAATGAAAATTTGGCAGACCTTGAGAAAACTGAAAAGACAAAAGATGCTGTTGTAGGTGTTCCTGACCTTACACCTACCTCTTCTTCCTCCAATCGTGCCACAAATAGGGAAGAGGTGCAAGATGAGAATCTTGGTAATGATCCAATAGCAGTTGATGGTGATGAGTTAGCAGGAGTTGATGGTGATGATGCTCAAGATATTGAAGATGTTGAACAAGGGGAGCAGCCTATTCCACCAGAGATGGAAGAACCTCAAGTAAGGAGGTCTACTAGAGAGCGTTATCCATCAACTAGATATCCCTCTTCTGAGTATATTTTGCTTACTGATGAGGGGGAGCCAGAATGCTTTCAAGAAGTAAAGTCTTATAAGGATAATCAGAGCTGGATGAAGGCTATGCAAGAAGAGATGAATTCTTTGCACAAGAATAAAACTTATGAGTTGGTTGAACTTCCTAAAGGTAAGAAGGCATTGAGAAACAAATGGGTGTTCAAGCTAAAGAAAGATAGTGAAAAGTTAGTGAAGTCCAAAGCTCGATTGGAGGTCAAGGGTTTCAGTCAGAATCATGGGGTTGATTTTGATGAGTCCCATTCGAGTAGTTCTGGGATTAGTAGCTAACTTGGATCTTAAGCTTGAGCAATTAGATGTAAAGACTGCTTTTCTCCATGGTGATTTGGAGGAAGAGATCTACATGGTACAGCCAGAGGGATTTAAAGTGAAAGGAAAAGAACACATGGTGTGTAGATTAAAGAAGAGTTTGTATGGCTTGAAGCTAGCTCCAAGACAATGATACAAGAAGTTTGACTCATTCACGGTGGGTCACGGGTACACTACATAAAGACAAATGCAGATCATTATGTGTATGTCAAAAAGTTTCCTAATGGTAAATTTCTTATTCTTCTGTTATATGTAGATGATATGTTGATAGTAGGGCAAGATGCTAGTATGATTGGTGATTTGAAGAAGGATTTGTTCAAGGCCTTTGATATGAAAGACTTAGGTCTAGCACGAAAAATTCTAGGCATGGAAATTACACATGATGGGAAATCCAAGAAGTTATGGTTGTCACAAGAAAAATATGTTGAGCAAATACTTGAAAGGTTCAACATGAAGCATGCCAAACCAGTCGGTACACCTCTTGGTGGTCATTTCAAGCTAAGTAAGAAATCTTGTCCATCATCCATGAAAGAAAAAGAGAACATGGCATCAGTTCCTTATTCCTCTGCAGTCGGGAGTTTGATGTATGCTATGGTTTGCACACGACCAGATATTGCTTATGTAGTTGGTGTTGTCAGCAAGTTTATGGTTAATCTTGGTAAAGATCACTAGGAAGCAGTGAAGTGGATCTTTAGATATTTGAGAGGTAGCTCTAAGTCTTGCTTGAGTTTTTGTAACTCTAAACCAGTTTTAGAGGGTTATACAGATGCAGATATGGCTGGTGACCTTGATGGTAGAAAATCTACTTCTGGATATTTATTTACTTTTGCAGGGTGGCTGTATCATGGTAGTCAAAATTGCAGAAGTGTGTTGTCTTATCTACAACTGAGGCTAAGTATATTGCAGCGAATGAAGCAGGTAAAGAAATGCTTTGGATGAAACGATTTCTCCAAGAATTGGGTTTGATGCAAGACAAGTATGTAGCTCATTGTGATAGTCAAAGTGCAATAGACTTGAGCAAGAATGCTACGTTCCATTCTCGTTCGAAGCACATTGAAGTGAGATACCATTGGATAAGACTAGTTGTTGAAAAACGATTGATGCAACTGAGAAACATTCATACTGAGAAGAATCCAATTGACATGTTGACTAAGGTTGTGACCAAAGAGAAGCTTGAGCTTTGTGCCGGAACAGTTGGCACGAATTCTAACTAAAGAGTTGGGATGAAGATCTCTTTCCTCAATGGGTTGGAGGGGGAGATTGTTGAGGTGCACAGCACCTAGAAGTCCAGCCCATATAGAAATCTTATTTCAATTAGAAATAGGTGAAAAAGTGGTCTACAAGTTTAGGACTCCTACTCCTAATATGTTTTGGAGTGTGTCAAGCGGTAGGTGCTTTATATAAAGCAATATATTGTGTGCGTGTGGTCAGTAGAGAGATTCAGACTGAAGAGTGAAACATAGATTTGAAGCCGACTAAAGGAAAAAGATTAGTGCTTTGTGTGGCACTGAGGGAAAAAAGAAAAGGTGATTTTTCTTTTGCTTAAGACACACAAGGAAGATAAATTGGGGTTTTCTCTAGGACGATTATTTGGGTGTTACAATCACAGAGAATTGAAGTATTCAAAGTGGAAAATCTTGCTACTGGGTTTTGTGGTGAGGTTGTATTTGTTCCTAGATGTATTATTATATTTTCCCAATTTATTGTGAACTCAGGTTTTGGGTATAACTTGAGTGTTGTAATCTCTATTTTATTATAATGGATTGATTGGATTTGCCCCGTGGTTTTTCCCACTACACTGGAGGGTTTTCCACGTAATTTCTTGGTGTTCTTGTTGGTTTATTTATTTTTATCGCTTCTGCAGATTTCTATTTTCTTTGTTGCTTGGGTTATATTTAATTTAATTCACACATAGATGGGGATTTATCCCAACATAAGATGTATAACATAATATAACTTTTTGATAATACATCAGCTGGAAATAGAGCTAGCTTGCGAATAAGATGTTCGTACCAAGTGTTATGATTGTTTGTGTTGGCAAATCCCGTGTCAAAAATTTTGATTGTAAATTCATATTTTCTTGTATTGAATTTCATTTAATTGTAATTGTATTGAGTCAAGAGGATCAAGTTAAAAGGTCAAGTATATCTCAGGCAAAATGCGAGTTCCATTAAATTGAAAATAAGTTAGCACATAATGTTTCGCTCTAAAATGACCCGAAACTCGTTTGCACCTAAGAGAAATTTGTTACTTTTTTCTCTTCTGTTCCCCCATCCAATTGTGCCTCTTTAGCGACTCATATAACCACAGAATCTCACCCTAATTCATGAGAAAGAAGTTTACGATTACCCATTCCTTTAAAACCCATAGTAACCTTCGTGCTTTCCAAATTGCCATACCCATTGAGAGGAGATCAAATCCAACACTTCAAATTGCCTAATAAGCCATGGATTGAGTGGCTTTCAAGTGGCCTTGAAGTATCCATCAGCTTAAATTTGCATTTGGCGTCTTAACTTGCGAAATCGTTCTAGTGAAGAGAAAGAGTTGGTGTAACCATGTTGTTAACAAGACTCGAGAGCTTAAATACAAGTACATCTATAAACTAGGAGGGTTTGTAGGTTTATTGTATCACAACTATCTTCTCTAATAGATTCATTTGCTAGGCTAGGCCCAAGAGAGTTTTTTCCCATTGCGGTTTTTTATCTCCATAAACACATCTTATGATTTTGTATGTGTATGTGTGTGTTTGGGATGTGAAGTGCTTTATGTTATTTCCATGCATTATGAATTGGCTAACTAATAAATTGAACCTAATTGATTAGTTTTTTAAAATTGGTAGATAGTCGATCTAGGGGTCTAAACTGCGTTGTCTCATTTTCACTTAATAGTCTTCTCCTTCTTAATAATTGTTGGTGCAAACACAATAATAATGGAAGTAACACACAAAGAGAAACTGAATAATACTTTTTTGTTTTATTGATGTAAAGAAAGGAAATACACAACACTATTTGGACTGAGGCGCGACACTCGCTCTCTTTAAGGAGATTCAAGCCCTTGGTTGGCTAAATTTTGTAACCGGTGCAGACCTTCTCTGACTTGTCTCCCCCAGGATACAACAGCCCAACAAGTGTTGTATGGCTAGAACAACTTCTGCACAAAGTGTTCAAGCCCAAAGCTCCACCAGAAAGAACACCCTTCCTTGCCAATAACCTCTCTAATTTTTTTGAGTGTGTATTGTATATTGCAGTAACTTGGATTGGGTCTGAATGAGTGTATTTATAGGCTCAATGGGCCTCACGAAATTACTACCCAATTTATTTTGATTAATTAAGTCCATTATTCTGATGTAGTGGGTGTTACAAGATTAATTGTTGGATATTAATCTGATGGGCTGGAGTTACTCAATTAATGGTGAGATAAGGAGTTCCCTTCCTTGCCAATAACCTTTCTAACTTTTTTGAGTGTGTATTGTATATTGCAGTAACTTGGATTGGGTCTGAATGAGTCTATTTATAGGCTCAATGGGCCTCACGAAATTACTACCCAATTTATTTTGATTAATTAGGTCCATTATTCTGATGTAGTGGGTGTTACAAGATTAATTGTTGGATATTAATCTGATGGGCTGGAGTTACTCAATTAATGGTGAGATAAGGAGTTTCTGAAGAATGAATAGGCCCAAACGGATAGTCCATTAAGTGGGTTAATGGCTCTTCATTGTCCATAATAAAAATGGAGTATTAATTCGGGTCATTTACTCACCAACGGATATGGTAATTATTCTGAATGGGCTGTCAAGTAGGAGGATCCAAGGGGCTGATTCATTTCCATTTTTGATACCTCCACTCTTCACCTCCCCCTTGCGCACATATCTAGCCCAATATCTGAGACAATTCATGTTAGCCCATTAATCACCACAATTAAAAAAAATAAAATAGTCTCTCTCCTTTTCAATATGGGATTAAACATTTTCACAAATCCTCATCATCCATATTCACTCCCACACTTTACATTTATGTTGTAACATTTATTCATTTTAATTATTTAATATTAAAAATGCCCCAACAATAATGATTAGCAAAAGAAAGAAAAAAATATTATAAATCTCCTTTGACCACAATGGGAGAGAAAGTTTGATGACAAAT